>OY288269.1:20912088-22369993 GCA_958450335.1 Hibiscus tridactylites | reverse complement strand
GCCACGGGGCCAACTCTTTCAATGACTTCATAGGGTCCAATGAATCGGGGACTTAATTTTCCCTTCTTTCCAAACCTTAGAACTTTCTTCCACGGTGATACCTTAAGAAAGGCTTTTTCACCAACTTCATATTCATTATCTCGTCTCTTGAGATCAACATAGGCCTTTTGTCGATCAAAAACACCTTTCAAGCGAACATGAATGATGGTAACATGTTCTTTAGTTTCCCAAAGTAAGTCAGGGCCCAACATTTTACCTTCGCCAAGTTCAGACAAACACAATGGAGTTCGACATCGTCTGCCATACAATGCCTCATACGGAGCCATTTGGATTGAAGCCTGATAGCTATTATTGTAGGCAAATTCAACAAGGGGTATGGATTTCTCCCAAGTTCCACCAAAGTCGATGTTACATGCTCGAAGCATATCTTCCAAAATCTGTATAGAAAGGTTCAATAACAATACAAATTTTCAAGGGTTCAATAGAAGAGTCTTTCGATAATTACCTAAATTATCTTTTCCGACTGGTCGTCAGATTGAGGGTGAAAGGTTGTGCTAAGATTAACTCTGGTGCTTAGAGCTCCTTGTAAGGTTCTCCAGAACCGAGATGCAAAATAAGGATCTCGATCGGAGATTATAGACTTCGGTACTCTGTGGAGTCGGATCACTTCCTTGATGTACAAATCAGCTAATTTTGGGAGACCATAGTCCATTCTAACTGGTATGAAATGAGCTGACTTGGTGAAATGATCTACAATGACCCATATGACATCATGTTTTGCAGGATTTAAAGGTAGATCACTAACAAAATCCATAGTGATCTTCTCTCACTTCCATTGTGGTGGATCAATGGGTTGCAACAGCCTGATTGGAGAACAATGTTCTGCATTAACGTGTTGGCACGTGAGACACTTAGATATGTAATCGACTATGGTCTGTTCATGCCCGGCCACCAATAGAGTTCACGAAGGTCCTTATACATATTCACAAACCTAGGGTGAATAGAAAAAGAACTTGAATGAGCTTCCGAGAGGATGTCAGTACGAAGAGATTCATTATTATGTACACAAACCCGATCATTGAAACAAAGAGCCCTTTAGAATTAATTCTAAAGTCGGGATTATTCGATAACTTAGAGACAATGGATTGAAGCTCAGGATCTTGCTCTTGTAAAACCTTGTTTCGAGAGACGATGGTAGACTGAACTTGAAGTTCAGCTACAAGGCAGTGATGCTTCCGAAGCCAGAAGTGAGCATTAATTGCCCGAGGGGCTACAAGGCAATGATAATACAACGAGTCAATGTGTCATTCGATACATATAACTCTATATTCATTGTCCATACTTACCAGACAAAGGTTTTCGGCTGAGTGCATCAGCTACAACTTTGGCCTTGCCCAGATGATAATCGATGACAAGGTTGTAATGTTTAAGGAGTTCCATCCACCTTCGTTGTCGAAGATTTAATTCTTTTTGGGTCAATAGGTACTTAAGGATTTTATGATAGGTGAAAAGATAACATTTTTCTCCGTAGAGATAATGTCTCCAGATTTTCAATGCAAAGACAACTACATCCAACTCAAGGTCGTGAGTAGGGTAATTCATTTCGTGCGGCATAATTTGTCTCGAAGTATAAGCGATGACTTTGCCTTCTTGCATCAATACACACCCTAACCCGTGGTGCGATGCATCACTATAAATTGTGTAGTCCTTTCCGGACTGGGGTTGGGTCAGGACTGGTGCATAGGTCAAGACTTGTTTCAATTTATCAAAACTCCATTGTTGATTCTCGGTCCAAACAAAAAGGAGCTTCTTTCCTCAATAACTTAGTTAAAGGAGCGGCTATCATAGAGAACCCTTTTATGAATCTTCTGTAATAGCCAGCAAGCCCAAGGAAGCTCCTGACTTCACCAATGTTCTTCGGTGGATGCCAATCTACAATGGCTTGAATTTTCTTTGAGTCCACTTGAATACCTAAATCCGACACAATATGTCCAAGAAAAGCAACTTCGGTGAGCCAAAACTCACACTTAGAGAATTTTGCGTACAACTACTTCTCCTGTAAGGTTTGAAGCACGATGCGAAGGTGATCTTGGTGCTCTGCAACATTCTTAGAATAAATCAATATTTCATCTATAAACACCACTACGAATTTATCAAGATATGGTCTAAAGACCCGATTCATCAAATCCATAAAAGTTGTTGGTGCATTGGTTAACCCAAAGGGCATCACCAAGAACTCGTAGTGTCCATATCTCGTACAGAAAGTAGTTTTGGGTACATCACATTCCTTCACCCTCATTTGATAATTGCCCGACCTTAAATCAATCTTGGAAAATACGGAGGCATCCTTTAGTTGATCGAACAAGTTGTCTATTTTAGGCAATGGGTACTTGTTCTTGATGGTTACTTTGTTCAACTATTGGTAGTCAATACACAATCGCATAGAACCATCTTTCTTCTTTACAAAGAGGATCGGAGCTCCCCAAGGAGAAGAGCTCGGTTGAATAAAGCCTTTGTTTAACAATTCTTGAATTTGAGCTTTCAATTCCTTTAATTCAACAGTTGCCATACGATATGGTGCAATGGAAACTGAAGTAGTCCCAGGTTGCACCTCGATGCCAAACTCTACTTCACGGGTTGGGGGTAATCTTGGAAGTTCATTAGGAAAGACATCAGGGAATTCACATACAGTGTCAATGTCCTAAAATTGAAGTCTGTCTGTGGCTTCTAATGTCAAAGAACACAATGAAGGATTCCTCACGTTCATCAAGACATCCTTGCCAAGACCCTAAAGATACAACTTCCTCTTACAACAATCTACCCAAGCTTGATGCTCACTAAGCCAATCTAAACCTAGGATAACATTAAACTCATGGATCAGTAAAGCCAACAAATTGGCCATGAACAAAATCCCTTGAATCAATAAGGGGCAGTTCTTGCGCACTACCCTTACGGTGACATAATCTCCTAAGGGATTGGTTACAGAGAATCTCGATGGTACTGGTTTGGAAGAAATGATATACTTCTTAACTACAATGGTACTTATAAAAAAGTGAGTAGAACCGGGATCAATCAATGCATATAAAGGATATGAATATAACTCAATCGTACCTACAATGACATCAGGCTCGTCCTCCTCTTCCCTACTCCTTACATGTTACATCTGGGCATGGGCTTTAGAATCTTGCTTATTGAATGGTTTCCCCGAACCACTAGATCTTCATTAGGTTCCCATTGATCATTGCTTTGATCCCTTACCACGAAAAGATTGAGAAAGAGAGGTAACAGTAGTCGGGGTGGCTATAGACTTGGTTGCATTCAATGGGCAGTCACGAATGAAGTGACCTTGCTCACCACAGTAATAACAAGCTCCAATCTGTTTATGGCATTGACCTGCTGGATGCTTATTCTGGAAGTAATTACAAACTGGATGTTGGTTGCTTCGTTTCGAACCTCTGGTGCTATCAATAGATGATTCCTTAGCAAAGGACTATGTCACAGATTGAGGCTTATCAATATTTCCAGAACGTGAGGGCTGCGGATAAACATTCTGCTTAGGGCCTTGATATCATCCTTTCTTGTATCATTTTGGAGGGCGAGAATCATCCCTAAACCTCATTTCAGACTTATCAAACCTACCGGGCCGTTAAGCTCTCTATGCAGCTTCAGTGGCCTTAACTCGGTTCACCAGGTCTTGGAAATCAACAATGCTCAGTGCAGTAAACATAGGACGTAATTCATCATTGAGCCCTACAATGAACATTCGACATTTCTCTTCCTCCTTCTAGATGTATTCATCACTGTATCTGTAGTACTTACAAAAGTCATGGATGTATTGCTCGATCGTTCGTTCGCCTTGCTAGAGATAAAGGAATATATTTTGTCTTTCAGTGAGATAGAACTCATTGATGTACTACTTGCAGAATTCCTTAAGAAAGAACTCCCAAGTAACGGTATCCTCGGAGACTGTCAAAGTAGTAGTCTCCCACCAGTGAAGTGCCTTGTCAGCTAGCAACGTGAGGGCACACTCGAGTTTGTGCTCATCCGAGCACTGCAATTGCTTGTTTAGGATTCGAAGAGTGTTGTCCAACCAATACTCGGCAATTTCAAGATTATCATCATCCTGACTGGTAAAGGCATAAACTCGATATTGTGATAGCTTATCAATAGGAGCTCGAGTATGTTGGATAGCAAGCTCAATGGGTTGAATAACTTGATCGACCCTCATTGCAATCACAAATTGCTTGAACATGTTAGCCATGTTCTTATAACTTTCAGCTTGAGTAGTATGTGCTACAGGCTCATTATTCTGAACATGAGGGTCTTGCGGATTCGGTGGATTAGGAGGATTTCCTCCTCTTATCTCCTCGCCATGAGTCGAGGAGTCGGTGGCAAGCTCATCTATGTGAGTTTCTTTAGTTTCAGACATATCTATATAAAAGATCGGATTAGTCGACAAGTGACAATATACACAATATATAACTCCTAGGTGGTAAAGAAACATAATAACAATGCAATAAGCTTCAGTTTAGTCCTAGAATCGACTAAAATCTAGCTCTGATACCACAAATGTAACACCCCCTTCCTGGCCTGGTCGAGAACCAGGTAGGAGGGTGCTATCGGTAAACAGTACGGTGATCGGTGCAATAAAATTTCAATTCATGATCAATACAAGTGCAATGTTTTACTATAAAACATTACCGAATATACAACTCAGTGCAATTTACCCAATATGAAACAATAATTAATCATTTAGGACCAATTCTTAAGATATTACCAATTTTAGGGACTAAACTGTAAATCTAATAAAATAGAGGTCCTCTAATGCAATCGATAATACCATAATGAAATTCAATACATTATTAACAAGTCAATAAATTATCATACTATTCGGAATTCATGTACTCATCCAATTTAACCATTCTAATTGCAGTGACCAATATGTGAAAAATATAAACCTTCAATCTATGTCTTTTAACCAACTTAACTAACTCTGTATCAAAACGCCTTGATACTGTTTCAATAAGGGTGCACGATGCTCCAGCTTGGTTGACTTGGCTCATTACCTGTATCGATACAGGCAAGCCTTATTTTGGTACGGGTTGACTTTCATTGACTTCGACCCGCACTGATACAGGCTAGGCCCGTATCAAAACAAGAAATTCCAATGGCAAAATGTTTTGATACGGTTTCAAACTGTATCTATACGCCATGTTCTTTAGGTTCTATTATGCTTATCTGTATCGTTACGTCATTACCCCGTATAAATACGACATGACCTGTAATGACATATTTTTGCTAGTTTTTAATCGAAATGACCTACCAAATGATGTTCAAATGCAAAGAAACTTTACACACAATATTACAATACTATAAAGTGTTGGGATGCCAAATTTCATGATCATTTGAATACGTTTACTAGGTTTTCACCTATGTGAGTCATATATGCCATTTTTACCAACTTTTAGCCATACCAAAAGTCATTTTAGGGCCTTTAATAACCTTACAACTTATACACATTACAAGAATACCAAAATGGGCATAAAATTCTAGTTCAACTACTTTACCACCTTTTTAGGAGTTCATAAGGTCAAAATACATTATTTTTGGCTTATTGTGACTTGTCTTGCTACGACTTATTCTATCTTCCGCAATGGCCAGTCCCTTTACCTGAAATGCATGAGATGAGACACATTAGGCATACTTTGCCTAGTGAGGTAGTCATATACAATGTAAATATCAATGAATGATGCATATACATAATCTCATGCTTATCAATATCAATATCATGTTTCAATGTGACATGATTAACACATCAATTTCTTTATTAACCCTTGGATTGAATCAAGATAGTTGATACGCGAATTCCTATGCCTCGCCAAATCAATAAATTCTCTAGTCCCCCCACCTCGCCAATATGACCAATAACAAAATACGTCCCTCCGCGTTTCAAAATCAATATAGGTCGTAGCCTTAGGACCGTATTCCACTCGTACACTGAGCTCATAAATTCTATGGCATGCCAATTGTAACTAATGTCCATTCAAATCCAAGGTTTCAATGTCAATATCCAATGATGATTCTGATGACCAATGACTTCAATGTTATTATGAGTAACCATGTTTCAATATCAACATTTCGTGATTTCAATGTCAATGCCAATGACCGAAGATTCATTTACAATGTTTCAATAGCAATAATTATATCGATAACAATGTACGATGGTGATGCCAATAACTATGTCCAATGATCATTACCAACTTACTGATGCTTACCAATAGTTTCATTTAACAATTTGATGCAACTTCCTTAAAAGACATGTTAGCTATTTGATCAAAATCAACAATAGTGAATTCGAGAAGGCTCCTCGCCTAATCTCGAGACTCCAACTACACTCACCTTGATATCCGATGCTCTTACGGCTCTCGGATGACAACACCCTTGTTTTAACTTTCGATGGAGATAGAGAAACCTCTTTCTCCACTTCTTGAGCTAGAAAATCAATATGGAGATTATTAGGATTGATATTACGATATCAAAATCAATATAACGATATCAAAATCAATATCTGATTTCAATATAAACAACAACGATAGATTATCCATGGATGGTCAAAACCCTAGCTTGAGATTAAGCTTGATTCATCCATGGAATCCAATGATTGATTGAGGAATATTGTTTACCAGAACGATAGCAACGATTCAATATCTATAAATCAAAGAAAAACTAAGCTTAATTTTCCTCTCCAATGGAGACGTGTTCTTAGAGGAAGATGATGAAGATGACAAAGGGAGGTGCTTGCTTAGAAAATTCTCGGTAAGCTTTTCCTATGCCATTCCTCTCATATCATCCCATGTAGATGGGATTTTAATCAATGAGGGGTTAATCACAAGATTAGTCCCTCAACTCCAACTACAATATAATCTTACCCCCAAACTTGCAATTTCCTCAATTTAGTCATAGATTAGGTTTTGATATTATTCGATAGGGTCCAATGACAATAATTTAACTCAATTAGAGTCCAATATCAACTAATTAACAAGCCAATACAATTTTTAGACTTTATCGATGTGAGATTTCTGATCACCGGAACCTAATTCCGACTAGACCGGATTTTGGGGTGTTACATTTACTTTCTATTTTCCTACCCTAACCTTAATTTGCAACCAAAATTCCATATAGCTAAAGTTTGAACAAGTTTTAAGTAAGTTCTCTTAAGAACTTGTGACGAGAGAATTGAGTGGTAAAAGGCACGATAGTTGTAAGCAAAGGAGGGGAAGTAAAACCCTAATTTCCAAGAGTGAAACACGAGTGATTGAGTGGAGTGACATCTAAACTTTCCTTGGAGTGAAAGTGAGGTTTTTTTTGTGTGTGTTTGGTGTGGTTCAATTTATTTTTATTTGTTACTAACCATGTCGCAGAATTTTGGAAACTCACGTCTGTAGGGAGGACAACAAACCCCAAATCTTCAAACGCAAGCATTGATCCGGGAGATGCAAAGGCTATTAAGAGAAGAGCTTGAACACATTCATGAGAGGATTGATCGATTGGAAGGGTCACAAGGCCATTTTCAAGGCCTTGGAAGACAAAATCGGCAAAGAAACCAAGAAGAAGTTGTGGATGACAATGAAGATGAGTTCGAGCAAGCATCATAAAGGACTGCTCCAAGATATCAAGGAGGGCGTGCCCCAATTGGTGATAATCTCAACAATATTCGAGTCACAATTCCACTGTTCCAAGGGAAAATCGATCCATAAGCATATCTTGATTGGGAGAGCAAGGTAGATCATATTTTCGAATGCCACAACTATTCAGAACATAAAAAGGTACGAGTGGCAGCCATGGAATTCATATATTATGCTTTAGTTTGGTGGCATCAACTAACATTGTCCAAGAGACGAAACGAAGAAAGGCCCATTACAACTTGGCATAACATGGAGAGTGTGATGAAAATGAGACTCATTCCTACTCACTACCACCGTGATCTTTTCAACAAGCTTCAAAATTTAAAGCAAGGAAACCGAAGCGTCGAAGATTACTATAAAGAGATCGAGGTTGCAATGATTAGAGCCAATGCTGATGAGGACAGAGAATCAACAATGGCCAAATTCTTAGCAGGATTAAATTGAGAGATTACAAATGTGGTAGAGTTGCAGCACTACTATGTGGAGATTGATGAAATGGTTCACATGGCCATGAAAGTTGAATGGCATCAAAGGAGAAAGACCACATCACGGTCTAACCACGTCACAACCCCTAAGTGGAACCAAAGCAACACTCGGAAGACTACAACATTCCAAATTAAGAAGCAAGCCGATACTTTCAAGCCAAATCCAACAAAAGGGGAAAATGCCAAGGTAAGCAAGTAGATGGAAAAGATCGTTCGAGTGAGATTAAATGCTTCAAGTGCTTAGAGCAAGGTCACATGGTCAATCAGTTTTCAAACCAAAACACCATGCTGCTTTTGGATAACGGTGATATTACTTCCGATCATGAGGACGAGGTTGAGGAAGAAATTGAACAAGAGGAAGAACATGTTTAAACAGTTGTAGATGGAGAAATCATGGTTGTCAAAAGGTTGTGACGTGGTTAGACCGTGATGTGGTTGAATGATAAGAGGTCACCAAAAAGGTTCTAATTCCCTTCTCAATTGGCAATTATAAAGATGAAGTTATGTGCAACGTTGGGCCTATGCATGCCAGCTACATTCTCCTTGGAAGGCCGTGGCAATATGATAAGAGGACCATACACGATTGTTTCACCAATCGCTACTCTTTCAAGCACGAAGGAAAGAAGGTTGATCTAGCACCATTAACACCAAAACAATTGCAAAATAACCAAAATTTGATGAAAAAAAGTGTAAAAGCTTGGACCGGTAGTGAAATGATTAGGGAATGCCTTTTGACATGCCCTATGATCGGTACACCCTATGATTGATACTAATTTGTCTAAGGGGAAAGAAACAAAGAAGACAAGTGCATGCATCAGTAGTGAAATGATTAGGGAATGTCTTTTTACACGCCATATGATCGATACTAATCTGTCTAAAAAACCACAAGAAATCTTTACTTTTGATGCACAGGTTGATAAAGTTGAGAAAAGCAAACCATGGAAGGATGCATACAAGGATTCGGTTGTCCCAGCAACAAAGGATTTTCCAGAAATGGGAGGCTTTGATTTGAGGACAAATTACCTTAAAGAAGGGGGACGATGCGATCTTATTTCACTCACTACTCATATTCGCCATACTTTCAACTTATTTCACAAGGATGAAAGTCAAGGGAGTTTTTACTAACCTTCTTCACATTTATCTTAGTTATATAGTTGTGATACTTCTAATTATGCATGCATATATATATATATATATATATCATCTTTTCTTACAATACATTTGTGTTTAGCATCATGCCTAGTGTTTTCGGGTACCATAACACCTTTCCATACATAATACCCAAAACTTTGCACATTAAGTAGTGTTTCATGCATACGTATTGAGTATAACCACATCTTTACATAGATTATTATATACATTGAGTATAACCATTTGCCATTTGGCTTTCTGTACCTTAAAACTTTTCTTGCTTGTATTTGATTTCTAAAATCCTGAATAGGGTTACAATATTCAGGGTTTTCTATATATACACCGTAATTACAATATTTTGCATAAAAATAGAACAAGAATGGAAAATCATCATTTGTTGTTGATTTCTATTTGTCCTTTTTGTCGTTATTCATGCCCATTTCTGAATTGCTGTGAAAATGCCGTGTATTGTCTGACATTTTCCTTTGTGCTCCCTTGCATATCGTGGCCGAACGGAAAGGAGGGGAACCAGAGGGATAGAGTTGTCATGTGCCGACGTGGCCAATGGTGGGAGTTTAAAATGACGTGACGTGGAGCTGAAGAGCCATGAAGAACATGTGGGCGCGTGAGGGAGCGGGATGGACGGGCATGGCTTCACGCGGAAGCCAAAAAGGTTTCTCACATCTGATCCGGATCGTTGATCAATGCTGGATCCAAGGGCCAGTAATTGGGTGTGCATAGAGATAAGGGTTAAAGTTATCGTATTACATTTAGGGTTTTTAATTATTGGGCCCAAAACGGGATGTATATGTGTATATATATATTGGGTTTTAGAATATTGTAAATGGACTGTAAATTAATCCTAATGGATTGATATATGTATATATTTCAAATATGTGTTGATTTTTATTTAATAAAATTGGGTTTTTTTATTTATATATGTATTTGTTTTCATGATAACGATAATAATAATAATCAGTATTATTATTATTATTATTATTATTATTATTATTATTATTAAATGAAATACAATAAACCGGGTCAAAGACCCGGATAAAATTAGTGATTATAGAAAGGAATCAATGTTTTTTTATACGTTCAGCTTATGAGGTAATTAGACCTGATTTATCTTATGCTCAGGAGTTTGATTGATCTTCAATTTGGAAACTACAAGTACCTCAAGGAGTAAGTTAGCTATCCATAGTCGCATGCTCAGAAATGAAGAAGTTGACGAAGAAATTTGAGAAGGGCTGTGGAATTCTCATTTTGGCGTAATGGTGCTGAATCTGTTTTCATGTTTTGCGCTCGTGTAAGGCTGCTCGCCAAGTGTGACAGTGCTTGATCACTCCAGGTAAGCTGATGTAGTTCCTTAATATGCCTATTCAAGACTGGTTTTGCATCCGATGATTGGAATACTAGATTTGCACTGATATGCTGGCTGTTATGGATATATTGTGGATGCTATTCGGTTCAACCTCACCTCATAAGGACTCAAAACAAGATTGTGAATGCTCTTGCAGGGATAAGCCGTGATCAACCTATTACTGAAATAATGTTTCAGACTCCCCCATTTGTTGCTACTCAAAAGTTGATTTGAGTTCATGATTCTGTACTACCAAAATAAAAATATAATATATTTTAATTACTCTTTATAATATTGTGATGTTTTTTATAAAAAAATTTAATAGATTGTAATATATTAATATTATTTACGTGTAAAGTTTATTATGAATATATGAAATTTATATCCTCTAACTTTTAGTAAACATAAAATGTCCTAGAATTTAGGAGAACACTGCTGTCAATGCAGTAAAATTGTAGAGGGTGGTGCAATATATAGGAATTAAAAATTGAAAATACCTTCAAAAGAAAAGAAATTATAAATAAACACATACCTTGAAAAAGGAAAGCAATAATAGAAATCTCCAATTTTTCTCTTTGTTGTGTTCTTCAATTCATACCAAATATTGAAGAATTTTTTTTCATTTATGATTTTTACCGAGAAAACATTGATGATAAGCAGTGTATAGTTTGAGAAATTATATTATGGGACTGGCTTATCGCATCAGTTATGGTCTCATCCAACGAAAATTATCTATTTCGCTATTGTTCTTCATGTCATTAACCCAATAAACTTTAAAAAAAACTATTTTTTAATGATATAGAAAAAATAGTGAAAATTCATTGGTTGAAAAAAATGATGAGAGAAAAAAAATAGTGAAATAGATGGTAGATGGTTTTCATTGGATGAGATGAGACCATGATTGATGTGGTAAGCCATATCCATGATATATTTTTTTCTTATAGTTGGGGTTACTAAATTTTAAGGGTATAACTGTCATTCAACCCAAACGTGATTTCAAAAGACCCGGAAGCTGCATTTTTAAGCTTTACGTTTGGCACTGTTTAGTGCTGTGGAAAAGCACTTCCTCTCTTAATTTTGAGACGTTTAGTATTGCTTATTGGATGAAAAGCACTTTTTATTTAAAAGTGCTTCTCAAACACAATGGTGAACGGGCATAAAAATGATTAGCATCTCACAACGCTCAAAATTAATACCTAATTTATTATTTAGTATTTTTATATTTGATATTGCGAATTCGAATAAAATTTCAAATGTGATACATAAATACAATAAAAATATTTCTCCATTTTTTTTAAAAAAAAGGATGTTCTTTTCGAACATTAATAAGTAGCACCACAATGAGTAAGAGGTACCACCTCTATTGTTCTGATAAAAGAACATTGCATCGTATATCGTAACCTAAAGTTTACAATGATTATAAACTTTTAAGAAGATATATATATGAGTTAGGATCAACTTACATAATGTAAATTTTTTTAAATTTTATACGTTTATTGGATCGTTAGATAGGGAAAATGGATAACTGAGATTAACTTCTTACTTTTTTTCTCAAGTGATAATCTTGTACATATTCTAATGTTAATGTCATACATCCGTTTCACCCATCCAATGATCCAAAAAACGTGTAAAACTTAAATAGTTTATATATATATATAGAGAGAGAGAGAGAGGGGATCCAGTTACACAATGTAAAATTCTTTAAGTTTTACACGTTTTTTAGACCGTTGGATGAGTGAAACGGATGGATGAGATTAACAATAGAATATGTGAAGATTATCACTTGTAAAAAAAGGAGTAAGGAGTTAATCTGAGTCATCCATTCCCTCCATCTAACGATCCAGAAAACGTGTAAAACTTAAAAAAATTTACATTGGGTAAGTTTTTCATAACTCATATATATATATATTGTGAAACACGATGCACGCCTACTTAATTAATATGGAACGATTAATACATAAATTATATTCTTATTTAAATTCTTTTATATATTTATTGTCAAAAAAATTCTTTTATATATTAAATAATTTAAATTAATTTGTACAATTGATGTGAAAAAATCATGAAATTTCAGCATTTATATCATCAAGTGCAACTATCCTTTCTCATCTGATTTTAATTATTAAAGAAATTATGTGAAAATAGCTATTTTAAAAAATGTCAAACATTTAAAAAAAACTGGTAAAATGCAATGAAAATTTAGAGCTGTACAAACCCTAAAATTTTCTACTATCACTGATTTTTTTATAAAAAAAATCACCAAAACTTTACATTATTACATATATTAAAATAGGATTTATATCCAATATACCGATGGTAGAAACATTTAGTTTTCACAAGCGCTTAGTTTTAAGATTTAAGGATTTAGTTCATGGTATATGGTTTAGGGGTTTAGGTGTAGGGGTTCGGCTAGTGTTAGTATTTAGAGTTCATAGGTTAGAGTTTAGGTTTTAGGGTAATATGTTTGAAGATTTAAGTTTTAACCTATAAACCCTAAATTGTAACCCTAAACACTAAATTCTATTCACAATCCCTAAATTTTAAACTATTAAACATAAACCCCGGCCCTAAATCCTACACCTTAAACTGGATCTCTAAACCTTAGAACTAAGACGCTTGTAAAAATAAAATATTTCTAACTCCAGTATATCAAATAATTATCCATTAAAATATACTTTAACAAATAAGTAAGCAGTCTTATTTGATTTTGTTTTTGGTTTTAGTTTTGTGCCGTTACACTTGCACATGTTTTTACAACATACGTACTGAAAGCAAATTGGTCTAAAATCTAGGAGACATTTAACGATTTGAAAACTAATTAACCGACCAAAACACAAAGATTCAAAGGCATTTTGTCAGCATTTCCATGGTGTTGGAATGTTGGACGGCTGTTCTAATTTCTTAAGACACTTCACAAACACAAATCTGTTCATGGCCAAGAACAAGTCAAATCGTGATTATTTTAAAACATTTTTCATGTTTAAATATAAAATTATTAAAAACTAATTTTTATATTAATTATTATTTAACTCAAATTCGATGAATTTAAAAAAAATACCTCAAAGGGTCCGACTTTTGTAACAGATATATAGTAATTACATGTTTAGTGAGCACTGAGTTGTCGTCTAATATAAGCAAAATTAACATTGGACAAGACATTACTAATTTTTGTTGATTTCGTGTTTCACATATTAAAGCTTATTTCCAGGAAACAAAGGTAACGGAAATAATGGGGGGAAAACATGCTTAATTAGGTTAAAATGCTTGGGTGAATTTATATTGAATGTTTAAAACGTAAATTTAATATGTGAACTAAAATCCGATGGGGTCCAAAAGAAGATAACTTGAACCTTCCCTTTCCACAAGTCCTTTGTATAATCAATTTTCTGTCTCTCTCTACATCCACCAACTTTAATATTAATTCAAAGTTTTTAACAGAGGTATATATGAACTAAAATCCGATGCATTATGTAAAAAACGTGGTCAACATTAAATTAAAAAAAATCAAGGTTAAAATACAGTTTTATTATCACGAAGGCATAATACCAAAAAAAACCCCTAACGTGTGGGTGGATAGTCATTTTAACACATATTCTTTGTTTTGAAACATTTTAACCTTTAACGTTCTATTTTAGGTTAAAATTATTGTTGAATCTAAGAATCGCGTCGTTTTAGATGGAAGAAAAGAGAAAATAAGCTTTTATTATTATTATTATTATTATTATTATTGTAAAAAATGTTAATTAAATATAAAAAATGATTCTTATTTATAATATCCAAGAATCAATTAAAAGAGAATATAACTAACCTATAATTAATCCAAATCATATGATAATTTACAAACTGTTTAACAATTGTATTCTATTAGTCCCCCTCAAGTTGGAGCATACATGTTATGAATGTTTAACATGGAAATAACTTGAAGAAATGGTGAAGGTTGCACGACTTTGGTGAAACAATCTGTCAATTGATGATGTGTGGATACTAGTAGTAATGTGATCAACCCTTGATGTATTTTTTCCCGAATGAGAAGGTAATCGATCTCAATATATTTAGTCATCTCGTGCTGAACAGGATTTTCTGCAATCTTAATAGCATACAAATTATCACATTAGAGATTAGTAGTAGAAGTAACATCAAGCTTTAAATAAATAAAAAAAACATAGCTTAGCCATTGTATTTCGCAAGAAACATAAGCTAAAAACTTGTACTCTGCTTCACTTGAAAACCTTGAAATGGTTTCTTGCTTTTTAAATCTTCAAGAAACTAAAGCTTAGTTAAGAAAAACAATAATCTCAATAACAGATTTTTTTGAATCAGAACAGGAAGTCCAATCAGTGTCTGAAAAAGTATTAAGCTTTATTTGATTAACAACAATAAAAAATAATCCTTGACCAGGAGTGCCTTTAAGATATCTAAGGATCCTACAAGAAGCAATCATATGAACATCAGTAGTAAAAGAGATAAATTGAGAAAACTGTTGAACATCAAATGAAATATTTGGTTTTGTATTAGTAAGATAAAGTAATTTGCCAACGAGCCTTGAATAGGAAGTAATATCAGATAAACGAGTGTCATCTTGTTTAAAAATTTTAGTTTTTGCAAGATGAGGAGTAGAAATGAGTTTAAATTTCAAAAAATCAGTTTCTTCTAACAAGTCTAGAGTATATTTCCTTTGACATTAATTGCCTTTACTAAATATAGCAACTTCAAGAACTAAGAAATACTTTAAATCTCCTAGACCTTTAATTTTAAAAACATCGTGTAGAAAATGTTTTATAGCAGATATTTCACGGATATTAGGGCTGACTAAAATAATATCATCAACATACACTACAAGAGGAATTAAAATATTTCATGAACCTTTAATAATAAAAAATTATCAGAAGAAGCTTGTTTAAACCCTTGATTATTTAAGGTCAGAGTTAACCTTTCATTCCATTGTCTACTAGCCTACTTTAGACCATATAAACTTTTGGTTAATTAACAAACTAATCATGATTCTTTAGGAAGAAAAGTAAGAGGAGATTCTATATAAACTTTATATCTTTCAAGTGTCCTATCAGATTTTAATATTGTTTTATAAACTCATTTACAACCTATCATTTACAATTCCCAAATTTTATTATTTTCTAAAGTTATTATCTCTTCAGTCATACCATTTTTTCAGCAATCATATTAATAGCTTGTTTATATGACTTAAGTTCAGATAAAATTGAAATATTATTAAAATATGCATGATACTTAGAAGATAAAGCATTGTAAAATAACGCGTCAGCAATATTAAGAGGGGAAAATCTGGAACCAGGTAAAGAAACTTCTGAGATAATTGAATGTTTCTAGAAGGTCTATGAGGCCTGAAATCTAGAAGAGGCTTAGAATTTCTTAGAATTCTATGTTCATTCGACTATTCTTCATGTTCATCTGTACCTACAGATCTCAGTAATGAAGGATCAGTAATATTCTTGTCAGAATAAGGTTTAATTTGTTGAGATCCTAAAAACTGTTGTGGAGAACAGTTTTCATGACCAGCTGGATTAACAGGATTAGAAATAGAAATATTTGGCTCATCTAAGAATATATTATTATCATGAGTTGATAGAACAATCTTCCTAAAATATGAATTTTTCAATTCTTGAAAAAAGATTCTGAGAAAATCACATCTCTTCAAATAAATATGTTTATTGTTTATGACAAACAATCTATATCCTTTAATGTGTTTTAAAAATTCTAAAAAAACACATTTAGTATCTCGAGGATGTATCTTTATCTTAGGTTTAAGAAGAATAGATGCATAAGCAATACATCCACACAAAAAATTTAAGATGAGTATATTTAGGTTGCTGATTAAACAAAATTTCAAATGGTGTTTTATTACTTAAAACATGAGTATGATTAATGTTGATTAAGTAAGCATAATGTAATATACAGTTAATCTAGAAAATGAAAGGAAGATTAACCTGTAATCTCAAAGTTCTAGCAAAAAAAAGTAAGTGTTGGTATTTTCTCTCTATTATGTTATTTTGTTGAGGAGTATGAGTGCAAAAATTCGGATGAATTATACCTTTAGTTTTGAAAAAATCTAACATTTTAAATTCCTTAGTATTATCAGTTCGAATACACTTAATTCTTTTAGAAATTTGAGTTTCTACTAACTGATAAAACCGAACTATTAAACCCATAACTTAAAATTTAAATTTTATAGAAAAATCCAAACAAATATACTTTTATCATCTACAATAGTAAAAAAAAAGAATGACCATATCGACTCTTTACAGGAAAAAGGCTCAATACATCCATATGAATTAAATAAAAAATAGAGGCAGAATTTGTATTACTAATGGGAAAGGGAAAACACTTTTATTTAGCAATGTGACATATTTCACAATCAAAACTAGAAGCAACAAAGATTTCTTTATTCATATCAGAAAAATGTTTCATCCTCTGTTGAGAGGGATGACTTAATCTAGCATGCCAAAGCTTAACAAAATTAGAATAAAAAATATAAACAGTTAGTTCAGAAATCTCAGAATCCAGGGATGACTTTTTGATGTGAGCACGATTATGCCACCCAACGATGCAACTTCAACCGTTCAGGGAAGTTTTCTTTTTCACTTGTTACATACTGATGTGTAACATTTCTTATACTTATATTATTTATTATGTGTGTTTACGTATGTATATAATAGGTTACGTCTGTTGGATTAGTTTGGCATATTTATATTATATTAATTATTAGGTGTGTTTGATATGATTTATAATGTTATTATATTGGTTCAGTTTTAGATTATTATATGGTGACTTATTATTATTATATATATATTTGTTTGATAGGAGCCAAGTGTGACCAACCCTATTTTGCATGGGCCATGCAATATTCGACCATCCAAGCAACATTTGTGCGGCAATGATTTTTGTTCTGAAATTCATCACGCAGAATTCACATGTGCAGCAACTTGATTTATGGCTTTGAAATTCAAATCCCATGCATATTTATCACGTGACTTTATCCACAATTATGGCCACCAAGTTTCAAATGCACGGCCAAGGGAGTAAAATTCTTTTGAATTTTAAAAGGCTTGCACATTTTCCATGTGCTGATTATCCACATGCCAACTGCTCACTTCACATTCACGGCCAGAAATGCTTGCCGCCTTTGAGTAGTTTTTACTTTGAATTTTAATTTTTCACAAAGGAAAATAACAGCCACATATTTGTATAACCGGCACCCATCTTATTGTAATATATATTTGGATGAAACACATTTGTAAGAGGTTAGACACTTGAATGAATAATTATTTTGTGAGATTTTTCTCTCAAATTTGGTTCTTTTTAGAACTATTCTTTGATACTTCGGGTTCTCAATTGTTCGATAATTGAAGGGTCCAAGTCCGTATTCGAGCAAATTCAAGATAAGGTTCGGGTTCGTTCAACAGATTGTTCGAGTTCTTCCTTGGAGTTTGTTCATATTTTCCGACTACGAAGAACAGATTCGATTCGGGTTTGCATAACAGATTGTGCAGGTTCTTTCGAGTTCATCGTGTCAAATTCCAAGAACGTTGCTACCGTTGTTGAATGCTTGAAGAATTTCATCTTCGTCGTTCAAACTATCATTAAAATTTCTGCAACTTTCTTCGCTCTCAATTCTGATTTTTTTTTATTTTTATTTTTTTACTATTTAAAATATCTAACTTCAACATCATGCTTGTTTCTATTGCAGAGAATTGCTTGCTATTATCCTAGATCCGTGAATGAACGAGGAATGTTGTTTTCTTCAACAACACCCTTGTATCATATGGTATCAGAGCCTTGGTTGGATTTTAGCAATTTCTGCACTACCAGACATCAAAAAATATATATATACAAAAGCCCAAAAAAAAAATTCAAAAAAAAAATTCTGAAAAAAAAAGAGAGTCAAAATTCAAAGTTTGACCAAAAAAGTCAAAGTAAAAAAAATCAAAAAAAATTCGAAAAAAAATATATAAAAAAAAGTTTCGAATATTTGGGGTATTTTGTGTTAATATGTGCTGTTTGGACGTGAAATGATGAAGGATGTGTCTATCTTACCTTGAAATGCTTTGTAATCACCCGAAATCAACTTTTCTTGTTTGTTCCGGAGATAGGATGGTGGTAAGCATTTCTACTGCGTAAGTTGCTAAATTCTTGTTCTTTTAGCATCTTTTCTTTCATTTCATATTCTTATCTTTTTTTCTTTCAGCCCAATTCTCAACTTTCATTTTTTTTCTTTCTTTTTTTCCTAATCCTTATCTTTGTTCTAACAATATTCACCCGTCACCCGTTGTTTTCTTTCAAATTGACAACAATTGCAGAATCTGAACATCGGAATTAGTTCCTTTAAAGAACTAAGTACGAGATATTGAGGGAAAAGGCAAACAGAGCGTGTGAGAACAGAAGGGGAGACAAAAAGAGCCATTCGAGTATTCTCCCGAGTGAAACACGAGTGCTGAGTGTTGATTCTTTATTTTCTTGAGTGCAAATTCTTTGGAGTGACTAGTGAGGATTTTTGTTGTGTGATTGGTGAGGACTATTTTTTTTTCTAACCTTTAACATGTTTGTTTGTTTGTTTGTTTTCTTTGTGTGAAAATGACAGGTTCTGATGAACAACAACCACTGAATCTCCAGATGCAAGCCTTAGAGCGCATGATGCAACGAGTGATTGTTAATGCATTAAAGCCTATACATTCTCGAATGGATAGACTTGATGGGGGTGGTTCCCATTCTGTACATGAAGAGATAAATGATGACAATGTGCAGATATTGGCTACCGATGAAGCCCTTTTTGACAAGAGAAGTCTGAATGATCAACCATCACAGGATGGACCGCAACGGAACAACCTCTTCCATACGAGATGCAACGTGAACGGCAAGGTATGTATTGTGATTATTGATAGTGGTAGTTGTGCTAACGTTGCTAGTACTCTCATGGTTGACAAGTTAGGACTGAAGACGACCACACATCCCAATCCGTACAAGTTCCAATGGTTGAATGATGATGTTGAAATCAAAGTTACCGAACAAGTTGTTATACCATTTTTCATTGGTAAATACAAGGATGAGGTAACTTGTGATGTTTGTTCTATGGATACTTGTCATTTGTTGTTAGGAAGGCCGTGACAGTATGATAAGAGAGTTTTGCACGATTGTTACACCAATCAATACTCTTTTACTCATGAGGGCAAAAAGGTAACTTTGGCACCTATGACTCCAAGTGAAGTATATGAAGACGAAGTTCATTTGAAAGCGAGTATTGCTGCTTGGAAGGCCAACAAAGAGAAGAATGAATGCGAAAAGAAGAAAGCAAATTCACATGTATTATCTGATTCAATATTTTCTTCTATTTCTTCTTCTAACTTGCAGGTTAATAATGTGATGCCATGTGAAGTTTCCAAGGTTGCTACTGTTGGTATGTCTAGTGCATCTATGTCCTTTTCAGAAATTCAGCAACCTTCTTTACCACGGTTTGACGTTCCTTTCCATTGTACTATTGATTTTTCATTTTTATATGCTAATTTCTTTGGTTGTACATTAGATTGTGAACAACCTTGTGTTGGGATTCTGGAAGATCGTCGAGATTCTTGTTGTTCTTTGGATTTGCCTTTGCATGTCATTGTTTGCAGGATTACGACTGTGCAACGAGCATTGTCTGACTTTCTGTTGTCCATTATTCGGAAAGGTACAAGAAAGAAGGCATTTCCATTTGTGCTATTTGTAAAAGAACTTGATTCGAGAGGATGGCATATGTGCCGAGCAAGACGACTGAAGAAGTTCCCTGCCAAGCGAAAGTCAAAATTGTTCCCTTTTGTAATGAGGGTCGATTTGGGGACAAATCGCATTAAAGAAGGGGGGGATGATGTGAGCACGATTATGCCACCCAACGATGCAACTTCAACCGTTCAGGGAAGTTTTCTTTTTCACTTGTTACATACTGATGTGTAACATTTCTTATACTTATATTATTTATTATGTGTGTTTACGTATGTATATAATAGGTTACGTCTGTTGGATTAGTTTGGCATATTTATATTATATTAATTATTAGGTGTGTTTGATATGATTTATAATGTTATTATATTGGTTCAGTTTTAGATTATTATATGGTGACTTATTATTATTATATATATATTTGTTTGATAGGAGCCAAGTGTGACCAACCCTATTTTGCATGGGCCATGCAATATTCGACCATCCAAGCAACATTTGTGCGGCAATGATTTTTGTTCTGAAATTCATCACGCAGAATTCACATGTGCAGCAACTTGATTTATGGCTTTGAAATTCAAATCCCATGCATATTTATCACGTGACTTTATCCACAATTATGGCCACCAAGTTTCAAATGCACGGCCAAGGGAGTAAAATTCTTTTGAATTTTAAAAGGCTTGCACATTTTCCATGTGCTGATTATCCACATGCCAACTGCTCACTTCACATTCACGGCCAGAAATGCTTGCCGCCTTTGAGTAGTTTTTACTTTGAATTTTAATTTTTCACAAAGGAAAATAACAGCCACATATTTGTATAACCGGCACCCATCTTATTGTAATATATATTTGGATGAAACACATTTGTAAGAGGTTAGACACTTGAATGAATAATTATTTTGTGAGATTTTTCTCTCAAATTTGGTTCTTTTTAGAACTATTCTTTGATACTTCGGGTTCTCAATTGTTCGATAATTGAAGGGTCCAAGTCCGTATTCGAGCAAATTCAAGATAAGGTTCGGGTTCGTTCAACAGATTGTTCGAGTTCTTCCTTGGAGTTTGTTCATATTTTCCGACTACGAAGAACAGATTCGATTCGGGTTTGCATAACAGATTGTGCAGGTTCTTTCGAGTTCATCGTGTCAAATTCCAAGAACGTTGCTACCGTTGTTGAATGCTTGAAGAATTTCATCTTCGTCGTTCAAACTATCATTAAAATTTCTGCAACTTTCTTCGCTCTCAATTCTGATTTTTTTTTATTTTTATTTTTTTACTATTTAAAATATCTAACTTCAACATCATGCTTGTTTCTATTGCAGAGAATTGCTTGCTATTATCCTAGATCCGTGAATGAACGAGGAATGTTGTTTTCTTCAACAACACCCCTGTATCACTTTTCTAGCTGAACCAATCGTCTTCCATGTTGTTATGTCTTGAATGCAACAAAAAAAATAGAAGAAAAAAAATAAACAAATAGAGTTACTCTTAGTTTATTGGAAAACAGAAGCAAGGCTAAAAGCAAAATTGGGAATATGAAAAATATTGTGTAGGATCAAAGAAGAACTAATCTTCACAGTTCCTATATGAGCAACCCTAACAAGTTCATTTTTTGACAATTTTAGAAACATATCATGAACTTGATAATGTGAATTAAAAATGCAAATAATTACATATATGATCTGTTGTACCAGAATCTAATATCCAAGAAGAATTTGAATGATGCAAATTAGAACATTTTAAATTTATTGTTAGGTGTGTAATAGTTCTTTTAAGGACCCTTTATGGCCCAATTATTGTTAGACTTAAGCTCATTTTAGATGCGTTACTAGCCTTACATACACAATTTCACTGTCCTTATCATTGTTGTGCTCGATTGTCTTTATTTGAATATATTTGGTCGAAAATGTATTGCTTTGGTATATGCTTTGTGCATGTGCATATTTCATCACCCATTGCCCGGATAAGCATTGTCGTGGTAGTGAAGGAAGGAGAAGTAACGGTGTGGAACCATCACTTGACGATCCAGACCAAGCCATCCTTTGATGCTAAGCCCTGTTGAGGACCGCTGAACCAAGAGAACGAGCCCTGCCGAGCGGAGAAGATTGAAAAACCATTGCTGAGCCCATGACCAAGCCACTATCGAGGCAATGCCCAGACATTTTGCCGACATGAGAGAAAATATGGAAAGTGGTAGGCGACTTGAAGAGTGTAAAACGCTAGATTTTTAGAGATACTTTGCATGGAGATCAGAGCACGAGAAGATCATGAAAACATCAGAATTAGGTCAAGGATGGGAAGTCGATAAAGAGGAATAAAATAACGAATTAAAGGAGATTTATCTCTTTTATGAAGTTATGACTCAACTCCAACTCATACTCCTACTCCAAGAAGGATTCGGCAAGGCCATGCCTTATAAAGCCAAGACCTAGCCGCCTCATTGAAGGATGCGAAAGAGATCGAGGGATTTTTGTAGAGTGCTCTATTCGACATTATGTTATAATTCTTCTTTTAGGCTAGGATTATTTTGTTTAGTAGTTGTGAGAAGACGATTGTAATTCGTTTAGGTTTTTGTTAATGCAATTAAGTTCAAGGTTTGCTTATTCTTGGTATTCAATTTTTCTTGCAATTGAATCGGGAGAGGATATTGCGATCACATCTATTTATCTAATATTGGGAGAATTAGACTCACAAAACGAGTAAGCATGGTCTTTACCCCAATCGGTGAAGACTAATTTGACTTAGGGATAAGTACGAGCTTCAACAACTAAGAGAAACGTAAGATTGGTTGGTGTTCACCCTTGGTTCACGTTGGGAAGTATTATCAAGGCATGCACATCAATAGAGTTTGGACTTAGGGATAAGAAGGAACCAATGAAGAACGCTTTGCCGAACCTTGAAGGTTGTCGCTCAATTGCCCAGGCAGTAGTTGTGTTCTTTGCCGCGGCAATAGCTTTGCCCATTGTCGAGACAATTCTTCTTCCCATTGTCGAGGCAATCAAGTTGACGATTGAATTCAAAACTGAGACAGTTTTATTCAACTTCCACACTACGACGTAATATAATTCGGCTTGCTCTATCATCATATTTACTCAATCTCTTAACTTACTTGCTTTATTTATTTTAGTTTTTTTCTCGACCAAACCATTACTTGTTTTTTTAATTTTCTACAATGCGAGACGATAATCTTTGGAAGTAGCACCAATCCCTGTGGAGACAATATCTTTTATACTATAACTTGGCAACATGTATACTTGCACAAGTGACTTTGCAGTAGGTGCAGTCCTAGGTCAACGAACATGTAAGATCCTTCATGTGTTCTACTACGTTAGTAAAACTCTTAATGAAGCACAAGTGAAATACACCACCACCGAGAAAGAGTTACTAGTTGTAGTGTTCACATTTGATAAATTTTGTTCATACTTGACTGGAACAAAGGTAATTGTTCATACTGACCATTCGACAATTAAGTATCTCTTTGCGAAGAAAGATGCCAAACCTCGTTTAATTCGTTGGATTTTACTTTTACAAGAGTTTGGCATTGAAATTAAGGACATGAAAGATACAGAAAATCAAGTTGCTGACCATTTATCCCGATTGGAACAAGAAGAGAAAGATACCACTCCCACAGAAATCCAAGATACATTCCCAGACGAATAGTTGCTCATTGCCTCGGCAACACAGATGGGCACTACCTCGGCAATTATCGATAGCATTGCCTCGGCAATAACCTCAGCAACTGCTGCAGCACTTTCATTGACACCCCGGTATGCCGATCTTGTGAATTTCTTAATTAGTGGTATTTTACCTTATAACCTTACTCACCAAGGAAAGAAGCGGTTCTGACATGATGCTAAGCATTATTTTTGGGACGAGCCTCTTTTGTTTAAACAATGTGCAGATCGGGTTATAATAAGGTGTGTTCCAGAAGAACAATAACAAGATATGCTCCAACAATGCCATTCTTCACCTTATGAAGGACACTTTGGAGGGACACGTACGACAACCAAAGTTTTACAATCCAGACTATATTGGCCGACTCTTTACAAGGATGCCCAAGATTTCTACAAGCAATGTGATCGTTGTCAACGAACCGGAAATATTTCAAGAAGAAACGAGATGCCCTTGCAGAACATCCTTGAAGTCGAATTGTTAGATGTTTGGGGAATCGATTTCATGGGGCCCTTTAACATATTAATGGGGGAATCTCTATATCCTACTTGTCGTTGACAACGTGTCCAAATGGGTAGAGGCAATTGCAACACCAAACATTGACTCCAAAACCGTGCAAAGATTCCTACAGAAAAATATTTTTACACGATTTGGAATGCCAAGGGCAATCATAATCGACGAAGGCAAGCACTTCGACAACAAACTCATTGCCAAGGCATTGCAAAGATTTGAAGTGACACACAAAATTTCCACGGCATACCATCCACAAACCAATGGACAAGCCGAGATCTCAAACAGATAGTTGAAGAATATCCTTAAGAAGGTAGTTGTTGGGTTGTGTGGGGCTCGATTCGATCAACCAATGTTGCTCACCAAGTGGTGGAGAGGTGGATTTTTGGGTGGAAGGGTTTAGAAAGCTAAAAAGATAATGACACAATGATTTATAGTGGTTCAACCTTCTAACCAAGGTCTACATCCACTACCTTAGCTCCCCACTAAGGATTTCACAATCAATCCACTATTGATTCGTCCCCTTTTCTAGGATTAGGGGAAACCCTTACAACCGATCAAGCTTCTACCCAAAGCCTTGATCAAAACCCTCTTTACAAAGAGAAACAATAAGCAAACTTAAAAACCTCTAATTGGTGTTTGTTTGCACAATTAAGCACTCACCCAAAACCTAAAACACTTGAGCAAATTTGACAATTTTGGCTCACTAGTGTTTGTCTATACAAGAAATGACAATTTAGGCACTAAGACAATTTCTTGATCATTTGATGTTTGACAATATTAGCATTAGCCTTCTCTTGATGCTTGGAGGTCCCTTTTATACTCTCAAATGAGTTTGTAGCCGTTACTAGCCGTTGGGGATGAATTGGAGCCGTTAAGGACTTTATTTCCCTTCATTAATGCTATTCTGCAGCAATCCGTATCGATACGTGTGGAACGGTACGGCCTTCATAGGAACTAGTCATTGGGCTCTTGCCAGCCTGGGCGTATCGATACGCTTGAGGGCGTATCGGTACGGGTTCACTTTTGAATGGCTGTTGGGAAATAGCCGTTGGGGTAGTTGAATTGGGATCGGTACGCTTACCTGGCGTATCGATACGATCCCGATCCGTATCGATCCGGCAAGGGCCTGTATCGATACGGGTTTTGATAGTGGCCAAACTGGGGCAAAAAGGTATCGGTACGGGGGTTTACCGTATCGATACGGGTACTTTGAAAACACAAGTTTGGCTATTAAAACATGAAAAATCTTTGCCAAAAACCTCTTAAAATACCCCAAACATAATTTCAAGTTGTTTGGACTTAAAAACAAGTTTTAAATTCTTTTCAAATTAGTCCAAAACATTTTTCAATTATTATATCAAAACATTAGTTCTACAATCTCCCCATTTTTGATATAATAAAACTAACTTGAAAAATTGTTTGGGATTCTCCCCCTTTATCTTTAAGAATGTGAATAAGAGATTAAGGATATGAAATCAATTTAAGCTCCCCCTTATTCATTTGAAAATTCAATTTTTCAAAACCATTTCTCCCCCTTTTTGTTATATCAAAAAGAATTTAAAATGACATTTAGGTCAAAATAACATAGGAGGCAAAAAAAATTGACACACTTAAAATTTTGGTTTAAAATTGGCTCCCCCTTTCTCAAAGCATCATTAAAAATGGTAGTCCAACATTTATGATCATCTAGTTGAATAAACTATAAATAAAACAAGTAAATGCAAAACAACTAGAATTTTTACCAACACTTGAACTCAAAGGAGGATGTGAAGCCTTCCTTCTTCAAGTGTTCTTCCTTGTGTGCATGGAGCTCCCCCTCAATGTTTGACTTGTTGAACATCTCCATCACACCTAGCAATAGACAATCAAGTAATTTTTGGTATCCAAATTGCTTTGGATCCATGAACATTAGTAGCACAAATTTTAGTCCCCTTTGGAATCCATTTTTCAATGTCATCCTTTTTAATTGAAGTACTAAGTCCTTTTGGGACCCAAATACTTCTAAAACATTTTCCTTTAATAAATCCAGGGGCACTAGATTGTCTAACATAAAAATTTGATTTTCCAAAATTGTTTTTCTTTTCAAGCTCTTGGGAAATCAAATCTTTTTCTTCTTGAACATTTTGAAGCAATTTTTGTAAATCAAAACATTTTAATTCAAACTCTTCAAGTTTTGCTTCAAGTTCAAGTTTGGTTTTAGAAAGCAAATCATTTTGAATTTTTAACTTTGAAATCAATTTATTATTTTTCAAAATGTGGCTTTTAAAATCTAAAACCAAATCATCATAGGCATCTTGTAATTCATCAAAGGAATAAGAACATGAAGTAGATGAATTAGAAGTTACCCTTGAATCTTCTTCGATGGCCATAAGGCAAAGGTTGGCTTGTTCATCGTCGGTGGAGTCCTCATCACTCCAAGTAGCCATATGTGCCTTCTTCTTATGGCTTGAAGTGTTTTCCCTCTCCTTTCTTTTAGGTTCTCGTTCAAGCTCTCTCAAGACTTTCTTCATGAACGGGGCACACTTCTTGAAGAGATGTATTATCTCTTCATCTTCATCCTCCTCTTCACTTGAGTAAACATGATGGCAAGTGGAGGATTTGAGAGCCATGGCACTTGCATTGATGTTAAGCCCTTTGATTTTCTTCTCTCTCATAGCTCTAATTTCTTCCCTCTTCTTCTCATCTTCTTTATTCTTCTTCATGATTTGATGAGTAAGGAGTGACCCTATGAGTTCATCAAGCTTCAAGGTCTTCAAATTCTTGGCTTCGATGATGGCGGTCCTCTTTGAGTCCCAAGACTCGGGAAGTGAGTAGATGAGCTTTCGAATAAGCTTTTCCTCCGGAATGGCTTCTCCATAGCCTTTGAGACCATTGGTGATAGTGGAGAATCTATCAAACATCTTCTCGATGTTTTCTTCCGGATCCATTTTGAAGTTCTCATACTCTAAGGTTAGGAGCCCAATCTTGGTCTCCTTGACTTCATTGGTTCCCTCGTATGTGACTTCAAGCTTGTCCCATACCTCCTTGGCACTCTCACAAGAAGACATCTTCTCATAGATGGATGGACCAAATGCACAAAATAGAATGTGCAAGGCTTTGCAATTTAGCTCCATCTTCTTGCGATCGTCGGCACTCCACTTCGCTTTACTTCTTTGAGGCACGAACGAACCATCTTCAACTACATCCCATATCTTGTAATCTCTTGATTTGATGAAGAACTTCATCTTTGTCTTCCAATGGGCATAGTGGGTTCCGTCAAAGAAAGGCGGTTTGTCGATTGATTGTGCCATTTGAGCCGGTTGATGAAATAGTGATCGAGCTTGCCGGATCTTCTCAATAGGATGTTAATCCTCTTCGATTGAGCCAAGCTCTGATACCAATTGTTGGGTTGTGTGGGGCTCGATTCGATCAACCAATGTTGCTCACCAAGTAGTGGAGAGGTGGATTTTTGGGTGGAAGGGTTTATGAAGCTAAAAAGATAATGACACAATGATTTATAGTGGTTCAACCTTCTAACCAAGGTCTACATCCACTACCTTAGCTCCCCACTAAGGATTTCACAATCAATCCACTATTGATTCGTCCCCTTTTCTAGGATTAGGAGGAAACCCTTACAACCGATCAAGCTTTTACCCAAAGCCTTGATCAAAACCCTCTTTACAAAGAGAAACAATAAGCAAACTTAAAAACCTCTAATTGGTGTTTGTTTGCACAATTAAGCACTCAACCAAAACCTAAAACACTTGAGAAAATTTGACAATTTTGGCTCACTAGTGTTTGTCTATACAAGAAATGACAATTTAGGCACTAAGACAATTTCTTGATCATTTGATGTTTGACAATATTAGTATTAGACTTCTCTTGATGCTTGGAGGTCCCTTTTATACTCTCAATTGAGTTTGTAGCCGTTACTAGCCGTTGGGGATGAATTAGAGCCGTTAATAACTTTATTTCCCTTCATTAATGCTGTTCTGCAGCAATCCGTATCGATACGCGTGGAACGGTATCGGTACGACCTTCATAGGAACTAGCCGTTAGGCTCTTGCCAGCCTGGGCATATCGATACGCTTGAGGGCGTATCGGTACGGGTTCACTTTTGAATGGCTGTTGGGAAATAGCCGTTGGAGTAGTTGAATTGGGATCGGTACGCTTACCTGGCGTATCGATACGATCCCGATCCGTATCGATCTGGCAAGGGCCTGTATCGATACGGGTTTTGACAGTGGCCAAACTGGGGCAAAAAGGTATCGGTACGGGGGTTTACCGTATCGATACGGGTACTTTGAAAACACAAGTTTGGCTATTAAAAACATGAAAAATCTTTGCCAAAAACCTCTTAAAATACCTCAAACATAATTTCAAGTTGTTTGGACTTAAAAACAAGTTTTAAATTCTTTTCAAATTAGTCCAAAACATTTTTCAATTATTATATCAAAACATTAGTTCTACAGTAGTAAATCCCTCCCGCAAGGACTGGTCTCTTCGACTCGATGATGCACTTTGGGCCAACATGATAGCATTCAAAACACCATTGGGCATGTCACCCTTTCGACTCGTGTATGGCAAAGCATGCTATCTACCAGTGGTAATTGAGCACAAGGCATATTGGGCAATCAAGACCGTGAACATGGATTGGGAAAGGGCTGGAGAAAAACGATTACTGGACCTCAATGAGATAGAGGAGTTTCATGCCTTAGCCTATGATAACGCCAAAATCTACAAAGAAAAAAACAAACAATGGCATGACAATAGACTATTGTCGCGTCAATTCCTGCCCAGGCAATTAGTCCTCCTCTTTAATTCTCGACTAAAGCTATTCACAGGGAAACTACAATCGAGATGGTCTGGACCTTTCGAAGTTGTGAAGGCATTCCCTCATGGTGTTGTAACAATCAAGTCCACAAAAAACGGTCATGAATTTAAAGTCAATGGGCAAAGATTGAAACACTACACTGGCACCCATGTCACGAGGGAAAAGTAAGTGATTACTTTAGGAGATGCATCCACATGCACTCCTTTAGTATCTTAATTTTTATTTTCGTTTTTATTTTTCCACATTTTTAAATTATTTATTTTTTAGGACAACAATGTTATTTTTTCATGTTCTTCATATAATTTTCTTTTTAGACAGGAGTTCAAGGATGTGAAGAAGATGGGCCGATTTCAAGCCCAACCCAAAACCAAAAACACGGCAACCTTTCAACTCGACCGTTGGAAACTCGGAAACCCCCCCTTTATTGTCGCCCACAACATAACCGTTGGAAATTGATCCCCAAGCAACCCTTACCGTGCACGCAACCATTTACATTTAATGCCTGTGACGTTACAACCCCCCACATCTATTTAACCCCCCTTACAACCATTTTCGTCTTGTCAACCCTTCTTAACTCCAAGATTTTCTTTCGATTTTCTTTGCTTTGCTTTTATTTTTCTCTAGTCTCGATTTCTCACAAATATCTCAAATAACCTTAAAAATAGAAAGAGGAGAACACTCTCAAACTACCGAGGAACCGGCTTTCAAATAGTTCGCCCCACTGAAAGTAGAACGAAGATTCAACACAAAATTTTTCGGTCAGCAAGTGTGAGAAGAACAAGGCTTCCGATACTCTTCATCGCACACCGATTTCGGCTTGGAGCCCTTCATCTTCAACAAGATCGAGCATCAAAAGTGGAAAATCCTCTACCACCAGCTAGAGCCGACCAGCGTAACATGGGTACGGGAATTCTATGCCCACTCTCCAAATCCCAACAACCTCTACGTGTATGTTCAAGGACAAGTCATACCTGTGGATGCCGATTCCATCAACCTCTACTACGACATGCATGTTACCAAAGATGAGCACAAGGAGTATGTCGACAAGCTCACAACAGACGACTACAAAGACATGATCAAAGAGTTGTGCATTGCCGGGACAACATGGAACAAAGGAGTGCACAAGGAAACAGTAAACCGCCAAAGGCTTCGGCCCGAGGCTAAACTTTGAAACACCTTTGTTAAGAGATGTTTAATGCCCATATCGCAATACACCACCGTAGAAAAACCAAGGCTTGCACTCATTCACTCTATATTGCATAATAGACTTATTAATGTTGGATCCATTATATGCAATGAGATACTCATGTGTAACCAAAAAGATAAAGGCTGTCTCTACTTCCCCAGTCTCATCACCGGCTTGTGCAAGCAAAAGAGTGTCCACACCGATCCAGCCAACGAGTTTACACCCATGAAAAAAGGATGGTTAAAGGCTCAATACTACAAGATAATGCAAATCACGGAAGCCGAGCCAGAGTCTACTCCAGTACAAGGCATTTCCGCGGCAACTTCCTCAGGCAATGCCCCAGCAACTCCACAGGCTGATGTCGCGGCAACTACACTTCAGCGTCTTGCCTAGAAGATCGACGCAATGGATAAACGTCAGCACTGGTTCATGCAACACATAAGGGACTTCAACAAATCAATTGTTCAAGTAATCATAGAGAAGTTCCCAGAAACTAGAGTGCAATTTTCGATCTTCCCGGCTGACAACCTTGCATCGACAACACCTGGAGCCTCTTTCACGGCAACACAAGAAGATTCTGCCTCGGTAATGAGGACATCCATTGCCTCGACAATCCCAGCTGCTTCTGCATGCCCCACCAACCAGAGCAGACAAGAGCAAAGCACCTGCCATCAAGCTTACTCAAACCGAGACATGGTCTGACTTCTCCGAATCTGACAAGTCAATTGCTCCTCAAGCCAAGACCGTTCCAGTTCCATTACCCAAGAAGTGGAAAGCCTCCTCAACGGAAGTGATATGCCTCGACAGTGACGATGAGGAAGAAGTGACCACGAAATCTGAATCGACACCTCCTACACGTCACCAACCACAACGAGCAACCAAGAGGATCAAGCAAACGACAAGAAGAAAATTAATCATCCAAGACAACGATGATGACTCATCCATGTCTCCGTCGATCTAGTTTATTTTTTCTCTTTCTCTTGCCTTTTATCTTTATTTATATTTTGTGAATGTGCATGTGCATGAATTGAGCGCAATGCTTCTCTTGAGTTTGGGGGGAAGTAAGTGTTAGTTCTTTTCTATATCTAGGAATGCATGCTTATGTCTATCAGTTGCCTTAATATTTAATCTAATGAAATTGTTTGCCTCGACAATAGATGTCTCTCTCTTTTACCGTAACATTAAAATTTTAGTGATCCTTCAATTTTAGGATGTTCATGGAAGAATACTTGGAATGACACTATAAGACTAAAAGTTAAAAATACACGTTTGTGAGTTGAGTGATTGAAGGAGTTCTAGGGCACTTAGGATAATTAGTTACTTAAAAATAATTTTTGGGTAAAACTTTTAAGTTAAAGGTGCCTAAAATCGGCTCTAGCTCAAGGAAAAGCATAATATACTAGATGTGCCCGAAATTGGCTCTAGTTGAAGTAGAAACCCAAGGAAAGTAAGTTAGTTACCTAGTGTTTACTTAGAACCCGAAAATTTATCTTGTTCACAATCATGCACACACTCACGAGTCTTATAGTTTGATTCTAGAGAATTCCTAGACATCTGAAGAATTGAAGACCATGCACACTCATATTCACGGTTTAGAGAAGAAAAAAAGCAAGACCGAGGGCTAATTTCATGAAGATTAAATTTTTGGCAATTGACGGTCAGTTTTGCATTGCTTGAGGACAAGTAATAGTTTGAGTTTGGGGGTGAGTTAGGTATGTAAAAGTATTCATTTTAGGACCTTTTATGGCTCAATTATTGTTATACTTAAGCTCATTTTAGATGCATTACTAGCCTTACAAACACAATTTCACTGTCCTTATCATTAATGTGCTTGATTATCTTTATTTGAATATATTTGGTGGAAAAGGTATTACTTTGGGAAGTCGATAAGAAGGAATAAAATAATGAATTAAAGGAGATTTATCTCTTTTATGAAGTTATGACTCAACTCCAACTCATACTCCTACTCCAAGAAGGATTCGGCAAGGCCATGCCCTATAAAGCCAACACCTAGCCGCCTCATTGAAGGACGTGAGAGAGATCGAGGGATTTTTATAGAGTGCTCTATTCGACATTATATTCTAATTCTTCTTTTAAGTTAGGATTATTTTGTTTAGTAGTTGTGAGAAGACGATTGTAATTCGTTTAGGTTTTTGTTAATGCAATTAAGTTCATGGTTTGCTTATTCTTGGTATTCACTTTTTCTTGCAATTAAATCGGGAGAGGATATTACGATCACATCTATTTGTCTAATATCGGAAAAATTAGACTCACGAAAGGAGTAAGCATGGTCTTTACCCCAATCGGTGAAGACTAATTCGACTTAGGGATAAGTACGAGTTTCAACGGCTAAGAGAAGCGTAAGATTGGTTGGTGTTCACCCTTGGTTCACGCTGGAAGGTATTATCAAGGCCCGCACATCAATAGAGTTTTGACTTAGGGATAAGAAGGAACCATTGAAGAACGTTTTGCCGAACCTTGAAGGTTGTCGCTCAATTGCCTAGGCAGTAGCTGTGTTCTTTGCCGCGGCAATAGCTTTGCCCATTGCCGAGGCAATTCTTCTGCCCATTGCTGAGCTAATCAAGTTGGCGATTAAATTCAAAACCAAGACAGTTTCATTCAACTTCCACACTACGACGCAACATAATTCGGCCTGCTCTATCATCATATTTGTTGCGTGTAAAAGTGTCTATCACAATTGTAGTGCAAGTGTACATGACGCAAGTAGTAAAGTGATACGGAAGTATCGGATATCGTCTCCACAGGGACTGCGCTAATAGCTTCACCTTGAATTACTGCATGAGAGTAAAGAAAATATTTGAGATGTTTGTCACGAAAATAAATAAGAATACTGGAAAATAAAAGTAGAGAAATCAAGAGAGAGAGAATGGGCTGGTATTGAATTGCTCAGTAGTGTAGGTATTGCTAAGTCTAGGAGAATCAGTTATGTCGTCGTCCCCGTCGCGGCAGCACCTGTCGCGACGGCAGTCTGTTGCTTGTCGCGGCAACGAACACTCAACTCTGTACTTCAAGTTTGGCAAGAATCCCTGTTGTGCCTTGGCCTATCCCTAGGTCCAAGTCTGTCGATGATCACGTCTTTGATGATACCTCCCGGCGTGAATCGAAGGATGAACACCGATGTTGTTGAATTCTTCTTTAGCAACTTAACCTCATCCTATCCCTAGGTCCGAGATAGTTCAACTATAAACTAGAGAACTCGCACTTATTCCTTTCGTATACTTAACTCTCCCGATATTAAGTAAATAGATAATCTCGCAATGCTCTCCCGATACTCTTGCAAGATGTTAATAACCAGAATAAGAGAACTTGAAGTTTATTTTATTGAACTGAAAATTCCTAAAACAAAAGCAACCCTTGCAACTACTTTACAAATAAACCCGTGGCCCTAGGGGAGTTTAGAACATGATGAGAGGATGAAAACGGCTAGGGTTTTGGGAAGAAGGCTAGAGATGGGTCATCTCCTCCCTAGGTCCAAATACATGCCCTTATATAGGCTTTGGGTCCAAGTCTTCTAAAATAACAAGAATACAAGTTTAAATTAAAGTACAACTCTAATAAAGACTAAATCTTCAGAGAATCTAACTTTAAATCGTCCTCATTCTTGCTTGGGATTTTCTCTCCTTGAACTTTGGGCTTGGCATTCCTTCTGATCTAGGGCTTGGAAAAATATATTGGTTTTCCACGACAGACGGGCTTAATTTTCTCTTTCTATCGAGGTCCACTTTGCTTCTTCTCCTCAAAACTGTTGTCGTCCTCTACTGTCACGGCGGCAACCATGGCAGCATCGTCCTCCTTGACTGCTTGTCCAGTTCCAGCTCTTCTACTTCACTGCCCAGCGCTTGCCTCTCTATCTGCTACAGCAGGAACCTGCAAAAGCAACCAATTTCAGTAGAAACTGTGCCTTTTAATATATTTGTGATGTCTAACTGTAAACTAACCTAAATGTAATGAATTATGCTTGAATGCAGCAGAAATATGGGTTAAATAGGGGGTAAATAATAGAACTTTTACACACTCAACACACCCCCAAACTCAAGTTTTTGCTTGCCCTCAAGCAATTCAGACCTAACAGAAAAAAACAAATATTTTTGTTTTGGCTTAAAACAGTGAACTTTCCCTTACCCTTCATTCGTTCTCTGTGACGGCAGCACCCTGTCGGATAACTTAGGATTTGTCCGGAGTCTCACTATAGTCCTCGTGCAGTGTGTGCATGCTTGTGAACAGTTATATGCCAAGACTCTCTTATTTTCACTAGAATATTTCAGCTTCTAACTTGAATTTTTATGCCAAAGTCTATCTTTTTGAAGGCATTTCTTATGCTCCTTTGATTTATTTGTTTTGACTCGATCTCATTTATTTTTTTAAGCTAAAGTTTCACTAGAGTCAGTTTTTGGGCACCTCTAGCTAACTTCCTAGAGCCAGTTTCGGGCACCTCTAGGGCTGTTGAGTCTCTTTTGCTAAACTTCTTTCCTAGAGCCAGTGTTAGGCACCTCTAAGGGCTATCCAAGTGCTAAGCTTCCTATTCTAGTTAACTAGAAGTGTTCTAGGCAGTATAACAGTCACAAATAGTGTTTAAGTTTTCAGAACTATAGAAAGGCTCTAAACTGCTCCTAAAACTATCCTAAAGGCACTGCCACGACAGAGCTGTCACGGCAGGTAAGTTCAGTTCATAGACTTAAGCCAAAATTTTCATATATTTTTTTAACTTAAAATAAACTAAGTAAAGACACAATTTTAAAACTAAAATATACTCTCTTAACGGAGGGATGCCACCACCAAACTCGAGGGTTTCATTGCCCTCAATGCAAATGACAAAGAAAATAAAAATAGTACATCACAAAATATATAAGCAGATAACAAAATAAGTTAAGCAACTCAAATTTTAAGCGCTGTCGTCACTGCTGCTGCTGACTCTGATCTGGCGGCGGGCACGGGCCTTCGGAGCTGGCTGGCGGATGGGGGAGGCAGATGTGTTCTTCGTTTTGGCCTCCCTCGGTGGTTGAATCCTGGTTGGGGAGATTTGAGGGGGTTTCTCCACAACCTGGACTTCTGAGTTGCTGTTGCTGTCCTCACCATTGCTGCTGTCACTATTGCTGCTACTGGCTCTTTTCATCTTGTTTTTATCTACCATTCTCTTCTGCCTTTTCACCGGTGTAAACTCTTTTGAGAGATTCCTCTTAACAGAGGGTTTGTGGTCACTTTGCCCAAACAGAGGAAGAAGAGAACCCGACAATGAAGGCGTCGAGCTTCTCCGATGGCATTCGTCGTTTTGTTCCACGGGCAGAGGTCTCAGCATGTGTGCTGCCGGCGGCTGCTGTGGCAGGTGTTGGTGTGGATGCTGCAGAAGGTGTATGTGGTGTGGCAGCAGGTGTTGGGGTGTGGGCAGGGGTTGGTGCAGCAAAATAATGTGCAGAGAAGGTGGGAAATACGACACCATGGAAATTTAAAGAGTTTTGGATGAAATGTACCGTAGATGCAGTAAAATCTCTGATGAAGCTCATAAGTCCAAGTTGTCGTTCCTCCATCTTCTGGATAGCAGCAAGGATTTGGGAGGAGGAGTCAGTCGGGGCTGCTGTTGCTGGTTGCTCCCTGGCTTCTGTGGCAGCAGGTTCAGTCTCCGTCGGTTATGTCGTGTCTGCTGTCGTGGCAGTTGGATCAAATGAGGACAGAGGGGTGGCAACAGTCAGCTCCATTAAGCTGAGTATGTTCTTGTCCGTCCATCCCTTCCCTTGGACTCTAATATCAGTGGCAGCTTCAGGTACCCCATGGCCGCGGCAGAGGGCTGTGATGAGGTACGACAGATAGAGCAATCCCGTCGGCCGGTGTGCGCACTCCAGTATGCTTTCGCGGATAAAGCTGCCCACGTTAATGGGCCTCTCATGTAAAATGGAGTGAATTAAGGCTAACCTGGGCTGGTCGACAGTGGTATTGTGTGACGACAGCATGATGCACTTTTTGATGAAAGCGTTCCATAATTTGGCTTCCGGCAGGAATTGAGTCCTTTTTACCGTCCTTGGGTTCTTACGGATGGTATTCCACTGAGTTCCCTCATCTGTTAACTCTGCCATGACAACATCATAGGCAGCAGGATCAAGGCTATTTAGGAACTGTTGGTGACCGTCGTCGTTGCTGCCGACGTAGAATCTGTACAAGGTGTTGATATATTCAGCTTCGAAAGGCACCTCCCTCCCTCGTACGGTGACTGTTGTCGCCGTCCTACTGTTGATGGCAGTGTAGAAATCTCGCACCAAAGAGACGTTCATCTCCTCAGGTTGTTTGGTAAAGATCTACCACTGTAGAGCTCGAATTTTTCGGGCAATGAACGGCTTTAGGCCCAAATTTCCCTCCTTTGAAGTGTAAATGAATCCCCTTTCTTCCCACATATCTCTGATCTGAAATGATCGTGGGGTGGTTGCTGTCGGGGTGGAGCTGGAAGCAGCATTCCTACGGGTGTTTCTGGAAGACATTGTTGCAAGGGTTGTAGAAATGAAAATGAAAGCAAATAAAATCTAGAGGAAGCAAGTAAGAAGAGTAGACGTGAGTGAAAATGAAAAATGAAACGGGGTTTATATAGAGAAGGATTTGCTGCCCGTTGAAGCTGTAACGACAGACGCGAATAACGGGGCCAGTTGTTACGCGGTAGCGTGTTTGACGCGTCTGTCACGCGTTTCCGTGTCTGCTGCGCGTCTGTTACGCGTTTCCGTGACTGTCGCGATAGCCTGTCGATAGCCTGTCTTTTCTGTGTCTGTCGCGGCAGATGTAACGACAGGATCCAAAATTTGGGCTTTTTGGGCTGGTGGAAGGATGGTGGGCTGATTTCACTTCTCCTGTTCTTCTTGTCTCCTTTATTTCCTAAAAACAATTAAAATAAAAGCATTATTTAAAAATAAAATAAATCTAATTTCCTAATAAATAATAAATAATAATAAAACTAAAAAATTAAAAATTAGGTTAAATTAGGGATGTCAGGTGGGGCATCTCCTAAGATAACCACTTCCTGCATTCTTGGGGCTTCAGTCCCCTGATAATTCTTCAAGCGCTGTCCGTTGACTTTGAATTGGTGCCCGTCTTTTATTGATCTGATTGTGATGGCACCATGGGGAAAAACCTATACAACTTGGAACGGGCCAGACCATCTAGATTTTAGCTTCCTTGGGAAGAGTTTCAATCTAGAGTTGAATAGCAATACAAGCTGCCCTGGGCAGAACTGTCGTGGCAACAACTTTTTATCATGCCACTTCTTAGTTTTATCCTTGTAGATTCTTGCATTTTCATAGGCCATTGTCCGGATTTCTTCAATTTCGTTCAGATCCAATAGCCTTTTCTGCCCTGCCTTTTCCAAGTCCATATTTACTGCCTTGATTTCCCAGTATGCTTTGTGCTCTATCTCGACAGGTAAATGACACGTTTTCCTATAAATCAATCGGTAAGGAGACATGCCCAATGGAGTTTTGAAAGCTGTCCTATAAGCCCATAACGCATCATTCAGGTGTAAAGACCAATCTTTCCTAGTTGGCTTAACCATCTTCTCCAGAATGTTCTTGACTTCCCTGTTTGAAATTTCAGCTTGTCCATTAGTCTGTGGGTGGTATGTTGTTGCGATCAAATGCTTGACACCATACTTCTTCAAGGCAGCAGCAATAACCCTGTTGTCGAAATGTCTCCCTTCATCACTGATGATCTCCTTAGGAATGTCAAATATAGAAAATATGTTTTTGTGTAAAAACCTTTGAACTGTCTTGGCATCATTCTTTTGAGTGGCGATAGCTTCAACCCACTTAGATACATAATCTACTGCCAGGAGATGTATAGATTCCCACATGAAGATGGGAATGGTCCCATAAAATTGATCCCCCAAACGTTGAAGATCTCGACTTCAAGAATGTTCTGCAGCGGCATCTCGTGTCTTCTTAAGATGTTTCATGTCCGTTGGCACTTGTCACAGCTCTTGTAGAAGATTTGAGCATCTTTATACAGTGACGGCCAATAAAACCCTGACTGCAGCACCTTGGCAGCAGTTTTGTTGCCTCCTAAGTGTCCTCCATACTGTGAAGCATGACAGTGATGAAGTATATCTTCCTGCTCATCATGTGGTACGCATCTTCTTATAACCTGATCTGCGCATATTTTGAAAAGAAGAGGTTCGTCCCAATAATAATGCTTAACATCATTTTGGAACATCTTTCTGGCTTGATAATTAAGGTCAGGGGAATTATTCCGCTAACTAAGAAATTAACGAAATCAGCATACCAGGGAGTTCAGAAGACTTACCTGCCGCCATGACTGTCGCGGCAGTGACTGCGGCAACAAAGAGCTGCTCATCTAGGAAGGTCTCCAATATGTTTGTCTCATCTGTCGGTAGACTCTGTCCCTTCTCCAATCTTGACAAGTGATCTGCCACCTGATTCTCTGTCCCCTTTTTGTCCTTGATTTCAAGATCGAATTCTTGCAATAGAAGGATCCAACGTATCAATCGAGGCTTTGCATCCTTTTTCACGAACATATACTTCAATGCAGAGTGGTCTGTGTGCACTATGACCTTCGTTCCAAGTATATAAGAATGAAACTTGTCAATGGAGAATACCACAGCTAATAACTCCTTCTCTGTGGTAGTGTAGTTCACTTAGGCGTCGTTCAGTGTTTTGCTGGCATAGTATATAACGTGAAAAAGTTTGTCTCTTCGCTGCGCAAGTGCTGCCCCGACAGCATAGTCACTAGTATCACATAGAGGTGGCAAACGGGTCAATCGGTTCGGGTTCGGTTCGGGTCATTTCGGTTTCGGTTATTTCGGGTCTGATATCATTCGGTTCAGATTCGGTTCGGTTCGGTTTGGTTCCAGTTTGGTTCTATTGTTCGGTTGATTTTCGGGTCGGTTGATTTTCGGTTCAGTTGATTTTCGGTTATGTTCGGTTTGGATCGGTTCGGGTCAATTTCTGGTTGATGGGAGATCGGTCGGTTTTAATCAAGTTTTTAGGTTGGTCAGTTTTTTTACACCCTTTATATGGCTTTATAAAGCCAATATATTTAACTTTTTGGTGAGTTGTGCGATTGTTCATATCTCATCTTTTTTTATTTCTATTAATATCTTTTATTTATTTCGGGTTGTCTTCGGTTCGGGTCCATTCGGTTCGGTTTCATTCGGTTCGGTTCCATTCGGTTCAGGTCTATTGGTTCGGGTCCATTTCGGTTCAACTAAAAATTAGTTCATTTTCGGTTCGATTTCGGTTCGGTTTCGGTTTCGGGTCAAATTTCGGGTAAGCATGTTTGGTTCGGTTTCGAGTTCGGTTCGGGTAAATCCGTTCGGTTTTCGGGTCTCGGGTCAAGTTTGCCAGGTCTAGTATCACACATGATCTCGTACGGCAGTGTCCAGTCTGGTGGCTGTACTATTGGGGCTGTTACCAGATTTTCCTTTAGAACCTTGAATGCCTCAGTACATTCATTGTTAAAGTCGAAGGGTCGGTTCTGCTCCAAAAGATGGCATAGGGGCTTGGTGATTTTTGAAAAGTTTGCAATGAACCTCCGATAAAAACCAGCATGTCCTAAGAAGCTTCTGATTCCCTTGACTGTAGTGGGCGGCGGCAGCTTTTCGATCACTTCTATCTTGGCTCTGTCGACTTCTATGCCACGGTAGCTAATCTTAGGGTCGAGGACTATCCCTTCATCCACCATGAAGTGACATTTTTCCTAGTTCAATACTAAGTTTGCTTTTTCACATCTTTCGAGTACCTTTTGTAGGTTGCCTAGGCAGCTTTCAAAGTCGTTTCCAAAGACTGAAAAGTCATCCATAAAGATCTCCAGGAAATCCTCCACCATATCGGAGAATATGGCCATCATGCACCTTTGGAAGGTGGCTGGTGCATTGCATAGTCCAAATGGCATTCTCCTAAAAGCGTATGTTCCATAGGGGCATGTGAATGTCATGTTTTCTTGATCTTCCGGTGCGATAGCTCTTTGATTGTAACCTGAATAACCATCAAGAAAACAATAGTAAGGTTTACCCGCTAGTCTATCAAGCATTTGATCAATAAAGGGTAAAGGAAAGTGGTCCTTTTGGATAGCTTTGTTAAGCTTCCGATAGTCCATACAAACCCTCCAACCGGTCACAGTCCTGGTTGGGATTAGCTCATTGTTTTTGTTGGTTGGGAACACATTGCACCGGGCTCACCCATTTGCTGTCCGAGATGTCATAGATTATTCCAGCGTATAGCCATTTGATTATCTCTTTTCGCACCACCTCTTTCATAGCATGGTTCAGCCGCCTTTGAGCATCTATAGTCGGCTTATGATCATCCTCTAAAAGGATTTTATGCATACATAATGCCGGACTAATGCCTTGAATATCAGCTATAGTCCATCCAATAGCCTGTTTGTGTTGATGCATCATCCCTATTAACTGCTGTTCCTGCTCCTGCATTAACTTGGAAGAGATGATTACGGGCAACGTATCATTTAAACCAAGAAAAGCATATTTTAGCTGCCCTGGCAGGGGCTTAAGATCCAAAACAGGGGGCTCAACAGTTGATGGCTTTTGAATTGCATGGTTATTCAAGGTATAATTTAAAGGCTCGAATAACTTACCTGGATGATTGCCTATCCAGTTTACCTCCTCCTGATCTTCAGTATCAGATGTATCAGATTCTGAGGAGTTGTTGTCGTCGGTGCTGTCGTGACAGTCTTCTAAGTGACTGCCGAGGCAGTGACCAATGTTGATGTCGTGACAGCCCGACCTGATGCAGGGTTGGTCAAGGGTAACTTCAGTGATAACCTTGCAATCTTCTTCTGCATCAGCATGCTTCATAGCTTGGAGAACATTCAACTTTATTTCTTGATCGTTCACTCTCATGGTGAGTTCCCCTTTTTCCATATCAATTAGTGATCTTCCCGTGGCTAAGAAGGGTCGCCCCAGGATGATTGGTACGTTTTCATCTGCTTCACAATCTAAAACAAGAAAGTCGGCAGGAAATATAAACTTATCCACTCTTACCAGAATATCTTTGATTTTTCCTTTCGGATGAACGTAAAAGTGGTCAGCCAGCTGCAGAATTACTGTTGTGGGTCGAGCTTTTCCAATACCTAATTTCTGAAAAACAGACTTTGGCATTAAATTTATACTAGTACCAAGATCACAAAAGTGCCTTACCCACATATTTGTCTCCGATTACACAAGGTATGTTGAAGCTCCTCGGATCCTTCTTTTTCTGGGGTGGATGCTTGTGCAAAATACTCATGCATCCTTCTATCATCTTAACCGTTTCAAATTCCCCAAGTCTAGATTTCTTTGCCATGGCATCCTTGAGAAATTTGGCATAACCGGACATCTCCCTAACGGCATCTAACAGTGGAATGTTGATGTGAACCTGCTTAAAAATATCATAAATCTTTTTAAGCTGTGATTCTTGCTTCAATTTCTGTAACCGTTGGGGAAAATGAGGTGGGGACGATAATATGCAATACGTCCTTCCCACTGCATACGAATCTGAGTAGGTTTGGGTTCATCATCTTTCTCCTCTGTCGCTTCTGCTGTCGTGACAGGCTCATCGGTAGCAGGTTGTTTGTTATCTGTCGGGGCAGCTTCCTCGGCAGGTATGTCCAAGGTTGGTTTCTTCACTGTGTCAGCTTCTTTCTCTGGCCCTGGTAGTTTCTTCCCACTCCTAGTAGTAATGGCTTTACACTGCTCATGTGTGGGCTACCTAGCATTTTCAGTATTGCTAGGAAATCCGCCAGTCTACCTTGGGTTGATATGCTGGGAAACCTGACCCATCTGTGTCTCCAACGATTTCAGAGTAGCTTCATGATTTGTCATCCGCATCTCTACTTTATCCATGAATGTCTTCGTCTTCTTGACAAATTGATTCATGTTCTCAATGTAAGTTCCTGTCTGAGACATAAACGTAGCCAGAGTCTATTCCAGTATACTGTTTGTGGCAGCTGGTGGCTGTTGCTACTACTGCTGCGGCTGCAGTTGCTGTTGCTGTCGAGTCAGCAATCTAGGTCCTCTCTGATTCTGATTGTTGTGTGCTTGAGGATTCATGGCATTATTAGGATTACTCCAAGAGAACTTGGGATCCTTTCATCCGAGCTGTGATTTCCTTCACAAATTTCACATACCTCTTCGACAGCAAATACGGGATGTGTATCATCATTCAAGAGCTTTTTCATTGCCTTAGTAAGGTATGCAACCTGTGATTTCATTGTGTTGTCGGCTTCATAGTCCTTAACAGCTAGGACCCGTTTACCCCCTCTTCTTGCTGTCGGAAACTGCTCCTCATTCTTAGCCAGATTTTTCAATACTTGCATTGCCTCATCTGGGTCTTTGTCCAGTAGTAATCAGTTTGCTGCTGAATCCATTCGAATACGAGTTTGTAAATTGGCAGAATTATAAAACTTGGTTACCTGGTTCCAGACGGGGAATCCATGCATTGGGCAGTTCTGTAGAAGAGTGGTAAATCTGTCCCAGGCCTCATGCATCGGCTCGTCATCTTCCATTTGAAAAGTAGCAATTTCATTACGTAATCGCTCAGATAAATGTGACGGATTAAAACGAGATAAGAATTCACGAGACAAATCTGCCCAAGTTCTAATTGAACCCGGCGTAAGTTTATTCCACCAAGTCTTTGCTCTGTCCCTCAATGAATGGGGAAATAACCGAAGCCTCAGTATCTCCAGATTAACTCCTGGTAGTCTAAACGAACCACAGATTTCCTGGAACGTTTTCAGATGCTCCCTAGCATCCTCTGTAGTAGCACCACTAAATTGACCGGCGTTGTTGATCATGCTAAACATAACAGGTTTCAGCTCGAAGTTGTCAACATCTATATCCGACAGCGTGGTTTCTAGTTCTACATGATCATTCGGCATGTAGTCTCGGCAGGACCGTCGTGCGGCAGCGGCAGGAGGGTCGCCGACAGGAGGGATAATCTCTCCATCTCTGGCAGGATCATCAACCTGGGGGTTCCCTTGGTTTTGCATCGTCTCTAACTGTTCCTCAAGGTACTCGTTCCTGGCTAGTACGTGACGAAGTCGGTTTCTAAGATTGAACGAACGTTCGATTTTAGGATCTAATGGATACTCAGGTTCTTGTCCTCGTCTCGATCTGCGCATAAACAAGAAACCTTGTGAAAAGCGAAGGTTGAACAAACCAAATTTAAATAGAAAAATAAAAATAAAAAGAAAAGTGCAGCAAAAGAAAAGGTAGAGTTATATTGCCAGTCCACGGCAACGGCGCCAAAAATTTGTTGCGTGTAAAAGTGTCTATCGCAATTGTAGTGCAAGTGTACACGACGCAAGTAGTAAAGTGATACAAAAGTATCGGATATCGTCTCTACAGGGACTGCACTAATAGCTTCACCTTGAATTACTGCACGAGAGTAAAGAAAATATTTCAGATGTTTGTCACGAAAATAAATAAGAATACTAGAAAATAAAAGTAGAGAAATCAAGAGAGAGAGAATGGGCTGGTATTGAATTGCTCAGTAGTGTAGGTATTGCTAAGTCTAGGAGAATCAGTTATATCGTCGTCCCCGTCGCGGCAGCACCTGTCGCGGCGGCAATCTGTTGCTTGTTGCGGTAGCGAACACTCAACTCTGTACTTCAAGTTTGTCAAGAATCCCTGCTGTGCCTTGGCCTATCCCTAGGTCCAAGTCTGTCGATGATCACGTCTTTGATGATACCTCCCGGCGTGAATCGAAGGATGAACACCGATGTTGTTGAATTCTTCTTTCACCACTTAACCTCGTCCTATCCCTAGGTCCGAGATAGTTCAACTATAAACTAGAGAACTCGCACTTATTCCTTTCGTATACTTAACTCTCCCGATATTAAGTAAATAGATAATCTCGCAATGCTCTCCCGATACTCTTGCAAGATGTTAATAACCAGAATAAGAGAACTTGAAGTTTATTTTATTAAACTAAAAATTCCTAAAACAAAAGCAACCATTGCAACTACTTTACAAATCAACCCGTGGCCATAGGGGGAATTTAGAACATGATGAGAGGATGAAAATGGCTAGGGTTTTGGGAAGAAGGCTAGAGATGGGTCATCCATCTCCTCCCTAGGTCCAAATACATGCCCTTATATAGGCTTTGGGTCCAAGTTTTCTAAAATAGCAAGAATACAAGTTTAAATTAAAGTACAACTCTAATAAAGACTAAATCTTCAGAGAATCTAACTTTAAATCGTCCTCCTTCTTGCTTGGGATTTTCTCTCCTTGAACTTTGGGCTTGGCATTCCTTCTGATCTAGGGCTTGGAAAAATATATTGGTTTTCCACGACAGACGGGCTTAATTTTCTCTTTCTGTCGAGGTCCACTTTGCTTCTTCTCCTCAAAACTGCTGTCGTCCTCTGCTGTCACGGCGGCAACCATGGCAGCATCGTCCTCCTTGACTGCTTGTCCAGTTCCAGCTCTTCTACTTCACTGTCCAGCGCTTGCCTCTCTATCTACTACAGCAGCAACCTACAAAAGCAACCAATTACAGCAGCAACCTACAGTTAGACATTAACTGTAAACTAACCTAAATGTAATGAATTATGCTTGAATGCAACAGAAATATGGGTTAAATAGGGGGTAAATAATAGAACTTTTACACACTCAACACACCCCCAAACTCAAGTTTTTGCTTGCCCTCAAGCAACTAAGACCTAAAAGAAAAATGAAATATTTTTGTTTTGGCTTTCAAACAATGAACTTTCCCTTACCCGTCGTTCGTTCTCTGTGACGGCAACAACCTGTCGGATAATTTAGGATCTGTCCGGAATCTCACTATAGTCCTCATGCAGTGTGTGCATGTTTGTGAACAGCTATATGCCAGGACTCTCTTAATTTACTTACTTTCTTTATTTTAGTTTTTTTCTCGACCAAGCCATTACTTGTTTTTTTTAATTTTCTACAATAAGAGACGATAATCTTTGGAAGTAGCACCAATCCTTGTGGAGATGATATCTTTTATACTATAACTTGGCAACGTGTATACTTGTACTAAAATTGCAGCATCGAATACGTGCAACAATTATAGTTGTATCTTCAGTTGGTATATCGAAAGCAAATGACAAGGCATTGATCTTTGAGTCACTAGCAGAATTCTGGGCATTAGCAGTAGAAAGATTCCTTTCTCGCAACATACTGAGCAAGCTCTCTTATTGGTCTTTAGTGAACATAACAGAAGAACTATTATTTGGAGCTAAAGAATTATTACTAAAAGACCCTTCACCTCTATAAAACCCAACTTGATTCACCCTATTAAACTAATTTTTACCCTTATACCCAAGTGGAAATCTATGTTTCATGTAGCATTTGTTAATTGTGTGCCAATACAATCCACATAAAACACACAGGGGCCTCTTAGAGCTACTGAAATTAGCATATTTCTTATTAGTAGAATACCTATTGTCTTGCCTAATACTAGATTCCCCACTTTTAACAGAGTATCTATCAGCTAACAAGATGTTGGACTTGGTAATACTTTGAGTAAGGGATCTTTCATGCTGAACAACTACAACAAATACTTTCTTAATCGAAGGAACGAGTTTCATCATTAACAATTGAGATTTAGGGACAGAAAATCTCTCATTCAATCCTCTAAGAAAGCGAAGCATGAAATCTTGCTTTCGATATTTGATAGCAGAACACTCACAAGTAGTAAGGGGCCTGAGATTACAAATCTCATCCTAAAAGAACTTTTAATTGGGTGTGATAGGCCGTGACAAAGGAGTTACCTTTTTGTAAGGAGTAAAACTCTTAGAGTAGATCGAAAACACGCACTAGATCTGCTTGATTGAATCGATCGAACAAATCTTGCCAAAGTTCATAGGTGGTGTCAACCTAAAGGACACTTTGCCCATTTCTTGATTCAACACCCGCTGCAACCAAGAAAGGACTAAGTTGTTACACTTAACTCAGGCTGGAAATCGGGGATCATCTTCTCTAGGTTCTTTGATCGAAGCGTCGACAAAGTGGAATTTATTTTTTGGAGATGAGAGACATGTGCATCGATCGCGCCCAGCTGTGATAGTTGTTGTTATCAAGCAACGAGGATGTGAGAACCAGTGTCAGATTCTCATTCGGATGGATGTAGTACTTGCCGGAGGGGTCATCGGACTTGAAGAACCTTCCTTCATCGAAAGAGTTAGAAGTTGAAAAGTTTTTTGATACCATGTTGATTCTAAGAATCGTGTCGTTTTAGATGGAAGGAAAGAGAAGAAGCTTTTTATTATTATCATTATTGTAAAAATGAATGTTAATTAACTACAAAAATTGATTCTTATTTATAATATCCAAGAATCAATTAAAAGAAAATATAACTAACCTATAATTAATCCTAACCATATGGTAATTTACAAGTTGTTTAACAATTGTATTCTATTAACAGCCACTCCGTGGATGAAATTGTTAGTCAACTAATTGTAAATGACTTGAAATCCTCATATTATAAGTACATTGACTTTATATGAACCTGAATCAATAATTAATGTGGTAAATATTTGATATAACTTGACTAAAAATGACGCGAGATTCAATTTTACCAAACTTCTAGTTGATCCGACCTATAAATGATCCAAATTGATGTTGACCAACATGATTGTAACAACGAAATAAAATTGCTCGATGGATTTTTACTAGGTTTGGTTTTGAAAATCTAGATTTATTCAGAAAACCCGATTTTTTATTTGAGAACGGAAAATTGGTGGAAATGGAGTCGCCACCGATCACTTTGGTTAGATAGATTTGACACTCTAGTAATATCAGAGAAAATTGAGTTTGAGTTCGAGAGTCGGTTACAAGTCGTAAAGGGTTAGCATCCCATGACGCCCAAAATTGGTACATTGTTAGTTTTGTATTGTCTTTACAAGAAAAATAAAACTTCAAATTTAATTTAATGACTAATCCCTAAAATGTTATAACTATTAAGGAAATATTTCTCTGTTGATAACAATCGACAAAGATGACATTCAATTACGTTAGGACATCACTTTCTATTTGGCTCCAAAATAACGAAATATAACTTTAATTAAATGTCAATTATTATGAAAATGGCATGCAAATACAAATATCATACGAAACAATATAATATGTAAACATGCTACATTCAAGGTAGATACTACATAAATGTATATAGTAAAATATGATATGTTAAAATAACATAATACGAATAATGTAATATAATATATATATATATATTATAATAAAGATTAATATCCTATACACTGGCAGTGGAAATTTTTTGTTTCCACAAGCGCCTCAATTATAGGGTTTAGGGTTAGGGTTTAGGATTTAGAGTTTAGGGGTTTTAGTGTAAAGGTTTAGAATTTAGGGTTTATGTTTAGAATTTAGGATTTAGGGTTAGGATTTAGGGTTTAGGGTTAAGGTTTAGTTTTAGGGTAATATGGATAGGGATTTAGGTTTTAACCTATAAACCCTAAATTTTAACCCTAAACCCAAAATTCTATCAACAATCCTTAAATTCAAAACTAGTACACTTATAGCCCTAAACTTTAAACCCTAAATGAAGTCTCTAACCCCTAAAATTAAGAATCTTGTGTAAAAAAAATTCCACAAGCGCTTGTGTATAGAACAATTACCCTTATAATAATACTAATATATTAATATAAGTAGTAGAATACATATAGGTACAGTAGCAATTGATAAACAAATATATATATATATATATATATAATAAACAGAATATAGTTATATTTATATAAAATAAAAAAATGATACCCCACACTCATAGAGAGAGAGTTAGTATCAATTTACGCATAATGTAAAACTATGAGTTTTACACGTTTTATTGGATTGTTGAATCGGTGAAATTGATGACTGAAATTAACTCCTTACAACTAAATGTTACAAACTCACAATCCGACATGATTTAAGAAAAATAAAATGTCGAACTTGAAAAAGAAACGCTAGTACTACAAGTCGTCTGTCATGGAAGTGGGACCACCGTTTCTTCAGATAACTCGATCATGACTAAATTTCAATAATGAGCTTACCCAGAACATAACTCGAACCTAGTAAAGATCAGATCCGAACTTCACCCAAAATTGATATTACCCGAACTGAATCTCATTCGAAATTGACTTGACCTGACATGAACTTAATTCGACAACCGAAATGACCTGACCTGAGGTCCATCCGAACTCGATTAAGACTCGACCTAAAGTCCATCTCACCCCAAATTAACCCGATAATCAATCGAATTAGACCCGAATCATTTTAACGTGAACATGGTATTGACTCGACCTGAACCGAGTCTGAAATAGAATTGGGATCACCTCGACGTTGACCCGTACCCAAATTGAACTAAATCTGACTTGACTCGAGTAAAATTATTAACATACTCAACCCAAAACTCATCCGAATACCTAATTTTAGGTCTGTAACGGTTTCCAACAAATATATTTTTTAAATAAAGGTGGGCCTCGTTAAAAAACCCCACTACACTAGCACTAAATCGAAGTGTAGGGCTGGCAACTAGAAGGGGAAAAGAGTGCCCAAATAGCATTACTAAGGTAAAGATGAAAGATCGTCACATACAAAAGAAGAGATGATCTCGAGATAAACGGAGTCAAAAAAACAAGGATGAATTGGACCGAAGAGCCCAAGATGCTAATGAATGGGTATTCGCAAAGCAATGAATAAAAGAAACACTATATTCGCTATGCACATAAAGAAAGTGGCGAGCATAATCCAGGTGAGTGCATAGGGCCAAGATAGTTGCGGTGTGCCGGTTCAATTTTTTTGATAATAACAACAACATCTGATTGAAAGACAACATGGGTCCAACCCCTATCATGAGCCAAACGGAGGCCTGCCATAATAGCGTAAGCTGCTACCATCGAATCATCAAGGCAGCCTGTGGTGTGTTGAGTAAGGCTACCAAGGACCGAGACTTGCACGTCACAAGCGACCACACCAATAGCAGCTGCATGGCGATGCGGATCGAAACCACCGTCCACATTCACTTTAATGTAGCCAACATAAGGAGGACTCCAACGAGATTTAGCAAAGGTCGGGGAAGCAAAATCTTGTGAACGGCAATGGGTGGACATGGTGGCATGATAATCATGGTGAAGACATTGCACATTGGCAACTAAAATGCAAATAGTCAGTAGGGTTTTCTCATAGACCCAATCATTCCTTCTTCTCCAAAGGTTCCAAATCACAATGAGGAGTAGAGCAAAGGAATCCAACGAGAGAGAAGTAGCAGCTTCCTCAAGCCATGCCAAGGTAGAGGTTTCCTGGCTGGTCACCACACTTCAAGGAATGCTCGCAAGTATGAGAGCTTCAACCAAGGTAGGACAATCACGAAGGACATAAATAATTGTCTCAGAGTCAGGCGAACACAAAAGGCAATGTCTCGGGGTCAGTGGCAGCTTTAAGTCTGCTAGCGGTAGGTAGAGCCTCTTGTGCAATGCACCATCCAAAGGTACGGACTTTAGGAATAATCAACAACTTTGGATAAGCTTCCAAATCTGGGAAGGCCTGTCAACAAGAGAATATGGACGTTGCAAGTATAAATAACCATATTTAACTGTATATACATGTATCGTGACCGCCCCCAAATGATGGTGTCCTAGTGACTCTCCAAAATAGGGACACGAACAATAAAATTTGCGTCTATGGGCAAGAAAACAATGCGAACAAGCCGATCATTCCAACAATGTTGACCTGCACGCATGAAATCACGACATTGGACAAGCAGTTCTAAAGTATCCAAGTAGTTGTTCGAGAGAGAGATGGCAGTCGTCCCTCCCCAACGATCATGATGCGTACGAACGGAGATGTCTATGCCAAGGGTCCAAAAGGAAACCTTCAAACAACATATTCATGGCATGATGGAGACCCTTCCAAGAAAAGGAAGCTCTCTCGAAAACTTGTGTAAAAAATGTTCCCCGAAAAGAAGTACGCAGCCCTGAAAACACAAGAAAGCAACAAGTCAGGCTCAGAAATAATACGCCATAATTGTTTACCGAGCATGTCAACATTAAAGAGGTGCATATCACGGAAGTCAACACCCCTACACTCTTGGGAGTGCAAACATTGGCCCAAGATACGAGCGGACAACCACGCTTGCTACTCGGACCAGTCCACCAATAACTACGCATGGAACGAGCCATATCATTGACCATGATCTGGGGAAGAAGATAACATGACATAACATATTTAGGCAAAGCTTGCGCAACAAACTTAATAAAGATTTTTCGACCACTATATGAGAGCAAGTTCTTGGTCTAGCTTGTAACACGGGAACTCATTTTATCACTGACATAACCAAGGGCAGCTAACTTATTTCTACCAATCCAAAAAGGGATGCTTAAAAGATGCTAAGATCGTCAACATCACGAACCCCGGGATGTTATGAAATGCCATTTTATGATCCAGGAAGGTGTGAGGAATGAAAAACATAGTAGATTTATCAAAGTTGACACTCTTCCCTAAAGATGATGCATATGTAAGAAAAATGTCCTTGAGGCGCGAAGCTTCATCAATATTATTACGAAGAAAAATCAAGAAGTCACCAGCGTATATGAGATTATTAACATGAGGCCCATAACAGCTCGCACATAGATCACGGACATGACCAGCTTGTTGTTCAGCCATAAGGGTCACCGAGATCCCCTGTGTACAAATGAGAAACATGGAAGGGGAAAGGGGATCCCCCTAATGCAATCCTCATTGCGGAAGGAAAATCGGGGATAAAGAACCATTGACACGAGTAGTAAACGAGACGGACGAAACATATCTCATGATAATGTAAACCCAAGAAGATGTAAAACCCAACTTTAAAATGACATTCCAAAGGAAGGGCCATTCAATACGATCAAAGGTTTCTTCATATCCAACTTAAGGGAATGAAATAAACCAATTCATGACCAATGAGGATGTTGTCAGAGATCGAACGACCCTTAACAAATGCAGTATGGTTTTCACTAATGTAGAAAGGAAGAATGGGCTTCATCCTTTTTACAAGAACTTTTGTAACGATCTTGTAAATGATGATGCATAAGCTTATAGGACAAAGTTGCTTCATATTTATAGGTTCGGAAAGTTTCGAAATAAGGACTAGGATCATAGCATTCACAGTGGACATTTTGAAATTACCTTTAAGAAGGTCCAAACAAAGGTTTATAACATCCGCGCCAAAAGTCCCTAGTGTTGACTAAAGAAGTTTCTCGGTAGAGCATCTATGCCAGGTGCTTTCTTTGGATTTATGTTCTAAAATGTAGTAATAATCTCATTAGTAATGAAATCTTTTGCTAAAGCATCATTCATACATGGCGTAACGAAAGGGATGAAATTATCAAGCAACTACTGATCGATGACCGGTGAGGAAGACGCAAAGAGGGACTGAAAATAGTCAGTAACAACAGTCGTCCTGCTACCGGAAGCTCATACATGAAAATATGAGGTATTAAGGTCCCCTTGGAAAGCTAGGTGACTCTAGAATGTTGTGCCCAATATGCTTCCTTTTTATCAAGTATTTGTCTCAGCTCACATTTGGCAGCAAGGAAGATTTCCATATCTGAGCTTGAGAGGCGACGGTTGAGACATGAATTAATCTGGTCCTGGAGATCTTTATTACGTCACCAAGTGGAGTCACGTTGGTTGTTTTTCCACGATTTAAGGGCCCCACCAACAATAGTAATTTTATCAAAAATAGTTTTGGCAGTATGATGCCAAGCAGTCTGAACTTCTGAGACACAAGCAGCATCCTCTATCCAAAAAATGTCGAACCGAAAGTGGTCCTTCCTAACACAGGAATCATGTTGTTGACGAGTCCAAGCAGTATCCAATATGATAATACAATGATGAGAATCAGCATTATATTCAGACACAGCTAAAAAACTAGAGAAAGAGGAGAGCCAGTTTCCATCAGCCACAAAATGATCCAAACGCTCATAGATAGGAGAAGCACGAGGACCATATTTAGTCAATGTAAACCAGCCTTTAGCTGGCTTGCAATCAAACAAACCATTATGCGTAAGACAGTCACGAAAGCTCTCAATGTGGTTGCGAATTTTACGAAAACCTCTTGTTTCTTATTGTCATGAAGGATCTCATTAAAATCCCCTCCCACAAGCCATGAGGGAGAAGATGAGTTGTAGAGACGGTCAGGAAAATCCCAAGTTTGATGTTTAAGGCTTAGCTCAAGGCTTCCATCTATACCATAGAAATGAAAACGATCGGAACCATAGGTAATAATTGCATCAATTTGAATATCAGAGTACGAAAGTAAATCGATAGTGACTTCATTATTCCAAAGTAACATTAAACCAATACAAATAGGGTCATTGTCAACAATGATACATGTCTTCATATTTAAAGCAAACTTAATTCTATCACTACTATGCTTTTTCAAACGCATTTCATAAGGGAAATTAACATGTGGGAACTTACAAGTAATAACTTGCCCAAAAGAGTGAATTGCCTAGGGTTTCCCGAGCCCACGACAATTCCAACATAGGATTATCATATCTCTCGGCGGGGTTGAATGACAACCTCTGCCAAGGAGTTAATAACTTTGTTCATCCCATCTTTTTTAGTCAAAAAAACTTTATGAGTCATAGATAAAGAGGATCGTAGATGTTTTGCTTTGACAGCCTCGGTAAGAGAGGCACTTCTTTTGGGGATATGAGAGACCGAGTCTTGTTTTGTTTGTATGATGTTTGGGGATGACTTAGGTTGACTAGCCATCCATATCAAAAATTCAGATAGGACAACTCCAGTGGCAACCGTATAAGGACTAACAACACAGGCAACGTTGAAATCGATGAGAGAAGTAGGTTTCCCTTTGGTCATAGTAGCTTCTTCATATGTTGTAGCAGCTTCATTCTCAGCCTCAAGCACGTTAGCTTTATTCTCTATCGCAGTAGGAACCTCAGTTTCATTCTCGGTCACAGTAGGAACCACAATGTCTTTCGTAGCTACAACAGATTCTTCTACAGTCACAACAGGTGCAATATGAGCTACTTTCCCAGTCACAACAGGAGCAACAATATCTATATTCCCAGCCACGATAGCTTCATCCTTGGCCCCAGCTGTTTCCATTTCGGTTATAGTAGCTACGTTCGTGGCCCTAGCAGAAGCATTTAAAAAGTTACAGGTGCTTCTTGCTCGGTCTCTAGTGTCGCATGCTCAACCCAACAGCCTCTTTCTCAGTCCTTGCACTCTCTACAGGGGCTTTCTGATTCTTTTGTGATACATAATCATCAGCAATACCTGACAGGGGAGGAGCAGTAGCATCCGATGTGGTAGCACCCGATGTGGTACCTTTATGATAAACAACCCTACCTCTTGGACGTGAGGGTTCTTAAGGCTTTTGAGGGGAAACCCTAAGTCAATCACCATATTGTAGCTTTGTTGATACCTCAACTTTGACACTCTTTCAAGCCAAAACCAAATATCCAATAATGCCACAGCCATGGCAGAATAAAGAAAGTCTATCATACTCGAGAGAGCACATTTTAGGCTTATCTTTAAGCCCTCCAAGGGCAACACAATGACTAATGGGCTTAGAGGTGTCAAGGAGTATTCGAATATGCATAAAATCATCTATCTTACCAACCATAATGCGAGTATCCGTTTCGACCACCTTCCCACTACAAGTACCAAGGGAGCGGGCAAGGACTTCAGTCATGAGAATGATGGGTATCCGATGGATGAGAGCCCATATCCACATGTGAGTGAAGGAATAATCATTTATAAAGTAGAGATGATCCAAAGGAAGGAGGGAGAACCATTCCTTTTTGAAAACCCAAGAGCCCTTTTTAAGCACATCATCTCTAGTAGCAACGGACATAAATTTGATAAGAAAGAAATTTGGTCTCAGCTTGGTAATGTTTTGGACTTTCTCCTTCTAAACGGAGCGAAAAACACGAATGAGGTTTGCATTATCAGTGCTTTTGGTAGTGATAACTTTCCCATCCAAGGAGTTAGTCAAGTCTTTCAAAGGAACCTTCACACTGATAGAAGGGGTGAAAACCATCCCTTGTTCCTCTGTAGTAAAACTCTGATCACCCAATTGCTCGAGAATAGAGTCAGCCATGTCGCAAGCAAAACTTGTAAATCTAGATACTAGGTTGGAGAAGAAATGTGGAACCAGTGGAAAGACGAACCCAAATAAATAGCCTCTGAAAAAAGACATGGACGTGCCAAAGAGATAAATGAACTCACAGGATGAGCAAATACTTTGGCGTGGGGGTTTCTTTGGGAAACAAGGGTCATGGCCCATAAATAGTCTTATTAAACCTGCTAAAAGTTTGCATGGTGTCAACTTTGCTAACACTTGGCAATAGAGTGGAAATGCAATGTAAATATGTAAGAAATAATGCCAAGAATGAGTCTTTTGCGTGCAAGTATACACGGTCAACAATAAGCTGAGTATTGTATCCACATAGATTGACTAAGAAATTAATTGTTCAATGGTTTACTTGTTAAAGGAATCAAGAATGTTTGGATTGATTGAGATTTTTTTAGAAAGTAGTTAAGGGAATGTAATGAAAGTAAAAATAGTTTGGCAAAAAGAAGTTTCAAATGGATGATGAGCGTTGGAAAGGGATGCTTGGATTTTACGCTAGCTATACCAGCTATTAACAATTTCCTGCCTTGGATTTATTATCGAGCGGATTTACAAACTGACATTGCCTCTGTCAATGGCAATACCCTAAGTTAACCATGTTAAACCCTTATATGTGTATAGTGAAGTTTTTCATTAATTAACTTGATTAAGTTTCAATCTATACTCCTAAAGGGTAGATTCACTTCTGAAGTAAGCTCATCCACTTGAACATATTCTGTCGAAGCTTCTCTCCTTAGTACCTAGCAACTAGTCGTTACCCCTCAAGTCTGTTAAGATATTAAGGCGTAATAAGCAAATAATGCCAACTATCGTTTGACAAAGAATTTAAAGAAATGAAGTGCTAGCTAGATAGAAAACAATGCCAAGGCATTCAAATTATTAAAAACCAAACATAAACTGAGCGTTAATCGCAAACATCCCCAACCAATTGTAAAAGCTTAGTTCATGGTTGGGGGTTCCATCCATAAAATATCATCGTATCTCAACATCATCACTTATATAAAAATAAAACTAAGAGAATGGGCAAGAATAAGATCCATCGATGCAACCCTTTGATGCTCTAGAGCTCTCTGTCTAACATGGTCGAACAACACAAACTCTAGCTTACTCTTTCACTATGGTTCTCTCCTCTCTAAGTTCGTTTAATCTCCTCCTTTAAATAGGCACGCCTGGATAACATAGAGAGGGTTTGAGATTGAAGTTTGATTTCGCACTTAGGATAAAGCGCATTATATTCTTATCTCCATTTGAATTTTAGGGCCGGGCATCCGACTTCACTTCTTTTCAAGTTGAGCTTGGAAATCTCTGGTCTAACTCTGCCAACTACGACTTAGCAATTCTCTTCTTCTTCCTGCTCTACTCTGCCAATCCTGCCCTACTTCTAACCTGCATCAATATCAGCAAAACAACCCTTCACCCGAGTTTAGGGGTCGGGTGTTAGGTGTGTGAATCAGGTTCGAGTCGTTGGGCTTGTTTTAAGTAAAATGGGCTTTATTTTTAAACTTAAAAAGGCTTGTGGTTCATTAAGGGCAAAATGGTAAAATTTTAAATGAAGGAAATAAACTAAGTGAAAAGTACCTTTTTGAAAAATCACCATCATCTTCTTTCTCAAGACAAAGTCGCGACCAAAACCTCCCCAAACCCCCCAAAACACTATTCCATCCATTTCCTTCACGATTTCAAGAGCTCTCATCAAGGTAAACACGTTTTTGACTTCTCCTCATCGTTCTAAACATTTCTATAGCTTTAGATTTTCATAAACCCCATTTTTGTGCCATTTCAAGTTTTCAAGTTTTAAGAAAAAGGGAGAAGCTTTAATGTATTTTTGTTTTGTTTTTTATTTGTAAAGTTAATTTATGTTATACTCTTGCCCTTAGGTGTATCATATGTGAAAATGGTGGTGTTTTGATGAAAATCCCGAAAAGGGTTTTTGTGGGTGTTTTAAAGGGTAGAAAGCTTGGGTATTTGAGGTAGTTTTGTGAAGGAGAGTTGGGCTGATGATATGGTGATGCTTGAGGGTTGTTTTGAGTGTGTTTAGTGATGATTTATGTGTTAAAATTGATGGGTTTCTGCTGGGTTAAGTTCAAGACCGAAAATGAGGATTTTGGGTAAGTTCATGGCTTGGAAATGTAGAGAAATGGTCTTGTGTTGTGATCTGATTTGTAGCAGTGGTTTTGTGGATGATTTGTTGAGTAATTTTTTGTTTTTGGTTGATTAGAATCAAGGGAAATCGTTGCAGAAGCTTCGGGCTCGACTCCGAGAAATTTGGAGGCTTGATCGGCTTTCTCGGTTTCCTTTAAGGGTGTTCGGTGAGTGGTCTGTTTAAAATGGTTTTAAATTGGTTCAAGTCTGTGGTTGAGGTGTTGGGTTGTGCTTGGTAGGCCAATCTAAGGTGGGGATTAAGTTGGTAGCTTAATCTCTTGTTTGACTTTATGAGTTCTTACTTAATGTGCATGAATGTGGACTTGTGTAGTATGTGTTCAATATGCATGTTGCTATATATTGATGTTGTATAATGGTGATGATATGTGGTGTTGCATGATTGTGAAATCATGGTGAGACTTGTTTAGTATATTAGCACTAGTTATAGTTATCGGGTATAAATGACCGATCATTAGGATGAGTGTGCACACGGTAAGAGTCAAATTCGCGTGTGGCCTTGGTGACGTTTAGTCATCAAGGAGGAGTACGGTGAGGTAACATTCTACCGGAAAATGTTAGTATGTGATGATGAGTGTATTCCCATCCGTAAATGAAAAACGGTGATGCGTGTAATCCCACCGGAAGGTAATAATGTTGTTGAGTACGTTGGGGCGAAAATCTCAACGAAAGCTATTTGCATATTCGAGTAAGCTATATAGTTGCCAATATGCTTGTCTATATGTAGTGGTTGTGATAAGATGTTCTACTGCATTTGTGCTAAGCATAACATGAGGTAAGGTGCCATGTTCATGCATTCTTGTAGTATTTGGCTATGTTGCTTGTTTTCGTAAATGTATGCCTTGTGAATGTCTTACGGATACCAAGCTTTGAACCCTGCATTGTCGATGTTTTGTTTTTAAGCTCTCTCACTAAGCTTTCTAGCTTACGCTCTCGTTTTCGGCAATGTAGATCATTAGTGTGGAAGTTAGCAAGGAGCAAGGAAGGGGCATCCAAGCGCGTGTGTGGTTGTTCAAGTATGGTTTTATTGAATAATGTAATAGTTAACAATGGGGATGCTACGTGTTGTAGGAGCATGTGTTAGACTCCTATTTTGTTAATGCTTTTGTGTGGAGGATTTGTAAACCATGTGTTATGAGATGTTTGTGTGAAAAAGCATGTAAACCTTGTTTTATGTTATGTTTATGTGGATGCATGTTTTCTATGAATGAAATGGTCTTGTCATGTATGTTTATATGTTTGATCATGCTTGTGGTAGGATGTAATGCCTTTAGATTATGTGTATGATTGATGTTTCATGATTCTTGTTGTTTTAGAGCATGTTTGGGAATGTTTGGAGATACAAAAAATTGTTTTCAGGGTCACTCAGAGTGCAGGCATTTCGAAAGGCTCGTGGTTGTTTCGGAACGGTTGTAGCTCCAGGGATACTCATATCGGAATGGGGATGGTGTCGTTTCGATACGATTTGACACTGTGAGCTCTCATTTTGGTACGCGTTTCGATATGGCTGGCCTCTGTGAGTGCCTATTTTGGAACAAGTTTTGGAACATTTTGTTACTGTTGACCCCTGTATCGGAACGAGGTGGACCGTATCATTACGGCCTGGTCTGGCTTTTAAACTGGAGCCCGCGTATCAAAACGGGCAAGCCTGTTTCAAAACGCATGCCTGTAATTGGGCTTTTTGGCATCTTCAAAGGTTCTCGGATGTCGTGTTTTAGTCCCGTTTGTTTGAAAGCTCCTTGTTTAGTTCGTATGCATCTTTTATGAATGGTTTTGGTTCGTAAGCATGCAATCGGATTAATATGTCACTCGGTAAATTTAAGTTACCTTACGTTATGCTTGCATTGTCTCGTTATCGTTTTCCGATGTCGTTTTCACGCATAAGACTAAATAATACATTTATATAAGATAATTAATGAAATTTTTTCTAGGGTTGCTAATCGAAGTGGAGCCTTAACGGGTTTCCCTACGGTTTTCCCCATGTAACTTGCTCGGACCGGTCTGTCGTCTAGCCCGGGACGAGGGGGTTACATTTGTTGGTATCAGAGCCTAGGGTTTCTGTGACCTCGGAAAGGTAAGTAAGATAAGTTTGAAGTGTTATGTTGTTATACCTCGGTATATGTGGTACGGTGAATGTTTTGCTGTGAATGCTTGTTGTTTGCTTGCTTGCACGGTGTTTGAAAGCATGTGTTAGTACGGTTGTTGTGTTGAGGCGTAGTGTCAAGTTCCCATTGCTACTATTGCTTATTTAAAAAGATTTTGAGTAAAGGAATACTTGAGCAGGTTGGACCCTTGCCTTTGCTAACTTAATCCTTGTGTGTTTATTTTGTTTGTAGTTGATATCTTGCTAGCCGTAAGATGAGACCTAGAGGCAGGCCTAGGGTGGTTCATCCGGAACCACGGGCAGCAGCTCTAGAATTTGAGCCGGTTGTTGAAGCGGAGGCTCCTCCACCTTCTTCTCCTCATCGTCAAGAGGGAGGTGAGGTGGGAGCTGAGGGTGTAGGACCTCAGGTTGGGCAAGGTCCGGCCAGTATAGATTTGGCTCCGTTAGTTCATGCTATAGCTGGGGCTTTTCAAGCAGCTGTGGCTGGGGGACAAACTGTGGCACAACCTCAGGGTGAGGGCACCGAGTTGCCACTTGATAGGCTTCAAAGTTTGGGAGGTGAAGAGTTCTGAGGGTTGGCGCCCGAGAGGTTAGAGGCTTGGTTTGACAAGACTGTTCGTATCTTGTCTCAGATGGGTTGTACTAGAGCATGCAGACTTGGATGTGTTGTTTCTTTGCTTCAGAGTGATGCCTACACTTGGTGGGCCACCATTACTACAGCCATGCCAGATGCCGAGTTTAGTTGGGAGTTCTTTGAGTCTGTTTTCCGCAAGAAGTACTTGGGTCCCCGCTATCTTGATGAGAAGAAGAAAGAGTTCATGGCTTTGCTTCAGAGTAACATGACAGTGACCGAGTATGAGATACGGTTTGTCAGATTGAGCCAGTATGCATTTGAGCTAGTTCCTACTGAGAGGGAAAGATGCAACTATTTCTGTTACGGGTTGAGCGAGGAAGTGAAGAGGTATACTTTGGCTACGAATTATACGGACTTCGATGTCTTGGTCGCTAGGGCCAATGACATAGAGCACAGTTTGGGTCTGACTAAACGTTCAGGTGGTTCTAATTCACGGAAGAGGTTTGCTGACTTTTATAGAGGTGATGCCAAGAGGCATAGGGACAATAGACATCATTTTGATCACAAACGTGGTGGTGGTAACCACGGTAGAGGCCATCAGAGCCAGAGAGCTGGTGGGCGTTTGCCCGAGTGTGCTAGGTGCGGGAGGCATCACACCGGAGAGTGTTGGGGAAACTTTCATGCGTGTAGAAACTGTGGAGCTAGAGATCATCTTAGGCGTGATTGTCCACATCAGGCTTGGTTTGCACCAGTTCAGGCTCCTGCTAGAGCTATTGATTATCCGAGAGGCTGTGGGCGCGGTCGAGGTAACTTTTAGCCGAGAAACGATGGCCAGAGAAATGTAGCACATGTAGTTGCGATTCAGCCAGAGGGCGGAGGTCATGCTAGAGTTTATGCTCAGCGAGAGGGACAGAACGACACGGATGTGATTGCATATAATTTCTCGATACAGTCTCTGAGTTTTCTTTCCTTGATTGACTTCGGGTCTACGCATTCATATGTTTTAAGTGAGCATGCAAAGATGTTGAATTTACCTTGTGAGGTACTAGAGGTAGGTGTTAGTGTTACTAGTTCCTTTGGGGATACAATAGTGGTTAGGAAGATGTACAGAAGGTGTTCGTTAATGGTTCAGGGGCATATATTTTCAGTGCACATGATAGAGTTACCGTTATATGGCTTCGATGTGATATTGGGTATGGACAGGCTTACAGAGCATAGGGCTAGGATAGATTTCGAGACAAAGAGTCTTCTTGAAGCTTGCGGATGACTATGAGATTGTGGTAATAGGTGAGAATGTAAAATTCTTGTCGAATGTTGTCTCAGCCTTAGAGGCTCAAAGATTAGTTTAATTGGGTTGTGAGGCGTACTTGGCCTACGTGATGAATCTGAACATGAATGAAGTTAGACAGCAAGATATCAGAACAGTGCGTGATTTTCCGAGTATGTTTCCTGAAGAATTATCTGGTTTGCTGCCTGATAGAGAGGTAGAGTTTGCTATAGAGACATATTCATATTCTGCTCCTATTTCGATTGCTCTGTACCGTATGACACCGAAAGAACTGAAAGAGTTGAAGACTCAGTTACAAGAGTTGTCAAATAGAGGTTTTATCCGTCCGAGTTCTTCACCTTGAGGCGCTCCAGTATTGTTTGTGAAGAAGAAAGACAGTTGTATGAGGATGTGCATTAATTATAGACAGTTAAATTAGTTGACAGTGAAAAACAAGTATCCCTTGCCGCGTATCGATGATTTGTTTGATCAATTGAGAGGGGCATCAGTCTTTTCGAAGATTGATTTGAGATCCAGTTACTACCAGTTGAAGGTAAATGAGGTGGATGTACCGAAGACAGCTTTTAGGACTAGATATGGTCACTACGAGTTCTTAGTTATGTCGTTTGGGTTGACAATTGCACCGGCTACTTTCATGGATATGATGAATAGAATCTTCCATCAGTTTGTGGTTGTTTTCATAGATGATATTTTGGTGTATTCACGTACTAAGGAAGATCATGACCGGCATTTGAGGTTAGTTTTGCAGACTTTGCTAGACAACCAGTTGTACCCTAAGTTGAGTAAGTGCGAGTTTTGTATCAGAGAAGTAGTATTCCTAGGACATGTATTTTCAGCATAGGGGATTAAAGTTGATCCGAAGAAGATAGAGGCCATTGTTGAGTGGAAGCAACCAAAGTCCGTGACAGAGATTCGTAGTTTCCTAGGCTTAGCAGGTTATTATAGGAGGTTTGTGGATGGATTCTCGAAGATAGTCGCTCCTTTGACAAAATTGCTTCAGAAGAATGTTCAGTTTGAGTGGTCAGATGCGAGACAACAAGCCTTTGAGAAACTGAAGGAAGCTTTGACAGATGCACCAATTTTGATTCAGCCAGAGTTATGGAAAGATTATATGGTCTACAGTGATGCTTCATATGTAGGTTTAGGTTGTGTGCTCATGCAAGATGGAAGAGTTGTGGCTTATGCCTCGAGACAGTTAAACACTCAGGAGCGTAATTATCTAACACACGACATAGAGCTAGCCACAGTTGTGTTTGCCTTGAAGATCTGGAGACATTATTTGTATGGTGAGAAATGCATGATGTATACGGATCTCAAGAGTCTGAAGTATATCATGTCACAACGAGAGTTGAACCTTAGACAGCGTAGGTGGCTAGAGTTTCTTAAGAACTATGATCTCACGATCGAATATTATCCGGGTAAAGCTAATGTAGTGGCAGATGCTTTGAGTAGGAAGGTAGTCGTTGAGTTGAGAGCCATGTTTGCTAGTTTGAGCTTGTCTAGTGATGGTGGTCTAGTGGCCGAGCTTCAAGTTAGACCTACCTTAGGTCAGTTGATTAGAGAGAAACAACTGTTAAATAGATCTTTGGCACCTCACGTGCAAGATATAGCCGAGGAAAGACCATTGGACTACAATTTCAGTGTTGATGGGGTCTTGTGTTTTAGAGACATAATAGTTGTACCGGATGACGGTGATTTGAGACGTACTATCTTGACCGAAGCACACAATATCTCGTTTTCTATGCATCCAGGTAGTACAAAGATGTATAGTGATCTGAAGAATGAATACTATTGGGTTGGTTTGAAGAGAGACGTAGCTGATTTTATGAGTAAGTGTATGGTATGCCAGAGAGTGAAGGCAGAACATCAGGTTCCATCAGGTTTGTTGCAACCGTTGAGGATTCCGGAATGGAAGTGGGAAAATATCACCATGGACTTCGTTTCAGGTTTGCATTTGACTCCGTCGAAGAAGAACTCAGTTTAGATTATAGTTGACCACTTCACAAAGTGTGCGCACTTTTATAGCTGTTAATACGACTTACTCCTTAGATAAGTTGTCCGACTTGTACAATAGTGAGATTGTGAGACTGCATGGTGTGCCGAAATCGATTGTGTCTAACAGAGATCTAAGATTTACATCCCGATTTTGGGAGTGTTTGCATACTTCTTTGGGTACCCGATTGAATTTCAGTACGTCGTATCATCCTCAGTCAGATGGTCAGTCAGAGAGGGTTATACAGATTTTGGAGGACATGTTGCGTTGTTGCATTATTGACTTTCAGGGTACTTGGGAGAAACACTTGTCGTTGGTCGAGTTCGCATACAATAACGGTTATCAGTCGAGCATTCAAATGGCTCCGTATGAGGCATTGTATGGTAGAAAATGTAGAACTTCAATTTGTTGGGCCGAAGCATGTCAGAAGTTGATACCGATGTCGGATTTGCTTAAGGGGACTACCGATAAGGTGAAGTTAATTTGCGATCGTTTGAAGGCAGCTTCGGATAGGCAGAAATCCTATGCCGATCTGAAGAGGAAAGAAGTTGAGTATGTCATGGGAGATAGAGTGTTCTTGAAAGTCTCTCCGTGAAAGAAGGTTATGAGATTTAGCAGAAAAGGAAAATTGAGTCCGAGGTACATTGGGCCGTATGAGATTGTGAAACAAATGGGTCTGGTTGCTTATCAATTACGTTTGCCATCCGAGTTAGAGAAGATTCACAATGTGTTCCATGTTTTGATGCTTCGTAAGTATAGATCGGATCCGTCGCACGTTATGCTTGTGGAAGAGATTGAGTTGAACCCAGACTTGACGTACGATAAGGAACCAGACGAGATCTTAGCATCGGATAGTGATGTGTTGCGTGGTAGACAGATTGAGTTGGTCAAAGTGAAGTGGCAATGCCGGGGCGTGGAAGAGGCCACTTGGGAAAGAAATGAGGATATGGAGAGGCAGTTTTCGTATCTCTTTCAATCAAGTAATTTCGAGGATGAAATTCCTTAAGTGGGGGAGAGTTGTAACACTCGGGTTTAGGGGTCGGGTGTTAGGTGTGTGAATCGGGTTCGAGTCGTTGGGCTTGTTTTAAATAAAATGGGCTTTATTTTTAAACATAAAAAGGCTTGTGGTTCATTAAGGGCAAAATAGTAAAATTTTAAATGAAGGAAATAAACTAAGTGAAAAGTGCCTTTTTGAAAAATCACCATCATCTTCTTCCTCAAGACAAAGTCACGACCAAAACCTCCCCAAACCCCCAAAACACTATTCTATCCATTTCCTTCACGATTTCAAGAGCTCTCATCAAGGTAAACACGTTTTTGACTTCTCCTCATCGTTCTAAACATTTCTATAGCTTTAGATTTTCATAAACCCCATTTTTGTGACATTTCAAGTTTTCAAGTTTTAAGAAAAATGAAGAAGCTTTAATGGATTTTCGTTTGGTTTTTGATTTGTAAAGTTAATTTATGTTATACTCTTTCCCGTAGGTGTATCATATGTGAAAATGGTGGTGTTTTGAAGAAAATCCCGAAATGGGTTTTTGTAGGTGTTTTAAAGGGTAGAAAGCTTGGGTTTTTGAGGTAGTTTTGTGAAGGAGAGTTGGGCTGATGATATGGTGATGCTTAAGGTTTGTTTTGAGTGTGTTTAGTGACAATTTGGGTGTTGAAATTGATGGGTTTCTGCTGGGTTAAGTTCAAGTCCGAAAATGGGGATTTTGGGTTAGTTCATGGCTTGGAAATGTAGAGAAATGGCCTTGTGTTGTAATCTGATTTGTGGCAGTGGTTTTGTGGATGATTTGTTGAGTAATATGTTTTTTGGTTGATTAGAATCAAGGGAAATCGTTGGAGAAGCTTCAGGCTCAATTCCGAAAAATTTGGAGGCTTGATCAGCTTTCTTGGTTTGCTTTAAGGGTGTTCGGTGTGTGGTCTATTTAAAATGGTTTTAAATTTGTTCAAGTGTGTGGTTGATGTGTTGGATTGAGCTTGGTAGGCCAATCTAAGGTGGGGATTAAGTTGGCAGCTTAATCTCTTGTTTGACTTTATGAGTTCTTGCTTAATGTGCATAAATGTGGACTTGTGTAGTATGTGTTCATTATGCATGTTGATATATATTGATGTTGTATAATGGTGATGATATGTGGTGTTGCATGATTGTGAAATCATGGTGAGACTTGTTTAGTATGTTGGCACTAATTATAATTACCGGGTATAAATGATCGATCATTAGGATGGGCGTGAACACGGTAAGAGTCAAATTCGCGTGTGGCCTTGGTGACATGTAGTCATCAAGGAGGAGTACAGTGAGGTAACATTCCACCGGAAAATGTTAGTATGTGATGATGAGTGTAATCTCATTCGTAAATGAAAAACGGTGATGCGTGTAATCCCACCGGAAGGTAATATTTTTGTTGAGTACGTTGGGGCAAAAATCCCAACATAAACTATCTGCATATCCGAGTAAGCTATATAGTTGCCAATATACTTGTCTATGTGTAGTGGTTGTGATAAGATGTTCTATTGCATTTGTGCTAAGCATAACATGAGGTAAGGTGCCATGTTCATGCATTCTTGTAGTAGTTGGCTATGTTGCTTGTTAGCGTAAATGTATGCCTTGTGAATGTCTTATGGATACCATGCTTTGAACCCTGCATTGTCGATGTTTTGTTTTTAAGTTCCCTCACTAAGCTTTCTAGCTTACGCTCTTGTTTTCGGCAATGCAGATCATTAGTGTGAAAGTTAGCAAGGAGCAAGGAAGGGGCATCCAAGTGCGTATGTGGTTGCTCAAGTATGGTTTGATTGAATAATGTAATAGTTAGCAATGGGGATGCTACTTGTTGTAGGAGCATGTGTTAGACTCCTATTTTGTTAATGCTTTTGTGTTGAGGATTTGTAAACCATGTTATATGAGATGTTTATTTGTTTGTGTGAAAAAAACATGTAAACCTTGTTTTATGTTATGTTTATGTGGATACATGTTTCCTATGAATGAAATGGTCTTGTCATGTATGTTTATATGTTTGATCATGCTTGTGGTAGGATGTAATGCCTTTAGATTATGTGTATGATTGATGTTTCATGATTCTTGTTGTTTTGGAGCATGTTTGGGAATGTTTGGAGATGTAGAAATCTGTTTTTAGGGTCACTCAGAGTGCAGGCATTTCGAAACGCTCGTGGTTGTTTCAGAACGGTTGTAGCTCCAGGGATACTCGTATCGGAACGGGGGTGGTTCCATTTCGATGCGATTTGACACTGTGAGCTCCCATTTCGGTATACGTTTCGATACAGCTGGCCTCTGTGAATGCCTGTTTCGGAACGAGTTTCGAAACGTTTTGTTACTGTTGATCCCCGTACCGGAACAAGGTGGACCGTATCGGTACGGCCTGGTTTGGCTTTTAAACTGGAGCCCGCGTATCGAAACGGGCAAGCTTGTTTCGAAACGTAGGCCTGTAATTGGGCTTTTTGGCATCTTTAAAGGTTCTCGGATGTCGTGTTTTAGTACCATTTGTTTGAAAGCTCCTTGTTTAGTTCGTATGCATCTTTTATTAATGGTTTTGTTCGTAAGCATGCAATCGGACTAATATGTCACTCGGTAAATTTAAGTTACCTTACGTTCTGCTTGCATCGTCTCATTATCGTTTTTCGCTGTCGTTTTCATGCATAGGACTAAATGATACATTTAGACAAGATAATTAATGAATTTTTTTATAGGGTTGCTAATCGAAGTGGAGCCTTAACGGTTTTCCCTTCCGTTTTCCCTGTGTAACCTGCTCGGACCAGTCTGTCATCTAGCCCAGGACGAGGGGGTTACACCTAAAGACAAGAAAAATTATTGTGAAATATGCATAGAAATTAGTGCTTTCTAGGAGTTAACACTCCCTAAAACCTAGCTCGTTGCTTTGCCTCAAGTAATGCAACTAAAATTAAGAAAACAGAAAAAACAAGTACCTCGGCAAAATTATTCTAAATGCCAACAAATGAATTAAGCAAAATTCGATCCTAGTTATTTCCACGGATATCCTAGTGCAGTAATACCAAGTAGATAAGCAAATTCAAGTGCAGCAATATAACTCTAGTCTAAGTTCATAAAGTGTGCAGGCAATATGCACCAAATGTCCTTCAACTCCCTTAGTCAAATTTACTACTCAAACTCAGAAATATTTTTTTGCCAAAGGTATTTGCTGGAAATATTTTCAGACTTGCTTCGTAATACTGTTTGGCATGAGAAATAAGAGGGAGTATACAACGAACCCTTACACTAGTCCAGACATTACTAGGTTTTACTCTTCAACTCATACCCTAAAGTTTTTAACTTGAGAACTAAGAGGGAGCAAGCCACGAAGCCCCAAGATACTTATTATCTCTAAGGCATAGGAGAGTTCTACATTTTTTCTTACCTTGGCAAGACAATGTTGCCTAATTATTTTCTTCTACCCTGGCATCAATTTTTTTTCATTTTTTATTATTCTGAGCTTAGTTTCAAGAATTCAAAGTTTGTTTAAGAACTAGATGCATATTATGTGTTAAGTGAAAGTTTAGCTTCCTAAACTAGAGATCAATTTCAAGCAGTCTTGGCATTACTATTCTGTTGGCATATGCAAATTAAGGATTTCAAATTTCATCATCGGACAAAATATTCTAGAAAACATTAAAGAATACTAGCAAATTGTTAGCATTCTTTCAAATTTAACCGAGGCAAAAAAAATAGTTGTTTGGTATACATGGTTATACCTAATCTATATGGAAACAGAATGCAAACATAAGTATAAACATGAATGCATGGCATGGCAACAAATGTGAGGAAACGCACACCCCCAAACCCAAGGTGTGCATTGTCCTCAATGCATGTAGACATATATAAACAAATGAAATAAAATAAAATGCATGACAAAATGAACAAAAATGAATGTAAGGAGTTTAAGGGGAATAGGACTCCCCTTCGGAGTTTTCCTAGCGTGTGACATGGGTCTTGCTCTTGACGAAGCTCACACGATCAGGAGCCATGCGCTTCTTTCCCTTCGTGTTGGGCTTTGAGTCGGCAGTGGAAGCTCCAATGTCACAAAGAACTTCCTAGGCAATCTTTACTGGCTCTGAGGCGGGAGAAGTGTTAGTGGCAGCAGATGAGGCAGGTGCAATAGGTTTTGCAGCAGGTTTGGCTTGGATTCCTTCTTCTTCTGATTCGGGAGGCATTTTTATTCTTGCGTCGGAGTATGGACTGAATGAGGACTGGCTGGTACATCATCGTTGGTAAAAAGGTTAGTGGTGAACTCAGGGGAAGGCTGGCAAGACACTCAGTGACATTTCTTCAAGAGTTTTCTTGATGGCACAGTCTCTAGCATAAGTATAATGTAAGAGCTTGGTGTTCTGCTGCTCTACCTTCTCCAACTTTTGAAGAATGATCTCCTTGTATTGTTAGATCTGGGAAGCATTGCCACTGAACCAGCTAGCATAGGAGTCTCAGGTTCTGCCTTGGACACCTTAGCCTTGGACATCGGCTCTGCAGCCTTTCCTTTACCCTTCTCCTTGGACTCTGTGGTAGTGAGTTGCCTCTATAGGGCAAGAGTGATAGTTGTTCCCTTGCTCTCTTGGACCTTTTCCAGATTAAGCTTTGGCACATTGTGCTTCATGCAAATATTAGAAATCAATAAAGGGAAAAACAAACTTCCACTGCCCTTACCGGCGCATTTATAAGTATCATCGATAATGTTACGGTCGATGTTGATCTTGCGGCCCATGATGATTGAATGTAACAAGGCCAGTCTCTCCTCTGAGACAGCCTCGTTATGGGTGGTCGGCATCAGGTTTGCTTTCAAGAAATGGTTGCATGCCCTTGGTTGTGGCTTCAATGCCAGTTGCTTCACCATACGGTGGCCCTTCGATGACACAGTTCACTTTGTGTCAGGTTTGCATAAATCCTTCAAGAGTTTTTGCCTCTTGGCAGTGTCCAGCGAGTCAACAAACTCAAAGTGTTATTCCTCTGCACCATCCAATTCAAACATAGCATTAATAAACCCATCATCAAATCTAACACACATATCTCGCACCATCAAGAAAGGTGAGTCTTTGGTTGTGAGATGAGCATAAAATACTATAAAAAGAAAAATAACTAACCTAATTATTTACACTGACCAATCGGAGATGAAAGAATCATTCAATCTCTACCAAGAGAATGATCTCCTTTGCATTACCTTAATTACCTTCCAGATAATGTTTTAACCTTTGGTCATTTACCTTAAAAGTTCTACCAGTTTTCAAATCCTTGATGTCAACTACTCCATGAGCATATGATTTGACAACTTCAAAGGGTCCCGATCATCTAGACTTAAGCTTCTCATGGAATAGCTTTAACCTAGAGCTAAATAAGACTGGCATCAAACTGCCTTGGCAATATCCTATTATCATGCCACCTCCTTGTCTTCTCTTTATACAGCTTGGAATTCTAATAGGCTTGAGCATGAAATTCATCTAACTCGTTCAAATCCAATAGCCTCTTCTCACCAGCAGCATTCCATTCCATATTGAGCATTTTGGTTTTCAAATAAGCTCGATATTCCAACTCCATTGCCAAGTGGCATACCTTCCAAAAATGAGTATGTATGGGGAGGTTCCTAAGGGAGTATTAAAAGACGTTTTGTAAGCCCAAAGGGAGTCATCTAGTCTCAGGATCAGTCCTCCCTTATTGAGTTCACAGTTTTCTCCAAAATATTCTTAATCTCCTTATTTGAGATCTCTGCTTGGCCATTCGTTTGGGGATGGTAGACCGTGGCAATTCGTTGCTGGATTCCATACTTGCACGGAGCTTTAGAAATTAAATTACATTTAAAGTGTGTACCTTTATATGAATAATAGCTCTAGGGGAACCAAATCGAGTGAAAATATGCTTATGTAGGAATTTGGCAACGGTCTTGGCATCGTTTGTTTGCAAAGTAATAGCTTCAGCCCATTTTTAAATGTAGTCAACGACCACAAAGATGTATAGATTACCAAATGATGAGGAAAAGTGACCCATGAAGTCTATTCCCCATACGTCAAATAGTTCTACTAGAATAATGTTCTAGAGTGGAAATTAATGTCTTCTTGATATGTTGCTTGTACAGTGTAGGCCAAAAGAATCCTGACTGCAGCATTTTGGCTGCAATTTTCATTCTAGCAAAGTGGCATTCATATGGTGCTGCATGGCATAATCACAATATGTTGTGTTTTTCATCTTCTGGCACACACCAAAGTATTACTTGATCGACACACTACTTAAACAAAATTGGCTCATCCCAATAATATTGCTTAATATCTCACAAAAATTGTTTCCTAGCATTACTCGCCAAATCTGGTGGTAAAATTTTGCTTACCGGGTAGTTGACTATGTCAGCGTACCATGGCACATAATTGACTGCAAGTAAATGCTCATTTTGAAATTCATCCCTTATGGAGACGGTCTTACCATCCTCACGATGATGCTCTAGTGGTGATAGGTGGTCAGCTACCAAGTTCTCACTCCCCTTCTTGTCTCAGATCTCGAGATCAAACTCTTGCAGCAAGACTGTCCATCAGATCAGTTTGGGCTTGGCATCCTTCTTTTCTAGGAGATCTTTTAATGTTGAATGGTCTATGTACACCACTTGTTACCTACCAAGTAAGATATGAACTTGTCAAATGTAAAGACAACTGCGAGAATTTCTTTCTCAATTATGGAGTAATTAAGTTGGGCTCCATTTAGCGTCCAGCTGGAATAGTAGATGGTATGGAAAACTTTGCCATGCTTCTGTCCCAACACTACTCCAACGACATAGCCGATGGCATCGCACATGAGCTCGAATGGTTTATTCCAATCTGGTGCCACGACTATTAGGGCATTAATCAACCTTTCTTTAAGTTCCTGGAACGCTCTTAAACAAGAATCATCAAATGCAAAAGCAGTATTTTGTTCCAAAAGCGAGCATAAAGGTTTAGAAATTTTTGAAAAAAAAATCTTTAATGAAACGACGATAAAAACCCGCATGTCCCAAAAAAAACTTCTTATACCTTTTATGATTGTAGGAGGTTTGCAATTGTTTGATTACCTCAACTTTTGCTTTGTCAACTTCCAGTCCTCTCTTGGTCACCTTATGTCCAAGAACTATTTCCTTCCTTCACCATGAAGTGGAATTTTTCCCAATTCAAGACCAGGTTAGTCTCAATACATCTCTGCAAAACATGCTCTAAACTCTAAAGGCATTCCGTGAATGTTTTGCCAAACACCGAGAAATCATCCTTGAACACTTCCAAGTTGTTTTCTATCATGTCAGAAAAATAGACATCATACAACGCTGAAACATTGTTGGGGCATTACACAACCCAAAGGTCATTCTTCTAAAACCGAATGTCCTATATGGACAAGTGAACTTGGTTTTCTCCCGATCTTCCAGAGCAATGGCAATTCGGTTGTAGCCCGAGTAACCGTCTAGGAAGTAATAAAATGCCATACTTGCCAATTTGTCCATCATCTAATCGATGAAGGGCAATGGAAAGTGGTCCTTTCGTGTGGCATTTTTTAGCCTTGTGTAGTCAATGCACACTCTCCAACCTGTGACAGTCCTTGAGGGAATCAACTCATCTTTGTTATTTTGTACCACGGTCATGCCACCCTTCTTTGGCAAACATTGCACCAAGCTCACCCACGAGCTATAAAAAATGAGATAGATTATCCTAACATCCAACCATTTTATGATTTCTTTTTTCATTACATCTTTCATGCACAGGGTCAGTCTTCTCTGGCCTTCAATGGTTTTCCCATGGTATTCCTTCAAAATGATTTTGTGCATGCAAATAGTTGGGCTTATTCCTCGGATGTCAGCCAAGTACATCTTAGAGCTTGCATCACTTAATATTTCCAATAATCTTTCCTCTCGATCATTAGTGAGATCAGCAGCAATGATCATTGACAAAGTTGAGTTATTACCTAAATAAGCATACTTGAGGTGGTTTGGTAATGGTTTCAGCTCTAATTTTGGTAGCTACTCAATTGATGGTTTGGGTGCCTTGATTTCTTTGCCAGCCAATTCTAGTGGTTGTGGTTGCCCAAAATAACTCACATCTTCAGTCTCCAAGGTTGATCCTCCAAGTTCTTCACCCATCTCATCTTCGTCATCCAGTTCTCTAGCATTGCAATCTGAGTCTTGGCAAATTTGTGTCACGTCCATAGTGAAAATGGACGTTGTCATCTCATCAGCTTGGCATTCCTCGGGTTCATCTACACGTTTAAGAGCTTGAAACACATTAAATGTAACATGTTGATCATTCATATGCATTGTAAGTTCACCCTTGTGGACATCAATCAAGGCCCTGCTTGTGGCAAGGAATTGTCTACCCAATATAATTGGGACATTAACATCTGCCTCATAATCTAAAATGATGAAATTAGTAGAAAATATAAATTTATCAACTCTTACCAATACATCTTCAATCTTACCCTTGGGGTGTGAAAAATATCGATCTGCTAGCTGAAGTGTACCCTTGTAGGCCTTGCTTCAATTTCAAGTGTCCTGAAAACTGACATCGGCATCAAATTGATGTTGGCTGCCAATTCACATAGTGCCTTGCCCATGAATCTATTGCCAATGGTACGAGGAATAGTGAAACTTCATGGATCTTTCAGCTTTGGTGGCAATCGATTGAGTATCATGGAACTACATCCTTCAATAAGAGCTACGGTCTCGAAGTCACCCAAATTCCTTTTTTTGGACAAGATGTCCTTCATGAATTTGACATAGTTGGGCATCTGCTCGAGAGCTTGTACTAATGGTATGTTGATTTGCAATTGTTTAAGAAATTCTAAGAAGCGCTTAAATTGTTGGTCTTTCTTGTTCTCTTGGAACCTTTATGGAAAAAGTGGTGGTGGTGGATAAGCAAATGTTAGCTCCATTGACTTTGCCAAGGTGGTGTTGGCATCTGGTTTCTGTTTAGCATTCGATAATGGTTTGGCATCAGATTGTTTTCTGGCATCAAGCTGCGGTTTGGCATCAGATAATGGCTTGGCACCATCATCTTTTGCTTCTTCTTTCTCTACTTCTTTAGGATCTTCTGTTGGCATTTTCTTTTTAGCTTGGCAATTAAATGACTGCTTGACAGGTGTATCGGCCTCGCATTGCTTGCCACTACGAAGAGTTACTGCTTTGCATTGGCCATTGCCTTTTTGTCGAGCATATTTCGTATCTCTTGGCAAAGTTTCATTGGATCGATTGTTGAGTGCATTGGCAATCTGCCCTAGCTAAACTTCCAAGTTTCGCATTGACGCTACCAAACTCAAGACAGTTGCATCATTTCTCTCCATGTAATCAGTTAAAATGTTCCCTTGGTTAGATCTATGCCCTTGCTGAAAATTATTTTGCGCTTTTTGTGGCATGGCATTCTTGGTGAATCCTGGAAATGCGTTATTGTTCTTTCGCTGGGCATTGAATTGGTTATCGCCTTGGTTTGTCCAAAAAAAGTCGGGTTGTTGCTTCCAACCTGAATTTTAAGTTTTGGAGTGTGGGTTAAAATTGTGATTAAAATTGCCAACATAATTAACTGATTCAGGGTTTATTGGGCAATCATCCACATGATGATCCTCTCCACAAATAGTGCAGAATGGGTCTAATACCTTAACTTCTTGGGATTCATTACTCTTTTGCAAAGTTTTCACAATGCTAGTGGAATTGGAAATTTGAGCGTTGATGAATTTAGTGCATCAAGCTCCAATTTTCTAGCGGTTTTTGTCCCCATTCCTAGTCTGACAGTAGGATACTGAAAATTATTGGAAGCAATCTTTTCAAGGATGTCAACTGCCTCTATGTAATTCTTGTCTAGCAGCGAACCATTTGCTGAAGCATCAACCACAGTTCTGGCATGAGCATTAAGTCTGTTGCAAAAGTTTCTCTATCTGGGTCCAATTGGGGAATCCATGCATAGGGCACCTCCTCAACAGGTCCTTAAATCTCTCTCAGACATCATATAAGGTCTCGTCATCAGCCTGTCTAAATGTTGTGATCTCATTCCTCAGCTTGCCATTAAGCTTAAGTGGCTAGAATCGTAAAAGAAACTACTGCCATAAATTTGCCCATGTAGTGACTGAAGCTGGTGGCAAAGAACTTAGCCATTATTTTGCTCTATCTCTCATGGAAAATGTAAATAATTTCATATTCATTGTATCCTCAAGAACTCCAGGTTTCTGAAATAGTTGAAAAACTTTCATTAATTGCTTCAAGTGTTGCATTGGGTCTCCAGTAGGTGATCCATCAAATTGTCCCACATTCAAAAGAGTTGAAATCATGTTTGCCTTCAAGAAGTGGTTCCACCCCTTGGTTGTGGCTTCAAAGCCAGTCGCTTCATCATACGGTGGCCCTTCGAACGCTGTTAAATTAATAAATCTCAGGCGTTCCATTAAAAAAAAGTATTATACTTAAACTGATATTTTCCACTAATACGCTGCTAAATTTTTTTGATAAAGCAGCCAGCTAGCATTTATTGAAGAATAAAAGAACAAAACGGATTACAAGGGAGGGACACAAAGGTAAAAAAACATGGGGGAAATAAATCGACAAAGGAAATACGAACGGAAAAGAAAAGACAAAAGACCAGACACAACGAGCTAGGCCAGCAGAAAACCCTTGCGACGACCAAATCTAACAAAAGATTCATCAAGACGGAGATTAAGGCAAGGGGAAAGAAGGGTCAGCGATTCAAGCTACACAGAGACCAAACCCTTAAAAAAGGACCACAATAGAGACGAGCACAACCTGGAAACAGGGAGGGTCGATCCATCTTATGTCCTCAGCGGCTAAGTGGACGACGGCATCCGGGGCTTCCTCAACCCAAACTCTTTCCGACGAGAAGTTGAGGCTTTCCTTAGCCATTGCATGCGCCGGAAAATTCCCGTTTCGTGGTATAAACGAGAAGGTACAAGTTCTGAAATTCTTAGCTAGCATTTGGGCATTCCAAACAATTGCATTGATATTCGATCTGTCATCTATCCCTGATTTTAATTTCTTTATCACTGGCAGGGAGTCCCCCTCAGCGATGACATGATGGAAACCTAGATCGGCGGCTAATCGAAGCCCATAAACCACCGCGTACGCCTCAGCAGCGAAACAAGATGAGATATGCTCCATTTTCGAACATTTTGCTCCTAAAATAAAGCAGAGGGCGTAGATAGTAATTATAATCACTTGTGTGTTTTGGCTGCCGTTGATGTTGAAAACTTCCTCTAACCATTCTGAAAAGCTGAGATAAATGGCATTTGTAGGCTCTCTAATACATAATGGATCTGCAACTACTTTCTTGAAACATAGATTAATTCTAGTAGGAACGAAGTTGTTAATCAACTTCCATCACTAAATATTCATCTTTGCTGGACATTGTGATTGACAAACCTTATGGTAGAGATTACTCTCAATAGGAGGATTCCCCGTGGAATCTAGAAGACGCCTATAGCCACTACGAGCAGTATAGATCCCCGTATGCTCGTCACACCATACCAAAACATCAGGTTGATAACTACTAGGAAGAGGTATACTAAGGATCACCTCAGCATCATGTGTTGAAAAACTATTCGGAATTAAATCAGTTTTCCACGAACCTGATAATGTATCGATCAAGTCAGCCACATAAGAAATTCATGTAACCGGAAAAGATGAGACCAACCTAGGAATCCGATCGGGTAACCATAAGTCATTCCACACTGATATAGATCTTCCACAGCCCACTTTCCATCGAAGGCCCATTTCCAGCAGCCCACGAGCACTCCAGATGCTTCTCCAAATGAGAGAAGGATTAGAACCTAGACGTGCATTCAAAAAGTCTGAAGTGGGATAGTATTTAGCTCGTATAAGCCTACCTACCAGTGAGGACGAATTAGTAATTAACCTCCACCCTTGCTTAGCAAGTAAAGCCACATTAAATTTGGCCATGTCCCGAAAACCAAGGCCCCCACACTCTTTAAGCTGACAAAGATGAGACCAAGTACACCAATGAATCCCACACTTGTCCTTAGAATTCCTCCACCAAAAATTAGTTAGGATATGTTTCAATTCCTTGCAGAACGTCTTAGGTAGAAGAAAACAACTCGTCGTATACACAGGAATAGCCTATAGCACCGCTTTTATTAGGACCTCTTTTCCTCCTTGAGACAATGACCGCGTACACCAATTAGAGATCCAAGACAGAGTTTTATCCTTCAATTCCATAAAATCTTTCCTCCTATTACGACCCACGACAATGGGAAGATCGAGATATTTCTCAGGGTTAAAACCCTGTGAAATTCCCAAAATTCTGCCGACATCAGCTTTATTTTCTTCGCTCGAGTTACCACTAAAGAAAATCCCTGATTTTTCAAAATTAATCAACTGACCTGAGTAGCTCGCATATACGGATAGCAGCTCCTGAATGACAACGGCCCCATGCGATGATGTCTCCCCGAAAATAAGACTATCATCGGCGAAAAATAAGTGGCTGACAATAGGTGCACCTCTGGCTATACGGACCCCAACACTGCTAACAGCTTGTCGAAGTAGTGAGCTTAGCCCCTCACTGCAGATAACAAACAAAAAGGGGCTTAAGGGGTCACCTTGGCGAAGCCCTCTCGAAGGGATGAATTTTAGCCCTACAATACCGTTCAGGACCACGAAGTAAGACACTGAAGAAACACAATGAAAGATGCATGACACCCAAGAACTTGCAAAACCCATCTTAATCAGAATTAACTCGATAAACTCCCATTCCACCCTATCATACGCTTTACTCATATCGAGTTTTAAAGCGAAAAAACTTTTCTTCCCCTGTCGTTTGTTTCGTAAAGAGTGGAGAATTTCAAAAGCTACCAGAATATTGTCAGTAATAAGACGACCCGGAACAAAGGCGCTCTGGGCTTCATCAATGCAAAGAGACAAAATAGCTTGAAAATGAATAACCAAGACCTTTGAAATAAGTTTATAAAGAACATTGCATAAACTTATAGGGCGAAACTGAGTTATTGAAGTGGGATCATTTACCTTCGGTATCAACACAATTCTTGTGTGATTTATATCATCCAAAGGAATTTCCCTATTGAGAGCACTAATACAGAAAGAGGATACATCACTGCCCACTATGTGCCAAAACCGCTGGTAAAAAAGAACACCTAGACCATCCTCTCCAGCTGCCTTCAGAGGGCTCATCGTTAATAAGGCAGCATGAATTTCCTCATGTGTGAACTCTCTCTCCAGGGAGGTATTCATGTCATCGGAAATACAATGATCAATACCATTCAAAATTGTCTCACAATTTCCCACGCCATTAGAAGAAAACAAAGATACAAAGTAATCTCGAGCAACATTACCCATCATTTCCTCATTTGTAACTTCCATATTATCAAGGGATATTAACTTTGACACTCTATTCTTCCTCTTCTTTTGGGTGGCAATACGATGAAAATATGTGGTATTTCTATCCCCATGTCGAAGCCAATTGGAGCGAGCACGTTGCTCCCAATACAGTTCATTTTTATCCAATTCTAAATTCAGAGCCAATTTTGTTTCAATTAAATCACCCAGCACGTCATCGGAAGGGGTAAGCTCATTCAACCTTTCCAACTTCTGATTTAAGTCCACTACAGTAAACTTTTCTCCTTTTTCAACTTTCGAAACCATGCATCAAGCCCAGAAGAAACACGGTAGAGCTTATCCGACAGATTATCTCCCGGCAAATGCCATAGTTCAACAACTGTTGACTCACATGAACTTTCTAATAACCACGAGGCCTCAAAACGAAAATGCCATACTCTACTCTCTCCCTGCCTATGCGGATTCGTGTGAAGGATCAAAGGGCAATGGTCAGAAAAGGAATACGGTAGATGGTGTAAATTGAAATCAGGAAAAAGATTCCACCATTCAGTGTTTGCAACACCCCTATCGAGCCGCACCCTGATATTCGAAAGCTGACTCCGACCCTTTTCCCACGTGAACCAAGAACCAGTAAAGCCAATATCATCTAAAGCACAATCATCAAGAACAGATCGAAATTGATCCATCTGTTGTTGGCATCGCGTTAAGCCACCTTGCTTTTCCGTAGAGAACAAAATCTCATTGAAGTCACCAATAACCAACCAAGGCATCTCAGGAAGGTCATTCAAACTGCGAAGCAAGTCCCATGCCTCTTGTCGTCTCTGAACCTCCGGGGCCCTGTAGAAGCCCGTACATCTCCATTGATGACCATCAGAGTCATCGGAAATAATAACGTCAATATGCCTTGCTAAAAACGAACGCAAAGAAACCACACAAGAACTCTTCCAACCTATAGACAATCCACCACTTCGCCCACAGGCGTCAACATCAATACCATTAGGAAATCCACATCGTCTTCGAATCCTAGCCATACGAGAGGAATGTAACTTCGTCTCAATTAAGAAAACAATACAGGGGTTTTCATCACAATTTTTGGTGGAGGCGACCCACCATCCGAGGTTTCCCCAACCCTCGGACATTCCAACTCATGAGTTTCATGATGAACGGCGGACTTGGGCAGACAGGTCGGCCGATGAAGAATTGTGGGCATCGGTTAAATCAGAAGTCTTAGAAACAACCGGTGCTTTGTCCTGAACACGTGCTCACTTTTGACCTTCAAAGTGCTCAATTGGATTCTCCTCATCCACAGGTGTCATCAAAGTATCCAAAACATTAATTGAGCTATTTGAGGAAATCCCAAAAATAGGGCCTGGATTAAGGCCATCCTTATTAAAACGTGATTTATTTCCATAAGCCAACACACGTGATTTTCCAAAATTAATAGAAGGTGCTGAATCATCGGGCATCTGATTCTGGGAATTGAAGGTGTTCCCTTTTCTGGAATTCAATAAGTCAACCCTTGGTTGCTCATCGACCGGCGCCGCCTCACGCAACCAGATACTCGTAGCAGCGACCGCTCTTCTTGGAGGAGCTCTCAACGAAACATCCCAATCCATTGTAATTTCCCCCAGATCCAAGGTCGCCCTTAACGGGCAAAAGCTCTCCCCGTGGCCCAATTTTCCACAAATAAAACAGAACAGTGTCATTTTTTCATACGCAAATCGCACATAATGATCACTTCCATTCACAGATCGAATCTTCTTCTTTCGCTTCAGCGGTAAGCGAATGTCAAGACAAACTCTAATACGCATTACACCCTTATACCCCATCGATATAGCCAGTGTGTCATAATCCACAAAGTTGCCCACGAAATTACCAATAGCCTTAGCAAATCTTTCCGAGACAAAGCCATGAGGGACATCATGCACCAACATCCAAAAATCCACATGAGTAAGAGGAATCAGATTCAGATTTTCGCCCAACTTTAGCCGATGGAGGACCAGTAAGTGATTGTTAAAATTCCACGGGGCCCCCGATTCAATCTTGTCCGCATCAATCTGCAAATAAAGGCGAAATAGAAACCTCCCCTCGCCTAAATCAGATATCGAAATCCCTCCCAATGGATGCCAAACATTCGCTAGCGTAGAACGCATCGAGACAAACTGAATCACACTAGAGGTGAGAAAAGATCCCACAAAACAGTGCTCATAGGAGATCTCCAGATCAGAATCCGCAACATCGTCCTGCAAGATCTCATCTTCACCAGAGTTTATCGAAAGGCTAGCAAGTTCATTCTCCACACCAGCCATGGCAACAGCAAATCAAAGAAACCCAAGGACAGACTAGAGGAAAGACCAAAACAGAAAGAAAAAAAAAGCGTGCTACAAGAACATATTTTTTATTGTACTTCAATACGCTGCTAAATTAAAATTACAATTAAGTTGATTTGTTGATGAGACTAATAAGTAGAATATTATGATGAGTAAATGGATGTCCTTAGGATATTATGATATAGTTAATAGGTTACGATTGATAAGTTAAAGGGTATTCACAGCTCTTATATTGTTTTAACCTGCGAGTGTCCGCCTCTGGGTGTTATAGTTTATAGACGTTATGCACAAATTACGGATGAAAAGATGTCTGTATATTCCAAGTTTTGATTTTTTCAACGGTTACATGGGTTATTGTGTAAAATAATACTAATAAGTAATGATAATAAGCTATTGAAAAAAAAGGTTGATAAGAGAAAACAAAAGCTTTATTATAGTATAAAGATATTATAATATTTGGAACATTAAAGACTAAAGCAATTATCGAGTAATAACGGAGTTGGTACAAGTGATGAGTAGTTTTGTATTGCTTAAGTAGGTCTTTAGTTCGAGGCCTAGTATATGTAGAAAATTTCTGTTGGGATACTCACCTACCAAAACTAAGTGTGCGACGCGGGTCGGTATAGATTAGTCAATGCAAAACCTTGGAGATCGAGAGGGAAAAAGAAATATTTGAGTAAATGTTGAGCCGCGATAAAGTGATTAAAGATGAAAATGTTATTAAAAACATTCATGATATACTAATTATCCATATGGTCTAGTGAGATGAGATTTTAAATTTTAACGTTTTGAACGGAAAAAATTAAATTGAAATGATAAATCTCTATAATAGACATTTATAATACATGATCCAGATTAATTGTCAAAATAATAAAAACCTATAGTTATAATAAAAACTAATAATAACATTATTCTTATCTATATAACTTATAAAATATTTTATCGATTTTTTATATATTAAAGAAGTAAAAAGGAACTGTAAATATTCTCTTTAAAAAATAAAGTTTAACTGAAAACTTCTTCGTATCATCGGAATTTGTATATAAAATTATAATCAATTATAAAAAGCTCTACCAATTCCATTATATGTCGCAACTTTGATAAAAGTGAATCAAATTGAAACTCATCAAAATCCTTATCCACAAAATAATGATTTTAAAGTTTGTTGTCACGAAATTCACAAAGCAATGGAAGGTTTACTTATTTATATTTCTTATTACCCAACAAAATAACGCATTTGAAAGTTGATCAAAAAAAAATAACGCATTTGAAAAAGTTTATAACCGTAGTCTTGATTTCGGTGAAAAAGTGATAAATTATCAAAGTTTAAATAATTTGTTTATATTGAGAAATTATATTATAGGTCTGACCTACCATATCACTATTATTTTAATTATTTAATAACGTACATATATTATACTATATAATCGAGAAATTATACCACAGTCATGACTTACACATCAGTAATGATCTCATTCAATAAAAATCAGTCACTTTATCATTATTTTTCATGTTATTAAACCAAAATATAAAAACTTCTAAAAAATTGTTTTTAAATGACATGAGAAAAAATAGTGAAGATTCATTGGTTGAAACAAATGATAGGAGAAAAAATGGTGAAATGGGTAGTTTTCATTGTATGTGACTATAGGCTATAGCTGATAAGATAAGTCATGCTCATGATATAATTTTTCGTTTATATGATATAGTACATGTACGTTATTAATTGATTAAAATGAATGGACTTATATTATTATATAATCATATCAGAATATTGAAAAAAAAGTTTATGATAGTTATATACACAAATATTATGAACTCAACAAATGGTGTCAATGGAAAAGCGAATAATGTTTATTTTAAAAAATTCGAGTTCAATCATTTGTCTGCAAGTTGTGTGCATTGTCAAAATGTAACGAATATATATGAGCAGATACTACCTTATAATCACTTCTAGACTATTAAAAAATATACAAAATATTATTTTCCTTATGAAGAGAGTATTTATGGCATCGTGATTGCTCAAATCATTTTTGAATTTTAATTTTAAAATTTAAATTATGTATTCTTGATTACAAATTATGGCGGTAAGTTAGATATTTCCTTATTAGATTTAACTATAAAAATACCACAACAGTCATGCACTATACACTAAATTGCATTTTTGTCCTTCTAATTAAAATGGGTAAATCAGTCCATGTATATTTCAAAATAAGTAAATCGGTCTCTCCCTTAAAATTTTCATCACTGCTTCTTTAGGATCTTCTGCTGGCATTTATTTTTCAGCTTGACAATTAAGTGACTGCTTGACAGGTGTATCAGCCTCGCATTGCTTGCCACTACAAAGAGTTACTCATTTGTATTGGTCATTGTCTTTATGCCGAGCATATTTCGTATCGCTTTGAAAAGTTTTATGGGGTCGATTGTTGAGTGCATTAACAATCTGACCTAGCTAAACTTCCAAGTTTCGCATTGACGCTGCCAAATTCAAGACAGTTGCATCATTTCTCTCTATGTAATCAGTTAAAATGTTCCCTTGGTTAGATCTCTGCCCTTGCTGAAAATTGTTTTGCGCTTTATGTGGCATGGCATTCTGGTTGAATCCTAGAAGAGTGTTATTGTTCTTTCGTTGGGCATTGAATTGGTTATCGCCTTGGTTTGTCCAAAAAAAAAGTCGGGTTGTTGCTTCCAACCTACATTATAAGTTTTGAAGTGTGGGTTAAAATTGCGATTAAAATTGTCAACATAATTTACTGATTCAGGGTTTACTAGGCAATCATCCACATGATGATCCTCTCCACAAATAGTGCAGAATGGGTCTAATACCTTGACTTCTTGGGATTCAATACTCTTTTGCAAAGTTTTCACAATGCTAGTGAGATTGGAATTCTGAGCGTTGATGGATGTTAGTGCATCAAGCTCTAATTTTTTAGCGGTTTTTGTCCCCGTTCCTAGTCTGGCAGTATGATACTGAAAATCATTGGCAGCAATCCTTTCAAGGATGTCAACTGCCTCTATGTAATTCTTGTCTAGCAGCGAACCATTTGCTGAAGCATCAACCACAGTTCTGGCATGAGCATTAAGTTCGTTGTAAAAAGTTTTTATTTGGGTCCAATTGGAGAATCTATACATAGGGCACTTCCTCAACAGGTCCTTAAATCTCTCCCAGACATCATATAAGGTCTCGTCATCACCCTGTCTAAATGGTGTGATCTTATTCCTCAGTTTGGCATTAAGCTTAGGCGGCTAGAATCGTAAAAGAAACTACTGGCATAAATTTGGCCATGTAGTGACTGAACCTGGTGGCAAAGAACTTAGCCACTATTTTGCTCTATCTCTCAGGCAAAATGTGAATAATTTCAGCTTTATTGTATCCTCAGGAACTCCAGGTTGCTGAAATAGTTGGTAAACTTCCATAAATTGTTTCAAGTGTTGCATTGGGTCTTCAATAGGTGATTCATCAAATTGTCCTACATTCAAAAGAGTTGACATCATATTTACCTTCAAGAAATAGTTCCACCCCTTGGCTGTGGCTTTAATGTCAGTCGCTTCATCATACAGTGGCCCTTTGAAACGATGTTAAATTAATAAATCTAAAAATATATTATACTTAAACTGATATTTTCTATTAATACGCTGCTAACTAATAAGTAGAATATTATGATGAGTAAATGTATGTTCTTATGATATTATGATATAGTTAATAGGTTACGATTGATAAGTTAGAGGGTATTCACAGCTCTTATATTGTTTTAACCTGCGAGTGTCCGCCTCTGGGTGTTGTAGTTTATAGACGTTATGCACAAATTACGGATGAAAAGATGTCTGTATATTCTAAGTTTTAATTTTTCAACGGTTACATGGGTTATTGCGTAAAATAATACTAATAAGTAATGGTAATAAGCTATTGAAAAAAAAAAGTTGATAAGAGAAAACAAAAGCTTTATTATGTGTAAAGATATTATAATATTTGAAACATTAAAGACTAAAGCAATTATCGAATACCAACGGAGTTGGTACAAGAGATGAACAGTTTTGTATCGCTTAAGTAGGTCTTTGGTTCGAGGCTTAGTGTATGTAAAAAATTTCTACTGGAATACTCACCCACTAAAACTAGGTGTGCGACGATGCGGGTTGGTATAAATTATTCAAGGCAAAACCTTGGAGATCGAGAGGGAAAAAGCAATAATCGAGTAAATGTTGAGCCGCGATAAAGTGATTAAAGATGAAAATGTTATTAAAAAACATTCATGATATACTAATTATCAAATGGTCTAGTGAGATGAGATTTTAATTTTTTTTAATTTTAACGTTTTGAATGAAAAAATTAGATTGAAATGATAAATTTCTATAATAGATATTTATAATACATGATCCAGATTAATTGTCCAAATAATCAAAAACCTATAGTTATAATAAAAACTAATAATAATATTATTCTTATCTATATAACTTATAAAATATTTTATCTATACTTATAAAATTTTCGATTGTTCTCTTTAAAAAATAAACTTTAACTGAAAACTTCTTCGTATCATCGGAATTTGTGTATAAAATTATAATCAATTATAAAAAGCTCTACCAATTCCATTATAAGTCGCAACTTTGATAAAAGTGAATCAAATTGAAACTCATCAAAATCCTTATCCACAAAATAATGATTTTAAAGTTTGTTGTCACGAAATTCACAAACCAATGGAAGGTTTATTTATTTATATTTCTTATTACCCAACAAAATAACGCATTTGAAAGTTGATCAAAAAAAATAACGCATTTGAAAAGTTTATAACCGTAGTCTTGATTTCGGTGAAAAAGAGATAAACTATCAAAGTTTAAATAGTTTGTTTATATAGAGAAATTATATTATAAGTCTGACTTATCACATCATCATTATTTTAATCACTTAATAACGTACATATATTATACCATATAATCAAGAAATTATATTACGAGCATTACTTACACATCAGTCATGGTCTCATTCAATAAAAATCAGTTACTTCATCATTATTTTTCATGTTATTAAACCAAAATACAATAACTTCTAAAAAATTGTTTTTAAATGACATGAAAAAAATAGTGAAGATTCATTGGTTGAAACAAATGATAGGAGAAAAAATGGTGAAATGGGTGGTTTTCATTGGATGTGACTATGGCTGATAAGGTAAGTCATGCTCATGATATAATGTTTCGTTTATATGATATAGTACATGTACGTTATTAATTGATTAAAATGAATGGACTTGTATTATTATATAATCATATCAGAATATTGAAAAAAAAGTTTATGATAGTTATATACACAAATATTATGAACTCAACAAATGGTGTCAATAAAAAAGCGGATAATGTTCATCCTAAAAATTTCGAGTTCAATCACTTATCCGCAAGTTGTGTGCATTGTTAAAAGGGAACGAATATATATAAATAAATATTACTTTATAATCACTTATAGACTATTAAAAAATACACAAAATATTATTTTCCTTATGAAGAGAGTATTTATGGCATCGTGATTGCTCAAATCATTTTTGAATTTCAATTTTAAAATGTAAATTATGTATTCTTGATAACAAATTATGGCGGTAAGTTAGATATTTCCTTATTAGATTTAACTATAAAAATACCACAGCAGTCATGCACTATACACTAAATTGCATTTTTGTCCTTCTAATTAAAATGGGTAAATCAGTCCCTGTATATTTCAAAATAAGTAAATTGGTCCCTCCCTTAATATTTTCATCACTTTTTTTGTTAAGTGCTGGTGTGACATTTTAAAAATTATATAAAATTAAGAAAAACCATATAATATATATAATTAAAAATGTTAAAAACTCGAATTATGAAATGAAAATTCAAATGTATAAATTGTATATATGTATATATATATATATATATATATATATTATAAAACTAAATTTCCAAAAATATATAAATTCATTAAAAATTTAAAGAGTATTAAGTATATAATCTAAAAAATGGAAATATATTTATTTTCAAGACCAAAATCCACCATTGCAACAAGACCAAAACTAAAAAAAATATAATTTTAAGGAAATTAAAACAAACTCACACTAAATCTCTATCAAATAAATAAAATCGAGAAGCAGAAACCAAAAATAAAAAAGAAATAAACACCAAAAACATTAGAAATGATCAGCAACAATCTTTAACTCAAAATATCATTTCATAGTTCTTAAATTTATATACTTTTAATATTTTATATTTTTTTAAAATTTTATTGTACATTTTATAAATGTCATATTAGAATTTGCAACAACAACAAAATGGATAGAAATTTTAAAGGAGTGAACAATTTACTCATTTCGAAATATAGATAGATTAGTTTTTTTCCTTTCAATAGGAAGATCAAAATACTATCTAATAAATAGTATAGGAAACAGTAATTTCACTTGGATCTGTCTATAGTGCAAATCACACTTATTTTAAATGCAATAAGAGTTTAAATGATTGAATAAGGGTATAAAGGTTTTAAATCTGTTTAAATAAAGGTTTAAATTTTCAAAACAATCGAATAAAATCTTAACATTTTTTATTATGCTCAAATAGAGACGTAATATTTTTTGAAAAATGTTATTTTAATTGCACTTGTTTGAGAAAATTTAAAAATATTAGACCTTTATTTAAACAAATTTAAAACATTAGTCTCTTATACGATTATTTTAAAAGGTCAAACCCTTATCTGAGTAAAAGTTCTATCCTTATATCAACATTTACCGTATTTTCCTTTTTTATGCTTTCCTATTTGGATAAGAATAGTAGATAGGGTTTGGTAGATTAAAGAATATAAAAATAATAATGAAAATGAAATTAAATAATAAACAATAAACTTGGATTGTAATTTTAAATTAATTTTGAAATTTTTGAATAATTGATAAAAATATACATGGTAAGTATATTCAAATTATAATTATTTCTATTTCTATAAATGAAAAGTAAATAAATTATAAATACAAAAAAGGTAAATATAAATCAAAGGCATGGAACACCCGTAACAAATTCTTGAAAGTTGGAACTCAGCCGACCAATTAATTAATAAAAATAATATTTTTTATTGTTCTTCTAATTTTTCAGGATTTTGTTTTAATTAATCAGAACTCGCGTCGTACACTTAATTTTTATAGGTGAGTCTCCCAATAAAAATTTTCTATGCACAAAATCTCAAACTAAATACGTGCTTAAGCAATACTAATCTACTTACACAAACTAATAAAAATAATTTTTAAAAATAATAATTATTATTTATTTCAGTCAAACACCTGGTCCAAACAACAAACATGCCGTTTTATTGTTGTTGTTTCTTTCTTTCCTTCCGTTTCACCATGAGAGAAACGCCTTTCTTCACCTACCCTTGCTTTGTATATATTGGATCCCTTCCTCTCTAAACAAATCTAGACTGCCTTTCTCTCTCTTTACTCCCTCAACCGAAATGACGTCCAACTCCAATGTGTTGATGCCAAGCTTAAACCTAAACAATGCAACATTTCCTGGGGACAAGCAGCCTCAATCACATTCATTTGTGCATGGCTATTTGCCTAAAAATTCTGGGTTTTCGTCCTCAAGACAATCGGTTATCGCTAACAACTCCGCGGTACTAAAACCGGCATCTATGGTGACGAGTACAACATCAGAAACACCATCCACTTGTGTCTCGTCTCATTTCTGGAGAGAACTTCAGGGTTCAAACGACTGGGAAAACCTACTGGAACCATTGGATCCACATCTTCGAAAAGAGATAATCCGGTATGGAGAGTTCGCCGGAGCTTGTTACAAGGCCTTCGATCTCGACCCGAACTCGAAAAGGTACTGGAACTGCAAGTACGGCAAGAAGAGTATTTTAAAGGAAGTTGGGATGGAAAACTCAGGTTACCAAGTGACCAAATACATTTACGCCACACCAGATGTGAACATCCCGACCCAAAACGAGGCTTGTTGCGGGCGATGGATTGGATATGTGGCCGTCTCATCGGATGAAGCGGTGAAAAGGCTCGGGAGAAGGGATTTGCTGATATCGTTCCGAGGCACCGTCACAAACCATGAATGGGTTGCCAATCTCATGAGCTCACTCACGCCTGCACGCCTCGACCCGCATAACCCGAGGCCCGAAGTGAAAGTCGAGTCGGGGTTTTTGAGCCTATACACATCTGAAGAAGCCGATAGCAAGTTCGGGCTCGAGAGTTGCCGACAACAGCTTCTATCCGAGGTTTCGAGGCTACTAAACAAGTACAAAGGTGAGGAATTGAGTATAACTTTGGCTGGTCATAGTATGGGGAGTTCTTTGGCTCTTCTTTTAGCATATGACATATCTGAGCTTGGGTTGAACAAAACTAACAATTCAGACAAGCATGACAGAATACTAGTCACTGTCTTCTCCTTTGGGGGTCCAAGGGTTGGGAACTTGGGTTTCAAGCAAAGATGTGAGGAACTTGGCATTAAAGTGTTGAGAATAGTGAATGTGAATGACCCAATACCGAAGCTTCCGGGGGTTTTCTTGAATGAAAACCTTAGGGGTTTGGGAGGAACATATGAGTTCCCATGGAGTTGTTCATGTTATGTTCATGTCGGAGTTGAATTACCCCTAGATTTCTTCTGTGTCCAAAACCCTTATTGTGTTCATGATCTTGAAACCTATATCGACCTACTGAAATGTCCCGAAAGATTGGACGATAAAATAGAGGGGGTTGATTTGTTGAATAGGGCAATGGGAATGCTCTTGGGTGCCCCATTCTTTTACAATTATTTGCCCTGGATTGATGCTGCAATCAACATGGTTGACATGGTTCAATCTCCAAGAAACTAAATCTTGGTCGATTTCAGGTATTCAACCCCTTTTCCAACTTATAAATATTTTAGTCCTTCTTGGGAAGGAAAAGGGGAATAATTGTGTAATAATATATTTACAAGTAAAGAGTGTATTGTAAATTTAGGGATTTTCTTTTTGTTTAATCTCTTACAAAAATTCAATAGCTTATATCTCAAGCACCACAAAGCCTACAAGTTTGTTTGATTGTTTTGGATATTTGCGAGGATAATCCACTTTTAATCATGTTTTCGAATTTCATTAATCAATAAAATTCAATTTTAGAAGGAACGTAATTTTTGAATTGAAATGGAAAAGGCATAGTGAAACTAAGTAGCAACAAATTTATAATAAATGGACCTGGGACATCAAGTGTAACAAGACCCTGAAGATTAGGAGCTGAAAACTCATAAATCGTAGCCTCAAGATAGTAAGATCCGTTGTTTTAGTAAATACTGTCGACGACCATGCCTTGTTAAGGTAATTTTTACGAGGAATTTGCTTATCTATTGTCATTATATAGTCTATCTATATTTTTATTCGTCGCATCTACTCTAAAATATAAGATCAAATAAATATATATAAACCATTTCTGTTGAAGGATTATTCTGAACAAAGCATATATATATATAGTACAATCTAGTAATTGCATTATTAAAGGTTAAGAGTAAAAAATTATAAATAGTTATGATAAATGTATTTGTTTTTATACACATTTGTTTTGAATTTGAGAATTGCATTTAAAATAATGGTTAAAAGAAAATTATCAACTCATTGAGTAGGAAATGTTTAACTAATAATAAGAAGCATTATAACATCGTTTGTTATGTCAAAAGATAATTTTTATTAGTGGATAATCTAAATGAAGTTTATGGCCTTAGAAATTATCCCTCAAACAACTCATGTGAGGGTTATTATGTTGTCTAAACGTTTGAAGTCAGGTTATTATGCATGTACCGCAATGTATTACTATTTATATGTACCGTAATGTACTATTAACTGTTTTAATTAGTTTTGAAATCTTAAGGACTGTAGGTATTATTATCCCCTTTTAAAATAAAATATTAAAAAATATTTTTTATATTATATTTTCGGATTTTCTTTTATTTTTTTAATTCAAAAAATAATTAAACTTTTATTACTATAATAATTCCTACATTTACTTTAATTTAAGGGTAAAGTTCACAAATGATCACTAAATATTGATCAATTATTCAATTTGGTAACCAAACTTCCAATTGTTTCAATGTTATCGTTAAACTTTTAGTTTTGTTTCAATTTGGCCACTGACATGTTAACAACAGTTAAAAAGGTGATGTGATTGTTAATATATTTTGTATAATAACACATTTAGTCCTCCACGTTTTCACTTTCAAACAATTATGTCTTAATTTGAAAAAAAAATTAACCCCCATTATTTACAAATTATTTTAATTTGACACTATTTTAAATAAAAATAATTTAACCCTAAATCCTTAAACACTAAAGCATACTAAAGCTAACCACATAAAATTGAACAAATTTTAACTAGATTAAACGTGAATTTTGGTTCCAAGATTTCCGATTAGACAAAATAATCAAATTAAATGTGGATTTTTGATTCCACGATTTCTGATTTAAAAATTAATTTAATTAAATGTTTGTTTTAATTTTACGAATTAATGAAAATTATATATTTTTAGAGTCTCTTATTTCTACTTTTCTTTTTTCTGTCTTTCGTTCTAATTTCACTACCGATTAGAGGTTGCCAGAACTGCACAAAGTTACCATTATTTGTCGAGGACTTTGCCTCATAGATTTTTTTACTTATCAGATAACAATTCTAGTGAAATTTAATGTAAAATCGTCTTTATATACTTACTACTTTCATTTTATCGTAATTTTTTATATCTAAAAAACACTCATTTTAAAATCAACATTTACTTTTTAATAAAAAATTGTATTTTAGCATGTTTTTATCCACACCCAAACTAAAAATTCATTCCATTTCTTTCTCTAACGTTTACTATTTTTAGAGAATTCCTCAGTTTTCATCCTTGTTCCATTCACACCTGCTTATTATTTTATCATATTTTAATTATAGTCCTCTTCACGATATCATCTGCTTTTGTTTTCTCATAATATTCTTTCACTTTTCATTTTTTTACTTTAATATGGTTATGTTAACAAAATAAAATATTAAATTATATCTAATTAAAATAGGGTCAAATTGAAATATTGAGGGTTAAATTTATCATTTCTTTCAAATTGGGACTAAATTGTTTGAATGTGAAAATGTGGAGGACTAAATGTGTTATTATACAAAATATTTCAACTGCCACATCACTCTTTTAACGGTTGTTAATAGGTCAGTGGCCAAATTGAAACAAAACTAAAAGTTTAATCGTAACATTGAAGCAATTGGAAGTTTGGTTATCAAATTAAATAATTGATCAAAGTTTAGTGACCATTTGTGAACTTTACCCTTAAATTAAAGTGAATGTAGGAATTATTATAGTATTAAAAATTAATTATTTTTTGAATTAAAAAAAATAAAAGAAAATCAAAAAAGGTAATATAAAAATTATTTTTTAAGATATTATTCTAAAAGGGGATAGTAACACTTTCGGTCCCTAAGACTTTAAAACTAATTAAAACAGTTAATAGTATACTGCAGTACATATAAATAATATTACAGATATAGATGTGTTGATTTAGACAAAATATTGGATTTTACATTATATAATTAATCTTAGATCTACTTATAGATTAATTCACTCAACACATTCCTATTATATTTAACACAACCTCAAGTAAATGTATTTAATGTACTTTTTTCGGGTGCTTTCTTTTGTGTATATTATTTTTTTTCTATTTAGGATTAAGGGAGTTCTAATGAGACACATAATTCAGTTGACTTGTAAGAATCTCTCTTATTTGTTGAGAAAAAATAATTTCAAGTAAATATAGAACTATGTATGTTTAATTTGCACGTTTTGATATATTAAGAAGTGATGTATCTCAAAGTAATATGCAAGAGGATTATGCTTGCTATATAATTTGTACATGAGGTAGCTACATATGAAATAGTATATCTAATAGAAGGGTAAAAGTAAGGATGGTTAGGGACATGTGTAATAGGTGTGATCGCACAGGGCCCCCGAAAAAATAGGCCCCAAAATGAGTTATCTACTATATATATTTTCTGGAGTATATAACATTTAAAAAAAATAGAGTGATTTTTTGGAAGAAGTTGATACTGAAAGCATTGTAGATGATTTTCTTTCAAAATATGCAAGAAGAACAAATTTTTTTAATTGAAAATATTAGATTTTTAGATGTTTGTAAGTTACTTTATGTTGCTCAAGAGGGTAATCTATTTTTTTGTATTAAGGGTAAGGGTGTTCAAATCCGGGTACCCGAACTTTCAAGTACTTGAGGTGACGAGTACTCGGTTCCCCGAGCAGCATATTTGTCGGCCCATGACTATAGGGTACCCGATTCACATTTTTTTATATCTAAAAAATTTTAAAAAAAAATCACATAGGAAACACATAAATTTTAAAAGTTCATAATACACAATTCAAACAAAAAATTAGTGATTTTAAATTAGCTTAGGGGAGAAACATCTGGATATATATTAAAATTTATCACTAAAAGAAGACATTAAAAAATATTAATCTCGATCGTGATTTTTTCATTTGAATCTCATATTGACAAATTAATACAAATATTTTAAAAAAAATTAAAACTTAAAAGTATATAATATAAACGTGGAAAGAATTTAAGAATTTAAATTTAGTTTAGGTTAAAAATATTAAGAATCTAAAATAAAATTATAGTTTAGGAATTTAAAAGTGTCGGGTCAGGTACCCGGTTACAAAAAAAATTCAGCCAAAACTCGGCCCGACTAACTAGGAAAAAATATGGGTCATGTAATTATTTTTAGAGAAATACATAATTTTTAAGGTGCAGGTAGTTGGGTTAACGGGCCAGTTGTTGAAGGATTAAAAGCTGAAGGTGGTTTAAGTTTGTTAGAATTGTTGTAACCAATTTAGAAAGGTGGTTATGGAATTCTCTAGACTCCAGCCTTCAGATTTTCAACTATATAAGTCAATACCTTGGATATGTAAAAGCAACCTTTTTTGAATGAAATATTAATCTCATTATCTCATTATCTTCCTCCTCTAAATTCTCTGGTTCCTTATACTTTACCATTTTACAGTCTTGTTTGTATACTTAACATGGTATCAGTTGTTTTCGATTTGATCATAGACTTTTCTTTCTAACGCGCTACCGTGATTTCTCAGCTGCGCTATGGCGAACTTTGCTGATGATCTAACTGATGGATTGGATACCTTATCAGTTGACGATGAGCAAACTTTCTCCAACAAGCGTATCAGTATCTGGCTAGATGATACCAACTTCTTGTTGTGGAAACAATAAGTTATGTTGATGATCCGAGGCCAAGGTCTTGAAGAATATCTTGACAATTCTCTTTTTCCTCTAAAAACTATCCCAGGTGCTGCCGGTGCTTCCTCTCCAAATCCTGCTTACTTGCGCTTCATCAAACAAGATAACTCATTGACTTCGTGGTTGCTTTCCACGACCAGTCATGTTCTTCTTCCTCAGTTGGTCGGTGTTGATACGACTGCTGCAATTTGGACAACGATCTCAAAATTATTTTTTCAACTCTCTACAACCAAAGTCATGCACCTTCATTGTCGTCTTCGGTCATTGAAAAAGGTCTCTCTCGATGCGTTCCTACACCAAGTAGATCAAGGAGATTTGCAACATCCTGGCATCGTGTGGCAATCATGTCTCCACTGTTGAGTAGATCGCGACAATTCTCAATGGTCTCCCATCGGAATATGACCCTTGTTGCGGTTATTTCAGCCAGTCAAACACCACATACGGTTGAGGGTGCAATTTCTATCCTGACTGATGTTGAGTCTCACATCTCTGACCCTTTGCGCATGCCTATGGGAATCTACAACATTCAGTTCTCTACATATCTAGCTGATGGAGGAGTTTCTGAGCCACAACAACCTCGATTTGCTGCAACTTTTTGTGGTCACTTCAAGGGTCGTCCTCGCCCCCAATGCCAACTATGTGGCAAGTTGGGCCATCTGGTGGACAGATGTTGGCACTTCTTTGAACAATCTTTCAAGGGCATCTCATCACAGGCTAATCGTCGTCCTTCTCCTAACACTCAAGCTCATACTTGTTGTTACTCTTTTGATCCAATGGATACTGTTTATGACCCTTTTGTGAGTTCATATGCATGTCCAGATCAAAATGCTCTTGTTCCTGCCATTGACTCGATGCAAGTGAATAGTCTTATGGCCATGCTTGGGTCCTCCTCCATGTGGCACCCAGACTCTAGTGCCACCCACCATGTAGCCCACAACTCCTCTCTTTTTTTCACGATGGTTCTCCCTACTTAGGTAAGCGTACTGTTCACATTGGTGATGGTTTAACGTTGCACATTGCTCAAATTGGACAATCGATGTTAGCTACTTCATCTAAGAAATTTATAATTAACCAGTTGTTGTAGGTTCCTCATATAACTAGGAATATACTTTTAGTATCCAAGTTTACAAATGATAATAACGTATATTTTGAGTTTCACGTTGATTCTTGTTGTGTGAAGGATGAAAAGACAGGTCAAGTGTTGTTGCAAGGCTTTCAATCTGGTGGTTTATACAATCTTCCTAGTACATTCTCTTTTACCGAAGTATGAGTCTATACTACAACAAGATCTAGTGCTTCCTTTTGGCTCTGGTATCGCAGACTAGGCCATGCCTCTATTGATATAGTTCGCTCTATAGCCTCTTTTATGTTAAATAAAAGTGTTGTTGTAGATCAGCACATTGTCTGTGAAGCCTGTCAAATGGGCAAAAGTCACAATTTGTCGTTTCAGTCATCCTCCACGGTTTATTGTAAGCCATTTGAGCTAGTTGAAATAGACTTATGGGGTCATGCGCCTGTTTTGTCCAGTGGATACCAATATTACATTTCGTTTGTTGACATGTTTACACAAAATTGTTGGGTTTACTTGTTGAAAAAGAAGTCTGATGCCTCCAATGCCTTCTCCTTGTTTTATGCTTTGATCAAAAATCAATTTGGTGTTCCTCTCAAAGCTGTTCAGTGTGATGGAGGGGGTGAGTTTCGTTTTTTGGATGCAACTCTGGCTCAATTAGGTGTCTCACATCGCATTACTTGTCCACATACCTCACAACAGAATCGCGTGGTGGAACAGAAGCATCACCATATTGTAGAAACAGCCTTAACATTTCTTGCTCCAGCTAGCATACCCATTAAGTTTTGGTTGTTTGCGGTGTTAAGTGATGTCTTCTTAATTAATCGACTGCCTTCCAAATCTTTTGGCAATATGTCTCCATTTGAAAAGCTCACTGGTAAGCCACCAAATTATAACTATCTTAAGATTTTTGGTTGCGAATGTTACCCACATTTGCATCCCTTCAACAAGCATAAGCTTGACTTTGGATCTAAGCCATGCTTGTTTCTCGGCTACTCTCCGAAGCATCATGGGTACCAATGTCTTGATGATACGAGCATAATTTACATCTCTCACAATGTTGTTTTTAATGAGAACTTGTTTCCCTTTGCTTCTGATTGTTCTCAGACCATGGATATGTCGCGGCCCTATCAATCTCCATATGTGCCAGTTATATCTCTAGAAAGAATTTCATCATCCACAGGGCACTTTTCCATCATATGAAGATACTTTCATGTCAGCATCTCTTGTTCATCTAGAGGAAACTTCTATACTTCCCCCGGATGTTCCTCTATCTATGTCACCTGCACTACTTGATGTGATTCCTCTCTACACACCTCTTGAGACATCTGATATACATGTTCATGAGGATAGTCATGCATGCCCTTCTTCCACTACACCCACATCGTCCACAACACAAACAAATGTACACTCCATGATCACACGCAGCAAAACTGGAGTGTTTAAGCCCAAGGTTTACCAGTTACAAAGTTCTCTTGTTCCCTCCATTGTTCGAGAGGCTCTTGCACATCCTGAGTGGAAGGTTGTCGTGTTGGCCGAATATAATGCTTTGAAGGATAATGATACTTGGGAATTGGTGGAGCTCCAACCTATAAAAAAAGGCCATCGGTTGTAAATGGCTCTTTCGAGTCAAATACAACGATGATGGATCTGTAAATAGGTTGAATGCGCGTCTTGTGGCAAAGGGATTCACTCAGGTGCATGGACATGATTTTATGGACATGTTTAGCCTTGTGGTTAGGTTCTTTACTGCCAATATTTTAATTTTTGTTGTTGTCTCGAATGGCTGGGATATACGACAAGCCAATGTGAACAACGCGTTCCTAAAAGGGGATCTCATGGAGGATGTTTACATGTTACAACCAGGTGGCTTTGAGCAACATAAACCCGACGGTACACCACTTATTTATAAATTGAAGAAGGCATTATACGGTTTAATGCAAGCCCCTAGGAATTGGTTCCTAAAGCTAAAAACGTTTTTATATGAGCTTGGGTTTACTACGTCGGCTGCTGACACATTTTTATTTATTTATGTTGTGGATGGTGTGTATATCTACCTAGTCGTCTATGTTGATGACATGCTTTTGATTGGTAGTTCTGAGTCTTATATTGCAAATATCATTTCCCAATTGCATACAAGGTTTTCTATTGGGTTTTACGGTGCTCGATTCCTTCAACCGTTCTTGCTCGCCAAGTGGTGGAGAAGTAAAATGTTGGGTGATAATGGTGTGGAAGCTAGAAAAGATTAAGACAATATGATTTATAGTGGTTCAACCTTCTAACCAAGGTCTACATCCACTACCTTAGCTTCCCACTAAGGATTTCCAATCAATCCACTATTGATTCGTCCCCTTTTCTAGGCTTAGGAGGAAACTCTTATACACCGATCAAGCTTTCTACCCAAAGCCTTGATCAAACCCTCTTTATAAAGAGAAAATATAAGCAAACTCAAATCCCTCTAATAGGTATTTGTTTGCACAATTTAGCTCTCACCCAAAACCTAAAACACTTGAGCAAATCTAACAATTTTGGCTCACTAGTGTTTGCCTATACAAGTAAATGATAATTAAGCACTAAGACAATTTCTTGATCATTTGCTTTTGACAATTGAAGCATTAACCATTACTTGATGCTTGAAGGTCCCTTTTATACTCCTTAATGAGTTTGTAGCCGTTACTAGCCGTTGGGGTTGAATTGGAGCCGTTGAAGACTTTATTTCCATTCTTTAATGTTGTTCTGCAGCCTTCCGTATCGATACGCATGGACTCGTATCGATACGACCTTCATCAGAAACTAGCTGTTGGGCTCTTGCCAGCCTAGACGTATCAGTACGATATGACATTTAAAAGACCGTTAGGAAAGTAGCCGTTGGGGTTGTTAAAATAGGGATCGGTACGCTTACCAGTCGTATCGAAACGATCCCTCTTCTTATCGAAACGGCAAGGCGCTATTTAAAATCAATAAAAACATTTCCAAAAACCTTTTTAAATACCTCAAACATATATTCAAGTTGTTTGGACTTAAAAATAAGTTTTAAATTCTTTTCAAATTAGTTCAAAACATTTTTCAATTATTATATCAAAACATTATTTTTACATTTTCCTTAAATGATCTTGGGCTGCTTCACTTCTTTTTAGGTATTAAAGTTCAAAAACTGGGCACTCTATGTTCCTTACTCAACGCAAATACATCGAAGAGCTTCTTCAGAAAATAGGTTCCCTTGCGGATAAGGCTGCTGGTACTCCAATGGTTGCATATCCTAAACTCAATCGACATGATGGAGAATTGTTGAGCAATGTTCAACATTATCGAAGCGATGTTGGCGCATTGCAGTACATTTTCCATGCGCGACTTGATCTCTCTTATTCAGTCAACAGGGTTGCTCAATTCATGCATAACCCTTCTAATATTCACTAGAGTGTTGTTCAACGTATCTTACGTTACCTAAAGAGCACCATGGACTATGGCTTATGGTTTTCTCCTCAAAAGCCAGATTCCTTTCTCATTTCTGCTTTTTCAAATGCAAATTGGGGAAGCGACATTGATGATAGCCGTTATGTTACTGGCTATTGCATTTTTCTGGGCTCTCATCTTGTTTCTTGGAGCTCAAAGAAACAACAGGTTGTTTCTCGTTTCACTGCCGAGATGGAATACCGGAGTTTGGCGGATGCAACTTCTGATGTCATTTGGATTCAATTAGTTCTTACAGACATGAAGGTCACATTACTTGATACACCAAAAATATGGTGCGATAACACCAATATCGTTTCTATGGCTGCCAACCCAGTCCTTCACTCCAAGACGAAGCATGTTGATCTTGATCTTCATTTTGTTCGTGAGTGAGTGATGTCCGAAAGTCTTCATGTTAATTACATCCCTGCTCGATGTCAAGTGGCAAATCTTCTCACAAAGCCGCTTGGTGCTTTGCAATTTGAAAAACTATGTCATCAGCTACGAGTTGGACATATTGCAGAAGGAAAAGAAGAAACAAAAAACGAGGACAATGTTGAAGGATTAATAGTTGAAGGTGCTGAAGGTGGTTTAAGTTTGTTAGAATTGTTGTAACCAATTTAGAAAGGCGATTATAGAATTCTCTAGACTCCAACCTGTAGATTTTCAGTTATATAAGTCAATACGTTGGATATGTAAAAGCAACCTTTTTTCGAATGAAATATTGATCTCATTCTCTCATTATCTTCCTCCTCTAAATTCTTTGGTTTCTTATACTTTACTATTTTACAGTCTTGTTTGTATATTTAACATCGGTCATCAGGGTTGAGTATTTTTTAACGCCCCTAATTAAAGAAATTTTATTTAAAAAATAAAAAAAATTATACCTATTTTATATTATAAATTAAAGACCACGTTTTAAAAAGTTAAACAAATTCTCTTAAATCTTTGAATTGTCACTCGACAAAAAAAAAAATCCTTTCAATAGAATTGTATGATTTATGAGTAAATATCATGGTCATTGGTCGTTTGCCAAGTACAAATCCTTTAATCATTACTTTGTATAACGATCGATTACAATAGAAGATTGATATAAAAGTGAAATAGTGAATGAACGGATATAATCTGAAGCGATCATGGATACCCTGTAACGACAATATATTTATGACATGGTAATTAGATAAAGGCTTTTAAAGAAAAATATTCTATAAATTTAAATAATTGGGAGTTCGATCATAATAATTTTATAGAATAACTCAATGATCTAAATCATTTCGTAATTAATAAACAAAAGGTTGGAATTTAGTTGCATTTTATTTTAGCCTACATTATATATATATAGGGTTAGGATCAACTTACACCGTGTAAAACTCTTCAAGTTTTACACCTTTTTTGGATCGTTGGATGGGAGAAATGGATGGTTGAGATTAACTCCGTGTTTTTAATTCCCAAGTGATAATCTTCACATATTTTACTGTTAATCTTATCCATCCGTTTCACTCATCCAACGATCCAAAAAAGGTGTAAAACTTAGAGAGTTTTACACCGTGTAATTTGATCCTATCCCATATATATATATATATATATATATATATATATCATATGGGTTAAGATCAACTTACACCGTGTAAAACTCTTTAAGTTTTACACCTTTTTTGGATCGTTGGATGGGGGAAATGGATGGTTGAAATTAACTCCGTGTTTTTAATTCCCAAGTGATAATCTTCACATATTTTACTGTTAATCTTATCCATCCGTTTCACTCATCCAACGATCCAAAAAAGGTGTAAAACTTAGAGAGTTTTACACCGTGTAATTTGATCCTATCCCATATATATATATATATATATATATATATATATCATATGGGTTAAGATCAACTTACACCGTGTAAAACTCTTTAAGTTTTACACCTTTTTTGGATCGTTGGATGGGGGAAATGGATGGTTGAAATTAACTCCGTGTTTTTAATTCCCAAGTGATAATCTTCACATATTTTACTGTTAATCTTATCCATCCGTTTCACTCATCCAACGATCCAAAAAAGGTGTAAAACTTAGAGAGTTTTACACCGTGTAATTTGATCCTATCCCTATATATATATATATATATATATATATATGTCCAAATGGACCTTGGCTACCTCATTATAACACTGAAATTGTGGATAAAAAATTTGGTTAATAAACTATCATTGTTAATTTTACGATCTTGCAACATATGCTAATTAAATAGTTTTTACATGTATATTATTTTAATACAACAAAGATGTTATGATTTTAATAGAATTATGACTAGATTTATATAGATATTTACAGGGACGGATCTATATATATGGTGGGGGCAACAAATTTTATAGGCTAATTATATTTTAGGCCTTAATAATTTTAAAATCATTACAATTAAGCCCTTGTCCTTTTTTTGTCCTCCCCAAATTTTTTATGGTTTATTATTATTTAGGACCATATAATCTGAAATTAATAAAATAAACTTTGACCCCTTAATTTTTCTGGTTTAATTACTTTTTAAGACATTTTAATTTTAAATTTGTGAAAATAAATCTAAACTCTCTCAAATTTTACGATTTAATTACTTTTTAAGACCTATTCGTTTCAAATGTAATCGGTCTTCCCCTCGTAATTCAATTCTGGCTCTATCTTTGGATATTTAATTAAGAAAATTAATTTTAATATAATTAACTTGTTTGGTTATTGATTGGAATTAATTTCAAGTCTTTATTTAAAATAATTATTACCTTTAAACTTGATCGAAATTACAAGTTTAAAGAAATTTGGACCATATGAGCCCAAAATATGGCCTAGTTGGCCATGACACGCCTAGATGTTTACTTACTCCCTAAGCTGCCAACTTGCTCCCTCTTAGAGAGTTGGTATTTTATTTATACAACTCCTAATGCTATAAATTCTTTTTTCCAAACTCTATATAATGCGAGTTATTCATGTACACACAAGTTTTATACATAATTTTCCATAGAAAATATCTATAAGAAATTTGAGGGAAATCTATGTTAGGCCTATGTTATTCTTATTGAACTCAAAGGCCTTATTTGGCAATTAGCGGATAGCTATAGCTGATAGCGTATTACATTAGCTTATAGTTGATTGCATTAGTTGATTTGACTAGCGGATTGTATTAACTGATTGTATAAAATTGTTTGGTAAAATTAACTGATGGTTGTTAGTTGTTTGATTATTTAAACAAGCAAAATAACATATAAGGACATGATTATATTCAATACTTATTTGAATAGTTTATTATTTATCAATATTTTGAATCTATTAATATTAATTAGATTATGAAAAATAATTTTTAATATAACATTATTAAGCATATTTGAAGGATATATATATTAATTTATTATTTATATAATTATTTTTAATACAATTTAATTAATTATTAAATTTCAATACATATATAAATGTGTGAGAATAAAAAGAAAAAATAAAAGAAATTAGTTTACAAATGTCACAATGTAAATACGTGAGGTTGAAGAATTAAAATAGAAATTGTTAAATTTAGGTTATTTGGAGATTTTTGGTAATTGTTAAGGGTAAAAGAGTCTTTATAACTCTTATATCAAAGCTTCTAATTTCAAAAAGCTCCTATTAGCAATTTTTTCAAAAGTAGAGGTTTCACTCCAATCCGCTATTTCAATTCGCTCTATACCAAACATTCAAATTAGCAGATTTGACCGGTCAAACTTCTAATTTTAGCTCAAACCTCTAATTTTAGCTCAAACCTCTCTTTACCAAATAGGGTCAAAATAATTTGATTTTTAGATAAAAAAGTGCATGCAAAAGGCAAATATTCATATCAAAGTGGTATTTTTTTTATCTATTTGATAACACCTACTCGACTACAAAAGGCAAAAGAGTTTGATATATCCGTTCATATTTTTCGGGTACGTTGTGTTTGTGATTTCAATTTGGAACTTATTCTCAATTAAAAACATTGTTAAATCTAGAATCAAGTGAGAGTGATAAAAAAATGAGGCATCTTATATGCGTTGGAAAATAATGGCAATTATGAGAAAAGGAAGATGAAAAAAAAAATGTCTGAGGCGTGCACAAGACATTGTTCTTGGAGGATTCAACGGACTCTTCTGCAGTGCAGGAGACAGAAAGAGTAAGGATAAATGATACTCAACTTTGAGAGAATGAGATAGTAGAGAAAGTTACTTTTGATTTGATGATTTAGAAAGCAAGTGAGCATGGTATTTATAGTACCATGTATTCTCAAAAAGAGTATTTAAAATAGTAAGTAATCAATGGCAAATCTGTCATAAAGAAAAATGAATGGTTAAAATTAAATATTCTTTCAAATTTAAAAGGAATGGTTGAAATTAAATATTTTGAAATGAGTGGTTAAAAATCACTTAAAATAATTTAAATAAAGTAAAATAAAATAATAAAAATAAAATAAAATAAATAAATAAATTAGACCTCTAGTTCATGCACATGGAAAATTGATCGATTAAACTACTTGGCCAAAGCCCATGTGCGCAAGACCACCATTATATTTTTCTCTTACAAGTTCAATATCAAGTCTTTGTATTTAAACCACAGTCAAGTACTTTTTAAAAGAAATGTGGGATTCTTTAAAATATACTAAGTAACTTTATTTCTTTACAACAATCCCCCACATAGTTCAAAGAATGATAAGAAGAAAAAAATATTTAGCTGAGTATCTTGACATAATGTATTCATTTTAGTGTCTTTCGGACTATGAACCAAAATTTAGAAAAATGAAATATAACTTACCGAGTGTTTGGTGAAACACGTTTCTATGAACCAAAAACTCAATACGTAAGTTACCATTCTCATTAGTCACATTATACCTATTCTTGCTTTTTGTCGCGGTTATGCGCTAATAAGCCATGCACGTGCTTGAATTTTCATAAGTGCTCTAGAGACTTTACCACAAATCTCATGGAAGCGGTCACACTTCACACTTATATAGGCCAAGCCATCAAGTGCATTCTGCAGGTCAATACACCACCTATAAAGGCTTATGGACTTGATTTAACACTACTTACACCATAGGAAGGGACAAAATAATAATTTGTAGTGTTCACATCTCGAGATCAATCAATGACTTGTTATTACCCATATGAACCTTCTTCATGGGATCGCGAATCACAAAGGTTAGGCTACTGTCATTGTTGATTTCTTACATTGGCATAAGTCTCACTCTCTTCGATGTTTCATTTATTAATTTTCTTTTTATGGGTTTAGTCAGAGGATCAGCCAAATTCATTTCTGACATCACATAATCAATTGATATAACTCAATCTCTTTACAGCTGCTGTATTACCTCATGTCTTAGACGAATATGTATGTTTTTTCCATTGAAGGTTTTGTTCTTTACAATGGCTATTGCCGCTTGGCAATCACAATGCATGGGCACTGAGGTTGTCGGTTTTGAGCCCAATAATATACATGCTAAGAAGTTTCTCAACCACTCAGCTTCGTTACCAGCCAACTCTAAAGCAATGAATTCAGATTCCATGGTAGATCTTGCTATAAGTGTTTGTTTGGCTGATTTCTATGATATTGTTCCACCTCCAAGGGTGAATACATAACCACTAGTAGATTTGGTCTCATCTGAGTCAGATATCCAATTAGCATCACTGTATCCTTCTAATATAGTGAGAAATCCACTAAAGTGAATACCATAATTTATGGTACGTTTCAAATATCTCATTAACTTCATTATAGCACTCCAATGCTCATAGTTTGGGTTATGAGTATATCTGCTCAACCGACAAACAGCGTATGCTATATTAGGTCTAGTGAAGTTCATCAAGTGTATTAGACTTCCAATAATCTGTGCATACTTGGATTGAGCAACAGGTTCACCTATATTTTTCCTTAGTTGAGTGTTAGCATCATAAGGAGTATTCACAGGTTTGGTTTCAAAGTAACCAAACTTCTTTAAAAGCTTCTCTACATAGTGTCCTTGTGAGAGTATTATACTATCATCTTTCCTTATAATTTTAACACCCAATATAACATTTGCTCCGCCCCATATCGTTCATATCAAAATTTGAAGCAAGATATCTCTTTGTATCAAGTAACAACTCATAACAATTACTAAATATAAGCATGTCATCAACATATAAGCATATGATCACACAACTACCATCAACTAGTTTAGTATAGACACATTTTGTAACACCCTGATAAATATATATATATATATGCTTAAAAAAGATAAAAGAAGGTGAGGGTGTGGAGGTTTGAACCTGCAACCTCACCCCTCACCATTCAACGTTCCTACCACTGAGTTTAAGCCTCATTTCTATCAAAGGTTACCAAACCTTGATTTTTAACTTAGTTAAAAATAACTCCGAACCCCATTAAATTTTATCTGCTCTCCACCTACCCGCAATTAATCCCTACCCATTTTTTTCGAATTTTGAACCATCCCCTCGTCTCCCTCAAAGATCTATCTCCCTCCTCAGACCCGACAACCATTTACCGTCCATACCGCCGTTCGGTGTGCACCACCGCCTGCGCCAGCGAACGCGCTTCGCCGCTCTGAACCTTTTGTCGTCGGTGACGTGCCCTCCCATGCCGCCGTCTGTATTTAAATCGATCCATAAATCCGTGAGTCGGGCCACCTCCGTCGTCCTTGATTTCCCATCCGTGCCGTCGTCGCCTTGTTTTTCTTCGGTACGACGAAGCTCCCCTTGGTGAGCCGATCAAAACCCACCCGGCCGATTGGCGTTCCGACACCGGGAAGGGCTCCATCGAAGCTTCAAATATTTCGATCGTTTCGAACTTTTAAGGTAAAGTCCAGCCTATTTTTCAGCTTGTTTCGGATTAAAAATGTATGGGATGAAATTGTGGTCTAATGATCTGTGTTTTCCGGCAGAATCGCGTCCGTTGAACTCTCTGACGAGTTTTTCGACCACCGTCCGGTGACGCCTGATCTTTTAAGGGTAAGAACCGGTCTGAGCCGGCCGGCCCAAGTAGTCTGAACAGAACCGGTCAACCCCGACCTGAATCCAACCCGACCCGAGACTAAGTCAACTCACTGAGTCAACTCGCCCCATTTATCAACATCAACAGAAGAAAAATCATCACTCATTAATACTTGATCAAATTTTTCATGCCAGTGTTAATGGATCATTTTCAACTAAGTATGTGTAAAACTCACTTCCAAAGAATTTTTCAGTTCTAGGTCGTTTAGATCTTCTAAATTCATTATATTCACAATCAGTTTGAATAATATGTGCATGTGAAATAAGATCAGTTTTTAAGGGAAAACATGTTTAAAAATCCAGAATTTTTTGTCTCAACAATTGTATTCTTTTCAAGTATATCACTTCTCGAAACAAGAAATCTATATGTAACACTATGTTCAGTATAACCAATGAACATGCAATCAGAAGTTTTAGAACCAATTTTTCTTTTCTTAGGGTCTGGAAGCATAACTTTAGCAAGACACCCTCACACTCTTAAGTATTTCAAATTAGGTGAATAACTTTTCCACAATTCATAGGGTGTTTTACCAATTTTCTTATGAGGGATTCGATTTTGTAAATGACATGCAAAAAGAATAGCTTCACCCCAAAGATTTTCATAAGCATTAGAGAAGACAAGCATACAATTTATCATTTCTTTTAATGTTCTATTTTTTCTTTCTGCTACTCCATTAGACTCAGGTGAATAAGGAGGAGTGAGTTCATGTATTATGCCTTCTTTTTCGCTATAGTCATTAAGAGTAACATATTCACCTCCTCTATCTGGCCTAACCCTTTTAATTTTTTATTCAATTGATTTTTTCTTCTGCATTATATTTAAGAAACATTTGAAAGGCTTCATCTTTATTCCTAAGAAGGTAAATTTTAGTATATCTTGAAAAATCATCAATAAATGTAACATAATATCTTTTACCACATCTAGTCATTGTTTGTTTTAAGTCTCCTAAATCAATATAAATAAGGTTTAAAAGTTTTGTTTCTCTATGTTTAGGAGCACAATATTTCTCAGTTTGTTTAGCTTCAGCACAAGTTTCACATTTTTGTAGGGAATTATTAGTGCTAAAGATTAAGCCAAGAATTGTATATTTTTTAGATATGAAGCATTCAGATGTCCTAATCTAGCATGCCATAAATCATACGAATCAATCAAGTAAGCAGAAGAAGTGCTAGCATTCACATTCATTATTTCAAAAACATTTAGTACAAACAAGCCATTCTTACAATATCCCTTACCCACAAAGTTATTGCTCTTGGTCAATATGACCTTATCAGATTCAAAGGAAATTTTTATTCCAACTTTTCCTAATAGCGCAACTGATACTAGGTTGGTTCGAATATTAGAGACATAAAATACATCACTTAAGGCAAGAGTTTTCCCATATGTGAGTTTCAACATAACCTTGCCTTTTCCAAGCACACTTGTAGTTCGAGAATCTCCCAGATAAACGGATTCTTCCCCTTCCTTTACAGGAGTATAGGAGGTAAACACATTTCTATTGCCACATATGTGCCGTGTGGCACCAGAATCTATGACCCATTCAATCATGTTTGTGACAATGTTTGCTTGATAGACAACCACAACAATAATTTCATCTACATCAACAATATTGACATTTGACTGAGCATGATTTTCATGTCTCCCCTTTCGATGTCTACATTGGTGTGCATAATGCCCTGGCTTTCCACAAACATAGCAACAATTTCCTTTCTTTTTGAAGGTAGGGTTATTAAACTTAGGCATGGCATGATTTCTAGGCATAATATTATTTCTAGAATTATTAGACTTAGGTATAGCATGATTTCTAGACCTTGAGTTATGTATGAAGCCCATACCTCTTCTATCATTTCCTTCGATGAGATTGGCTCTCGTTGTAAACTCCCTTTTGTTGGCGTTCATTACTTCATTTCGATTGGTTTCCTCTATGATTATGTGAGTGATGAGTTCTTTCAATTAGAGTTGTTTGTGTTTGTATTTGAGTTGTTGTTTGTAGTCATTTCATGATGGGGATAACTTTTCAATCAATAATCCGACAACAAACTCTTCTGGTAAAGTGATGTTCTCCGACTTTAGGTCCTCGAGCAATTTGTGATACTCATTGATCTAAACCTTAACCTCACATCTTCAGTTATCTCCCACCGATAGAACTTTCCGATGATAAATTTTTGTTTACTAACATCTTCGGCGATGTAGTTCAGAATCATGTTATCTTAAATCTCTTTTGATTCCTTGTACGGACAATAAACATCAAAAAGTTCATTCGATAAAGTGGAAATTATGGTGTGCCTACATACCTTGTTGGCATGGATCCAACATTATATTTGTTTCTGAAGTTGTAGGCGACAAACGGTTTCGGGTACACGAGTGTTATTGTTTGTTGGATCTCTAGAAGTATTTTGGTTAGACTCGGTAGGGATAGTTGTTTCTAGGGTGTCGTTGGCCATTTGACTATCCTTAAGATTGTTGGAAAATAATGGCAATTATGAGAAAAGGAAGATGAAAAAAAATGTCTGAGGCGTGCACAAGACACTGTCTGTAACATCCCAAAAATTAGCCTAGAAGAATTAGAGGTCTAATTAGTTGATTAAGGGAATTATTAGATTAAAATTCCTAAACGTTCGAATTGGAAATTGGTTCATTATGGACCAAATTAAAATGTGAGCAAATGTATAAGTAGAATTCGGTCAAATTGATTAGTGACCAATTCGAACAAGGTGGAAAATATAAGGTTTGCATGCTAAGGTAAAAGAATATGGATTAAATCATGAAATTGCATGTAATTATAGGATATATATGATTTATTAAGACTAAAGTGGTGTTATTAATATGAATAATTAGGGAGGTTAGTTGAGATATGACATGAAAGTCATATCCCAATTAATTTGCTCCCCACTTTCTCATTTCTTAGCCGGCCACCCTAAACCAAACCACTAAGTTTCCTTACTCTTTCACACACTCAAAACATCATATAGAACTTGAGAGAATTTGAGAACTCGGTGGAGAAGAAGAAGAGCTTGCATGTTGGTGCTAATCTCTTAGAAAAATCAAGGAAAAATCGGAAGTAAGTAGATCATCCTCTTCTCAATTCGATTATGGTAAAAGGTTTAGTAAATCATGTGTTCTAAGGTGTCTAGAAATTCATAAATCTAATGTTCTTGAGCATGGTTGCTGGAAATTTAGAAATGTATATGAATCCTTAAGGATTAAGAGTCATAAAACATTAATAACATGCATGCAAAGGGTGTTAACAGATTTGTAAGATTCATGACATGCACCTTTGAAAAATTATAGAAAATGCTATGATAAGAGTTTGGATCTGCATTTTTGATATGTTTCACTTTAAAATGTGTAGAATTATAGAAAAATGATAAAGCAAAGTTTTAAGGTCTGTGTTAAAATCTGGAAGTGTAAAATGTAGTAGCATGCAAAACTGTCCAGCACTAATTCGAGCTGGACAGTGAACTTTGAAAATTTGTAGAAATTAACCTACTAAGTGTTTTGATCTGAATTTTTGATATGTTAAAATTGGATATATAGTCTGAATTTAGAAACAAACGGTGTCTGATTTGGAGTTGTGTACAAGGAAAACGAAGGGTATCAATCTAGGTGGTCAGAAATGAGCTGAACTGGGAATATGTGAAAATTGGAATTGGAATTTGTAAAAATTGGCAAAATTGAAGCTTATGAAGCATTGTTAAGTCGAGTTATAAATTTAAGGGTATGAAATTTAGTAATTTTAGTGGTCAATTTGAATGATTAAAGAGTTTATTGAAGAAATTAGGAAATTTGGAAATTAGTCGAATTGGATTAAAATAATTCAGGGACTGTTTTGAATAAAATGAAAAATTCAGTCTTTAATAGCATGAATTGTATTCTGAAAATTTGTTATTTGTTTGGATTGAGTGTCTTAGATCTTAGAAGTGAAAGGGTAGAAGAAGAGGTTACTCCGAGATCGGCTACGGATCGGGCGAAAGGCATACGGATTCCGAATTAGCTCGACGAATTGTGAGTGAAACGAATCTTTAGAGTTGGAATTAGAATTCCAACTACCTTATTCTGATTTTAAGTTATAATAAGCATGCAAATTGGACTAATTAACTATTCGATTTAGTAAGGGAAGAAGGAATAATGGAAATTGGATTTGGTACTTGTGTTGTGTGATTTTGATGTGTATGTGATTTATAATTAAAATTGGTGATTGATATGTTTGATTCTGAAATTTATTATCTGCTAATTGTGTTGCTTTATATGATTTTAGCAATGCTGATTATTGGTTGTTGTGATATTAGTTATGTATGGATATCGTGACATTGAATTATGAGATATGATTATATGATGACTATTCCATGTATGATTAAGCTTGATATGTTCAATTGAGTATTGAACTATGAGATGTGATTCTGATTTATGAGATATGAGTTTGAAATTGTATGAAAGCTGAATTGAAGTATGCGAATTGAGCATGTAATCCGTTATATGATTATGTATGTTAATGTGTTAATGGAATTGGAAATTATAAGCAATTAATCGAAAGGATTAATTGAGAATTCTGAAAATTTAATTGATTATGAATCGGACTAAAATAAAGACTTAAATGCAAAGCCCTTGGTGTGTACAGTCTGTTTAGGTAGTACGGCTAGCCTAGAGTCTGAGCTCAATAACAAAATCGGTACGTTAGTGTACTCGATATTGTGGTACGTAAGTGTACCTACTTGTTTAATGTCTGCGGACATTATGATATGTTATATGTGATACGAATTGGTACGTGGTACCTTAACATGGTGAATTTGATTCACAACCTCTGTTATATGTGACTTGCTTACCTATCAAACTCTACTATCCAAGGCATTGCAATTTGATTAATTGAACAATTAAAGAAATGAAATCTAAAATTTGAAGTAAATTGGTGAAATTGATTATGGAAGCAATCGAATGAAATGCTGAATTTTATGATTATGCCATGCTTGATATGCTATGAAACTTGAATTGTGATAATTTGATTCTTGAAAGTTAATTTAGGTTTCATGGCTTGTATGTGCAATAATGATATGAATGATTTAATAATTCTTGCATGTATTCGAATGGAATTACATGACTTCCTTGTGCATTTGTTCGAATGATTTCTATGGTGTACTATTAATTGTTGATAGTTAAATTGCTTGATTCATTCGAAAGAATTAATGTGCAAAGTGAAATTAAAGTTGTTTGATCACAATGTTAATTGGAAACCGGATAGAATAGGGTTTCCTCACTAAGTAAGAAATGTACTTACCACTCGAACCTTCCTGCCTTCCCCTAAATTTCAGGTGCTAACATCGTTGAGCTTTACCCGAAACCTTTCTGTATGAAGCTTAAGTATGATATTCCCTATCTTCGTCGTACTTATAATGGGTGGCTTAGCATTCAGCATGTTAGTGCAATTCGGTTTAATGGTTATGTTCATGAACTACTACTTTGGTTCTATATAGACTTTTAAATGTTTCCCTATATTTTGTTATGTATGTAAGGGGGTAAATGTTGGGGTATAGATCTCCCGTATATATGTTAGGGCTTGATTCTTTTTGTTGATAGTCACTTTTTGTATAGGCAACCGTTAGGTTTAGCCGTTTGATACCCCGGTATTTTGTAAAAAGGGAAACGAAACTCTATGGATGTATGAATCGGATATGATGCTATATATATATATATGATGAATGTTTCGGTTATATGTTTAAGGATTGATCCAATCATGATTTGCAATGTAGATTAATTATTTTGGAATGGACTAATGGTATAATATTCGAATGGCTCTTAATAAGGAATTAGTAATTAGAATTTGTAATAACCAATTGGAATTGACTAGATGTTATTCGAATACAATTGGGATTTTTAAATTGATCTTAATTGGTTAGTATAACCCTTGTAACATAGTTAGTATTTTAATCAATCTGGTTATAAGTATGATATTCAATCCAAATTGGTAGGAAATGAAGCAATCTATTCGAATTGAATATAGCTAAGGAACTTAGAAATATAATATATGATTTACATGTACTTGATAGTTTGTATACAAGTGGTATTTTAATTAGAATGGATGGTAGAAAAAAAATGTTGGCCGAATAGTATGAGCTCACATGAGAATGGGTATAATATATGTTATACGATTGGAATTGTTATGTTTGTTATATATGTGTTTTGTTTGAGTATAGATAGCTAAGAATACATGTTGTATTCGGAAAAAAAAATGCTACACGAATCTGATAAACCCTACCGATGTGTTAATACGAATCCGTTTTAGTTAATATAACGCTCCTTGCCCCTAATCCGGGTGAGGGGTGTTATATAAAGTGGTAATCAGAGCTTTTTAGGTTAAGTCCTAAAAATTTTAATCGAGTCTGCATACATCTGCATCATTTAGGTTTGCCACCCATGTATTGTATGATAAGATATCTGTACTGAGCTTTCTGATCTTCTGTTATTTGACTGAATGATAGAATATGACGGACCCAAAAGACCCAAAGAATGGGAGCTCGCACGAATCTTCGAGCGAAGGTGAAAGTGTGAGATTGGGTGATAATTCTCCTGCTCGAACTGAAACTCCGAGAAAGGAGAGAAACAAAGAGCCTGCTCAGACTTCCGAGCAAATTGCTAAAAAGCCTGCTCAAGTCACTGAACCCGTTCAGAATATTGAGCAATCTGACAAAGAACCTGTTCAAGATACTGAACAACCTCTACCTGAAAACCCTATGGTCCAGTCTGCCCAAAGAGAGTGTCTTCTCAGCATGAAGGAGATGTTCAATCAACTTCTGACAAATCTGAAACAAGAGCAACCTGCTGTTTCTGTCCCTATTGCACCTAGCAGAGCCCCGATAGATAAGCTTTCTCAGCATCGAGCTTATACCTTTACTAGTGCTAATGAAGAAAGACCAGAAGATGCAGAGTACTGGCTTGAAAACACCACTAAGGTGGTAACCAGACAATTACAGTGCTCCGACGACCACAAATTGGAGTGTGTTGTGGCTCTGTTAGCGGATGAGGCTATGAATTGGTGGGAAACCACTACTCTTACTGTTCCGAATGAACTGGTGACATGGGAATTCTTCCTCGAAGAGTTCAAAAAGAAGTACATCAGTGAACAATACTTGGCTGAAAGAAGAAAGAAGTTCTTGCACCTTAAACAAGCTAACCGTCCCATTGAGCAGTATGTTGCAGATTTTTGCAAGTATTGCAAATACGGTGCAGAATACATCAAAACTGAAGCTGATAAATGCCGAATGTTCATTGAAGGCATGAATGATGAATTGAGTCCAATCTTCACTGCTTTAGGAATCAATGATTTCCAGAATCTTGTTAATCGGGCTATTGCAACCGAAGCTAGAATGAAAGCGGCTGAAAAGCGAAAAGGGGGCAATAAGCCTGACAAAAAGCAGAAACGAGACGACAAGTCTCAATGGCAGTTTAAGAAGCCCAAATTTCAGAAAGAAGGGTCTTCTAATTTCACTTCTGCTCCGAGGAGCAATTACACTTCTAGACCAGCTACAGTGATCAGATCATCAGTACCTACTATGTCTGTTAATAGTACGGGAAATTCTAAAAAGATGTCTCCTTGCAAGTTCTGTCAGAAACCACATCGAGGTCAGTGCAGACTTCAAGCAAATCTCTGCTATGCTTGTGGTGGTGATGATCACTACATCAAAGACTGTCCTCAAAAGCATGAATCTATGCCAGCTCGTAACACTGTTGTTCCTAGTCCGACATCCTCTAATCGGAATAGGAATGCCAAGTCAGCCCAGCCGAGTTATCAGAAGAAAGGCAAGGGTACTCATTCTAATGCTACTCATCAAGAATCTCGAGCACCTGCTAGAGTTTACCACATTCGTGGTAGAGATGACGAAGAGTCCCCTGAAGTGATTGCAGGTACTGTTGAGCTAAACTCACATCCTGTTTATGCCTTAATAGATTCGGGGTCTACCCATTCATTCACATGTCTATCTGTTGTAAAAAGGTTGAAATTAGAACCTGAAATTGTGAAAACAAGTCTGATAGTCTCAAACCCTTTAGGAGGAACTTCGAACATAAACCTAATATGTAGAAATTGTTCATTACATATTAGCAATTTGCCATTCCTGATTGATCTCTACATATTACCCTCCTGTGAATTTGATCTAATTCTGGGTTTAGATTGGTTAAGTAATCATGAGGCTTGGGTAGATTGTCAAAATAAAAGATTGTATCTTTAGGGTTTAGGAAAAGAATCCATACTCCTAATTGATAAAAAGCCCACTTCCATTTTTGCATCCATGGTCTTACGAGATCAAATTGAATTTGGAATGCCTGAAATGCATGTTGTTTCTGAATTCATTGATGTGTTTCCCGAGGAACTACCTGGTCTTCCTCCGACTAGAGAAGTTGAATTCAGAATTGAAGTACAGCCTGGCTCAAATCCGGTGTCAATCACTCCGTATCGGATGGCACCTCTTGAATTAAAAGAATTGAAAAAGCAACTCCAAGAGCTTCATGACAAGGGTTTCATTCGACCCAGCACTTCTCCTTGGGGTGCACCTGTTCTATTTGTAAAGAAGAAGGATGGAGCGATGCGTCTTTGCATTGACTACCGTCAATTGAACAAGATCACAATCAAGAACCGATATCCGCTCCCAAGAATAGAAGATCTGTTTGATCAACTTAGGGATGCTTCGGTATTCTCAAAGATCGATCTGCGATCTGGATACTATCAAATGAGAGTCAAAGAGGAGGATGTGTCCAAAACAGCCTTCCGAACTCGCTATGGCCACTATGAATTTCTGGTAATGCCTTTCGGATTGACAAATGCTCCAGCGGCATTCATGGATCTCATGAACAGAGTATTCAAGCCCTACCTTGATAAATTTGTTTTCGTCTTCATTGATGATATTTTGATTTATTCTCGCAACAAAGAAGAACATGCTGATCATCTTCGCATTGTCTTGCGAACTCTCCGGGAACGCCAGTTATTCGCAAAATTTTCCAAGTGCGAGTTCTGGTTATCGGAAGTATCTTTTCTTGGTCATGTAATTTCTGCAGAAGGAATTAAAGTTGATCCAAAGAAAATCTAGTCAATGATGGATTGGCGACCTCCCAGAAATGTCAGTGAAATACGGAGTTTCCTTGGTCTTGCTGGTTATTACAGAAGGTTTGTCAAAGGGTTTTCCTCTATAGCTTTACCTTTGACTAAACTTCTTCATAAAGACCAACCATTTGAATGGTCTGACAAGCAACAGAAAAGCTTTGACCAACTTAAAGCAGCCTTGACTCATGCCCCAGTTTTGATCCAACCAGAACCGGGAAAAGATTATACTATGTACAGTGATGCTTCACATGCGGGTCTTGGATGTGTTCTAATGCAAGGTGATAATGTGATTGCTTATGCTTCACGCCAAGTGAAATCTCATGAATTGAACTATCCAACGCATGATCTCGAACTTGCTGCAATTGTGTTTGCTCTCAAGATATGGAGACACTACTTGTACGGTGAGAAATGTTACCTGTTCACCGATCACAAGAGCCTAAAGTATCTCATAACTCAAAAAGATCTGAATTTGAGACAACGCAGATGGATGGAGTTGTTGAAAGACTATGATTTAGTCATTGACTATCATCCAGGAAAAGCCAATGTGGTTGCTGATGCCTTGAGTCGTAAACCGACATTGGGTAAAGTCTCTAATCTTTGAATCTTGAAAAAAAATATAAAATGTTATAATAAGAGTTTGATTAAAAAGTGGTATTTATTCTTGTAGCTCCAACTGCTATCAATGCTCATCTTCGAGTATATCAGAAGCAAGGATTTCTGTCCGAACTTCAAATTCAATCCAGTCTAATCTCAAGGATTGAAAATCTTCAAAAAGCTGATCCAGAACTTCAGGATATTGTTTCCAAGCTGGATACAAAATCTGGTGAAGGATTCCGTATACATACAAACGGTCTCCTTTATTTCAAAGATAGAATTTGTGTTCCAAATGATGAAAATCTGAAAAGAGATCTTCTGGAAGAAGCACACAAGAGTTCTTTCTCGGTCCACCCTGGATCGGTTAAGATGTATAAAGATCTTAAATCTCTGTATTGGTGGTCTGGTATGAAAGCGGCTATCAATGATTTCGTATCCAAATGTCTAAACTGTCAGAAAGTCAAAGCTGAACATAGAGTTCCCACCGGACTACTCCAACCACTTGTACTGCCACAGTGGAAATGGGAACGAATTACTATGGACTTCGTGACTGGTCTTCCTTGTTCTCCCAGAAAATGGGATGCTATTTGGGTGATTGTTGACCGATTCACTAAATCGGCACATTTCATTCCTATTCGTATCAATTACAGTTTGGAGACTTTGGCCAATCTGTATATTCAGGAAATAATCCGGCTACATGGAATTCCTATCTCCATTGTCTCTGATCGTGATCCAAGATTTACTTCTAGATTTTGGAGAACATTGCAAAGAGCTATGGGGACCAAATTGAATTTAAGTACAGTTTTCCATCCGCAAACTGATGGTCAGTCTGAACGAGTAATTCAGATTCTTGAAGATATGCTTAGAGCTTGCATTATTGACTTTGGGAAGAATTGGGAGAAATCCCTACCCTTATTTGAATTTGCCTAACACAATAGCTATCAGTCGTCTATTCATATGGCTCCATTTGAAGCTTTGTATGGCAGAAAATGCAGAACACCTTTGTGTTGGTCCGAACTTCGTGAAAATAAAGTTTTGGGACCCCAATTGCTCAGAGAAACAGAAGAGAAAGTCCAAATCATTCATTCTCGTCTAAAGCAAGCCTTCGATAGATAGAAAGCCTATGCTGATCTGAAACGAAGAGATATTCAGCATAATGTGGGAGACAAAGTTTTTCTTAAAGTCTCTCCATGGAAGAAGGTATTTCGGTTCGGAAAGAGGGGAAAGCTCAGTCCTCGCTTTATTGGACCTTTTGAAATTACTGAAAGAATAGGCCCAGTGGCTTATCGACTTGCACTCCCTAGTTAGTTCGATAAAATTCACAATGTATTTCATGTGTCAATGCTCAGAAAGTATAGATCCGATCCTTCACATATTTTAGAGCCGGAAGAAGTAGAGCTAAATCCTGATTTGTCCTATGAAGAGGAACCGGTTCAGATTCTGGATAGGGAAATTAAAAGGCTTTGGAACAAAAATGTTGCACTTGTTAAAGTCTTGTGGAGAAATCACAAGATGGAAGAGGCAACATGGGAACCTGGGGGAACCTGAGGAATTCAGGGACGAATTCTTTTCTTAAGGGGGGAGAAATGTAACATCCCAAAAATTAGCCTAGAAGAATTAGAGGTCTAATTAGTTGATTAAGGGAATTATTAGATTAAAATTCCTAAACGTTCGAATTGGAAATTGGTTCATTATGGACCAAATTAAAATGTGAGCAAATGTATAAGTAGAATTCGGTCAAATTGATTAGTGACCAATTCGAACAAGGTGGAAAATATAAGGTTTGCATGCTAAGGTAAAAGAATATGGATTAAATCATGAAATTGCATGTAATTATAGGGTATATATGATTTATTAAGACTAAAATGGTGTTATTAATATGAATAATTAGGGAGGTTAGTTGAGATATGACATGAAAGTCATATCCCAATTAATTTGCTCCCCACTTTCTCATTTCTTAGCCGGCCACCCTAAACCAAACAACTAAGTTTCCTTACTCTTTCACACACTCAAAACATCATATAGAACTTGAGAGAATTTGAGAACTCGGTGGAGAAGAAGAAGAGCTTGCATGTTGGTGCTAATCTCTTAGAAAAATCAAGGAAAAATCGGAAGTAAGTAGATCATCCTCTTCTCAATTCGATTATGGTAAAAGGTTTAGTAAATCATGTGTTCTAAGGTGTCTAGAAATTCATAAATCTAATGTTCTTGAGCATGGTTGCTGGAAATTTAGAAATGTATATGAATCCTTAAGGATTAAGAGTCATAAAACATTAATAACATGCATGCAAAGGGTGTTAACAGATTTGTAAGATTCATGACATGCACCTTTGAAAAATTATAGAAAATGCTATGATAGGAGTTTGGATCTGCATTTTTGATATGTTTCACTTTAAAATGTGTAGAATTATAGAAAAATGATAAAGCAAAGTTTTAAGGGCTGTGTTAAAATCTGGAAGTGTAAAATGTAGTAGCATGCAAAACTGTCCAGCACTAATTCGAGCTGGACAGTGAACTTTGAAAATTTGTAGAGATTAACCTACTAAGTGTTTTGATCTGAATTTTTGATATGTTAAAATTGGATATGTAGTCTGAATTTAGAAACAAACGGTGTCTGATTTGGAGTTGTGTAAAAGGAAAACGAAGGGTATCAATCTAGGTGGTCAGAAATGAGCTGAACTGGGAATATGTGAAAATTGGAATTGGAATTTGTAAAAATTGGCAAAATTGAAGCTTATGAAGCATTGTTAAGTCGAGTTATAAACTGAAGGGTATGAAATTTAGTAATTTTAGTGGTCAATTTGAATGATTAAAGAGTTTATTGAAGAAATTAGGAAATTAGTCGAATTGGATTAAAATAATTCAGGGACTGTTTTGAATAAAATGAAAAATTCAGTCTTTAATAGCATGAATTGTATTCTGAAAATTTGTTATTTGTTTGGATTGAGTGTCATAGATCTTAGAAGCGAAAGGGTAGAAGAAGAGGTTACTCCGGGATCGGCTACGGATCGGGCGAAAGGCATACGGATTCCGAATTAGCTCGGCGAATTGTGAGTGAAACGAATCTTTAGAGTTGGAATTAGAATTCCAACTACCTTATTCTGATTTTAAGTTATAATAAGCATGCAAATTGGACTAATTAACTATTCGATTTAGTAAGGGAAGAAGGAATAATGGAAATTGGATTTGGTACTTGTGTTGTGTGATTTTGATGTGTATGTGATTTATAATTAAAATTAGTGATTGATATGTTTGATTCTGAAATTTATTATCTGCTAATTGTGTTGCTTTATACGATTTTAGAAATGCTGATTATTGGTTGTTGTGATATTAGTTATGTATGGATATCGTGACATTGAATTATGAGATATGATTATATGATGACTATTCCATGTATGATTAAGCTTGATATGTTCAATTGAGTATTGAACTATGAGATGTGATTCTGATTTATGAGATATGAGTTTGAAATTGTATGAAAGCTGAATTGAAGTATGCGAATTGAGCATGTAATCCGTTATATGATTATGTATGTTAATGTGTTAATGGAATTGGAAATTATAAGCAATTAATCGAAAGGATTAATTGAGAATTCTGAAAATTTAATTAATTATGAATCGGACTAAAATAAAGACTTAAATGCAAAGCCCTTGGTGTGTACAGTCTGTTTAGGTAGTACGGCTAGCCTAGAGTCTGAGCTCAATAACAAAATCGGTACGTTAGTGTACTCGATATTGTGGTACGTAAGTGTACCTACTTGTTTAATGTCTGCGGACATTATGATATGTTATATGTGATACGAATTGGTACGTGGTACCTTAACATGGTGAATTTGATTCACAACCTCTGTTATATGTGACTTGCTTACCTATCAAACTCTACTATCCAAGGCATTGCAATTTGATTAATTGAACAATTAAAGAAATGAAATCTGAAATTTGAAGTAAATTGGTGAAATTGATTATGGAAGCAATCTAATGAAATGCTGAATTTTATGATTATGCCATGCTTGATATGCTATGAAACTTGAATTGTGATAATTTGATTCTTGAAAGTTAATTTAGGTTTCATGGCTTGTATGTGCAATAATGATATGAATGATTTAATAATTCTTGCATGTATTCGAATGGAATTACATGACTTCCTTGTGCATTTGTTCGAATGATTTCTATGGTGTACTATTAATTGTTGATAGTTAAATTGCTTGATTCATTCGAAAGAATTAATGTGCAAAGTGAAATTAAAGTTGTTTGATCACAATGTTAATTGGAAACCGGATAGAATAGGGTTTCCTCACTAAGTACGAAATGTACTTACCACTCGAACCTTCCTGCCTTCCCCTAAATTTCAGGTGCTAACATCGTTGACCTCTACCCGAAACCTTTCTGTACGAAGCTTAAGTATGATATTCCCTATCTTCGTCGTACTTATGATGGGTGGCTTAGCATTCAGCATGTTAGTGCAATTCGGTTTAATGGTTATGTTCATGAACTACTACTTTGGTTCTATATAGACTTTTAAATGTTTCCCTATATTTTGTTATGTATGGAAGGGGGTAAATGTTGGGGTATAGATCTCCCGTATATATGTTAGGGCTTGATTCTTTTTGTTGATAGTCACTTTTTGTATAGGCAACCGTTAGGTTTAGCCGTTTGATACCCCGGTATTTTGTAAAAAGGGAAACGAAACTCTATGGATGTATGAATCGGATATGATGTTATATATATATATGATGAATGTTTCGGTTATATGTTTAAGGATTGATCCAATCATGATTTGCAATGTAGATTAATTATTTTGGAATGGACTAATGGTATAATATTCGAATGGCTCTTAATAAGGAATTAGTAATTAGAATTTGTAATAACCAATTGGAATTGACTAGATGTTATTCGAATACAATTGGGATTTTTAAATTGATCTTAATTGGTTAGTATAACCCTTGTAACATAGTTAGTATTTTAATCAATCTGGTTATAAGTATGATATTCAATCCAAATTGGTAGGAAATGAAGCAATCTATTCGAATTGAATATAGCTAAGGAACTTAGAAATATAATATATGATTTACATGTACTTGATAGTTTGTATACAAGTGGTATTTTAATTAGAATGGATGGTAGAAAAAAAATGTTGGCCGAATAGTATGAGCTCACATGAGAATGGGTATAATATATGTTATACGATTGGAATTGTTATGTTTGTTATATATGTGTTTTGTTTGAGTATAGATAGCTAAGAATACATGTTGTATTCGGAAAAAAATGCTACACGAATCTGATAAACCCTTCCGCTGTGTTAATACAAATCCGTTTTAGTTAATATAACGCTCCTTGCCCCTAATCCGGGTGAGGGGTGTTATATAAAGTGGTAATCAGAGCTTTTTAGGTTAAGTCCTAAAAATTTTAATCGAGTCTGCATACATCTGCATCATTTAGGTTTGCCACCCATGTATTGTATGATAAGATATCTGTACTGAGCTTTCTGATCTTCTGTTATTTGACTGAATGATAGAATATGACGGACCCAAAAGACCCAAAGAATGGGAGCTCGCACGAATCTTCGAGCGAAGGTGAAAGTGTGAGATTGGGTGATAATTCTCCTGCTCGAACTGAAACTCCGAGAAAGGAGAGAAACAAAGAGCCTGCTCAGACTTCCGAGCAAATTGCTAAAAAGCCTGCTCAAGTCACTGAACCCGTTCAGAATATTGAGCAATCTGACAAAGAACCTGTTCAAGATACTGAACAACCTCCACCTGAAAACCCTATGGTCCAGTCTGCCCAAAGAGAGTGTCTCCTCAGCATGAAGGAGATGTTCAATCAACTTCTGACAAATCTGAAACAAGAGCAACCTGCTGTTTCTGTCCCTATTGCACCTAGCAGAGCCCCGATAGATAAGCTTTCTCAGCATCGAGCTTATACCTTTACTAGTGCTAATGAAGAAAGACCAGAAGATGCAGAGTACTGGCTTGAAAACACCACTAAGGTGGTAACGAGACAATTACAATGCTCCGATGACCACAAATTGGAGTGTGCTGTGGCTCTGTTAGCGGATGAGGCTATGAATTGGTGGAAAACCACTACTCTTACTGTTCTAAATCTTTTGGGTGTTTCGGTCCATGTCGTCTAAAATCTCATTTGCAAATTGCAATGAGAGAACAATCTGTTATTTGCTTACCCGGTACGAAGGCAAATTGGGATTTCCCACAACTTCATTGATGCACCCAGCCAATCTTCTAGCAAGGACTCCAGCAATAATTTTATATAGATTTCTTACTAACGAAATTGGTCTGTAATATTCAATGCCCACTGAAAAATTTACCTTTGGAATTAGAGTCACGAAAGAGTGATTTACAGATTTATCGCTTAGTTTCCCCTTATAAAACGCTTCAAAGAACTGCATCACCTCACCTTTAATTAGGTGCCAGAATTTGTTGAAAATAATTAGGTTGAACTCATCCGGTCCTTCTGAAGAATGAAAATCTGACCAGACTGCTTCTGGAGAGAACGGGGCCTCAAGAGCCCTTCACCAGAATCTCTTCTGTAATTTTATTGCTATTTTATCTGTCTACATTACGATTTGATATTTTTGGTTGTTGGAAAGATAATTATTCGGTTTGATAAACCTGCAACACACTTCAAGTTGAAATTAAAAAAAAAAAATCTTTAAAAAAGTTTGATTGAAGGGAACTAGACAAATATCCTAAAGTAAATTTTGTTATTATTTGTTGGTGTGTTTTGTGTGTAGTGGTCACTTAACAACAAACACAACGATATGAACAAATGTAAATTAAAAAAATAAAAGTTTATTTACGTAATTTGGGTCAAAATCTCACCTATACGAAACGTTGTTCTAGACAAAATTTGTTGGTAAAATTACTATAAAATGATGTGTAGTGACGGAGTCAAGGTCGAATATCAAGAGGGGTCGAATTATTAAATTTAAAAATATAAGGGTTTGTTAAGTATTTAAACTTAAAATTAAGTGGAAATATTTAATTTATCCAATGTTTAAATTTATAGGGACCTGAATTGTCATTAGAACAAAAAATTGAAGGGGGCAAATTAAAATTTTAGAGAATTTATTAAAAAATCAATATTTAATATGAATTTTAAAATTTGATGGGACTAAACTAAAATTTTTAGAAAAAAAAATAAAGAACTTTAAAAAAAAAATTAAATTGTTGGGTAGGGGCAAGCCCCTTGGGCCCTTATTGTGCTCCACCCCCGAAGATGTATTAGCACTGACAGAGCAGATTAAATAAATAATCAAATAAAAAGAACAAGCAACCGTGTTATGAACATGGTGAACCACTACTTTAGAAATAAATTTGTCTGATGTGTGTAATCACTATTATAGAGTCCCCAAAATTAGGATAGTCTCTCTGAGAATCCGTACACTGAAAAATCGAAGCGAACAAAGGTTGTACTATTGATCTTCTATTAAGAACTCAAGAAAAGCTATAAAAAGCTTTGAAAAGCTTACAAAAGTAGGAAGAAAGCTTCATAAAGCAAAGATGTTTTGCTTGGGTTTATTAGAAATGAATGAAAAATCCTCTACGTATAGACTTATAACGGAAGGTAAAATAGGTTAAAAAAATCATGGTGCTTTAATGCGCACAAAGCTGTTAAAAACAAGGCATTCAAAGTGCTATAAATAAAATGAAAAATTGATTAAAACGTATGTTAATTGCACCTATAATTGACAATAATCCAAACGCTATGTTATTGAATTGGACAATCTAAGTAGCTGTTACACCAGCCATGCAAACATCGGTTGAGGCAGTCACGCACACTGCCAGTAACGCAATCAAATTGATTGAGTTACACCGGTTACCAGCAGCTTTCATGCAATTATGTACCGGTTATGGCTCTGTCCGAATTTAAATTTAAACATCTAGAATATTCAGAATCGTTTATAAATACTGAAGAGCAAAATCTTTTCCAGACTTCAAAAATTTTCAAGAAAAATTCTTCTGCATTGTCTCTAAAAAGATAAAACGTGCATGGTACGTGTCAAAGATATCTATTAACACGAACCGAATCGAGCAATGTGGGATTACATACCTTGCTACCCTTGAGCATTACCAATATTCCTCCACAAATACGAAAGAATTTTTTTAAAAAAGTTGAGAGATTTTGAAGTTTATAACGCAAGAAGAGCAATAGCAAGACTAGCTGCTTAAGCAGTAGTGAACATATCTAGAACTAGTGCATAGTGACAATGAATAATTCTTCTCTTAACAAGTGAATGAATCTAAAACTTGTTAAAATAGGAGGGAACTTATAACACACTACTAAATTCATTCATATATATATATATATATATATATTGTTGATATATCAAGGATTGTGAGAAATGGGCCATGGTGGTGGCCGAAAACGATGAAAGACGATGAACGGAGAAGATAGAGAGTGAAGCGATACGGTGGTTAGGAATTTAGAAACAAAATAGAGAGAATATTAATTTTATTGATATGAAATCAAACTTAGTAAAACCCATTACAAATGTGTTTGGTATTTATAACCCAAAACTAACTACCTAATAAGAACAATTCAAACGACCCAACAAACTAATAACAATCTAACTAATTAACAACTAATATTCAAGTGGCTCAATTACTATAATCACTCATATGTCTATTCCTACTTTCTCAATCTCCTTATCTTTCAAGAAAAATAGAAGTGAACCGGAGTTGGTTCTTGAACATCAAAAGAAGAAGAAGAAAAAATGTTTTTCTTCCTTCATTCATCTTGATTTTTTTTCTTCTTCTTTCTTCTGCCAGTGAGATGCTAAAACATCAAGGAGTTGGTTCTTTGAACAAACAAACAATCACAGCGAGATGATGCTTGTACATGAAATTAAAAATATTTTATGTCATCAACCACTAGTCTTTCCTTCAGAAATAAAAAAAATTACATTTCTTACTAGGTGGTTTAATGAGAATCGAAGGTGTTTTTCATCCTTTCGTTTTTTTACTCACTTTTCATTCTTACAGTTTTTTTCTTCATCCAAAATTCTTTAAGAAATCTATTCTTCCTTCAACTTCATTGTCATCCTTCACCACTTATTCAATCCTTCATTTTGTTGAAAGCAAGGTTATTAAGCATCAAACTTTCAAATGCAATCTGAAGTCTCTCTTGGGCAAGAAAGCACCCTCTTATGTCTGTTAACGGAAAGCATAGTTGTTAAATACTTAACTCTCCCCAGATATTTTCTTACGTAGACACTTGGTTGTTAAGCATCAAGTTTCAGGTATACCATAGAGAAGAAGCAGCAAACAAACAACGAAAAAATGAAACTCTAACAAAACGGTCGATGGCAAAATGGAACCCCAACTTATTCTTGAACAAAATCTCAGGCTTTCGTCAGACTCCAACATCAATCAATTCAAAATTTACAACAATAACCACCAAGAACCAACCAGCAATTCCCATGAACAACAATGAACATCAACAATGTGATGTCAAATGAACAAACTCCAAATCTAACTGTAACTGGTCAATACAATCTTTAACAATATGCACCAACTTTCAATTTGCAACATCTAACTTAGTACAACTGGACCACAACTCGGCAGTAACAAAATCAGAATATCAATGAGCATAATACCATTGCTTATCCATAGAGTGCAGAGTGTAGATGAGAATCATCTAAAGTAATTCACCAATTTTCAGAAAATGAAGAACAACAATCCTTAATTGATTGTAAAAGAAACCATCCACTATTCAACGGACAATCTAAAATAGGACATAAAAAGCATCTCCCCTCCTTAATCAATTTGCAGAGTGTAGTTGTATGTAACAAACAACAAACGATCTAAAAGAAATTCTTAAGCTAATAATATGAAATGAATCAATTAATCAATAGAATCAATTTATTTTTCAATCAGCAACTAAAATAGCACCTCCACTCCTCGAAAATCAAAAAATATTCAAAAGAATTGGGTAGAAAATCAAACAACCCTTAAAGATCATGATTTTTTTTAGATTCATCGAAGAACAGATACAGGCAGTCGTTGAAACAAAAGAGCCAAGAAAATATCGAAAAAATAAATTATCAAACTAAGTAGTAGCTATCGCCGAGAAACGCAAATCGAAAATAAAGAGTTGCACTGAACGAACGACCTCACTAGAAGGGAAAAAACAAGACACTGAGGAGATCTGATAAAACATGTTTGAACGGACAATTGACCGGCGAACCAGACCGAAGGCAGCAGTGCGAATCAAGGTGGTGCAAACTTCGCGAGATGATAGTGGAGTCAGAACGATATCGACGTGACAACAAATCTGCGACTGAATAAACCAATCTTCGACGGAGTAAGCACTAACACATGGTGGAGAACGACAAAAAAAACAAATCGTTGCGAAAGAGGAAGACAATCGACAACAGCATCAGATGCAGATCAGAGTTGAAATTAGAGTGGCGAAAGGAATATCTGAAGAGCGACGAACGAGATCTTTGAATGAGAAACGGAAAGGATGAGCTCAGGATCGGTAATGGCTCTGATACCATGTAAGAAATAGGCTATGGTGGGTACTGAAGATGATGAAAGACGGTGAACAAAGAAGATAGAGAGTGAAGAGATACGATGGTTAAGAATTTAGAAACAAAATAGAGAAAATGATGATTTTATTGATATGAAATCAAACTTAGTGAAACCCATTACAAATGTGTTTGGTATTTATTACCCAAAACTAACTACCCAATAACAACAATTCAAATGGCCCAACAAAGTAATAACAATCTAACCAATTAACAACTAATATTCAAGTGGCTCAATTACTATAATCACTCATATGTCTAACAAGGACTTCGGTGGATGAATGAGGTTAGTCGTCACTTTCATAGGTAATTTCATCAAGTTTATCTCAACATAAACCACCCTAATGTCTTGGTTAATTATTTGAATTATTTAGAACTAAGAACAAAATGATAAATTTATGTAAGTTTTGATGACTAAATGGGTAATATAACAATTAAAAAATGGAATGTCACCTCCTATGCTATAAGTTTAACGATTGCTAACTAAATTGAAGCTAAAATGTAAGGTTAGCGACTAAATTTGTAATATTATTTGTTTGATGACCTAAACATAACACCTCAATAGTTTAGTGACTATGAACTAGTTTATTTAATAATAAATATACATTTCGATGTCTGAACTTGACTTAAAGGTTCAATTTTGTAACTATTTTTTTGTCCAATTTGGTATCTGAACTTGACTTCAAAGTTTAATTTGTAGCAATTTTTTTTATCCAATTAAGTAATTGAACTCAGCGTTTTAGGTTAAATCGGTACTTGAACCTAGTTTCTTTGTTCAAATTGCTTAAAGTTATAAGTATTAATTTGAAAGAAAATAAGTTTAGGTATTATTTAGACCAAAAAGTCAAATTCAGATATCTAATTAGACAAAAACTTATTTACTAAATTAAACCTTAAAATCAAATACAAGTACCAAAATATATATTTACCCTAAACCCTAATAATATTAATAATAATAATAATAATAATAATAATAATAATAATGGCACAAATGCCCTATGTAGTTTTCAAAATCTTCCAATGTGGTGTTTGTACTTCAATCAACCCCATATACTTTCCTTCCGTCATATAAAATGCCCTCCGCCCTTAACGTCGTTATCCGATGATGAGCAGCACACGTGGCACACTCATGTGTTGCCACGTGTCTTATCGCATCAACGAATAACGGCGTTAGAAGTAAGGGACATTTTGCAGAAAAATACAAGAGTTGATTTTTTTATCATAAAAGTTTGGAATTCATTCAATAAGGGTCAAACCCGAAACATACACCAAGAGGAAAGCCAAAACAAACCAGCATGATCATACGAGATAAACAACACAGACAAAGAGCCAACAAATAAACAAACATAACACTTGAAAAAAGAGCGACCAAAGACAAAAACCGCCAAAGAACATAAAGAACTGAAACTGGGACACGTCCATCGATGCAACCGTGTATAGCGTCGTTGAAGAGGCTAGACCTGGGAACAAGAGGTTCGGGATAAAATGTGTCCACCTCGTGGTTGGTCTGGTTGAGACTCCATGGGTAATGCCTGAGAGCTCTACCTAGAGGCAAGCTTCCACCTGAAAAAGGTTGGCCCTTGTCAAGGCATTGCACCATGAAAACCATGACCATAATAAGAGGTGAGCACGAAAACCCTGGGCCTTCCATGGCCAGCAAGGGAGACAGGCGGCGAAAAACCAATGATGACAATAGAAGACCCTAAACCTTGGATCACTGATCGAAACAACAAACTGAATGATCCATGGGGAAGGACTGCAGGAAGGGAACCACTTTTGATCCTTCCACTCAAAGGCGAGATTGCTAAAGAGAGTCATGGCATTCCCGGATAACTCACATTTGAGTTATCCGAAGTCTAAGGTAGATTCTCCAAGGGTTGATTTGAGGGGTTAGGGTTTATCTGCTGAGCTATATCTTCCCTATCACTTATTTGAATCTCTTCATTAAGGGTGAAGCTATTGTCGATGCACATAGAAGGGACCGCTGTTATCTTTTTTCTGTAGGGATCAACCCCTAGCTCAATCAGGTCCACTTCATTGACCATTACACGGGAACACTCCATCATATACTTACAGCGTACAACTTTCATGATAAGAGTGAGTCTTTTTGATCCGAAAGTTCTCCCTCTCTTCTTGCTTCAAATCTCTTTTATTATTGTCAATGAGTTTATGAACGACGATGGGAACATAGCAGCCTTTAGGAAGTCCTCATTAGTCGCCCAACCAGTTTCTGATATACACCAGTTTCTTGGTGCAACTTGAACAATGGCACTGGAAAGATGCTCCCTTATCTCTTGACGTTTTTCCTGACTAAATAGTTCCCCACTCTCTCATATTTGTTTTCTTTTCCTGCAGCTCGACACCTTCATTTTGTTGAAGTCGTCCGCAAGCAAATTTCCCCAAGTAGAGCTATGGGTGTCTTCTTGTGGAGGTGGAAATGGAGTGAGATTGTTCATAGAGCCAAGCTTGCAGACAAGATTTGTGTCAGGTGGGCTATCCTTAGAATTCCCATTTTGATTACTTGTATACATCGAACCACTTTGTCCTAGATGCACTACAGTTGTCGAAAAAGGAAAGGATTGGTTGACTTTGTAAACCTTTGAGTTGACATAGTGAGCTTCCTTAAACGAGGTACCCTTAGTCTCGGGATTTTCCTTGGATTTTGAGCTCGTTGGGGCCCTCGATTCGTTGTCGTTTATGGCTAGAGTTGTTTCGTTTCTTTTAGGAACTCTGCAAGATTTTGCCAAGGTGGTGAGTCGTATGTGGTTTTCCACCATGAGAGGCGCGGAGTCAAGGACCAAATTTTCCGGTAAGCTTGAAGATAGTAATTTCATGGTTGCAATCTCTTTCAACATGTCTTATACGCCTACAGTGGAAGCAGAACTTAGGAAGTCCTTCATATTTGAAAGCGACTTCAAAAGGCTTGTCCTTCTTTCGATTTAAGATGAAACCCGGTTTAAGGGGATCTTTGATCCTAATGGCCACCTTAGGCTAATCGACCCTTTCCAATTGTTCTTGCTTTCATCGTTCAAAGAGGAGTCATAGTACACTGGAAAAAAGCTTGGCGATTCTCTTAACAATTTCATCAGTGATCAAACCGATGGGCATGTTATGAACCTATTGGGTTTTTAGTTACTCGATTCCTTCAACCGTTCTTGCTCGCCAAGTGGTGGAGAAGTGGAATTTTGGGTTTAAGAGGTGTGAAAGCTAAAAAGATAAAGACAAGATGATTTATAGCGGTTCAACCTTCTAACAAGGTGTACATCCACTACCTTAGCTTCCCACTAAGAATTTCCAATCAATCCACTATTGATTCGTCCCCTTTTCTAGGCTTAGGAGGAAACCCTTACAAACCGATCAAGCTTTCTACCCAAAGCCTTGATCAAACCCTCTTTACAAAGAGATAAAAATAAGAACACTCAAATCCCTCTAATAGGTATTTGTTTGCACAATTAACCTCTCACCCAATCCTAAAACACTTGAGCAAATCTATCAATTTTGGCTCACTAGTATTTGTCTATGCAAAGAATTGACACTTTAAGCACTAAGACACATTTTGATCATATGTTGTATTACAATTGAAGCATTAACCATTACTAGATGCTTGGAGGTCCCTTTTATACTTCTTAATGAGTTTGTAGTCGTTACTAGCCGTTGGGGTTGAATTGGAGCCGTTGAAGACTTGATTTCCCAAATTAAATGATGTTCTAGAGCCTTCTGTATCGATACACGAGGACCCGTATCGGTACGCTCTTCTTTAGAAACTAGCCGTTGAACTATTGTCAGCCTAAGCGTATCGATATGTTTGAGGGCGTATCAGTATGGTATGTTATTTAAAAGATCGTTGGGAAATAGCTGTTGGGGACGTTAAAACGGGGTTTGGTACGCTTAAGGGGCGTATCGAAACGATCCCTATATGTATCGATACGGTCTCACCCGTTTCGATACGAGTTTTGGCATAATCAAAACCTGGGCAAAAGTGTATCGATACGGGGTACACCGTATTGGTACGGGCTTGCTGAAAAGTCAAGTTTGGCTAATTTAAATCATTAAAAACTTTGCCAAAAACCTTTTTAAATGCCTCAAATATATTTTCAAGTTGTTTGGACTTAAAGACAAGTTTTAAATTCTTTTCAAATGTGTCCAAACTATTTTTCAATTATTATATCAAAACATTAGTTCTACAATCTCCCCCTTTTTGATATAATAAAACTAACTCGAAAAATTATTTCGGATTTCTCCCCCTTTGTGAAATAAATTTGGAATAAGAGAATTAAGATTTGAAATCAATTAAAGCTTCCCTTTATTCATTTGAAAATTCAATTTTTCAAACCACTTCTCCCCTTTTTTATTATATCAAAAAGAATTTAAACACCTTTAAGCTCAAAATAACAATAGAGGTAAAAAAAAATTGACAAAATTAAGAATTTTGGTTTTAAAATGGCTCCCCCTTACTCAAAGCGTCATCAAAAAATGTTAGTCCAACATATATGATCATCTAGTTGAAATAAGTGAAAAAATACTTCAAATAAAAGCAAGAACAACTACATTTTTACCACATTTGAATCCAAAGGAGGATGTGAAGTCGTCCTTCTTCAAGTGTCTTCTTTTGTGTGCATGGAGCTCCCCCTCAAAGTTTGACTTGGTGATCGCTCTCCATCACACCTATCATAAGACAATCAAGTAATTTTTGGTATCCAAGTTGCTTTGGATCAATAGACGTTAGTAGCACAAAATTTAGTCCCCTTAGGAATCCATTTTTCAATTTCATCCTTTTTAGTTGAAGTACTTAGTCCTTTTGGGACTCAAATACTTCTAAAACATTTACCACTTACAAATCTAGGGGCACTAGATTGTCTTACATAAAAGTTTGATTTTCCAAAATTATTTTTCTTTTCAAGCTCTTCGGAAATCAAATCTTTTTCTTCTTGAACTTTATGAAGCAAATTTTGTAAATCAAAATATTTTTGTTCAAACTCTTCAAGTTTTGCTTCAAGTTCAAGTTTGATTTTAGAAATCAAATCATTTTGAATTTTCAAATTTGAAATCATTTTATTGTTTTTCAAAATGTGATTTTTAAACTCTAAAATCAAATCGTCATAGGCATCTTGTAATTCATCAAAAGAATATGAACATGAAGTAGATGAATTAGAAGTTACCCTTGAATCTTCTTCAATAGCCATAAGGCAAATGTTGGCTTGTTCATCGTCAGTGGAGTCTTCATCACTCCAAGTAGCCACATATGCCTTCTTCTTATGGCTAGAAGTGCTTGCCCTCTTCTTTTTCATCGATTCTCGTTCAAGTTCTTTCAAGGCTTTTGTAGAACTAATGTTTTGATATAATAATTGAAAAATGTTTTTGGACTTGTTTGAATATTTTGAAAACTTATTTAAAGTCCAAACAACTTGAAAATATGTTTGAAATGGTTTCATAGGTTTTTAACATGTCTAAAACGCTTTTTAAATGGCCAAAATATCATTTTTACAAGGCTCGTATTGATACACCTTTGATTTGTTTCGATACGGGGTCTTCCAGTAAGCAGAACCCAGATGCAGGGCCAGAGGTATCGAAACCACCTTGCTGGTATCGATACCTGTAGGTTTCGAAACCACCTTGCTGGTATCGAAACTAGCCTAAAATTTTCAAACCCCAACGGCTAGATTTTGATGAAGGCCGTACCGATACGGGTCCAAGCATATCGATACGGAAGGCTGCAGAACAGCATTTATGAAGGGAAATAAAGTCCTCAACGGCTCCAAATCATCCCCAACGGCTAGTAACGGCTATAAACTCATCAAGGAGTATAAAAGGGACCTCCAAGCATCAAGTAATGGTTAATGCTTCAATTGTTACAACATTATGATGTCAAAATTTGTCTAGAGCTTTAATTGTTCATTTTTTGCTTACACAACACTTGTGAGCTTACATTGTTAAATTTGCTCAAGTGTTTAGGTTTTGGGTGAGTGCTTAGAATTTCAAACAAACACCTTTTAGAGGGATTTCTAGTTTGCTAAGTCTTTCTTAGTAAAGAGAGTGTTCCTTCAACCTTTGGGTAGAAAGCTTTGAGGGTTGTAATGGTTTCCTCCTAATCCTAGAAAAGGGGACGAAATTCTTAGTGAATTTGTTGGAAATCCTTAGTGGGGAGCTAAGGTAGTGGATGTAGACCTTGGTTAGAAGGTTGAACCACTATACATCCTTGTGTCAAATTGTCTAATTTTCACCTCCCACTAAAACACCCAATTATCCAACTTCTCCACACTTGGCGAGCAAGAACGGTTGATCGAATCGAGCCTCTAAAATCTCAACAGCTTTCTTCATGTAAGGGGCACACTTCTTGAAGAGATGAACTATATCTTCTTCTTCATCCTTCTCTTCACTTGAATCTACATGATGGCATGTGAAGGATTTGAGAGCAATGGCATTTGTGTTGATTCCAAGCCCTTTGAGCTTCTTCTCCCTCATAGCTTTAATCTCTTACTTCTTATTCTCCTCTTCTTTATTCTTCTTCATTATTTGGTGAGTGAGAATAGACCCCATGAGCTCATCAAGCTTCAAGGTTTTGAGATTCTTGGCTTCGATGATGGCGGTCCTTTTTTAGTCTCATGACTCGGGAAGTGAGTAGATAATCTTTCGGACAAGTTTCTCTTCAGGGATGACTTCTCCATAACCTTTAAGTCCATTGGTGATGGTGGAGAACCTATCGAACATCTTTTTAATGTCCTCTTACGGATCCATCTTGAAGTTTTCATACGCTAGGTTGAGGAGCCCAATCTTGGTCACCTTTACTTCGTTGGTTCCTTCGTATGTGACTTCAAGCTTGTCTCATACCTCCTCGGCACTCTCACAAGAAGACATCTTCTTATAGATGTTGGGGCCAAAAGCACAAAATAGGATGTGCAAGACTTTGCAATTAAGCTCTATCTTCTTGCGATCATCGGTACTCCAATTTGCCTTGCTTTGTTGAGGCACGAACGGACCATCTTCTACTATGTCCCAAAGCTTGTAGTCCTTTGACTTTATGAAGAACTCCATCCTTGTCTTCCAATGGGCATAGTGTGTTCCGTCGAAAAATGGTAGTTTGTCGATGGATTGCGCCATTGAGCCGGTTGTTTGAAATGTTGGTCGAGCTTTCCGGATCTTCTCAATAGGATGTCAATCCTCTTTAATTGAGCCAAGCTCTGATACCAATTGTTGGGTTTTTAGGTGCTCGATTCTTTCAACCGTTCTTGCTCGCCAAGTGGTGGAGAAGTGGAGTTTTGGGTGTAAGAGGTGTGGAAGCTAAAAAGATAAAGACAAGATGATTTATAGTGGTTGAACCTTCTAACCAAGGTCTACATCCACTACCTTAGCTTCCCACTAAGGATTTCCAATCAATCCACTATTGATTCATCCCCTTTACTAGGCTTAGGAGGAAACCCTTACAAATCGATCAAGCTTTCTACCCAAAACCTTGATCAAACCCTTTTTACAAAGAGATAAAAATAAGCAAACTCAAATCCTTCTAATAGGTAAATTTGTTTGCACAATTAAGCTCTCACCCAATCCTAAAACACTTGAGCAAATCTAACAATTTTGGCTCACTAGTGTTTGTCTATGCAAAGAATTGACACTTTAAGCACTAAGACACATTTTGATCATATGGTGTATTACAATTGAAGCATTAACCATTACTAGATGCTTGAAGGTCCCTTTTATACTCCTTAATGAGTTTGTGGCTGTTACTAGCCGTTGGGGTTGAATTGGAGCCGTTGGAGACTTGATTTCTCAAATTAAATGATGTTCTAGAGCCTTTCGTATCGATACGCGAGGACCCGTATCGGTACGCTCTTCTTCAGAAACTAGTCGTTGGACTCTTGCCAGCCTAAGCGTATCAATAGGCTTGAGGGCGTATCAGTATGGTAAGTCATTTAAAAGACCGTTGGGACGTTAAAATAGGGATTGGTACGCTTATGGGGCGTATCAAAACGATCCCTATCCGTATCGATACGGTCTCACCCGTTTCGATACGGGTTTTAGCATAACCAAAACATGGGCAAAAGTGTATTGATACGGGGTACACCGTATCGGTACAAGCTTGCTAAAAAGTAAAGTTTGGCTAATTTAAATCATTAAAAACTTTGCCAAAAACCTTTTTAAATGCCTCAAACATATTTTCAAATTGTTTGGACTTAAAGACAAGTTTTAAATTCTTTTCAAATTTGTTAAACTATTTTTCAATTATTATATCAAAACATTAGTTCTACAGAACCTGTACCCAGAATTCCTCGAGCGAGAAGTCAAGCTCTTCAAGGGCTTTGTCCGGCTGCAATTCTTTAAGAATCAAGAGTGCATCGTGCACCACCCACGGCTTGGCATCAAGAACTTGATGACGTTCTTCGATCGTCTTAAAAATGAAAAGGAAGAAATTTCGACCTAGGTCATGGCACTCGAAGGTGTCGTTCTTCCAAGCTTTCTACAGGATGGCTGTTAACACTAGCAACTTGATGGGGGTTGGCGAAAGGAGTTTACCAACAAGGGAGAGATTCTTCAATGTGAAATTCACGTCGTTGTCCTTAATTAGCTCGAGTTCATCGAGGAATTCTTGGCTAAAAAGGCTCTGGTCAGCAGGGTTGTTAGGATAGCTGTTATTAACTACCCCCATGCTTAAAGCGGATGGAAAGATCGTTGACTCCATGGGCGAGACAAGGAAATAAATGCGAGGGGGCGATGAAAAGGACAAGGAAGAGAGAGAAAAAAAGCGGAGGAGGTAGAAAGGTAAAAGCGAGTAGGTGCTTTGTTTGAAGGGACCACAAAGGAAGAAGAAAAAAGCAGGGGCTTTAAACTAGCTCCACGACACAAGGGAGTCACACCACCTAGAGGTCAAGCCTCTTGTCTCCAAAAGGAGAAAGTTAAGCAACGGTTCAAGAGAATGGATGTTTGAGCCTGGGAAAGAAAGCCTCTGATTTTACTACTCAAACCAACTTAAAATACAAGAATTGATTGAACGTTTACAAAGTACAGACATCATATATGATTTTAGAAAGTACATGGGACATTTGCCATTATCCCTAATAATAATAATAATAATAATAATAATAATTGTTGTGAATAAAATAACGAAGAACAACGAACAAGAATAAAAGAGCAAAGAGATTAGAGAAATAGAGGGATTTGTATTATTCTCAAATATAGAATTGTGTACAATGCCTTCAATGAATCATCTATTTATAGGCATAAGAAGTACATAATACATTAAACTCTAATTCGTAGAGATAATATTCCTAATAATAAATAAATCAAACTCCTTTGATAAAGTTCTAATCATGATAGACATCCACATAGATAAATATTCATAACACTCCCCCTTGGATGTCTATGAAGATAATGTGCCTCGTTAAAACCTTACTAAGATAAAAATCCAGTGGGAAAAAATTCTTTAGTGAAGGAAAAAGAGTACACACATCTTTGATACGCATAACATGTTGTCTCATTAAAAAACTTACCAGGAAAACCCATTGGGACAAAACCTCGGTTAAGGGGAAAAGAGTGCAACACGTATTTACTCCGTCTCATGTAAACATCACAGGAGATCTTTGAATCTTCATAATTTAATCTTGAATATCATTTTTCTAAAGATCATGAGGGATGCAACTTTGGAGTAATATGTTCCATGATGTATCCACTTTCAAACTGAGATATACATCTTGCGTTATCTTCACACAAGATAGCTTTTATCATATCTTGTAAAAGTAAATCCACATATCTTTTGGATATGTTGGGTCAATAGTCTTAGCCAAACACATTTTTTGGCTTGCCTCGTGCATAACAATTATTTCTACGACATTTGAGGAGGCATCAACGAATGTTTGAAGATCTAACTGTAATGATCTTTGTATATTCATAGATATTTCTTGACCAACTAATATATAGTGCTTCAAGACCAAGAAAAGATATAATTATCTTTATTAACATCCAACAATCTTACAACTATTGGGATACTCAATAGATATATTCTATTCATATTGAATCTTCTTTAAGATTCTTTCAGCTTATGTCTATTCATAGACAAAAGAAATATATAAAAATGCTCGATCTTCAGGTCGAGATAAATTTGATGTCAAGATTCAAGTACTTGTATTGAAAGTACTTCATGAGTTTCCAATTTGAAGCTCTTTAGGAGTTCTAAAATTATCATAATGGATCTTGATCCAAACTCCTTTATAAAATACATAAGGAAATCTGATCATTCTTATAGTATTTTTCTCAATTAGTATTCACTAAGGCTATTATACCAAATTCGCCAAAATATTCATGAGACATGTCTAAATAAATTTCCTCAGAAATTTCCAAATGCTTATAGCATTTTAGATCCTTCAAGGATAAATATGGATCCATAAATAATTAGACGCATGTAAAATTTTCAAAATTGCCAAAGTAATTGCATCCACTATGAAGTAATTAAAACTTTTCATAAATCATAGTTCAAGTCGTATTTATGACTACTTATTTGTGCCTCACTTGCATTACACCTTTAGGTGTTTGGACTACTGGTCCAAATACTTCTATTTTAGAAGTTCAAAGCGTCTTTCAACATTGGTCAATTCAATATCTATACTTCTGGATAGATTTTATACAAGATCCTCGATTTCTTTCTTTACTTCTATAGAATTATTTTATGTAAAATTGTTTGTAAAATCGTTGTCGACAACTTTCCAATTTTCTGGTTCCATTCTCGTAATGACATAACTCATCGAGATCTCTTCAAGATTTCAATCTTTATTTCAAGTACCTGAAACTCTTATATAGTTTTATTATTTGTTATGTCTTGGCTCTCTTCAGGAGCACCCGCCTCCAATATATGATCATCTCATATTACTTTCTATTTACGAGAATTTTTATCATTGGAACCATTTCAACTATCATACTTCAGGCATGGTTTACATTCTCTCGCTCTAACATGTAATTTAAACTTAGAGCATTTCAGCTGGTATATGAGACTTAATTACTCTCATTGGGTCAGTAAATATGTATGGCAGTTGACATGTAATAACATGAATTATCTTATGAACTTCTACTTTATATACGAGGATCTAGATAATGATAATTCATTTTCCTCTATCCAGCTGATTATTATCTCGCCCTGATGTTGAGAAAAATCATGTCATAAATGATTCTCCAATTAATGTTTAAGAATTTAAACATAAAAGGAGACTCGTACTCAATATATATTCTCAATCCTTTTTATTTACCCATTTTGTGCGTTGTGGTGGAGCAATTCATATTGCACATTCAAAAATCATAAAATGGGAAATGTATGGTTTCTGACCAAAAACCAATCATAACGGGGAGTTTATTATAACTCGTTGGCTTGATGCGTATAAGTGTTGCTATATGGAAACATCATATAAATAATAACTTTTTTGTTCTCATAGTTTAGCTATTAAATAGGAGGCATCCAATTGAAATTTTGCTAAACTATATTTTTCATAATCAATAGGCTTTGTAACAACTGATATAGCCTAAAATATAAACCCACTAGCTTTTCAAGTCGAATAGTCTAACTGCATAATCTGAATCTTTTTAGAATCAATCTCACAAACTTCTGGTTGTAAGTCGATAAAACAATGTAGATGCATCTACTAAAATCATATAAAACTTTTCACATTTGTGGATATATGGGCCCATATTTCATTCAGATATGCAAGACATACAGTCTTAACTTCAGTACAAGAACTTTAAGTTCTAATTCTTTTGGTAAGTGGGATCATCTATATCCTTTGAGAACAAACAACACAAGAACTTCATGTTCTTTTAGTAAGTGGAATTTAATCAATTCCTTTAAGCAACACAAGAACTTCACGTTCTTTAATAAGTGTAATTTAATTCATTCCTTTGAGAATAAGCACCACAAGAACTACAGGTTCTTTTAATACATGTGCATATAAATCTCAATAATTTCTGCACCGTTATTGATCAGGATGGTCTAACCGATCATGCCAACTATATATATATATATGTGTATATATCTCTGAATTTGTAAATTTCTTGTTTACCATAACATGTAATTCAATCTTACTCGTACATGTCTAGTACGACCATCAAAATTGTTCCTTTAAATAGGAATATATTTAGCTCTTTCGGAGCTTTCAATTGAAATTATCTTTTGGTAGCAATATATAGCTCTCCTAGAGCTTTCAACTGACTTTTTGGCTACTAGAACTTATATCCATATTGACTTATTTCAAATGCCAATTGATAACATATGTTATCTATAATTTCCAAGGGGATATTTTGCAAACTCATATTGCTCTCTTAAAATTTCCACTTATAGTGGTGACGATATTATTACCATTAGCGGTAATTATTGCAATATTCGCAATTCTGCACTTTTCATAATGTGCTTTCTCTCAAGAATTTATTGCTCTTCTAGAGCATCAATATTTTCAGTACTTTGAGATATAGTACTCACATTATTCCATTGCATTTAAATGAGAAAATATATCTTATGCTTATATTGAGCATAAATTGTCACCATAGATTGTATTCGACAAGTAATCATGTTAAACAAAATAAATAAATATCATAATATATAAATATAAATATAAAACGTAAATAATTAATGTGTGTAAAATAAATAAACGTAAAGTAAAATAAATAAAAATAAATAAATAATTCTCTTCAAAGTTATGAGAATAATTAGAAGATGATTTATTTTTTTCGAGGGTTATAAGAAAATCAACAACGTCCAAAAGAGTTGGATCAACAATGTCCAAATAAAGTTGGATCAGTATCATCTTCTTCATGTTTCGCAAATAAAATTTGCTTCTATTTTCTTTCCTTTATCATTCAATGATTCTTAATTTTTCAACGTACAACACGTACGAGACCAATGGTTTATAACATCGCATTGGTAATAAGAAGAGTTTTACTTCAATAGAATGATCTTTATCACTCTTGTCATCCTTATAACCTCACTACCAGTGGGTAGAAATATTCTTAAAATGATCATATTTTTCATGTCTATATTTATAGCCTCGATCACGACCACAACTTCTAATGTGGTTTTTATTTCTTCCATAATATAATCTCACATTCACTTCAGGGAATGGAGTAGAGCCAGTGGGCACTTGAAACTTTTTCACATATCCTTATCACAGAGAACAAAGATTTAATTCTCGTACGCGGCATTGTTAAACTTGTCCACAGGGTTCTTTAAACATCATGTTTGCATTCACTTCAGGGAATGAAACAGTTCCAATAATCGCATGGAATAAACACCATGCTTGCATTCACTTTAGGGAATGCCCCATCATTGATAATCGCATGGAATAAACATCATGCTTTGCGTTCACTTCAGGGAATGCCTCCCATAAAACTTTTTGGATCAAGACGAATTTTCGTAACTTGAAGTTGGGAGAAGTCTATGGTCGAGTTTTTCGACGAAGAAGAAATATTTCGTTCGAGCAAATATAGAGTTTATAATAATTTTCTTGTAAATTCAAAATCATCATGATTTATCACACTTTAAAATTATAGTTTAAAGGAAAATAAAATAAAATAAAATAGAGTTTACCGATAATGTTTTTCCTCTCAAGGACGATGGAGACAAAGTGAATGACCGAGGCAGCTTCTCATAATCCTTTTATATCATGTCTCTTTCCGATTCATTTAAACACATGTAAAACTCTTGAGTGGATCGCAAGATCGATATTGACCAAGAGGGGGGTGAATTGGAAATTTAAAGTTTTGTGGTGGAAATTTGCAAATTAAAAATGATGGACAAGAGATTTAGAGTGGTTCAAGTTCCAAATGAACTCTACATCCACTACCTTAGCTTCACTAAGGATTTGCAACAATTCCACTAAATTGCTCTTCCCCTTTTCTAGGACAACGAGGCAACCCTTTACAATTTCGGTTGATTTTTTTACCCAAAAATCAACCCAATCCTCACACAAGTGAACAAAGAAATTTGATGGCTAATAAAGTATCTCTCAATACAAATGATAGCCCCAATACAAGCACTCAACCCAATTTGACAAAGTATGAATGAAGATTACAATTGGGATTTCTAGACAAATAGGAATTTTGGCACAATTGCTTGGATTTGATGAATAAGTGTTTTCTTGAAGATCAATAGTTATTGCTGTAGCTTTTTGGATATGTCTTTTATACCTCCTCATTGATTTCTAGCTGTTTGGGTGGTTGGGAACATAAATGGAGCCGTTGGAACCCTCTCTTACCACCATTAATGCACTTCTGCAGCTACCGGTATCGGTACGCGGGAAGGAGTATCGGTACCTGTCTCAGAAAAGAAAGAGTCGTTGTGTGCATTTAATAAGGGGTATCGATATGCACGTAAGCGTATCGGTACTGGGTATCGAAACGGCAAGGGTCGTATCGATACTATTTTCTGAACTTAGCTCACTGTCCACAACCGTATCGGTACGAGGGTTAGGAGTATCGATACGGGTCAACGAACTTTTAAAGTTTGGTTACCAACCAACTGACACCAACGGTCATATTTTTAAACCGACTTAATCTTTAAAAATTATAAGGGTCGTATCGATACGAGGGTTTGCCGTATCAGTACGCTATTCAAACTCTTTGAATTTTAACACAGGGCGGTATCGATACGAGGGTTTGGGGTATCGATACTGGTTTTGACAGTAACCAAGTTTGGTAAAATGGTATCGATACGCTTTGTAGTGTATCGATACGCCTGGACGATTTTCAATGGTTTTGCCTTGGAACACTTAGAAAATATTTTGAGTTTGAGTTTTATAAATCAGTTTTAAAGTGTTGGTGTTTTAAAACTTATTAAGGGACTTATAAAAAACAATTTTAAGTTTTACAAAATGATCCTTAAAGATTTAATTATATCAAAATCAAACATAGGTTTTACAATCTCCCCCTTTTTGATATAACAAAACTAAAACTTAAAATTTTTGACATTTTTGAAAAACCTTTACAAAGTTAACTCCCCCTTAATATAAGCTTGGTAACCTTTGAGTTAAAATCAAAATATTTTGAAGTGAGCTAGATTCTTCTCCCCCTTTTTGTTAGATCAAAAATCCTTTGAGACAATTAAGTGCATAAGGAAATCAAAGGTATAATAAGCAACATAGATTTTATTCATTATAGCAACATACTTAAAATCCAAACAAAGGCAAAAAAGAAATCAAAGCATAGGTTTTAATCCTAAACAACCTTAATCCTAAGAACCTAAAACATAGGTGCATAAAAATATAAAATCCTAAATGATATGCATGACAAACAAGAGAAAATGTCTAAGCATCGTCTTCTTCGTCTTCATCATCTTCATCATCAACTCCCAAAGGCTCATTAGTGCGCATGCTATTACGCCATTCATCATGGAAAGCGGCAATGGAAATATTCAAGGAATTGTGCCCACTTTCAAGAGATGTGAGGCGATTCTCCATACCCGTCATCCTAGTATCAAAGGTAGTTTCCATGGAAGTGAGACAAGTATTCATGTCCGTGCGCAACCCGGTAAATTGCTCATTGAGATAGGTCATGAGAGCATCCATATTGGGTTGTTGGACTTAAGGAGCTTGAGGAGCTTGAACCTCTTCAAACATGGCGGCGGCTTCCGGTGGTAACTCGGCAAGACGTATCCATTCACCATTAAGATAAGTAAATTTTGCCCGAGCAAGAGATCGTTCATCAATGGGATCGGTGAGAGGAGTTGGAGTGTCATAGGAGCAATCAATATCCTTTTTAACAAAGAAATAGCTCAAAGCCGTACCGTATGTGAAGGAGGTGACATGAGGAGTGTTACGATTTTGAACGAGGTAGACGATCTCCGCGAACATGAGTCAAGCTAGATTTGGTCGCTTGGCTTCACGGAAGCACCGAATCCAAAAATCATCCACTTGACGGATGGTGGAATATTTTCCTCCGGAAGGACGAAACCACCACGACACCATCAAATGTAGGATCCAGTCGTGAGCATTAAGGGCGGTGACAGATCCACTAAGAACATGCCCCATACCATGCTCATCATCAAGGCCTTCATCATCCAACTTAAAAACCTCACAAATAGACTTGACATCAAGGATTATTTTCTTTCCCATAAGATAGGAGCTAATAGCAACAACTTCCCCATTACGACTAATACATCTTGCATTAGCATAGAAAATCAAAACCAAGAGGCGATAGAAAAAACCGGGAATAGAGATAAAATCCATGAAATTCCAACGATGAAGTAAAGGGAGATATTCAAACTTAAAACGCTCCGAATTGAGAAAAGGAACGGAGATTACCCTTTCGGCACGGATCTTGTAATTCTCATATTGACAAAAGTGATTTAGACCCGAATTGCCTTCAAAGGATTGCTCATAGATGGTTGAGTAGTTAGGACGAGCAATCGCTCCAAGGGTGGAAGATTCACCGGCTTGATTAACCCTTGGTCGCTTCCTCGATGGTTCTTTTGGTGCCATGATCTAAAAGAGAAATTAAGCAAGGGAGATTTCTTCAATTTGAGCAAAAATCAAGGTAAAAAGAATTTAAAAGAAAATTTTTAAGAGAAATTTTGAAAAGAAAATTTTAGAAGATAATTTCAAGAAAAAGTTTGAAGAAAAACAAAGTTTGTTTAAAAAAATGAAACAAAAGAATCAAAACAGAAAAAAAAATTGAAAAAGAGAACGAAGGAGATTACCTTGATAGAAACTTGAAGATTTGAAGAAAACTAGCACAAAGATGAGAAAGAGAGCACAAAGCCTTGCTTGATTCAAAAACTCTTTTAGGTTTGAGTTGAAATGTGAAAAATATGAAGGAGGAAGGGCCTTTTTATAGGCAAAAACAGCTAGGGTTAATTAGGTTTTGAAAAGTTTGAATTTGGGTAAAAGTTGAACTCATTAAAAGCTAATTTAATGCCATCAGCGCAGTCGAGTATCGATACGCCCGAAGGTGTATCGATACGGGGATATAATTGTCTTTTCGCAAAAATGCCCGTTGGAAAAGTCGTATCGAAACGGAGGGGTCCGTATCGAAACGACCCGTATCGATACGGGATGAATCGTATCGATACGCGTGAAGCGAAGAAAATTCTGGGAAACAAAATGAAGAACATGTATCGATACGCGTAGATTAGTATCGATACTGTATGCCCAGAAATGCATATTTGGTTCAAAGAACAACCAAAGGCTCGAACTTAACATCTCCTATGAGTATGCAAATGATGTATGAGCAGTTCTAAGCATATTTTAACAGAATCATACTCCCCCTAACTATAGGCATGGAAGAAATTGGGAGTTTAAACACATAAACATGGCATTTCACAAAATCAAGCATATTTAAGCACAAAAGAGGTCCAAAAAGGTCAAGATAGGCTAGCTAGACCTATATCTCTCCTAAGGGACCAAAAACGCTCTTTGTCTAAGGGTTTTGTAAATATGTCCGCTAATTGATTTAAGGTGTCTACGTACTCTATAACCACATCTTCCTTAAGGACATGATCTCTAATGAAATGATGCCTTATTTCTATGTGTTTGGTTCTAGAGTGTTGGATGGGATTTTTTGTTAAACAAATAGCACTAGTGTTGTCACATTTTAGGGGTATGGTTTCAACTTTAATTCCATAATCTAAGAGTTGTTACTTCATCCAAAGGACTTGAGCACAACAACTCCCTAAGGATATGTACTCGGCTTCGGTGGTAGATAAGCTTATACTATTTTGTTTCTTAGAGAACCAAGATATGATCATACTACCTAAGAATTGGCAAGTTCCCGAAGTACTTTTCCTATCAATTTTGCAACCCCCATAATCCGCATCCGAGTAAGCATGAAGGTTGAAGGTAGAGTCTCTAGGATACCAAAGACCTAAACAAGAAGTGTCTCTAAGGCATCTAAAGATTCTCTTAACGGCTATAAGGTGAGACTCTCTAGGACTAGCTTGAAACCTAGCACACAAGCAAACACTAAACAAGATATTCGGTCTACTTGCGGTAAGGTAAAGCAAAGATCCAATCATAGAACGATAAAGCTTAGAGTCAACACACTTACCTCCTTCATCTTTGTCAAGCTTTGTAGATGAGCTCATAGGAGTGGCTTGAGGCTTTGCATTCTCCAAGCCAAACTTCTTGAGCATATCCTTTATGTATTTTGCTTGGTTGATGAAGGTGCCATCCTTCTTTTGCCTGATTTGGAGTCCCAAAAAGAATGAGAGCTCCCCCATCATGCTCATCTCAAATTCACCTTGCATTAACTTAGCAAACTCTTGACAATGACATTCATTAGTAGAACCAAAAAGAATATCATCAACATAAATTTGAACTACTAAGATGTCATTTTTATACATTTTTATAAAGAGTGTAGTGTCCACCTTACCTTTTTCAAATCCTTTTTCAATCAAAAAATTTGAAAGCCTTTCATACCAAGCTCTAGGAGCTTGTTTTAAACCATAAAGAGCTTTGGTAAGTTTGAAAACATGATTTGGAAATTTTGAATCTTCAAAACCCCGTGGTTGTTCCACATACACTTCTTCATTTATAAAACCATTTAAAAATGCGCTTTTAACATCCATTTGAAAAAGCTTGAAATTATGATAACATGCATATGCAAGCAACATCCTAATGGCTTCCATTCTAGCTACGGGTGCATAGGTTTCATCAAAATCTATTCCCTCTTCTTGAGTGTAACCTTGTGCTACAAGTCTAGCTTTATTTCTCACAATGTTACCACTCTCATCTAGTTTGTTCCTAAAGACTCATTTAGTTCATATTGTAGATTGATTACTAGGCCTATCAACTAATGTCCAAACATTACTTCTCTCAAATTGATTTAACTCTTCTTGCATAGCCATAATCCAAAAGTCGTCTTTCAATGCTTCTTTTATATTTTTAGGCTCTATGCATGAGATAAATGCAACATGGTTCATTAATCTAAGAGAAGAACGAGTGGTTACCCCCTTGGATGGATCACCCAAGATTTCACCATCTTTGATATAGTTCAACTCCCTTGGGTAGCTCACTTCCTTTTCCTCAATGGCCAAGTCCTTCAAGGCTTCAAGAGGTGGATCTTATGAGTCCTCTTCCTTTGTTGGAATCTCATCCTCCTTTGAAGTTTGACCTCCATCAAAGGCATTTATGATCCCTACATCATCATCATCACAATAATCCTTCCTAGGAAGGAGGTTATCATCGAATACAACATGAATAGATTCTTCTACTACTAAAGTTCTTTTGTTAAATACTCGATAGGCTTTAGAGGTTAAAGAGTAACCTATAAAAATGGCTTCATCACTTTTTGCATCAAATTTACCTAAGTTATCTTTTCCATTATTTAAAACAAAACACTTGCACCCAAAAGGGTGAAAATAACTAATGTTAGGCTTTTTGGATTTTAAAATCTCATAAGGTGTTTTCTTTAAAATTGGCCTAATCATTACTCGATTCACAATATAACAAGCGGTGTTTGTGGCTTCCGCCCAAAAATATTTAGGTAAATTGTTTTCACAAAGCATAGTTCTAGCCATTTCTTGTAAAGTTCTATTTTTCCTCTCAACTACCCCCATTTTGTTGAGGAATTCGAGGAGCCGAAAAATTATGGCTAATACCATTTTCATTTAAAAAATCTTCAAACCCTAAATTTTGAAACTCGGTTCCATGATCACTTCTAATATGAGAAATTTTAAGCTCAAGATCATTTTGGGTTAATTTTGAAAATGTGATGAATTTTTCCAAAGCCTCATCTTTAGTACTTAAAAAGAGAACCCAAGTAAATCTAGAAAAATCATCAACTAGCACAAAAGCATAAGACTTACCACCCAAGCTCATAGTCCTAATTGGCCCAAATAAATCCATGTGAATTAGTTGTAAGCATCTACTAGTAGAAACATCATTAATGGATTTAAAGGAAGACCTATGTTGTTTACCCTTTGAGCATGCATCACAAATTTTATCATTTGAAAATTTTATCTTGGGTAAACCTCTAACTAGATTTAGAGAGACTAGTTTTTCTAAAACACTTATGCTAGCATGTCCTAGCTTCCTATGCCACAACCATGCATCATTTTCATTTTGAGCAACTAAGCATGCATGAGATGTATGTATGTCATCTAAATGCACCACGTATATGTTTCCTATGCGATGACCTATGAGCATAATATTATTAGATTTAATGTCTACAATTTTGCATCCATTTTTATCAAATAAAACATTAAATCCTTTATCACACAATTGACTTATGCTCAATAAATTGTGTTTAAGACCATCGACATATAAGACATTTTCAATGAGAATGGTAGAGTGATTATCTATGGAGCCAATACCTTTAATGTGGCCTTTGGAGTTGTCACCAAATGTTACCACTCCTCCACTTTTTGGCTTTAGATCCATGAACTGACTCTTGTCTCCGGTCATGTGCCTCGAGCATCCACTATCAAGGTACCATGAGTTTTGACTTTGTGCCTTGGCCTTGTAGCAATGCTCCCCCTACAAACAAAGATATTAAACTTTGGTTTTTGGTACCCAAATCATTTTGGGTCCATGAGTGTTAGCTCTCAAAACCTTGGTTCCCTTAGGAATCCAAGATGACATAGCAATAATATTATTAGATTTAACAAGTTCCTTAGGAACCCATACACTTCTAATTCTTTTAGCTCTACTATGTCTAGGATAGCTACCTTGTTTGTAGTAGTTAGTCTTTTTCTTAGGTTGGTGTGTTCTAGATGATTCTCCTACTTCATGCTTGACACTACCAACATTTTTTAAAGACTTCTTAAGCTCATTTAGCTCACCCAACACCTTTTGGTGTTCACAATTACATTGAGATAAAAGATTATTAAGATCAACATTTTCATCTTGAAAAAATTTAAGTTCATCTTTTAATCCTAATATCTTTTTCTCAAATTTAGAATTAGCTTGAGTAAGTGAGTCATTTTTCTCATTTAGTTCTAGAATAATCTTTTTATTCCTAATGACCGACTCCTTATATTTCTCAACTAATTCATCATATACCTCTTGTAACTCATCATATGCATCATTTAATTCTTCATATGAAAAATCTAAAGTAGATGAGTTAGAGGTTACCAAGGAGGAATCTTCCTCAAGTGCCATGAGGCAAAGATTAGCCACTTCTTGTTCGTCATTCTCCGATGACTCCTCATCACTCCAAGTAGCAAGCTTGGCTTTGAGTCTCTTCTTCTTCTCAAAGCCCTTCTTCTTGAGTTGAGGGCATTCCGAACGTATGTGGCCGGGTTGTTTGCACTCAAAGCAAATGATAGGATCCTTTCCTTCTTCTTTGTTCTTGCCTTTGAAGTCCATCTTCCTTTGGATTTTTCTTCCCCGGTTGGACCTCATGAAACGTGAGAACCGTTTGGCTATCATAGCCAATTCTTCAAGTTCATCCTCCTCACAAGATGAGCTCTCATCATGTTGTGAAGCTTTATCCTTGAGAGCTATTCTCATCTTCTTCTTCTTCTCAACCTCAAGCTTCTCTACCCTTTTCTCTTCTTTCTTCTTCTCATCTTCCCTTCCTTGCTTCATGATCTCATGAGTAAGGAGAGAACCCACAAGTTCATCAAGCTTCAATGTCTTCAAGTTTTTTTGCTTCGATGATAGCGGTTCTCTTCCCATCCCAAGACTCGGGAAGTTAATAGAGTAGCTTCCAGACAAGCTTGTCTTCCGGTATGATCTCTCCAAAGCCCTTTAGACCATTGACAATCGTGGAGAATCGATCAAACATCTTTGACACCGTCTCATCGGGCTCCATCTTGAAATTTTCATAACTAAGATTGAGAATTCCAATCTTAGTTTCTTTAACATCATTGGTGCCTTCATAAGTGGTCTCAAGAGTGTCTCATACTTCTTTGGCACTTTCAATTGATGAGACCTTTGAGTAGATGTCCGGACCGAAAGCACAAAATAGCATGTGAAGAGCTTTATCATTGACTTGAATCTTTTTCCTCTCCTCTTCACTCATTTCCACTTTCTTCTTCAACACCATCTTGCCTTCACCATCTTGCTTCAATGGAATGTATGGCCCATCCTCAATGACATCCCACACAAGATAGTCATTTGACTTGATGAATAGACGCATTCTATTCTTCCAAAAAGAATAGTTATCACCGTTGAAGAAGGGAGGCTTTGTGGTCGATTGTGACTCGTACATGCCGGAACCGGAGGTTGAAGTCATCTCTTGATACTTTGATGATCACACTCTTCCAAGGAACTCCTCTTGTGGTTGTTAATCCTCAAAGAGGTAGGCTCTGATACCAATTGTTGAGTGGATCGCAAGATCGATATTGACCAAGAGGGGGTGAATTGGAAATTTAAAGTTTTGTCGTGGAAATTTGCAAATTAAAAATGATGGACAAGAGATTTAGAGTGGTTCAAGTTCCAAATGAACTCTACATCCACTACCTTAGCTTCACTAAGGATTTGCAACAATTCCACTAAATTGCTCTTCCCCTTTTCTAGGACAACGAGGCAACCCTTTACAATTTCGGTTGATTTTTCTACCCAAAAATCAACCCAATCCTCACACAAGTGAACAAAGAAATTTGATGGCTAATAAAGTATCTCTCAATACAAATGATAGCCCCAATACAAGCACTCAACCCAATTTGACAAAGTATGAATGAAGATTACAATTGGGATTTCTAGACAAATAGGAATTTTGGCACAATTGCTTGGATTTGATGAATAAGTGTTTTCTTGAAGATCAATAGTTATTGTTGTAGCTTTTTGGATATGTCTTTTATACCTCATCATTGATTTCTAGCCGTTTGGGTGGTTGGGAACATAAATGGAGCCGTTGGAACCCTCTCTTACCACCATTAATGCACTTCTGCAGCTACCGGTATCGGTACGCGGGAAAGAGTATCGGTACCTGTCTCAGAAAAGAAAGGGTCGCTGTGTGCATTTAATAAGGGGTATCGATACGCACGTAAGCGTATCGGTACTGGGTATCGAAACGGCAAGGGCCGTATCGATACTATTTTCTGAACTTAGCTCACTGTCCACAACCGTATCGGTACGAGGGTTAGGAGTATCGATACGGGTCAACGAACTTTTAAAGTTTGGTTACCAACCAACTGACACCAACGGTCATATTTTTAAACCGACTTAATCTTTAAAAATTATAAGGGTCGTATCGATACGAGGGTTTGCTGTATCGGTACGCCATTCAAACTCTTTGAATTTTAACACAGGGCAGTATCGATACGAGGGTTTGGAGTATCGATACTGGTTCCGACAGTAACCAAGTTTGGTAAAATGGTATCGATACGCTTTGTAGTGTATCGATACGCCTGGACGATTTTCAATGGTTTTGCCTTGGAACACTTAGAAAATATTTTGAGTTTGAGTTTTATAAATCAGTTTTAAAGTGTTGGTGTTTTAAAACTTATTAAGGGACTTATAAAAAACAATTTTAAGTTTTACAAAATGATCCTTAAAGATTTAATTATATCAAAATCAAACATAGGTTTTACAAAAACTCAAAAACATGATTAAAAGTATTAATTTTCATCATTAAAATAACATAAAAATAAAGACTATTTAAAGTCAGATAACAGCAAACTTGATTTTGCCATTGTCGAATGATAACGTGTTGAATGATGTCATTGTCGATAATCATTAGAGCATCTCTGCCACCAACGAAAATGAAACCATTGAACTATAGGTTAAAGTGCAAGGTGCGCAACCACAATGGAAGCTTGATTTTACACGTGGCTTCACAAGCGTGATTTGTTTTGCAAATCCTTGCTTTAAATTTGGGTGCTTCGTGAAGCATCATGAGTAGTAACACAATAAATTAATAGTTAAATTGGTTAGTATAATAACATTGTAAAATCAATATAACAAATTATTGGAAAAATAATATGTTACAAAGAATTGGAATACGATAAATATCATAACCTTTAATTTCGGTTTAGACCATAGTGAATGGCTCTACTTTCGCGAGGTCTTTAAGTCCCTTCAAAATTCATGGTTCGTTCAAACCTTCAAAACATGCCATCATATTTTTCAAAAATTAAAAAATCAAGTTAAAATATCAAGATAAAGGCAAACAATAATTAAAAAAATACGAAAAAAAAACTTATCTTTGGTACAACGTAGAATCGAATTTGTTTCGGTAACTCTTTTGGGATTAAAACGAAAAGCACCAAAATCTTTCGAGCGAACTCGTGCTGATAACGTGTTATGAATAAAATAACGAAGAACAACGAACAAGAATAAAAGAGCAAAGAGATTAGAGAAAGAGGGGGTTTGTATTATTCTCAAATATAGAATTGTGTACAATGCCTTCAATGAATCATCTATTTATAGGCATAAGAAGTACATAATACATTAAACTCTAATTCATAGAGATAATATTCCTAATAATAAATAAATCAAACTCCTTTGATAAAGTTCTAATCATGATAGACATCCACATAGATAAATAATAATAATAATAATAATAATAATAATAATAATAATAATAATAATAATAATAATAATAATAATAATAATAATAATGCTTTGGATTTGGGGGAGAGAATGCTCAACCAATTAGTTTAATTTATTAAAGGAAAGTTCCTACAAAATTGTGAATTTGTGATTGGGAAATAGTTGTCAAAATGACAGATCTTTCCCTTTCGGACAATATCACATGCAATTGAATTTGATTTGCTCGTGACATGATGGACAATTACTTTTCCCAGCACAAGGTTTTGTTAATAAATATATGGATTTAACTGTGATTTGCCCAATCGCAAAAAGTAGCAGTCCACTTGGTACTAATAAAATGGACATGTCTCTTAATAAATTAAATGAATGACATGCTAGGTTGGTAGGTTAACTGAACTTTCCTCATAAATTAGGCCAGGGAAGCTAAGATTCAATGTATTATTTAGTATTTACCCTCACTCCAAAAATGGCCCCTTTTATTTGTTTTAAATTCTCGGGAATATGATTGTTTTGTTCAATAGACTATATAATAATAAATTTAATCTTAGATATTTTTATTTTTAATTAAATTTGACTCTTAATATTTCAATAAAAGTCATATTATTTTTTAACAGAAATACTAACTAAAATAACAAATTTTTAACTATTCATTTGTACTTACAACAATTTTTTTATTTTTTATTTGTTAACACAGCTATGGTAGCAAGATTTTATATTGGGGCGAATTTATAAAATTTAAGGGACAAATAAATTTTCAATGGAAAATATATAAAAAGTTAAAAATATTTTTAAGTCATATACGAATTTTAAATTTTCAAAAGAACAACCGCCTCTTCCAACCTCCCCGATCCATCCCGGGCTAATAAAGGCAAATGGTACCATATTAACATGAACTACACGTGAATTTTTATGCAAACTACTACCTCAAAACTGTTAGAAATCTAATGTTTTAACATTTATTTTCATTAAAATTTTATTTGACTTTTGTGAAAGATTGAGAGTAAGATTTAATTCGAAAAAAAATAAAAGTCAAATTCATACAAATGTAAACATTGCGAACTGAATTTATCATTTTTGTTGTAAGAAAATATACTATATAGTATAGTATCATAACTAGACAAATAAATTATTTTGTTTGTTTACATAATTTTGTTATTAGAATTTGAGCATATTAATTATTCTAATTAAAAATGGTTGGTTTTCAAAGAAAATTTATGAAGAAATATGTATCTATTTTGTTAACTTTTTTTCTACTCCTACTAATCATGAATAGCGGAGTCTTCTATTTTTGAAGTGTAGTTGCCTTCGAATCAATGACTTCTTCAATATTGCAATAATTAGTGTCATTTTAATTTATACTCAATCGATGATGGAGAATTTTTAAGGCGGAAAAAAAATTGTAGCAATAAATCTTATTAATACAAAGTTGTTTATTATTATTATTATTATTATTATTATTATTATTATTATTATTATTATTATTATTATTATTATTATTATTATTATTAAGGTGATATATAATAAGAAAGTATACATTTGTTAGTTTTAATAATAATTATATTCATTCTTTTACGTGCACCGGTATCTATCACCATTCACCACATGAATTTTCAAGTGAATGTAGTTGCTTAGTATAATTTTAAATAGTCTTAACTCTAAAATAAGTGTTTGAACCATACATTTTTTTATTTAGGAGTGTTTAAAGTTATTTAATTAAAATAAATGTCTAACATTTCATTAAAAATTATTTTAAAGTCGAACTATCAACGTTCGTTAGAAAAATTGTCGCTCAATTATTGCTCGGCATATGGCCTAATTTTTTTAATTTAAACAATAAAATTATTTTTTAAGAAACCTCATAAATTCTTTAATTTCTCACAAAATCCCTAAATCCATAAATTAAAAAAAAAACTCAAAACCATAAAATGTTTAAAAATATAGATTCAAAGATTTAAGGCAATGGAAGGGGGCAACCAACTAGTAGGGATCCGATAAGAGAGGTTGTGCTTGTGGTTGTGGTTCAACTTTGGAAATAAAGGACTTTAGAGATTTTAGGAATTCATGAATTTAGGGCGACTAGAGGACAATTTAGGGGTTGAAAGTGGTGGTTTGGTGGTGGAAAATCCGCGGTGGTATTAGGGATTTGGTATTAGGAATTTAAGGATATTTTTTATATAAAAAAATTAGAATTTAAGTTTAATAATTTAAGATGACGACTAGGCGATAATTGACGGTGGGTCGAGGACGAGGGACTAGGCGGTGTTGTTTCGATGTCAGCAAATGGGTGGTGGTAGAATGGATTTAGGGATTTACGAGTTTTGGAAATTCATGGGTTTAGGAAATTAAAAATTTTAAAAAAATTTAAAAAAATTCCATAAATTTAAAATCATTTAATATGTCATGTTTTAATTGGGTAACAGATTTTTTTAAAGTATGTGAAAAATTTTAAATGATTATAGAATGAAACAATGGCGAAACTTGGAGTAAGAGTTTGGGGGACCAACTTGAATTTTTTTAAAAATAGAGGCTTAAACTAAAATTTTTAAATTTTTTTGAAGATTTAACTAAAATTTTTAATAATCTTGAAAGATTTAATAAGAATTTAAAAAATTGTGAGAGGAAATTTGATTAAAATTATTTAAAAACTTAAAGCTTAATATGATTTTTTTTAAAATTTTGAGGGCATCAAATAAAAAATAATTAAAATTTTAAGGGTCTTTTAACAATTTAAAAAAAATTAGGAAGGGCTATGGCCCCACATGCCATGCTTACGTTTCGCCTCTGAAATGAAACGTTTGACATATAATTTACAAATAAAACTTCAAGCACCTAAAATAAAAAAAAAAATATACATAATTTGACCACTTATTTCTAATTAAGTCTTTTAAATATATAATTTTTTATTTTAAAAACAAATAAACCTAATAAAATGGACGTACAACAACTAAAATTATATTAATATGCAAAGTTTGTTTTATATGCAAATAATATATATTTATTAAATATTGTGTTTATTCATTAAATTATTTATTATGCAAGGTTAGTGAAAAATATTCGGCAAGTTTTAGTTGTTTATTTTTATTTTTTGAACAATAGTTAAGCATGTCTTTATTGAAAAAGAACAAAAACAACAACTCAGTTACAAACGAATCAAATCATAACTAGAATGAAAGAAACAAAGAAAAGAGAAAAAACAACAAACAAGACATAGAAACAAAACAGAATAACACAGTACATCCAAACCAATGAAGACGTTGAGAGCAGAATAAAACTACGATTTTCACTGCATGATACTTCTGAAAACGTAAAAAGATATAGTCAAATGGAGGAATGTAGAAAAAGGAAAGCAATCAGTAATTCATCACGTCAAAATAAGAATCATCGATGACTAATGGTTCAAGAAAAGTGGAGTCGAAAATCTGAGCCAACGGACAACCATCGTTAGAAAAGAAGAATAAGTGGCCACAGAACCACAACGACGCCCTCACCACACACGACCAAGCCTGAAAACAAAGAAAATAACAAATCAAAATCCATAGAGGAACACCATGTGGGGAGCATAGAAAAAAGAGAGAGAAGGAATCCCCTTTTGTTCGCGATTCATGAACCTCCTCGCCAAAAGAGGGCTAGGACAGAACTATTATCTCTCTAAAAAAGTTAAAATGAAACGATCAACACATGTATTGAGATTTGAGACACCACAATCAAAAAAAGGGAAACAAAAGTAAAGAAAGAGAGATAAAGAAAAAAAAAAGCAAAGTAGGTAAGAAAGAAGAAAGAAAAGCTCGTTGTTATTATAACTACGGTTAATTGTCACCGATAATTAATTTTAGATAAAGTATATAGAATTTTAATTGAAGGGTTGACAAAGATTTAGTAGTTGCTTTATTTTTTTATTTATTATCAAGCTATAACATCACTTAATGAATTTGTTTCACTAAAAATAAACCTTCTTTTTCCTAAGATTAAATAAATTTCATTATTAACTAAAATCAATTTTATCTCAAGGTTTACTTAATGAATTTATATATTTTTTTGAAACTAAATTATATTCAATGGTGAAAGAATTACAAATGAATCACATCGTAAACAATGGAAGTTCACTGCAAAAATATACAATGCAAAAAAAATTAACGGTGTGAAAGACGTTAAAAAATTAAACCTAACACCTTCAGAAGAAACTTATGAAATGAAATCCAGAAAGCTATTACTTTGCCTTGGGTGCTCTTTGAAGACAACATAATTCTTTCGCCACTCATTCTTGGCATATCGGCACAACCACAAAAAAATCATAACATGAAGTGTTCGGCCTTCCTCCAGTGACCAAAAAGTTCGTTGATACTCGTCACCCGAACTCTAAACTATCAAAAGATAGACTGAAACTGCCATAAAAGCAAACAAAGAAACTGCCATACAAGCAGACAAAAGAACTGCTATAGAAGTAGACGAAAGAACTGTTAAAGAAACATATATTGTAGAAACCTGGCAAAGTAAAAAAAAAGAAACTAAAAAATACATTGACAACGATGAAACATATTTATATACATAACTAGCAGAACGACCAACGGCCGCCGCTGACGAAAGAAAAAAAGAACGAAGATAATTTTGATAACTTAAAAAAATTATAACCGTCTCAGAGAAAATGAAAGAGGTTGAGAAAAAGACATATATTTGATATTCTAGATTTTTTTAAAAATATATTATGACGATATATTACATGAAATTATATACGACACATCAAATTTTTACGGGTAAATTATACCTAAGGTCTTTATTATGAATAAATTGAAAGTTGGATCATGACACTTTAAATTTTTTTAATTTGATCATTCTATTTATCGTTTGTTAACAATCAAGTAACTTTGTATCGATTACAACATTAAACTGAAAATTGATATTATTTTAACATTGTGCTTTAGTTTAAACTTCAATTATATCAATACTGGGCCATTAAAATCAATGGTTTGAACAAATCTTAATGGTACACGTACGATGATGTAGAGGAATTTTAACGGTCCAGTGATATAATTGAAGTCTAAACTAAAGTTTAGCGCTAAAATGGTATCAATTTTTCGTTCCGTGGTATAATTGATACTAAACGTAAAGTTCAATAGTATCCGGCGTAATTTACCCTTAAATATATAACAAACATTAATTTTTCTAGGAAAATTTACACTTTGGTCACTCAACTGTCAAAATCTGATTCAACTTTGTTTGGTTTTCTTGTCTAATTTCTTACAGGTTAATGATGGATCAACTTATTATTGGTTTGATGTTCTTCTTGAACAAAAATTCTCCGAAGCAATATCTGTAACGCCCCGGTTTAGGGGTCGGGTGAATAATAATAATTTAATATTATTTCCGGGTCCGGTTTTGTAATTAAAAATAATTTTGGGCCTCGGGTTTTAAGACAACAAAATTTAGTTGGACCATATTTTTTTAAACAAGCCCACATGGCCATGGGGGGCACCTATTGTGGTTTTCCTTTTTATTTAAGGGTATTTAGGTCTTTGGACCTTTAATTTTAAACCAACCTAAATAATGATTTTATTTTTAGCCATCTTCTTCCCCACTACCCATTTCTCAGACAAAAGAAACCTCTCCCCCTTTGGAGCACTATTCCATTCATAACTCACCCAATCTTGAAGGTTTTTCGAAGGTAAGGTCGTTTTTGAGTTGCTTTCATTATCCTCAACTAGCACATACCTTTATTTTCTAGAAAACTCATGATTTTGGTGATTTGGGGGGTTTTGAAATTTTGATTAAAAATGTCATTTTTGACACCTTTAACTTAGGTTTTTGATCTCTAAATGATATATGAGTTGTTTTCAATCTAAAGGGTCCAATGAGTATAATTTTTATGAAGTTTTGGGGTGTTTCCCGGAATGGGGTTTTGGGGAGGTTTTTGGGAGGCTTTAAGTTGAGTTTTGGGGGTGTTTTATGTGAATATGAGAGGGCTGATGGATAGGCTACATGTAAGGGAAGTTTTGGAGACTTTAGGGAGTAGTTTGAAGGATGAAATCAATGGTTTTAAGGGTTGCTTAAGGGCTGCTCGGAAATTGGTATTTTGGGCTTGTTTTCAATGTGAAAATTGAAGTCTTGTGCTTAGTATATTATCCGGGTTGAGTATTTTAGATCATGGACTGACTTGAGGTTATTTGCTTGGTGTTGGTTTGGCTAGAGGCGAGAATTTTGGTTGGAGAAGCTTCGGGGACAAATCTGGGGATTTCGGAGTCTTGAGCTTGGTCTTCGATCTTCTCTTGGGTAGTAACGGTGAGTAGATTCATTGGTTTGTACTTTGTGCTTGATATGGACTCCTTTGGGGTTTGGGTAGAACCTTGAGAGGTTGCCTAAACCCGTGTGTAAGTCTCCCTACTCATAAGTTGTTGTGACAAGTTGATTGTATATACAATGTGACCATTGAATGCATTTTAAGTTGTCAATGTTGTAGTCGTGTTGAGTTCGTGCCTCACGTGATGGTGGTCTAAACTACGGTGATGTGTAGTCCCGCCGGTAGTGACTAGTAGGGTAGTACTTTGATGTGTAGTCCCATTGTACATCCACTAGTCGAAACGGTGATGTGTACTCCCACCGTATGTGTATGATGGTTGTGCTTGTGCAAACCATGTGTTGATATGAGATTAACCCTTGTGCATCCATTGCTTTCTTGCATATAAATCGTGTTTTGGAAAACTACATGTTGTGAATTGTAGAGCCTCTCTCACTAAGCTAGTTGCTTATGCTCTTTGTTTCCAACATGCAGATCGTTAGAGTTCGGGAGGCGAGCGGGCGAAGGAGGAGCTTTTGAGGGTTCTCAAGCAAGTTTAAGTATGGTTTGCTTTTTGTAATAATGCCTAGACAATGGGGTGTAGAGTGTAGGAGTTGAGGTCAAACTCCTTAGGAATTTATGTTGAGTATGTTAAACTCAAGGTTATGTTATGCTTTGCTTCTTGGTTTGCTATTTATGTTTGATATGATGCTTATGTGAACGTGCCTTATTATGTGTGTTGCTGGCCTTGTATGCCTTATAATTGACTATCCTTTGTGAGGAGTTCATGCTTGTTAAGTATGCACTTTTGGGTGAAATTGCATGAAGCTTTGTTTCGTATGAATTTCATTAGATTAAATGCCTCACATGTTAAATTGTGATTGTGGTTTGGTGTATGTATGTTGCTTGTGCTTAGGGGAGTCCAATAATGCACTTAGAGTTGGGTTAAGGGTCACTTGTGCAAAAATCGTGGAGTTGCAGTGCAGGGGGTATCGATACCCTAGCTAGGGTATCGATACTGTCTTGCCCAAAGGCCTCAGATTTTGCCTGGGGTATCGATACCCTAAGGGTATCGATACCCTCCAAAGTCTCTGTAATTTGGATTTGGGGGGTTAGAATAGAGCGTATCGATACGAGGTCCCGAGTATCGATACTGATATATTTTGTTGACCAAGGAAGGTTGACCGAGGAAGAGGGTATCGATACCCCTGGTAAGGGTATCGATACGGTCATCTGGTGTTGACTTCCTGGGTTGATCTAGAAGGGGGGGGGGGTATCGATACCCCTGGCAAGGGTATCGATACTGCCTGCCTGTAAACTTAAAAATGGACTGTTCATGCATGGCCGGAGTTCGAATGTGTCTTCCTTGTATGTTTCCGCCGTTGTGAATCACTTAGGGTTTAATCATCCTCTAGACAAGATAAAAAAAAGTAGGGTTGCTAACCGAGGGGGAATCCTTTGGGTTTCGCTTCGGTTTTCCCCGTGTGGCTCACTCGGACCGGTCATCCGACCAGACCGGGACGAGGGGATTACAATATCATATGCCCTATTACTTGTGAAGTTGCAAAAAAAGCTTTAAGTTTTTTGTTGCATAATTGCATACACCTTAAAACATGTGAAGCGATCATTTCATTTCCACTTTGTGCTAATGTTAGCGACCTTGCAATTAAGAACGGACGTGAGATTTTATGTTAGAGACACAAATGTTTTGAAAGATATATTAAAAATTTATTAATATAAAATTAAATTATTAATAGAAAATATAAAAAAATACCTACACTACATGAAAATTTAAAAATTTTGAGGGCTGCAACTGCACCCCTCAGTCCATCACTACTTGCAATGAGGAATGACGCTTTCCCTACTTTGTTGTGCACTACTAAGTGAAACTCACTACGTTCTCGATTTCTAAATTCATTTAATATGTGATAAACCTATAACGACCACGATGATGGAAAAAAAGACAAGCAATAAAGGAAAATGATAATGCAGCAATTCAAACAGAAAATGTTCTTCTCGTTCTTTTTCTTTTTACATATACACGAAGTATAAAACATTTGAAGAACTTTTTTCTAAGAAGAGTACCAATCCAATGAGGAATTGATCTTGCACCATGGACGGATGTGTGTAGAAACATTAGGGGGTGCAAAAGACCCCCACTAATCTAATTAAAGTGTCTTTCAAACTAATTATAAAGTATAAAAAATTAATATTTTTATAAAAATATAAGAATTGTCTCTACTTGATTTTTTGGAATATACGGTTAACAATACTTATTGCAGTGCTGTGAAAATTCCCCAAATTTCATATCTCACTATGATTTCATTATATGAAAATTTTTGGTTCCACCACTGTCTTGTACCAACGGTATGAGAATAAAAAAACCCCCGAATAAAGCTGAATTACAATAAAATTAAGTGATTAAAATGTAAAATTTCCCCAAAATATAGTGTCTGTTGTACACTTAAACGACAAAGTGACATGATTCTTAGTAAATAGTAATCAATAAATAAAATGTTCAATGTAACATTTTCAAATAACATAATTCAATTGTAAACTTTCTCATAATACACCAGCTGAAATATATAATTTACCCAAATTTTACTCAATTATCGTCCAATTGGGTAAAGTATAAAAAAAGCCAGCACGTGAATTATGCCAGCTGAGGTGGAAGCAAAAATATCACCAACGTGTGATGGAAGCAAAACCTCATAGTACATTTTCCCCATCAAGCAGCCCTCCTCTTTTTTTTCCTTCATATTTTTATATACCCCACTCAGCTTTGAAAATAAAACCTTTCCTTTTTTAGTTTTTAGCTTCTAAATTTTCCATTTGTAATTCATCCACTTTCTCCAGCTAACCAAAGTCATGTATCCATCGTCTTCCTCTCAAAAACCCACCGGCCAATCCGGGCTGACCCGTTACGGTTCAGCTCCCGGTTCCTTCCTCACCAACGCTGTCGATTCTGTCATCGGAGCTGATTTTAACCTCGTCGGCCACTACTACTCCGCCGCCGACTCCTCGTCTCTAACATCGGAGTCGACTTGTAAAGCCAGCTCGTCCAACGATCCACGAGAGCCTAAATCGTCGGCTGCTCCTCCGCCCCCTCCGCATCATCCCCATGGGTCTTATCCTGCACCCTCTCCTTCTTCCTCTCTGCTCAGACAGCGCAGCTCCCCTGCCGGTTTCCTTAGCCACCTCACGTCTGAAAACGGTAATGCTTCTTTCCCTTTTTTATTTTGAGAGAGACCGTTTTGTCCTCATTATATCTGCTTAATCAGTTAATCATTATCCGGTTAGGGGTATTTTTGACTTTTCACGGCGTCCTTTTCCTTTGATTGGTGGCTTTTCTCCTACTGGTTATAATTTTAGCGGAATGACTAAAGGCGTTGACCAAGTTTTTACGTTGACCCCAATGTCTCTATATATTCAATTTAATTGCAAAAATTAGACTAATAATGAATCTCACCTTCGAAGAAAAGATAGCTCTAGCCAACTATGAACGAGTCCTTAGATTTTTTTTATTCTGAATTGAGAAATTAAATTAAAAATATTTGTAAGATTTGGTTTGGATTAATTATTTAATATACCAGATATTAATAGTTATCTTAATTTGTTTCTTTTATTTAAACTAACGATTTAAAGTTTATTTTTTTAAAATATTTTCAATATGGTGTTAATTTATCGTATTTATCTCCAAATGTTATATTTCGAGTTTCAAACGTCCAATTTTTATATTGATTAAACATTTTAGTTCTCTGTTAAAAATTATATATTTAGTTTATTTTTTTTGTTGTCTTTTCGATTTTTCACGGCTTAGCTCTGATTAGTCCCGACTCATTTGTGCCGTACACTTAATTTTAGTAGGTGAGTCAAAATTTTGATTAGTCCAATTTTAGTAGGTGAGTCAACTAACTAACGAGGATTTTTTTATATATACAAAATCTTGAACATTTTAGTTCTTTGACGGATGCAAAATTGGATTATTTCCATTTTTTTGGAAAAAGAAATATATTTAATTTAATTTTTGAAAGGATTTTTAGTCATTCAATTTTTTCTTATTGCTGGTATTATGTGGTTGTCACTTTTAATCCTTTTAAAATTTTAAATTTGTTTCAACGTCCTATTTTTTATTGATTAAAAAATATTTTAGTTATTTTTTTGTCTTTTTTTGGTTTTTCACAGCTTAACCCTGATCAGTCTAGATTGATTTACGTTGTACAACTGATTTTAGTGAGTGAATCTTTTAACGATAATTTTTTTACATATATAAGGTCTCGAATATTTTAATTTTTTGGCAGATGTAAAATTGGATTATTTCCATTTTTTTAGAAAAAGAAATATGTTATGTAAAGTAAATTTTTTTGTCAAATGTAATTTTTTTTTTATTAATTACCTTTAGATTATTAAAAAATAATATATTTTACTAATCATGAGGGGAGTATTAGAAATCTTTTCTACTTTAACTAATGGTTGAAGTTAAATGTTAAATTCTTTTGACAATAGTTAAATGTTAAATTTTTGTTCGATATAAAGTAGTTTTAAAATTTGTGTTAAAAGCCTTCTCTATATGAGATAGTAAAACGCCTAGAATAAGTCATTATACTTTTTATGACGAGTTTTGTGCACTAATTACATTCCATCAATTTTTATTTGTCTCATTAAAATATATTGTTTGCCGAAACGTTTCAGGGTTTTATTCGTAACTTGACCTTAAACCATATCAACTTTTCCATTTTAACATTTAAATTTATTTTATTTTGACACTCAAATTATCATTTTATCCATTTTACTCTAGAAGTTATCAATATCCAATAAAACATGTCTTGTATTATGTTCTTATTGGCAACTTTTTTTGAACACAAATTAAAAAAAACTGATATAATTCAAAGGTTAAATGAATTGATTTTTTTTTCTTTTCAACTTCACAATTGTATTCCGTAAAGTTTTACAATTATTTTTCTTATTCATGGGATTATGTGGTTGACAGTTTTAATCCTTTTAAAAATTTAAATTTGTTTCAACCATATTTGGGACAGGTAGGTCAGTCTGAGTTGTTGTAGTGTTGGTTGAATGGATGCAAAAGAGAAAGGAAAATAAAAGAAATAATAAAATTGAATGCAAGCAACCCACTATGGTAGTCTATTTTGAGATCTTACAGGGTATCTGTCACGTGCCTCACATGTCCCCACCAATTTCTTAGGAATCCAAACATTATGCCTTTTATTTTACTTTATCATAATCGATGTAGGTGCACAAAATATATAGTACAATATATTATGCCTTGTCCAACACAAGTTGGAATAAAGAATAAGATAGATGAGCGTTGGAGTTGCACCCCAATGCCCAATGGAATGAGGGGACTTACGGCGAATAGAAATCCTTTTTTAGTATTTCTATTTATATTTAATATTAAAAAAAATTAAATTTAAGATTAAAATTTAAGATTATAATTCAAGATTTGAGTGCAGGATGTATTTTTAGGGTTTAAAACTTAGAATTTAAAATCAATGTTTTAGTGTTAGACATAAAGAAAGGCACTGAAAATCAGATGAAAATTTTTGTTTACTTGCAACTTGGTCCCTTGGTCCAAATAAAAAAATTAAGATTGACCCTATACAGAATTAATAATTCAATTTAATTTTTTAAATATAAATTTTTAGTTTTGACCCCCCATAGAATTTTTTACTTTACCTCTGTCAGAAGGATAGTATCTTTTATTATCTTATACACTGCGGTGAAAAACAAAACTTTACAAGCGGAGTAATTTAAGGATTTATGGTTTTAATTTATAATTTAGAGGTTATGGTTTAGGGTTCACGATTAGAATTTAAGGTTTAGAGTTTAAATTTTTACATTAAAATTTAAAGGTTAAAATTTTAGATTTTAAATTTTAACTTGAAAATAAATATGCTTATGTAAAAAAATTTACACTGACAGTGCATTAAATATTTACTTGTATTTTTTCTCTCAATTTTTTTATCTATTTATAAGTCTTTGATCATACCTTATTCTAACGTTGAAATATGTGCGAGTTATAAATGTCGAACACAAGTGATTTAGATAAAAAAAAAGTCGAGTGACATTTTCCTAGGCCAAACATGCACCCAAAGGGAAGTCATATATTTTAGAAAAATTTGTGTAAATTTTTAATTTTCATAGGTTTATTTTATGTTGTTTTAGTTTTTCATTTTTTAAATATTTGTTTTTGTTATTTATATGTAACATATATTCGGATTTAAATACAAAAATATAATTATTAAAAGACATTCATATGTATGATTTTTTAAAATAAATATATTTGTATCAAACACATTATATACATGCTTTTTTAAAATTTTAGAGTTTTACAGTTTGGGTACATGTTAATAACTTTATATCTATATGCATGTTTCGTTTTTCCATTAAAAATTAAGACTTTAAAACCATATCTAAATGCATGTTTCGATTTTACTTTGAAAACTAAGACTTAAAAATAACCCTATAACTTAGGGATTAATATCCTATATACTGGCGGTGGAAACTGAAAGTTTTCATGAGCGCCTTAGTTTTAAGATATAAAGAGTTAGTTTAGGTATAGGGTTTAGAGGTTTAGGTGTAGGGGTTTAGAATTTAGAGATAGTTGTTTTAATTTAAGGTTTATGGTTATAATTTAGGGTTTAGTTTTTAGGATAATATGGCGAGGATTTAAGTTTTAACTTACAAACCTTAAATTATAACTCTAAACCTTAAATTGAAACAACTATCCCTAAATTCTACCCCTACACCTAAACCCCTAAGCCCTATACCCTAAAATAACTCTATATACCTTAAAACTAAGGCGCTTGTAAAAACTTTCAATTTCCACCGCCTATGTATAAAATATTTATCCACGAGTTTGTACGATTCACATTATTTGTCCTTTTGGTACGGTAGTCATGTGGAATGACTAAGAAAAATACTCATAAAACAAATAAAACAACTTTAAGGATAATCATTTCATTCCACAAGCGATTTTATTTCCACAAGCGTCTTAGTTTTAAAGTTTAGTGATTTCGATATTTATAATTGTGTGGTTATAATTTAGGGTTTTGAATTAAAATTTAAGACTTATAGGTTAAAACTTAAATATCTAACTATATTACCCTAAACAGAATCCCAACATCTAAGCTTTAAATTTTAATCCTAATCACTAAATTCTAACTATAAACCATAAATTCTAATACCTCAAACTTAAACCCTAAACTGTAAATTAAGTTCATAAATCCTAAAACTAAGACGATTGTGAAAACCTTTCATTTCCACCGCCGGTACACGGGATAGTTTTCCGCTTTAATAGAATGACATAATTTTAGGGTTGCAGTTTAGACTATTGAATTTGTATTAATTTCATTCGAGATGAATTTGCAAAAAAAAAAAAAAACTACATTTACTGGTCTATTTTATCATGTCTAAATTTAACTGTTTGGTAGCTTGTGTATTTTATTAGTTCAAATGAAATTCTAAAAAAAAAAACTATATACTCTTAACATATTTGGTCTCGATCAGATTTGAATATTAATCTGTTTGAAAGACCATATCCCTATATCCATGTCCTAATAAATACTAATATTTCAACTATTACAAGGCTACGTAAATTATTGTCCCATGGATTGAGAATGTTGTGGTGCAGCAAAAGGCTAAAAATGATGATTGCAGGTTTTTCTGTAACAATGGGCAACAGAAATTATAGTTGTCAAGGTCAAGGCAGTGGTAACGGTGGGCATGGAGTGTCAAGGCTGAAGTCCCAATTGAGCTTCACTAGACAAGATTCTCTTTCTCAGATCTCTGAAGTAAGTGAGAATCTTGTTGATGGTGTTAGTTCTAACACCAACCACCGAAATGCTGCACATTCATTTGCTGCTGCTGGATTCGGAATGGATTCATGGGATAACACAAACTCCATTGCGTTTTCTGCCCCACCAAGCAAGAGGGCTAAGAATATTGATGGTGATTTTTACAACTGCCTCAATGGCTTGGAAACTCAGGTGAACAACTTAGTGGTGTTTGTTTCCCAAGAAAAATGAACATTTGGGAGTCTATTATTTCTCATCATTTGATGTTTGTTTCAGTTTAGCATGCCCCAAACAACGCTTGAGATGGCCACAGTTGAAAAGCTGCTACATATTCCTGAAGATTCCGTGCCTTGCAAAATCCGAGCCAAGCGTGGTTGTGCCACTCACCCTCGAAGCATTGCTGAAAGAGTAAGTTCGGATCCAACAGAGAATTGGTATAGCTGCAATTTTTGTCTCAGCATTAAACTTGTTGTGTATGTACAGGAGAGAAGAACAAGAATAAGTGGGAAACTGAAGAAATTACAAGACCTTGTTCCTAACATGGATAAGGTAATAACATGTTTCTATCTACCCGAGCCCTTATATTGAATCTACATAAAGGTTGCTTTAAATCATTCATTACCTTGTGAGTTGTGAAGTTATGGTGAAAAGGGTCCAAAATTTTATTTCAGACAAAAATGACGTATCTTTAAAATCTTCTTGCAGCAAACAAGTTATGCAGACATGCTGGACTTGGCTGTGCAGCATATTAGAGGCCTTCAAAATGAAGTTCAGGTTCGTAAATATTTCATTCTCAGTTTCAAACATCATTATGAGGCTTCTGAACGCGATATATGCATGGATAATGATATAGATAGGGACAAGTTCAGGGTTTAACATCAAAGGACAGACCGATTAACTTTGAAATAAATAAGGTCTTAATTTTTTTTAAATAATTCATATGCACGTGCATGGTAAAGTAGATTCAATCAATTTTCTCATGCACAACTCTGTTCCTGGATATAGAATCAAACTATGATGATATGCATGTGCATGCATGGTAGAGTAGATTCAATTAATTTTCTCATGCGTGGCTCTGTCCCTGGATATAGAATCAAACTATGATGATATGCATGTGCATGCATGGTAGAGTAGATTCAATCAATTTTCTCATGCGTTGCTCTGCACCTGAATATGCATGTGCATGTGCATGTGCATGCATGGTAGAGTAGATTCATCAATTTTCTCATACGTGCCTCCGTCCCTGAATATAGAATCAAACCATGATAATATGCATGTGCATGCATGGTAAAGTAGATTCAATCAATTTTCTCATGCGTGGCTCTATCCTTGGATATAGAATCAAACTATGATGACATGTACGTACATGTGCATGTGCATGCATGGTAGGGTAGATTCAATCAATTTTCTCATACGTGGCTTTGTCCTTGAATATAAAATAAAATTATGATGATATGCATGTACATGTGCATGCATGGTAGAGTAGATTGAATTAATTTTTTCATGCGTGGCTTTGTCCCTGGATATAGAATCAAACTATGATGATATGCATGTGCATGCATGGTAGAGTAGATTCATCAATTTTCTCATGCGTGGCTCCGTCCCTAGATATAAAATTAAACTATGATGAGATACATGTGCATCTGCATGCATGGTAGAGTAAATTCAATCAATTTTCTCATGACTAAAAACATATCAATTTGCCTTTAGAATGTTTAAAAATACCTGTATTTCGGCAACTTTTCTTCAAATTTATGTTGAGATTTATGCTTGTTATATTGCAGAAACTCCAGAAAGAAATGGAAACCTATACCTGTGGGTGCAAACAAAGCTTATGACGTTTGGTGGAGGGAACAAGATTTCCAATTTTTGAAGCCAAGACTAATTTAGTTGGGTTAGCTTGAGTTAATAATGAGAAGAATAGAATTGTATATAAATGAAGTGACATTGTTTCTCTAGTTTCACAAGTGATTGAGTTGGAAACTGAAAAATAAAACAGTTTGCAAATTATTCTAGATTCCACTGTTAAAAACCTGGGTCTGTCATGTGTAACATATGTTTTGGCTTTTCTACTTTAGATGGGAATGAAGAATTCAATATTTATTTTAATGTTGAGGGTTTGTTTTTATACGTCTTCGGTGCTTTTCTGTTTATGCAATTTAAGATAGGAACTATGAAGCACAAGTACTTCAATCCAAAACCGTACTGCATATCCAATACGTTCTCCTATAGGGTCATATTAGGTATGATTTGGGTATTTACAAATATTTCTTTCTATTTCCTTTTTCCCCTGTTCTCCCACTCATTTTCTTTTCTAATTTCTTTTACTCACATTTTTTTGAAAATTTTTTTTCTCACATAATTCAATTGTAAATATATAAGTATGTATGATGCCATGCTCACATGTTTTTTTTATGAATTTTAGTTTTTACATTTCTTTTATAAGTATAAAATTTATTTTATATTAGCATGCTTATTTCTATAATTTTACAAATTATCGTTTTTTCGTCCCCATTTTCATATCTATTTTATTGCAACATAACATAGGATATGAGAATGTTACAATTTGCAGTTATTTGAGTCGTGGGATTTTGCAGCAATTTGTAAGGATTGAAATAGAATTGATAAGAGGTAAGGAGAACATATCAAAATTTTAGAGAGGTAGAGAGAATAATAGAGAGGAAGAAGACATAGATTTCATTCATGATTTTTGATAAAAAGGAAAATAGGTTAACAAGCCCTATTTTACATGTTTACAAATGAGCTAAACTACGTCGTTCTCTTAAACAAACTTAAAGATAAAACTAACGGCTAATAAAGCCAGCTCAACACATCAACACAAATAACAAAAATTAAAATAAGACCATGACAATACTTTCTTCTCGAAAAGATCTTTGACCTCAAGGATCAAAGGATGGATATTGTTGCTGCAACTTGTAGAATAATTCCTAGGCGGCATCCTCGGAAAAAGAGTTGAACCACTCTGCCAACACTTCTGTGACAACACTATTTTTCATTTTCACCATTCTCCTCTTTAAGATTTTCTGTGGTTCCTTCACTATAGAACCATCATTCCCCACCAAAGGTAAATCAGTCTAAAAATTGTTCGAGCCAATATGTTTCTTGATTTGCGAGATGTGAAACACATGATGAACCTTAGAATGAACATGCAATTTCAGTCTATATGCCATTGTTCCTACTCTTTCAATCACTTTATAAGGGCCAAACTATTTTTGGGGGTAACTTCTGGTTTTCTCTATACTGTACTGATTGTTGTCTATAAGGTTGGAGCTTTAGATAAACCAATCACCAATATGAAATTCGCAGTCAATCCTCTTTTTATCTGCTTACTGCTTCATCCTCTCCTTGGCCCATAGATAGAACCTCAACATCTTCACAACCGCCTCTCTATGTTGCAACTATCTATCAACAACATCAACTTTAGATTCTCTAGCTAAATAAGGTGGGTGAATGGAGGGATTACAACCATACAAAGCCTTATGCGAAGTGGTTTGGATAGTTGAGTGATGGATGGTATTATACTACCATTCAGCTAAATGTAACCAACTACTCCATTCACTTGGTCTCTCACCAGTCATGCATCTTAAGTAAGTCTCTAAACACTGGTTCACTCTCTCTGTTTGCCCATCAGTCTCGGGGTGGTAAGCAGTAGAAGGAGTAACGACCACTCTCAATTTCTTGAACAACTCATTCCAAAAGGTGATCATAAACACCTTGTCTCGATCACATACAATGCTCCATGGTAGTTCATGTAATTTGAAAATATTCTCCATGAAGATCTGAGCAACATCCATTATTGTAAAAGGATGGGACAATGTAATGAAATGGCCATATTTGGTTAGCCTATCCTCCACCAGCACCATAATGCAATTCTTCCCATTTGAATTACACAATCCTTCAATAAATTCCATGTTGATTGAGGTCCAAACAGTTTCTGGTATTGGTAGTGTTGAGTTGATCAATCGATTGCAAATGGCCAAAAGGGGGTGAATTGACGATTAAAATTTGAAGGGAGAAATTGGACGAATGAAAAATTGGACAAAGGCAATTTATAGTGATTCAAGTTCCTAAATGAACTCTACCTCCACTACCTTAGCTCCCACTAAAGATTTTCAACCAATCCACTAATTGATTCTTCCTCTTTTCTTGGATGAGGAGGAAACCTTACAAGATCGATTAACCTTTCTACTCAAAGCTTAATCCAACTCACTCTTTACAAAGAAGGAATATGGTAAACCTTACAATTACCTCTCAAAGGTTGATGTTTACCCAAATACAATAAATCACACCCTAAGCTCTCAATAAAAAATACAATGAAAGACTCAATTGAGTTGGGTACAAAGATTTGACTTTAAATGATCAAAGTTTGGATTTGAATGTTTTGATGTTGCTTGAAGGCTCAATTGTTGTCGCTGTAGCTTTAGAGACATGTTTTTATACATTCTCATTGATTTCTAGCCGTTTGGGTGGTAGAGATCATTAATAAAGCCGTTGGGGCTCTCTCTTCCTTCCATAAATGCAGTTCTGCAACTACCCATATCGAAACACGGTACCCATGTATCCGTTGTCACTAGATTTTCACCCACCGTTGTTAAATAATTTTAAAAATAAAAAACATTTTTTCTTAAAACAATAAAAGCCCCCCTTCTAAATAAATAACCAAAAAAAAACTTCATCCCAAAAGGCCCATTTAACCATTTTAAAATAATAATAAATAATAAGGCCACCTTAAAATGCAAAAGCCCACCTTTTAAAACCCATTTGAGTAAATAATAATAATAATAATAATAATAATAATAATAATAATAATAATAATAATAATAATAATAAATGTAAAAAAATGGGAAATAAAAATGGCAGCAAAAAATAATAAATAAACACAGCAAAAAACAACAAAGAAAAATAGCAAAAAATAAAGAAAAAAAAAAGAAAAGAAAAAGGGGAACCAACGTGCGTCACGCGCCTAGCACGTGTGCTGCACGCACGCGGGCTGGTTCTCGGAACCCCTTGTTTGACGCACTACCCACGACCGTTCGTTGTCCACCGGCCACGGTAGCTGTCGCCGTTGGTGTCGATCAACACGTCTCACCGTCGCCGACCCAACGACACCAATGCCGCTTGCCGCCATCCACTGCAGTTGCCGAAATCTGCAAAAAACAGAGAAGAAATTGTCAAAACCTAGGTTCAAATCAAAGGAAAATTCGATCTCGAATTTGAACCAAATCGGGATATTCTTGAGGGTTTTTCCGAGGATCAAGCCTTGTGTCGGATGTAGGCTTCAATTTAGGGATTAAATCCCTATTTGGCTTGAATTGTAAGCTGAAAATTCAACTATAAAACCCCCTAAACCCCATTGTTCAACACACTTGAAAAGCGAAAAACAAAGCTTAAAAAAACCCAAAAATTCTCTAAAATTTTCTCTGAGTTTGCTGGAATTTTTGGGGTGAAGTTCGAGCTCCGGACAATTTTCTAGAGGAGTTTGGGAACCAATTTATGAAAGATCGCATTCGAGTTCTTCGCTTTTCGGTAAAAATCTTCTCCTTTCTTTTAATTTTTTTAGTGAATTCCACTTGTTCTTGGTTGAATTTTGTTTTCTTGTATTTGCGTTTGTGTTTGTTTGATTTTAGGTTGTGTTCATTGAAGTTGGAAAATCATTTCACGAAATCCGGTAATATTTTTGTTTAAATTTTTTTGATTATTTTTTAGTTTAATCTTTAAAATTCTTGCATGTTTAAAAAAATATTGTTTTAGGAGCTTTGATCTTTAGAAATGAAATATTTGAACGTTAAAAGTGTTTTTTAGATTTAGGAATAAAATGAATTGATTTTGTTTTAAATAAAAAATAAAATTAAGAGGTTTAATTAGAAGATAATAAATCATGGGTAAAAAAATAATAAAAAAGGCTTAATTTATTAAGAAAAAATAAAAGAAGATTTTGGAAATATAGTTTTTAATAATATAAAGTAGCTTAGGAAAAAGTAAATAAGGGTGCTTTTTAAAAGATAATAAATAATAAGTTTTCCAAAAAGAAGAAAAAAATATGATAAAGATAAAATTTAAAAAAAGACTTTAGTAACCATAAGTAGAAGTTTAGAATTTTAGGAGAAAAAAAGATTTAAAAAAACATAAAGAAAAAGTCTTTTCTAAAATAAGGTTTTAAATTTTTTAAATCATCTTTTAAGTAAAGTTTTTAAAAAAAATGAAAAAATAATAAAAATAATTTTTGAAGTCTTTAAAGAAAAACTATTTTTTTGGAAATAGAAATAAAAAGAATAATAATTTAAAAAACTAAAAATATAAAAAAGTCAAAAGAAGGGTCTTGGTTTTAGAAGTAAAAAAAAAATAAAATAAAAAGTTTTTAAAAAGAAATAATAAAAAGTAAAAACACAAATGAAAAATTTAAGTTTCTTGTTTGTTCTTTAGAAATATGTCAAAACTTAGGATTAGGTTCTAAAAGCTTAGATAGACATGTTTGTAGAAAAAATTACTTCACAAAAAATAAGACACACTTAAGCAAACTTAAATTAGGAATAAAAGACTTAGACTTTTTAAAGATTTTTAAATAATCAAATTTTGAATAAATAAAAAAATGCTCAACACATCGAATTTTCTTGTTGCTTGAAAAATGAAATTAATTTAATGCGGTGTCTTATCAAACGAGAATGACTGGTTAGCGCCAGAAATGTTGGCGGTGATTAAAGTTCATCTCCCAGGCGATAAGGCCGTTAAATAGTTTCATATTCATTAAACGGACAAATAAAATCAAACTTTTGTGAACTTGCAAATTCCAGTTTTGAAAACGATTCTAAAATCAATTAGGTACCAATTTTGGGCGTCGTGGGGTTGCAAACTCTTCCCCACGCGTAACTGACCCCGAGCCTGTTTTCTGGTTTTCGTAGACCAAAACCGTTGTTTTATTAAAACAAAATGTTTTATTAAAATAACCTTGTTTTAAAGTGATCATCACACTTTTCAAAAAAGATTGGTGGCAACTCTGTGTTTTTTTTTAAGTTTTCCAAAAAGTAGAAGCCTCCTTAAAAAGTGGTTGCGACAGCTTGGCGACTCCGCTGGAGACGTATTTTTGTTTTTAAAATAAAAAAATAGGGCCAGACCACAAATTGATTTTAAATAGTTTTCAAAAAGGGTTTCTTAAAAAAACTAATAGAATTTGCAAGTTCACAATAAGTTTAATTTATTTGTCCGTTTAAATGAATATAATTCTATTTTACGCATTTAAGTTCCAAGCTCTATACTCGAGCTTTGTTCCGTTCATTTAAGTGGGGGGAACATGCTTTGCTCATGTAAGAATATTGATTCTTCGTATGAGCCTAGCAAGCAAGTACCTTCGGGACTCATTCCCTTGTCTTCGTAAGGATATTGATTCTTCGAGAAGGCATCGATGGCGAGTCCTCCTGAGTTGAACTTGATTCGTTTGAAGCCTATAATGGGTAAGAATCGAGAGCCTTGCTACCCTTAGCAGGGGACAACAAGGACAGCTCGAGTACAATTTTTAGAACCAAACCAAGTTTGAGAATCTAGAGCCCACCCCAATAGAGCCATGCGGAAAGCCTAGGGTGTTGAGTCTGGTCAATAGTCAAGTTGCAATAACTGTCTTGAATTTTTAGTGAAATTGTTTTAATTGCGTGTCTTCTTTTGGTTTTAAATCTCTGTTCCCTATTTTGTTTTTTTTTTGCATGTGCATCATTCCATATTTAGAAAGGGTTGATTCTAAAAAATTGCTCAAGTAAAAAACTCTCATTATAGACGGAAGACTCTTAAGGGACGAAGAAGGGAAGAAAGGGAAATAAATGATGAAGAATGAGAATGAAAAACATCTCTGCAAGAAAGAGAGGGAAAATACGGTTGCATGGAAGAGGAAAGCCCACGACAATAAGGTGCATTTGCAGGAGTTGCAAAAAGCTTATAATGAAGTTTGTGAGAAATTAGAACAAAGTCAGGTTTATGTTGCAAAGCTAGAGGCCAAGATAGAGGATCAAAACCAGATGCTCAATAACTTGCAGAGTGGTCTGACCCATGAAGAAATCCAAGCCAGTTTGGATGAAAATGATCTTTTAAAAGAACAGGTCAAAGAAATGGACAACATCATCCAAGAATACAGAACGAAAGCCTTGGTCCTTGAAGATATTACTAAAGGAGGAAGTGATTATTGGCTCACTCGTCTCATAGACATTGCTCGAAGGTTCCGAGAGAGGGATGAGTTTGATAGGATGGTGATGAAACAAGTCCAAGATGTAGCCAGGCACATGACAATGTTGGCAAATGAAGCTGCAGCTCTTTGTCAGTACATCAAGTCCGTTGGAGAAGTTGGACCAAGGCTTATGTGGCTAGTAGAATAAATCAAGGAATTAGGTGTTCAAGCTGAAAAATATTTGTAATTTAAAAAAAAAGAAAAAGATGTAATAAAAAGCTTTTGTATTCAATAAAGAGTTTCCTTTCACGAGCATATTTTCAATGGAATTAATGGCCCTTCGACTGCATTCTTGCATTTGCACTGTTTTGTTTGCTTTGTTGTTTGCTTATGTGAATTCATTTGTGCATATATTCATTCATGTCAAAAACTAACTTAATATATAAACGGCAGAATATTCAAAATTGCTAAGACAACTCATAAATACGGTACACGAGCCCAAACCCGAGCTATGAACTCTGAGGAAAGGTTGATAGCTTTGGAGTCAAACCAAAAGAGCACTCAAGACAAGTTGTAGAAAATGGAAGCCGTCCTGAAACAAAAAATTGAGTTAGTTCATCAAAAGATGATCAGTTTATTAGCTGCCATGCTAGGGTTCAAGGATCCAGATGCGGATGAAGAAAGAGGTCAATGTACCTCGACAATGAGAAGCTGCTCATCCATTGCTTCCAGGACATCTTAGTAGGTTCCACTGCACGTTGGTATTCATAATTAAGTCGAGTGAACATCAAATCATGGAATGATCTGTCCAGAGCCTTCAATGAACAATACAAAAATATTTCAGACATGGTTCCAACTTGTTTGGTCTTGAAAGGGATGGAGCAGAAGAATCTTGAGAGCTTCCAATAGTATGCACAAAGGTGGAGGGATGTAGCGGCACAGGTTCAGCTACCGTTGCTAGAAAATGAAATCACCCCGATGTTTTTGGAAACTCTAAAGGGTCCTTTTTATGATCGCATGCTCAACCATGCTACGAAGAACTTCGTGGACATGCTAATGAATGGTTGTAGAGTGTCCATGAGTTCTATATTTTGTACACATTCCTGCCGTTATTATTGCTATTCTTAAGCTCATTTAGGAATATTTAGGTGCATTGCATGCATAATAACAGTATTTTCTCTTTCACCGTGCTTTTATTGAATATTTTATGTTTGATTAAGAAAAGATATTGTTTTAGTTTAGTTTTTATTTTCAGGTGTTGTAGTTGTGTAAAGGAGGAAAGGACAGATAGGAAAGCTGGAAACAATAGAAGCTGTATTGAAGCAGTTCCAGATGCCGCCAAGTGCCGCCCAGGCAGGAGTTACACCAACTTAGCTAAGATGGGTCGCGATTTAAAGAGGGCAATTCCCTGAGCCCAGTCTTGCAATTCTCTGAAGCATGTAGCAGCCGGTAGAACTGATCCAAGATTGATAAATAGGAGTACTTATCCTTACTTGCGGGAGAAGGCAACGTCTAAAGAGTCCACGTTTAAGTAAAAAAGGAGTCAGAGTTTAATGTAAAACTACTTTAAGAACTTCTACTTCAAGGAGGACTCAAACTTAGGCCATGAGCCCTATATATACCCAATGTATGTGAGGGTATAGGGGCATGAGGGGATGCACGCATGAATAGCTGCATATCGGAGAGGTAGCTAGATAGATGAGAGTTGTTGGGGGTCGCGACCCAACTCTCCTAGGGTTTAGGTCCTTGTATGTAAAGTAGTTGTGAGAAACGGTTGTAATAGTTTAAGTATGTTTTCAATAAAATTCCAAGTTTGCTTAATCTATGCACTTCATTCTTTCAATTAGTTCTAACCGTTCAGTTGAGAGAATCTATTTGTCGGGCACGAAAGTGTAAGGCTCACGAATGGGTTAAGCACGGTCACAACATGTCGAGGCGTGACTAACTTGGTTCCAAAAGCTCACAAGTTTCAGCGGCTAAAAGGGATCACCAACCGAATTGACTTGCCTGTGTTAGGTTCACGCTGAGATTGCTAGGTATTGCCTACATCACGTAAGCATTCGGGCCTCCTTGCCTAGATATAGGGAGGATCACTGTTGACTATCCCGCCGAACTTGGAATATTTTCCAGACTTGCCGCCATGACTTATTTCCGTTCCACCTGCCGAGACAATGAAAGTTGCAGGGACAATGACCCGCTGCGGCCGCATGACAGGGTCGTAGCTGTCGCCCGCCATACCCGCCGAGGTAGAAAATCTTGGCAGCGCAAAACATTCTTAGGCTTTACAACGCAGTCTACACGCTACTGAGCTGCAATTGCCTTATCCAATCTATCGACCAAATCTCTCCCTATCATCACTCCCATCGCTATCTTTATTTTACTTATGTTTTTATATTTCCACATTGTGAGATTTGATTGCGCATTTACTAAATTCTTGTGCAGGAAACCATTCATAGAAGCTGCTCCAATACGTGTGGGAGACAATATCTTTTATACTATAACTTGACGAGAGTGTGCGCTTGCGCTCATAAATAAAGAACACCCAAATGCTCTACAATGGTGAACTGATCCTAGCAGCTATGAAGAGTGGAAAGTTTGACAGTGGGGAAATAAAGAAGACATATAAGAAGAGAGATAATGAAGTCAACGCTACGAATGTCTACAACTCCATCTATTCAACAGGTGTGGTGTTCAAAAAGCCCAACACCTTCAAGAAACCCAACACCTCAGCTCCGTCAGTCGCAAATGCCCAAAAGGAGAACGAAGATATCAAGGAAACTCGAGACCCTACTTTCCTCCCATCCCAATGACGTGTGCGAAGTTATTTGCCGAGTTGGTTAAATCACAGATGGTGCTGCCAAGACATGTCCCTCCGTTCTCACCTCTTTATCCACCGTGGTACGATGAGAAGGCCCAATGCGAATACCATGCAGGAGTGAGGGGGCACACCATTGAGAACTGCACTGCATTCAAAAGGGTGGTAGATGATTTAAGAAAATCGGGCATGCTATCATTTGAAACATCCGAGGAGAAAGGTAACTCTTTGCTGAACCACCAAAAGACAAAGGTGAATATCGTGCTTGAGGAAGAAAATAGAGTGATCAAGGAATATGTTGAGGAAATTAAAGCGCCCATGAATTGGGTACGGGCTCAGTTGGTAGCGGTTGGGATGTTAAAGGAAGAGAACCAGAAGATGAAGGATGATGATAAACCTTACTGCGAGTACCACGAAGTTGAAGGACATGAGATCCGGTGTTGTTTAGAGTTTAAACAGATGGCCCAAGCCAAGATGGATAGAAAGGAACTTATGTTCTTCGAGAAGGGAGATGTTAAGCACGAAATGAATATATGCGTGATAGAGGAAATTTCCTTTAGAAGGCAAGGAGAGGAAGCTAAAGAAGGAAATTAGGGAAAGCTTTATCATGTGGTGATCCCAACAAAGAGGGACTGATTTGGTTTGGGCTTTAGGCCCAATAAATGGAAAAAAGAGAGCTAAGACCAAGAGACAACAAGAAAGCATGAAGACGAAGCTAAAGGAAGAAGAAATCAAGTGGAGCCAATGACGTACCCCCCTTAAGTGACACTTTCAGGGCTGGAGGACTCCTAGACCCTAATGCTCGCTTTGATAAGGAGGAGAAACGAAAGGATGAATTATGCGAGGTTTTTGAGAATTTAAGCATTAACGTCATTATAGACTAGGAAGGAATGTAAAACAATTATATGTCCAAGATTTTCCATAGGGCTGAGCTGAAGAACTGGACCGCTGAAGTAGTTCCTGAAGTTTTTAAGATTGCCTCAAAGTAATTCTCGAAATCAAATCTTTTACCCTTAGACCCTGGGGTAATTAGAGATCTTATGTAAAAAGGTCTATGTCAAAACCCTGATTCTTATTTCAATAAAGGATACATATTTTCCCAATAATATTGTGTGGCAAACTTTTTTTCGCAACACAACCAAAAAGCAAAGGATCGTAAAAAACCAAAAAAGCAATCCTTAAAAAACAAAACAAAATAAATCATATCATTTCACCCATTCTTTCTTTCTTGGTATATATTTTTGTCTCTTTTATTTCCAAGTTTTTAGATATCAACGGTACAAATGACTCTGAGTCAGACTCCGAGGTTAATTTTGAGTTACCACTATGTTTAGAGGAGGTTGGGAGTATTGTTGATGAGGAAGAGTATGACTTGCCCGACGATCTGTTTATAATGGTAGAAGGGGAGGAAAAGCAAATCCTGCCCCACAAAGAAGAGATATAGGTTTTGAATCTTGGAACCGAAGAAGAGAAGCGTGAAGTGAAGATTGGTACCACCATCTCAGTTAAGACGCAACAATGTTTGATTGAGCTTCTGCAGGAGTATAAAGACATTTTTCCTGGTCATATCAAGATATGCCTGGCCTTGATATAGATATTGCTATGCATAGGCTTCCTATAAAGGAAGGATGGGAGCCAGTAAAGCAAAAGCTCAGAAGAATGAAGGTTGACACACTTTTAAAAATTAGGGATGAATTTAAGAAGCAGTACAATGCAAGATTCCTCGAGGTGGCTAAATATCCGGAATGGGTGGCAAACATTGTTCTAGTGCCTAAGAAGGATTGAAAAGTAAGAATGTGTGTCGACTACAGGGATCTTAATAGGGCAAGCCCCAAAGACAACTTTCTGTTCCCATATATCGACACCTTGGTAGACAATACATCAGGTTACTCCCTTTTCTCACTCATGGATGGATTTTCTGGATATAACCAAATAAAGATATGCCCAGAAGATATGGAAAAGACTACTTTTTAACACTTTGGGGAACCTTTTGCTATAAAGTAATGCCTTTTGGATTGAAAAATGCAGGGGCAACTTATCAGAGAACTATGATTACTCTTTTCCATGATATGACGCATAAGGAAATAAAAGTTTATGTGGATGATATGATTGCCAAGTCCAGAACTAAGGAGGAGCATCTAGCAAACCTGAGTAAGTTTTTTTAAATATTGAGAAAATTTTAGTTAAAGCTTAATCCTGCCAAGTGCACATTTGGGGTTACTTCTGGGAAGCTATTAGGCTTTGTAGTAAGCAGAAGAGGAATTGAAATAGATCTTGACAAGATAAATGCCAAACAAGAGCTTCCACCACCCAAACACAGAAGCAAGTTTGGGGATTCTTGGGAAGGTTGAATTACATAGCATGTTTCATTTCCCAACTAACGAATAAATATGATCCGATATTCATGTTGCTTAGAAAGAACAACCCGGGGACATAGAATGAAGAATGCTAGGCAGCCCTAGAAATGATCAAGGAGCAGTTAACTAATCCTCCAGTGTTAGTGCCACCTGTTTCAGAAAGGCCGTTAATACTCTATTTAACAGTGTATGAAAATTCACTGGGCTACGTATTAGGACAGCATGACGAAACTGGAAGGAGGGAAAGAGCAATATATTACGTGAGCAAGAAGTTTACTGATTGTGAAGCAAGATATACTCCGATTGAAAAGGTATGTTGCGCTATGGTATGGGCTACTAAAAGGCTTAGACAATATATGTTGTATCATACCACATGGTTGATCTCACGGTTAGATCCGTTAAAGTTTATGATGGAAGCTCCAGCCCTATCAGGAAGAATAGAGCGATGGCAGATTTTGCTCTCAGAATATGATATTCAGTATGTGAATCAGAAAGTAGTAAAAGGAAGCACCATATTAGATTTTCATGCAAGTTGTGCACAAGATGATTATGAGGCATTAGATTTCAGTTTCGCCGATGAGGATTTGATGTGTATTATAGAAAACGAAGAGTCACCAACAGAATCCTGGGTCATGCATTTTGGCGGTGCTGTAAATGCTCTAGGACGAGGTATTGGGGCAGTTTTGGCCTCACCGGAAGGAGATCATTATCCTTTCACTTGCTGTTTGAAATTCTTCTGCACTAATAATATGGCAGAATACGAGGCGTGCATATTGGTCCTAAGGAAAGCCACTGACTAGACTCGTCACAGTAAGTGTCAATGGTCCCCCTTTCTGTTTCCTCTCCTCCGTTCCCCTCTTCCCCTCCTCCGTTTCCCCTACCCCCTTCTCAGTTCTGGTTCTCCGATGGAATGTTGCTCGGTTGTCATCTCTGGTGGCGTGGAGTTCCCCATGGAGAGCTTTGTCGGTTTCCATTAGTGAGTCTAGTCAGGAAGTGGCAGAGGTATGGGCAAGGGAGATAAAGGACAAGTGTAGCGGTGGTCCGGGAGTGAACCTTGCTCACCTTCGCTCCGAGGCACGGGGTCTTTGGTTGGTGCAATCTTCGTTTCTTTGAGGCTTTGAAGTTACTTTATATGGGCTTGTTTTCGACGACGCTGGGATCATTGGCGTTTTAGCGCTGGCTGCAGGCCCAAAGAAACAAGTTTGGCGCGTCCAACGGCCACCAAAGTCCTACGGTTCGAGAGACTGCGAGTCGTTGCGGGACTTCGATCGTTTTCTAGCGTTCTCTGGTGGGTTCTGATAGTTAGGGATCTTGAAGGTTTCCCCTGGCTCCGAGAGCGGGTCGCGACGTTGCGGCAACCAAGAATCGAGTCTCTGACCAGTGCACTGAGAAGAGGTTGAAGATGGGGTCAGATTGGTATTTTCTCCCCCTTTCTTATTTCCCTAGGTTTGCTGGTTGGCCCAAGTTTCCTGAATGTTTCCCGCTGCTACACCAGAAATCAAGCACAATCTTCGAGGCAAGGATAACCGGTTCCGGATTTATGGGACCCTTGTTCCATTACAATTGCTACCATCCCCCTTTCGCCTTGGTTATGGTGCAAAACATAGCATTGTTTTGCAAAATCAGCAAACCAATTTCCATATTAGGAAAGATGGTATTGACGTGTGATGGGAAAATGCTAATAGGTTTTGATACTTTTGAGAGTCTGCAGACTTTTACCAAAGCTTTTTATTTTGTCGCCATCTTTAATGATGAGGAAGACACGAATATCGAGGTCTCCTTGGGGTCACCGATTTTGAGCTTTTGTGCTTACTTTTCGAGCAATGCTAACAGGAGATCTGAAGGCTATGCTACGTACTCCACCCGTCTCATTCTCTTGGCTCATGGATATGGTGTTAAAAAGCCTCCCTTTAGTAAAGCCTTTAATTTGCTGATCCCTTCGGAAATGTTTAAGAAGTGGCGTGCAGTCAACGCCAATGGACACGAGACCTTACCGGTTAAAGAAGGTTCCACCATTACTAGGAAAGCGGATAACTCCTTTGAGAGTTATCCGCATCAGAAATGATCAACGTCGTCACCACCGCACTCGTTAGGAAGGGTCGATTGTTGGTGGATAACTTAAAACCTTCTCCTAGGATCAGATGGTTTTTTCGGGGAGATTTTGGTCCAAGGTTCACTAGTCTCAAGTCCGAGTCCCCTATTTTTCCCAGACCCAAATGCAAGGCATTGACGGTGGCTGGTACCCCTTATCTCGCTATTCTTTTTTCATTGCATGGCCTGACGTCTTCCCCGTCCCAGTTGACAAGAAACTTATCGTTCGATAAGGGACCCTGGCTTTGGATGGAGCTCTCACTAGGATTTTGGGATAGTGTCCATAGTCCGTTGCAGGAAAAAACGAGAAGTTTGCTTTCCTTTATGTCTACTTTTCTTGTGTTTGGAATGATCCTAAATGTAGGTTTCATCTTTGTGTTTGCTTTTGGTGGCCTTAAGCCTTTAGGTTGTGCGGTTTATGTCGACGTCTTCTTTGTTTGTGGCTGTTGGTTCGGTCGACGAAGGAGTTCAACATCCCATGCTTGCATTTACATGATGTTGCATGTTGTTTTGCTTGTTTGTGTTCTGTTGTGGTTGTTGTATTATCTTTGCCCTCTTTAATGAAGTTGACTTCATCTTTGATAAAAAAAATGGGAAACAAAAGATGCAAAATTAATAGAGTATTACAAGTTTGTCCTTGAATTAACTAAAGAATTCGATGTGATCACTTTTAGGCATCTCACAAGAGAAGATAATCAGATTGCTGATGCGTTAGCTACTTTGGATGCCATGTTTAAAGCAAACGAGGGTTCTGAGATGATGCCCATTAAGTTGCAAATGATGGAGTCCCTGGCTCATTGTTATAACGTAGAAGAGGAGGTAGATGGCTGTCGTGGTACTATAATATCTTGTAGTGCATAAAGCTTCAGCGATACTGTAACCCCCTAAACCCGACCCAGAAGGAATGGGCCAAATCTAGGAAGTAACGATTGAAACTTGTCCCTCAAGAAACAATTAAGGTTAAAATATTTCGTAATTCAAAATAATCGATTAAAATAAGTAAAACTCAACAAATATTCCGATTAAAATAAAAACCAATCTTTTGAACGATGTTCCGATAATTAATTAAAAATCCAAAAGTAACTTCATAGATGCATGCATTTAATAAAACCCAAATTAAAAACAGTTCCAATGTCCATATTACACAAATATCCAAAAATATATTAAAATAATAATTCTAAGGTAACAGAAAAGTTCATACTGAATAATAATTTATCTGAATAAACAAGAGATGCTTCAAGTACCGATCGCCTAAAAAGTCTAAGATATCTGAAAAGTAAAAACTAAAGGGTGTAAGCTAAAGAGCTTAGTGTGTCTCTAAAGTGCAAACGAAAACAAAACAAATCAAAATAATATTTTAGTTTTTCTGATAAAGACTTTTCTGAAAACACAATGAAAACCGGATCATAATGATATGATGTCTGATGCACATGAATCATGGTACACATCACCGATACACCGAACAGTAAGGTTCCCCAGAACCTACTTTCTCCATGTCACCATCCGAAGTGGAACTCAGCCTGAAGGGTGGAACCACTGATCCGAAGCGGAATTCAGCCCAAAGGGTGAAACCACTGATCCGAAGCGGAATTCAGCCCAAAGGGTGAAACCACTAATCCGAAGCGGAATTCAACCCGAAGGTTGAAACCACTAATCCGAAGCAGAATTCAACCCGAAGGTTGAAACCACTGAACTTCCCCGAACAAATCTCAATCCATATACCCACAATGATATGATGCAGATTTTAAAAATCTGAGTCTGATCCGAAACTTGAATTATGAAAACCCAAGTTGCACAATACTATAAATCCGATGTTTTACAGTTCTGAAAATCTGATATTTTACTTAAATCACAGTATGACATGCTATGCATGATGTCTGAAAACATTCACCCAATCACAACAGAGTATGCACACAAAATGTACAAAACATTTACTTATATTAATCCAGAAAAGCACATAAAATTTATAGCACAAATAGAAACACATAAGTTTATAAAACAGGAAGAGACACACCTTAAGCAACAGAAGCTCTAATCTTGAGAAGGGCGAGCCTCACGCTCGGATCTCACTGAATCAGGACCTACGCGATATGAATTCTATATTAGCATTTATTACTAACACTAAGCCACCGACTAAAACACTAAAAATCGAACTGAAGATATACTCACGTGAAGACCTCGAAGAACGTGCACAATCGGTCTGAAAAATTGGAGGTAACCCAACAGTTTCAAAGTTGGCACCTGAACACGAGAACATTCCGAATTAGATTCTGAAATCATAGCTTATCACATTCCAATAACAATTACTTAAAATGAGCAAAACAGAGCTTTTGGAATCTAATATGACAAAACGGGCAGCGAATACGAACTCAGGACGTCGAGAAAGGTCAAAGTGAACATTTTCTAAAAAAGTCAACTATAGGTCAACTTTGGTCAAAGTCAACTATGACAAAAGTCAAAGTCAAACTGGTTCAAAGGTCAACTTGGTCAACAGATAACTCTAGTCAAACTGGTCAACGGTCAAACAAGTCTAAGAGTTAAATCCGATTCGGTTCACAGTCAACGGTTCAAAAATTCAGATCGGTTCGGTCAATTGTCTGGTTCAGTTCGGTCTAAGATTGATTGATTCACTTGGTCCGATTTAGGGTCCACTTCAGTTCACATTACACCATCTATCCACATTTGTTCAAATTGGGTTTACACGATTTGGGTCACAACATGGTCATGGCTATAACACCAGGCTTTACTTGAACCGGCTCTACAAAGACCCACATGCAAGTATTACAATGGTTGGGCTTAAACCCATTAACCCACACTTGGCTTGATCCCTCCCTTGGGCCAAAACTGATGGCCTGCACACAAGAAAAATTGTTGAGCAACTAGGGTTTCCAGAACCCCTAAGCGACGGCAACCCAAAACCACGACGGCGATAGCTCATCAAGGGTGGCGATGGCCCACCGGCAATGAGACAACACGGCAAGGCAAGGGTGGCGACCAAAGTGCACAACGGCAGTAACAACATCCTGCACAGCTCACCGGCAACAAACACAACGAACAAGGAATACCAGCATCAAAAGATTATGACGGCAGCGGCTCACCGAAAGCACCAAAACAGTGGCCACCATGGTCAAACAACAACCGCAACATAAACAACAAACATTAATCGATATCAAAACAAAACCACAAGGGAACGACGAAGCTTACCCAAACTCGAAAACGAAGAAGAAAACGAGGCAGCGGCGGATACGAACGGTTTAACGTCATTTTCTCACAAACGACGGCCGACAAGAACCATCCAACGGTTGGGGTTTGTTCGCGAAGGGAAGACGAGAAAGATGATGGTGACGGCACGTGAAATGGACAGTGGCAAGGTGGTCACCGGAGCTTCGTCGGAGAACAAGGGTGAAGGAGATGTCGAGAGAGAGGGTGAGGGAAAGCGGCTGACAAGATTTTGGTTCAACTTAGGGTTCTGAAAGAGCTAAAATTGGGTATAAATACCCTATTAAAAGGGAAAATCACATATATGGTCACTTAACTCTTTTAGGGTTTGCAAAATAGAAAGATAACTTTACCAACTTTCCAAAACGACCCCAAATTTCTGAATTAAGCCATAAAATTCTGATTTTGTTCAATTAAACACCTTAATCAAATTAGGGTTTTAAACTAGGAATTCCCAAATTCTAGGGTTACCGATTTAAGGATTCTAAAATTGGGGATTTTCCAAAATGGGGAAAATTTGGGGTGTTACAACTCTCCCACCCTTAAAGAAATTTCGTCCTCGAAATTTTTAGATTTAAACAACGGATGACATAACCAACCGAAATGCGCATATACCTTTTTTTATTCCAAATTCATGATCTATCATAACTGAAACTACTGAAACATAGAACTGGAAAAGGAACTGAAACATATTAAGATGTACCTTCCATGTCATCATGTAAACCATCGTATCCAACACGAGCTCCGATTGGATGTACTGAACTTGGACATCTAATCTCAAATCTAGCTGATCCACCACCCGGAGCATGTCTACCTCTACTAGCAATACCTGAAGCAACTGACCTAAATTTTCCTCTACCTTGGTGAGGTGTCTGAACTGATGCATGACTCTGAATCTGAATGGATGAACCAGAAGGTGCACGTGGACAATTCTTTAAGTAACGATCCTGAGAACCACATCTGAAACACGTTCTATTCAACAATATGCACTCTCCGTTATGTTTCTTATTGCAAAAGCCACATACAAGAATAGGCCGACGAACTTTTAAACTACTCTGGCTGCCAGACGGAACTGTCGATACTGCAGGTCTTACATTCTGATAACTCTGAGAAACAAACTAATCCCTAGGTCTCTTTCCAAACGAGCTGACAAAACTTGGTTGTACAAATGTGTCCGGTTGCTTCTCGACTTGATCAAATTCTGAAGTTCTTTTTTTTTTCATTTGTGAAATTTATCCTCTCAAAAGTTTTAGCTCGATCAACCATGTCGTTGAATACTTTATCATGATGTGTTGCAACATCTCTTTGAATCGGTAGTCGAAGTTCCTTAAAAAAAATCATACTAATCTTTCTTAGTCACAACTAACTCAGAAGCATACTTAACCAACCTCCGAAATTCTATCTCATAATCATTCACTGGCTTGCTATTCTGTTACAAATTCATAAAACAATCTTAACAATTCGCTACGAGCTCGACTCCTACATATCGATCAGCGTTCTCAATATCAAGTGACTTATCACTTCTGATCTGATATCTTCCTAACGAATGGTTCTTATCAACATGTAACTTATTCTGAATTTTTGCTTACCCAACCGAAGGCGGACGATCACTACCAGGAGCAACAGTACGGAATCGGCCACTACCTCGAACAAATAATAGATTAAGACTCCTATGTGGTGGCATAATAAATTATCTACAAAAAGGTAACAACCTAAAGTCATGATCGGTACTAGAGTCTCAGATTTAAAACACACTGAAAACGTTGAAGTCAAAATCACAGAAAACCATAGTGTATTTTATTTTAGGAAATTCTCATCCGTCCCCAAAATATTTTAAATGCATGCAAAAGTCGAAAACATTTTGAAAACAACTTTTATGAGCCTCACAGTCCGAGGGTTGAACCTAGGCTCTAATACCACTAAATGTAACCCCCTAAACCCGACCCAGAAGGAATGGGCCAAATTTAGGAAATAACGATTGAAACTTGTCCCTCAAGAAACAATTTAGGTTAAAATATTTCGTAATTCAAAATAATCGATTAAAATAAGTAAAACTCAACAAATATTCCGATTAAAATAAAAACCAATCTTTTGAACGATGTTCCGATAATTAATTAAAAATCCAAAAGTAACTTCATAGATGTATGCATTTAATAAAACCCAAATTAAAAACAGTTCCAATGTCCATATTACACAAATATCCAAAAATATATTAAAATAATAATTCTAAGGTAACAGAAAAGTTCGTACTGAATAATAATTTATCTGAATAAACAAGAGATTCTTCAAGTACCGATCGCCTAAAAAGTCTGAGATATCTGAAAAGTAAAAACTAAAGGGTGTAAGCTAAAGAGCTTAGTGTTTCTCTAAAGTGCAAACGAAAACAAAACAAATCAAAATAATATTTTAGTTTTTCTGATAAAGACTTTTCTGAAAACACAATGAAAACCGGATCATAATGATATGATGTCTGATGCACATGAATCATGGTACCCATCTCCGATACACCGAACAGTAAGGTTCCCCAAAACCTACTTTCTCCATGTCACCATCTGAAGTGGAACTCAGCCCGAAGGGTGGAACCACTGATCCGAAGCGGAATTCAGCCCAAAGGGTGAAACCACTGATCCGAAGCAGAATTCAGCCCAAAGGGTGAAACCACTAATCCGAAGCGGAATTCAACCCGAAGGTTGAAACTACTAATCCGAAGCGGAATTCAACCCGAAGGTTGAAACCACTGAACTTCCCCGAACAAATCTCAATCCATATACCCACAATGATATGATGCAGATTTTAAAAATCTGAGTCTGATCCAAAACTTGAATTATGAAAACCCAAGTTGCACAATACTATAAATCCGATGTTTTACAGTTCTGAAAATCTGATATTTTACTTAAATCACAGTATGACATGCTATGCATGATGTCTGAAAACATTCACCCAATCACAACAGAGTATGCACACAAAATGTACAAAACATTTACTTATATTAATCCAGAAAAGCACATAAAATTTATAGCACAAATAGAAACACATAAGTTTATAAAACAGGAAGAGACACACCTTAAGCAACAGAAGCTCTAATCTTGAGAAGGGCGAGCCTCACGCTCGGATCTCACTGAATCAGGACCTACGCGATATGAATTCTATATTAGCATTTATTACTAACACTAAGCCACTGACTTAAACACTAAAAATCGAACTGAAGATATACTCACGTGAAGACCTCGAAGAACGTGCACAATCGGTCTGAACAACTGGAGGTAACCCAACAGTTTCAAAGTTGGCACCTGAACACGAGAACATTCCGAATTAGATTCTGAAATCATAACTTATCACATTCCAATAACAATTACTTAAAATGAGCAAAACAGAGCTTTTGGAATCTAATATGACAAAACGGGCAGCGAATACGAACTCAGGACGTCGAGAAAGGTCAAAGTGAACATTTTCTAAAAAAGTCAACTATAGGTCAACTCCGATCAAAGTCAACTATGACAAAAGTCAAAGTCAAACTGGTTCAAAGGTCAACTTGGTCAACAGATAACTCTAGTCAAACTGGTCAACGGTCAAACAAGTCTAAGAGTTAAATCCGATTCGGTTCACAGTCAACGGTTCAAAAATTCAGATCGGTTCGGTCAATTGTCTGGTTCGGTTCGGTCCAAGATTGATTGATTCACTTGGTCCGATTTAGGGTCCACTTCAGTTCACATTACACCAAATATCCACATTTGTTCAAATTGGGTTTACACGATTTGGGTCACAACATGGTCATGGCTATAACACCAGGCTTTACTTGAACCGGCTCTACAAAGACCCACATGCAAGTATTACAATGGTTGGGCTTAAACCCATTAACCCACACTTGGCTTGATCCCTCCCTTGGGCCAAAATTGATGGCCTGCACACAAGAAAAATTGTTGAGCAACTAGGGTTTCCAGAACCCCTAAGCGACGGCAACCCAACACCACGACGGCGATAGCTCATCAAGGGTGGCGATGGCCCACCGGCAATGAGACAACACGGCAAGGCAAGGGCGGCGACCAAAGTGCACAACGGCAGTAACAACATCCTGCACAGCTCGCCGGCAACAAACACAACGAACAAGGAATATCAGCATCAAAAGATTATGACGACAGCGGCTCACCGAAAGCACCAAAACAGTGGCCACCATGGTCAAACAACAACCGCAACATAAACAACAAACATTAATCGATATCAAAACAAAACCACAAGGGAACGACGAAGCTTACCCAAACTCGAAAACGAAGAAGAAAACGAGGCGGCGGCGGATACAAACGGTTTAACGTCATTTTCTCACAAACGACGGCCGACAAGAACCATCCAACGGTTGGGGTTTGTTCGCGAAGGGAAGACGAGCAAGATGATGGTGACGGTACGCGAAACGGACAGTGGCAAGGTGGTCACCGGAGCTTCGTCGAAGAACAAGGGTGAAGGAGATGTCGAGAGAGAGGGTGAGGGAAAGCGGCTGACAAGATTTTGGTTCAACTTAGGGTTCTGAAAGAGCTAAAATTGGGTATAAATACCCTATTAAAAGGGAAAATCACATATATGGTCACTTAACACTTCTAGGGTTTGCAAAATAGAAAGATAACTTTACCAACTTTCCAAAACGACCCCAAATTTCTGAATTAAGCCATAAAATTCTGATTTTGTTCAATTAAACACCTTAATCAAATTAGGGTTTTAAACTAGGAATTCCCAAATTCTAGGGTTACCGATTTAAGGATTCTAAAATTGGGGATTTTCCAAAATGGGGAAAATTTGGGGTGTTACAGGTACCCAACACAGGCTTCAGAAAATGAAAAGAAGATGATTAGGAAAATGGCATCAGGATATATTCTTGATGGAGAAATCCTCTACAATCAAAGTCAAGATCAGGTGCTATTAATATGTGTGGATACAAAAGAAGCGCAGTTGATTTTGGAAGAGGTTCATGAGGGAGTTTGCGGAACTCACCCTAGTGGTTTCACTATAGCAAGAAGAATTATGTGTTTCAGATATTACTGGTCAACGATGGAAGGGGATTGCGTTAATTATTCCCGTAAATATCACAAATGCTAGGTTTATACCGACAAGGTTCATGCGCCTCCTCAGTCTCTTCATGTCATGTCATCTCCATGGCCATTCTCTATGCGGGGCATAGACGTCATTGGGAAAATTCATCCTAAGGCTTCAAATGGTCATCACTTTATTCTGGTAGCCATTAATTAGTTCACAAAATGGGTGGAAGCGTCCTCGTATGCAAATGTAACTAGGTCTACTGTTTGCAATTTCTTAAAGAAGGAGATCATTTATCGATATTGTCTACCGAAAAGCATAATCACTAATAATGCCTATAACTTGAACAACCAAATGATTGCTGGGGTCTGTGAGCAGTTTAACATTAAGCACCGCCACTCAGTAGTATATCGCCCGAAGATGAATGGAGCAATATAGGTGGCCAATAAAAATATCAAAAAGATAGTTGCAAAGATGATCGACACTTATAAAGATTGGCATGAAAAGTTACCATTTGCTTTGTACGCATATCAAACAACGGTACGAACATCTACTGAGCCAACTCCGTTCTCATTAGTATATGGAGTAGAAGCTGTGCTACCAATTGAGGTTGAGATTCCATTGTTGCGTGTCTTGATGAAGGCCAAGTTAGACGAAGCTGGATGAGTTCGGGCAAGGTATGACCAATTGAATTTAATTGAGGAAAAGAGGCTGAAAGCTGTATGTCGTGGTCAAATGTACCAAAGGAGAATGATAAGAGCCTATGAAAAGAAGGTTCGCCCTAGAGAGTTCCAAGAAGGCGATCTGGTGTTAAAGAAGAAGTTGGCAATTCAAAGTGACCCCCGAGGAAAATGGGAGCCTAATTGGGAAGGACAATACATTGTGACAAAGGTTCTTTCAGGTGGAGCATTGATCTTAGCTGAGATGGATGAAGATGAGTTTCAAAACCCGGTGAACTCTGATATTGTTAAGAAGTATTATACTTGAAAAAAAAGAAAAAGAAAAAAAGAAAAAAGAAAAGAAAGAAAAAAAGAGAAAAAAAAGAGAAAAAAAAGAAAAGAAAAAGAAAAAGAGGGTTCAAAATGAAAACCCGCAAAGGATGTTTTGAAACCAAATGAGGGTATGAGTTGAAAACCCGTAAAGGGCGGCTCAAGTAATTCGTAAGATAATTTTTGGGGCTCCACAGATTATGCATTGTACTCAAAGTTTCCTAAAAATTGGTGGCATTCAAGATTACTTCTGGCGTTTGATAAGAGGAGTTTGGACTATTGATGTTTGAATACGTGTTCCCCTTTCTTTTTGTAAACCTTTTTATGTTTGCCACATCATTAATAAAATTAGTTTCATGGATTTTTATTTCTTTCTTGTTTTCTTCCCTATCACTATTAGCATCTTGCTTTGAAATAAGGATCAATGGATTTGACAATCATTTAGATATAGAAAAGATTTTTAAGCATTACTTTGAGAAGGTTTTGGAAATACAAGGACTATGAAGTGTTTCATAATTATTGTTTGGCGCATGAGATGTTAAAATTCTTGAAGTGGAAATAAAGCCTTGTTGAAAAATTCTCAAATAGGAAGAAAAGCTTTACAAGTTCCTTGGCGCCTAAATAGTGTTTTGGAGTTTCCTAATCGCCAGTGTTTTTTACATGATAATGAGATCAGTCTTACAATGTCAAAACTTGACTTAAGGATTTTCAAACATGCTCTAGAGGAAGCTTGTCCTTGAATACAAAAATTTTGACTAAAGAAGATAGATGAGGATCAGATGTCTCCAATGAATTAAATAGTAAGGTGTAAAGGTAAATCCAGTCCTTCCAGTTAGGAGTAAAGTTTAGGTATGCAGAAGATAAAAAATGAAGCGAAAGCCATAGTTGCTCATGACTCATGGGTGAATTTCAAGGCAAGGGAAAGAGCTCTATCCCAAGGAATGGTTGACGAAGTTGGGAAAGTCAGGAAGAATTGAGAGAGAAGTGAAGCTAGCCTTCTTATCTACACAAGGTAGTTCATGTTAGACGGGTTGGAATCGATAACCAGAATTTCATCAAAATTAAGAAAACAATCCAAGCAAAAGAAGTCTTAAAAAAGGAAAAACTTGTCATGCATTCATGTTTTAGGCATCACTAGGGGCATGCACACCATACTTGTATTGTATGTCGCGTTTTTTTTTTCAGGTACATGGAAGACATGTTCAAATGAGAGTTTGCTTATTCATCCAAGCATAAGGAGGATGAAATTTTTCAGAAAAATATGCTTATTTGTTTGAGCATTTGGGAGAATAGAACCCAGCTCAGCTATTCGAGCATAAGGAGAATATAACCAACCTATTCGTTCAGGCATTTGGAGAATGAAACCCAGCTTAGCTATTCGAGCATAAGGAGAATATAACCGGCCTATCCGTTCGGACATTTGGAGAATGGAACTCAGCTCAGCTATTCGAGCATAAGGAGAATAGAACCAGCCTATCCGTTCGGGCATTTGGAGAATGGAATCCAGCTCGGCCATTCGAGCATAAGGAGAATAGAACATGCCTATCCGTTCGGGCAACAGGAGAATGGAGCAGACCAGAAAATCGGTGAAAATCAATGCCTTTTGGTCTTTGCTTTATCCCTGTTGCACAATGATAAGCAAAGAGGGGCAACTATTGTCACTAGATTTTCACCCACCGTCATTAAATAATTTAAAAAAATAAAAAGAACCTTTTTTTCTGAAAATAATAAAATGCCCCATTCTAAATAAAAAACAAAAAAAAACCTCATCCCAAAAGGCCCATTTACCCATTTCAAAATAGTAATAAATAATAAGCTCACTTTAAAATACAAAATCCCACCTTTTAAAACCCATTTGAGTAAATAATAATAATAATAATAATAATAATAATAATAATAATAATAATAATAAATAAAATAATAAATGTAGAAAAAAGGGAAATAAAAATGATAGCAAAAAATAATTAATAAACACAACAAAAAAACAAAGAAAAACAACAAAAAAATAGCAAAAGATTAAAGAAAAAGGGGAACTAGCGCGCGTCACGCGCGTGTGCCGCACGCGCGCGGTCTGTTTTCTGAAAACCCTTGTTCGATGCACTACCCACGACAGCAGTCGCTATTGGTGTCGGTTGACGCGTCTCACCGTCACCGACCCAACGAGACCAATGCCGCTCGCCGCCGTCCACTGTAGCTGCCAGAATCTGCAAAAAACAGAGGAGAAGTGATCAAAACCTAGGCTCGAATCAAAGGAAAATTTGATCCCGAATTTGGACCAAATCGGGATATTCTTGAGGGGTTTTTCCGAGAATCAAGCCTTGTGTCGGATTTAGGCTTCAATTTGGGGATTAAATCCCGATTTGGCATGAATTGTAAGCTAAAAATTTAACTATAAAACCCCTTAAACCCTATTGTTCAACACACTTGAAAAGAAAAAAAACAAAGCTTAAAAAAATCCAAAAATTCTCTAAAATTTTCTCTGAGTTTGCTGGAATTTTTAGGGTGAAGTTCGAGCTCGGGGCAATTTTCCGGATGAGTTTGGGAAGCAATTTGTGAAAGATCGCATTCGAGTTCTTCGCTTTTCGGTAAAATTCTTCTCCTTTCTTTTAATTTTTAGTGAATTCCACTTGTTCTTGGTTGAATATTGTTTTCTTGTGTTTGTGTTTGTTTGATTTTAGGTTGTGTTCATTAAAGTTGGAAAATCGTTTCGCGGATCTGGTAATATTTTTGTTTAAAATTTCTTGATTAATTTTTAGTTTGATCTTTAAAAATTCTTACATGTTTAAAAAATGTTGTTTTAGGAGCTTTGATCTTTAGAAATGAAATATTTGAACCTTAAAAAGTGTTTTTTAGATTTAGTTGTAAAAATGAATTCCACATGTACGAGCCCTTTTTTGTCTGATTGTGCCCCACATGCATAAGGAATATTCCCAGGACGTCAAAGAATATTAGGGCACAAAACCCTAGGAGCCCCTGCTATAAAAAGGACATGAGACCCTCATTAAAGGGAGAGCATGAAAAAGGTGACAAAAGGCTAGGGAGAGAAAACAAAGGCGACTCTTTTCATTTCTTCTTCTTCCTCCACTTGGTGTCCTCCATCGTTGAAGCTACAAGAGTTTGATCTTGCTGACCTTAAGAGATGCAGCAAGCCTAGGGCGGTTCGTGGCATTCAGTCCATCACAGATCAGGAGTTTCTTCTTCACTTTCTGTTGCTTTAGCATTTTCTTTTATATCTTGGAAATGGGTTATACAAACGAAGATACTTTTGATGTTTGTTTCCCAGCCATGAACTGATTTTAGGTGGCTTGGGCTGTTTGGATGATCTATGTTTTAGTTTCTTTAATGCATGTTTATTTATCTCTTGCTTCTATCTATGCTTTGTCTGTGTTGTTAAATGTTTAGGGTTGTAAGAGCCTTCGAGAGTTCGCCTTTCCTTAGGTGTGAGTTGAAGTTAGTGGTCAAGAGAGCTATCTTTGACCTTCTTAGACAATGGAGTTGGATGTTGAGAGGCACAACTCTAATCCACCTTATAGACAAGTGATGGGTTTCAATAGTTAAATGGGATAGAACTTCATGGGTAGGGGAAGTGTTATAGTTTACGCTGAGAGGTATTGCTGTAGTATTTCCTACTCCCAGTTTCCTTGCTAGAGATAGTTGACGAGCAACCTTAGTAAATCCTGCCGAGCATATAGTAAGTTAGAGAGTTAAGCCCTAGTTGGGAGCTAAGACATAGGTTAACTAGAAAACCCAGCCACTCATTCCCAAGTGAGTTTCGCATATGTAAGAGGACCTGTTAAGGCTACTGATTTCAGCATGCTATCTTTTATCTTTATTTGCTACAACATTTATCCTTCTGTCTTGATTTGCCACATCATTCTCTATTTACATTACGTGACTTGTGTGCTTAAACTCAACTCGAAACACCATACTTGATAACAATGATACACACTCGTAGCATGTCTTCTAAAATCTGAATTACCCTTTCCGATTGACCATCAGACTGAGGGTGAAAAGCGATATTGGGATTAACTCTAGTGCCTTAAACTCCTTGCAGGGTTCTCCAAAATCTAGAAGCAAACTGGGGATCCCGATTAGAGATGATAGACAATGGCACTCCATGGAGCATGATCACTTCCTTGATATAAAAGTCAGCTAGCTTGGGAAGTCCGTAATCGATTCGAACTAGTACAAAGTTCCCTGACTTAGTGAGGCGATCCACAATGACCCATATAGCATCATGCTTGGCAGGCGTCAAGGGCAAACCATTGAAAAAGTCCATCGTGACCTTCTCCTACTTCCATTGAGGTGGATCGAAAGGTTGCAACAAACTAGTTGGGACATGGTGTTCAGCCTTGACACGTTGGCACATGAGGCATTGAGACACGAAATCGACTATGGCTTGTTTCATACCTGTCCACCAATATAACTCATGGAGGTCTTTGTACATCTTCAGACCCCGGGTGAACAAAGAACGAGCTCGAATAAACCTTCTTAAGAATGTCATCACGAAGGGATATATCGTTGGGCACACAGACCCGATTACGAAAGCATAGAAGTCCTTCAGAATTGATCTTGAAATCAGGATTATCTTAGAGCCTTAAAACAATGGCTTGAAGCTCAGGGTCCTTTTGTTGCAATGTCTTAATCCTCAAGATGATCGTAGACTGAACTTGAAGTTCAGCTACTAGACCACAACGCTTTTGGATTCGAAAATGAGCATTAATAGCTCGAGGGGCTACAAAAGAATAGAGTTCACAGTAAACCGGGCTACATTATAAAACAAGATTTTATGATCTTATTAACAATACTTACGAGGCATCGGTTTGTGGCTGAGTGCATTAGCTATAATGTTAGCCTTGCCCGGGTGATAACCAATAACAAGATCTTAATCCTTGAGGAGTTCCATCCATCTCCGCTGCTGGAGATTCAACTCCTTCTGCGTTAAAAGGTATTTGAGGCTCTTGTGGTCGGTAAAAAGGTAACATTTTTCTCCGTAGATATAATGTCTCCAGATTTTCAATGCAAAGACAATCGCGGCCAGTTCCAGATCATGGGTAGGATAATTCATTTCATGTGGCTTAATTTGTCGGGAAGCATAGGCAACAACCTTTCCTTCCTACATCAACACACATCCTAACCCAAGATGTGACGCATCGCTGTAAACTGTATAGTCCTTCCCGGACTCTAGTTGGGTTAGGATGGGTGCATGAGTCAATACTTGCTTTAACTTATCAAATCTTCGATGTTGTTCCTCGGTCTACACGAAAATGGGTCTCCTTTCGTAAAAGCTTAGGCAATGGAGCTGCTATCATAGAAAATCCCTTGACGAATGTTTTATATTAGCCAGCAAGGCCGAGGAAACTCCTAACTTCACCAACATTCTTCGGTGGGTTCCAGTTGAGAATAGCTTGGATTTTCTTCGATTCTACTTGAATGCCCGAAGACAATACAATGTGTCCAAGGAAGAAAACTCCAGTGAGCCAAAACTCACACTTAGAGAACTTAGCATACAACTACTTCTCACGGAGGATTTGAAGCACAACACGAAGATGGATATGATGCTCCTTAGCAGTCTTGGAATATGTCATCGATGAAAACCACCACAGACTTATCAAGGTAGAGTTTGAAAACTCAATTCATCAAGTCAATGAAAGTCGCCAGAGCATTGGTTAGCCCAAAAGTCATTACCAAAACCTTGTAATGACCATACCTTGTACGAAAAGTAGTTTTAGCTACATCACAGTCTTTAACTCTCATCTAATAATACCTAGACCTTAGATCGATCTTGGAAAACACTGAGGCATCTTTAAGTTGATCAAACAGGTCATCGATCCTGGGCAATAGATATTTATTCTTGATGGTTATCTTGTTAAGTTGTCGGTAGTCAATACACAACTTCATGAAACCATCTTTCTTCCTTACAAAAAGGACAGGAGCTCCCCAAGGCGAGGAACTCAGCCGAATAAAGCCTTTATCGAGAAAATCTTGAATCTGAACTTTCAATTCTCTTAATTCAACTGCAGCCATCGATAAGGTGCAATGGAAACATGAGTAGTTCCAGGTTGCACTTCAATACCAAATTCCACTTCACAGGTCGGAGGTAAACCCGAAAGTTCATTAGGAAAGACGTCAAGGAATTCTCGCACTGTATCAATGTCTAGTATCTGAGGTTCATCCTTGGCTTCTAAGGTTAAGGCATGCAATAAGGGGTTTCGTGACTTCATTATAACTATGCTTTCTTTACCAAGGCCTCGGAGATACAACTTCCTCTTGCTACAATCTACCCACGCTTGATGTTTACCAAACAAGTCTATGCCTAGTATCACATCAAATTCGTGGATCGGTAGGCCTAGGAGATCCGCTGGAAACAGAATCCCTTGAATTATCAAAGGACAATTCTTGAATACTGAGCTTATTGTGACATAATCACCTAAAGGATTGATCACATAGACTTTCGGTGTTATAGATTCACTAGACATTCCATAGTTCCTCACCAATTCCATTCTTATGAAAGAATGCGTAGAGCCATGATCAATCAATGCATACAAAGGATGAGAATATAACATAATAGTACCTGCGATAACATCAGGCTTGTCGTCTTCCTTCCGGCTCCTAACATGATACATATGAGTAGAGGCCTTTGATTCTTATTTATTACCGGACTTCCCTGAGCCACCAAGTCATCCTCTAGCTCCCGAGGGTGCTTGTCTTGGCCTCTTTCCTTGGAAGGACTGAGCGGGCGATGCAATGTCTGCTAGTGTAGCTGCGGATTTGGAAGGATTCTGGGGACAATCCCAGATTAAGTGGCCCTTCTCACCACAGTAAAAACATGCTCCAGTCTTCTTCTGACGCTATCCTGCTGGATGTCGCTTCTGACAAAAATTACAGACCAGATACTGGTTACTTCGATTTGAACCTCCAATACTCTCAACTGAGGCTACCTTAGTCATAGTCTGAGTAGTGTTTTAAGGCTTCTCAATATTCCCAGAACGGGTAGGCTGTGGGTATGAGACTTGTTTCGGGCCTTGATACTTGCCATTTTTATTCCATCTACGAGGTCGGGAATAATCTTGTACTCTTTTCTCAGATTTTCTTGATGCACTCCCCCTCTGGGCCCTCTGAGTAGCGTCAGTAGCCTTGGCTCGGTTCACCAGATCGTAGAAGTTAGTGATGCTAAGGGCTGTGAACATAGTTCGTAGCTCATCGTTAAGGCCAGCAATGAACGTTCTACATTTATCTTCTTCTTTCTTTATATACTCGACACCGTATAAACAATATTTGAAAAAGTCGTGAATGTATTGATCAATGGGTCGTCCACCTTGTTTCAGATGGAGGAAGATATTGTGCCTCTCAGTGAGGTAGTACTCACTGATATACTTGTTACGAAATTCTCGAAGGAAGAACCCCTAAGTAACAGACTCTTCAGAAATGGTAAGGATAGTGGTTTCCCACCACATGAGAGTCTCTTCAGTCAGCAATGCAAGGGCACACTCTAACTTGTGTTCGTCTGAACATTATAACTGATTATTCATAATTTGCAGTGTGTTATCCAACCAGTATTCAGCAATATTCGGATTGTCATCATCTTGCCCGACAAAGGAATAAGCTCGGAGCGAAGCCAATTTATCTACAGGGGCTCGGGCATACTGAACAACAGGTGGAGAAGGCTATGCAGATGGTGCTGCTCCCATCGCAGTCATGAACTTCTTGAACATGTCAGCCATGTTTCGATAACATTCTGCATGTGCATCAGGTGCACCAGGCTCAGCTTGTTGAGGTGGGGACCTAGGCGGATCCGGTAGTTCTCCCCCTTCATTTCTTCGCCATGGGTCAATGAACTCGTGGCATGTTAAGGAATGTGGGCCACATTCGTTCCAGACATAACTATAACAGGAAAAGATCAGATTAGTTGACAAGTCACAATACATATAATATACAACTCCTAGGTGGAAAAGTAACACAATAACAATGCAACAAGCTTCGAATTAGTCCTAGAATCGACTAAACTCTAGCTCTGATACCACAAATATAACACCCCCTTCCCGGCCTGGTAGAGAACCGGGTCGGAGCGTGCTACCAGTGAACAATGCGGTGACGGTGCAATAAAATTTCATTTCTTAATCGACAATTGATTAATAATATACAAACAAAACTTTACTAGATATACATCTTAGTCCAATTGACTCCTTGTGAAATAACGATTCCAACATTTAGGACCAAATCGTAGTTATTACAAGTTTTAAGGACTAAATTGTAAATATGCTAAATTATAGGTCCTTCAATGCAATTGACCATACCACAGTGAAATTTAATACAATATTAACAAGTCTATAAATTTTCATGCAATTCAATATTCATTTACTCTATCAATTTAAACATCTTAAATTTAGTGACCATTTTGTGAACAATGTAAACTGCCAGATTCAAGCCTTTTAACCAACTTACCTAACCCTGTATCGAAACACCTTAAGGCAGTTTCGGAATGGGTGTACAATGGTCACTCTAAGTTGACTTGTCCCTTAGACCGTACCAATCCGGGTAAGCCCTATATCGGTACGGGTTGACTCCATTTGATCTTGACTTTGACCTGTTTCGATACGCTATAGACACGTATCGAAACTGTGAATTCCAGTAGCAAAAAATTCCGATATGGCCTCAACCTAGACCTGGCAAACTTGACCCGAGACCCGAAAACCGAACGGATTTACCCGAACCCGAAACCGAACCGAACATGCTTACCCGAAATTTGACCCGAAACCGAAACCGAACCGAAACCGAACAAAAAATGAACTGATTTTTAGTTGAACCGAAATGGACCCGAACCGATAGACCCGAACCGAATGGAACCGAACCGAATGAAACCGAACCGAATGGACCCGAACCGAAGACAACCCGAAATAAATAAAAGATATTAATAGAAATAAAAAAGATGAGATATGAACAATCGCACAACTCACCAAAAAGTTAAATATATTGGCTTTATAAAGCCATATAAAGGGTGTAAAAAAACTGACCAACCTAAAAACTTGATTAAAACCGACCGATCTCCCATCAACCAGAAATTGACCCGAACCGATCCGAACCGAACAGAACCGAAAATCAACTGAACCGAAAATCAACCGACCCGAAAATCAACCGAACAATAGAACCGAACTGGAACCGAACCGAACCCGAACCGAACCGAATCTGAACCGAATGATATCAGACCCGAAATAACCGAAACCGAAATGACCCGAACCGAACCTGAACCGATTGACCCGTTTGCCACCTCTACCTCAACCTGTATCGAAACGCCCTATTTCCATGGTCTATTTATGCTTAGCCGTATCGATACGCTTTACCCCGTATCGAAACGACCTGACTTGTAATGATAGATTTTTGCTGGTTTTTAATCGAATTGGCCAATCAAATGATGTTCAAATGCAACGAAAATTTACACACAACATTATAACAGTACAATCTACTTGCATACCAAATTTTAGGGTCAAATGAATCCATTTACTTGGTTTTTACCTTTTAGTGCCAAAATATGCATTTTAAGCCAATTTTCACTACATGGAAAGTTCATATTAGGCATATCATCCTTTAACCACTTAACCATAATATAGACATAACAAAAGAGGCTTTATCAACTAGTACATGCGCATTGCTACCAAGTAGGAGTTCAAAAGGGTCAATATATATTACTTATAGCTTGGTTTTGACTTGTGCAACGCTTCAACTCCTCTGATCTCAATCCAAAACTTAGCTAACCTGAAATGGATGAAATGAAGTGCATTAGGCATACTTGCCTAGTGAGGTAGTCACAAGGATAACAATGTTGTAATATGCAATTTCATCTCTATAATAGTGGTCATGGCATGATTTTCCAATGACAGCACAATGATCATGCTCAATAAAAATATAGTCATATTTTATCAATAATTCCTTGTATCGATTTCGGATAGTGGATACGCGAATTCCTAGCCTCACCAAAATAATGAGTGGTCATATCCCTCTGCCTCGCCAAAGTGACCAATACATAAACATCCCTCCGCCTCACCAAATCAATATAGGCCGTAGCCCTAGGACCATAGTCCACTCGTACACTGAGCTCATGAATTCTATGGCATGCCAATTGTATCCAATGTCCTTCGAATCCAAGGTCTGGTGACAATGACAATATTCAATATTCATTAACAATAACAATGATCGATGTATCTAATGATTCAATGTCCTTATCAATATTCAATATCAATGTTTCAATGACATATCGATACAACGATCAATGACAATTTCAATACTTACTTCAATGACCAATGACGATATACTTTAACAATGACAATGGCTATAACATGCTCTATACCTATTAACAATAACAATAACAATGTCGATATCTGATATTCGATGTTCAATGCAATGCTTACCGGGACTTACCAATATGTCCATTAAACGAACCGATGCTATAACCTTAAAAACAATGTTAGCTATGTAGTCAAAATTGATAACAATGAATTCGGGAAGGCTCCTCGCCTAATCCCGAGACTCCGACTACACCCACCTTGCTAATTTGATGCTTCTACAGCTCTCGGATGATAACACTCTTATTCCTAGCTTCCGATGGTGCCGATGGATGATTTAGATCGATCTCCCGAGCTAGGAAAATCAATAAGCAATTGTTTTATGGAGGGACTAACTACTTTCGATAGTTCAAGATTTTGCCCCCATACTTCCAACTTTTACAATTTAGCCACTAAAAGATTCTGTCTTATTCAGGTAGGTCCAAATTTGGTAATTTGGTTTAACTAGAGATCAATAAAATAACAATGGACTTAATAAAATGATTAGAACAATATTTGGACCTTTTCGATTTAGGGTTTCTGGTCACCGGAACCCTAATCTCAACTAGACCAGTTTTCGAGGTGTTACAAGGACAACTAGCTTGGGTGGAAAATCATATGCTTATGTTTTAGTTGATGATTTCTCTAGATACACCTGGGTTCTTTTTTTAAGTATAAAAGATGAGGCTTTAGAAAAATTCATCACATTTTCAAAAGTCACTGAAAATGACATTGGTCAAAACATAACTCATATTAGAAGTGACCATGGAACGAATTTCAAATTCTAGATTTTGAGGATTTGTGTAACTCTAATGGTATTAGCCACAATTTTTCCGCACCTCGCACTCCTCAAAAAAATGGGGTAGTTCAGAGGAAAAATCGTACTTTAGAAGAAATGGCTAGAACCATGCTTTGTGAAAATAATTTACCTAAGTATTTTTGGGAGGAAGCCACAAACACCACTTGTTATATTATAAATCGTGTAATGATTAGGACTATTTTAAAGAAAACTCATTATGAGATTTTAAAGTCAAAGAAGCTTAACATTAGCTATTTTCATCCTTTTGGATGCAAGTGTTTTGTTTTAAACAATGGAAAAGATCATTTAGGTAAATTTGATGCAAAAAGTGATGAAGCTATTTTCTTAGGATACTCTTTAAACTCTAAAGCCTATCGAGTGTTTAACAAAAGAACCTTACTTGTAGAAGAGTCTATTCATGTGGTTTTCGATGATAACCTCATTCCGAGGAAGGTTTTTTGTGATGATGATGATGTAGGGATAATTGAAGCCAATGATGATGGACAATCATCAAAGGTGAATGAGGTTCCAACCAAAGAAGAAGAAGCACAAGATCCTCCCATATAATCCTTGAAAGACATGAATCTTAATGAAAAGGAAGTGAACTACCCAAATGAACTCAACTATATCAAAGATGGTGAAATCTTGGGTGATCCATCCAAGGGGGTAACCACTAGATCCTCTCTTAGATTGCTTAATAATGTTGCATTTTTTCATGCATTAAGCCTAATAAATATCAAAGTTGCATTAAAAGATGATTTTTGGATATTGGCCATGCAAGAATAACTAAATCTATTTGAGAGGAGTAAAGTTTGGACATTAGTTGATAGGACTAGTAATAAGTCTACTATAGGAACTAAATGGGTCTTTAGAAACAAACTAGATGAGAGTGGTAACATAGTGAGGAACAAGGCTAGACTTTTTGCTCAAGGTTATACTCAAGAAGAAGGAATCGATTTTGATGAAACTTATGCACTCGTAGCTAGAATGGAAGCAATTAGGATGCTTCTTGCATTTGTATGTTATCATGAATTCAAGCCTTTTCAAATGGATGTTAAAAGTTCATTTTGAAGATCTAATTTACCCAAATCATGTTTTTAAATTAACTAAAGCTTTATATGGTTTGAAACAAGCTTCTAGAGCTTGGTATGAAAGTCTTTCAAATTTTTTGGTTGAAAAAGGTTTTGAAAAGGGGAAGGTGGACGCTACACTTTTCATTAAAATAAATGGCAATGACATCTTAGTAGTACAAATTTATGTTGATGATATTATATTTGGTTATACTAATAAATTTCATTACCAAGAATTCTCTAAGTTAATGCAAGGTGAGTTTGAGATGAGCATGATGGGGGAGCTCTCATTCTTCTTGGGACTCAAAATCAAGCAAGGAAGGATGACATCTTCATCAATCAAGCTAAGTACATCAAATATATGCTCAAGAAGTTTGGCTTTGAGAATGTGAAGCCTCAAGCCACTCCAATGAGTTCATCAATTAAGCTTGACAAAGATGAAGGAGGTAAGTGTGTTAATTCTAAGCTTTATCGTTCAATGATTGGATCTTTGCTTTACCTTACCGCAAGTAGACTCGATATCATGTTTAGTGTTTGCTTGTGTGTTAGGTTTCAAGCTAGCCCTAGAGAACCACACCTTGTAGCCATTAAGAGAATCTTTAGATACCTTAGAGACACATCTTGTTTAGGCCTTTGGTATCTTAGAGACTCTTCATTTAGATTATATGCTTATTCCGATGCGAATTATGGGGGTTGTAAGATAGATAGAAAAAGTACATCTGACACTTGCTAATTCCTAGATAGTATGCTCATATCTTGGTTCTCTAAGAAACAAAATATTGTAGTCTTATCCACCACCGAAGCAAAATATATATCAGCCGAAAGTTGTTGTGCTCAAGTCCTTTAGATGAAGCAACAACTTCTAGACTATGTTGAACCAGTTTTCGCACCTTTTTCCTCCAGGTAAAATTTTGAGGACAAAATTTCCTAAGTGGGGGAGAGTTGTAATGCCCCGGTTTTGGACCTAGGAGTTTTAAAGGTGGTTTAGGGTTTGTAGAACCTAGACTAGAGATTCGGATTAGTTCGGGGTTGGTTCAGGGGAAACGTGGTTCGAGAAGTGATAAAATTAAGAGAAAAATTCCTAAAATCCTCTTAATATATATAGGGTTAGGATCAACTTACACCGTGTAAAACTCAATTACTTTTACACAGTTTTTGGACCGTTGGATGATGGTAATTAATTGCTCAGATTATTTCTTTATCTTTTTTTCCCAAGTGATAATCTTCACATTTTTTACTGTTAATCTCATCCATCCAGTTCACTAATCCAATGGCCATAAATTAGTGTAAAACTCAACGAGTTTTACATCATGTAACTTGATCCTATCCCATATATATATATATATATATATATATGATTGGTGAAGCCAATTTTGGAAAATGACTTTTGGAAGGTTGACATTTCGGTTTAGTGACTAAAACGCAAAAATGAAAAAAAATTGTTTTTAAAGGATTGTTTTGAAAGAGGGCCAAAACTTAGAAACTTTAGGTAGCTAATATGGTATTAATCAGCTATTCCTTTAATTGACCATATTTTAAATGTGTTTAATTAAAAGAAATAAAGAAGGTTTTGATTAAAAGGGATTTAGCTTTTACAAAATCTATTTTTGACGTAACTTTCATTTTCTCTCTTTTCTCATCAGCCAAACATATCTTTTCTCTCAAAACTTTCAGCTATTTTCATCCTTCCATTTCACTTTGATTTGTAAATGATTTCTTTGGTGTTTCCTCCATTTATCTCAAAGGATTTTGAAGGTTTTCTAACAAATCTTGTCAATTGAAAGAATAGGCAAGGGTTAGACGTAATTTTTGTCCAAATCCTCTAATAAAAGTTTTTTAATGAAATTCCCAAGTATTTGGCTCTCTAATTATGCTTCATAACAAGGTTTTATGATTAATTTGATGAAAACAGTTAAATCAAGCTTAAAATGGTGATTTTGAGTGATTTTCGCATTGGATCTGTTTTGGATGAGTTATGATTGATTTTAATCATAGTTTGGATGTTAAATAATTTTGAAATAAAGGTTTGATCATATTAATCCCAAAATTAGTTGAATCTCTAGTTGTTTAGGTTAGTAGATTTGGGTTTTTGTGGTGTTAAAGTGAAATTGAGGTTGCTGGAGATATAAGAATGTAAATAGGTTTATATTGGATGTTAATTGATGATTAAAAATAGATGGAAGTGTTAGGTTTTGACTGGGCTGAGTCTGTAGTGAAATCAAAGGTGTTTTCGGTTGTTACAGATATGCATCTTGGTGTTTTGGGCAGGGCAGCGTGATAGGTTTGTTTGCTAGAGATTTTAATGCATTGAGATGCATTAATCCTCTATTCTTGTGTGGGATAAACATGGGAGAATGTATCGGAAGCAATCAGTGAAGTTTCGTGAGCTTCGAATGCTTGGATTCACGTGTTAGTGAGTGAGAATGTAGATTTCAGTTCTGAAATGCTTTAAAGGTGGTTTTGGGAACACTTAGATGTAAGCTTGAAGAGCTTGTCTAAGTTCGGAAGTAAGTATAAGGAATTTCTCCCTCGGTTTGTGCTATTATGGATTGTTTATGCACTTGAGTTTTAAATGTATGTTACTTACTGTTAAAGCTTGTTTTAAAGTAAGCGATTTACTGTTTTGATAATGTGATGTTGAAGGATGCACATGGTAAGTGATCCTTGTAAGTATATGTTTTATACTTGTGATTTTAAGTATGGTTTAATGCTTGGAAATATGATTTATTGATGATGCTTTGAAAACAGTGAGGTATGTGGTTAAATGTTAATTATATTGGCAAGTGATGTTGTGAAAATGGTTTATAAATGATATCGTATATAGTTAGTCGGCTATAGGATTGAGTGTAATATAAAAAGTCACCTTGGATGTTGAAGGGTTGGTGTCCAACAACTCTATAGAAGTACCCTAACGATCGAGAAGGTTGGTGTCCCGTCTCTCATTAGTGGATTAAGCGTCTAACCGATGATTGGGGTTGATGTCCCCGTTGATTGTTTTATGTCGCGATTGTTGTTACATCGCTATTCCAATTGAGATGGGATGGAGTGTTGTGTAAACACTTGTTGAATCTGTATATCCGATATGTGATTTTGAGATATGAACTTGCCTAATGATCACTTGTAAGCCAATATAATTGATGATGTATCATGAACTGGTTTATGTTGCATAATGTGGTTTATGCAAGTTTTACTCTTTAAGCTTTGCATATAGTAGCTATGCATGAGAAGGCTTAAATTGAGTGTAGAAATGAAACTTGTTGTTGATTTATGATAAATGTAGCATGAGGTTTAATATGATGATTTTTGTTTAAGGAAAGTGTATGGTTTTAAAAGGGTATGATGGTTTTCAAATGATGTTTTAGGAAATTGAAATGAGTTTTCAATGTGGACATGGAAAATGGTTTTAATGTATTGATGATGTTTTGGTGTTTGAGCCTCCTCACTAAGCCTTGTGTGCTTACGCTCTCATTTGTCCATTAATGTAGATAATTGAGGTTATGGAGGAAGCAAGTAGCAAGGGATCACAAGAGACTTCATTTGCAAAAGTATGGTTCGGTTAGACTATACGTAATAAGGGCAATGGGGGATCTGTTGTGTTGTTGGGAGTATTGTGTAAACTCCCTTTTGAGCAAGTTCGATTTGCTTTTTTAGACATGTAAATGGCCTTTGGTAATTGGTTTATGCTTTACTTTGCATTTTAGAATTTTTCTTGGCTTGTCACTAGGTTGCATGTGTATAGTTTACCTTTGATGCAAATTGCCATGTTATGATGATGAATATGCCATGAATGACTGAGAACTGATGTTTAGATATATTGGAAGCACGTTGGAATGTTTATGATTGCTCTAATGTGTGAAAAACCAGCAAAAAATGTCATTATAGGCCTAGGCGTTTTGGTACGCCTAAGGCTGTATCGGAACAGTGAGCCTGAAATGGCCTAAGGGTTTTGAAACAGGGGCAGTGTTTCGATACGAGCTCCTTCAAGTTGGCTACTAGAAATTTGAGTTATGAAACACTTAAAGGGGTGTTTCGATAGGGGCCCAAATTTCAAAACACATTAACCTGTTTCGAAATAGGGTGTTTCGATACAGGTTAATGTGTACCGAAACGCCCAACTTGTAAGTAAATTTTTAGAATCTTTTGCAGTTCTGTTTCTTTACGTTTTAGTCCTGAATGTTGTGGATGCAACTAAATGAGTTTGGACGATTGTTTTGAGCTAAAACTAGACACAGTGGCATGTAATGTGACTAATTAAAGTTTGGTAACTTAAAAATTGAAGAAGTTATTGTAAATCACTAAAAATTACAAAATGGTCCCTAAAACGTGTTTATAGTCAATTGAGTGCCTAATCGATGTTAGTTTGAGATGTTAATTATTCTGCTGTGAGTCTTTACACATAGGCTAATGATGAGCATCTAGACAAGATAAAAAGAAAAAAAATTGGGTCATTTATTGAGGTAAACCTTCCCTGTTTACTTCAATATTCCTTGTGTGAGTCGTTCGGTTCGGTCTTTCGCCCAGACCGGGTCGAGGGTGTTACATTTGGTGGTATCAAAGCCAGGTTTCAAAAGAATGGGATATTGGTAAGTTGATGTGATGTGATTCCAAGTGAATGATGATATTTTCTTTGCACGGTGATTGTTATAATCATGTTGTTGATGAATAAGTGATATTGATGCCATGCATGATGGTTGTGATGTGTGTGTTTTGTTATATACATGATGATGTTGAGGGCTGAATTTGGTTGGTTTCCATACACGGTGTTGGTGATATGTATGTTGATTGTTTTATGCCATGATTCGGGGAAATTGGGATACCCATTGCCTTATTACTATAGTTGAAGTGTTTAAATTGAATTGGAAGTTTTGGATCCTTGCTTGGAATTGGCCTGATTACTTTGTTTTGTTTTATTATCATGCCATAATTATAATAGCACAATGGGATCGATGAGGGAGTTGCGGCCGGGTACGATTGTTGTTGTCGTAGGGCAGGAGAACGAGGTTCCTCATGTGGGAATTTACCTTGTCCACCGCCTCCACTTGGGGGAGAGAAGTAAGGACAGCATGAGCAAGCTGGGCTTGTGTTGGGTGATTTGACGCCTTTAGTTTAGGCGATGTCTGGAGCATTCCAGGCTATTGTTGTCGGAGTGCAAGTGCAAGCACCCGCTACTTGGCAAACGAGGTTGTTGTTGGAATGCTTGTGTAGTTTGGGCAGGGTTGAGTACCGTGGTTTGTCGCCCGAGGCATCCTAGGCTTGGATTGCCAGTACGATCCGAATTTTAGATCAAATGGGGTGCAGTGACACATGTAAGTTGGAATGTATTGTATCTCTGTTGCAAGGCGATGCTTACAGTTGGTGGACAACTGTAACTGCGGCTTTGGAGCCCAATGATGTAGATTTGAAGTTTTTCTAGTATACCTTTGGAAAAAAGTATCTGGGAGTCAGATACTTGAATGACAGAAAACGTGAGTTCATGTCTTTGGTACAGGGCAGCATGACTGTGGCTGAGTATGAGGATCAATTTGTTCGTTTGAGTTAGTATGCCCTTGAGTTTGTACCAGATGAGAGGCGTCAATGTGACTGATTTTGAAACGGATTGGTGTATGATTTGAGGAAATATATGATGGCATTTCTCTACACTGACTCTGATGTGTCAATTATGCGAACAAAAGAAATTGAACAGAGTTTGGGTTTACCCTCTTGTGAAGGTGGTTCTGACTCGGGAAAAAGAGTTACAGACCATTATTTTTGTGATGATCGGTATAAAAAGCGTCGTGATAGGAAGTATTGTTCTAATGCGAGACATGTTAGATCAACCTTTAATCTATGTTGGGTTTGTGGATCACGTGCGCACATGGGGCGAGACTGTCCTCATCCGGCTCAAGAGGTGCAGGCTCCTGCGGCTATGGCGGCTAACTCTTGTTGGAGTTGTGGATTGACTGATCACTTGAGGCGTGATTTTCCTTTGATGGCTGGGGGTGGTCAGGTTAGAGCACATGTTATTGTACCACAGCCAGGTCGTGGGTGCGGTCGTGGTAACTTCTAGCGTATGGAGGATGGTCAGAGAGCTGCAACACATGTTGTGGTTGTTCAACCTGAGGGTGGTGGTCCTGCGATGGTGTATGCACATCGCAAGGGACACAATGACACTACTGTGATTGCATGTACCTTCATTTTACAACCCTTGTCATTGTTATCTTTGATTGATTCTGGTTCTACGCATCCATATATCTTGAGTGAGCATGCACATTTTCTTGATATTCCTATTGAGATGTTAAACGTGGGAACACAAGTAACTAGTTCCTTTGGTGAAACGGTTGTTACAAGAAGGTTGTATAAGAGATGTCCCTTATCTGTTCAAGGTCATGTGTTTGCGGTTGATTCATTGGAATTTCTTTTCTATGGTTTTGATGTAATCCTTGGGATGGATTGGTTGTCTGAGCATAGAGTTATGGTTGATTTCAATGCTAAGCGAGTTACCTTGAAATTTAATAACGATTATGAGGTGGTAATTGTGGGTGAGAATGTGGAATTCTTATCTAATGCTATTTCGGCTAAAAAAGCAAGTCGTTTGATAGAATAGGGTTGCGAGGCTTTCTTATCTTATGTTATGAATCCATGATCGAAGGAAGTGCGTGTGCAGGACATACGTACGGTATTTGAGTTTGTTGGAAAATCAGCTTTACGCCAAATTGAGTAAATGTGAGTTTTGGCTTAGGGAAGTTGTCATTCTTGGACATGTTGTGTCGGCCGAAGGTATTCAAGTTGATCCACATAAGATTGAGGCGGTGATGAATTGGAAGACGCCTAAATCAGTGACAGAAGTTCATAGTTTCCTTGGTTTGGCGGGTTATTATCAAAGGTTTGTGGATGGTTTCTCTAAGATTGTTACCCCGTTAACCAAGTTGTTGCAAAAGAATGTTCGCTTTAAGTGGACGGATGTTAGACAACAAGCTTTCGAGAGGTTGAAGGAAGCTTTGACGCAAGCTCCTATCTTGATCCAACCTGAATTGGGTAAAGAGTTTGTGGTTTATAGTGATGCATCATATGTTGGTTTAGGTTGCGTGTTAATGCAAGGTGGGAAGGTTGTGGCGTATGCATCTAGACAATTGAAGGTGCATGAGCGCAACTATCCTACTCATGATCTTGAGCTTGTTGCGGTTGAGTTTGCTTTGAAATTTTGGAGGCATTACCTTTACGGGGGAAATGTGTGGTTTATACGGATCATAAAATTTTGAAGTATTTAATGTCTTAGAAAGAGTTGAATCTTAGGCAACGAAGATGGTTGGAGTTGCTTAAGGATTACGACTTGACGATAGAGTATCACCCTGGTAAGGCCAATGTTGTGGTCGATGCTTTGAGTAGGAAGGTAGCTGCGGAGTTGAGAGCCATGTTTGAGCGATTGAGTGTGTCGTATGATGGTGGATTGATAGCTGAGCTGCAAGTGAAACCTTTCTTGGTCCAATTAATTAAAAAGAAGCAGTTGCTTGATGATTTGTTGGTACCACACATTCAGGATATAGTGGATGGTAATCCAACGGACTTTTGCTTTAATGATGATGGTGTCTTGTGTTTTAAGAGTCAAATAGTTGTGCTGGAAGATGCTGGATTGAGGCACACTATTTTGACTGAGGCGCATAGTAGTCCTTTTGCTATGCATCCTGGTAGTACTAAGATGTATCATGGATTGAAGGATGAGTACTATTGGATTGGGCTGAAGAAGGATGTTGTTGATTTTGTGAGTAAGTGTATGGTTTGTCAACACGTGAAAGCTGAGCATCAATTTCCTTCTGGACTGTTGCAACCTTTGAAGATACCGGAATAGAAATGAGAGTGGATTACGATGGATTTCGTGTCCGGCTTGCCTTTGACCCCGTCAAAGAAGAACTCTATTTGGGTGGTTGTAAATCGTCTTACGAAGTGTGTGCATTTTATAGTTGTGCATACTACGTATACGTTGGATAAGTTGGCAGAGTTTTACATTGCGGAAATTGCGAGGTTGCATGGTATACCTAAATCCATATTTTCATATAGAGATCTGAGGTTTACAACAAGATTTTGGGAGAGTTTTCATAGGGCTTTGGGTACACGGCTTAATTTCAGTACCTCGTGTCATTCTCAGACGGATGGTCAGTCTGAGCGAGTTATCCAAGTGCTTATGGATATGTTGAAGTGTTGTGTTATAGATTTCCAAGGTTATTAGGAGAAACAGTTGCCTTTGGTGGAGTTTGCTTATAATAATAGCTATCAAGCAAGTATACAAATGGCTCCGTATGAAGCCTTTTATGGTAGGAAGTGTAGGACGCCTCTTTGTTAGGCGAAAGCGGGACAAAAGTTAGTTTCCTTGTCGGATTTGCTTAAGAGAAAGACGGAGAAGATAAAGCTTGTGTGTGAATGGTTGAAGCCGGCTTCAGATCATCAAAAGTCTTACGCGGATTTGAGGCGTAGGGGGATTGAGTTTGCGGTTGAGGATCGTGTGTTTTTGAAAGTATCACCTTGGAAGTAGGTGATGAGGTTTGGACATAAGGGTAAGCTTAGTCCAAGATTTATTGAACCATAAAAAGTGTTGGAGCGTGTTGGTCTTGTTGCGTATCGGTTGAGGTTGCTTCCCAAGTTGGAGAAAATTCATGATGTGTTTCATGTTTCAATGTTGCAGAGGTATAGATCTGATCCACCGCATGTTATGCCAATTGAGGACGTTGAGCTGCGGCCGGACTTGTCTTATGATGAGGAATCTCTTGAGATTCTTGATTCTAGTAGCAAAGTTCTTCGTGGTAAGACGATTGAACTTGTGAAGGTATTGTGGCGACATCGAGGAGTTGAGGAGGCCACGTGGGAAAACAAGAAGGACATGTTGAAGCAGTTTTTGCACCTTTTTCCTCCAGGTAAAATTTTGAGGACAAATATTCCTAAGTGGGGGAGAGTTGTAACGCCCCGGTTTTTGGCCTATGAGTTTTAAAGGTAGTTTAGGGTCCCTAGAGCCTAAACTAGAGATCTGGATTAGTTCAGGATTGGTATAGGGAAAACGTGGTTCGAGAAGTGATAAAATTAAGAGAAAAATTCCTAAAATCCTCTTGAAATATATATACATATATATATATATATATATATATATATAGGATTGGTGAAGCCAATTTTGGAAAATGACTTTTGGAAGGTTGACATTTCGGTTTAGTGACTAAAACACAAAAATAAAGAAAAAAACTATTTTTAAAGGACTGTTTTGAAAGAGGGCCAAAACTTAAAATTTTTAGGGAGCTTATATGGTATTAATCAGCTATTCTTTTAATTGGCCATATTTTAAATGTGTTTAATTAAAAGAAATAAATAAGATTTTGATTAAAAGGGATATAACTTTTACAAAATCTATTTTTGACATAACTTCCATTTTCTCTCTTTTCTCATCAGCCAAACATCATTTTTCTCTCAAAACTTTCAGAGATTTTCATCTTTCCATTTCACTTTGATTTGTAAATGATTTCTTTGGTGTTTCCTCTATTTATCTCAAAGGATTCTTGAAGGTTTTTCAACAAATCTTGTCAATTGAAAGAATAGGCAAAGGTTAGAGGTAATTTTCGTCCAACTCCTCTAATCAAGGTTCTTTAATGAAATTCCCAAGTATCTGGCTCTCTAATTATGCTTCTTAACAATGTTTTATGATTAACTTGATGAAAATGGTTAAATCGAGCTTAAAATGGTGAGTTTGAGTGATTTTCGTATTGGATCTGTTTTGGCTGAGTTATGATTGATTTTAATCATGTTTTCGATGTTAAATAATGTTGAAATAAAGGTTTGATCATATTAATCCCGAAACTAGTTGGATCTCTAGTTGTTTAGGGTAGTATATTTGGGTTTTTGTGGTGTTAAAGTGAAATTGGGGTTGCTGGAGATATAAGGATATAAATAGGATGATATTGGATGTTAATTGATGATTAAAAATGGATGGAAGTGTTAGGTTTTGGATGGGCTAAGTTTGTGGTGTAATCGAAGGTGTTTTCGGTTGTTACGGATAGGCATTTTGGTATTTTTGGGCAGAGTAGCATGGTAGATTTGTTTGCTGGAGATTTTAATGCATTGAGATGCATTAATCCTATGTTCTTGTGTAGTATAAACATGGGAGAACGTATCAAAAGTAATCAGTGAAGTTTCATGAGCTTCGAATGCTTGGATTCATGTCGGCTAGTTGAGATTTCGCGTGTCGGTGAGTGAGAATGTGGATTTCAGTTCTGAAATGCTTTAAAGTGGTTTTCGAAACTTAGATGTAAGCTTAAAACGCTTGTCTAAGTTCGAAAGTAAGTATAAGGAATTTCTCCCTCGGATTGTGCTATTATGGATTGTTTATGCACTTGATTTTTAAATGTATGTTACCTACTGTCAAAGCATGTTTAAAAGTAAGCAATTTACTGTTTTGATGATGCGATGTTGAAGGATGCACATGGTAAGTGATCCTTGTAAGTATATGTTTTATACTTATGATTTTAAGTATGGTTTAATGCTTGGAAATATGATTTATTGATGATGCCTTGAAAACAATGAGGTATATGGTTAAATGTGAATTATATTGGCAAGTGATGTTGTGAAAATGGTTTATAAATGATATCAGATATAGTTAGCCGGCTATACGATTGAGTGCAATATAAAAAGTCGCCTTGAATGTTGAGGGGTTGGTGTCCCATAGCTCTATCAATGTACCCTAATGATCGAGGAGGTTGGTGTCTCGTCTCTCATTAGTTGATTAAGCGTCTAACTGATGATTGGGGTTTGTGTCCCCGTTGATTGTTTTATGTCGCGATTGTTTTTACATCGTTATTTCGGTTGAGATGGCTTGAAGTGTTGTGTAAACACTTGTAGAATCTGTGTATCCGATGTGGTTTTGAGATATGAACTTGGCTAATGATCACTTGTAAGCCAATATAATTGATGATGTATCATGAAATGGTTTATGTTGCATAATGTGGTTTATGCATGTTTTAATCTTTAAGCTTTGCATATAGTAGCTATGCATGAGAAGGCTTAAATTGTGTGTAGAATTGAAAATTGTTGATTCATGATAAATGTAGCATGAGGTTTAATATGCTGATTTTTGTTTAAGGAAAGTGCATGGTTTTAAAAGGGTATGATGGTTTTCAAATGATATTTTAGGAAATTGAAATGAGTTTTCAATGTGGACATGGAAAATAGTTTTAACGCATTGATGGTATTTTGGTGTTTGAGCCTCCTTACTAAGCCTTGTGTGCTTACGCTCTCATTTGTCCATCAATGCAGATAATTGAGGTTCTGGAGGCAGCAAGCAGCAAGGGATCACAAGAGACTTCATTTGCAAAAGTATGTTTCGGTTAGACTATACGTAATAACGACAATAGGGGATTCGTTGTGTTGTTAGGAGTATTGTGTAAACTCCCTTTTGAGCAAGTTTGATTTGTTGTTTTAGACTTGTAAATGGCCTTTGGTATTTGGTTTATGCTTTACTTTGTATTTTGGAATTTTTCTTGGCTTGTCATTAGGTTGCATGCCTATAGTTTACCTTTGATGCAAATTGCCATGTTATGATGATGAATATGCCATGAATGACTGAGAACTGATGTTTAGATATGTTGGAAGCATGTTTGAATGTTTATGATTGCTCTAATGTGTGAAAAACCAGCAAAAAAGTGTAATTACAAGCCCATGCGTTTCAATACGCCTAAGATTGTATCGGAACGGTGAGCCTGAAATGGCCTAAGGGTTTCGAAACAGGGGGAAGTGTTTCGATACGGGCTCCTTCGATTTTGCTACTGGAAATTCGAGTTTCGAAACACTTAAAGGGGTGTTTCGAAATAGGGTGTTTCGATACAGGGCAATGTGTATCGAAACGCCCAACTTGTTAAGTTATTAGAATCTTTTGAAGTTATGTTTCTTTACGTTTCAGTCTTGAATGTTGTGGATGCAATTAAATGAGTTTGGATGATTATTTTGAGCTGAGACTAGACACAGTGGCATGTAATGTGACTAATCAAAGGTTGGTAACCTAAAAATTGAAGAAGTCCCTATAAATCGCTAAAACTACAAAATGGTCCCTTAAACGTGCTTATAGTCAATTGAGTGCCTAATCGATGTTGGTTTGAGATGTTAATTGTTCCGCAGTGAGTCTTTACACATAGGCTAATGATGAGCATCTAGACAAGATAAAAAGAAAATAATTAGGGTCGTTTATTGAGGTAAATCGTCCGGGTTTACTTCAATATTCCCCGTGTAACTCGTTCGGTTCGGTCTTTCGCCCAGACCGGGTCGAAGGGGTTACATTAAAATTTACTTTGGTTTTGTTATATAAAAAGGGGGGGAGATTGTAAAACATAATTTGATTTTGATATAATAAAGTGTTTAAGGGCCTTTTTTATAAAAGTAAATAAATTTTTAAGTATTTCAAAATCTCACAAATTTACAAGCAAACTTAAACCGAAATGATTCTAAGTCAAAGAATTTGTTCAAGCAAGATTTTCAAAGTGTTACGGTGCAAAACCAGTTTGTACGCCAAGGCGTATCGATACGCAATAGTCGTATCGATACAGTTTTTAGGCTCTGGAATTTTAATCGACATAAGTGTACTGATACGGTTATAACTGTATCGATACAATATTTTACATGGGCTTAACTTTAAGGCATAGCGTACCGATACGGTAGTCCCCGTATCGATACGGTTTGATCTAATTCGTAAATATTTTCATTTAAAGTTTTTGACTGTTACTTGTCAGTTATGATTTCAACAAAATTCAAACAGTCGTTAGACCGTATCGATACACCCATATAGCGTATCTATACACTTTTTACTAAAGTTTTCCTCATAATTCCAGTGAGCAAAATTCGTATCGATACAGTCATAGAGTATCGATACTCCCTTGTTTTACACTATACCCGTACCGATACACCACCAATTCCACCGAAGCGTCGACCAGAAGTTGTTGTGCTCAAGTTCTTTTGATGAAGCAACAACTTCTAGACTATGAAATTGATGTAGGTACCATACCCCTTAAGTGTGACAACACTAGTGCCATATGTCTCACTAAGAATCCCATCCAACATTCTAGAACCAAGCACATAGAGATAAGACATCATTTCATTAGGGACCATGTCCTCAAATATAATATTGTTCTATAATATGTTGATACCTCAAACCAACTAGCGGATATCTTTACAAAGCCATTAGAAAAAGAACATTTTGGGATTCTTAGGAGAGAGTTAGGTCTAACTAGCCTATCTTCACCTTTTAGAGCCCTCAAGTGTAAAAAAATTGTTTTTTTTTTAATGATGATTTTGTTTATGCAATTTTGCCTCTTGATGCATCTATGCTTATTGCTAGGGGGAGTATGCATTTGTTTTAGTCTATAAATGCTGCTCATTAATCATACACATGCATTTAGAGTTGTTTAAAATCCAATTTTTGAACTCAAGTCAGCTTAAAAATGCATTTCTGGTAAAAGGGTATCGATACGGGTCACCGCGTATCGATACGAGTTACTTAATGGGCGTTGATACAATTTCAACTATATCTATATGGTCATACGTATCGATACGGTTTGAAAACCGTATCGATACGCTGGGTCGATATGCCACGTCAGTGTATCGATACGGTAAGCCGTTGGAGTTTAAATGGGTATTTAAATGAGTGTTTCACTTTAATTAAAACTCAATCCCTTTTTCCTCTCAAACCCTAGCCGTTTTTCACTATAAAAATCTCTCTAATCTCCTTGATTTTTCACACCAAACTGAAAATTCTTTGAGGGTTTTTCATCAACACATCAAGGCTAAGCTTTGCTATCAAATTGATGCATTCATCATCCTTCATTCATCCACATCCATTACTCAATGTATAAAAACCCTTTTCTTTCTTTTTAGTTTTTGTTTAGTTTTTGTTATTGTTTTCAACTAATTTTTGTATACTTAGTATTATTATAGTATGTGTTTTGAATTTTTTGCAAAAATTCTTTTAAAATCTAAAAATTTCTGTTTCGAATATATAAATATATCTTATATTTTAGTATACTGTTTTCAAGACTATTTTTACCAAAATTCATATTTATACTTGTATATGATTTTAACATATAAAATATAGTATTTTTCTCAATACCTTGAATTATTGGAATGATTTTTTGATCAAATGTGATGATAATTGCATACATTGTTTTCGAATGGTTTTGATGTTTTTCAGGATATTATGGCACCGAAAAAGAGACAAAGGAAAGATTTGGCTTCTAGTTCATCCAATCCCAATTTGGACAATGAGGGTATTACTAAACCAAACCTTGGTTTTATTCTTCAAAACAATTTTCTATCCCCTTCGGCTATGGCCCATTATAAACAATACCAAGCTTTTCCAATTCGGGATGAACGAGTTGTTTCAATCCCTTTTCTAAACTCTGAACGTTTTAAGTTCAAATATTTTGGGTTGTTACAAAAATGGAAATTTTTACCTTTTCTAAGTGTTCCTCCGATTATGTACCAAAATCTTGTTTTGATTTTCTTTGCTAATGCCCGATGTATCCATGACCAAGCTAGAGAAAGTGTTATTGCCATTGACTCCTATCTTATGGGCAAAAAGCTTCGAATTGATCAAATCGTTTTATGCAATGTTTTTGGGTTTGAAAACTTGAGAATTGATGATGAACACTCCTTGGAGCATTCCCAACTTGGCTCCGTCACAATCCTTGAAGCTCATGACAATATCCTCCATCTCATCATCTCTTGGTGGATTCGTCCTTCCGGTGGGAAATTCTCTACCATTCCCCAAGTTGATACTTTTTGGCTCCATTGTTTCTGAGAGGGTAAGCGCCCAAATATTTGTCAAATTATGTCTACCGACTTGGTTTATCTTATCCAACACCGTCACACCGATCAAGTCAAGTCCTTTTTCTATGGCACGACTTTGAGCTTCTTGTTTCATTCCTTGGAGATTGATTGTTCCCATGATGCCGTCGAGCCTCTAGGTAAGCCCATTGATGAACACTCCCTTACTCGTGCTCACTTTGAGTACATTAATCAATAGTGGGTTTGTGTTGCTCTCCCTCCTTCTCAAGAAGATCAACCTTCTCCAGTCGCTCCTCAAGGTCCGCAAGTCCATCAAGCTCAAACATCCATGGATGGACTCATGGAGTATCTCAATGAGAAATTCACATCCTTAGGGAATAACATGGATGCAAGATTTGCGACCATTGATACTTGTTTCACATCTTTGGAGGACCGAGTCAAGGCCATTGATACTTGTTTCACATCTTTGGAGGACCGAGTCAAGGCCATTGAACAACAACAAACTTCCACGGATGCCTCTCTCACCGCCTTCCATGATGCTTGGCTCAATCATACTCAGAAATCTCAAGTCAACATTGATGATGAATACGAAGAGGACAAGGATGAAAATGATGGAGACGAGTAATTGTTGAGCATATCATCTCATTACATATCATATTAGGATTTCTTTTTTATGCACCTTTATGTTAAGAACCTTATGCTTTGATTTTGTTCTTAGGATTAAGTTTGGATTTAAGTTTGAAGTTATTTTGAACTATTATTTCCTTGGATTTTATTTTGAATTTTAATGTTATTATGTTGCTTTAATTATGTTTCGCTTATACTTTGTGCTTCATTGTTATATCTTGTCTATATCCTTGAATGTTTGCATTGATTTTGATCTAACAAAAAGGGGGAGAAGTGTAAAACATAAAATTTTTGAAAACCAAACTTAACTTAAGTGGGAGTAAATTTTTCAAAGTTTTCAAAATACTTAAAAATTTACTTTAGTTTTGTTATATCAAAAAGGGGGAGATTGTAAAATCTAATTTGATTTTGATATAACAAAGTGTCTAAAGACTTTTTTTGTAGAAGTAAATAAAATTTTAAGTATTTCAAAATCTCACAAATTGACAAGCAAACTTGAACCAAAATGATTATAAGTTAAAGAATTTGTTCAAGCAAGAGTTTTCTAAGTGTTATAGCCTAAAACCAGTTTGTACGCCAAGGCGTATCGATACGCAATAGCTGTATCGATACAGTTTTTAGGTTCTGGAATTTTAATCGACAAAAGCGTACAGATACAGTTATACCCGTATCAACACGGTATTTTACCTGGGATTAACTTTAAGGCATAGCATACCAGTACGGTAGTCTTCGTATCGATATGATTTGATCTGATTCGATAAATATTTGCATTTAAAGTTTTTTACTGTTACTTGTCAGTTATGATTTCAGCAAAATTTAAACAGTTGTTAGACCGTATCGATACACCCATATAACGTATCGATACACTTTTTACTAAAGTTTTCCTCAGGATTCTAATGAGCAAAATTAGTATCGATACAGTCATAGAGTATCGATACGCCCCGGTTTTGACACTATACCCGTAGCGATACGCCCATACGCCTATCGATACGCCCATCTTAAATGTGCACAATGACTTTTTCTATTTTGAGACAGGTATCGATACGGTTGTTCGAGTACCGATACATTAGGTTGTAGAAGTGCATTTATTGCAGAAAAAATGAAGCCCAACGGCTGTATTGATGATATCAACCACCAAAACGGCTAGAAATCAATGCAAGGGTATATAAACAAGCCTAAAAAGCTATAGCAACAAATGTTGAACAAACTTGCAACATTCCAAGCACATATCAAAACCTTTACGAAGCTTCTGCAACTCAGACAAAATCGAGGTACGCATATAACTGATTTTATCATCCATCTTAGCATCCATTCATGCAATGTTAGATCTCACTGAGGATATCTCCGATTGTAGTCTACTAGTTTCATGTTGCCACTTAGGAAGCTGGGCCGCCTCTTCCTGAGTAGTTTGCTCCGCCAACGCTAGTTGCGCTGCTTGATTACGTGCCAACACTCCATCGATCATCAGATAGGATTGAAAACCTGTCTCTGGTATCTTTGTAAGGATCGGAATAGATTTGAAAAGAGGTAAGGAGAACAGATCATAATTTTGGAGAGGTAAAGAGAAGAATAGAGAGAAAGAAGACAAAGATTTCACTTAGGATTTCGATAAAAAGGAAAACATGTTTTGTAAACCTATTTTCCTTGTTTACAAATGATCCAAATGATGTCGTTCTCTTAAACAAACTTAAAGATAAAACTAATGGCTAATAAATCCAGCTCAGCACATCAACACAAATAATAGAAATTAAAATAGAACCATGACACAATTCAACTTGTAGCGGGGGTTGTGGGATTTGCAATCAAGTAGCGGAGATATCCTGTTAGGAAGTTGGTGGAAATGAAAATCCAACTATTTTTGGCGAATACATATTTGATGCGCTTAGTGGAGATGCAAATATGGGTTTAACCAGAATAGAAATTGGCTGCCTTTTGTGCCTATTTATGTCTCCAAAATAAAATTTAGGTTTGAAGTTTAGGGTTTAAGGTTAGAGTTTATAGAATTAGGGGTATGGTGTATTTTAAGGCGTATAGTTTAAGGTTTAGGATTTGAAATTTAGGGTTAGAACTTAGAGTTTAATTTTTAGTGTTTTTTAGTGTAGTGGCATAGAAAGAAGCACCTAAAAGTGATAGAGGATTTTTATCCGGTTTAACCATTGGTTTTTGGCTAGCAAATCAAATTACAAAAAATTAATAAATTAAACGATTTATTAGAAAAGAAAATAATAAAACATAAACATGACAAGTGTCATGTTTTGATGAACTCTTAGTGCCACATCACCACTTCCCCTAGGTAGAAATTGTTTAAAAAAAATATAAAATAAACGACATTAACAACAAGGAAAGACCAACTAGTCTAACGTAAATACAAGTTCAGAATCAATGCAAGGTAAATAAAAAATAAGGACTAATGTGGAAGAAAGTGAAAAGTTTAAAGGCTAAAAAGGCTATTTAAGGTTTTTATTTTAAAAAATATGATATATTAATGAATAAAAAAATTCACAATCATAAAAAAAAGTTAAAAGTTAACAACCATGTAAAGAATCACTGTAAACCTAGGTTTACTGTTAAAACAAACCCAATAACTACAGGTGAAATACTCAACAACATCCATTTTTTAAACTAGATAACCCAACTGCCCAAAGGTGCAACAATTTTTTGAAGTTGCTTTGTGATTTCACAAGGATTTTATGTACATGTTTAATAGGTTTGATCCGACAGAGTACCCCTAAATAAGGACGTTCTTTAATATATAAAAAATATATATATTTTAAAAATACTGTAAAATATATATATATAACAATCTTTTTTAAGAAAATTCTTAAGCCGCATTAATTGTCACTAGTGTCACTCAATTCCTTTAACTTTTCAAACGCTTAATTGCATATAGTCTTATTGATTATTCCCATTACTCTTGTTTTTGCATAACAAATTTTTTTAAAATTGAAGTTTGTGAAGTCATACTTAGGGACAACTATGTCACAAGAAAGGCTAAATGCACTTGCTTTGGTGGCAATCAAGAGCAATCTTTTGAAGAAGTCGACATTTAAAAACATTGTAGATGATTTTGCTTCAAACATGCAAGAAGAACAACATTTTAAAGTGAAAATGTTAGATTTTAGATGTTTGTAAGTTATTTTTATGTTGATCAAGAGAGTAATTTAACATTTTTTGTATTGATGGAACTTTATTTGAAAAAAAGACATTATACTTTTTGTAAAACCTAATTTAATTTTGATATAACAAAGTCTCTAAGGACCTTTTTTTGTAAAAGTAAATAAAGTTTTAAGTATTTTAAAATCTCACAAATTGACAAGCAAACTTGAACCAAAATGATTCTAAGTCAAAGAATTTGTTCAAGCAAGAATTTTCTAAGTGTTACATCTCAAAACCAGTTTGTATGCCAAGACGTATCGATACACAATAGTTGTATCAATACAGTTTTTAAGTTCTAAAAATTTAATCGAAAAAAGCATACTGATACGGTTATACTCGTATTGATACGGTATTTTACCTGGGCTTAACTTTAAGACATAGCATACCGATACGGTAGTCCTCGTATCGATACAATTTGATCTGATTCGATAAATTTTTGGATTTAATTTTTTTGATCGTTGCTTGTCAGTTATGATTTCAGAAAAATTCAAATGGTCGTTAGACCGTATCGATACGCCTATATAGCGTATCGATGCACTTTTTACTAAAGTTTCCTCAGGATTCTAGTGAGCAAAATCCGTATCGATACGGTCATAAAGTATCGATGCGCCCATGTTTTTACACTATACTCGTACCGATATGCCTATGCACGTATCGATACGCCCCTTTTAAATGTGCACAACGACTCTTTCTGTTTTGAGACAAGTATCGATACAGTTGTTCGAGTACTGATACAATAGGTTGCAAAAGTGTATTTATTGTGATAAAAATGAAGCCCAATGTGTAACGCCTCGGTTTTGGGCCTAGAGGTTTTAAAGGTGGTTTAGGGTTCGATGAACCTAGACTAGAGATTTGGGTCAGTTTGGAGTTGGTTCAGGGAAAATGTGGTTCGAGATTTGATAAAATTCTGGGAAAATTTTCTAAAATCCTCTTTAAATATATATTGAGGAAAAGTGAAGACAATTTTGGAAAATGATTTTTGGAAGGTCGACATTTCGGTTTGGTGACTAAAATGTAAAAATTGAAAACTATTTTTAAATGATTGTTTTGAAAGAGGGCCAATGCTTAGAATCTTTAGGGAGCTAAGTTAAAAGTAATCATCCTTTTTCTTCAATTGAGAACATTGTAATTGTGGTTTAATTAAAATACTTAAAAGAGTTTTATTAAAAAAATGAGATTTAGTTTTATAAAATCATTTTGGACGTAACTCTCATTTTCTCTCTTTTCTCATCAGCCAAACATCTCTTTTAACTCAAAATATCTAGAGAATTTCATCTTTGCAATTCTTTTTGTTTGGTACATGATTTCGTTGGTGATTTCTTTATTTGTCTCAAAGGATCTTTGACGGTTTTCAACAAAATCTTGTTAATTGAAGAAATAGGCAAGGATTAGAGGTAAATTTCATTCAACTCCTCTAATCAAGGTTATTTTTTGAAATTCTCAAGCATTTGTCTCTCTAATTATGTTTTCTTAACAAGATTTCATGTTTAATTTGATGAAAATGGTTGAATCAAGCTTAAATTGTGATTTTGATTGATTTTCGTATTGGATCTGATTTGGCTGAGTTATGATTGATTTAATCGTGTTTTGGATGTTAAATATTGTTAAAAGGAAGGTTCGATCATATTAATCTTGAATCAAGATGGATCTCTAGTTGTTAGGTTGTTAGATTTTGGGGTTTTGTAGTGTTTGTGTGAAATCTGAGTTGTTGGAGGTATAAGGATGCATTTATGTTGATTCTGGATGTTGATTGATGATTAAAATTGGATGAAAGTGTTATATTATGGCTGGGCTGAGTTTAGAGAGTGATCGAAGGTGATTTTGGTTGTTTCGAATGGGCGTTTTGGTGTTTTTAGGTAGAGCAGTGAGGTTGTTTAAGTTACTGGTGATTTTATTGCATTGTGATGCATTAATCCTCTGTTCTTGTGTGGTATAAATAGGGGAGAACACATTGGAAGCAATCGGTGAAGTTCCGGGGGCTTCGGACGCTTGATTTCGCGTCGGTGAATCTTAGTTTTGCGAGTCGGGGAGTGAGAATGTGATTTCGAGATTTGAAACACTTTAAAGGTGGCTTTGGGAACTTAGTGTAAGCTTGAAACGCTTTACTAAGTTTGGAAGTAAGTAAAAGGAATTTCTCCCTCTGATTGTGTTATTATGAGTTTGTTGATGCACTTGATTTTAAATGCATGTTACATATTGTTGAAAGCGTGATTTAAAGTAAGAAATTTACTGTTTTTGATGTTATATTGATGAAGGATGCACATGGTAAGTGATCCTTGTAAGTATATGTTTATACTTGTATTTTGAAGCATGGTTTGATGCTTGGAAATGTGGTTTATTGATAATGCTTTGAAAACAGTGAGATTTATGTTAAATGTGAATTATATTGGCACGTGGTGGTATGAAAATGATTTTGTGAATGCTATCGGATATAGTTAGCCGACTATAGGATTGAGTGCACTATAAACAAGTCACATTGGATGTTGAGGGGTTTATACGGTGTACCGAATACTCCATCCAAGTACCCTAATGATTGAGAAAAGTGATTGGTGTCCAGTCTCTCGTTAGTGGGGTTATACATCTACCGATGAGTGGTGTTGAGGGGTTTATATGGTGTTGAATGGATTGTTGAATCGATTTAAGCCAAGAGGGGGTGAATTGGATTTTTAGAAAGTTTGGTGGAGAAGTGGTAAAATAAAAATCTCAAGACAATGCACTTATAGTGGTTCAAGTTCCAATTGAATTCTACATCCACTACCTTAGCTCCCACTAAGGATTTTCCAACAACTCCACTAGTTGATCTTCCTGTTTTCTAGGCTTAGGAGGAAACCTTTACACAATGGTCAATTTTCTACCCAAAATTGACCCAAACCTCACACAATGTTTACAAAGAAGATGAAGGCAAATAACAAGTATCTCTCAATACAAATGTTGCCCAATTACAAGCACTCAACCCAATTGAATCAAGAAAAATAGGAAATACAAAGAACCACAATTGGGGTTTTACAAGGAATATGGAAATTTTGCACAAGAGCTTGGATTTGATGTTTGGATGTTTCTCTTAGGATCAATAGTTGTTGCTGGTGCTTTTAGGACTCCCTTTTATACCTTCTCATTGAATTCTAGTCGTAGGGGTTGTTGTCATCATAATTATAGTTGTTGGCATGCAATCTTCCCACCATAAATGCACTTCTGCAACTACCCGTTCTGAAACGCTCGAACTTGTTTCGAAACAGACCAAAATAGAAATAGCCATTGGGGTATAATTAAGAGATTGTATCGAAATGGATCTGATCGTTTTGATACGCTAAGAGCCCTTTCCAAAACGTGCTAGAGCCCATTTCAAAACATTTTGCCACTGCCAAAACCCGTATCGAAGCGGCTTAAAATGTTTCGATACACTCTAACCGTTTCTCTGAAAATCAGTTATAAAATTGAAACGGTCATATTTTTGAATCCAAGTTTGAAAATCGTTTCAAAACGTTTGAGGTCGTTTCGATACTACCGTGTCAAAACGGTTCAACTCGTTCCATTGTTCTTCATTCGTTTCAAAACATGGAGACCCCTTTTGATACACTCGTATCGAAACAGGAAGGCTTGTTTCGAAACACATGTTAACAGTTTCAAAACGTTTCGAAAAGCCTAAGGGTCGTTTCGAAATGGTGACTCGAAAATCACTGTTTTAACTTGGAAACCACTTAGAAAAATTTTCATAAACATTGGTTTTGACTTGGACCATTTTCTTAGAGGTTTTGGGAAGTTTTGAGGACTTAAAAATTTATTTTCTCTTTTTCAATTTAGTTCTTAAATTCTTTGTTATATCAAAATCAATTCATTAGTTTTACAATCTCCCACTTTTTGATATAACAAAACCAAGTATAATTTTTTAAGTGTTTTGAAATCTTTGAAAAAGTTTTAACTCCCCCTGAATATAAGATAGGTTTTAAAGTTTGGAAAAGATTTAAGATTGAAGCATTTGAAACTCAAAATCGACTTAAAAACACTTAGGCTCTTAGATTACTTCTCCCCCTTTTTATTAGATCAAAAATAGATAAACAAGGCTAATAAGAGAATAAAGGAGTCATAAACAATAAACCAAACAACATACTATCTTAGATAGCATTAAAGTTCGAGAAACAACATCAAAAACATAAATATTCAAAGCATTTAAGTTGAAGCTCAATCCTAAAAACAAATAATCAAAGCATAGGTCTTAAAGATAAAAACATAAATAGGTGCAAACCTAATCCTAATATGACATACTGATATGATATGCAATATGAATCCTAGGCCTCATCACCATCATCGCCTCTAATGTCATCAAAAGAATCATCCTTGTCCTTAGCTTGATCTTGACGAAAGCGCCTCCAATCACCATAGAAGGTGGAGAAAGAGAGATTCATGGACGTTTGTTGATTCTCAAGAGTGGAAACACGATCCTCCAAGGATTGAATACGAGAGTTGAGAGCACCAAAACCCGAAGCCATGTTCATGTCCATCGTGTTGAACCGCTCGGTAAGGAAGGTCATAAGAGCATCATTGTTAGGAGCCGCAACGGGAGCCGGAGCTTGAGGTTGAGACTCTTCTTGAGGTGTTTGAGCTCTCCTATCAACATGAACCCAATGGCCAAGTGTGTAACGAAACCCGAACTTCACAAGAGAAGATTCACCAATATTTTGCTTTCGGGGTTCCGGAAAATCATAGGAACAATCAAGACTAAGGCTACCAAAGATATAACTCAACATTGTCCCATAAGTGAAGGATGTAAGTGAGTCAGTTGTACGAATCTTCACTTGATAGACCATCTCGGAGAACATTAATTTTACTAAGTTCGATCATTGTGCTTGGCGAAAACACTCGAGCCAAAAGTGATCGACTTGTCGGATGTGGGCAAATTTACCTTCTGAAGGGCGAATGAACCAAGAGATGATCAAATGTAGGAATCGATCATGAGCATCCAAGGTAAGAACCGATCCGGTGTGAGCTCCAAAGTGATTTTCATCCTCAATACCTTCATCTTTGAGTCCAAGGGTGTTCACTAAGACGGATGGATCAATACGAAACTTCTTGCCCAAAAGATAAGACTCGATGCCAATGACCTCGGAATGATCCTCATTGTCGATGAGAACGAAATTTGAGTAAAAGAGCAAGACCATGTTCTTGTAGATGATGTCAGGAATGCTCAAAAAGGCTAAGAAACTCCATTCTTGTAAGAGAGGTAGATAACAGAATTCGAAACGCTCGGAGTCAAGGAAATCTATATCCACAACTCGCTCTCTACGAACGGCGGAATCATGAATGATTTTGAATCGTTCCTTAGCATCTTGATTCTTAAGACTTTTTTGAAAAAGGAGGGTAAGGTTTGGACGAATGTTGTCTTGGGTCGAACCTTCACCCGCTTGAGTCTTTCGTTTCTTGTTTTCCATTAAAAATTCCTAAAAACACAAAGCAAGCAAAGAAAAATTTTGAATGTATGCATTTAAATCCTAATTCAATCCAATAAAAATCCCATTAAGGTTTTAAAACCACTTTGAAAGTATATACGTATATTAAAAAATTGAAGAAAACAATTTTGAAAAACTGTGTTAAAAATACGATTAAAATCAAATATAATCGAATAAAAAAATTTGAGATTTTGAAAAAAATTTACAAGTTTTGGAAAACCCATGATGTAAAACATATATTCAATACAAAACTATAATTTTCTAACCTAAGATTCGAATGAAATTAAAGGAAAAAGAAAAAGTTAGAAAATACCTTAAAAGAGGGATTTTGGAAGAATTGATGGATGAAATTGCATCAAATTGTTGAAGCTTGCTTAGATTTTCGTTTGGGAGTAAAAGCCCTCAAGATTTGATGGAAAAACAATGAGGTTTGGAGGGTTTTTATAGAGGAAATCATTTTAGGGTTTTTAGGGTTTTTTAGTTTGAGTAAAAAGTGAATTTTGAGCATTTAAAATCCCTTAAAAAGGCTTTCCGGATACACGTTTCGAAACAGGCTAGACTCTTTCAAAACATGCGTACTGAAACGTCTACGAACGTTCCAAAACCTGCTGACCGTTCCGATACAGATTTGACCGTATCGAAGCCCAAGAGATTACTCGTATCGAAACACATTTGGGTCGTTTCGATACATGTCTTGGCAGAGCTAAAATGTTTCGAAACCCTTTGGGGCGTTTTGAAACACCCTGGTCTATTTGTATTCATTTAAGGCACCCGTATTGAAACAGGGTGACCCGTTTCGATACGCATAAGCCTGGAGGTGCATATAAGGCTCTAAATTGCAGAAAAACTTAATTTGAAAAGATCCTACGTGCATAAATGATATGAGTGAGCAAGAAAAACATATCAAACCACAAACATACTCCCCCTAACTAAAAGCATGGATGAAATTAGGATAAAAAACACATAAGCATAACATTTTACAAGAAATCAAACAATTTAAGCACAAAAAGGTCCTAAAAGGTCAAGATAGGCTAGTTAGACCTAACTCTCTCCTAAGGGACCAAAAACGCTCCTTATCTATAGAGGTTTGGTAAATATGTTTGCTAATTGATTTAAGGTGTCTACATACTCTAAAACAACATCTTTCTTAAGGACATGATCTCTAATGAAGTGATGCCTTATTTCTATGTGTTTGGTTCTAGAGTGTTGGATGGGATTTTTGGTAAGACATGTAGCACTAGTGTTATCACACTTAAGGGGTATGGTGTCTACCTTAATTCCATAGTCTAAGAGTTGTTGTTTCATCCAAAGGACTTGAGCACAACAACTCCCTAAGGATATGTACTCGACTTCGATGGTAGATAAAGCTACACTATTTTGTTTCTTAGAGAACCAAGATATGGGCATACTACCTAGGAATTGGCAAGTGCCGGAAGTATTTTTCCTATCTATTTTCCAACCCCCATTATCCGCATCCGAAAAAGCATGAAGGTTAAAGGTTGAGTCTCTAGGGTACCAACGACCTAAATAAGGAGTATCTCTAAGGTACCTAAAGATCCTTTTAACGGATATAAGGTGAGACTCTATAGGACTAGCTTGAAACCTAGCACACAAGCAAACACTAAACAATATATATGGTCTACTTGCGGTAAGGTAAAACAAAGATCCAATCATAGAGTGATAAAGCTTAGAGTCAACACACTTACCTATTTCATCTTTATCAAGCTTTATGGATGAACTCATTGGTGTAGCTTGAGGCTTTGCTTGCTCCAAGACAAACTTCTTGAGAATATCTTTGATGTACTTAGCTTGATTGACGAAGATGTCATTCTTCATTTTTTTGATTTGGAGTCCCAAAAAGAATGAGAGCTCCCCCATCATGCTCATTTCAAATTCACCTTGCATCAACTTATAAAAATCTTGACAAAGTAGTTCATTTGTATAACCAAATATAATATCATCAACATAAATTTGAACTACTAAGATATATTTGCCATTGTTTTTAATAAAAAGTGTTGTGTCCACCTTTCCTTTCTCAAAACCTTTTCCAACTAGAAAACTTGAAAGTCTTTCATAACAAGCTCTAGGAGCTTGTTTTAAACCATATAAAGCTTTTGACAATTTAAAGACATGGTTTGTAAAAATGGGATCTTCAAAACCCGGTGGTTGTTCCACATACACTTCTTCGTTTATAAAACCATTTAAAAATGCAATTTTGACTTCCATTTGAAAAAGCTTGAAATTGTGATAACATGCAAATGCAAGTAACATCTTAATGGCTTCCATTCTAACTACGGGTGCATAGGCTTCATCAAAATCAGTTCCCTCTTGATGAGTGCTTAATTGATCTATTTTATGTGCCCATATTCCTTGACTTTTGCATGTTTTCAAGCTCATATAGGTTGCATTTAGGATAGATTGTACATATTTGTATGTAGATAGGAAGTTACGTCGTATGTACTTTAATTGTCAAATATATTGGCTCTTTTCACGGGAAAGGTGGTGTTTTGTGGTGATTGTGCAGGTGGCTGCTGAAAGATCGCTGGAGCAAGAGAGAAGCAGATCGCATGGATGGAGCTGACGAGGCATAAAGAGTTGGAGATGAATCTACCTTTTCCCACGTGGACTTTCTCCCAGATACGCAACATTAAATGAAGCGGGAAACAATTGGCTTTCTTTAATGAAGCCACACAAATTTAGGGTACTGAAGCCCTAGTTTCTCCGCCTATATAAGGAAGACTTGGATGCTACTCAAAAGAAGACCGATCGATAGAGAGCACGATTCAGACGACAGTCCTAGTCCGAGCTTGCGGAGTACCACCAAGGCGAAGCTAGACGATTCTCCTCATCGAACGAAGCCATCGAAAGAGGCTGACGGAGAGGAGGCTTGCAGCACAGTAGGAGGGAACGTAAGGAGTTTTGTCGAGGACGCTCGACTTATTTCTTTTCTTTCTTGATAAACTACTGTAACACCCCAAATTTTCCCTAAATCAGAAATCCAAAAATTTGAAATCCCTAATTCAGAAACCCTAACATTTGGGAATTTATAATATGGAACCCTAATTTTTAGTTGTGGTCTAATTGAGCATAATTCAAAATTTTAGTGACCTTTGTGTGTTAAAATTAGAACCTCGGAGCTATTTTGTTAAGTGGAAAAGTTGGGCCCCTTCTCTTGCGATTTACCCAACTTTCAAGTTTAAACCCTATTATTTGTGTTATTCAGACTCTTGAGCTTTTGACTCCTACAGCCGCACTCTCCCAAATAAACCGACCTTTTGGTTTTCTCTCTCGGCATCCCTCACCCATCTTCGGCGAAGCTCGGGTCAAGTCTAAGCTGTTGTTCGTTCATTGATCGGAGACCATCACTGTGCTCGGGTTCTCTTCACGATCAAAGCCCAGGCCTCGGTTTCCCCTCATCGACGGCTGTTCGCCTGGAAACGGTAAGAAACCTTTCGGTTTCCTCACACCACCGTCGTCACCGTTCAAGTTTGGGTAAGCCTCGCTAGTTTTCGTTTTGTTCATGCGTTTTTGGTTGTGGATTCCTTTGCTTTTCCGTTTATTTTTTATCGGAAACGTTCGTTGCTCATCGGAATATATGTTTCTTTTGCAAACTGCCGTCGTTGCGTCATCTCCGACGAGTTTGCGTAGCCGCGTCTCTGTTCGTCGGATTGGTGAGCCGCTGCCTTCCTTGTTGATAAGGGTTGCGTCGTCGTTCTCGTCTGGATCTGCCACCTTTGTTGTTTGGTCGTGCCGCCGCTATTGTCGTTTTGTATTCACGCCGCTGTCGTGGTCTTTATGCCATCGTCGCTCACCTTTCGTCGCCGCCGATTGTCTTTTGTCGTCGTTGCTTCTGCTTCGTCATCTCTGCCGCCGTGTGGCCTGGTTCCTTGTCGTCGCTGCCGCCGTCCGTTGAGCTTGCTGTCGCCGTCAAAGGTTCTGGTAACCCTAGCTTGGTTGTGGTAAAGTGTATTGTTGGGCTTGATGTGTTTGGTTATGGGTGTTGGGCTTTGGGTTGTATGTGTGGCTTGCGTTGGGCTTGTGTGTGTGTATGATTGTGGGTTGGCCTATCAGATTGTGTTTAAGTTAATGCTTGTTGTGAATCTAATCTGATTAAGTGAACCGCCTATCTTGAACTGAACTAGCAGTTGGACCAAACCAAATCTGTTATAAGACTGAACCGGCTTTGGACTTTTGACCAACCTGGACCAGTTTGACCTTTGACTCAGTGGACCACAGTTGACCGGATTTGACTTGTTAACTCTTTGACCATGGACCGTTGACCCATTGGCTTTGACCAGTTTGACTTTGACTTTGACCAGAGTTGATCACGAGTTGATTTTTTTGGACATCCTTCCTCTTAACCTTTCTCGACGCCCCGAATCCGTATCCGCTGCCTGTTTTGTCAAATTAGATCCCGAAAACTCCGTTTTGTTATCTTTGAGTAATTGTTATTAGAATATGATAAGTTATGGATTTCAGAGTCTAATTCAGAATATTCTCGTGTTCAGGTGCCGACCTTGAGACCGTTGGGTTACCTCCAGTTGCACAGACCGACCGTACACGTTCTCCGAGATCTTCACGTGGGTATATCTTCAGTTTAGTTTTAGTGTTTTAGTCGGTGGCTTAGTGTTAGTAATAAATACTAATATAGTATTCATACCTCGTAGGTCCTGATTCAGCTAGATCTGAGCGTAAGACGCGTTTTTCTCGGCATTAGAGCTTCTGTTGCTTAAGGTGTGTCTCTTTCTGTTTTATAAACTTATGTGTTTCTATCTGTGCTATAAATTTTATGTGCTTTTCTGGACTAATATAAGTAAATGTTTTGTACTTGTGTGCATACTCTGTTGTGATTGGGTGAATGTTTTCAGACATCATGCATAGCATGTCATACTGTGATTTAAGTAAAATATCAGATTTTCAGAACTGTAAAACATCGGATTTATAGTATTGTGCAACTTGAGTTTTCATAATTCAAGTTTCGGATCAGACTCGGATTTTTAAAATCTGCATCATATCATTGTGGGTATATGGTTTGGAATTTGTTCGGGGAAGTTCAGTGGTTTCAACCTTTGGGTTGAATTTTGCTTCGGATTAGTAGTTTCAACCTTCGGGTTGAATTCTGCTTCGGATTAGTGGTTTCATCCTTCGGGTTGAATTCCGCTTCGGATCAGTGGTTCAACCCTTCGGGCTGAGTTCCACTTCGGATGGTGACATGGAGAAAGTAGGTTCTGGGGAACCTTACTTTTCGGTGTATCGGAGATGGGTACTATGATTCATGTGCATCAGACATCATATCATCATGATTCAGTTTTATTGTGTTTTCAGAAAAGTATTTGTCAGAAAATAAAATATTGTTTTGTTTTTGTTTTGTTTTCGTTGCACTTTAGAGACACACTAAGCTCTTTAGCTTACACTCCTTAGTTTTTACTTTTCAGATATCTCAGACTTTTTAGTCGATCGGTACTTGGAGCATCTCTTGTTTATTCAGATAAATTATTATTCAGTACGAACTTTTCTGTTACCTCAGAATTATTATTTTAATATATTTTTGGATATTTGTGTAATATGGACATTGGAACTGTTTTTAATTTGGGTTTTATTAAATGCATGCATCTATGAAGTTACTTTTGGATTTTTAATTAATTATCGGAACATCGTTTAAAAAATTGAGTTTTATTTTAATCAGAATATTTGTTGAGTTTTACTGATTTAATCGATTCTTTTGAATTACAAAATATTTTAACCTAAATTGTTTCTTGAGGTACAAGTTTCCAATCGATACTTCCTCGATCTGACCTATTTCTTCTGGGCCGGGTTTAGGGGGTTACAACTACCATAACTGATACTTTTAATTATGGTTGCTTTACGCTCAGACATGAGCTAAACTCTTTAGTTGAAATTATTGCGTCTCAGGATTATATGTTTTAATTATTTTATTTCAATGCTTTAGTTGTTTTCATCTTCATCTATTTTGTCCATGTGCTATTTGAGAGAGGCGTGTTAACTATTGATATGTGCCTTAATATTCGAGAGAGTTAAGTTATAAAAACATGAGCAGTGGGGCTAAGTTGTCAATTTAGTTCTAATTCGTGTTAAACATAAGTTTAGGATTTCAACGACTAAAAGAGAGTTCTTAAACAAATAATTGATTAGTTAGGGTTAACGCAGACATGTATCACCTTAATTACAAAGTTATTAACTTCTAGGTATCGAGAGAGTCAGAAGTTCATTAGAAAATCCTGTCGAGTAGATGAAGTATCGTAGGGTTTACGCAGACATGTATTGCTCGTTGCTATAGCATTGAGATAGTTAGTCAAACATATATCCTTACCAATAATCCCAACCTCCATAATTAATCGTTAAGTTACTGCAGTTGTTTGTCTTTATCATTGTTATCTATAGATTAGTTAATTTTAGTTTACTTAAATCAACCTTCACCAATACTTGCAAATCCATTCCTAAGTATAAAAACCTCGTATTTATTAATCCAATCTTCGTAGATTCGACACTCAACTTTCATTTTTTTACTTGATACGACGAATAAACTTGCTTCAAAGTGCATCTCTATTCGGCAAGCATCAACCAATTTTAACAGAATAATTTTCTTGTAACTTTTTGTTAAGTGGAATGCACATTTAATAAATTTCCACAGTCGGGAGATAATCATATAACTAATAAACATGCTATAGATTAGTTGAGGGACTATCCTAGTAGTTTAGCCAAAGAATAATCGATGATTCCACTTAATGCGCAACATGTCTTTGCTAGCTACGCTTTTCAGAGTTCAGACTAAATCATCCCCCAATATCCTATTCACCAAAATCCGACGACAAATCCATGTTGGACGACGAAGGTGGTAGAGAAGACTACCTTTTCAAGATTGTAATAATGGAGGACTCCGCGGTTGGCAAATCCTACCTCCTTTCACGCTATGCACGGAATAAATTCAACCCGCATTCCAAAGCCACCATTGGAGTCGCGTTCCAGACCCAGACCATGGAAATCCTATCTGGGGTTTTGATCTTTGTTAGATTGAGTGAATTTATATGGATTTTTAACAGGTTCAATGGTTTTTGTTTTGTATCTATTGGTTAATTTTAACATTAACAGTATAAGATTTGTTTTTGGTGGATTTGGCACTGAAAAGTGAAAAGGAGTGTGATCATAAGAAAATCCGATTGAATTTTTAGTTTGATTGGTATTTTTTCTGGTACTTTTTGTGTCTTTTTTCATGATTCTATCTTGATCTGTTGATTAGTTTGGTTATTTGTATTTGAAGACATGGATCCGATGCTGTAATAATTGTAGCTTAAGGCTTCACTTAGAAGAAAAGTATGAATTTAGATTCATTTTTCTTGAAGTGCCTATGCTTATACCTGTGTCTGAGGGTTCGACGGGCAGACAGATACGTGATATGACACTTGAATACTTCAAATACATAGGAAAACTTGGACATACCAATGTCAAACATATACTTGTGTACACATTCGCATCCAAACCCGACAGTTACATCTGAATTTCGAGTAGTGTAGGAAGAAAACTGAAAACAACAATAACAACTCTTTCCGAGAAGAAAATTGAAATCAAGCGGCAATGGACTGATTTCCTGATGCTTTTTATCTACTTTCATACCCCCGGCCTCTTGAGTGAATTTTATTTGTTCAAATAGGATATTCGATAACTTGTATCTTGCAAAGTCTTACCGCGTGTTTGCATGTTGCTTGATACTTTCACCTTTTATGTTGTGATTATACAAGAGAAGTTCAAGTTTCTATGAACGTATGAATGGTTTCAAGAAGCTATACAACAACGGATCTTGGATTTAGATTGTTCAATTTGTCTTCTAATGAAATTCGTTCTCATTTTTCTGCTATGTTTTCGGGTGACATTCATTCTTGTTCCTTATAGAATGAACTAAGGTTGTCGAATTAGGATTTATCCCAAAAGTTTAAGGACCTCGCAGACAATATTCAGTGTAGTTTCTTGGAATCCGCTTATATTTTACAAACTCTTTCGAAGAACTAAGAAAACAAAACTGTAAGAGTATAACACCAGATATGATACTTCAATACTCGATCCACAAAACCATACTTTGTTCTTAGTTTCGCCGTAAGCTTAAGACAATTTCATGCTTTCCGTTGTCTTCTGCACTCTTCTTACATATTATTGAACTTGTAATTTCAATTATCCTCGGTTTATCTATTTACTTCTGCGTGATTACTGTGTTGGTAATTTCTAGTCTACTTTTATGCTCAACATCTATTTTTTATTTGCATTGAAGTTCGGTAACGTTCAATGGCCATACTTATAAACTTCTTGCAGCTCATTCCGATGCAACGGTAGCAAGGATGTTGGTTGGCAACAAATGTGACTTGGAAACCATCATGGATGTGAGTGTTGAAGATGGCAAAAGCCTTGCTGAAGCAGAAGGGTTGTTCTTCATGGAAACATCAGCTTTAGATTCGACAAAACGTCAATAAGGCTTTCGAGGAAGTTATACGAGAGATTTACAATGCCAGGAGGAAGGTCCTAAATTCGGATGCTTAGAAAGCTGAATTAACCTTAAATCGGGTAAGTCTAACTAAAACTGACACTAATGAAGCAAAGAAACCCCAAAATTGTTCTTGTTGTTCCAAGTGATCTCGTTCGTTCGATCAAAGGGGTATGAATTGAGGTCTTGCCATGGTTTGTTAATTCAATTTGGTTGGTTTTACAGAATTGTATCACATTATACAGTTAAATTATTATTTTTCTGATAAAAAATAAGACATTTTATTTATTTTTGCATATGGATACGAATTTATTCTTGCATAAAGTAAAACAGGCAGCCACTTTATTTTTCACATTGTAGTACAATTGATTTTGAATTCAATATTATAGAAGATTTGCGGTACTTATTGTAGTTTAATTCTATGTTACCTGGGCTTGCGTTGAGTTCAGGATGGTATGTTCCATTTTCCTTTTCGGCCCCTCAACTTTATAATGTTAGACATTTTAGGCCTTATACTTTTATTGAGCTCTTTTTGACCCTTAATTTTTTTTCCAAATTAATCCAAACGGGACAAATGTAATGCTATTTTACCTTTATTGAAATTTTGATATTAGTTATTTTGTCATTTTCTGTTGCATCGTAAAAAAATATAAAGAGAAAAGTTGAAATCAATAACAATTTAGCTAAAATTTTGATTTTTTTTCCCCAAAACTTTTGATGATGTGAAAAAAAGGATAAAGTAGTTCACGTTAGTTTTAAAGGTATCATTATTGTTCCGTCACATTTGAGTCAATTGATAAGAATAAATAAAAGTTCAAGGACTAAAAGAAATACAATAGAAATTTAAGGGTTTAAATGACTAAATTAATAAAGTTGGGGGTCAAAAAGATAATTTTGCCTTCTGTTTTGTACTTCAAGGATTCTTCGGAAGTCATATGACTCATGTCTGTATACCTAAATTAATAAAGAACAAGATTAAATACATCTATAACAAGTATCGGAAAAAAACACTAGCGTCGCTCATAAAACTCTCTCCGTACTTCATATCTTCATTTCCGTCCAAATAACCATCAACCCTTGTTCGCAGAATTCAGCGAGAGATTTGCTCGTTTGTTTACTTGGTTGCGTGGAATCCCCTTTCAAGTACAACGTCGGTCTTCCTCCAAGAGTTCTGGTCAGGAATATGTGTGTTGTTTGGTGGCGACTGAGGAATGAATTACTGCTGCAGCATAATTTAGAATCACTTTAATCATAGCTTATTGGAACCTTAGGACTTATGGGTTGTGTTGCGTGTAAATAGTGCTTCGCAACTGTACAAGTATACACGACGCAAGTAATATAAGGATAAGTATATGAGTATCGTCTCCACATGGATTGGTACTCAACCTTCGGTTCTACTCCCTCGCACTGCAAAATAAATAAAGTAAAAACACAAGTTAATTGAGTGATTTTATATAAGCTAAAAATAACTAAACTAAGAAAATTTAGTAAATAAAATAAAGAAGTAATCAAGATGAGAAGATAGGCCGGATTAGAGTGTGTCGTAGTGTGGAATCCTCTTGACTTTGTTTCTGTTCTTGAATGCAGCAACGCGCTACTGCCGTGGCAGTGACCTAAATCCCTGTCGTGGCCGCAATGGTTGAATTCCTGTCGCGACAATCCCTTGCTCATGGGCAGATGCAGTTAAGGCTCGGTAAAGCGTCCTTGGGTGGTTCCGCCTTATCCCTAAGCACGGAACGCTGGTTGATGACTGAACTTTGATGATACCTCCCGGCATGAATCAAAGGAAAAACACCAATTGTTCATACACTTTTTTTAACCGCTGAACTAACTGATCCCTAGGCCGAGTTAGTTAGCACCACGTGGGACGAAAATTGTACTTATTCCTTTCGTGATCTCAACTCTTCCTATGTTGAACAAATGGATGATCTAACAAACCCTCTCCCGAGTAGAATGCGAAAATAATTAAAGACAGAATAAGCAAACAATAACTTTTATTGCATTAAGAACAAAAACTAAGTACAAAGAGTTTTCACACAACTACTAAACAAACTAATCATAACCCTAAGAAATTTAGAACATAATTAAACTAATCCTAAGCTCAATTTCGATTCGGTGATCTCTCCTCGATTCCCCTCTTCTTGATGATGTTTCTCGGAGAGGAAGTTAAGTTGGACTTGGACTAGACTTTATTAAAGAGGTAAATCTCTTTAATTTATTACATTATCCACTTTTAGCCAAAAGTCCAACTTTATCTTTTCTTCCATGTCTTCACCCTCTTCTCGAACTTCGATTGCCACGCAAAGTGTGTAGAAAATTTTGGCGTTTAAAGCTCTACAAGTCGGCTACCACTTTGCCCATTTTTCCCTCTAGCGGAATGATGCCACGACCTGGATTTTTCTGCCTCGACATTGGTATGTTCTGTTATGCAAGGCTTCATCAGCTTCCCTCGGTAGAAGCTGTCATGTGGCTTGGCTCGATCAGGGTTTGTTGTCTACTAATTCAGCCTCTTCTTTCCTCTTGCTTTATGTGTTGTGGCGGCATTAACCTGCCATCGCATTGTGCAAATCTGCAAAGGCCAAACATGTATCAAATAATACATTTTTTATAGAATAAACAGAATATAAGGCTCAAAGGCATAAATGATTAAATCTATGCATGAAAGGCCATAATACAGCTCAAATGGGTGTAGGTTGAGTGATAATTGCCATGTAAAAGGGGTCAAAATATAGGACTTTTGGTCACTTATCACACTCTCAAACCCGTTTTTGTGTTTTCGCAGACCAAAACCATTGATTTAATAAAATAAAATGTGTTATTAAAATGACCCGTGTTTAGGTGATCTAATCGGACCTTCTAAAATATTGGTGGTGACTCTGTTGTTTTCGTTTTCAAAAGTCGGGCTCGAAAGGGTTGCGACATCTTGGCGAATTCGTTGGGGAATTTTTATTTTTTACAAAAAAAAAAAAGAGTTAGGCCACAAGCCAAATACATTTTGTTTTAACGTTGGAATTTGCAAAGTTCACATAAAATTCAATTTAATTGTCCATCTATGAATAAGATTCTATTTTACTCATTTTAAAATTTGTTAAGCTCTATACTCGAGCTTTGTCTCGTTCGTTTAAGTGGGGGGAACGCTTTGCTCATGTCAAAATATTGATTCTCCGTATGAGCCTAGCAAGTACCTTCGGGACTCATATGCCATATGTCTTTGTACGGATATTGATCCTTTGTAAAGGCGTAGAAAATGAGTCCCCCTGAGTTGAACTTGATTCACTTGTAGCCTATAATGGGTGAGAATCAGGGGGCTTGCTACCTTTAGTAGGGGACATCGAGGATAGCTTGGGAACCTTTTTAGAACCAAACTTTTGTCTGAGAATCTAGAAAACCCACTCTAATAGAGCCATGTGTAAAACCTTAGGTCTTTAGTCTAGTCAAAATTATTTTGTAAGGATAATTCGTGGAGACATGTCTTGGAGTGTTGGAATGCGTTGCCCAGAATTATTTGTGCAGTAAAATTATTTTGGACCATTTATGTTTTATTTCCATTTTTAAGAATACTAATCATTTCCTTTTCTTGTCTTAATTTTGTTTTGCTTTTTTTTTAAAAATCCCCTTACATTTGCATCTCATATTTAGAAGGGGTCGATTCTGAAGCATGTTGCTCAATTAGAAAAAGCTTTTGTCATGGATGGAAGGTACCTAAAGAAAGAAGTAGATAGTGCGGATGTACGGTTATCACGTGGATGAAATACCAAAGTATGCTTACATCAGTACCAAGCATTATATCGTGCATAAGCTACAAGTGCTATGGGACTACTTTGACTGTGCAACAAAGCAATTATTGCAAAATGAAGAATTTGAAGATGATCATTGATCCACTCGGCTTAGGGGCAATGTAAAAAGAACCTAGGAGCGAGACGAGTCTGACAAAAGTATCACAACCTAAATTGAAGATGTAGCTAGGCATGTGACGATGATAGTCAGAGTAGCTACAATACTTTGCCCCCACGTCAAGCCAATAGGGAAAGTGAGACCAAGGCTTCAAAGACTGATTGAAGAAATAGAGGAACTGGGTGATCAGACTGAGACGTGTTCATAGGACCTTTGTTATCCAATGAAGGCTATTTCTAGAGCAATACCTTAATGGAACCAATGGCCCTTCGCTAGCATTCATGCATTTGTATTTTTTATTGTTTCTTGCATTTATGTTGTGATCACTGCATACATTCACACATGATAAGAAACCAATCACATGACAGAATTTTAAAAATAGAAAAAACAACATCTCACAAATACAGTACTCGTTCTCAATCCAGAGAAATGGCCATGGAAGACAGATTAACAACTTTAGAGAATAGCCACAAGGGTATCCAAGACAGACTCAATAAAATGGAGAAAGAATTGAAGGAAGAATTGCACGAGCCCAAAGAAACATCGTTAGTCAGATAACGACCATGTTAGGTTTCAAAGACCTAGAAAGAGGAAAGGCGGTTGAAGTCGTTGATGTTTCGTTGCCCCATCTCGGGATGACTGGTCATACATTTTCACCAAATAAGATGTTCCAGGTATGTACAACAGAAACCTCATCTCATACTCTGGCAAGGTTTAGGGTAAATCATGAAGGAAATCAAGGCATTGAGGTGCAAGATCTTCATAAGACAGCCGATAGGTCCAGAATGAACAAGAAGCTAGAAGATCAATGTGACAGGCTCGAAAAGATCATTAGAGCCCTACAAGGAGGAAATGTCTATGGCAGCGTAGATGCTAGAGATCTAAGTCTAATGTCTGACTTGATAGTTCCTCCAAATTTCAAAGCTCACGACTTTGAGAGGTATGATGGGACCACTTGCCCTTGGTCGCACTTGACCATGTACTGTCGGAAAATGTCACCGCACTTGGAAAACGAGAAGCTACTCATCTTCTGCTTCCAAGACAGTCTATCAAGGTTTGCTGCTTGATGGTATACTCAACTGAACCGGGGCAACGTACGCACTTGGAAAGATATGTCAAGAGCTTTTCTCAAACAGTGCGAGTATGTAAAAGATATGGTCCCAAGCAAGGTCGTACTGCAAGATATGGAACAAGGGCCCGATGAGAGCTTTCGCAAGTATGCCCAGAGGTGACGAGATATGGCAGCCCAAGTACAACTTCCACTGTTGGAAAATGAGGTTACTTCAATGTTTGTGGAGACTTTAAATGGTCCCTTCTATGACTATATGTTAAACTATGTCACCGAAGGTTTTGCAGACATGGTCACAAAATGGGGAGTTGATATTGGCGGATATCAAAAGCGGGAGACTCGAGAAAGGAGAATATAGCGAGCACCTATAACTTGAACTACTCGAGCTTGGTTAGACTTCATAAAGTAATGCTTCACGACTAGATAATAGAGGACTTTCCTAAACATTGTTGGGGTCATACCTAGAATCAACCCTCTTGCTTTTTCCCGTGGGCGTTAGGGATCTTTTTAAGGGCTTCCATGTTAATCTACTTGTTTAAAGATGCATTTTTTTATTTTTCTCAAGTGGCAAACATTTCTCATTTTTATTCATTTTTCATCTATTTCTCTTCAAACATACGTCTTTCTGGCAGAGCCCTTATTATTGATTATATAAATGACTTTTGAATCTAATCCTGAGATAGATGGGTAAAAAGTGTGTTTAGGTTTAATAAGGAGATCCCATATACATATTTTGAGTGAATTTTCCTCTTATACATTGTTGTTAGGGTCTTTGAATAAAGTGATAACTCTAAAACATCTACCAACTGAAGACTACTTCTCTTCGATGATATTTGTGTGTGAGATGACATTTGGCATTCCTTCATTTCCCTTCAAGAAAAGAAAATGAAAAAATCCCTTATTGTCCCCTTTTGAGCCTGATATTTTTCTTGTGTTTGAACCCTAACCAAGAAACACTCCCCACACTAGGGGGCAGAGAGGATGAAAAATTGCAAGCAAAGGAAAAAAACACGACAGATCAAGCAAATGTCCTAAATTCGAAATGAGAAGGACACAAAAGCACAAGGAAGAAAAAAGAAAGAAAAAGAAAAAGGATAAGGGAAAAAGAAGAAGAAATGAAAGCTAGAGTGTGAAGGAAATTTTGAAACAAATCCTTAAAATGAGATATGTGCCAGAAAAAGGAAATAAACTCTAGGGTGAAAACTCAAAATGGGCAGTCTAAAGTGATTCAAGGAAAAAAGAATGAAGATTTCATCATGAAAAGTTGATCCTTGGTTTAATTACCCTTAAACATGTATTTGAGCCTATATATCTTTCTTTGGCAACTCGAGCATAACCTACATTACAAGCATTTAAAGACCATTTGGATCACACATGAATATTTGAGAAAAAGAGTTTGTCTTCAGAACACATTCCGCCTTATTGAGTTAACATTTCTTCAGGGACCTCAAAACTTCTAATGTCTGATTAAGATTAGAAAAGTGTGAAATTTAAAATTTAGGGAGTGTGTGAGTTAAAGAGAGCCACCTAAAAGTGGGGCGTTATCCGGTTGATGGATTCATGAATCATTCATACTATGAATTTTGGGGCATCTGGCTTTGCTCTTTTCCATGTTTGTCATGAATTCTTCCTTTAAATTCTCATTTCTAGCCTTTTCTTGCATCTTACAAGTAGGATAACATAGATTCATGAAAAAGAAAAAAAAAAGTTTTTTTCTTAGTACTAATTCCAACCGTAGGGAACCAGGGACGAATGTTTTCAATCGCTTCAGGAAACAATAAAGTGGTCGACAACTGAACCTCAGTTTGAACAGTGGCATCGCCTTGCATGAGAAGAAAAACACGTGTGTTGAAAAGTTTTAGGTAGACCGTGTTGTGGAGCAAGATTCATACGTAAGATGTAAGATCCCAAACGCATGAAAAGGGGATAGAAGTGCGCCTAGTAGGCAAACTGCGCCACCAATTGGGGCAATTTATGTTGCCCAAAGATTCAAGATCCCTGACTTTGATAGGAACAAGAAGAAGATATTAAAGCGCCAACATCAAATACATTCAAGGTGGAAATAAGCTTCAAGATGACATGTAGGGTTAGGAATTTGAGAATTCGCAAGAAGCATTGTAGGTGCTTAATGTTATTTTAAGAGGCATATGAAGACTTGAAGCTTTTAAGACCATTCAAGGAGGCCTTACAATCGATATTGATGTATCAACTACAATGATAGTGGATCTTGAGACACTTGCCTACGAAGATCAGATGCTTTTAATGAAGTAAAGAGGTACAAAGAATGAGAATGGCGAAGAAGAAACAGTTGAAGAAGTCTGCCCTTCCAACAAGGAGTACAAGATTACTGGATAAAGTGAACAAGTATGCAAAGATCAGATGTTTTCGATAAAGTGAAGAGGTACAAAGAATGAGAATGGAGATAGAAATAATGGAAATGGTTGTTCATCACGGCTAAACAAGTTAAAAAGAAACCATAACATTCATGTTTTAGACATCCCTAGGGGCATGCTCATCATAATTGCATCGTGTATCGGACTTTCAAAGGTATACGAAAGCTTTTTCAGCAAAAGAACTCACCTATCCGTTCGGGCGTATGGAGAATGAAACATGTTTATCTATTCGAGCATAAGGAGAATAAAACTTGCTTATCTATTCGAGCATGAGGAGAATAGAACCCGCTTATCCATTCGAGCACGAGGAGGATGGAACCTTTTTTTTTCAAAACCTGCTTATACATCTGAGCATAAGGAGGGTGGAACCTTTTTTCAGTATGCTTATCTATTCGAGCATGAGGAGAATAGAACTTGTTTATCCATCCGAGCATGAGGATGGAACCATTTTTTTAACCTGCTTATTCATCTGAGCATGATGAAGATAGAACCCGCCTATCTATTCGGGCTTGAAGAGAATAGAACCCGCCTATCTATTCGAGCTTGAGGAGAATAGAACTTGTCTATCCGTTTATAATCAAATATATTTATTATAAATACATATTTTTATATGACATTTACACCCAAATTTGACATTTATAATTTAAAAAAAATATATGCATAATTGTTACCGGTATGTTACGATAATATTAATTTACAGTCCAACCCTAACTTTGAAATTCTAATTTATAAAAGGGGCAAGTGTGGATGCAATAGATATGATTGAAACCTAAGAAAAATGGGTAGTTCTGTGAACATTGACTACAACCACATAATAGAGAGTTTGTCTTGGCAAGATTGAAAGTACAGACTCTCTACAATGCCCCGAAACCTAAACCTCGTTCTTCCAGAATCCCCAATTACTGATCGCAATTTTCCTAATAAATTTTGCTTGATCCCATCCCTGAGCTTAGTCGTCAGTTTTCTTGTTTGAAGTTGATCTGTTCTAGTGAAATTTCGATGACCGGCAGCATAGGGGAGGGCTATGTTGTTCTCCGTTTCCCGCCAAGATTTTATGGTTCCTCCTCCTTAAGGTTCCGGTGGTCTGGTTGGGTCGAGAAATAATCTCAAACTTAATTATTTAGAAAAATATCCCCTTTCAGTCCACGTAGCCTAAACTCGAGTCTTATAAAAATCGAATTCATCTTACGTGGACTGAAATGAGATCATTTTTCTAAATAATCAAATTTGGGGATATTTTTCTAATTAATTATTAAAAAAAATATTAGTATAAAATTGCCTTTGCTATACCACAACTAAATAAAAAGCTAAAAACACATTATCAGTTTGAACTGAAAATGTTATCAAAACGTGTAACATTTTAGGTTTGACGTGGGTAACATTAATGTTGCAACCTAAATATTATCCCGATAACTTAAAATGTTACACGTTTTGATAACATTTTCAGTTATAATCTAAAATGTTATTCACTCTTAACTAGTGTACATGTTTGATAAAGAGAAGTTTGAGCCAAAATTAGAAGTTTGAGCTAAAATTAAAGGTTTGATCAGTCAAATCTGCTAAGTTAGATGTTTGGTAAAGAGCAGATTGGGATAACACCTCTAATTTTAAAAAAGCTATTAATATGAGCTTTTTGAAATTAGGAGTTTTGACATAAGAGTTATAAAGACTCTTTTACCCTTAACAATTATAAAAAAAATTCAAATAACTTAAATTTAATCATTTCTATTTTAATTCTTCAACCTCACGTATTTACATTGTGACATTTGTAAACTAATACTTTTTATTTTTTTTCTTTTTATTCTCACACATAATATTTATATTTAATAATTAATTAAATTGTATTAAAAATAATTATATAAATAATAAATTAATATATAGATCTTTCAAATATGTTTAGCAATGTTATATTAAAAATTATTTTTCTAACAAACATATTTGGTCGGTTGGTCAAACTGTTCATCTTTATTCTTATATATTCCCGTATAATTAAGATTAGATTTAGAATTTATAAAAAAAATATTTTTCATAAGTATCTTTTTAACATTTTCGGTTACAATTTATTTTCATTTTTATCCCTAAATTAAGTTCTTTTTCAAAATTTTCCAAGAGAAATATCCCATATATAATTTATTTATTAAAGAAAACATAAGAAATAATACCAAAAGGAACTAAAGATAACATGACCCCATCAAATCATCATGATGACTTTATAGTGCTAAACTATATACACACAGACTCTCTCTCCAGCCAGCTGCACCTCAAATCTTCTAGAAGCTTTTTTACTGCTCCAATGATGTATTATTATTTTTATTTTTATTTTTTTGGATGTTGTCAATGTGATCTCCAGTGCTTTGCCATTTCAAACCCATTTTTGCTGTACTGATAGTCCTCTATGGTTTGATCAATCTCAGCTTGTGTGTTCATCACAAAGGGGCCATATTGAACCACTGGTTCGTTCAATGGCTGGCCAGCGATCAGCGCGAATCTTAACGGCTTCGAAGATGACTTGTTCCACACGCTAACACCGTCTCCAGGACCCAAAACGACCACATGGTTGGCCGATATCGGTGCCTTGTTTTGGTGCCCAAACACTCCCTCGCCTTCAATTATGTATGCAAATGCATTCCATGATTCCGGGATGTGTTGGTGAACATGTGACCTCGGCCTTAAACTGAAATCGAGGTACATTGTCGGAGTCCGGGTGTAGACTGGAGATCGGACTCCCATCGATTCTCCGGCAATTACTCGAACTTCTACTCCGTCTTGTTCTGCACTTGGGATGTCCTCACTTAAAAGCTCCTGGTACCTTGGTTCAATCCTACAATGAGTTTGCATACATCTTTATCATTTAATTCATATACTATACATTCTCGTATTTGACACTTGTACTAAAATTAGTCTTATAAAATTATTAAAGATTAATTAGCCGAAAATAGTTTGACATAAATATAAAGGGTATTCAATTATTCATATAAGGTATGGCCAAGACTTTTCAAAGTCAAACACTAATTTGTTGCTTTAAAAAATAGGTGAATTAAATCCATAACTATAGGTAATCATTTCAAAGGCTTAATATTAAAATAAGTGTTAAAATCATCTCATTTTCACCTTTTATATGCTTAAATTTTTTAGTTTGCCCTTCTTGAATACTCAAATTATTATTTTTTATTTTTTAAAATCAACTAAAACACATATTTTATCAAAAAAATTAATAATTTAAACATCTAAAAAGTACCAAAAAAAATTAACACTTAAAAAAACGAGAAAACTTTAACATTTATTTTGATATTAAGCGAAAAACAAACTCAAAGTTATCTTACATTTTGTCTTGGGATGAGAGATTGATCCAAAGCTGCAAACCCTTGTGAACGCCATCTCCAGCAGGCATTTCAGAGTGGATTATTCCTCTTCCTGCTGTCATCCACTGCTTAATCCAAGCAAAAAAAAATAATATAAAAACCCAAAAATGGATTCTTAAAAAAGATAAAAACCCAGAAATTTGCTAAATCTGTCATTTCAACTTTGAATCGTTCAAAAAAACTAAAACAATCACCTGAACATCACCAGTATGAATTGTACCCTTATGTCCTGCAAAATCTTGATGAGTAATACCTCCCTGAAATGTCAGTTGTTTCTCAAGAATCAAACTCTCTGTTTTGTTTTTGTTTTGCAAAAAAAAATGAAACAAGTTTTACCTGTAACATGTATGTAACAGTTTCAAACCCTGTAAAAAAACAACATTCATTCAGAAAAATGGCCCTTTTCAAGACAATTATATTAAGAAATTCAACAAAAAAATATCAAGGAATTCAAGTACCTCTGTGCGGATGATCAGGGAATCCAGCTGGTGGAGACACTGCAAAAACAATCATTCATAAAACCATTCAATATCTGTAATATCTAACCATCTCAGAATCTTATAAGATAATTAGGGGTTAAAATAACGGTCCGCAACGACACCATCAAACATCGTTATTACGAAAAACAGTGGTTTGCAATGACCGTAATATTATCATTTTACGGTCGTAACCGCAATTTAAATCCCTAACGACAACACTAATGAAGCTCTACCTGTAAAATCATCCATCATGAGAAAAGGATCCAAAGACTTCAATTCACTCCTGAAATCAAAACGAAAATGAATCAGAAAATAAAAAAGAAAAGGAAAATCAAAGATAGGAAAAGAAGTAGGGAAGAAAGAAACCTTCCAATGCATCTGCGGACAACAGCACCATCACCTTCACGTTGATGCTTGGCAAGAACCTTCTTAGTGACCAATCTGGGTTGATTGAAGCAGCTTGGATCAGTTGCAGACATGGTGTTTTTGTTTCTGTTGATGCCTGGGCAGTAAATGAGTTGCTCTGATACAAATTTGTTATGTTTATTGATTTTGAATGTTGATGATGTTGGGGTTTATATACAAGTACTGAAAGTGGGGAGATTGAGACCAAAAAGATTAAAATTAATAGGAAAAAAAACAAGTAAATAGAGAGGAGGGTTGGTCGGAAGGTCTGACATAAAGGGAGGCGTGGGGAAATATTAAACAAGGGACGGGGAGTGGGACCCCATTTATTTCCTTGGACCAATCATCACCATGATGTCAAGCTTTTGTCATCATCATTATCCCAATTTTATTTCCTTCTTTTTTCTTGCATTTAGGCTTCTTTGGGTTGCATTGTTGGGTCAAAAGTTAGGAAATTCAGCTATCTCAAAACGTTTGTTTGAACATTAAAATGGATGAACAAACGTCGGTTGAGAGTTAAATGCAGCTTAGTGTAAAATAATACGTTATGAAAAATAAGCTATCTACGAATTCACCTACTGGTTATGGATGTTTATCTATTTCATTTTTTTAGTGGGTTCGAATGTTAACATAACTATTTGTCTTGAAAATATTATTATAATCCTACTTAATCTAATAATAATAATAATAATAATAATAACATGATTTGTTGGAACGGGTGAGATTGAGTCAGTTCGATTATAATTTTATAATTTTAAACTGCATATGATAATTTTTTTGGTTGCCTTCTGGTTTTTAGGATTAGCCCTGACTAATCTGAATCGACTCGCGTCGCACACCTGATTTTGGTGGGTGAGTCTCCCAGCGAAATTTTTTGCATATACAACGCCTCGAACATGAGACCTACTGAAACAATACCAAACTGTTTACCCCTTGGATCAACCCCGTTGTTAAACTGCATATGATAATTTAGTTTGATTTATGATTTTTCATAATTAGTTTTAAATTTTAATATTTTAGATTTTGTTCTTACAGAATGACTTTATTTTATAGTCTTTAGACATTATTTGGTCAAATTTCAATGGCTTTTTTATAAATATTTTTCTAAAATTTAATTTTAGGTAATTAAAAATAATTAATTAGTAGTGTAAAGTTATTTTCACTATTCTAAAATATAAAATATTTATTCTTACGTTAAAAATAATTATAACTAATTATAAATTAAATAAAGATTAAAATTCAGTTAGACTTGAATTATCCTATTTTTAAACTTGTGTTCCATCATAAGTCCAAATACTATGATTCAGGTCCGTTTTTGGTTTATTTGATTTTTTGTTTACCCCTAATTGTTGGTATAAATAAAATAAATTGTTAACATTTATATAACATATATAAGAAGTCCTCGCTTTAAACACTATTATGGCTTGGAAATAATACTGATATATGATTTAAATTTATTGTTTTTTCATCAACAAATTAACACACGTAGTTATCGGCATAACAGTTCATCAAGTATAGTTCGGTTAACTTTATTTATAATATACTATAACATAATATAGAAAAGTGAAATTAAGGGTTAAACCAAACGAATGAAAAAACGGATGATTATTATCTTAACAGACTCTGGTTCAATCGCTCTGGCTATAATATATGTGTCAATTGTCAAAGAGTTAATGATATATATAAGGGTTTTATTTTGATGCACAAGCTGTGTAAATTTTTTTTACACATTCCTTTTATAAAATTTAAAATCTAAATCACAAACCCTAGCAACTTAAAACCTAAGCCCTAAATCATAAACTCTAAATTCTAAATTCTACCCATAAACCTTAAATTATATACCCTACATACTAAACCCCTAAACCCTAACCTAAAACCCTAAACCCTAAACCCTAAAATTAAAGGGCTTGTGTAAACTAAAGTTTACACAAGCTTGTGCATCAAAGTATTTTCCTATATATAAACAGATACTACCTTGTAATAAACTTTAGACTATTCAAGAAAAAAACCCTTAATAGTTAGATTGTATATGCATTGTACATGAATGTTAAAACATTATTGGCGTAATAAAATAAATAGTTTTGCTATACACAATCCTTAGGGTTATGTATAAGAACTACTAAATTCTCATAATTAATGATTATTTTATTTTTCAATGAAATCTGTTAGAATGTAATTAATTATATTCTTAAAAAAATTAAATATTATTAATTTATGATATTTAATAGAATTAAACCTTAAACTCTAAACCATAAACCCTAACATTAACCCTAAACCATAAACCTAAAAACTATAAAAATACAAAAACGCAAAAACCCTAAAACAATAAACTTTAAACCCTAAAATTATAAATCATAACACTAAACTCCTAAATCCTTTTACATGATTATTAGTTACATTAAACACCCTAAATCAATGATGTTTAATATTTTAAGAATATAATTGATTATATTTTAATAAATTCTATTGAAAATTAAAATAACAATTAATAATAAAAATATATGTATAAAAAAACCCTAAAATAAATGCTCCCTTGAAATACTGTTGTGATTTGGAAATAATTATTCTGATATGATTTCAAATCTAATATTGACAGCTTTGTATTATACGTAGATGAACTTTGAATTAGAAATATAATTAATTAAAAAATTAATAATAAGTTATTTAATCTGATACATGATCAATTAAAAAGTTTTACTTGCAAGTATTAAAAACGAATAATAAAGATCAAGTTGTAATTTTTTTTATCATTGTTGTTTAAGTGAGTTATTTCTCGTTACATTTCAAAGTCAAGTTCGGAGTTTTATTATTTTAACAAATAATACAATTATAAAATGATATTTGTTTATTTTTAATCTTTAAAAACGTACATATATTATACAGATAAAATTAGGGACGATGCTACATGTTGAATGGGAGGGGTTGTGCCTCCCGATAGGGAGAAAAAAATTTACCCTCTGATTCCTAATAATTTTACTGGAAAAATTGAGATAATTATGAATTTGTCCTCACACCTTTCAAAATTTATGTTTTGCCCCAAACTTCAAATCTTGGCTCCGTCCCTGGATAAATTGTTTGAACTTTAATTATTTAAAAATAATAGAGAAACTATTAATCATTTTTTGTTTAACCACCTATATCTAATTCATTGGCTGATTAATCCAGATCGAGTACTGTAGAGACTCATTTGGGGCGATCCTTCTAATCCAATTTTCTCCATTGTTGGGTTTTTAAGTGCTCGATTCCCTTCAACCGTTATAGCTCGCCAAGTGTGGAGAAGTTGAATATTTGGGTGTTTTAGTGGGAGGTGAAAAATAGACAAATGACACAAAGAATTATAGTGGTTCAACCTTCTAACCAAGGTCTACATTCACTACCTTAGCTCCCCACTAAGGATTTCAACAAATTCACTCTTGAATTTCGTCCCCTTTTCTCGGCTTAGGAGGAAACCGTTACAACGATTAAGCTAACTACCCTTAGCTTAATCAAACACTCTCTTACAAGAGAAATTCTTAAGCAAACTTGAAATCCCTCTAATAGGTATTTGTTTGCACTATAATGCTCTCACTCAAAGTCTAAACACTTGAGCAAATCTAACAATATTTAGCTCACTAGTGTTGTCTATACAAGAAATGGACAAATTAAGCTTTAAGACAATTTCTTGATGTTGGGTTTTTAAGTGTTCGATTCCCTTCAACCGTTATAGATCGCCAAGTGTGGAGAAGTTACATATTTGGGTGTTCTAGTGGGAGGTGAAAAATAGGCAAATGACACAAGGAATTATAGTGGTTCAACCTTCTAACCAAGGTCTACATCTACTACCTTAACTCCCCACTAAGGATTTCAACAAATCCACTCTTGAATTTCTTCCCCTTTTCTCGGCTTACGAGGAAACCGTTACAACGATTAAGCTAACTACCCTTAGCTTAATCAAACACTCTCTTACAAGAGAAATTCTTAAGCAAACTTGAAATCTCTCTAATAGGTATTTGTTTGCACTATAAAGCTCTCACCCAAAGTCTAAACATTTGAGCAAATTTAACAAAATTTAGCTCACTAGTGTTGTCTATACAAGAAATGGACAATTTAAGCTCTAAGGCAATTTCTTGATCATAGTGTTGTTGAAAATTGAAGCATTAGTCTTCTCTTGATGCTTGGAGATCCCTTTTATACTCTCAAATAAGTTTATAGTCGTTGAGGACCGTTGGGGATGTTTTGGAGCCGTTGGAGACTTTATTTCCCACCATAAATGCTGCTCTGCAGACGTTCGTTTCGAAACACTCGATCTCGTTTCGGAACGCCTTTCTTTAGAACTAGCCGTTAAAGTCTCATGCAGCAGGTCGTATCGGAACGCCTATGGTCGTTTTGAAACCCTTTGAGTCGTATCGGAATGGTTACAACCCGTTTCGGTATGATTGACAATTAAGATGCAATTTAAATTACCGTTGGGAAAATAGTCGTTGGGGATTTTGACCGTTGAGGTCTTTGTCGCATAGGCGTATCGAAACGGTTAAGCCCGTATCGAAACGCTGTGTAAAAATCCTCACCCATATTAAAGCTCGTTTTGAAACGGACAGAGATGTATCGAAACATTTTGAAAATGTGAATGGTTGTTTCGAAATGCCTAAGGGTGTTTCGAAACACCTGAGTGGTTTTGTAAAGTTTGGCTTTAGAAAACACTTCAAACCCTTTTTAAAAAGTCCTCAAACATATTTTTAAGTTGTTTGGAGTTAGAGGCACTTTTAAAATCTTTTCAATTTAGTCCAAAACTATTTTTCAATTATTATATCAAAACATTAGTTCTTCATCCATTAACAACATCAAAACTCAAATCCTTGAACTTATTTAAAGGATACAATGTTCATCCACTAGACAAACTGATTGTTTTACTTTTCTTTGTTGATTATTTTTTGTAAATAAATATGAATGAAAAGCATAATATTTAAAGGCATAAGGAAGATCTATGGTACAATAACTTAATTTAAGATTCCTCCAGTGGTGTTTTCTCTCCCAAAGCATTTTGTGACGATGCCTTCTTAAGCGAATACAAAAATTGCAAGGCGTGGAAGTGTGTATGGTCCAATCTGGCTCCTCCAAAGGTCGAAGCATTTGTTTGGAAGGCCTTGCATCGAATAATTCCAACACTGGTTGAACTGGAAAAGCGTGGCGCCCTAAGAGTGAATTCCATCTCGTGTGTTTTCTGTAACAAAGAGCCTGAGAGGGTAGAGCATGTTCTTATACATTGTGAATCAGTGTAAAAAATCTGGTAAAGGTGATGAGCTATTTGAAAAATTCATTTTATAATGCCAACTACTGTAAGTTTCTTGGTTGAGATGTGAGACCGACAACTATTATCGACATCATCTAAACCTATATGGTCTATGAGATTTTTTGGGATTCTATGGACGATATGGTTGTACAGAAATGAATCAATCTTTAACAAGAATTTTTTTAAAAGAAGAACAAATATTCGACTTAGCGATCTTTAGAATTAAATATTAGTGCAAAAGTAAGTGTTCGGATTCTATTTCTTCCTTATTTGAATTTCCTCTACATCTAAATTTGTCAAAAGTACATATATGACAAAATAACAGACTCGAAGGAGAGAAGTGGTGCGCGCCTCACCAAGGTGCAGTAAAATTTAATGTCGACGCGGCAGTTCGTAGATGTGTTGGATAAACTGGAATAAAGGGACTTCTAAGAGATCACTCGGGTAGTATTTTGATACAATTTTCCAAATGCATTGGGATTGCAGATCCAACCTTGGCTGAAATGCATGAAATTTTAGAGGCTTGCAAACTGTTATCAACATCTATATAGCATAATAAAGCCTCAATAATTATAAAAATTGATTGCCTCCTAACGATTAAATGAATTGCTTCACCACATTTAGCTCCTCCAAGCTTCGTCGAGACGACAAAAAATTGCAGTGAATTTCTTAAGAAGCAAATCTGGAAACTAAAATTTAAGTACAGAGAAAAAAATAAGGATGCACGTCTGTTAGAAAAGCAGGGCATTGTTAGGCATTCGGACTGGATATGAATGTCGGATGTTTAGAATATGTGTCACTGAAAATTGATGAGTGTTGAGTCACATATGTAACAAAATAGGACGCCTGTAGCTTGGCCAGTACCAGGGGTTTTGGAACTTCGTAATGGCTATACGATGTTGTTCAACAACGTAGATGGCCTTTTGGATAAAACTTTTGGGTATGTATATTTTACAACAGTGTAAGTTATATTACAATGATCAATAAAAAGGGCACTCTTTGCCCCTACCTAGGTTTAGAAGGTTTTTTAATGAGGCTCACATTTTTTTCAAAAAAATAACAAGTTTCAAATTTATTTAAACAACTTAAAATGTTATTAAAAATATAATATCTTATGTTACTTGAACAAAATTTAAAATTTATTGCTATTGAATATAAATTAAATTGATATATCATATTTATCCATACAAAAAAAAAACTGATGTACCGTAGAATCACCCAAAAGGCATAAACCTAGAGAGGGAGACATCCTTTGTAACCTTTTGAAAACATTGTGGTGACAATAAATGTAATGATGAATGACATCTTTCAGACCTATGCATTGCGTCGCATTAATTTATAACAACAAAAGCCTCGGATTTTGACTTTGATTCTCACCCTTATCTTTCCGATCCAACCCTAAACATTAATTATTATTCTTCAAAAACTTCTAAATAATTTATTCAAAACCCAACTGAATCTTGTCACCGATAAGCACATGCTTTGGTGATGTAATTGGATTCCATTGCTAATTACCATTCTATTTGTTTATTAAAATTTTAAATTCAAATTCAAATTCAAATTTTATTGTTAATTTATTTTTTATAAATCTCAATTTACTTTTTAAAATACTTGGAAATTACTTTAAGATAATTGGCGTTTTTTTTTCTTCGTTAACTCACTATTCCACTTTTAACTTATTTTTATTTTTCTCTTTGATATTTATTTTTACATAAATTAGTATTTTTTTAATTTTTTATTTAAAAAGTTGTCGATAAAAATATAACCAATGACATGTACTCATTAGATACTCGTAACTTTTGAGGTAAAATTTGATAAAATAATAATTTAAGGACGATAGTGGAATAAGAAATGTAGCTATTAAAATTTAAAAAAAAAACTACAATTCGGAGATCAGTAATTTATATATATATATATATATGTGTGTGTGAGACAAATAATGAAGGTCAACATATGTTCAAAAAAAAAAGGTCAAAAAAGTACAAGTGTGTTGCCTCTGCTTAATTTATATATCACAACGTCTGGGAAAAGAAAAAAAATGTCCGCTCAAATTAAATGAATATATTTATAAAATTTTATTTAATAAATCATAATAAATAAAAGATAATTTTGTTAGAAATGCATAGGATATTTTACATTCCGTGTGAATTCAAAGTGGTTTACAGATCAGTATTTATAGGCTGATGGGTGTATTTGAAATTTTCGGACATTGAATTAAATTTCCTGAAATTATAGGTCAATTGATTTTATTGTTGATTACAAGTTGATTTGTTTAATTCCAAAAATTACCATGAGTTGATTTAGAATTTTAAAATTTATTCATGTTTATCTCTTTGACTATTGAAAATGAGTTGATTTGTTTAATATCACATTCACCCACCAAGTTATCTATCCAATTGAAGTGACACATGATATTGTGGTTGAGATAGATATAAATTAAAAAATAATTTCTTACTAATAAATAATTTCCAAGAGTATAAATACAATGCAATTAATCATATTTTTCTAATAAACATTTTCAAGATTATAAATACGATACCGTCAATATATTTATCCAATAAAATAAATTTATTTTTATTGACAAATCATAAATCTAATCATAATCCTACCTAGAGAGAGAAGAAGGGAGGACTTAGAAGAAAAAAGAGAAATGCTCATATTGAGTCTAAAATTCATACCCTAAAAATAAAATAATATGAAGAAATAAATATGACTAGTTTGACCGACCGACAAAATATATTTACTCCAAATAAAACAATTTTCAAAGTATAGATACAATACAATTAATATTTTATTTATCAATAAACATACCACTAAAAATTAATTATTTACGATGAATGCATAAAAATGAACAAAATTCATTTGATCTTAATATGCTCTCTCATCATAGGAAATAAGAATATTATTTGCAATTTTTTTAGTAAGATACTTAGGGGTGTTTAAATTCGGGTACTTGAATAATCGGGTACTCGGACCTTCGGGTATTAAATTTGCCGGCCCGTGTTTCGACTCGTGAATACCGAGTACTCGATAATCGGGTACCCGTAAAATTGAGTACCGGGTATCCGGTTCTATTTTTTTATTTTAAAATTAAAAAATATATATATTAAAAGTTCATAACACATGATCCAAACAAAAAAAAATTAATGATTTGAAGTTTATAACCATAAGAAAGACATTAAAAACATTAAAAGTCTCATATTTTTTAAAGAAACCTACTAATGCATAAATGTAATAGAGAAACCTTGTTGTTTGTTTCATATCGAATCTTACATATTCACAAATTTATTTATTTTTTTGAAAAATTTAAAATATAAAAGCATATAATACAAATCTAGAATAAATTTTGAGATTTAAATATAGTTCTAAAAGTAAAAATATTAAGTAATCTAACAAAATAAAAAATAAAAAGAAAATAGGAACCAGGTACCCGGGAGTAACTGGGTACCCGAAAAAATCATATTTTTTTACCCGGACCCGACTCGAGAAATAATGGGCCGGGTACCCGACCCGGATAAAAAAAATTCCTGAATAAATACCCGGTTATTTATGTTCGAATAATCGAGTCGAATAATTTTGAACACCCTTAAAAATACTCCATAATTTAGCCCTATACATTATTGTATTTTAATTACATTTATGGATTTTTCACTTTTTGCTTTATTGTATGTAGGAAAGGTGCATTGATAAGTAGGTGGTAACGATGACTCTATGAACTTTAATTTTGACTCAAATTCAGATATGATAAAACATAAGGTTGAAGCAAATTACAATTTGATAATAGATAATGACGCAATATAAGTGAAAATTGTGAAGTTGTAGTGGATCAAGTAACACCTATTGCACATGGAGAGCCACTTGCTTGACCGAATATTGAGACGGGTTTTGTGTCTTATCATGAATTTAGAAGGCAAAATGAGTTTAAAATAAAAATTAAATCATAAAATGTTAAAATATTAAAGGTGACAATGTTAATAATTGCATAAAGTTAAGACTAATATCATAATATGTATAAAAAGAAGGATGGTTTATTCTCAAGAAAAATGATTCATTAAAGCATCACATGTTCACCATACCCGATTATAAAGATAAAATAATAGTCACATATAACAAGAAAATTGTGGAATAAAAACAGCCCACGTTGATTTTGGAGCTTAAGCACCCCCTTGAACTTATCAAATCCAAGTTCATGCCTAATTATAAATTCATTAGTTCAAATGATATAGAGGTCATGGTAACTAATGAAAAGGCTAAAGTATCTATTGGTATAAATTTTAACACATCTATAGTGTGTTATGGAGGATATAATGTAGTTTTTTTTATAAAAATTGTAGAAGTTTGATGAGTAAATATAGACGTTTGTGCCTTCGAAAAGGAGATTTTATTGTTCTAAAAAAGCATTTCATAAAAATATCTTTCAAAGATAATTTTTTACATGTATGACAAGCGGTGATAATACTCTTAAAAATTTATTTTGGAGATGTGATATCATTTGATATCACTTACTTGAAGAATAGGTATATGATGCATTTTTCTCATTTATATGTGTGAATCATCATAACTAATCGATGTTGTTTGGGTGTGCTCTAATTTCATGTGAAGATATAAACGATTATGTTTGATTGTTCAAGACATGGCTAGCATGTATGAGAGAAAAATCTCCACATAGTATTCTTAATGATCTATATATGACTATGGCACTGTTTGGTAATTAGCGAATATCGAATAGCAGATTACATTAGCTGATAGCATTAGTTGATTTGACTAGCGGATAGTTGATAGCATTAGCTGATTTGACTAGCGGATTACATTAGTTGGTTGTATAAAAGTGTTTGGTTAAATTAACTTATAGCTGATAGTTGTTTGATTATTTGAACAAGCAAAATGACATATAAAGACATGATTATATTCTATACTTGTTTGAATAATTTATTAGTTATTAACATTTTGTATCGATTAATATTAATTAGATTATGAAAATTAAATTTTTAATATCATTATTGAGCATATACGAGGATTTACATATTAATTTTTATTTATAAAATTATCTTTTTAATATCATTTTAATAATTATTAAATTTAGATATATATATTAATTTATTATATATCGAATTATATTTTGAATATAATTTTATTAATTATTAAATTTATATGTATTTATTAATTTTTATATTAATTTCTTATTTATGAAATTATTTTTTAAATTTTATTGGTTAATTAAATTTATGTTATTTAGAGAAAATTTTTATAATTATCAAGGACAAAATAATTTTTACAAGTCTTTTATCCAAACCTCTAACTCAAAAAGTTCCTAAAATTAGCTTTTTCAAAATGAGAGGTTTCACATCAATCCACTATTTTTTTATCTGAAGAGTATGATTTTATTGATCAACAAATCATACAAAAACACTAACACGCGCCTCATTAAAAACCTCCCTCAAACCTAGATGGAGGAGAAGAATACGACGTGAATGTGTATAAAAAGCCAACCAACACCCGACAAAACACCATCCGCAAATCACCCCATGCGGCATGTTGCATACAAGCCCCTAGAAGCACACTCCCAACACCAAACCAGCAACGCCCAGCCATCACACATCCCCCAACCTCAAAAAATCAGACAGCACAACCTCAAGAAAACGCACGACACCAAGATGCTTGAACCACCCCACCTTTCACTAAAACATCTGCTACATTATTAGCCTCACGTAACACATGATTAAAACACACACATGGTAAGCATCATCACGCCTCATCAATCAAACGAAACCAAGACCATAATTTCCACGGTCTCTTGTCAAATTTCATCACCCATGTCAAAGCCACTTGTGAATCAGACTCAATGATAATGAAAGATACCGCCAAATTCAATTCCAACAACATAGACAAAGCAGCCGCAATAGCACACAATTCTGCCATGTTGGAGTCCATCTCACCTAAAGGACCGAAAAACATAGCTAAAATCTTCCATTCGCATCCCTAAGCACACCACCACACCCTGCCGGTCCCAATTTGCCTCGTGCCGCTCCATCCACGTTAAACTTCACCGCACCAAATAAAGGTGGTGACCATACCATCGTTGGTCGCGTCACTCATTCTGCTACTGACGGAATGCACAAACGTGAACAAAGCCACCAAGTAGCCTCTCCAACCAATTGACCTTCATGTGAGACTTTTATCCAATGAAAGGATCGAAGTTTAATTAAGAACATGATTTCTCCCACCGATAACCTTTTCTTATTAAAAATCACATCATTTCGAGGTAACCAAACGGACCATAACACCGCCGCACACCCTGCAATCCACCATTTTTCGCATCAGCCCCCTAAAAACACCCTCGTAACACTATTGAATAAACTCTTGTATCACCTTCGGTCACACCACAACAAGCCCCCACCATTGAAATAATATGTCCCAAATTCCCTCTATTATCGGAGAAGAGAATAAAATATGGTTCAATTCATCTTCCCCCCACCCCACATCACACATAAGCAATCGACGTATCAAACAACGAACCCCCCCCCCCCCCCCGATCGCGTAAAAAGCACAACGTTGGCAAACAACTAAGAAGAATGGACCAAATTAAACATTTGTGAAACCGATATTTTAATTTTGATATAACTAAAGTACCTAAGGACTAAATTGAAAATGTGAAAACGAATTTTTAAGTCCTCAAACCTCTCTACATGTTTTAAATAATATGCCTAAGTTAAAAACTAAGTTTATCAAATATTTTCTAAGTGTTCTTAAAGCCAAAACAGTGATTTTCGAGTCACCATTTCGAAACGGCCTAAGGCGTTTCGAAACAGTTTTGAAAACTGTGAGTCCATGTTTCGAAACGGGAATCGAAACGATTTCAACACTGCCAACCCGTGTTTCGAAATAAGTTTCGAAACGGCTGAAGAACATTGAGCAACCGTATCGAAACGACATCAAGTGTTTCGAAACAGCTTTAAAATTTATTTGAAAAATATGACCGTTGAATGTTTTTAACTGATTTATAACAAACCGTTAAGGCGTATTGAAACGATCTCAAGACATTTCGATACGATTCTTGACAGTGGCAAAATGTTTCGAAACAAGTTTCGAAACGGCTCTTAGCGTATCGAAACGGGTCACACCGTTTCGATACGGGCTCTTAAATGCACCCCAACGGCTCTTTCTATTTTGGTCTGTTTCGAAACAGGGTCGGGCGTTTCGAAACGGTTGGTTGCAGACTGTATTTATGGAGGGAAGATAACACCCCTAATGGCTCTATTGATGAATGCAACAACCACAACGGCTAGAATTCAATGAGAATGTATAAAAGGGACCTCTAAAAGCTTCATCAACAACTACTGATCCTAAAGCAAACATCGAAACATCAAATCCAAGCATTTGTGCCTAAATCCCAATATTGTCTTGTAACCCCAATCGTATTTTTCATTCTTATCATTTCAATTGGGTTGAGTGCTTGTAATTGGGCTATATTTTGTATTGAGAGATACTTGCTTAGCTAACAAATTCTTTGTTTCAATTGTGTGAGGATTGGGTCAAATTTTGGGTAGAAAATTTGATCGAAAATTGTAAGGGTTACCTCCTTAGCCTAGAAAAGAGGAAGAGCAATTAGTGGAATTGTTGCAAATTCTTAGTGAAGCTAAGGTAGTGGATGTAGAGTTCATTTGGAACTTGAACCACTCTAAAATTCCTTGTCTACCAATTTTATTTGCAAATTCCACCACGAAGAACTTTAAAAATCCAATTCACCCCCTCTTGGTTCATTTCGATCTTTCGATCCACTCAACAACATTGTACCTTAGGCGGCACATCAATTTTCCAAACCATAAAAGTCTCCATATCACTCTCCTTAACTCCATTAAACATTATCAAATACACCAACTCCTTTGTTAAAACAACGCCCTTTGAATTTGGATACCAAACCAGCTTATCCTCCCGCCCCTCAACCAGCACCCACCTCCTCAAAGCATCCCCCAATTCTAGCAATTTAGTTTGTTCAAACACAAGTAACTCACGGCAAAATAAAGTATTCCATTCGTCATGCTCTAATACACCTCCCCTTGAGTAATGAACCAACAACGCCACTTTGTCAATGTCCAAGCGAAACAATCTCAGAAATGTTACTTTTAAAGGCATGACCAAATACCAAGCATCATACCAAAACAACACACGCGAGCCAATCCCCACAGTCCATGGGAACCGACCCTCATCCATAAAACAAGCCATATAAGTATTTCAAACACAATCTAAATTATTAAGTCTCCCCTTGGTAGATTCCTCCCATAATGAATAGAATAAAAAACTCAACATTTGATGGAATGTGCTCCGTCTTAAACATTTGATTATGGAAACCAACAATGATGCCCACAAAGAAATTACCTCAATTATTTGTAAAATGGTCATCAATAGTTAATTAATTGAGACGCTGACAACATATTGTCGATACAAAAGATTCATAATCAACTTGAAACATCCGCTATTATAATCCTCTATTTACCAAACATCCAAATTAGTGAATTTGACTAGTCAACCCTCTAAAAATGCTTCAAACCTCTAATTTTAGCTCAAAAAGTTGTTTACCAAACAAGCCATATAAGTATTTCTTTTTACCCTTTAACTTTAATTTTATAGATTTTCCAATAATTAATCCTCGCAATGTTTTTATTCATTTTAATCCTCCTAATCAGTAAGAAATTAGTGGTGGAAAATCACTCTCCTAAAGGAAAATAACTTTCCTTTTACTATGATTAGATGTAGATGTGTTTTTTGTTCTATTTTCAATGTTAATTAATTTAGATTGACTGTTTTGAATAATAAATCATGCTTAGACGAGAGACCATTAAAACTATAAAAAAATCAACAATCTTCAAATCTGAAAACCAATTGAATTATGAACATATGTAAAATTTTATTTATATCTTATTTCTAAAAATTTCAATTATGTTAATTGTAAATTGCAAGAAATGTAATTGAGAATGTATTTACTAACACGAAGTATCGATGACACAATTGACATATTATAAAATGCGAAGAAACACTTGAGTTTTAATAAAGATAAAGATAAAATTTGCAAGGAATTATGGCGTGCTCTCCTTGATTCTTTTAGCATTGAATAGTTTAAAAAGAAGTGTGAAGAAATTAGTGTCAAATATAAGTTGCAAGAGATTAATTAATTTAATGATATGTTTATTTTAAGGCGTCAATGGGGTTCATGTATTCTTTAAGAGTGACTTTCGGCTTCACCGTCTAGCACACAATGTGGTGAGAGTATGAACAATTTTTTAAAGTATTTGTGAACTTTAATACCACTTTGAAAGAATTTGTTCAATAATATTGTCTTTTATTGGGTAAATGAACAAACAAGGAAAAAACGAATCTTTCGGATCAATTAATAAGCCAAACATATGCTTTACTAAGCATGTGAGTAAGTGAGTTTCAACATCTTTATACATCAAAGAGAGCTAAAGAGCTTCAAAGACAAGTGTGCATGGTAACATATACTAGTGCGAGAAAAACGCAATATGATGAAAGGGTATGTGTGTACGAAGCGGTGACAAAGAAGACTAACGGGCATGCTGACAACAATTTAAAGTGACATTGGATAGAGTCATTTACAATGTGAACTATGAACATAAAATATTTAAATTCAAAAGACTCTTGTGTTGTTATGTGATTTGTGTATCTAATGAGAAAGATATGAATTGTGTCCATGAAAAATACATCATATCTCAATGGAAAAAAGGATTTATTTAGGGACTACACATAAATCGCACTGTCGTATTATACCCTGGATAAAAATTCATAAACCAAGAGATACTTCGATTTGCATACATGATTTGAAGATTTATCTTAAATGGCAATCATAAGTGATAAGCCATATGATAACTTTTGAATATACATATATTTCAACACCTCCCTTACTTATGGTTTTGTTTTGTTTGTATATGTTTTTGCCTTTACGTAGTTTTCTCAGGGCATTTTTTAAGTTTTGTATTTTATGCTTTTTTGTATTAACATTTAACACATTTCTATCGATACGGACATGTTTAATTTGTGTGCTAGTGCATGAAAAAAAGTTAAAAAAAAATAAAGGTGTTGTCTTTATATTACAAAGACCACATCACAATTGTTCACACAAGAGAGCTTGAGAACACTCGGGATCACAAAGACAGCTTAGCCTTTACGGCTACTCCAACACAGCTATACAATAGCCATGTGGTGCATATATGAGTCGAGACCACGAAAATAGCTGAGGTCACAATTTGTCAGTTGCATCATGAAAAATCTCAAGAAGGAGGTACTAGACAATATCTAAAGGCGCAGGATGGTAGATACATCAAGACAAAAGTACTTTTCAAGACAGACTATAAGATCGAGCTAACAAATGTTGTATTCTTATTTGTTAGCTTTCCCCCTTCTCTGCCTATATAGAGAGGCCCCTATTTTGTAAGGAAAGAAGATTTGTTTGAAGAGTTCTCTTAGAAAATTTTCCCGCAAAGAAAAGGCTATGAGCATGGAAGCTTATAATGCTTGGAGGTCAAGGTGCGGAAGGAAGCAACAAGGAGGCCAAAAGACCCCATGAATTGATGAGTTGTATGAGTGGTCATCGCAAGCCTCGCTAGTCTGAGTTTATGTACACGATACGAGATATGTTACTTGTTGTTGATCCTGTGATATAAAAATATTGGTATTTTCTAAACTTATATTCATTTAACTTTGTAGATCTTAACTCTTTACTTAATGAAATAACTCTTAATTTGATGTTCTTTGTTAATGGTTATGTTGTTATTTATGCATGTATGTGTAGTAGATGCATTTAACATTACAATAGCAGAGAACAATAAATGGTTTAGCACCATGAGTAACAAAAGTTATCGTCTGGCTAAGACAAGTGACACAATGAGGCTTAGTAAAGGATAATCATACCAACACCTAAATGGATGGTGTACCGACAGGCTAGGTTAAGTGACACAATGGGCGTTAGCCTGAATATTTCATTTGTGGTCTTGAAAGAGCATCTCTCATCAACTATGTCGTATAGTGGCAAAGAGATAAATATCTCGACAAGTGTTACGTTAGGTTTATATATCTGTTTTGATCACAACTTGTAACGCCCTAGTTTTGGGCCTAGATGTTTTAGACGTTGAATCGGGTCGGTCAGGAACGGTTTGAACCCTTGAGGTTGGGTTAGGGAACACCTAGTTCGGGATGTTTTAAAAATATGAAAAAATGTCTAAAAATCATCATTTATTATGTGATTGATTATGGTAAAAACAATTTTACAAAATGAGCTTTGGAAATATTACATTTTGGTATAGTGACCAAAATGTAGTTTTTGCAAAAGTTGGCTAGTGGTTGTTTTGTAAAAGATTAAAACTTTGAATCTTTAAGGAGCTAATTTTACCATTTTTTTTCATCGAATTTCTCTAATTTGGGAGCTTTTAATAATGATTTTACTAAAGAAATAAAAGGAAATTAAAAAGGAAATCAAAGTTGACTTTTCAGAACCAACTTTACGATAAATTTTCTCTTTTCATTTTCTTTCAACTTCCAATCAGCCAAACACTTTTCTCTCATCAAAGAACCTCTGATTTTCATCTTTTTTGCTGAGATTTCAACTTCTAAAAGATTTCCTATCTTTGTTTTATCAAATCATATTGATTTGGTTTTGGACTTTCAAAAAAACTTCCCAAAATTAAGGAGAGATCAATCATTAGAGGTAAGATTCGTCCTTCTCTTCTAATGATTAGTTCTTTACTGAAATTCCCAAGTAATGAATCCTTTGTTAATGGTTTTTGAGTTGTTTTAATGTTATAAACAAGAAATAGTTGCTAAATTCAAGATTCTTGACGAGATCTTGGTAATTTTCGTATTTCTATGTTAAGCTCTATTTTGAGGTTGATTTCTAATATATTTTGGATGTTATTTGATGTTGAGAAAGAGGTTTTAACAAATTAATCCCGAATAGGTTTGGGTTCCTAAGTTTAAGATGCTAGATTTGTGGTTTTTGATGTGTTTATGGTGATATGCTATTGCTGGAGGTATAAGGTCGTGTTTATGTTGATTTTTGGTGTTGATTGAGGGTTAGAAGATATTAGAATTGATAGATCTTGGCTGGGCTTTGATTTGAGAAAGTTAGGAAGTGATTTTGGTTATTTCGGGTAGCCGAAATGCTAGTTTTGAGTAAAACAGCGAGTTAGAATGAATGACTGGTGATTTTAATGCATGATGGTGCATTAATCCTCTGTTCCTATGTGTAATGAACATGGGAGACATCTTTGGACGTGTTTGGTGTTGATCCGGAAGTGCCGGAAGCTTAGAAATCATTTCAGCAAGCAAGCGAAACGTTATCGGTGAGTGCAAATGGTTTTAGAAGTCCTTGAGGGACAAGGAAACAAGTTTTGGGGATTTTGGATTGGTTTGAAACACCAACCTAAGTTCGGAAGTAAGTATGGTTAGAATTTCTCTCGAAATGTGGATGACGCCACTAAATGCTTTTAACATGTTCTTGGTTTGATAGACAAATTCCTACTATTTTATGCATGATTTATGATATGAAATGATGTTTCATATTGATCCCATGAGATAGAATAACATTGCAAAGAGTTTTGAGATTTTGATTAAATGCTATGTATGAGTTGTGGTTTTGGAATGGGATGAGAATGATTTAGAAATGTTGCATCAAAACAGTAGATGAGATGATGATTTTAATGTAATATATTTGCATGAACGATGAGATGTTACCGGATATAATTGGTCAACCAATAGGATGTAAAGTGCACTATAAACTAAAATTCGTATGTGCTCTTTGGAGTCGGGCAATGGGAGTAGTGCCATCTCAATCCAAAGTGAGAGTCTGATGATGAGAGATACCATCGAGGTAGGTCTTGGTGAAGCACCCAAGCTTTGTGGCGAAGATAGATACCGTCGTGAGAGTCCGGTGGCGAGATCCCACCGAGATAGGACTTGGTCTCGAGTCAAGCTATCCGCATATCCGAGTAAAGATAGAATATGAAATGCCAATATATGAGAATGAACTTTGATTCACACGTACCAATGTTAAAATGGTTTTATGCTATGAGAAATGCATATGAGATTTTGAGATTTATGAAATGCTTTTGAATATCAAACATGTGTGGCTTTGCCATGAGATTTGCATTGGTTGAATGCATGAGATATATAGATAGATGGTACATGTGATTTTCAAATGGTGATTTTCTTTGAAATAGTTTTCAAGCATAAGATAGAAAGAGCATGGTTGTAGAAATGGTTTTCAAGATAGAGTTTTAATGCTTGCATTGTTGGGTTGGTGTTTCTAGAGCATGCCTCACTAAGATTTTATGCTTACGCTCTCTTTTACCAACAATGCAGATAATTGAGACATTTTGGGCAGCAATGAGGCTTAAAGGAATTCAAGGATTGTTAAGCTCAAGTATGGTGTTATACTTTTACTTTAGTAATGATATATGGCAATGGGATTTAATGGTTTGTTTTGGGAGATGTGTTTTGGACTCCCTGTTGTTGATGCAAGTTTTATGTGGTTTATTTGGTTTGTAGAAGGCCTTTATATTGGTTTTGATGTTTTATCTTGCCTTTTGGTATGCTAATGGTTTGTGGTTCAAGTATGCACTAGTATATGCCTTGCAATGCTTGTGATGATCCCTTTAATGTTTACCATATGCTTAGAGTTACATACTTGTATGATAGAGAGGATGCCACAAACATATCCATATGATTTAGTGATAATTTGTTGAGGTTTGATATAAATTTGGGGTTGTTTGTGGGACACTTCTGGTATGTGTCTCGATACTCAGGCTTGCGTATCGATACGCATAAGCCAAACTTGTGCCTTTTTGCACAGGGGTATCCGTACGAATGAAGAGTGTTTCGATACGGGTAGGCCAAGTTTGAAGGGCGTGTCTATACGCAGGAGAGCGTATTGATACCCTTTCTGCTAGTTTGGCCACTGCCTTCCCATGTATCGATACGGTCCCTAGGTGTATCGATACGTGACCGTTAATTTCAGTTAATGGTATCTTTTGAAGTTTCAAAATGTTATATTTTAGTCCTCGAACTTCATGTGTGCAATTGGATGGGTTTGGTAGGTCTGATTGTGATGAAAATTTACAGAGAAGCATGAAACATGACTAATTGAATAATGGTAACTTAAAAATCAGAGAAGTCCTTGTAATTTTGCAGAAATTACATTTTGGTCCTTAAATGTCTAAATTGCGTAATTAAACCCCTAAACAAAATCCGATCGATGTGTCGTTTCTCCCTATGCTCTTTGGTGATCATATAGAATGTAATCTGCATCTAGAAAATATAAAAAGACTTGAAAAAAGGGTTCTCATTCGAAGTCAACTTTAACGAGTTGGCTTCGGTTTTCCCCGCGTAATCACCTCAGTTCGGGTCAACCGTCTAGACCGGGCTAAGGGAGGTACATTTGTTGGTATCAGAGCCAGGTTTGCAAATAATTGGGGCGTTGGTAAGTGGTTGGTAAGTGTAAATGTGAGTAGTTATGGATTCTGTGAAAGCATGTTATGTAATTGTGCAATGTGTGAGCTTTATTGAGATGGAATGCATGCAAGGTGATTGATTGAGATGAAATTGTGTTTTCATACTATGGTTGGGGTAGGAATGGGGAACTCATTGCCATATCATTACTATTGAAAAGAATTGATTTGAAAATGAAACTTGAGCACTTTGGATTTCCTTGCCTTATATTGCCTAACTGAGTTTTATTGCATTTTGCTAGTTGCATTATTTTGAATGGGTCCACATAGAGAGCTTAGAATTAATACGCGTAGCACAGCTAAGAATGAGAGGAATGAGACATAAGAGCGTGTTGAGAATTTGTCGCATCCTTCTCCTAGTGGACCACTTGGTGGTGGTGGAGCGGGGACTAGTGCTGCTGGAGCTGGAGTAGGGGTTGCTGAACCCGAGGGAGCACGGGGGCAAGCTGCTCCTGATATGACTGTGCTGATTCAGGCTATTGCTGGAGCTTTTCAGGTAGTAGTAGCTGGTGCTCATGTGGCTGCACCTCAGGCTGGTGCCGGTGTGAGTTTGTCGTTGGAGCGACTCTGCAGTCTTGGTGGGACTAAGTTTAGAGGGCTGACCCCTGAGAGTTCCGAATCTTGGTTGGAGAGCACCAAGAGGATCCTTGGGCAGATGAATTACAATGATGTCCAAAAGTTAGGGTGTATTGTATCTTTGTTGCATGGTGATGCCTATACGTGGTGAACGACCACTGTAGCTGGAATAGAAGATGTTGAGGTGACTTGGAAGTTCTTCCTGAATGGGTTCAAGAGGAAGTATCTGGGTGTCTGTTATTTGGATGAGAAGAAGAAGGAATTTATGTCCCTTGTACAAGGAAGCATGTCTGTGGCTGAATATGAAGTGCAGTTTGTACGCCTTAGTATGCACCTGAGTTGATCCCTAATGAACGAGAGAGATGTGAGCGTTTCAGATATGGGCTGGTGGCTGATGCGAAGACTTACATGCTTGCATCAAATTACACTGATTTTGATGTCCTGGTCACTCGAGCCAAGGATATTGAGCTGAACCTTGGTCTGGTGAGTCGAGCATGAGGGTCTAGCTCAGGGAAGCGAGCTACAAGTTCTAATGCTGGAAGGGATCGTTTTAAGAAGCCTAAGGATCGAAGGTCTCATGTGGATTCTAGACGTGGGGGGAGTTAACCCATGGAGAGGTTAGTAAGGACCTAATGCTTTCATTCATACACCTGAGTGTAACCAGTGCGGTAGGAGGCACACGGGAGAGTGCTAGGACAAAATTGGTATATACTAGAATTGTGGCTCTCGTGAGCACTTGAAACGAGATTGTTCTCAGCCGATGAGAGAGGGACAGGCTCCGGTGAGAGCAGCTGAGCCACAGAGGGGCCGTGGGCGCGGCCGTGGTAACTTTCAGCGAAGAGATGACGGTGCGAGGAATGTAGCCCATGTGGTAGATGTGCAACCCGAAGGAGGTGGTCAGGCTAGGGTGTATGCCAATCGGGAAGAGAGAAATGACACTAACGTGACCGCAGGTACCTTTACTTTGCATTCTTTTTCATTACTTTCTCTGATTGATTTTGGGTCTACACATTCATACATATTGCGTGAACATGCTCAAATGCTTGGTTTGCTTGTTGAGTTTTTGGATGTTGGTATGCATGTGACTAGTTCCTTTGGTGAAACGGTAGTAACGAGGAAGTTATATAGAAGATGTCCCATAATGATGCAAGAACATGTGTTTTTGGTTGATCTTATGGAATTCCCTTTCTATGGTTTCGATGTAATCCTTGGTATGGATTGGCTAGTTGAGCATAGGGATGTTGTGGATTTTGAGAATAAGCGAGTTTCGTTGAAACTTGCTGATGATTATAAAGTTGTGGTAGTGGAAGAGAACGTAAAGTTCCTATCTAATGTGGTTTCGACGCTTGAAGCGAGCCGATTGTTGCATCAAGTATGCGAAGCTTATTTAGCTTTTATAATGAATCCTAGTACAAAGGATGTGTGGGTTCAAGATATAAGAACCGTGTGTGAATTCCCTAGGGTGTTTCCGGAGGAGTTACCTGGTTTGTCGCCTAGTCGAGATGTTGAGTTTTGAATTGAGTTTTATAAGAACACAACTCTAGTGTCCATCGCTCCCTATCGAATGGTACCTAAGGAGTTCAAGGAGCTGAAGACGCAACTTTAGGAGTTGCTTGACCGAGGCTTTATTTGGCCTAGTGTGTCACCTTGGGGTGCACCGGTTTTGTTTGTAAAGAAGAAATATGGCACGATGAGAATGTGCATTGATTATCGTTAGCTGAATAAGTTGACTGTCAAGAATAAGTATCCTCTACCAAGGATAGATGATCTTTTTGATCAGTTTCGTGGAGCAGCTATATTCTCGAAGATTGATTTAAGGTCTGGATATTATCAGTTGAATGTTAAGGACGTGGATGTGCCGAAAACTGCTTTTCGAACTATGTATGGGCATTATGAATTCCTTGTGATGCCTTTTGGTTTGACGAATGCTCCTGCTGTATTCATGGATATGATGAACACAGTGTTTCATGAGTTCTTGAATAAGTTTTTTGTGGTGTTCATCGATGATATCCTTGTGTATTCTCATAGTGAGAAAGAGCACGGGGAACATTTGAGGATTGTTTTGTAGGTGTTGCTAGAGAATCAGTTTTATGCTAAGTTGAGTAAATGCGAGTTTTGGTTGAATGAAGTTGTTTTTCTCGGTCATGTGGTTTCGGCCGAGGGAATCTGTGTTGATCCTCAAAAGATTGAGGCGGTGGTGAATTGGAAGCCTCCTAGGTCTGTTCATGAAGGTCGTAGTTTCCTTGGTTTGGCGGGTTACTACCAAAGGTTTGTGGATGGATTTTCCAAGATTGTTGCTCCTTTGACGAAGTTGTTGCAGAAGGATGTTAAGTTTGAATGGACGAAAGCGAGACATCAAGCTTTTGAGAAGCTAAAGGAAGCATTGATGCAAGCTCCTATCTTGGTTTAACCTAAATATAGAAAAGAGTTTGTGGTGTATAGTGACGCATCCTATGTTGGTTTGGGGTGTGTGCTGATGCAAGAGGGTAGGGTAGTAGCTTATGCATCGCGGCAGTTAGAGGTGTATAAGCGTAATTATCCCACGCATGATATTGAGTTAGCGGCGGTGTTGTTCGCTTTAAAGATTTGGAGACATCATCTTTATGGTGAGAAGTGTACCGTGTACACGGATCACAATAGTTTGAAGTATCTTATGTCTCAGAAGAAGTTGAATCTTAGGAAACGACATTGGGTGGAGTTGCTTAAGGATTATGATCTAACGATAGAGTATCATCCTAGAAAGGCCAATGTTGTGGCCGATGCCTTGAGCAGGAAGGTTGCTGTGGAGTTGAGGGCAATGTTTGCTTGTTTGAGCATATCGTGAGATGGTGGCCTTGTTGCTGAGTTGCAAGTGAAACCATCTTTGCTTCAGTTAATAAAATACAAGCAATTGCTTGATGATTCCCTTGTACCTTATGTTCAGAATATTGTAGAAGGTAGGCCTTCAGACTTCAGTTTCAACGATGATGGTGTTCTATGTTTTGGGAGTCGGATAGTGGTGTTGAATGATGTGGAGTTGAGGCGCACTTTTCTTGACTGAAGCTCATAGTAGTCCTTTCGCTATACACCTTGGTAGTACGAAAATGTATCGTGATTTGAAGGAGGAGTACTATTGGGTGGGGTTAAAGAAATATGTTGCCGAGTTCGTTAGCAAATGTATGGTTTGTCAGTGGGTTAAGGCTGAACATCAGGTTTCTTCTGGGTTGTTGCAGCCGTTGAGAATCCCAGAATGGAAGTGGGAGGGATTGCTATGGACTTTGTGTTTGGTTTTCCTTTGTCACCATCGAAAAAGAACTCTATTTGGGTGATTGTGGATGGCCTTACGAAGTGTGCACATTTCTTGCATGTGCATACTACGTATACCTTGGATAAGCAAGTTGAGTTGTACATTGCTGAGATTGTGCGTTTGCATGATGTGTCGGAATCTATAGTATCGAATAGAGATCTGAGGTTCACGTCGAGGTTTTGGGTATGTTTGCATCAAGCCATGGGTACACGGTTGAATTTCAGTACTTCTTATCATCCGCAGACGGATGGACAGTCGAAGCGTGTTATCCAAGTGCTTGAGGATATGTTGAGGTGCTGTGTTATTGAGTTTCAAGGTTCATGGGAGAAGCACTTGCCTTTGGTTGAGTTTGCTTATAATAATAGTTACGATGCAAGCATTCAAATGGCACCGTACGAGGCTTTATATGGGAGAAAGTGTAGAACTCACCTTTGATGGGCTGAAACGGGGCAAAAGTTGATTTCGATGCCAGCTTTGTTGAAAGGAACCACCAAGAAGGTGAAGCTCATTTGTGAGCGTTTGAAGGCAGCATCAGACCGACAAAAGTCTTACGCGGATTTGAAGCTTAAGGAGATAGAGTTCGCAGTTGGCGAATGTGTGTTTCTGAAAGTTTCACCTTGGAAGAAGGTGATGAGATTTTGCCGGAAGGGCAAGTTGAGTCCGAGGTTCATTGGGCCATATGAGGTGATAGAACATGTCGGTCATGTTGCTTACAAGTTGAGACTGCCTTCAGAGTTAGAAAAGATACATAATGTGTTCCATGTATCCATGCTTCGGAGATATAGATCGTATATGTCGCATGTTATGCATGTAGAGGAGGTTGAGTTGAATCCATACTTAACATATGATGAGGAGCCCGTTGAGATTCTGGATACGGATAACAAGGTTCTCCGGGGTAAGACCATCGAGATGGTCAAGGTCTTATGGAGACATCGTGGCGTTGAGGAAGCTACGTGGGAAAAGAAGGATGACATGAAGAAGTAGTTTCCTTACCTTTTTTTCACCATGTAAATTTCGAAGACGAAATTTCTTAAATGGGGGAGAGTTGTAACGCCCTGGTTTTGGGCCTATATGTTTTAGAGGTTGAATCGGGCCGGCCAGGAATGATTCGAACTCTTGAGGTTGGGTTAGGGAACACCTGGTTCGGGATGTTTTAAAAATATGGAAAATGTCTAAAAATCCTCAATTATTATGTGAATGATTATGGTAAAAACAATTTTACAAAATGAGCTTTGGAAATATTACATTTTGGTATAGTGACCAAAATGCAGTTTTTGCAAAAATTGGCTAGTGGTTATTTTGTAAAGGATTGAAATTTTGAATCTTTAAGGAGATAATTTTACCATTTGTTTTCATCATATTTCTCTTTAATTTGGTAGCTTTTAATAATGATTTTACTAAAGAAATAAAAGGAAATTAAAGTTGACTTTTCATAACCAACTTTACGATAGATTTTCTCTTTCATTTTCTTTCAACTTCTAATCAGCCAAACACTTTTCTCTCATCAAAGAACCTCTGATTTTCATCTTGTTTGCTGATATTTCATCTTCTAAAAGATTTCCTATCTTTGTTTTATCAAATCCTATTGATTTGGTTTTGAACTTTCAAGAAAACTTGCCCAAATTAAGGAGAGATCAACCATTAGAGGTAAGCTTCGTCCTCATCCTCTAATGATCAGTTCTTTATTGAAATTCTCAAGTTATCAATCCTTTGTTAATGGTTTTTGAGATGTTTTAATGTTATAAACAAGAAATAGTTGTTAAATTCAAGATTCTTGATGAGATCTTGGTGATTTTCGTATTTCTATGTTAAGCTCTGTTTTGAGGTTGATTTCTAATATATTTTGGATGTTATTTGATGTTGAGAATGAGGTTTTAACAAATCAATCTCGAATAGGTTTGGGTTCCTAAGTTCGAGATGCTAGATTTGTGGTTTTTGAGGTGTTTATGGTGATCTGCTATTGTTGGAGGTATAAGGTCGTGTTTATGTTGATTTTTTGGTGTTGATTGAGGGTTAGAAGATATTAAAATTGATAGATCTTGGTTGGGCATTGATTTGAGAAAGTTTGGAAGTGATTTCGGGTAGCCAAAATGCTAGTTTTGAGTAAAGCAGCGAGTTAGAATGAATGGCTGGTGATTTTAATGCATGATGGTGCATTAATCTTCTGCTCTTATGTGTAATGAACAGGGGAGACATCTTCGGACGCGTTTGGTGTTGATCCAGAAGTGCTGGAAGCTTAGAAATCGTTTCAGCAAGCAAGCGAAATGTTATCGGTGAGTGCAAATGGTTTTAGAAGTCCTTGAGGGACAAGGAAACAAGTTTTGGGGATTTAGGATTGGTTTGAAACACCATCCTAAGTTCGGAAGTAAGTATGGTTAGATTTTCTCTCGAAATGTGGATGAGGCCCATAAATGCTTTTGACATGCTCTTGTTTTGAGATAGACAAATTCCTACCGTTTTATGCATGATTTATGACATGAAATGATGTTTCATATTGATCCCATGAGATAGAATAACATTGCAAAGAGTTTTGAGATTTTGATTAAATGCTATGCATGAGTTGTGGTTTTGAAATGGAATGAGAATAATTTAGAAATGTTGTATCAAAACGGTAGGTGAGATGATGATTTTAATGTAATATATTGGCATGAATGATGAGATGTTACCGGATATAATTGGTTGACCAATAGGATGTAAAGTGCACTATAAACTAAAATTTGTGTGTGCTCTTTGGAGTCGGGCAATGAGAGTAGTGCCTTCCCGGTCCAAAGTGAGAGTCTGATGATGAGAGATACCATCGAGGTAGGTCTTGGTGAAACACCCAAGCTTTGTGGCGAAGATAGATATCGCCATGAGAGTCTGGTGGCGAGATCCCACTGGGGTAGGACTTGACCTCGAGTCAAGCTATCCGCATATCCGAGTAAAGATAGAATATGAAATGCCAATATATGAGAATGAACTTTGATCCACATGTACCAATGTTAAAATGATTTTATGCTATGAGAAATGCATATGAGATTTTGAGATTTATGAAATACTTTTGAATATCAAACATGTGTGGCTTTGCCATGAGATTTGCATTGGTTGAATGCATGAGATATATAGATAGATAGTACATGTGATTTTCAAATGGTGATTTTCTTTGAAATGGTTTTCAAGCATAAGATAGAAAGAGCATGGTTGTAGAAATGGTTTTCAAGATAGAGTTTTAATGCTTGCATTGTTGGGTTGGTGTTTCTAGAGCATGCCTCACTAAGCTTTTATGCTTACGCTCTCTTTTACAAACAATGCAAATAATTGAGACATTTTGGGCAGCAAGGAGGCTTTAAGGAATTCAAGGATTGTTAAGCTCAAGTATGGTGTTATACTTTTACTTTAGTAATGATATATGGCAATGGGATTTAATGGTTTGTTTTGGGAGATGTGTTTTGGACTCCCTGTTGTTGATGCAAGTTTTATGTGGTTTATTTGGTTTGTAGAAGGCCTTTATATTGGTTTTGATGCTTTATCTTGCCTTTTGGTATGCTAATGGTTTGTGGTTCAAGTATGCTCTAGTATATACCTTGCAATGCTTGTGATGATCCCATAAATGTTTACTATATGCTTAGAATTACATGCTTGTAGGACAGAGTGGATGCCACAAACATATCCATATGATTCAGTGATAATTTTTGAGGTTTGATATAAATTTGGGGATGTTTGTGGGACACTTCTGGTATGTTTGTCGATACTCGGGTTTGCATATCGATACGCATAAGCCAAACTTGTGCCTTTTTGCACGGGGGTATTGGTACGAATAAAGAGTGTTTCGATACGGGCAGGCCAAATTTGAAGGGCGTATCGATACGTGGGAGAGCGTATCGATACCCTTTCTGCTAGTTTGGCCATTGCCTTCCCACCTATCGATACGGTCCCTAGGCATACCGATACGCGACCGTTAATTTCAGTTAATGGTATCTTTTGAAGTTTCGAAATGCTATATTTTAGTCCTCGAACTTTATGTGTGCAATTGGATGGGTTTGGTAGGTTTGATTGTGATGAAAATTTACAGAGAAGCATGAAACATGACTAATTGAATAATGGTAACTTAAAAATCAGAGAAGTCCTTGTAATTTTGCAGAAATTACATTTTGGTTCCTAAATGTCTAAATTGCGTAATTAAACCCCTAAACGAAATCCGACCGATGTGTCGTTTCTCCCTATGCTCTTTGGTGATCGCATAGGATGTAATATGCATCTAGAAAAGATAAAAAGACTTGAAAAAGGGTCGTCAATCGGAGTCGACTTTAACGAGTTGGCTTCAGTTTTCCCCGTGTAATTACCTCGGTTCGGGTCAATCGTCTAGACCGGGCTAAAGGGGTTACACAACTTGTTGGTTGCAACCAAAACTACTAGGATCCCCTCTTCAATTTTCCTTGAAATTTATCTTTATATTCTCACATGCATTCTTGACCCATCTAACTGTTTAATCTACTCATATTCAATTGAAACTAAGATTGCACCGGGCCTCGTGGGATTTGACAACTCGACACATACACATTATGTGTGTCCACTTTATTACTTGTGTCAACAGTGTATGCTTGCATGTTTTACGTGTCAATACACACACATTTCCATACTTTTTTCTTATAGAAATTTTGCGTAATGCAAAACCACAATTGAAAGTACCGTCGAATAATGTCAAGAACATCACCAAATTGTGAGTGCAATTGTAAGGTTTATAGAAAACATATGGGTAAACTACATAAATGGTCCCCCCGACTATGCTCTAATTATTTTTTGCGTCCCTTGACTATCAAAAGTTAGAAACTAGTCCCTTGACTTAAAAAAAGTAACAAATTGATCCAACGCCGTTAAAAGTTTAATTAGCCCTCAAGTTCTATACTTGTTTTAATTTGACCCTAATTCTAAAAAATTAACCAACAAATTTTAACATTCTATCAATTTAGCCCACCTTCTTTTCTAATTCTCCTCTCCTTTAAAAGGATAGACTTTAACCGAAAGAACTAACTCACAAGTTTTAATATTCTAATTCTAAAAAATCAAAAACCCAAGAATAAGAACTTCAAAAAGGATAAACTTTAACCAAAAGAAACAAGAATTTTCATGTTCATTTGAAAATAAAAGAACCCAAAAACCTAGAAATGTAAAGACCTTTAGAGTGCCACTACAAGCACAATGAGCTTCCAAAAGAAGGCAAGTCATCTTCCTCTTGACATATTCTACACTCCACTATTTCTTTCATCTTCTTTGAACAAAACCCTTTTCTCCCTTCTCCTTCTTTTCCACCATCATCATCGCTGGATTTCTTCATAGAAACAACAGCAGTAGCCTTTCCAGTTGTAGCAGGTGAGTTGGGTTATCCTTCACTCACTGAAGATGACTCAAAACAGGCTGCATACACTATGATTTTGTCTACACACACCATGAAATCGTCCACCATTTTCTTTTCACTTTATTTCTTAAACGTGTTTCTATTTTTTGGCTTTGAATGTACAATTTTTTTATGAAGAACGGAAGGAGAGGAGAAATAGAAAAGAAGATGGACTAAATTGATAGATTATTAAAATTATGTGGGTTAGTTTTTTAGAATTATGGTCAAATTAAAATAAGTGTAGAACTTAAGGGCTAATTATGTAATTATATCAATTTATATTAACTGTCACGTCATCATCCGTTAAATTTTTAACGGCGTTGGACCAATTTAATACTTTTTTTAAATTAAGGCAACAGTTTCTAACTTATGATAGTCAAGGGATGCAAAAGATAATTGGAGTATAGTTGGAAGACCATTTATGTGGTTTACCCAAAACGTATTTAGCATGCACATGAGAAAGAAGCTAATAATCGGGATAATAGTTAGAATGACCAAAAAGAGGTGTAGAGGTAACGGGAAGAATCCAGATCGAAGAAAATGGTACGAAAAGGACCTACAAGTTACAAGACACGATTAAGAATATACTCGGGTATTAACAAAATAGTAAGATTTATATGAGTTTTACTAGCATATTTTATTTTCATTAAAGGTTCAATGTCAAATACCATGTTTGGTAAATAGCGGTTTGAGTAAAAATTAGAAGTTTAAGGTTTAATTAGAGGTTTGCTAGTCAAATCCGCTAATATTGATGTTTGGTAAATAGCGGATTGAAAGAGCGGATTGGGGTGAAAAAACTAATTTTAAAAAAGCTCATAATATGATCTTTTTGAGATTAGAGGTTTGATATTAGAGTTGTAATGACTCTTTTACCCTTAATAATTACCAAAAATCTCCAAATAACCTAAATTAAATAATAATATTTTTTAATATAAATAATAACATATTAAATATTAGACTTATTTGTTGTTACTACTAATTTATATGGTGACATTTGTAAGTTAATTCTATTTTTTATTATCACATATTTATATGTGCATATAAAAACTTTAATAATTATATAAATAATAAATTAATATATAAATCTTTCAAATATGTTTAAGAAATTTATATTAAAAATAATTTTTACAAATCTAATTAATATTTATTAGATACAAAATATTAATAATTGGTAAATTATTCAAACAAGTATTAAATATAATCATGTCTTTATATGTCATTTTGCTTGTTTAAATAATCAAACAGCTATCACTTAATTTTACCAAACATTTTTATACAATCAGCTAATACAATCCGCTAGTCAAATCATCTAATGCAATCAGCTATCAGCTATCAGCCAATGTAATCCGCTATCAGCTATCCGCTAATTGCCAAACAGGACCATAATGTTGTGGTTTTAACTATTTTCCAACATGATAATATCAAATGAATGAGATGTCTTATCCATTGATGTCGCAATATTTTTTACTTCACAGTTTTTTATTTATTGGATATATAATAGTAACAAAATCTAAAAAAGAATGTTAAAAATATTTTTGTTATGTTTTTATATAGTATAACCAATATAATCATTATGAAAATGTTATGGCTCACAATCCTCGATATCAAATGACTTCTAGTACTAAATTTTTTGTTGCTAAAATTCTGGTATTATTTTCAAAGATTGCGAGAACCACACGTGAGGCCAAATAAACATAATTTCCTGCATTTTCCCCATTACTCTTATTACTAATATATATTACTCATATTCTTTGTATCAAGAAATAACATCGATAGGTATTAAAAAAGAAGAAATAACATCGATAGGAAGTGAAAAAAATGTTCAAACCATCATGACATAATAGTTAGAATACCAAACGCGATTTAACAAGGAATGGGAAATTATGACTTTCAAATCTATTAATTATCAATATATACTACTGTTTTATATACATAGATTTTAGTGGTTTCAAGGCAATGAGACGTAAATATGCATTTCTTACGTTTTGTTGGTTATTGTTATTACATGTCACTCTCTTGTTAAAAAGTTTGTCAACCGATAAAATTTAAGTAATAGCCCATTGATATATATATTAATATATTGTTTTTGATGATTTAGATTCAAGCAGTGTTGTCTGCAAGGGACGAAAAATAATTGTGCAACGTATGATATTAAAAAAACCATTAACATCTTAGTTAATAAAAAAAATTAAATGAATAATAGTTTTCTGTAAATTCCCGAGTTAAGTTATTAAGTCAATGACACTAAATTCAATCATGAACTTATATAGGAATGGGTAAGAGTTTTTAATTTTACGGTTACAGAGAATAAAAGTTTTTAACTTTACAGTCATTTCGAATTGTTATATGAGTAAAATGTATATATGAGATTAACATTAGGTTATATGAATATTATTATTTGGATAAAATAAATAAATGATTAAGGCTTAATGGTTTGTTTGACCCCTAAAGTATATACAAAATATCGAACTGTCCCCTAAAGTAATTTTGTGGACGATTTGCCCCCTGAATTAAAAATCGTTATTTCGTTTGGCCCTTCGTCTAACACCGTTAAAAAATTATGAACCAATTAGAACGCGCCACGTGTTATGTTATTAAGAATAAATAAATTGACTTAAATAAAAGGGATAAATTGCACATTAAGTATGCTAAATTTTATTTTATTTTTTGTTCATTTTAATCCCAACTGTTCATCGGCTGTCGGCAGCCCCCATTTGCAAACAAATTTCTTGATTAATCTTCACATCTTCTTCAACCTTCGACGCCATTTCCCCGCAAAACAACCAGAAACATTGAACACTCGCAAAATACTATTGCTTGCTGAAACCCAAAAAGAAAGGCGTCTTTCGATTTCGCCAAGTTTGGTGCTTTCTGTTGCTGTTGTTTTTTTGGATTAACTGTGGGTTTTAAACTCTTAACACTCACTATCTTCTTCTCTTTGTCTCGTGGTGAGTTTACATTCTTTGCTCTCTAATCAAATTCAATGCTTTCTTAGTTATGAATGAACCTTCGGAATTGATTCTTGGGTAAAATACATAAATCATCACTCAATTTTACTTGCAGACTTATTTTGGTCACTCAACTTTTAAAACGTTCAATTTAGTCACTCAACTTTACACATTGAACATATTTAGTCACTCTTCCGTTAACTTGGTAACACCGTTATGACATGGATTATTTTATTATTATTTTTATTCTAATAAAATAAATTTATTAATATTTAATTATAAATATAATCTAAAATACAAAAAATTAAAATATCTTAAAATACCTAAATCCCGACCCCAATCTCTTCTCAACCCCATCGACATTATCTGCTACCACTCATGCGACACCGACACCCATGTCTCAATCTTCACTGTCAAAATTCTCCCTAACGCTTCCTACTCCACCGCCAGCTTCGAAGAAAGGGACCTTATCGTTCAAACCGTAAACAAAACTGAAAAAGACCTAGACGATTACTGGTTTGGGATTAGCATATTTGCAGACCGATAATGTTGTTGTGAATATAAAAGTTAGAGTTTTTCATGGTGTACCTGATTTCTGTTGTATTTGAGTAAAAACCACCACATCGAAGAGCTTAGCGAAACTCTTGGCATCATTCAAATCCCCTTCGACCACCAGAATACCATTTTCGTTCAGGATCAATTTTTTGTCTCTCTTCAACGGTGAGTTATAATAATTATTGAAGTTGTCAAGCCCAACGACATTGTTTTCGTGTTTCTTGAGCGAGTGAAATGTGCGTCCCCACAAAATCAGCCGCTCGAATCACCAGAACTGACATCCCACCGGAACAATGTATCTAAAAAAGTTACATGCTTGCTTGCTGTTGAAATCGACAAATTTTTTTAAACTCAAACTTTGAAAAAAGCCCCAAGAACATGGTGCTAGTTGAAGCAAAACAATGGTGGAATTGACAAGATGAGTCGAAATATAATATATTTTCACATGTTGAAGAGATTAGGATTGGGATTTGGGTGTTTTCACAAGTTGAAGAGATTAGGATTAGAATTTGGGTTTCACAGATTGAGATTGGGATTGGAATTTGGGTATTTTAGAAACATTTTTATTTTTAAGGGTAATCTTCACTAGTGGTCCCTTTCGTTTAGGGTGTGTTCTATTTTGGTCACCAAAATTCAAAAACGATTATTCTGGTCACTTACGTTTAGAATCGTTTCTTTTTTGGTCCCTTGGCCGTTAGTCTCCGTTACTTAAAAAAATTAATTTTTAATTTAACCCCCAAACTTTCAAAATTTTATTTTTCACCATCTTCCCCAAAAATTATAAAACTAAAACCCTAGAAAATTAATTCAAAACCCTAATGATGATTTTGAATTTTGTTTGAAAACAAGCTTGGGGTTCTCGACAAGTTGCAATATTCGTTTAGCTAATTATTTATTTATTTATATATATAGTTAACATTTGCATCCAAAAAATCATGATATTAAGATCAGAAAGGAAAGAGGACACAGAGGGGAGCTTACTTGTTCAAATAGAAAGCAATCCCCAGAATGATACACAGCAGAGTAATGTCTATGCTGAAATTTCGACCGGATCTTATCTGGAAAAACAAGAAGAAAAAAAATGTCTAATGTATCCAGGCAAGGCAGATGGGAGGAAGTTGACAGTTGAAACAATCATCTGTACGAATTGCATGTGTAATGGTTTGCTTCAGTCTGACATTGTTCTTTTAAATATCGGATGTCGTCTGGTCAACCTGTAAAATTGATGCATTTTATGAATGTTATCCATGTTGTTTGATTAACTGATTCCAAGACCTAAAGAAACATGGAATTAGGAAGTTAAGAAAGCCATCACCTTTGAATCAATTTCATCCATTAGAGGAGCTCGTCTATCTATTTCTTGAACATATCGAAAACATATACTTAATCTCGAATTGCTCCCAAATATCATGATCAAACCAAAACTTCACTCATAATAACAAACCTCATTCATGTCAAGAGCTATATTTTTCAGCATATCCAACCCTTCTGATATCACATCAAGACCTTCATCCTGCATACACATGTTATATACATTCAAATGATAGTGCACAGAGATATCAGAGACTACTTTGGATGCTTGTTTCTTTTTTCTCATTTCGTGGTCTTGTCTAAATTGGTCCAACTCTTCACTTCGTCGGCAAAAACCGCTATCCAAACACTCCTCTGAAATAAAGGAAAGTAACCAACGATCAATTTCAAAATTCATTTAAGGTAACTTTAACTTGAGGAATAAAGCAACATTACGCTCAGTTACCTGATGAGTCAAATTTGATGTTTTTGTTAGATGATGAAGTTCTACATCCACCGGTTTGGTTCTCAGCCGGTGTAGACCCATCTCGAATAGCTTTAATCCGTTCGATAATCGCTAGAACAAGATCAAAACAAGTTTGTAGCTTCCCTTTGGAAAGTCCCTTGACCTGTAATTAGAAACCAATAGCATATCCAATAGAAGTCCAATTAGTGTATACCAGTTACCTCAACCTACTTCTTGCTTACTGATCTAGTGGTACTTGTCAATTGGAGCATGCATTACCCACAAGCTGATTCATAACATTGTATTTGAATTGTAATTGAGAGTTCAAATGATATTGATTATTCAAAAGGCTGAAAATTAAATAGATACACCACCTTTTTCGCCAATTTTTGAAGCTTAGGAACTGCCTCCATCAACCGAGCCTTTATCCGACAAATCTCAGCTATCAATGCCAAGGGAAGATGGTGACCCAGTCGTATTCATCGTTAGAGTTTTGAATTAATTTTCTGGGGTTTTAGTTTTATAATTTTTTGGGAAGATGGTGAAAAATAAAATTTTGAAAGTTTGGGGGTTAAATTAGAAATTAATTTTTTTAAGTAACGGAGACTAACGGCCAAGGGACCAAAAAAGAAACGATTCTAAACGTAAGTGACCAGAATAATCGTTTTTGAATTTTAGTGACCAAAATAGAACACACCCTAAACGAAAGGGACCACTGGTGAAGATTACCCTATTTTTAATTATATTTATAATTAAATATTAATAAAATTATTACGTTATAATAAAAAATAATAAAATAATCCACATCATAACGTCGTTATCAAGTTAACGAGGGAGTGATCAAATATGTTCAATGTGTAAAGTTGATTAAGTAAATTGCATGTTTTAAAAGTTTAGTAACCAAAATAGGTATGCAAGTAAAGTTGAGTGATGATTTACGTAGTTTACCCTTAATTTTTTTGGTGGCTTATTGTCACGGACTTAATCTTTCAAGCTCAATTCGTGCGGTGATAACACTCTCAGCACGATGTTAGCAAGCATTTCTCGCGCAACGCTATGGCAAAACACAAGGAGCAAGAGAGTTTTACAAGGAAAGAGCCTTGTATTAACAAAGGAAGCTTACAAGAGAGCTTTACAAGTATGCTTAAGTGAGTGACTACTTGAGTGATTTACAAATGAGAGGGGTGGCCCTATTTATAGGCTCCCACCTCCTCGACGGACGGCTAGGATTTATTTAATCCAATGGCTAGGAGTTTGCCTCCCAAAATATCTACTACACCTAGATATCTCTAGATAATTCCATACTTATATAGTTATATCCTAAATGGTCTAAAAGCTCTACAATATTCTAAGGTATTCTAGAATATTCCGGAGATGTCCGGAGTTGTCCCGAGCCTTCCTAACTTGTCCCGAGCCTTCTCGATCATTCTCGGGTCTTCTAGGTTCTTTCGGGTGAGCCTAAATGAGTGTGGAACCTTCTCGAACCCCTCAGATTTGTGTGGAGACGTTTAAGGCCCTCTAGGCTGTTCTAGATTCTTTCTTGGGTCATCCTTGGTCTTAAAATGCCCAAGGCATCTTATTTTTCCCTTGTTGGCCTTAGAGCACCCGGGTAGGGCTCCTCGGGCGCGCGTAGCGCTCCTAGGTGGGGTACCTCGGTGCTTCTCGGTGCACCCTTGCGGGTGCACCCCTCGGTTAGCTGGGGTGCGCCCTGGTGGGGCGTGACATCCTTCCCCACCCGATCCCGCGACGCCCTCGTCGCGTCTTCGTTGAATCGGGGTGTTGCTAGAGTGCTTCCCTCGACTCCTAGCTTGCTTCACATTTGCCCTCGGCTTTTCGGCATTGCTGGAAGGTCTTCCCTTCGTCTCTTGACCCTTGGTGGTCTTCGAAGCCATGTTCCCCCCTTGAACATGCTTAGTGGCCTTCCCAGACACGATTACCCCTTTGTCTTCATTTAGTCCCTTGGACGACTTGGCCCTACGGACGCCTTTTTCAAGTTGAAGTGCTGAGAGCACTCTTGTCCCTGGCTTGGTAGCCCTTAGTGTTGGTATCACGCATGATGGTGCACCCTCCGTGATGCACAGGCTGTTGGCAAATGGCATCGGGATTGCCTTGGCTTGCTCGAAGAACTCGAGCCCTAGGATGATCGGGTAGTCGTCCATCGGCACAACCGAGAAGTCCTTACGTCCTAACCATGTCCCAACGATGGTCTTGACTCCTCGAGCGAACCCTTGGATGGGTTGAGCGGTAGAGTTTACTGCCTTGACGGATCCTCCCCCTTTCACAACACTAAGACCAAGCCTCTTTGCTTCCTCCAAAGAAACAAAGTTATGGGACGCACATGTGTCGAGCATGGCTCTCGATGCCTTTCCATTAACGATGACGTCCACATATAGTAACCCTTTGGCTTGGGTCTTTGGGGTGGACTGGATTCCATTCAAGAGTTGTAGCGATCCAATTTGTGCACCTTGGGCCCCTTCGGCATCACTACCTTCATCGGCATCGCTTCCCTCTTGATGCCTAGCTAGGAGCAAACTAAGTGCTTGGCGTTGAGGGCACTCCCGAACCCAATGATCGCCATCGCAGATGAAGCAACTGCTAGGGGGTGATTTCTTGGCACTATGAGAGTCTTTAGACCTACCTCGGTCTTTGTCCCTTCATGAGGACGAGCCTTTGTGCTTCGGTGTGTCCTCGTCCTTGCGACTCTCTTTGTGATGGCTCCTCTCCCCCCCATCTTTGGCATGGCAATCCTTGTCATCCTTTGGCCTGGGGGTGGACTCTTTGTGGCTTGAGTAATCAATGAGGCTTTCGGCCACGGCGATGGCATCGGCAAGGTTTTGCACCCCACGACGCCTTAACTCGGTCTTGGCCCATGATTGGAGGCCATCGACAAAGTTAAAGAGTGAGTCTTTATCGGAGAGGTCAAGGATCTCAAGCACCAAGCTTGTGAACTCCTTGACATAGTCTTGGATGCTCCCCGTTTGCTTAAGCCTTCGCAATCGTGCCCTTGCTTCTTCCTCGGCATTCTCCGGATAAAATTGCCGTTTGAGCTCCCTTTTAAAATCGGCAAAGGTGGAGATGGTGCATGTACCTTTCTCAATATCGAGACGCCTCCTCCTCCACCAAAGCATGGCGGTGTCGGTGAGGTATAAGGTCGCGGTCTGGACCTTATAGGCATCCTCCCTGATGCCAACGGCTTCTAGGTATTGCTCCAAGCCATACAAGAAGTTGTCTACTTCTTTGGCGTTGCGTGACCCCGAAAAGGTTTGAGGCTTGGGCACCTCGACCCTTCTAGCCTACATGGTGGTGCTTGGCCCGACTGCCATAGCACGTTTACACAAGGCTAGGTCGCCTTGCAATGCTTCTAGTTGGGCATGCATGTTGTCAAGTTCTCTTTGAAATGACTCACGTACCTTTGTGAGCTCTACCATGAGTGTGTCGCGTACTTCACCCATTTCCGCGCGCAGGGTCTCCTCTAGCTTGATCTTCATGGCCCTCACGGCCGTGTGGATCTCGGCATCCTCCACCTCGAGGCCTTAAATCCGCTCTTGAAGGTCGTCCACGTGGGCACTCATGCCTGAAACGCTTTCCTCCACGCGAGTCAAGCGCGACTCAAAGCTAGAGAGTGTGTCCTTGGACTTGGCACGAGGCCTTGTCTCCCCAGGGTCGGTCCTTCCTTTGCCCGCACGTTAGTCATGTGTGACCTCGGTCTCCGATGAGCTAGCAACTTGGGTTTTTCTTGTCTTGGCCATGCTCCCAACGATCGTAACACGCTCTGATACCAACTGTCACGGACTTATTCTTTCAAGCTCAATCCGTGCGACGCTAACACTCTCGGCACGATGCTAGCAAGCCTTTCTCGCGCAACGCTATGGCAAAACACAAGGAGAAAGAGAGTTTTACAAGGAAAGAGCCTTGTATTAACAAAGGAAGCTTACAAGAGAGCTTTATAAGTATGCTTAAGTGAGTGACTACTTGAGTGATTTACAAATGAGAGGGGTGGCCCTATTTATAGGCTCCCACCTCCTCGACGGACGGCTAGGATTTATTTAATCCAACGGCTAGGAGTTTGCCTCCCAAAATATCTACTACACCTAGATATCTCTAGATAATTCCATACTTATATGGTTATATCCTAAATGGTCTAAAAGCTCTACAATATTCTAAGGTATTCTAGAATATTTCGGAGATGCCCGGAGTTGTCTCGAGCCTTTCGGACTTGTCTCGAGCCTTCTCGATCATTCTCAGGTCTTCTAGGTTCCTCCGGGTGAGCCTAGATGAGTGTGGAACCTTCTGGAATCCCTCGAATTTGTGTGGAGACGTTTGGGGCCCTCTAGGCTGTTCTAGATTCTTCCTTGGGTCATCATTAGTCTTAAAATACCCAAGGCATCTCATTTTTCCCTTGTTGGCTTTAGAGCACCCGAATGGGGCTCCTCGGACGCGCGTAGCGCACCTAGGTGGGGCACCTCAGTGCTTCTCGGTGCACCCTTGCGGGTGTGCCCCTCGATTAGCTGGGGTGCGCCCTGGTGGGGCGTGACATTACACTCTTTTACGACAGCACTCCTAAAAAATGAATCCCGTGAGCTTTTGTGATTAGGATTTGCGTACTTATCTCTTGTTTCTCTCATCGGTATCTCACTTAAGCTCCCTGGTAAGATTTAATCCGCGAATTCGTTCTCTAGTTTTCATTTTGTTAAATGTGGGTTTTTTTAATTTTTGTAATTTCCAGGAAGCCGAAAAGCTTGAAGCTTTGTGATTAGTTTAGTGTGATTTTGTATTTTGGAATCTTTGAAGGGGGGAAGATGGATGAAGGAAAAGGAGGGGATCCCATGGACCAGTTCCATAGAAAAGAAGTAATCTCGGCCTTGGACCAGGTGGGAGCTTACTTCCGTTTCTGAATGAGGGAGCCATGGCCGCAGCAGACATAACATGAACAGTTGGGACTTAAATGAACAAAAAAAATAAAATTTAGCATACTTAACGTGTAATTTACCCCTTTAATTTAAGTCATTTTTTTAATAAAATAATACGCGGCGCATTCTGGTTGGCCAATAATTTTTTTTTAACGTGTTAGACTTAGGGGCTAAATGGGGTAACAATTTTTAATTCAGGAGATAAAATGTTTCAAAAAAATACTTTAGAAGACAGTTCGGTATTTTGTATATACTTCAAGGGCCAAATGGGTCATTAAACCTTAATTTTATGATTAATATTACAAGTACCGAGTTAATCGAAAATCAATTTAAATGAGATTTGTGACAAGTACTGAGTTAATCGAAAATCAACTTAAATGAGATTTGTGACTTGAAAATTACAGTAAGTATTACAGATAGTGATTTAATCTCAAATTCATTGAATGTCTCATTTTAGAAAAGATTTTAGGCAAATCATTCATCAAATCTTTGACATTCCACAAGGAACGTGTTGAAACTCCAAAAATGCTCTTAGAAATGGGATTTAGAAGAGAAATGGTTGAATTTAGTGAGAAAATTCCAATGCACATAATCATTACGAGCAAATCAGGGTACATGGATTTTCTTCACTAAAACCCAATACCATATTATATATAGTGCAAAAATGTAGATACATTGTATTTCTTGTTTAAATATTATGCATGAATGGAAAGCAAACTTCATCCAACACATATAATGCTCCTTGAAACTCAAAACACTGCAATTGAAAAGGGAAATGATGTTGAAGAAAACCTAGTGGCCCAACATGTCAACTTCTAGAACAATATTTGGTGGTGAATCCACTGAAGATGATAGTGGGAGCAGTTGACTCCTCTGCTATGAGCTAACAAGGTGCGTTTATAGAAATATTCGGATCCGCAGGTGAGTCTGAAATACGACAGATCTAGGGTGCTACTAAAAAACGTTAAGTTTCAAAACTTTTCCAAGAACCTAAAATGTTAGGCTTTTAGATAACATTTTTTGTTGGGTTTTTTTTTTCCGTATTTTTGACAAATTTCGATACTTACAAAACATGTTTTGAAACTTTATCTAGAACCTAAAATGTTATTAAAAAAACAAGTATTCAAGTATCAAAATTTGTCAAAAATCACGAAAAAAACAACTTAAAATGTTATCAAAGAGTCTAACATTTTAAGTTCTTTGACAAGTTTCGAAACTTGTCACTTTTTAACCGCACCCTAGATCTGTCGTACGTTGGACTCCCCTGAATTCACCCAGGCCCAAATTTCTACGTAGATTCTCTTGGATTATGATTTAGATCAGAGATTTTGAGGCTTAAGGAAGAAAGAAGAAACAAGAAAATGACTAATATAACAACAGGCTATGAAAGTGAAATTCATGAATAATAGATTTGTAAACAAAGGATGACAAAAATGATGCAACTTAACCTTTTTCTAAAACAAAATTGCATGATACATGCACAACATCAATTTTTTTATGAATCTAGCTGTTCTATATCTCCTTCAGCTAATTCTAAACTTCTTCCCTTACATTCATTACCATTTGGAATCGGGCCATAAAGACAGATGCGCAGATCGCATTGAACGACTTGCTGGTGAAAGTAGTTCTTATACAAGTCCCAGAACTCATCTCTGCCAATTAGACACAAATCGACAAATGAGTCAAAATGGCTCATAGTTCCATGGATTTGGATTTAAAACATAGCATGGAAGTTGAGTGTATGGAAACAAGTATGTTCCTAAGAACACCATTGCCATTGGTGAAAGACGAGATCACGATATCTGGACACAATTAAAAATGAAACAGAACAGTGAGGAAAATATCAACAAACCTGACTTGGGGAAGTGTAAGCAATGAATAGCCTTTGACATCTGTGCGAATATCAAGCAGAAGAACAGATAAACGTGAAAGCCCCAATGCCTCAATGTCAATTAGCTTTTTGATTCTGCAATTCAGATTACAAGAGAATCAGAAAAACATGAGTCAATCAGTAATGTTGAAAAAACAAACAGAATAACATTGCCAGTTTGCCACATCATATGCCCAACTCAAATCAAGAAAAAATCATGACAGAATTGTGTAATTAACTCTTGATTTACCATTTTATTTAGAACCTTTTGAGATAAATAAAATCTATGTGCCAACACAATGATTTAGAAATTGAATTCAATAATTAAGAAAATCAATCCTACCAAATAATTTCAACTTATTCAGCATTTCATCTTCGGTGTAAGTAATCATCCTTTATATTTTTGGATGGATTAATTTTAATCCAACAAAGAACAGCCAACAACAAATAATGCCTTTTCTACTATATGAAATCAACTACAAGGATGATTTATGCAAATTAGAATCATATTTTACCTAATATAAACAGAAGGCTCTTTCCTAGAGTTCCATGATTCCATCCACATCTTCTTGTCTCTATTTTAAGTAATATATATAGAAGTCACTATATGTTGCATCTTCTTACAAGATAGTCTGCTAGCACGTCTCAAGTGCTATGTTACTATGAATCTTCATTTTTTTTTTGAAATATTTGTGTCTAGTAAATTTTTGGACATGGGTATATGGCCCTCCTAATAAATAGGAACACCAGGAAATTTGAACATACCCGTGTTGGACACATAACTGTATCCAACACTGACATCCAGGTCTGAGCAACTTAGTTCACATGTCCAAGCCAACATCAATCAGATCTGAGACAATCTTTGCCTAGATGCTCTTGTTTCTAAACTTAACTTTCTTAATAATACCACATCTGCCGTAATTTTCAGGTTTTGACCACAACAGTTTTCTGCATATGTTGATACTTAGCTGCCTAACACCCTATGCTGCAAAGCATCTCAAGTCTCATCCTTGTTCTGTGAAAATCAGTCCATTTGTGATGTCTTTTGCAAATTATTTTACTTTCAATTCAAATTCAAGTACTCGTAATTCCTCATATAGATCAATACTCCACCATGGACGGCTTTAATAGCTTGAATTTCAAATTACAGGTTCATTTTCTCTAAAGCTTATTCAAAGGACTTCTCAAAGGAGACAAGGACCTCTATAAGGACACAATTCTTAGTCCCTTTGTTCTTATGTATTAGTAAATGGTATTTCTCCACCAAACAAACAAATTCAATCTATTCAAAGTTGTCTTTGGATAAACTACTCAATTATTATTTTTTAAATGATAACTAGTAGTTTATTTGATGGCAAAGATTGGTAACTAACCTACTTGGAGTACCACTAGCAACGTTAACTCTGTTCTTCAATAAAGATACCTGCAACAACCAAAAAATGAAGCAAAAGAAGCACACACAAAAAATAATAAAGAAATAGTACAAATCAACTAACCAGAGACATGGTAGTAAAGATATATCAATTCACCGAGACATCCACAAGCTATGCCACAGCAACTTACAAAAAATACTTGATACTGGTAAAGTATCAGCAACTAGTTTATGGTGTCATACTCATATGCATACATTGAATTTCTTTTCTCATAAACAATCAATGGGCAACAATGTATTTAACATCTAATAAACTGTCTGAACTGGATTCCATAAAGCTTAACTATCTCCTACATTTTTGGAAACATCATACTCTAGAAAACAAAAAGAGAATGACAATAGGTTACACGCAACATCCAAGCCTCCGACACAATAATAAATTATGAAATTTTGTCCTTGTTCATTTTTAGACACCAAATGCAAGGCACGTTTGTGAAAACAAAATTTTGAATGATTTACTTGAAAATTGATACTTTTTGAAGACTAGAAAACAGAAGATAATCCCAGAACACTACTTTTATGCAGAAAAGCTAGCGGGGTGCATGAAAACTTTATCACACCAATAAAGCAATCCTTCCATCAGAAAATGATTTGAGGAGTCTTTGTGTTTATTATTGGAAAAAAAACACGCGGAAAAGCTAATATTAATACATATAAAAGTGAAGAGCTCTTCATGTTGCACTGACCCGCTTCATCACACACACTCCAACTCAAGTAATCAAATTACAAGCTAAAACAGATTTTACCAACTAAACATAAGACTTCAAAAAATAGTTCAATTGAGATAAAAAAACAGCATATCTATATTAAGCCACTCCCTCTAACAACCAATTGCCCCACAATGAAATCCTACTGGCTCTTGATAATAGACTTTGATACTTGAGAACAGTAAATGTCTGCCACCATATAACCAATGCTATTGTCGAGAGATAGACCATAGTATCAGGATCCAGTCACACGTAAATGTTACTTCCATACCCATGTGGTATCACGTCAAACCAGGAATTTCAGCCAGAAGTGTGAAGACTGTGTAATGAAGATCAATAAAAGGCTTCTTCTGTCTTAAAGCTTTTAATTTGATTTAGAAGCTTTTTAAGTTTAGTTTAGTAGCTTATATCTCGAATCTCATGATCTAGGTGTAGGCATGTAACTTATTTCTCCTTCCTTTAATTTCAACTATATATTTGGGAATCAACCTTAAACCAAACCCTTTAGACAATAAACTAAATTATCTGATCCACCAGCAAAACTCTAGTCTCTAAATCTTGAATACAAGTAATGTTGTATTTGTTGAAGTTGCTCTTTTATAAATATTTATCTAGTCCAACAATTGTTAAATACAAATGACAAAAGAACAATACATTAAAAAATTGAACCTCACGGCACCACAGGTTCCAAGTCATAAAGAGTAGTACTATAATGAAAAGCGTTTAGCATTCAAAACTTGAGATTCAGAGTATAGCAAGCTACCTACCTGCTCATCAACCTTCATGTGCTTTGAAAATAGCTTTACAGCATGACATTCTTCAGTCAATGAGCGGACGCCCCTAGAGGAACAGAACACGATTATCAGTCCCCTTTCTAGCTTGAATAAAAAATAAATCAAAATTTAAACATGCACTCCTAGAAATGGGGAATCAAAAACTTGTAAGTTCTAATTAATTTTCTCTTCTTTTCACTTCTCCCCATTTTGCTATCTAAATGAAAGAAACCATTAAAGTTCTTTTTCTCCAACTCTCAATCCAAATGAATGTTAACCAATGACTATCTCAAACCTAACTTTGATTACAAATGAAAAGCAACAAAAGTCACAATGAAACTGAGGCCAACGAACCTTAGAAGTTCAATAGCTCGTAAAGCTGAAGGAGCAACAACAAGAACAGCAGGACTTCCTGCTTCAATCTTCCCTTCAATGAGCTTCCCTTCAATGAGCTCTTGCTTCCATTTGGCCCCAAAAGATGCCTTTATGTGTTCCTCTAGCTTCATTACATCTTGACCCAACTCTTGAGAAACATCCAAAATACAACTATCTACACAATCAATGCAAGGGGAAAAATCAATCCCAATTTTAAAGTTAATAACATCAGATTAATAACCTCAATACTACCTTTAATTGATTCCAATTCGAGAGAAGATAGTTGGACCCCATTGGCGGATTCGAATTGACTCAGAAAATAACTAAGCTGCTGAGACGGTGATGCCGCCGGTGAAGGTTGGCTGTTCTTGCTGTTTTTGTTTCCGGTAACAGCCGCCGCTTTGCTTTGGCTGGTGCCGTTTTGGAGGTTGCTGCTGTTCTTCTTCTTCGTAGTCTTCTTCTTCTTGAACTTGGATTCGGATTTAGGGTTGTTCGGAGCAAAGGGTTTAGGGTTTCGGCGGTGTTTCTGTTTTTTCTCCGGTTTCGAGCTCCCCATTGCTTAACGTACTGCGGCTTTTCTTCACTCGCCAATGCATTGCTTGAGCTTAAGCTTAAAGCTAGGTTTTAAAACAAGTCTAATTCTACTGTCAGTCCCTATACTCTTTGCACAATTAAGATTTAGTCATCTTATTGTTAATCCTAATAATTTACTCATACTATTTTGGTTTAATATTTTAATAACGCCATCAAAGAAGTTCTGATAAATGGACCATGTGATTTTAAAAATTTCTATTCACATCCATATCATCTTATTTTTCTTCCCTCTTTACTCCATACTTTAAGCATACTCGGGAATAGTTCTTCTCATTACTTCTCTTATGAACCCCGATTATACACAGGGACAAAACTACATCTAAGTAAGGGTGAACAACTGATCAGGTAAAATCAAAAATTTTGAGTTAGTCAAGTTTACGAGTCTTATTTTATAACTTAAATTTTTATCTAAAATTTTTTTAAGTCGAATTTATGAAAATCGAATTGAGTTGAGTTGTTTGAGTTTGTGTTTAAATTTAATTGTAGATATTTATAACGTTATGATAGTACTTTGTTTCAATTTAAACGGCCTTTTATAAATATTTACGATTTATATATTTATTTGGCTTAAACGTCAGATAGATGCCCAAACTATACCATTTTTTCCAGTTAGGTGCCTAACGTTTGTTTCGGGCCACTTAGGTGCCTAACATTTCATTCCGTAACTCATTTTAGGTTTTAGCCGTGACGGACGTTAAAATTTTCCGTTAAGTGACACGTGGCATGTTTTTAGATTTTCTGATATTAAAAATAATAAAAAATAAAACAAATTAATAAAATCCCTTAAACCCATCTTCTTCCCCCATCAAACCACCCCTCCCATTCCCCTATTCTTCTTCCCTCTGGTATAAAAGGTCTAGCCATGGAAGATAACGAATCAACCCCGGAGATTGCTTTGAAGCAGAAGATGGTCTCATTTTCTGATGTTAGAAGCTTAATCATGGAAGATAATGAGTCAACCCCAGAGGTTGGTTTGAACCAGAAGGTCTCTTTCGTTGGTGTTAAAAGCATAATCTCGGAGGATAATGAGTCAACCAAACAGACCGATTTGAAGCGGAACAATGTTAAGATGCCTCATGAGTTACAAAGCAACTATTATGAATATAATTATAAGGAACCTTTCAAAAGCAATGCTGATGTTAAAAGCATAATCCTGAAAGATAACGAGTCTACTCAACAGACCAGGTTGAAGCAGCACAATGATAAGCTTACTCATGAGTTGCAAAGCAACAACCATGAATGTAAGGAATCTTTGAAAAGCAGTGTTGATTCCTTGATGGGGACTTTTAAAGTGATTCCAAGCTTCAAGATTAGTCCTGAAGTTTCTATTTTAGCACCACTTGATGCAGATCCATTGATGCTTCCTTATGACCCAAAAACGAATTGTCTTTCTCCAAGGTCTCAGTTTCTTCACTATAGGCCAAATCTTAGAATCAAGCTTTATCGAGAAAGAGACTGCAAGCAACTCGATGAATGCTTCACAACCGAAAGCTCTTTCAACACAGATTTTACTGAAGAAACACAGCCTGAAGATTCACTAAAAGAATCTAAGGATGTTTCTTCAGAAGATCCCATTACTGCTGCCACGGTTGAAAAGGGTTTGGAGGATAGAAGAATGTCTAAGCCATGTTTTCCAACCAGATCAAAGTTCATCTCTTTGCTTCTGATCTTGGCCTTCACTTATTTATCAACTCTAGCAGCTAATTCTCCAGCGTTTACTTCAAATTTGGAAGAATTAAGCCTATTAAACTTCCATGTGCCGCCTGAAGTCACTTGCAAAAGCTAAATTCGAGTTTTTCGCTGGAAATCTACAGCACTGGTCGGCTAAATTCGAATTTAGCTGGTTCAAAGCAGATGTTGATGAATGCAAAGAGAAGAAAGCCTGTTAGTGCCCTGAATGTAGCTGCAAAAATACCTGGGGCAGGAATGTGACAAAAGAAAATGTGGTTCAACAGTGAAGAGGAGAGGGAAGAAGAACAGGGGAAGGGGGAGGGGTGGTTTGATGGGGAAGAAGATGGGTTTAAGGGATTTTATTAATTTATTTTATTTTTTTATTATTTTTAATATCAGAAAATCTAAAAACCTAAAATGGGTTACGGAATGAAACGTTAGGCACCTAAGTGGCCCGAAACAAACATTAGGCACCTAACTGGAAAAAATGGTATAGTTTGGGCACCTATCTGACGTTTAAGCCTATTTATTTCTTCATATTTTTCCATATGTAATATACATGTATCAGGTAAAGTTGTGGGACTTAACTATAATTTGAAAATTAATCCATTAATTATTAAAAACTTTGAGTTATTCAAATTCTCATTTTATATATTTATTTGAATATTTTTGAGTTTGTGAAATTTCTATTCGAGTCAAATCGAGTCAAATTTTTTCGCATCGCAATAAATTGAAAAATTCAATTTTTTCGAGTCGAGTTTTGCTCATCCCAAAAGCTATTTAAAGATTTTGGGAGGCTTGTACAATCTACTAGAATGGTACCCTATCAATTTAAAAAATGATAAACTTCCTTGGAGGTCCTTATGTTTAAGACGCATTCTATTTTAGTCATCCAATTTGAAAAAAGAATACTCTTGTCATTTATGTTTTCGACCGTTATTGTTTTGGTCACCGAAATATTACCATATGTTGACCTCGTTAATATGATGATGTGTCACGTTAAGAAAAAGACTTTAGTTTTATATTTGACTCTTAAACTTTTAAAACTTTATTTATTACCGTCTTAAAAAAAAACTTTCTTTTTCTACAAATTTTTCAAACTCAAACCTTAACCCCTCTCTCTACAATTTCTTAAACAATTTATTCAATAAACAACAAAAAAATTCTTAAACCAGAAGATCTCCTCTACGTTGAAAACCCAGAAGCTATTCTACTTTTAACCAATGAAATTTTCAACTTCACCGACATGGAATAAGGTTGAGTTTCAAAGAATGAACAGTTATGAATGATTCTAGAGATAAAACAGTTAATGTTAATAATACAAGTTGCTTTTCTGGACTTGGAAGCAAATTGAATCTTCGGTTTGGAAGATTAAGATCCAATTGCAGAACATTGCTCATTTCTTGGATAAACACTAGATTTCACACAGTAAACAATTTATTAAAGAGGAAAAAAATTAGCAAAATCAAACCGTAGCGAACAAGGATATGTGATACTGAAGCTAAAACATCTCAAATTCTAAATCAAAACACGAGTTCCCACCAATAGTTATGAAAAAAAACTCAAATCAGTGAAACAATTAAAATAATCGAAACAAAAAAAAAAAAGATTTTAGATATAGATACATACAAAAGAGATTATTTTAAATCTTTCTTCTTCTCTCCTATAATTACATAGGGAGGTTTTTTAGAGGGGGTTTAGGGTTTAGGCTAGAGAATATTTTGAGAGAGAGAGGACATTTTCAAATTTAAAATTAATGTCACATTTAAAATTTAAAGTCAAATTTAAAATTAATGTTTTTATTAATGTGTCACACCATCGTATTAACGGGGTTGACGAAGACTAACGATCGGGTGATTAAAATAGTAACGATCGAAAACATAAACAACAAAAATACTCTTTTTTCAAATTGAGTGACCAAAATAAGATGTGCCCTAAACATAAGGACCTATTCAGACTGATTCCCAGTATTTATCTTCATTTTCTTCATGTTTTGATACGAACCCTAAGAATCTATGTGTCGTTAATTTAAAGGAGTGGAATTTAATTTTGTTGTTGACTCGTTTTTTCCATGAAAGTTCGAATGTGGAGCTTGTTTTGTATTTGTAGAACTAAATGTTTTGATGTAATAATTGAAAAATTTAAATCCAAGCATCGTATTCTTTTTGTTAAAACATATAAACATTAATAAAGGTTCAGTAGCTAAAACGAAAGTAACCTAAAAGTTTAGTGACCAATTATGTAATTTACACAAACTATTACAGAAAATGGAGACTCTTAGTCAAAACTCAATAGACAACAACAGTCATCGTATTCTTTTTGTTAAAACATATAAACAAGCAAGATGAAAGTTAGATCCAAGCAAATATATATATAAAAAAATAGTTTAAAAAACATTGAAAGCGGATTGTTCTTTTTTTCTTAATTTGTTTTACTTTTGCTTCGATTTACTTCCCATCGAAGTATTATTAACATAGTTTTGGGGATACCACCAACTCCCGTAGGCCATGGCCCCTGCTATGAGGATTGTTTTCGGACTGTTAACATTTGTCACTGTTGGAATGATAATCGGTATGTCTTTCCTTTCGATTCGAAAAAAAAAACACTTTTTTGTGCTCAACAATCTTTTTGAACTTCTAATTCAAATACCTTGTTGGGTATCTCTTGTTCTTTTATGTTTAATTAATGTTGGCTGATTTCCCACTTTTTTATGGTTTGTAAATCATGGGTTTTCTTTTCTTTCTTGAAATATGCATTCCTAAAGGGGGATTTGGCTGATTCGATATATGCATTTGGTTGAGATTAGAAATGGGGTTTTGTATTTCTTGGCTAGTTATCAATTTTTATCGATCATAATTTTAATTATGTTATTCTTATTATAGTGTGTAATTCTTGGTTGAAGAGAGAGATTTCATTACAGATTGAAATCTAAAGTAGCTTTGGAGCACGGATTGATTATTTTTTTTTTCCAATTGTTTCGATCCATAGATTCATTGTTATTTTAAGTGTTAATGATATTATGAAATGCAGGGGCTTTGTTTCAGCTAGCATTCATACGCCGATTAGAAGATTCCTATGGTATACTTTTTCGTCATTCTATATTTTAGCAGTATGTATATTTCTGTATGTTGGTTTCTTTATTTACTTGATTCCCCTCTATGTTATTGTGCAGGAATCTGACTTTTAGAAGAAAAAAAATGAAGTTTATTTGTTATGCTTTCTTCATATGTATTGAATGTTCAACATAAATATTTTTAGATTTTATATTTTCCCTTCTAGGTTTAATGAGTAGAGCAAAACCCTTCAACAATCTTAGTGTGGGATTCAAGTTGTTTCCTTTACCACTGAAAATTCCAGAATCTCGTTTAAAATCGGATTTCTTCTCTGCAGGCTTAATTTACGAAATTCTAAGATTTGCTTTTCCATGGTATTTAAAAGATATGACATCTTTTGTAATTTGGAGAACTCATTCTCGCAAAATACCATCTTTAAAAGCTATGGCAATTTTTTTTTGTTGGAATTTTTAGAACTCATCCTTGCAAATTGCGGTTGCCCCCTTTGTTACTAAGATTTGATTTTATTAAATATTTTGCTTTATTTACTGCATTATTTAAGTATTATGTACAACTACTGACCATAACCATTGGAAAATTTTCGATGATAGTTTCATTTTTAAGGTTATCTCACATGTTTAATAGGTGATGAGTATCCATCTACAAAATTGCATAGAAGTCAGAGTGATGGTTATCTTAAGTTGCCAAGAGGTTGGTATGGTTCTTATTGGTTCCCAAACCAATAAAGTAATTGAAATCGTTTAACATATATTGAAATTTGGTTAAAGAATCTTTGATTTTAGCCAAACTGTATTTTTCACTGTAAGGTCATTGATGTATTTTGTCTCTTCACATTTTATACTTTCAGGTATGAGTCATTGGCATGGTGACAAAGAAGCAGAAAGTTTGCGACTTGGATTTGTATGTTTCTTGTAATTTTTCCCCTTTTGTTGTTGAAGTTTAGGTATAGCTACGAGCCTGAATTCTATGATAAAATAATCTTTTTAAATTTGCTTGGGAAAAAGGAAAAAGAGAGGAAAAGAAATAGAAAAAGTTTATATTGAAAGTTTTCCCTTGACAACTACTGCGTTGGACTTTGCGTTGTCTTGTTTTATAATGTCCTAAGCTTTCATGTAATAATCTCATTTATTTTCGTAGTTTTTCTTAAAATTATCATAAGTTTATATTTTATACATTCATTAATGCTATTGAAAAATCATGATACGTGTTTTTGATAAGTTTCTTTTCCCAATTTTAGGGAAGGAATATGTTCTATTCTATTCTCTAACAAGCCCTCTCATAGAAGCCCCATGGACTTGGTGTTGCAGACTAAGCTCAATCTCACCAAAACATTTATGTTATGCAACTCATACATTTGCAGAATATAGATTATACATAGACTTGTATGGATTTATCATAGAGAAGAACTATCGCAAATTCTTGTTGCCCATCTTATAACTAGAATTTTATTTGCTCAGAAATTATATTGGTTGAATTAATACACCAAAACTTGGAGGGGATTGATGGAGGAAAGGAGGTGGGAAAGTCTCGCTGCTTATATAATAGTGTGGGTCGAGTGACCCTTTCATGATTTCACATGGAGTAAATTGAGCAAACTTGATACAAAGGAAAGAAAAATTAGAGGTGGGGGTGGGGGAGCTTTCTATGCATATTAGAGGCTGGCTGAGTATGGACGTAACCATAAGCTGAAATGCATTATTTACTCTTTATTTGGATTTATTATATGGTTTTCTTCTTGTGTGAAATTGATCCGGAGATTTCTTATGGAAACAAAAAAGTTGACTTGGTATTGGTTCTGATGATGTAGGTGAAACCCGAAATAATTAGCTGGTCACCTCGGATTATTGTTCTTCATAGTTTCCTCAGCAATGAGGTATGTATCTCATCAGTGATTGAGAACTCGTTGTAATACTAGAAAGTAGAAACTATCACATTGTGAATCTGATTCCTGCAATCACTATCTGATAGAGAATGACATCTTTGAGAACTTTAAGGTTTAAATTTGTAAGAAACTGTGGACAATTGAATAAATGAAGAAGAAAATATTCATAAGTGCTAACCTTGGATTCCTTAGGAGATGGTAGATTGCATCACACAATTGTAAGAACAATTCAGCTGAAATTCTCTAGTAAGAGTTTTCTCTCTACAATATGGTAGAAGTAAAAGTTAATGTTGTGACACTTAAATAGTTAGATATATATAGTTATAGCAAGAAAAAAAGAAGAATAAACTCATAATGATTGAGTGCTAGGTGGAAATGTATTTTGAGATGAAAGAAATTTTGTTAGGAAAGGCAAACTTTCCCTGTTCCCACGGCAGGTGGGTAGAAGACTGAAAAGCTCCTTTTGAATTTCTATGTTCTGCCACACTTCATCCATCAACCACTTAATGATACGGAAAATATTCTAAAACAATCACATTTGCCTAAGTTAAGCAGTTTGGAAATGCTATCTTCATGAGTAATTCAACACAAAAGAGTTTTAAACTCTACGGTTTTGTTCTCTGCAGGAATGTGACTACCTTAGAGCCATTGCTCGCCCTCGACTTCAAGTTTCCACAGTGGTAGATGCAACAACTGGGAAGGTATATTTGAAAACCCTTTGTTTGCTTTGAATTACTTGTTAATGGTGTAAAAGCTTTTTTGGCATGTTAATTTCTTGCCAATTGAAAATATTTTTCACTATTATAAATCTCATATCAGATTCCATATTTTGTTGAGGTCATATACATAAACATGTTTATGTGTGATGAAAGTTATATATTCTTTTTTAAATCTCGATGTGTAAAATGTCTACTTTGAAAAGTTCGCTGGAAGTTAGTGAGTGGATATTATCTTGCTCTTAATTTGACTTGATTGAGAGCACATGGTCCTTTAAAACTCTATGATTACATCAAATTTTTTGAAGTAGGTTTGACTTGAAAACATGATTATGAGGCTACTTTTTTTTGTGCTTTTGTCACTTTGAGTGGGTAACTCTTACTTAGGCGTTTCTTTTGGCCAATCAAACTTCCGCCTTACTTTAAGGGGGCGTTTGGATTGGGGAATGTTTGATTTCATGCGGTAATAGGAGTACTGGATTCGGAATACTTAGCACGTTTCCGGGTATGTTATATTGCCCTGTTTGGTTTATTTGGCTGGAATATAAGATTTTGCTGTTTGGTTGACAGAATATAAGATTGCTTAAAAGCACATTTTACTAAATTTTCCTTAAACATAAATAAGGTTTTACTACATTGTCCTTAACATAAATAAGGATGAGAAAAAGTTATTAAACTTTGCTGAGTGAAATTTAACTTTGAAAATATAGAAAGAAAATTAAGTTCGTAATATAATATTACTGGCACGTAATCTTCTTCATCTAAATTGTTAATCTTACATAACTTAAACCAAACGTCCTCTAAGGCTGCATGAAGATGGCGGCCCTCTTTCTTATTACTTCACTAACTATTTTGAGTTTTAGGGTGTGGCAATTAGGTGAATTGGCTTACCTTCTTTAGCTGCATCATGCATTAAGTGTACATTAACCGAATTTTAAAAAGACGCTTCCACTTCATATGTTGCTATTTTTATGCTTTTAATGCTCTGAATAATGATACTGAATGAAGGCAGTTATGGTCTTAGGTTTATCACAATAAATATATACGTCCTACCTTTGGCATATAACTTTTTGATTTTAGGACCTTATTTTTCGCAGCAAGAATTGATCTTACTGCAGCTGCTGTTTTTCAGGGAATCAAGAGTAAAGTCAGGACAAGCTCTGGTATGTTCCTGAATCCAACAGAAAGAAAGTATCCAATGATACAGGTTAGTTTTCAAGGTACTTCTCTCTAACATAAATGTCTATATCATCAGTACATTCTCAGATAAGGGTAATGCAGGAAGCAAAGAGAATGTTTTTGGTTCCCACCCTAGATGTTTTGACCTTTTAGATTCTGCTGATGCACAATGCATCTATTTATAGCTAAGGGGTAAAAGTTCACAAGCATTGGTCAAATTGGCATATGAATGACACACCAAATACATATCATAGCTTCTTTGATGGGAATGTCGATGGAATTTGTTTCTGGAATTGCATATTTAATGATAATTGCTTCATGACGATTCTCACCTGTGGGAGAGATCTTAGCTGAGCAACTAATTTTTGGTACATGCCATGAGCTGATCAAAGTAAAGTATTAAACTCAGCTCCCGCCTGATTGGAAATAAGTAGAGAGTGCCTCCCCTAGTTATTTGACTTAATTGTTCCCTAAACCCCCATGGCATATTAAAAAAACCCATGGATTATATGATTTACTTGTTACTAAGCCCTGCAAATTCTTTTGATGGGCTTAAGGGGTTGTTTCTAAAACTGCCCACTGGGCACTGACAGGTTTTTCAAAAAAGTTTGCAGTGCTCTTGTTCTCATTTAGGAAGGAACTATGCCCTTGGTTATGTGGTGTATGTGTATAAGATATACCTATCTTTCTTCTTTTGATAACTACTAAGCAGCCTTTTACGGGCCTTTAAACAAATCCCTCCCTGTCCCGGTAACTTATAGTGGATGCCATTCCTATTAGTACCTAATTCAAACCCCTTACCCGAAGGAAGATGGTCCTAATTGAATCTGTCTGACTGACTTGGTTGATGTCAGAATAGAGGTGTCAAAAGTGCGACTAGACGGGTAGATTCTTTCTTAGTAGAGGTAGCTCAACCCCTCCCCATTCGGGTGCTTTCAAAGCCTGGTGAGAGAATGCGAGACCTAACCTTAAGGGGGGTAGCTCATTTGTTGAAGACAAAATGACTGGCTTGCATATTTAGCTTGCCTTTTTGATTCACATGTCATATGTTCTTTTCTTGCTTGTGACCTGATTTTCTAGCTGGAATTCTTTTTTGTATACTATATTTCCGAGGATTTACATTTAAAAGTATGGTTTTGTAAATATTGGCACTTGATATGCTTGTTGCAAGTCTTAGTGTCAAAAGTAGAGTAATTCTGTGTAAACTCTTGTATATTTCTATAAGATCAGTTACAAACTTATATACAACTAGTATTCTTAACTTAGGAAACTCTTAAGTTAGGAAAGGAACAAATTCTAGGAAAGATAAAATCCCTTAAAGTTAGGGATTGCACCTACTAACAGGAATCTACAGAATCCTATCTATTTACACAAAATATCTCTAATTTATGAGTATATTTCCTGACACTCCCCCTCAAGCTGGGGAATGGATGTCCTCCATCTTCAGCTTGCTTGTTAACTTCTGAAAATACTTCCCAGGTAGCCCCTTGGTAAGTATATTTGCAACTTGATCTCCAGTGGATACATAGGGAGTACAAATTAGTCCACTGTCGAGTTTTTCTTTTATAAAATGCGGCAAATGCCTATCCACTTCAACATGTTTTGTTCTGTCATGTTGAACTGGATTATGAGCAATATTGATTGCTGATTTATTATCATAGTGCAGCTTCATCGGACCTTCCCATTTAACTTTTAAATCCTCCAAAATAATCTTTAGCCACAATAATTCACAAATCCCAAGTGCCATGGCTCTAAACTCGGCTTCTGCACTGGACCTAGCTACAACATTTTATTTTTTGCTTCTCCAGGTCATTAAATTTCCTCCTAGAAAGGTGCAGTATCCTGATGTTGATCTTCTATCAACCAAGGACCCTGCATAGTCTGCATCTGTATAGGCTCCCAATGTTAAATTTCCTCCCTTTTTAAATAAAATTCCTCTGCCTGCCGTGCCCTTTAAATACTGCAGAATTTGAGTCACTGCCCTTAGGTGTGATTCTTTAGGATTGTGCATGAATTGGCTCACAACCCCGACTGAGTAGGCAATGTCTGTTCTGGTGTGTGAAAAGTAAATCGGTCTTCCCACAAGTCTTTGATAGGAGCCTCTGTCAATTGCTGCATCCTCTGTTACATCTCCAAGTTTGTGATTTACTTCTATTGGTATTTCTGCTGGTCTGCACCCTAGTTTGCCAGTTTCTTTCAGCAAGTCTAGGGTATATTTCTGTTGAGATATGAAGATTCCTTGCTGTGAATATGCTACTTCAATACCAAGGAAGTATTTTAATCTTCCAAGATCTTTGACTTCAAACTCCTTGATCAAACACTTCTTTAAGTTATCAATTTCTTTCAAATCATCCCCTGCGACTATGATATCATCTACATAGACTAATAAAGCAACAACTCCCCCTGAAGAAGAATGTTTCACAAATAAAGTATGATCACCCTGACTTTGTCTGTAACCCAGTTTCAACATTACTTTGGTAAACCTTCCAAACCAGGCTCTTGGGGATTGTTTTAGTCCATACGGGGCCTTTTTCAATTTGCAAACTGTTTGTCCACAATTTGGACTAAATCCCGATGGAATGTCCATGTAAACTTCCTCTTCAAGATCCCCATGCAAAAAGGCATTCTTGATGTCGTACTGTTGTAATTTCCAGTCTTGACTGGCAGCTAATGACAATAAAATTCTCACAGTATTCATCTTTGCAACAAGAGCAAAAGTCTCAAGGTAATCTATCCCATAGGTTTGAGAGTACCCTTTAGCCACCAACCTTGCTTTGTATCTTTGTAAAGGGCCATCTCACTTATACTTCACTGTAAATACCCATCTACATCCCACTGTTTTCTTTCCTTCTGGCAGTTTTACCAAGTCCCACGTTTTGTTCTTCTCCAATGCCTCCATTTCAACTTGCATAGCATTCTTCCAATTCTCATTCTCTAAAGCCTCGGACACGGTTTTAGGAATGGCAATGGTATTCAGGCTAGTAAGGAAGGCTTTGTGGTTGGGAGATAAGTTCTTGTAGGACATAAATAGATAAAGAGGGTTTTTTGTGGTACAAGTTCTTTTTCCTTTTCTAATTGCAATAGGAAATTCAAAATCCCTGTGATCAGAACCAGAATTAGAATTTTCAGTAATATTTGGATCAAGGACTGGTTCAGTAATTACCTCAGTTTGTGTGAGAGGAGAGGGGGATGATTGAGCCTGCACTGGTGCCCTTTTTCTCGAGAAGACCTGCAGAGGACGAGTAGTGTTCTGAATTCTTGTCTGAGGTGTGGTGGGTTCAGGTTGCAAGGTGACTGGCTGGGAAAAATCTGGTTGTTGGTCAGTAACAAAAACTTGTTGTTGGTCAGGAACAGTTTGTTGCTGTTCAGAAACAGATTGGACAAATTGCTGATTAGTTTGGATTTGCTGGGCAGATTGCTGATCAGTTTGGATAGGCTGGGCAGAATATTGATCAGTTTGGATGGGCTGGACAGATTGTTGCTGCTGTTGACTATTTTGTTCAGGCAAATGAATGAGAGGCTGAAGAAGGAAATAATCTGTCCTTACCTTCCCTAAATAAAATCTCCCCCTGAAGATAAGGGCGAGAAATAGTTTTCATCTTCAACAAAGGTGACATCGGCAGAGTAACCCACAAAGATGCATTTTAATGCCCTTGGATCAAGCTTACCCCTATTCTGAGAGTGGATGTGAACAAAGGCAACACAACCAAATATTTTAGGTTTAAGGTGAAGAGAGGGACTAAAATTAGGGTAGAACCTGCTTAGTATTTGAATAGGACTTTGAGATTCAAGAGCTTGAGTGGGTAATTTGTTTATCAAATGGGTGGCAGTTAACACAGCTTCCCCCCCAATACTGTTTAGGAACATTTTTTTGAAATAAAAGAGCTCTTGTTATTTGAAGAACATGGCCATTCTTTCTCTCTGCTACACCATTCTGTTGAGGGGTATTTACACAAGATGATTCATGTATGATGCCTTTCTCTTGGAAATAGGATGATAAGACTTGATTAAAGTAGTCTTTAGCATTGTCTGACCTAAACCTTTTTATATCATCCCCAAACTGAGTTTTAACCATGGTGTGAAAAATTTTAAAGGTTGAACTGACATCAGATTTTTTGTTTTAGGAGAAATATCCATGACACTCGGGTACAATCATTTATAAACGAAACAAACCAACAAGCCCTAGTTATATTTGGAACAGTGGATGGTCCCCAAACATCACTGTGAATGAGAGCAAAAGGAGTAGATGCCTTTTTATTATTTATGGGAAAAGAGGTGCGTTTGTGTTTTGCAAGCTCACATATGTCACAATGAAATTCATCATTATCTAGAGTTTTGAACAAAGAAGGGAACATAAGCTTTAAAACTTTAAATGAAGGGTGACCGAGGCGAAGGTGATGAAGCCATATTTGTTCTTTATTGGTTTTAGAATCTGATACAAGAGAAAAAGGTGAAGAATTTAGTGCACTGACTTGTCCATCGGGATCTTCGAGGTAATATAGGCCATTTACTTCTTTAGCGTGCCCAATCATCCTCCTCGTCCCTTGTTCCTGAAAAACACATTGAGTAGGATAAAAGAGAACACAACAGTTAATGTCCTTGATGATTTTTTGGATAGACAGCAGATTAGTGAATAATTTAGGCACATGGAGGACATTTTTTAGTGTAAGGGTGTTACTTATGACAATATCCCCTTGACCAACCATAGTTATCCTACTTCCATCTGCTACTGTTATTTTTTTATTACTAGGACAGGGTGTATAATTGACAAATCTGAGAGAAAAATTGGTCATATGATCTTAGCTCCTGAGTCAATTACCCAGGAGCTTTGAGTAGGGAAATCCGAGACTTTAGAATTTTGAGAAGAGGATATACCTGAGAAAACCAGACTACATGTACCTGTAGAGGAGGGTTTTTCTAGGGACCCAAGCAAGCTTTTCACTTTCTCTATTTCTTCCCTGTTGAACTCAAGAGACTGTTCTTGAGTATTCTCAACCATCTGCTTGGTGTTATATGCTCTTGTCCTCTTGATGATCCCTCTTTCTCTAAAAAAAATTTGCTTGCTGTTTGTGGCTTCCCATGAAGTTTCCAGCACTTCTCTTTTGTGTGGCGAGGTTTCTTGCAATAGGTAAACCATAGAGAATCTCTGTTCATTGTTTTTGTTCCTTCTGATTTCTCTTTAAAGACCTGCTGTTCCAAATTTGGTTTTCTCTCAGTTGCAGCTCTGGTGGCCAGAGCTGAACTCTCCACTTGATTGCTCTCGATCATGACTCCTCTTCTTCCTTCCTCAGCACGAATGATTGCAATTGCTTCATTTAGTGAGGGTAGATCCTCTTTACCAAGAATCTGGACTCTTACTGCATCAAACTCAATATTTAGTCCAACAAGAAAATCATAAATCCTTTTATTTTCAACAAACCTTTTAGGACTGCTGCATCTTCAATACACTTCATTTGAATACACTGATAGTGATCCATTTTTTGCCACAAATTCTGCAGCAAATTGGAGTATTCTGTGATTTACCTGCCCCCTGCTTGGTGGCTGAAATTTTGGTCTTAATTTCATAGATCTGGGCAGCATCTTTAACCTTTGAGTAGGTTTGTTTCACAGCCTCCCATATCTCTTGGGCTGTATTGAGAAACATACATGTATCACTGATTTCTGGTAGCATGGAATTCCATAACCAGGACATTACTAGTGAGTCCTGTTCATCCCAAGCTGCAAACCGAGAATCTCCCTCCTTAAGTCCGGTTCCAAGGAGATGACTTAACTTGCCTCTTCCCTTTAAAAAAGTACGAACCAGCTGAGACCATTTAAGGTAGTTTTTTTCCATTCAACCTATAGGCAGCTTGTATACTTTGCAAGTCTCCTATCTGACTAGAATGGCTCCCTTCACTTACTGTGACTCCTTGCACAGTTTCAGGACTGCTTTCATCGCCTATCTCAACCATACTCTTTGTTGGGTTAACAGTGAATACTTACTGAACACTCAAGGAAGAATTTTAAGGAAGAAGAGGTGATTAAACCGAGATTGACAGTATTCAGAAAGGAGCTAACAAGGCTCTGATACCATGTCAAAAGTAGAGTAATTCTGTGTAAACTCTTGTATATTTCTATAAGATCAGTTACAAACTTATATACAGCTAGTATTCTTAACTTAGGAAACTCTTAAGTTAGGAAAGGAACAAATTCTAGGAAAGATAAAATCCCTTAAAGTTAGGGATTGCACCTACTAACAGGAATCTACAGAATCCTATTTACACAAAATATCTCTAATTTATGAGTATATTTCCTGACACTTAGAACTCAGGAACTCCCCCTCCATATGATAAATAGAAAGTGAATGCCAACTTGGGAACATATATAAATTTTAGAAATGGCTTTGACCAGCTTACCCCATTTTTCAATTTTACCATATGTTTAAAGCAGCTCAGGATGAATTTCCTTCTGCATGTATGTTTTCATTCTGGCATTGCAACTGTTTACAACTTTACATCTCTCTTGTCCAATTTTGTAATATGTTTAACTGAGTGTTTTTCCCTCCATTTTTTTCTTTGAACTGAAAGGCAATTGAAAAGCGGATTTCTGTCTTTTCTCAAATACCAGCTGAAAATGGGGAGCTTATCCAAGTTTTAAGGTGGGTGTCTGACCTTAATATCTGTAAAATATTGCTCAAAAGAAAGAGAACTGATATGTTCTTTATCAAGGCTAACATTTAATGCAGCACAGGTATGAAAAGGATCAGTTTTACAAGCCGCACCATGATTACTTTTCTGATACTGTAAGTTGACAGCCTTTCCCAAATTTGACTTGGTGAATTTATTGGTTGTGTCAGATATGTCTATTCTTATGATATGGAGAAATCCTGAGCCATTTCTTTGCAATCATTATTTATTGCAGTTTAACTTGAAGCGCGGGGGTCAAAGAATAGCAACTATGCTTATGTATCTAAGTGAGGATGTTGAAGGGGGAGAAACATATTTCCCTATGGTAATTATTTTATATTTAAAAAAGAAAAGAAAAGAAAAAAAGTGACCTGAAATTCGATGCTTGATTAATCATATTAGGTAGATGGTGCTTGTACTGCATGTAAAAAGGCATTCAACTTATTTGTCTTTTATAGGTATTTTGAGAATTAACTGTCAATAAGCCTTTGGTACTTCTCTTGACTTGCATAAGCGATTTGTAGATTCATTTGTTCTAGAAAGAGTAAGGGTAGATATTTTCTGAAATCTGTCTATGGGTGTCAAGGGTAAGCATTGCAAACTGGGATTTTTAAGTTCTAAAGTTACAAAGAAAGTTGATTAGCTTTGAATCCTTTGATGGATGAAAATTAGGGTTTTAATTAGAGTATGATGGAAAAATGGTTTTTGGAAGTGAGGATGAGTTACTCGAAAGCAATGGCATAAAACAGAATTCAGTTTTTCCAGAGGAAGGCATGGAGTTGGAAAATTATGGAGATGTAATAGTCCAATGGACAAGACTGAATTCAAACCCACTAGATTTCTTAATTTCTTTCCTTGTCTCTGCACACTGTTGGTTTATTCTGTGAATAAAATACTAGAGGATAAGTTTACGAGTTTGCTCTTTATGGAAAATGGTTGGGAGTGTAATGCGGAAGTAGGGTCTAGAATAGAGGATGGTAAGAAATATTTGCTTTTGGAATGATCTATTCTACACTGCAACTGGATGGCCTGCTTTTCAGTCTTATCAGGTTCTAATATGATTTGACTAATGGATCTTTTTTAAAATAATGGAGACAAGTAATAAATTTGGCCGGCTTCTCCAGTGATCCTCTAGTGGCAGCTCGTATTTTATTTCTCAATTTGTAATGCTTAGATATTAATCCTATCAGAGAGGTGTATAATTCAGTCTTTCATGTGTTTATTTTCTATAGCTACTTCAAGTCTATTTGAACTTTCTTCAAGATTCCTGCTCCTTTTATGTATAGGAAACCTGATACTTCGCCTTGCGAATGGTTACTCGTTTTCTATAATTGCTAGTGCTTAATATTTAGTATGATCTTGTATTGAATCCTCTTGTTTACAATTTATCTATTGCTTTTCTTTGAAAATACTGTTAAAATCTGACGAGATGAAAATAATTTTTATTCTCTGTTTTTTCTGTCAAATACATGTTTAGGCCCTTAGATATAGGCAGATTACAACAGCAGTAGTCCGACTGAAAATACAATCTTTAGAGTCCTATTTTAGGTGTTAATCTACTTAGAATTCTAATCTAACCCCTATCCAGATAAGTTAGAGTACAAATTAAAAGTAACTGAAACACTAATTACACAGTCTTCTTTGGACTGTATGGCTGCATTCTACAAATACCTTACCTTCGATGCTATACTTTTCATAGTATTGGTTTGTCACATGTGGTGTAAAATCTCAGGCTGGTACCGGTGATTGTAACTGTGGTGGGAAGACTGTGAAGGGGCTGTCTGTAAAACCAATCAAAGGAGATGCAGTGCTTTTCTGGAGCATGGTTCGTTTCTTTGCTCTTTATTCATAAATTCAAAATACCTGTTTACATGCCTTTGTATGCATTGAACTTTACTTTTCTCATCCATTATTTGGCTAATTATAAATCTGTGGTGCCTGAACTTGTAATCTATTAGTAATTTAAAGTACATCTCTTAAGGTCTCATGTTTTTGTGTTTAACTCATTTTCGACACTTAACACTATGTTATTTCAATTTGTTACCGCAATGGTTATAAACTTGGCCATTTCGTACATTGAATTGAGAATTGTGTAAATCAATGTTTCTGGTTTCAGTTGCAAAAGTGTAATGATTTTGTTTGTTCATAGTGGAATTTCTGCGACTCATGCAATAGTTAAGTTGAATCTATTTTGTTGCCTTGTCTGATATCTTGTGAACTTAGTAAAGGTGTCTTTATTATGTATTTAGAAGGATTTCACTGATTTTGTTATTTTTGTTTGTGTTGTTTGCTTCTTTCAGGGGCTAGACGGACAGTCGGATCCAAATAGCATACATGGAGGATGTGAAGTTTTGTCTGGGGAGAAATGGTCTGCAACAAAATGGATGAGGCAAAAACCTACTTTCTGATGTTACATATATATAGGGATAGGGCGCTGGTTTCACTATGTCTAGAATCTCACGTCAAATGCTTTAGGGAATGAGTAATATTTTGACTCTTGAAGTAGGAGGATAGTATTGCCTAGATACCAGAAATTGAGTTTGGTCGGCCCTTGGATGATCAAAGTGTCATAAAGAATAGGTTACAGCTTCAGAATGAACAATTTGGTATAGTTGCATCACTCAATTTTCGGACCTGTTTTAGGGGTGTACTTTGATGCTCTTAATGAGCAAAAGTTTATGTAGGTTGATTCCATAAACATTACTGCCTTTGCATCTATGTAATGGCGATTTAGAACGCGTCATTTGTTATTGTAACAGTAGTTGTGAAGTGATGTAAGTGTTTATCTCCGTTTTGATGTCTTTTAAAACTTTGATATCTTTACTTCCATCGATGTGTGTAGTTACGATGCAAGGGGACACGTCATTACCTTGAACCAAATATGAACCTATCTATGCCACTATTCTTGCACCTCCCTCATTTGAACCAACTGCTTTGTTTAGGTATTTTTGATCATAAAATGACATCGTGGTGCCTTGTGTAGTGATTATGGATGTAAAATTGGGTACTTGAATGGGTTTCAGGTCGGGTCAAGATAGGCTGAGTTCGGGTTAGGTCATGTCAACTCAAGTCAATGCTTCGACTATTGGTTTTATAGGAAATTCAAGTGTTGAATTGATTTGGGGGACATATTGGAGGGGTGGAATTTTGCCCCCTTCAAAAGCAAACCAGAAGAAGCTGGAAGCTACTTTCTTCCATCTTCTGTGATTTTATTCCGTCAAGTTTATTGGCGTCCAAATTGAAAGAATTAATGGTGATTTGGATGAGATTGGCAAGGAAAATGATAGGGGTATCAATTGGATGAGATGAAGTTAAAGAGATTTGGGCGTACACAATCTTTGAAGTGTATGTTAAATTGTTTGATGTAACGTTAGTGACTATTTAAAAAAAATAGTTCGGTGATCATTAGTGTAGTTTATTCTATTCTTTTAGCATCTCGCGCAATTTCATAATAATATTTGATTATTTTTTATGAGTCTTTTGATAAGGTACACATATTTTGCACAAACTATTCGAACCTGAACTTAAGAATAACGATTTTTTTTACTGAAACCACTAAGGGTTCAAAATGAAAGGAAAATCAAATTAAGTTTAATTTTTGAGTGGAGAAGTTGTTTAATTTCAAATGGGCAACCGCCTTCTCCAAATCATCATCTCTAGCGTTTCGACACTCTGAACATGGAATTGTTCAGGAACAAGAGCAAACGTTGGTGATCGGCATGGCTCTCAATTGAGCACAATCATATGCACAAGTATCCAACACAATTCCTATAATATAATCATTTTATATTTGCTTTTCATTTACATACTAAAACAAATATACAGGTAAGGAACGATCAAGAAAGATCTGTTACTTCTTCGGCCATTGTTTTCTTGATTTAAAATCCTTAGAACAGAAAGGGAATTTACCTATATATTCCTTTTTATCTGTAATCATGCAGTAAAAAAAATATTCCATTGCCGGGAATTGAACCCGGGTCTCCTGGGTGAAAGCCAGATATCCTAACCACTGGACGACAATGGAATTCTTGAAATGTGATTATAATAATATTATATATTCTCATATCAACTAAACTTCTGCTCGCTTTTCTAGTTCCAATGATTCAGCTTTTGGTTGTTGTTAATCTCTTGATAATCCGTAAATGGTTTATAGTTTGAGAGCTAAGCGTAGGAATGTTAATGTAGGATGGACATGGGGTGTTAGGTTTTAGAATTTGGATGTTACAAATTGTTGTATACAATCAACAATCGTGGAGTCCGGTGAAGAAGTGCTCGTAATTGCTTTTCCTTATAAAGTTTTCGTGTCCGTTTGCCCTCTTTGCCTATGGGACGATGCTTCTTTAGCCAAATCAGACATTTGTCAAGTTTAAAAACTTGTGACGAGAAGAATCCCTAAATAAATGAATAACAAAAGGAAAACAGTTCAGACAAGAATAAAAAGAGAAAACTAGGAATGCACTTGCAGATACACACTTCACACGGAATTGTACTGGTTTTAGTCTTATATTTCTACAATTACCTTTCTAGTAGCTTCTATGAAGTTTGAACTGTTCCTGGACATACTAGAACTGCTGAGCATTATATTAATAGGGGACAATTAGTTGAATGACAGAAGCTGGAACTTCAGAAAAATCATTTTTGCCATGGATTGTCATGGCATTCATCCATTTAGTTTTTCTTTGTTTGCATATCATTGCATTGCTCGAGGACAAGCAACAACTCAAGTTTAGGGGTGTTATATTTTGTACCCTAAACTTAGAAGAAATGCTTGCACTTTTTCATGCATTTTTGGTTGCATAATTCTGTTGATTAATTTAGGATTATGATTTTGTATTTTAGACACTTTTGAAGAAGATATGTTTTAGTTGTGTTGTACAGATTGTTACGAGAGTCGAATGAGAGAGAAGAAAGCTAAGGATGATCCATGAGGCATTTATTGATGAAGGCCCAAATCTAATGAGAAGACTGATCCTAAAGTCACAGTCTAGTCAACCCTAGGAACGAAGCTACATATAACGCAAGACGCTACTTCAAACACCAAAGAAACCCTAAAAGCAAGAGGGTTAACGCTTATATAAAGGAAGCAAATCATTAAAACCGAGCATTAAATGTTCACCTGCACAAATGTTTCGAAACCTCGTATAATGGTTTCGAAACTTTGAGGTAAGATTCGTAAAATATAGTCGTTACATGGCCATGGTTTTGAAACTATCACTTAAAAACTCATTTTGACTAATTTTTTATTTTTAAATGTATATTTGATATAGGTGCAAAGTCAAGTATTTTATAAATCGTTTTAACAATTTTGAAACGAGTTTTTGACAAATTTATTTCGAGAAATTTACTTTACAAATTTTTACAATTTAGTCCTTAAAAATTAAATTAAATTTTAAGTTATATCAAAATCAAAATAATTCTAACAATCTCCTCCTTTTTGATACAACAAAACCTTTGGTAAAAAATTATTTTTGAAAAGTTTATCAAACTTACAAATCCCCGCTTAGACTTTGCACCTATATCAAATATAAAGACATTTATTTTAAGTTTTGAGAAAAAAATAAATTGTTTACAATTTTAACACTAGTTTTTCTCCCCATTTTGTTATAGCAAAAAGAATAAAATACAACAAAAAGAGCAAACATTATTAGAGCAATAGGGCACTATCTAAAAATTAATGAAATAATAAAAGGTTAAACCATAATATTCAAATATGATCATAATACTCAAATAAGTACCATAAAAATTCAAATATAAAATCGAACAAAAGATTTAACATAAAATCACAGGCATAGAAATATCCAACAAGGTGCATAATAATGCCTAAATGCAAAACCTGAATCCTAAATCAAAATAAGTCTAAAGTATCATAACAATAGCATAAAGTCATACTAGAATGCATAAAAAGTCTAAGCCTTTGGTGCATCATGAGGCGATGATTATGGGAAAAGATGACCACAAACATCATGCATATCATACTCTTGAGATGCCACACGTCCGTCCAAGCTACGAAGCAAATCTGTAGTCTCTTCATGAGAGCTACGAAGAAAGACATTCATGTTGTCAAAACGAGTAACCATAGCCACATACATGGATTCCATGGTCATGGGAGACATAGGAGCCGGTTCATCCTCATCTATCAAAACCAACAGAACCTCCTCGTCGACATCCTCTACGCCTCCTCGATGAACCCAACCGGTAGACCAAGGTACCATTATGCTTTGTGGAAAATTTTGATATCAATCTTGCTATTGTTCTTCACTTGAGGATCAAGAGAGGTATCATTGTTAAGCCTTCTAAAGATGTGGCTAAGCACACATCCAAATGAAAGTGGAAAGGTGGTGGGGTTTGAGATAACTTTCACAAGGTTGAGAAAGATGACAATAGCAATGTCGGGATAAGTCCTATAACAATATTTGTGAAGCCACGAATAGTCGATAACTATCATACTAGAGGCTTTTAATTCGGAAGGACAAAAAAATCAAGTAGTGAGAAGGTGAAAGAGACGCTCCTCGAGAGGAAGATGAGTGGGACGACCATCGTCAAAAGTACGAATATGATGAGGCTCATACTATTGGAATTTACACCAAAGGGGAAACCTAAATGGTTGGCAATGGATTATGGTGTCAACTCAAACTCGGTACACATGGAAAAAGATCGAATACCAATAATAGGATTAATTCCTCTAGGAGACTGAATAAACTCGACATTGGAATGAAAAACATGGACTAACCTACGATGGCTAAAAGGAGGAATACTCAAGTAGTCAAGCCATTCCCAATCGGTGAATAACTCAAAAGATCAAAGTCATGATCGTGAGAAATAAGAAAGGCTAAGTTAATGGTTTGCTCGGCTCTAACCTCTTTGGACTCATAGATATTGCGATATCTATTACGGTGAACATCATCTCAAAAGCAAATATCCTCAAAACAAGGATTTGGATTAGGAACGAGATTAAGAATATGATTAGGGACGAGTTGATTAGAACCGGAATGTTGACCTATTTCAACACAAGTATGTTTGGCTCTAGGAGGCATGGTTCAAAAGGATAGGAAATTTTGGTTTAGGAATTTTGACAAACGCTTGGTAGGCAAGGGTTTGAAATATTTTTGGAAAGGGTTTGTGATGGATTGGGTATAACCTCATGCAAATTAAACAATGTATAACATATAAATCATCAACCCAAAACAATGTGTCAACAAAAAAATATTTACAAATTCAAGATTTTCGAAATACCAAAAATTTTGAAATTTTGTTGAAAAAACAATGGGTTTTGATAAAATCATGTTTAATAGTATTGATAATTAAGAATGAACATGATTATAATTGATTTAAACCAAGAAAAACAACATTTGAAACCAAATAAGACAATAAATTTTGAATAGAAAAAGTTAGGGTTTTCAAACCTTACCAAAAGTTTGAATATGAAGCTCCTAAGAGACAAAATCAAGAGCCAAAGTCGATTTGTTGAAGAAAATTTATGAAACTCACGTTGAATCTTTGAAAATTGAGTTGGGACGAAGGATTTTGAGTAAGTTTTCGAAAAATGGGTAATTTTAGCTGTGTTTTAGGGTGATATGCTCGAGTATGAGGGGTTTTAAAAGAATTATGCGTGTTTCATGCCTATTAAAAATAGTCTGCCCATCCAAAATATACGAATGGTTTCGAAACCTTTCATGGCCTGGTTTCGAAACCTCTTAAAAGGATTCGAGACCTAAGGTATGAAATTGACAAAATTGTCAATTCTAAGCCTTGATTGAACATGAAACTGCATTCTAAATGATGAGTATTTATTTTGGTTGTGTTTTTGGTCCTTATTTCGATTAAATACAAGTTTAAGGGACTTAATTGGGCTGTTTTACGTTGTTTTCATGCAGGGGACGTGATGCTGGAAATAAGCTGAAGTGCTGCAGAAAATGCTGGAGTCATGGACAAATTCATGGGCATGAATGCTGATTGGGCACCACGTCAGCGTCTTCTAGAAGCTGGCGTCAGCAGCAGTGATAACTTATCAAGCAACTTATCAGATAGCCTATCTCCGGATTTTTGAATTTTAATTTTTAAACTTTGGATAATTATTTTGTTTAATTTTTGTATTATCATTTTAGGTTTACCTAGGTTATTCGAAACACTATAAATACCCCCTTTGGGGTAAGACTTGATCATCCATTCAATTGAATTCATCACTTGGATCATTTCTCTTTTAAATTTTCTTTCTTTTCCCTTTTAGTTTTTTTTCTTGTGATTATTTCTAAAATGTCAAGCATGATTAATTTAATAACAATACTCGGGTAAATATTCTTAAGCTGAAGGCTTATGCAATGACGCGTTCTCAAGGCGAGGTTCTAATTTATGCTTCAAACATTTCGGAAACTTTTCTCGATTTCTTCATACTTTATCTTCAAAATCAAAATGATTTTTAAACCCAAAGATTGACTTTGGAGAAAACAATTGTTTTGATCTATCAAGTGGGAGGGAGGATCGATTATTGAAACAAATCCAACTTCCAGAGAACACACTTAGTAAATAGATTACTAAGGGAAATTGAGATCAAATCGTTTTTATAGAAATAACTTTTTGAGTTAGTTACGAGCTTTAAGAATTTGTTTTCTCAAACATTGAGATGGTTTAGACGAATTATCAAAACTTAAGCTAAACATTGGGTTTGGAAATTCAGTTTACAAAGAAAACTAAAGGATTGACCTTGTAGTAATTTCGCTAACAAGTTTTCTGAAATAAAAAATCTCTACCAATGAACCAAGTAGAACAAGTCAAAGCTTAGCCAAGGCTGAATATCTCTATTATTAGTTTTAACATCTTTAAACCATTCTTCTTGCTCTCTTAAATTATTACATTTCATTGCAACCCCCTCCCCCAAATCATACAAACTCAATTCCATCATCTCTTGGTTCAGAAACGTCAAAGGCGCAACAAGGAAAGTCCAAGTCCTTGTGGGTTCAATTCCTACTTCCCTATCTATACTTAATTTAATTCCTTTATTTATTTATTTATTTGGAAGAAGGAAATTATTCTTGACACGTTACGACGCGTGTCACTAACATATTTATGATTATTATAGGCATTAAAGACTCTTTCAACTAAGATCAAACATGTATAGTACTAAAACGAACACTAGCTATAGACAAAAGATTTGAAATTTAAAACATCTATGCTAAGAGTAGGATCCTAAAAGGTTCAAATTGAGCTAAGAGTGACTAACATAACACATGTATCTTATTGTCATGTAAGAACCATTTTGAGCCACTCAAGTATGAGCAACAATCAATTTTAAGTAAAAAAAACATGTAAGCACACAAATCATGAAAACATTGACTAAATTAAATTTTTCTAATTTTAAGGCCAAATGACATAAAATTAAGCATATAAGGCCAAAAATAAGTAATTTATATAACAAAAGCCTCCTTACTAATATCACTAAATCATCATATGGGACCCTCAAACATGCTTTAAAATATATACACACATATAAAGCAATATGAATGAGTAAAGATTGCATGTAAATTAAAACTTTACCACTTGAACCAAGATAGGTTGCTTAGGCACCATCCTCTTCAAATGTCCTTCCTTCTAGTGTATCTAGAGATTTTAAGTCCATTAGATAATCCTCTCCTGGCATTATGCTAACTGAGCTAGAAATTTATAAACAAGACTTCGAGAAGGAAAAAGAGAAGTTGTGGGGGCAGAGTAACCGAACTTGAAGGCAAGCTCCTTGCGGAAAAAATTCAGAGGGAAGGTTACCAGAAGAAGGTGAAAACCCTGCTGTCAAACCAAGAGATCCACCTGAAGGATGTGCGAGAACTGACCTAAGAAAATAGTCGTTTGAAAGATAGTGGGGCACGTGCTAGTAGCTCTAAGGCATCGAAAGAAGGAAAGGCACAACTCAAGGAAATGGAAAAAGAACTAAAAGTTTGGCAGCATGAGGCTCGAAAATAGAAAGAGGAAGTGGATCAACTTGTTAGAGAAAAACAACACTTAGATGGGCAATACTCAGAAGTACGTCGTAGTCTTAGAAAATATCGTGACCAAAATCGAGAGCTCCAAGAGAAATTGAAGGAAGAAGAGGTCAAAGGAGCCGAAACTGAGCTACTCCGTCTAGGTATCGAAGACTTGAAGAAGCAGTTGCAAGTGCACAAGGACCATATCCGTACCCTTATTGATTACTGAGATTATGAGAAGATCCAGTGGGTCGACATAAAACGAGTTGTAGATGTTGCGTGCTTAGGACGACAATTCTATATTGATCATATGAGGCGTCAAATCCAGAAGGCAGTCTCCAAGGCTCGTGAGATGAAGAATCGAGCCTGAGATTTAAGATTGAGATTCCTCCCAGCTGGGGAGGATGGGCAACATTTGTTGGACTTTCTGGATGAAGCGGTTGAACTATACCAATAGGTCAGCCAATTTTTCGGCCGTGTTCAGAGAGAGGCAACACCAGTTGGAGGAGTTGAGCCACCAACACCGAAGCGTCTCAAGGCAACGGAATAGAAGACCATTTTATCTTTCCGTTTTAGAATAATGTGTACTCGAAACTCTATGATCTATGAAGTGCACTTTTATTTCGGAATACCATTGGTCTTTTGCATCATTTTCATTTGAATCCATGTATTTATTTCACTTTGCATTAAAATAAATAAATAAAACAATTAACTACGGGAAGTTCAATCGTAGTTGACAAAATTACGCATCCGTACGGAAATCGCTCTCAAACTCGAAAGATGGATATGGAAAATAAAATGACCGTAATGGAAGCCAGCTTGAAAGGTGCCCAAGATAAGCTAGAAAAGATTGAAGGGGACTTGAAGAATGAAATCACCAATGCCCAAGAAAACACGGTTCTACAAATAACAACCATGCTTGGCAAGAACCCCGAAGCTATTAAGGCCTCAAAGATGTGAGAGTGGCGATACCCCACAAGAGATAAAGCACGAGGCCCTCAAAGGGAAGGTTCAAATCCATATTCCAGGAACCTTGACTAATGCTCTGGTAGAGTCTCGGGCAAGTCAATGTGATGATTAAGCTTTTGAGGTACCCGACCTCAACAAGATGGCTAGCAAGAGTCACGCAGATAAGAAACTAGACGACCGCTACGAAAAGCTTGGAGGAATTATCAAGGTCCTACAAGGGGTTAGCATTCATCGCGGTCTAAATGCTAGGGACCTTAGTTTGGTAACTGACCTGGTTATTCCCCCCAAGTTTAAGACGCCATACTTCGAGAAGTATGAAGGAACTACATGCCCTTCAGCACATTTGACGTTGTACTACATGAAAATGTTGTACTATCTTGACAACGAGAAGCTGCTCATACACATATACACTATTTCTAGGACAACTTCTCGGGGTCGGCTGCTCGCTGGTGTATGCAGCTAAGTTGGGCTAACATAAAACATGGATGGACTTATCGGGCATTTTGTCGATCAATATAAACATGTGACGGATATGGTCCCAAATCAGTTGGTGTTACAAGGGATGGAACAAAGAACTAATGAGGGCTTCCGCCAAATATGCCTAAAGATGGCGGAACATGGCTCCTCAGGTCCATCCTCCATTGTTGGAAAATGAAATCACGCCCATGTTCGTAGAAACACTGAAGGGGCACTTATACGACCGAATGATAAATCACGCGACTAAAAGCTTCACAGATGTGCTGATGAATGGCGAACTGATCTTAGAAGCCATAAAAAGCGGAAAGCTTGACGACGGTGAGCCAAAGAAGCCTTACAAGAAGAGGGAAAGTGAAGTGAACATGACTTCGACATATAATCCGAACTTTTCCATGAGCATAGTGATTAATAAACCTAACACGATGAATGCAAGTCTGGCAGCTCAAAACCCACCAAAATCTGAGGCAAGAAGCCAAGAAAATAAGCCCAACTTTACCCATATACCGGTAACGTGAAGGTATAGATTACAATCCCTCCTCTGCTGCTTTTCTTTCAACTTCAAATGTATCTACTTGGATTGTTGATTCTGGAGCCACTGACCATATCCTGGTAATAAGGAACTGTTCTTTGACTTCCATATCTCTTTCTTTAAGAACTCCATTAAGATAGCCGATGGGTCTTACTATAAAATCCAGAGAAAAGGTTCTATCTTTCTTACTCAAGATTTACTCCTGAAAGATGTGTTATTTGTGCCTGATCTAAAGTGCAACTTATTGTCAGTGAGTAAATTATCCAAGGATTTCAACTGTGTCTCGAAGTTAAGGGTTCTGATTGTGTTTTACAGGAACTAGACATGAAGAAGAAGATTGGCAGTGCTAGCTTGTAGAATGGTTTATATGTCTTCTCCAGTATTCAGTTCCCTCAACACCTTTCTTCTACAGCTTGCTTTTCTTCCTTAGGACAAGATGATATTATGTTGTGGCATTTTAGGTTAGGCCATCCAAGTTTTTTCTATCTTTTCCTAATTGTTTCCTAAATTGTTTCTTAATAAAAAAACTTTCTTCTTTTAAATGCCATGTTTGTCCTCTTGCAAAACAAACTAGACATTCATATTTACCCTCTACATATAAACCCTCACATCCTTTTTTCACTTATACACAATGATGTTTGGGGTCCTTCTCGTGTGAAGAATATTACTGGGGGTCGTTGGTTTCTCACATTTATTGATGATCATAGTAGGCTTACTTGGACATACTTGTTAAAAGAAAAATCAGAAGCCAGTCGAGTCTTTGAACAATTCTATAGTATGGTTGAAACTCAATTCAAGAATAAAATTCAAATCTTTAAGTCTGACAATAGGGGGAATTTTTCACTAAGTCCTTAAGCGAATTCTTCAAACATAGAGGCATTGTTCACATCAGTTCATGTGTTGATACTCCCCAACAAAATGGGATTGCATAAAGGAAAACAACATCTTTTGGAGGTAACCCAAGCCCTAATGTTCTCCAACAACGTTCCTTAATACTTGTGGAGTGAGGCATTATTGACTTCTACTTATCTTATTAATCGTATGCCTAGTAAAGTATTAATTTTCAAACACCTAGGGACGTGTTCTTGTCTTTCTTTCCATCTTTCAAACCTATTAGCTCTAATCTTCCCTTGCATGTTTTTGGTTGCACTGTGTTTGTTCAGAATTTAAGTCCTACAAGATCTAAACTTGATCCCAAGTCTATGAAATGCGTCTTAGTTGGATATTCTTCACTCAAGAAGAGCTACAAATGTTACCATCCCCCTTCTAAAAAGTTCTTTGTTACTATGGATCTAACCTTTTTTGATCAGGAACCTTATTTTTCCAAGACTGAAATTAAGGGGGAGATATGTGGTAATATTTTTCAGCTTGTTCCTATACATGTTCCTCTTTCTTCACCTTCTCATTATCCTCCCTTACTTGAGTCTCAAACTTCTTCCTATACTCTTTCTAACTCATCACCTAACCCATATCTTTCTCCTGCATCAAAACAGTTAACTCAAACTTCTTCACAACCTCCCAAACAATTGCATGTCTATACTCGAAAAAAGAAGACTATTCCAGAAACTGTTTTGCAATATAGCACTCGTCAAGAATTAAACTTCAATCCAATTGCTTGTGAAGAAAGTGAAGGTAATGAATCTGTTAATATACCTTCTCATCTTTTTTATGATTATGAACCTATTGCTAAGAGAAAAGGGGTGAGACAGTGTACCAAGTACCCTATCCAAAGGTATGCTGCCTATGGAAGTTTGATGCCTTCATTCAAAGCTTTTACAACATGTTTAGACAAGGAACAAATTCCAAATAACCATGAAGAAGCAGTTCATAATTCTAAATGGAAGAAGGCTATAGAGGAAGAAATTGAAGCACTTCAAAAGAATGAAACTTGGACTATTACAGACCTACCCTAGGGCAAGAGGACTGTCGACTGTAAATGGGTGTTTTCCATCAAATATAACTCTGATGGGACCATACAAAGACACAAGGCAAGGTTGGTTGCAAAAGGGTTTACTCAAACCTATGAGATCGACTTTAAAGAGACTTTTGCTCCAGTGGCAAAATTGAATTCAATTCAAATTCTTCTTAATTTGGCAGTGAACTGTGGCTGGAAACTACACCAATTGGATATCAAGAATGTATTCCTAAATGGAAACCTTGAGTAGGAAGTTTACATGGAGATTCTGTCTGGAGTAAAAGGTGCAGGATAGCCTCAGAAAGTTTGCAAACTAGCTAAATCACTCTATGGACTTAAAAAATCTCCTAGAGCCTGGTTTGATAGATTCACCAAGGTTATATTGAAGAATGGGTTCAAGCAATCCTCGGCCGATCATACCTTGTTTAGTAAGGTAACATCATCCAATAAAAGAGTGATCTTAGTTGTGTACGTGGACGACATAATTATGACTAGAGATGATGAAGAAGAAGTCAACAAATTGAAGAACTTCTTAAGCAGAGAATTTGAAATTAAAGATATTGGGAGTTTGAGATACTTCCTAGGAATGGAAGTAGCAAGGACCAACAAAGGGTTAATTATAAACCAACGAAAGTATATCATGGATCTTCTTAAAGAAACATGTTTACTGGGTTGCAAACCTGCAGACACACCAATGGAGATAGGCCTAAAGTTTAACAAACCAGAAACTGGTCTTGCAGCTGACAAAGGACTCTACCAAAGATTAGTAGGTAGATTGATTTGTCTGTCTCTCACTAGACCTGGCATCTCATTTCCAGTAAATGTCCTAAGTCAATACATGACAAACCCTAAACAAGAACACATGGATGCAACAAAGAGGATCTTGAGGTATCTAAAAGGTATACCAGGACATGACCTATTTTTTCAGAAAGAATCAAGACAAAACTATGAAGATCTACACTGATGCAAGCTGGGCAGGAGAGCTCTCTTATAGGAGGTCAACTAGTGGGTACTGTTCATTTGTTTGGGGGCAATCTAGTGACCTGGAAGAGCAAGAAACAAACAGTGGTTGCAAGAAGCAATGCTGAGGCAAAATTCAGGGCACTGGCTTTGGGGATATGTGAAGGAATTTGGCTATTGAAATTTCTTAGAGAATTGGGAATGGCACAAGATGAAAATTTTGAAATTTTGTGTGATAACCAATCAACTATCCAGATAGCCAAGAATCCTGTACAACATGACAGGACAAAGCATATTGAAATCGACAAACACTTCCTTGCTGAGAAGTTAGCTAAAGGGACAGTTTCTCTAAACTACATCCATACAGAAGAACAAGTGGCAGACACTCTCACAAAGCCTCTGCCAAAAGCTCTTTTCAACAATTTTTTGTCCAAACTGAGATTATACAACGTTCATTCACCAGTTTGAGGGGAAGTGTAAGAATACGCATATTATTCTAGTTTGTATAGGAGATAATTTATTATTAAAAGTGCTGTAGTTGTACTATAAGTTTTTCCGATAGAGTTAGAAGAGTAAACCTAGTAGGACTTCTTGTCTAACATAAAGTCCTAACCTATAAGTCTGTATGTACCTTGATATTTATCAATTGATTTCAATCAACTAATAAATAGAAGAGTTTTTGTTTATCTTTACTTTTTAGAGTTTTAACCATAGTGTATAAAGTTATAAACCCATTACACACAAGTTGGTGAGGTACCGAGTCAACAAATTATTTAAATACTAAACAGAATGGTAAAAATGGGGATTAGCCTTAAATCCTTTAAGGTTTTTAATTTGACCCAAAACTTTAAGAAATCCCAAAAGACCCTAAACTTTACATAAATCACAAATTGCACCCAAAATATAATATATTTTTCTAAACTTTAAATAATAATATATTATAATTATATTGTTTTCCAAATTTATAATTAATTAGATTTTTAGTCATATTAATTTTATAATTTTTTTTATTTTATTTCCCATTTATTTATTTTTATAATTAAATTATTGCAAATAAAATTTATACTTATTACCTATTTTCATTCCTTAATAAAGAATATAAACTTTTTTTATTTTATTTGTATATTTATATTTAAATTGATGTAAATAATATTTATACTGCTTAATACAAACTGCGCCTTGCCTACGAAAGGCGAGCGACTCGGCTCTAGAGACCCTTAGCGCCTCGGTGCGCCTAGCGTCTCTTAAAACTAAGGTTGGGACCCTTGAGTTGGATAGCCTGGTTATGACATCTACTTAGTGGCAACCCTGTTGGGTCTGTAGAAAAGTGGTATGTGTAGAGAAGAAAGATTATTTCTCCGTATTTCTTGATATCTTTTATTGATAAAAGTAGTACCTATTTATAGGTTTCAAAGAAAGCCTAGTGTCACGCCCCACCAGTGTGCACCAAGGCCAACCGGGACCAAATGAAGTGTCTTGGGCATTCTAAGGCCAAGCATGAACCAAGGAAGGTTCTAGAACGACCTAGAGAGGCCTACAATCCTCTCAAAACGTTTCCACATGAATCTAGGAGGTTCCAAGAGGTTCTAATAGTCTAGACTCGTCCGAAAAGCCTTAGAAGATTCTAGAAGACTCTAGAAGGTTCTAAAGGTTCTAGAATATTCTAGAAGGACCCGAAACATCCTGGAAGCATCTAGAACATTCTAGAAGATTCGTGCGTGCCCATAACGTAAAGCTCTTAACTCGATCCTAGCTAAGCATCAAGAGGGTAGTGACACCGACAGTGGCGTCGAAGGTGCACAAATGGGATCCATGCAATTACTCAACGACATTCAGTCCTCCCCAAAGACTAAAGCCAAAGGGTTGCTTTACGTGGACGTCACCATCAACGGGAAAACATCGAAGGTCATGCTTGACACATGTGTGTCCCATAACTTTCTCCCTCGAAGAAGCCAAGAGGCTTGGTCTTAGAGTAGTAGGGGGAGGAGGTTCCGTCAAGGCAGTCAACTCTGCCGCGCGACCCATCCATGACTTTGCTCATGAAGTCAAGACCAATGTTGGAAAATGGTCTGGCCGTGTAGACTTCTTAGTAGTTTCGGTTGACGACTATAAGATCGTCCTGGGCCTTGATTTCTTCGACCGAGTCAAGGCAATCCCTATGCTGTTTGTCAATAGTTTGAGCATTATGGATGGCGATCAGGCTTGCGTGGTACCAATAACCAGGGCCACCAAGCAAGGGACTAAAGTGCTCTCAGCACTTCAATTCCGAAGGGACACCAATCAAGCCAAGCCAAGGATGAAGAGGAAGCGAGCTGGGAGTCGAAGGAAGCACTTTGGCAACACCCTAGTTCAACGAAGGCGTGACGAGGGCATCACAAGCTTAGGTGGGGGAGAATGTCACGCCCCACCAGTGTGCACCAAGGCCAACCGGGACCAAATGAAGTGTCTTGGGCATTCTAAGGCCAAGCATGAACCAATGAAGGTTCTAGAACGACCTAGAGAGGCCTACAATCCTCTCAAAATGTTTCCACATGAATTTAGGAGGTTCCTGGAGGTTCTCTAAAAGTCTAGACTCGCTCGAAAAGCCTTAAAAGATTCTAGAAGACTCTGGAAGGTTCTCGAAGGTTCTAGAACATTCTAGAAGAACCTGGAACATCCTGAAAGCATCTAGACATTCTAGAAGGTTCTAGAATGTTGAAGAAGACTCTGGAAACTTTGGGACTACTCCAAAATTCTCTGGAACTTTCTAGAAGCTTTTGGATAGTTAGGGACATAACTAGATAGTTGTAAAATACTCTAGAATACTCTAGGCATGTAACATATCTCCAACACTCTAGAATAATCCTTAGGGAGGGGGAGGCCTATAAATAGCACCATCCACCCTCATTTGTAACCATCCCCACAAATCCACAAGCATCAAAGCATTGTAGAGCTTTCTTAGCTTAATAAAAGTCCTTTATTCTTGTAAGTTCACTTGCCTTCTCTACTTTGTGCTTGTTTGCCATAGTGTTTGCGTGGAACAAGGCTTGTTAGCATTAAGTCGGGAGTGCTAACGCCGCATGGATAGCTCGAGATTATAAATCCGTGACACTAGTCTAGGAAAATTACACAAAACCAGCAGCTACATTATTGTTAAATTCCTAAATGTTAGCAGCTAGATATTAGGAAATATAATTCCCTATTTTTTCGCAATCTATATCAATTTACAATCTACATTAACTCCATTTTATATGCCAATTATCTACACTCTCCCTCAATCTGGTGAATATATGTTGTAGATTCCCAGCTTGGATGTAAAATCATCTAGAACAATTCTTGGAAGAGCCTTGGTAAGAACATCGTCTAATTGGTGCTTTGTAGGAACATAGATGAGTTTTATAACCCCATTACTGATTTTTTAGAGATAAAATTTCTATCTATCTCTACATGTTTAGTGCGCTCATGTTGAATAGGATTTTTCGCAATACTAATAGCAGATTGGCTATCAGTTTGTAATTCGAACTGCTTGTAGTGATCTAGTCTTAGTTCAGTCAATATTCTTTAGTATGCTCCCCCTGAATTTCAGATTTGGTGAAGAAAGGCATGTTTTCAAAGAAAGTGACATCCATAGAAATAAAAGTTTTTCGAGTAATAGGTGAGTAACATTTGTAACCCTTCTGACTCGAGGAGTAGCCTAAGAAAATGCATTTAATAGATCTAAGATCAAGTTTGGATCTCAATGATTGATTAACATGAACAAAGAATGTACAACCAAAAATCCAAAAAGGAAGATTAGAAGATGTAAATAATACTGAGTTTAGAGAAAAGTAGTTTCTCTGTTTTTATTTAATTTTATCGTAAAAATTACAGAGTGTTGGATCCTTTTTTAACAACATTTGTTAGATCATACTAGTTTAATTAAACTCTAACAACTAGTTTAAGATAAACTCTATCTTATCTAGAATAAACTTAAACTAAAATACCTCTATTACAATACAAACTCCTAAATAAATAATAACTACTGCATGTTAATAACTCTAGGACTCTTAGATACATATTTACAATCGACACTCCCCCTCAAGCTGGTGAGTAGACATTGTATAGCCCCAGCTTGGATGTAAGCTTATCAAAGGTATTTCTTGGAAGTGCCTTGGTAAGTATGTCAGCTAACTATTCTTGCGTTGAGATGAAGTTCAACTTAACCATCCCACTTGTGGTTTTCTCTGTAATAAAATGCTTGTCCAGTTCTATATGTTTGGTTTTGTCATGATGCACTAGATTCTTTGCAATGCTGATTGCAGATTGATTGTCACAGTAAAGCTCAAACTCTTTGCTGTAATTTAATTTCAGTTTTGATAGGAGTCTTTGTACCCAAATCCCTTCACAGATTCCATTTGCTAATGATCTAAATTCTGCTTCTGCACTGATTCTTGAAACTACTTGCTGTTTCTTGCTCTTCCAAGTCACCAAATTTCCCCATACTCGAGCGCAATAGCCACTTGTAGATCTTCTAGCTGTCAACTCTCCTGCCCAACTTGCATTTGTGAATATTTCAACTTTTCTGTTGTCTTTTTTAGTGAAAAACATTCCATGCCCCGGAGTCATCTTCAAGTATCTTAGGATTCTCATAACTGCCTCAAGGTGCTCTTCTTTAGGATCACTCATAAACTGGCTGAGAACACTTACTGGAAAAAGCAATGTCAGGTCTAGTGAGTGATAAGTAAATAAGCTTACCCGCTAGTTTCTGGTATTGCTCCTTGTTCGTAGGAACTCCTTAATCATCGATCCTAAACTTTAGGTTTGACTCCACGTGTGTCTCTACAGGCTTGCATCCTAGCATCCCCGTTTCTGAAAGAAGATCCAGCTATACTTCCTCTGGTTAATCACAATCCAGAGTTTGATTTTGCCACTTCCATACCGAGAAAGTACCTCAAGTATCCTAAGTCTTTTACATCGAATTCAGTAGCCAGAAACTCTTTCAACCTTTTTATCTCCTGATCATCATCACCAATGATGATTATATCATTAACATAGACTATTAAGAGTCTTTTTATATCCTGAAGAAGTCTTCACAAACAAAGTATGATCAGATTGACATTGATAGTAACCAAAATTCAAAACTGCTTTAGTGAATCTATCAAACCAGGCCCTAGGAGACTGTTTTAGGCCATACAATGATTTAAGTAGCTTACACACTTGGTTTGGATCACCACTTAGACCGACTGGTTTATGCATGTAGACTTCCTCCTCTAAATTTCCATTTAGGAATGCATTTTTCACATCAAGTTGATGAAGTGGCCAATCTAGATTTGTAGCAAGAGATAAAAGATATCTTATAGTATTGAGTTTTGCTACATGAGCAAATGTTTCCTTGTAATCAATCCCATAAGATTGAGTAAATCCCCTTGCAACCTGCCTTGCTTTAAACCTTTCAATACTTCCATCTGAGTTATGTTTTACTGTAAAAATCCATTTACAACTAACTGCCTTCTTACCAAAAGGTCAACTGGTCATCACCCAAGTCTTGTTGGATTCCAAAGTTTGAATTTTATCTTCTACAACTTTCTTCCACCTAGGATCTTGTAAAGGTTCATACACTGTTTTTGGAATCTGCACTTTGTCAATTTTGGCAGTAAAGGCTTTAAAAGATGATAATAGTTTCCCATAGGCCATATATCTCTGGATTGGGTGACTTGTACATTTTCTGACACCTTTTCTCTTAGCAATAGGTAAGTCATATGTATTAATAACAAAATCATCATTATCATTCAAATTTTCCATACCTCCCTCCTCCAAGGACAGTGGAATTGGTTTCATTTCTTGAGCAGTCCTAGGTTGTGTAGTTTCCTGAGCAGGCCCTTTTTTCCTCCTTGTATAAACACTTATTTCTTTAGTTCCAAGTTGGTTCTCTGAAAAAACATGAGGTGTAGTAGGTGATTTTTTAGTTTCAGTTATAGGCGAAAAAGGTTCTGATGGTTCAGGAACAGATTCTGGAGGTAGAGATGTAGGATTATTTTTAACAGTTTTGGGCGTAGGTATTGATTCGGCTAGTGGTAACTGAATTTGAGGATACTGAAATTCATCCCATCTCTCCCTCTGAATTTTAGTATCTGAAAAATAACGTAAATGTTCATGAAAAGTGACATCCATAGAAATAAAAAATTTCCTATGTAGAGGAGAGTAACATTTAAAGCCCTTCTTATGTGGAGAATATCCTAGGAAAACACATTTGATAGCCCTAGGATCTAACTTATCCCGAAACTGTATATGAATATGAACAAAGGCAGTAGAACCAAATACTTTGAGAGGTAAATGACAAGACAAAGGTTTAAAAGATGGAAAGATTTGAAGTAAGACTTCCTTAGGAGTTTTGAAACCTAAAATTCTGCTAGGTAACCTGTTAATGAGAAAAGTTGCATGAAGTACAACTTCTCCCTAAAAAGAATGAGAAATATTAGAGGATAACATTAAGGATCTAACAACTTCTAAGAGGTGTCTATTTTTCCTTTCAGCCACTCCATTCCGTTGATGAGTATCAACACATGAACTTATATGAATAATACCTTTGTCTTGAAGAAAATTTCCTAAAGTATTAGTAAAGAACTCACTCCCATTGTCACTCTTAAGGATTTGAATTTTGCTGTGAAACTGATTTTCAATCATGAAATAGAAAATTTTAAAGATATTTTCAGTTTCAGATTTATTTTTCATCAAGAAAGTCCAAGTAATCCTAGTATGATCATCTATAAAGGAGACAAACCATCTAGCCCCATTTACATTTTTAACATTAGGACCCCAAATGTCACTATGTATTAAGGAAAAAGGTTTAGAAGCCTTATAAGAAGAATGTGGATAGGGTGATCTTTTATGTTTCGCAAGTTGACATATATCACAAGAAAATGATAATGGGTCTTTATTAGCAAATAAAGTTGGATACAATTTCTGAAGATAAATGAAGTTTGGATGGTCAAGTCTAAAATGCCATAAAAGAACATCACTGAATCCTAAATTTGTAGTGTTGAAGGATAAAGAAAAAATGCAACTTGGTTGGACTTGTCTTTTAGGAGGATGACATTCAATGATGTAAAGTCCACCACACAACTCAGCACTGCCAATCCACTTCCCCAAATCCACTTCCTAAAACACTCAACCAGTAGCATTAAATATTGTGGAACAGTTAAGATCACTGCACAATTTACTAACTGGCAACATATTGCATTGTAAGTTAGGAACATATAAAACAAAAGAAAGAGTGATAGTATCATTCACAACAACTGTTCCTATTCCATCCACTTTAGTGATAGATCCATCATCTGTCTTAACATTTTTCTGACTTTGTTGTCCAGTAATTTGAAGGAAAAAAGATTCATCCCCTATCATATGGTCAGTAGTACCAGAATCCACTATCCATAAATACTTAGAAGTAGTTTTAAAACAAGAAACACTACCAGTTGTACCAGAGGAATCCGATTTTGGTGTCATCTGAGAAAGAAGTTTCTGCAAATCATCAATCTGTTGCTTACTAAAATTCACTGAACTATCTGTTGGTGCTGCATTAGCTACTGGCGCTGTTTGTTGCTGCCTCATCCTTTGGGGTTTCTAGTTAGCAGGCTTTCCATGTAATTCCCAGCAAGTATCTCGAATGTGCCCCACCCTTTTGCAATGGTCGCACAATGAATTTCCTCCTTTTTGCTTGCTGGCAGATGACGTATGTGTAAGAAGTGCAGTTCCATCACTAGTGGATGAGTATGCCAACATGAATAATCGCCTACTTTCTTCCCTTCTGACCTCAGAAAAAACCTCTCTAACAGAAGGAAGAGGTTTAGTGTTCAAAATTATTCCTTTGACAGCATCCAATCCTTTATGTAGACCATTCAAGAATTGAAAGATTCTTTTCTGGCCAGTTTTCTTCTTGTAAAGAGCAGCATCTGTTGGATTCGTCCAGTCATTGGACTCGTAAAGATCAATTTGCTACCAAAGTCGAGTAAGAGTGTTGTAGTAAACAATGACATTCATCTCCTTCTGTTTTAGATTTGAAGCCTGGCATTCGATGCTAAATAATTCAGAATTATTGTCTGAACTTGAATAAGTTTCTTGAGCTGCATCCCAAATTTCTTTTGCAGTCTCATATAAGAGAAAGTTACCCCCAATTGCTGGTGTCATCGTGTTTGTCAACCAAGACATCACCATACTATTTTCTTGCAGCCACTTTGCATACATTAGTTCCGTCGAAGCAGGATTTGTCACTCCTCAAGTGATATAGCCTAGCTTTCCTCTGCCAGTGATGTACAACTTAACTGACTGGGACCATTGTAGATAATTGGGACCAATTAGTTTATGGCAAGTGACTGCCGATATGGTAGAATCTGGAAGAACATCAACGAAGGAATTTGCTTCTCCTCCGGAATTAATCTCGGATGAGGAAGAATTTTCCATCGATTTAGACTAAGAATCGAAACCTACTGATACCATGTAAATAATACTGAGTTTAGAGAAAAGTAGTTTCTCTATTTTTATTTAATGTTATTGTAAAAATTACAAATTGTTGGATCCCTTTTTAACAACACTGGTTACATCATACTAGTTTAATTAAACTCTAACTCCTAGTTTAAGATAAACTCTATCTTATCTAAAATAAACTTAAACTAAAATATCTCTATTATAGCACAAACTCCTAATTAAATAATAACTACTGCATGTTAATAACTCTAGGACTCTTAGATACATATTTACAATCGACATAAGATAAAGTCTTAAAATGAGTAAATTTTGTAACAAGAACATCTCTAGGAATTCTAAAGTTCAATGTTCTGCTTGGCATTCTATTTATAAGATAAGTAGCAGTCAGAAAGCATCACCCCAAAAGTGTTTAGGAACATTTGTACAGAAAGTAAAGATCGAGCTACTTCTAAAAGATGTTTATTTTCTCTCTCTGCTACCCCATTATGTTGAGGAGTATTAACACAAGAACTGATATGGATAACTCCCTTTTCCTAAAGATAAGAACCTAGAGTTTTAGTGAAGTATTCACTCCCATTGTCGGCTTTTAGAATTTTAATCCGACTATGAAATTGAGTTTCTATCATGGCATAGAATTTTTAAAAATGCCCTCAGTTTCTAACTTTTCTTTCATCAAGAATGTCCAAGTTTTTCTAGAGTGGTCACCTATGAACGAAATAAACCATCGAGATCCAGTAAAATTTTGAACTCTAGAAGGGCCCCAAATATCAATGTGAATTATTGAAAAAGGTGATGAGGATGCATATTGGGAGGGAGAAAGTATGCCTAATATGTTTGGAAATTTGGCAAATATCACAAACTATTTGGGATTTTTATTCTTGAACAAAGTTGGGAATAATTTTGCAAGATAATAGAAAATTGGATGTCCTAACCGAACATAAGTAGAAATTAGCATAGAATTGGATGAAAAACAGCAGCCTGAGTCAACTAGTCTTGGTGGAGGAAGTTGGCCTTCAAAGATGTAGAGTCCACCAGACAACTTCACATTTCCAATCACCTTCCCCGAATTCTGTGCCTGAAATTCACAACAAGTCCAAGCAAATTTAATATTGCATCTCAATTTACGAGCAATTTTATTAACATAAAGCAGATTATAAGCTAGTTGAGGCACATAAAGCACATTAGAAAGAGAGTGATCCCGAGTAAGTTGAATAGAACCAATCCCTTTAACCAAAGAAAGAGAACCATTTGTTATCTTTACAGAGGATGTAGAAGTAATCTTCTTGAAACTTTGAAACAATTTAATGTTCCCGGTCATGTGATCTAAGGCTCTAGAGTCTATAATTCAATTAGTGGATATATCTTTGTTAGCCAAATAAACAAAAGAGATACTACCTGCATGCGTTGTACATGCCATGTGGGAATCAGTTTTAGTAGACAAAAAGAGTTTCATGAATGTAGCCATTTGTTCCTTGTTGACAATGCTTGCAATCATCTGGTTTTCAGATGCACGAGAAGGAATTTGAGAGCTCATTTCAAAAACTTCTGAAGTCACCAATTTTTTTAGGATTTTTGTGGATCAAAAAAATCTATGCAATTGATACCATGTAGAAAAGTGGTATGCGCAGAGAAGAAAGATTATTTTTCTGTATTTCTTTATATCTTTTATTGATAAAAGTGGTACTTATTTATAGGTTTCAAAGAGATTCTAGTCTAGGAAAATTACACAAAATCAACAGTTACATTATTGTTAAATTCCTAAATGTTAGCAGCTAGGTATTAAAAAATATAATTCCCTATTTTATCGCAATCTACATCAATTTACAATCTACATTAACTCCATTTTATATGCTAATTATCTACAGGGTCCTCAAATAAACTCTCATTCTACCAATGACGATGCAAACCAGATAATGAATTGTCACCAGAAAAGACAAGTAGTTCCAATCTTTTAGGACGAGTCTCTTCTCGGCGTTGGAAGCCTCCAAACGACCCACATAGCCTTGGTCATCAGTGTTTTCAGCCATCGCTTTAGCCACCACGGGAGAATCTGTGAGAAATATCGATTTATCTTTTAACTGCCGAAGGATTCCAATATCTATTCCATGTCAATTTTTCATCCAGTCTTGTAATTGAGTGAGGAGATCCTTCACTTGGCCGAGTTCCCTTGTACATCTTCCATCTTCTTCTCCACCCATTCAAGCCCGTTGTCCATTCTGATTGAAACCATAAATTTGATACCAAATTGTTAGGAATCTAGAGAGTAATTTCAGTAGTACTTTACTGCCAAATGTTAGGAAACTAGGATAATACTTCAATAATAGTTTACTGTCAATGACAGATTACATTTAGATCTGATAATACCGGCCCACAAGGTACGTCGAGGGACCTTTTTCCTCCCAAAACTAACCCAGAATCTGACGGAAAAACCTCCTCATGTTTTCCTTCTTTCTAGTATAAATAACCCACCAAATTAACCTTTCGAAATTGCTAAAGATCATACTAAACAACACATAATAACTGACGGTAACTACTAAACCATCAATACATAATAAATAATAAAGAACATAGTGTCATATCTTAACAACTAAAGATCTAACAGTGGCATACGTATTTCAATTTTATTGTTCAGTACTATGTTATGATCTATTTTAATTGTCTTATACATTGCTTATATAAAAACAATTCCATAAACCAGTACATGGTTACCCTCTAAGTCGTCCTTTTAATTAAATGTTCGCTTATGCTCTCCGTTTTGTGCTTTTCATTCTTTAACTGTGATTATTCTTTTAAAAAAGCTGGAGTATTAGTTCCATTTTGCTAGATTTATTGATATCAGGCCAAAATCTTACATATGATAATTATTACTTCTATTCTGGCACTAGCTGAGCGGTCGAAGCAGGAATTTATTATCTTAATGGGATGACTTGCAATTGTTTAACTAATAACTGAGTCAGGGTCTATATATGCTATATTTATTCAAGGAGGAATTTTTGTGTTTTAACTTCCCAATCTGCATGTAATTTCGAACAGCTTTTGTAATCGCTTTGGTTTTACTAGGACAACTTGTTGTATTTCTTATCCTGTTCTTCTCTTTGTCGGTTATATGAATGCTAGTGTTGAGACCTGCTGGTTATAGACCTGTTCGCATTGACTGGAAAGACGTGTCTGCCACATGGATGAGGTAAACAACAATTTAATATGTTCTGCTACAGTGGCACTATCTTCTTTCTATTTAGTGTGTTTTACATGGCATTAATTGTTTTATTTTATTCCCCATTGGTTGGGTTTTAGATTTGATCCTTTGAGTCAGTGTTCTTGGGCAATTTTGTGAATGTGGATCATGTCATCTTCCTCCAGAACCATCAAAATGCATATTGGCTTTCATTACATGCACATGTAGTTTTTCTTCTTCTTAAATACGTAACGTGAATCAGTGAAACAAAACATATTGTTATCAAATTCTAATCATATGATGAGAAATTGGAAGTGAGAAGATGCCTACCAGTTTTATGTAGAAAAGGTATGCTAATATCTAAATAAGTATTTAAACAAACCACATCAGAATAAGAGTGCCTTGAAATAAGATGGGACACCTAATATGGCCTGCAATGAATAACCATTTATTGTTAAAATTATCCCTGCAAATTCTTTTTGCCATATATAAGGGCTAATTGCCGTCAAAATACTCTGTAATGAGCACATATGACACAAAGGTGCAGACTCAATTTACCTGCTTCCACTGTTATTTCGAAATAAAATTCCAAATTCCTTAAAGTGTGAAATTTGCCAATTATCAAAGTATATCCGTGTACTATATCCTTTAAAACCTTATATCCAATCAAAACCATTCTCCTTGATACACAGTGACCTATAGTGCCTAGCTGAGTGAAAAATGTTACGGGAGCTAGATGGTTCATAACCTTTATTGATGACCATACTAGAGTTTGTTGAGTTTACCTCCTCAAAGAAAAATCCGAAACATCCAAAATATTCTAAAATTTTCATTCAATGATTCAGACCCAATTCAACTCTACCATACACACGCTCCACACAGAAAATGGGAGAGAATACTTCAACTCTGTTTTAAGCCCATATCTTTCTGACTAAGGCATTATACATCAAAGTTCTTACCCTGACACGCCGCAACAAAACGAAGTTTCCGAAAGGAAAAATAGACACCTACTAGCCGTTGCTCGAGCTTTAATGTTCACCATGAATATCCTAAAATACTTGTAGGGAGAGGCAGTTCTTACTGCATGTTACTTAATAAACCGAATGTCATCCAAAGTTCTCAACCTCCAAACGCCTCTAAATACCCTACAAAAAGCCTTCCCACTATTTTGTGTTCCTACCCTACCAGCTAAAATATTTGGTTGCAAGGCCTTTGTCCATAGCCATCAACCCAACCAGTCCAAACTTAATCCTCGGGCTCATACATGTGTTTTCATCGGCTATTCCCTACTCAAAAAGGGCATAAATATTATTCACCAACCTTGCGTCGCATGTTTGTCTCTCAGGATGTCACTTTCTTTGAAACCGAACCTTATTTTTCAACAACTCATTTCATGGGGAGACTCTCAATGAAGATGAGACTCTTAATACCCTCCTTATTATTCCTCATGATCCTACTCCCACCATTGCTGTCGCACAAAATCCTAATAACCCTGAGGTCCTTATAATTCCTGATTTGGAAATTTCTCCCACACAACAACAGAAAAATAACTCTATCCTTCATAATAATGACCTCCCCACCGAAACGGAACATCAACTTGTTGCCTTCGAAAAATAGCAGCCTCTTGCTTCTGAAAAACAGCAACAACAAGCTCCTGAACTCCTTATATATTCTCGATGGCGTTATTCTCCTGAAACTGACACTGCAGTGCTAATCTCATCGACACCTGAGGACTATTCTATACCAGAGGTATCCTCTGCTTCATCATCCATTGATTTTTTGATTGCTGTCCGTAAAGGCACAAAAGCCTACACTCAACATCCTATCTCTCGGTTTGTATCCTATGGAAATTTATCTAAGTCCTACAAGATCTTTGTGACTAATATTGACCATGTAGAGACTCCAAGGAGTGTGGAAGAAGCCCTTAAATCAACCGAATGGAAACATGCTTTAATGGAAGAGATGAATGCTCTAAAAAATAATGGAACATGGGAAGTCTCGGATCTGCCTGAAGGAAAGAAAACAGTAGGCTGCAAATGGATTTTCACCACACAATTTAAACATGATGGCAGCATTGATCAACACAAGGATCGACTTGTGGCAAAGGGTTTCACCCAAACCTATGGCCTCGACTACGACGAGACGTTTGCTTCTGTTGCCAAACTCAATACTATACAGGTTTTTCCTTTCTCTTGTTTTCAACCTTGATTGGCCCTTGACTCAATTAGATGTAAAAAATGCCTTCCTCAATGGTGAATTAAACGAGAAAGTATATATGGATTTCCCACCAGGATTTGAAGAAGAAAAGGGTCGAGTGTGCAGGTTAAAGAAGTCCAAGGGCATGGTTCAGTCGTTTTTCCAAGGCTATGACCAGCAAGAATTATGTTCAAGGTCAGACAGACCACACTATGTTTTACAAACACCAGGAGAGGGTAAATGCTCTATTCTTATCGTCTATGTTGACGATATCATCCTAAAGGGGGTGATTTGAGTGAAATTAGAAGTTTAAAAAAGTTTCTTAGCATAGAAATTGAGCTTAAGGACTTGGGAAATCTCAAATACTTCCTTGGAATGGAAGTAGCAAGGTCTCGGGCAAGTATCTCTATTTCTCAACGAAAATATGTTCTTGATTTACTAACGGAAACTGGCATGTTGGGCTGCAAACCCGCCGAGACCCCAATGGAGTTCAATTTGAAGCTAGGCACGGATGAGGATGGAGAAGAAGTAGACAAGGGAAGATATCAACGACTTGTAGGAAAACTCATCTACTTATCACACACTCGTCCCGATATTGCTTTCGGTGTGAGTGACATCAGCCAATATATGCACACTCCAAGGGAAAAACACTTAGAAGCTGCGTACAAAGTGTTGAGGTATTTAAAAGGAACTCCAGGTAAAGGCCTACACTTCAAGAAAACAGCTAGCCGATATGTGGAAATCTACACTGACGCAGATTGGGCAGGTTCAGTTAATCACAGACGTTCTACAAGTGGCTACTGTAGTTATGTATGGGGTAACCTTGTGACATGAAGAAGCAAGAAACAATCTGTTGTAGCTCGTAGCAGTGATGGAGTTGAGTATTGAGCCTTGTCTCATGGTATATGCGAGGGAATTTGGATACACCGACTAATGGGAGAACTAAAGATACCACATATCAGACCTATGAAGATGTACTGTGATAATCAGGCAGCAGTCAGCATAGCACACAATCTAGTTCATCACGATCGTACCAAACACGTGGAGATAGATCGCCATTTTATCAAAGAAAAGGCCGACTCAAGAGAAGTATGTATAACCTACTTACCCACTAAACAACAAGTTGCGGACGTGTTAACTAAAAGCCTAAACAAAAGCATGTTTGAAGATCTTATTGGCAAGCTGGGTTTGATAAACATCTACACTCCAGCTTGAGGGGGAGTGTTGGAATTCCGAGAATTAAGGGACACTATCTTCTTTTTTTTATTTCCAGGAATTTATTAAAATATCCTGCAATTCAAATCGTTGTTGGGAAATAGCTGTTTGGGGTTTTAGCCGTTGGGGTGTCTGCCACGTAGGCGTATCGAAACACTAAAGGTGTTTCAAAACAAAACCCCCTCCGTATCGAAACGGGAAAGTCCTGTTTCGGTATAGGTTTTGGCAGTTTCAAAACGTATCGATACAGATTATGTCTGTATCAAAACGAGTACGTTAAAAACACTAGTTTGGCTACTTAAAAACATTTTAAACTTTGCCAAAACCTTTTTAGACAACCTCAAACTTATTTTCAAATTGTTTTGACTAAAAGTATGTTCTAAATTCTTTTCAATTTAGTCCAAAACATTTTTTAATTATTATATCAAAACATATATTTCTACATAAGCTTACAGTAAAATAGTGTTGTTTAATGTTTCTCTGCTGTAGTTTGTTGTTGAAACTTATCCATCCACATTATGTTAGTTTCTACGTGATATTGCTGTCTAATGGAATTTCTGACAAAGTATGTTCATTTAGGGTGCGTATTGATATGAGAACTTCTAGTATATGAGTTCTGTTGTTAATTTTAAAAGCAGCATGGTTATCTAGTGTCCAATCTCCAGTGGAAAAAAGATAATGACCTTTTATGCGTTTGAGCATGTGTACATTTGTCTATGTTTCTTGACTTCTTAAATAATAGAGAAGTACCCCTAATGAGTAATGACCAGTGTTGTTAAGGCGCCTGCCTAGGCACTAAAGCGCAGCGAGAAACAAGGAGTTTGCCTTTAACCATCCCAGGTGAGGCCATTTTTATTGGACGCTCACCTTAGTGCACTTTATTAAGCTTTGGGCTTAAATGCTAGGTGACAAACTGAAGCGGTGAAACCAGCTTTTAAGCTTCCTTTTTTTAATTTTAAAACTCATGCTCACTGAAGCCAGCTTTACTTATAACTTCCCACTTGTCTCTCTATCTAACAACTTTTAAGAGTCCTAAAACAACCTTTTTTCTAAGATCCCTATCTAACAACTTCTCCAAAGAGTCCTACCTAATAACTATCAAGTGTCCACAACAGTATCTTTTAGGACTCGAGTTTGAAAAAGTACTTTGCTTCCTATTTGGTTATTTGAGTTTTCTTTTTAAACATTGTTTCTGTTCTTTTGGCTTAAAATGGATATAGCAAGTACTCATTAATTTCAACCTTTTAAGGCTATGAGCACTATACCAGTAAAATTTGTCTTTTCCTGCTGAACAAATCTATCTTTCCAATTTGTTCCCCAAGAAACAACCATGAAATTCCAAACTTGAAAAACGGGCTTAATTTGTTAGTCACATTTGATACGCAGAACAACATGTCTGGAATATACCTACGCGGTGAATGTTTATCAAGCACTTGCATGCCATCTTTCTTTTGGGCCCTTTACAGCATGTTCGTTGGTCTTTTATTTACGATGGGCAGGCAGGACACTCGGATATCACTCATGGTTGAGTCCAATGCCTGACACCCATAGTCGAGTCCAAGAAATTGCAGAATGTAGAATTCCTACATCAATGGACTTTTTGGTTATGCTTGATGCTTGCTTTATCCTATAATAGTATGTCAAAATAATCATTTTTAATTTGTTGTTTTACTATTCATAACTTTCCTCACTTTCAATGCTTATATTTGTATCTTACAATGCTTATTATTCGGTGTTCAAACCCAACATGCCGGGTAGCATATCATCCACTCTGTGCATGTGCTACAGGTCTCTGTGTTGAGGTAGTATCAGTTTATTATGAAATTAGTTTAGGGAATTCTTTGTAGTTATAGTTTCCCATTGTTTTGAGTAATTGAAATCATTTAGTTTGTAACTGATGGATAGCATGGATCATATGCTTCCAATTTGCCTTGTTTTATTTTTTCTTAGCTTGAGGATGAGGACAGACTGTTTCTCCTCTCTGTAGATGAAGATGATGAAGATCAATGTGTTCGTCTACTTTCCTTTTGCAAGAAGCATAGGCAACCATCTAATGATCGATTAGAAGCATCCGATGAACGGGTTGGCAGGATAGTGTAGATAATTGGCATGTAAAATAGAGATTAGACTCTAGATTGTATAAAGTTAGGAAATTATATTCCCAAATATTTAACTGCTAACATTTAGGAATTTAGCAATAATATAGCTGCCGATTTTATGTAATTTTTCTAGATTAGTCTCCTTTTGTAACCTATAGATAGGTATTACTTTATCAATAAAGTAGATGAAGAAATACATGGAAATAATCTTTCTTCTCTGCACATACCACATTTCTACATGGTATCAGATTAGGTTTTAGATCCTAAAATATGCGAGATGTATACATCTTCTGCAATCAGTTCAGGAAATATTTTAGATGATGTATTTCAACCTTTCAAAAAATTCCAGCAGCCCACTGTTGTTGGCAATTTCCACCCTTACAACAGATTTCAGCAGCTCAATGTTGTTGATAACTTCCTGCCATCTTTAACCTTCCAGCGGCCCATTGTTGCTGATAATTTACAGCCAAATTCATCCTTTCAGCAAACCAATGTGACTTCTAAGACCCATGGAGGTAGTACAATTTTTACAAATTTGGTTGATAATAATTGTACATCATGGATTGTGGATTCAAGGGAATCAGATCACATGACAGGAGATGTGACGTTGTTTCAAAAATTTTAGAAATTAAATTTTCTCTCTCACATAAAGACTGCGGATGGCTCTTTATCGCCCACTGAAGGGAGTGGTTCAATTTGAGTTTTTGAAAACATTGAATTATTGAATGTGTTATATGTGCCTAATTTAGCTTGCAATCTTATCTCTGTTAGTAAACTCTCTATTGATTTCTGTTGCACTATTAAATTTTCTCTCCGTGAATTTCAGGCTATGGACTCGGGGAAGGTGATTGGAAGTGCTAGGTTGTGTGGTGGCCTCTACATTCTTCGAGGCCAACCATCTCTACATAGACAAGCCAACTCAAGTTGTTCTCAACCAAACTTTTTTCTTAATCATGGTTCTAATTCTTCTCCAAATGTTTTATTATGGCATTACAGACTAGGACATCATAATTTTCAGTACCTTGCCAAAATGTTTCCTCATTTATTTCAAAATACAAGTCTAATTTTTTTTACTTGTGAAATCTGTCTTCTTGCTAAACACACAAAAACTCCATATCCTCCATCCAAATACAAATCCTCTCATCCCCTTTTCATTGTTCACAATGACATTTGGGGCCCTTCGAGAGTGAAAAACATAGATGGTTCTAGGTGGTTCATTACTATTATAGATGACCACTCTAGACTCACTTGGACTTTCTTAATGAAAGAAAAATCTGAAACTGAGAGTGTGTTTAGAAGACTTCAAAACTTGGTTGAGACTCAGTTTAAAACAAAAATTCAGATTTTTCACACTGATAATGGCAATGAGTATTTCACTAGAACTCTAGGATCCTATCTTCAGGAGAAAGGAATTCTTCATAATAGCTCTTGTGTTGATTCTCCTCAACAGAATGAGGTTGCCGAGAGAAAAATAGGCACCTTTTAGAGGTAGCAAGGTCATTATTATTTTCCACAAATGTTCCTAAATTCTTTTGGGGGAAGCCATTCTTACAGCCACATACCTTATAAATAGGTTTCCTAGTAAACCCTTGCAATTTAAGGTACATCGAGATGTTTTTCTTCATCATTTTTCTAATTTTCAACCACTTTCTTCCAATCTGCCATTAAAAGTCTTTGGGTGTACTAATTTTGTCCATATTTATCCTCATTCTCGGTCTAAACTTGATCCTCAAGCTCTTAAGTGCATTTTCTTAGGATATTCTTCCACTAAGAAGGGCTACAAGTGTTACTCACCTGTCACTAAAAGAACCTATACCACCATGGATGTTACTTTCTTGGAAAATAATCCTTTTTACTCCAAGGCTGAAATTCAGGGGGAGAGTGTAAGAAAACCTCGGCTTTTTGATGATTTTCAATTTATTGATGCTTTTCAGCCTTTTATAGCTCAACCTACCATGCCTATACATTCTCCTTCAAAACCCATACTTCCTTTAGAACCTACAGCTCAACCCTTCATAACTATAACTTCTCCTTCAGAACCTATACCTTCTTTCTAAGAACATATACCTTCTTCTTCAGAACCCACACAATCTCCAGTTCCTAGCTCACTACAAACTCCTCAAAAGACCCAGCTTGAGCAATTTGAGAAGAGGGAACTTAGTGTCTATAAAAGGAGACAAAAGCCGATTAAAGTGACCAACATACAAACTGGAGACTGCCGAGAACTAAAACTCAGCCCTACAGCCTCAGAACACTTGGAAGGTATGGGAATTTCTCAAAATACAGCTCCTATTCCTATTATTGACATTGTTGATTTGCCCATTGCTCAAAGGAAAGGTGTGAGAAAGTGCACTAACCATCCAATTCAAAGGTTTGTAGCATATGGAAAACTAAATCCTTCATTCAAGGCTTTTATTGCAAATGTTGACAGAATCTTTTTCCCTAAAACAATAGAGAAAGCTTTAGAAGATCCTCAATGGAAGAGGGCAGTTGATAAAGAGACTAGTGCACTTGAAGGTAATAAAACATGGACTCTTGTGGATTTACCACCAGGTAAAAAACCAGTAGGTTGTAAATGGATATTTATAGTGAAATACAATTCTGATGGTAGTGTGGAGAGATTTAAGGCTAGACTAGTGGCCAAAGGATTTACATAATCCTATGGAATAGAGTATGAAGAAACTTTTTCTCATGTTGCAAAACTAAATTCAGTTAGAGTGTTGTTATCTTTGGCATCAAATAAAGACTAAGAACTTCATCAATTGGACATTAAGAATGCATTCTTGAATGGGACACTAGAAGAAGAGGTCCACATGAAAATTCCTCCAGGTATAAAACTACATCACAGTGATCAAAAGGTTTGTAAATTGGAAAAATCTTTATATAGATTAAAACAATCTCCAAGGGTCTGGTTTGATAAATTTACTAGAGTCATTCTTAAAAATGGCTACAAGCAATGTCAAATTGATCACACTTTGTTTGTAAAAACAACTCCATATGGAAAAAAGGCAATTCTAATTGTTTATGTAGACGATATTATCATTACATGAGATGATGTTTATGAGATAGAATAACTAAAGAAGATATTGGTCTTTGAATTCGAAACCAAGGATCTTGAAAGTCTCAAATACTTCTTGGGAATGGAGGTAGCAAGATCTAAGATGGGCATTGTTATTAATCAGAGAAAATATATTTTAGATTTACTTGAAGAAACTGGAATGATGGCTTGTAAGCCAGCAGAAACTCCTATGAAGATCAACTTGAAGTTAAGGAAAGATGAGTTGGGAATTCCTGTTAACAAGGAACAGTACCAAAGACTTGTGGGGAAATTAATTTATCTGTCACTTACACGACCAGATATAGCATTTTCTGTCAGTATTGAAATCCAATACATGTGTGCCCCGAGAGATGAGCACCTTGATACAGTCTACAGAATTCTAAGGTATCTAAAAATGACTCATGGCCATGGTTTGATTTTCAGAAACAATGAAGACATAACAGTAAAAATCTTTACTGATTCAAGTTGGGCTGGAGAGTTAACGTATCGAAGGTCAACTAGTGGATATTGCTCCTTTGTTTGGGGAAATTTGGTGACATGGAGAAGTACAAAACAGTCAGTTGTGTCAAGAAAAAGTGCTGAGGCAGAATATAGAGCTCTTGCTTTGGGAATCTGTGAGGGAATATGGCTTAAGAGACTTTTGGTAGAACTGGGACTTGATAGTTGTAGTCAATTCGAATTGCAAACTGATAGCCAATCAACTATTAGTATTGCTAAAAATCCAGTCCAACATGACATGATAAAGCATGCGGAGATCGATAGACACTTCATTTCAGAAAAAGTCAACAATGGAGTGGTTAAACTTAACTTTGTCTCTACAAAGAAGCACCTAGCTGATGTACTCACCAAGGCACTACCAAGAGTTACCTTTGACGAATTCATATCCAAGCTGAGACTCTACAATATATACTCACCAGCTTGAGGGGAAGTGTAGATAATTGGCATGTAAAATAGAGATTAGATTGTAGATTGCATAAAGTTAGGAAATTATATTCCCAAATATTTAGTTGCTAACATTTAGGAATTTAGCAATAATATAGTTGCTGATTTTATGTAATTTTCCTAGATTAGTCTCCTTTTGTAACCTATAAATAGGTACCACTTTATCAAAAAAATAGATGAAGAAATATAGAGAAATAATCTTTCTTCTCTGCACATACCACTTTTCTACAGATAGTACATCAATGTTCTGATTACACTCCACCTCCTAATCCATCTGGTTGTGCTCAGACTGGTATGCTATTTCGTGTTGCATTATCTTCATTGGATGTACTTTTGATATTCTTGTTACCTTGCAATTAGTTTCCTTGGATGTCTCTTGTTCTCAATGTGTTGGTGTTTTTTAGTTTTGGTGGATTATTTCTAGCTCAATCAATATTAATCATTGATAATAAATATTGCTTTTGATATTTATAGTTATATTACTTCAAATTGTGTACATCTAAATTTTGCATGGCTTGTTTATATGATAACTCTAGGGATGGCTATATAACTTTCTCCTTTATTAAAGGCACGCATTGTGTCTTATATCTACGATAAATGAAGGGGTATCACTAGCTAAGTTAGCTAACAGTTTTTGGATTGCTTATAGATAAGACTTAAGTGGGTTGGTGAGTAAATCGTCTTTCTGGATTGCTTATAGATGTTGTTAGCTTATTCATAATCCTACCAATGTACAATCCTGCTCCTCTTGATTGCATAATTCCTTGCGTATAGGAGTTTTACTCCTATGAAGTTTACTATCCTTCTTTCAAATGGCTAAAAGAAATGACAAATAGCATTCAATAAAAGGTTTTCCTATCCATCCTATTTTGAGAAGCAATTTTGGCTTCAGAGTATTGTTATATTTTCAGTTGTCTTGTCTAGTTTGTTGAAATTATTAGATCAAATCTGGATTCTGTAAGCCAATTTTTTGTTTGCGCAGAGCCTTACAACCATTTTGGAAGAAGATGCCGAAAAGAGCCTGAAGCCCTTACTGATGCATCTTAAAAGCACATGTTTATCAATAAAAAGAGGAATTATATAATTGTCCTAAAATGACATTGTGCAAGCTAGCATTGCCAATCATCTTCTTCAAGTAAGAAGAGGAATTTGTGGAAGGTGGTGGAGAGCCAAGGAGGACATAGAGGCCATTATGCAAGCTATCATTGCCAATCGTCTTCTTCGAATTCATTGCCTGTATAACACAACTAGAGTTATCAAAACTTGCAGAACACTTCAAGGTTGTCGAAAGCTTACTAACAGAGATAAGATTGTAGGCTAGATTTGAAACAAATAAAACATCATCTAGCTGGAGATCTGTATTAATACGAATGGAACCAAAGCCCTTAATTTGAGAACGAGAACCATCAGTAGTTCGAATTGATCTACCAGAAGAGGATGCTGAGTAATTGAGAAACAAGTATTTGTTACCAGTCATGTGATCAGAGGCCCCAGAGTCGATTATCCAAGGTTGATTAAGCTGAGTAGATAAGAGGGATGTAGGAAAAGGGGTACCTTCAGGTTCTTTCATGGCCATAGTTGATGCACTAGGATTCGCCATCTTTCCAAACAATTTCTGAAGGTCTGCAATCTGTTCTGGAGTAAAACTAGTTGCAGTAGAGGTAGTAGCAAAGTTGGACTGAGCATCGCGACAAGATTTTGGCTTTCAATAAGCAGGTTTTCCATGAAGTTTCCAATACTTCTCCTTAGAGTGGCCTGGTTTCTTACAGTGATCAAACTAGGGCCTTCCCTTCTTAGTTGGACCAGAACTTGTTTGAGTGATGAGGGCAGACCCTTCAGGTGGAGAGGAGTCATGAAGCATCAATGTGCGTCTTCTTTCATCCTTCTTTACTGTGGAAAAACTTCTCAGATAGATGAGAGAGGGGATTGGCCAAGGATACGACCACGAACTTCATCTAGTTCTTTGTTCAACCCATGAAGAAATTGAAAAATTCTCTTATGGATGGTAATATTTTTGTATAAGGCAACATCAGTTGGTGTCTCCCAATTATTCTGCTCAAAAAGATCAATTTGTTGCCAAAGAGAATTTAGAGTATTATAGTAGAGAGTCACTGACATGCCTTCTTGTTTGAGAGCAGAGGCTTGTCCTTCGATCCCATATAATTCTAAGATGTTGTATGTGCTGGAATATGTCTCCTAGACAACATTTCAGATTTCAGAAGCTATTGTGTAGTGTAAGAAGTTTCTGCCGACACTGGGAGCCATGGAATTGAGAAGCCAAGACATCACGCGGCTGTTTTTCTGCATCCATGTCGCAAATCCAGTAGTAGTAGCAGCATGTTGTTCAATTTCTCCAGTGAGATAGCCTAATTTGCCTCGCCCCAAAATAAAAATTTTGACAGATTGAGACCATTCCAAATAATTATTACCAGTCAATCTATGACAAGTAATAGTGAGACTAGAAGAGTCATTGAGATCGTCAAACCAAAAACAAATCCTGGTGGAGAGGTGATATCGGTGGTCGAAGAAGAAGAAGAAGCGGCCATCAAGAGAAAAGAGTTTTAGAATTAAGAATCGACTAGGGTTGAGGAATCGAAACCCAAGTTGATACCATGTAGAAAGAGTAGAAAAACAAAAAGCTTTTTTTGTTATTCATCGATAAAAAAGATACAACATGAGACACTTTTTTTAGAGTCTTGTTAGGAGTTTAACTAGGATAAGGTCTCCTAGTACTACAAAACTTCTAACTCTATACAAGACTTAGGACTCTTTAGGAATTTTAATCCTAATCTATTTAGATAATAAAATAAGTGTAGTTAACTACTAACTCTTAGGAATTTAATCCTAAACTATTTACAATCGGCAATATCCTACATTATCATTTTTGCAAAGAGAGATATAAAACAATGGGAGGAGCTGACATATGATTATAGGTTTTCCTTTAATCCTATGCGTCGATTTATTCATTAATTATCTTCCACACTGATTTCTATTTGTCTTGTAGGTTCTTTTCCATTTATGAACGTTTGGCATGCTACTGTGGTTTTCCAAGATGCCGGGGTGTTGTTAATGATACCGAAGCTGAGGAACAAGTCTCAAAGCTATTAGTAAACTGCAGTGAATTAATACAATGGACAGGAGAATGAGAGGTAACAAATCTAGATCTATTATGCACTTGAATTTCTTTTTGGATTATTGTATTTTGAATGAAGTATATGCGAGAAGTTGGAAGCTAAAAATAAACTATTTTGATTCAATAATTGTGAAACCATGCCAGCAATACTAATGAAACAAGAACTCAATCCTTTTAAATCCTTGCATTAAATCATATGGAAGTACAACATCTATTATTCATGACATGAAATCAAATTTAATGAGCAATACATACAGAAATGTACTGAAATTACTTTTTTGTTTCTTGCCAATTGTAGCTTTATAGTAATACAGTTCTCTCTATCTCCTTGAAATATAAATCGATCTAACTTGGTGTTTCTATTCTCTGGATATTGTCCGTGTTCTGTTGAATTCCGGTTTGGTTTGTTAGTGAACCAGTTACGATCATCATATGCCGTAAATAACACTTCAAACATTAATTATCATTCTCTGCCTATCCCTGTAGTTTTTCTTCCTGATTATTCAAAAGCTATGTTGATTTGACTTTTCAGTATTCCTGAAGTACTCCTATCCAACACATTCGTACATGTGTATGGGGATCTGATCTTCCAAGACACTCCATAAAACACGAAATATTGGAAAACAATTGAACACACCTGTGTTGGACACATTCACGTTTGTCACTCACAATCTAGTCCGAGTAACCTAATTCAAAAGTGCCCCCACTTCAAATATATGTACTTGTAGGTCTATTCTATGTCATAATTTAGGGGTGTCAAAGACAGGTATGTAACTGACATGGTTATTCTCAATTTTCATGTCCTCAATATATTTCGAGGATCATAACATCATGCTCATAATTGAACATGTTGGACAGATATTGGACATTGATGGTTCAGGTAAAATTATGAATCCGAATAACAAGATCAAAATAAGTTTTTGGCCGATTCAAATAGGATTTACCATTTTCTTAGAGAATGCTAAAATACCTAGGATGTTTGGAGTAGCCAGGGGAACAAGGCACATGTCTTCCACCCTTTGGCTCCGTCCTTGATTTGCTTATGTGAGATTCTTATTGTACTCTTTTGGATTGTTGCTTCCACTTTAAGGTTTTGATGCTAGTGAAATCCTTCAAACGCATTGACTATGGAGATGCCAAAGTTCAACATCGGCCCTCTGGTTCCAACTCCGCTTCTCTTTTCACACTTGTACCTTTGTTTCCACATTATCCCTTATTCCATGTGGTTCTGCATATTACTTATCTTCATCCAGCTGGTTTGGACCGACAATTCGGAAAGACGTCTAAATTCTCTGAAAGAGGAAGGTAAGATTCTTTGACCGAGCATAACTTTAGCTATTTTTCTTGGGTCAATATGTAACATAGTATTGGAAGGTGAAAATTACTTTAACCATTTGTAGAAGAAAGGTTGAAAAAAAAAACAAATTTCAGTAAGATTATTAGTAATGAAATGTGAGTTTGAGAACCAGGTTTTCTTCTATCATTTTTGTGTTTAGTTTGTCCCAACAATGATTTGGATTTTAAATCATCATTCACTCTATACTCACATAATTGCTTAAAAAGGGGGAAAGTTTTGGTTCTAACCTGTTGAGTTGTGTGGAGCTCGATTCGATCAACCAATATTGCTCACCAAGTGGTGGAGAGATGGATTTTTGGGTGGAAGGGTTGTGGAAGCTAGAAAGAATAAAGACACAATGATTTATAGTGGTTCGGCCTTCTAACAAGCACCTACATCCACTACTTTAGCTTCCCACTAAGGATTTCACAATCAATCCACTAATTGATTCGTCCCCTTTTCTAGGATTAGGAGGAAACCCTTACAACCGATCAAGCTTCTACCCAAAGCCTTGATCAAGACCCTCTTTACAAAGAGATAATGAAAGCAAACTTAAACCCTCTAATAGGTGTTTGTTTGCACAATGAAGCACTCACCCAAAACCTAAAACACTTGAGCAAATTTGACAATTTAGGCTCACTAGTGTTTTTCTATACAAGAAATGACAAATTAAGCACTAAGACAATTTCTTGATCATTTGATGTTTGACAATATGAGCATTAGCCTTCTCTTGATGCTTGGAGGTCCCTTTTATACTCCCAATTGAGTTTATAGCCGTTTAGGACCGTTGGGGTTGAAATAGAGTCGTTGGAGCCTTTAATTCCCTCCATAAATGTAGTTCTGCAGCTCCCCGTTTCGAAACGCTCGAAGCCGTTTCGAAACACCCTCAATATAGAAAGAGCCGTTGTAGTCTGTCAGGGTACCCGTTTCGGAACACCCCCTTGCCGTTTCGGAACGCGTATCGGAACGCTATAAGCCCGTATCGAAACGACCTGCATTTAAAAGTTAGTTGGGAAAGAGCCGTTGGGGTTTATGACCGTTGTGGTCAGTGCCACGTGGGCGTATCGAAACGGCCTAGCCTGTTTCGAAACGCTGGCCCCGTTTCGATACAAGTATCGAAACGTTTTGGCCACTGGAGGCACCTGTTTCGAAACGCCCTAAGGTGTTTCGAAACACTTGGTCAGTTTTGTTAAAATTGGCCTTTGAAAACATGAAAAACCTTTATGAAAAATTCCTTAAATATTATTTCAAGTTGTTTGGACTTTAGAAATGTTTTAAATACTTTTTAAATCAGTCCAAAACATTTTTCAATTATTATATCAAAACATTAGTTCTACATAACCTTTAAAGCTTGTGTTTAGTCCATGAACACAACTTCCATCATATATATTATTGTAAGTTGATATTTTGTTTGAAGCTTGCGGTTTGTTAGAATTTTTTACGCCTCGTTTGGTACAATGGATGTAAAAGAGGTGTGTTGTATTAAATAACACTTGTGTATTAAAAGATGGATTATAGATGAAATTTGTGATAAAGTTAAAAGATAAGTGTTATATATGAATGTACCATTTTATCTTTAAAATTCTAGCTTTATATTTTCCTCTTTTGATATTGATTATTATATTATTTTTAGGGATTATGTTTTGGTGTTTAGGGTTCATGATTTAATGTTTAAGGTTTAGAGTTTAAGGCTTGGGTTTATGATATAAGACTTGTGGTGTGAGCTTTAGGGCTTATGATTTAGAGTTTATGGTTTAGGGTTTGATGTTTATGGTTTAGGGTTTATAGTTTTAGGTTTGGAGTTTGGGTGTTTGGATTTACTGTTTAGAGTTTATAATTTGTGGTTTGATGTTTGTGTTTTAGAGTTTAGGGCTCATGTTTTGGAGTTTGTGGTTTAGGGTTTATGTTTTGTGGTTTAGGTTTTGGAGTTTGGAGTTTGAGGGTTAGGGTTAGGGTTTGTGGTTTATAGTTTGATGTTTATGGTTTAGGGTTACAGTTCATTGTTTAGGGTTCATGTTTAAGGTTAGCATATTTAGATATAAATACGTGAAAATTAGTGTGAAGGAATAATTGATAATTTACGTAAAATTGGCGTGTTAATTAAACACATTCTCTACCTCGTGATGAATGTCAATTAACTTGCGTATAAAATAATATGTCGTACTAAATTTCACATCTACTAAAGGCACGTATAAAAGTAAGTTTCATAATAAATATTACGGAAATTATTTTTTCCATGTAAAATAAGCGTCGCTCTCACTTTCTCTTTGCCCAGCACCTTTTGTATTTTTTTTAGATTTGCCTTGGCGGCGGCGGCACCAGCCTTGATGTTGGTTGTCGGCTGCCGACACTTGATATACTCTATATTTTTATATCCTGTTTTATTAGTATTTTCTTTCAGTTTTATCTTACATTTTAATAAAAAATCTCTTTTGTTTGATTTATTTCTTTTTGCTTGTTCGTCTGCCTTTATGGCGCACTTTTATTTTGCTTTTGTGGCACGTTTCCTCTGGCTTATGGCACGTTGTTCGCCTACCTCTGCGGTAGATCTGCGATTGTGTAGAGATTTTCACCTCGCTCGTATCTGATTTGCGATTGTCGGTGGTCTTTCAAAGGTTAGATCCCTTTTTTGTTGATTGTCGATGTATTCAGATCTATTTTTGCGATGCAGCCTGTAAGTTTATTTTGGTTCACTCGTCACTCCATCATCTCAGAAGCGTCTAGGTTGGATAGAGACAAAGAAGTACTACTGATAGATACTGGATTACTATAGATGATGGCGTTAGATTCAAAAGAATGCTTTGAATGTCATTTCGACTTAGGGTTTTTCTTGTTCACTTTATTCTTTGTTTGGGTTTTGGTGGATGTAGCCCCCAAATTTCTTTTTTTGAGTGGTTGCATTGTTACAATTGTACCTTCTTTTGTTTTAATAAAATTTAGCATCTTTTCAAGAGTTAAAAAAAGTAAGTTTCATAATATAGGCGTATTAAATAGTGCAACACCCTAGTTATAACTAGGGATGTTCATTCTTGGGTACCCGGTTTTTCTGGGTATTATATATGTCGGTCCGTGTCTCGGCTCGCTTTAGCCAGATACTCCAAAAATCGGGTAACGGGTACCCGGTTTACATTATTTATTTATTTATTTTACAATTTAAAAGTTTTAAAAAATCACATAGTAAACACATAAAATTTAAAAGTTCATAATACATAATCTAAAAATAAAAATTAGTGATTTGAAGTTAGTTTTAAGATGAATATTTGGATATATATATGAGATAGGATCCGTTTACACAGTGTAAAACTCTTTAACTTTTACACGTTTTTTGGACCATTGGATGAGTGAAACGAATGGATGAGATTAACAGTAAATATGCGAAGATTATCACTTGGAAAAAAAGAGTAAGGAGTTAATCTGAGCCATCTATTCCCCCCAACTAATGATCCAGAAAACGTGTAAAACTCAAAGAGTTTTACATTATATATATATGGGATAGGATCCAGTTACACAGTGTAAAACTCTCTAAGTTTTACATGTTTTTTTGGATCGTTAGATGAGTGAAACGGGTGTATAAGATTAACAGTAGAATATGTGAAGATTATCACTTGGGAAAAAAAGTAAGGAGTTGATCTCAGTCATCCATTTCCCCCATCCAACCATCCAAAAAACGTGTAAAACTTAAAGAGTTTTACATTGTGTAAGTTGATCCTAACCCTATATATATATATATATATATATAAATATCACATTGTAAAACTCGTTAAGTTTTACAAGTTTTTTGGACCGTTGGATGAGTTAATCTAAGGATCAACTTACACAATGTAAAACTCTTTAAGTTGTACACGTTTTCTGGATCGTTAGATGGGGGAATGGATGGCATCACTAGGAAGCTCATAAAGGCGAAGCCAATTACCATTGAAATAATGAAACTTGCCCCGAGATAGAGACCTCTCATTAATCGGATCAGTGAGATTCGTCGGATAATCATGAGAACAATCGATCTCCTTCTTAGTGAAAAAAGTATCTCAAAGTCGTGCCATAAGTGAATGAAGTAACAAGAGTGGTGTGACGATGTTGAACGAGGAAGACTATCTCCGCAAACTGTTGAGTTGAGAGGTGCTCGATTCGTTCGACCGATTTAGCTCACCAAGTGGTGGAGAGGTGGATTTTTTGGTGGAAGGGTTGTGGAAGCTAAAAAGATAATTGACACAATGAATTATAGTGGTTCAACCTTCTAACCAAGGTCTACATCCACTACCTTAGCTCCCCAATAAGGATTTCCAATCAATCCACTATTGATTCGTCCCCTTTTCTAGGCTTAGGAGGAAACCCTTGTACACGATCAAGCTTTCTACCCAAAGCCTTGATCAAAACCCTCTTTTACAAAGAGATAATAAAAGCAAACACAAATCCCTATAATAGGTGTTTGTTTGCACAATTAAAGCACTCACCCAAAACCTAAAACACTTGAGCAAAATTTGACAATTTTGGCTCACTAGTGTTTGTCTATACAAGAATTGACAATTTAGGCACTAAGACAATATTTGATCATTTGTTGATTGACAATATGAGCATTAACCTAATCTTGATGCTTGGAGGTCCCTTTTATACTTCTTGATGAGTTTATGGCCGTTACTAGCCGTTGGGGTTGGATTGGAGCCGTTGAGGACTTTAATTCCCACCATAAATGCACTTCTGCAGCTCACCATTTCGAAACACTCGTGCCCGTTTCGAAACACCCTTTAAGTAGAAAGGGTCGTTGCAGTCTGATGCAGCAACCGTATCGAAACGCTCCTGGCCGTTTCGAAACCCGCATTGAAATTCCTGTATCCGTATCAAAACGATCTGCATTTAAAAGTTAGTTGGGAAATAGCCGTTGGGGTTTATGACCGTTGTGGTCAATGCCACGTAGGCGTATCGAAACAACATAGCTCGTTTCGAAACGCTGGGCAAAAATCTCATCCAAGGAAGGCTCGTTTCGATACCCGTATCGAAACGTTTTTGCTACTGGAATCCCCCGTATCGAAACGCCCTAAGGTGTTTCGAAACGCCTGGAAGGTTTTGTGTAGTTTGACTTTTGAAAACATGTGAAAACCTTTTGAAAACTTCCCTAAACATAGTTTCAAGTTATCTGGACTTTGGAAATAGTTTTGAATTCTTTTTAAATAAGTCCAAAACATTTTCAATTATAATATCAAAACATTAGTTCTACACAAACATAATGCGAGCAAGGTTAGGAAGTTTCCTCTCGCGAAAGCATCTAAGCCAAAAATCATCAACTTGGCGGATTGTAGAATATTTTCCTCCGGATGGCCTAAACCACCAAATGATCATTAGATGAAGGATGCGGTCATGAGCATTTAGAACCGTGACAGATCCCGCCAAAACATGTCCAAGAGAACCTTCATCGTCAATACCCTCATCCTCGAATCCAAACACATCACAAAGAGCCTTGACATCGATGGTAATCTTCTTGCCCATAAGATAAGAATTAACGGCATAGAAATTACCCTTGGCATTAGCGACACACTTTGCATTGGCATAAAAGATTAGAATCAAATTTCTAAAGAAAAACCCCGAAATTTGAAGAAAATCCATAAACTTCCATTCTTCGAGCAATGGTAGATAAGCAAACTTGAAATGCTCCAAATTGAGAAAAGGAATAGAAATTACTCTCTCCGGTGGAATCTTGTAGTTTTGAAAGGTTCGGAAATAGTCGAGTTCACTGGGAGTTCGAAAGCACTTTTGATAGATTAAGGTTAAATTTGGACGAGTATCATCGCTGAAATTTGATCCTTCGCCAACTTCTGTATTGCGTGCTCTCTTTTTAGGTGCCATAGTCTAAAAAATTGATTAAAACAATGTATGCATCAATATCATATTCAATCCCATTGTTGAATCAATAATCAAGGTAAGGAAAAATTGTTTTTGAAAAAAGAGAGTTTAAAACAAGATTTTGAATAGAAAAACAAAAACCAAAGGGAAAAAGATTAAACGGAAAAAAAAGAAAAATAGAAAGAAAAGAAGATTTTATACCTTGATATTGAAAGGGGGTGAATAGGTGATGATTTTGCACCAAACTTGATGGAAGCCTACTTGGCTTGATTTTGAAAAATCATCAAGAAGCTTTATGTTTTGTGATGAAAATATGAAGAGTTTAGGGCCCTTTTATAGATGAAATTCGTTTAGGGTTTTATAAAAAGAGTTTAGGTAAAAGTTAATGTCTTTTAATGCCCAATTAAAGTTTCCGCGCGATCGAGTATCGATACGTGTAAAGGCGGTATCGATACGAGGGTACATGAGTAATTTCTTGGAAATACGTATCAAGACACCGTATCGATACGGAAGGCATCTGTATCGAAACGCTCATAATACATATTGATACAAGTTCAACTGTATCGATACCCACATAAGAGGTATCGATACCCTATGCCCAGAAATGCATTTTTGGTCTCTAGAACAACCAAAGGCTCGACTTTAACATCTTCTAAATGTATGAAAATGATGAATGAGCATATTTGAGCATGTTCTAATAGAAGCATACTCCCCCTAGCTACAAGCATGGTTACCATCAAGATCATCAACACATAAACATGAATTTTCACAAGATCAAGCAATTTTAACCTCAAAAAGAATCCTAAAGGGTCAAGATAGGCTAGTTAGACCTAACTCTCTCCTAAGGGACCAAAAACGCTCTTTATCTAGAGGTTTGGCAAATATGTCTGCTAATTGGTTCAAGGTATCAACATACTCTATAACAACATCTTGTTTAAGGACATGATCTCTAATGAAATGATGACTTATCTCTATGTGTTTGGTTCTAGAGTGTTGGATGGGATTTTTGGTGAGACAAATCACACTTGTGTTATCACACTTAAGGGGTATGGTTTCTACTTTAACTTCATAATTTAAGAGTTGTTGCTTCATCCAAAAGACTTGAGCACAACAACTCCCTAAGGATATGTACTTCGCTTCGGTGGTAGATAAAGCTACACTATTTTGTTTCTTAGAGAACCAAGATATGAGCATACTACCTAAGAATTGGCAAGTGTCGGAAGTACTTTTCCTATCTATTTTGCAACACTCGTAATCTGCATCTAAATAAGCATGAAGGTTAAAGGTTGAGTCTCTATGGTACCAAAGACCTAAACAAGGAGTATCTCTAAGGTACCCAAAGATCCTTTTAACGGCTTTAAGGTGAGACTCTCTAGGACTAGCTTGAAACCTAGCACACAAGCAAACACTAAACAATATATCTGGTCTACTTGCGGTAAGGTAAAGCAATGGTCCAATCATAGATCGATAAAGATTAGAGTCAACGCACTTACCTCCTTCATCTTTGTCAAGCTTTGTAGATGAGCTCATTGGTGTAGCTTGAGGCTTTGCATGCCCCAAGCCAAACTTCTTGAGCATATCCTTGATGTACTTAGCTTGATTGATGAAGATGACATCCTTCATTTGTTTGATTTGGAGTCTTAAAAAGAATGAGAGCTCCCCCATCATGCTCATTTCAAATTCACCTTGCATCAACTTAGAAAAATCTTTACAAAGCAATTCATTAGTTGAACCAAATATAATATCATCAATATAAATTTGAACTACTAATATATCTTTTCCATTGTTTTTAATAAAAAGTGTTGTGTCCACCTTTCCTTTCTCAAAGCCTTTTCCAACCAGAAAACTTGAAAGTCTTTCATACCAAGCTCTAGGAGCTTGTTTTAAATCATACAATGCTTTTGACAATTTAAAAACATGGTTTGGAAAAATAGGATCTTCAAAACCCGATGGTTGTTCCACATACACTTCTTCATTTATAAAACCATTTAAAATTGCACTTTTGACATCCATTTGAAAAAACTTGAAATCATGAAAACATGCAAATGCAAGTAACATCCTAATGACTTCCATTCTAGCTACGGGGGCATAAGTTTCATCAAAATCAATTCCCTCTTCTTGAGTGTAACCTTGAGCAACAAGCCTAGCCTTGTTTCTCACTATGTTACCACTTTCATCTAGTTTTTTTTCTAAAGACCCATTTAGTTCCTATAGTAGATTTATTTCTAGGCCTATCAACTAATGTCCACACTTTACTTCTCTCGAATTGATTTAACTCATCTTGCATGGCCATAATCCAAAAATCATCTTTTAATGCTTCTTTAACATTCTTAGGCTCAATGCATGAGATAAATGCAACATGATTAAGCATTTTAAGAGAAGAGCGAGTAGTTACCCCTTGAATGGATCACCCAATATTTCACCACCTTTGACATAGTTGTACTCCCTTGGGTAGCTCACTTCCTTTTCCTCAAGAGACATGTCTTGCAATGCTTCTAGAGGCGGTTCTTGTACTTCTTCCTCTATACTTGGAATCCCATTCACCTTTGATGATTCTCCACCATCAATAGCTTCAATGATCCCTACATCATCACCATCACAAGAATCCTTCCTCGGAAGGAGGTTATCATCGAAAACCACATGAATAGATTCCTCTACAGCTAAAGTTCTTTTGTTAAACACACGATAGGCTTTAGAGTTTAAAGAGTAACCTAGAAAAATAGCTTCATCACTTTTTGCATCAAATTTACCTAAATTGTCTTTTCCATTATTTAAAACAAAACACTAGCAAACAAAAGGATGAAAATAATTAATGTTAGGCTTTTTAGATTTTAAAATCTCATAAGGGGTTTCTTTAAAATAGGCCTAATCATTACTCGATTTATAATATAGCAAGCGGTGTTAGTGGCTTCCGCCCAAAAATACTTAGGTAAATTATTTTCACAAAGCATAGTCCTAGCCATTTCTTCTAAAGTTCTATTTTTCCTCTCAACTACCCCGTTTGTTGAGGAGTTTAAGGAGCCGAAAAATTATGGCTAATTCCATTTTCATTACAAAATTCATCAAAACCCATATTTTGAAATTATATTCCATGATCACTTCTAATATGTTAAATTTTAAGTTCAAGATCATTTTGGGTTATTTTTGAAAATGTGATGAAGTTTTCTAAAGCCTCATCCTTGGTGCTTAAAAAGAGAACCCAAGTATATCTAGAGTAATCATCAACAAGCACAAAAGCATATGATTTTCCACCCAAGCTAGTAGTCCTAATTGGCCCAAATAGATCCATATGAATTAATTGCAAACACCTACTTGTAGAAACATCATTAATGGACTTAAATAAGGCTCTATGTTGTTTACCTTTAGCACATGCATCACAAATTTTATCTAATGAGAACTTGAGCTTAGGTAGGCCTCTAACTAGATTAAGGGAAACTAATTTTTCCAAAACACTAATGCTAGCATGTCCTAGTTTCCTATGCCACAACCATGCATCATTTTAATTTTGAGCAACTAAGCATGTATGGGATGTATGAATGTCATCTAGATGCACCATATATATATTGCCTATGCGATGACCAATGAGCATAGTTTTATTAGACTTAATGTCAACTATTCTACACCCATTTTTATCAAACATGACATTAAATCCTTTATCACAAAGTTGACTTATGCTCAACAAATTATGTTTTAGACCATTGACATACAACACATTTTCAATGAGTATGGAAGAGTGATTACCTATGGAGCCAATACCTTCAATGTGGCCTTTGGAATTGTCACCAAATGTTACTACTCCTCCACTTTTTGGCTTTAATTCCATGAATTGACTCTTGTCTCCGGTCATGTGCCTTGAGCATCTACTATCAAGGTATCATGAGTTTTGGCTTTGTGCTTTGGCCTTGTAGCAATGCTCCCCCTACAAACAAAGAATTTAAGCTTTGATTTTTGGTACCCAAATCATTTTGGGTCTACGAGTGTTAGCTCCCAAAAGTTTGGTTCCCTTAGAAATCCAAGGTGATATGGCATCAACATTATCAGATTTAACAAGTTCCTTAAGAACCCATACACTTCTAATTCTTTTAGTTTTAGTATGCCTATAGGAGCCATTTTGTTTGTAGTTAAAATTCTTTCTCTTAGGTTGGTTGGTTCTACATGATTCACCTATTTCCTTTTTCAAAGGACCAACACTCTTGAAAGAATTTTTGAGCTCATCTAACACCTTTTGGTGTTCAATGTTACATTGAGAAATAAGATTATTTAAATCTACATTTTCTTTTTGAAAGTATTCAAGTTCATCTTGTATACCTAAAATCTTTTTTTCTCAAATTCCAAGTTAGCTTGAGAAATTAAATCATTTTTAGCATTGAAATCCGAAATAACTCTTTTATTTTTCAAAACAAATTCCTTATACTTCTCAACTAACTCATCATACACCTCTTGTAACTCATCATATGCTTCATGCAATTCATCATAGGTAAAATCAAAAGCAGATGAGTTAGAGGTTACCATAGAATCCTCCTCAATAGCCATGAGACAAAGGTTGGCCACTTCTTGTTCCTCATCCTCGGATGACTCCTCATCACTCCAAGTAGCAAGCTTGGCTTTGAACTTCTTCTTCTCAAAGCCCTTCGTTTTGAGTTGAGGACACTCGGAACGGATGTGACCCGGTCTCTTGCACTCAAAGCATATGATCGGATCCTTTTCTTCCTCTTTGTTCTTGGTCTTGAAGTCCATCTTTCTTTGAAACTTTCTACCTCGGTTGGACCTCATGAACCATGAGAATCTCTTGGCTATCATAGTCAATTCTTCAATATCTACCTCCTCACTAGAAGTGCTCTCCTTGTGTAGAGAAGCTTTGAGAGCCACTTCTAGTTTCTTCTTCTTGTCTACCTCAAGCTTCTTCACTCTTCTTTCTTCTTTCTTCTTTTCATCTTTCCTTCCTTGCTTCATGATTTCATGAGTTAGGAGAGAACCAACTAGCTCATCAAGCTTCAACGTCTTCAAATTTGTCGCCTCGATGATTGCGGTTCTTTTCCCATCCTAAGACTCAAGAAGAGAGTAGAGTAGCTTCCGGACTAGCTTGTCCTCCAAGATGATCTCTCCAAAACCTTTTAGCCCATTGATGATGGTTGAAAAGCGATCAAACATCTTAGATACAGTTTTGTTGGGCTCCATCTTGAAATTCTCATAGGTAAGATTGAGAATTCCAATCTTTGTTTCCTTCACATCGCTTGTCCTTCATAGGTTGTCTCAAGTGTATCCCACACTTCTTTAGCACTTTCGATGGAAGAAACCTTGGAGTAGATATCCGGTCCAAGAGCACAAAATAGCATGTGAAGAGCCTTGTCGTTGATTTGAAGCTTCTTTTGATCATCTTCACTCATTTCTACTTTTTTTTCCGACACAAGTCTTCCTTCATCGTCTCTCTTCAACGAAATGATGAGACCATCTTCTAGAGCATCCTAAACGAGGAAATCGCTTGACTTTATGAAGAAACGCATCCGATTCTTCCAATACATGCTCGAGCCGGAGGTAGATGCCATGGTTTGCTTTGTTGATGATCACACTCTTCCTAGAATCTTCTCTTTCGATTGTTAATCCTTCAAAGAGGTAGGCTCTGATACCAATTTTTGAGTGGATCAAATGATTGATCAAAGCCAAGAGGGGGTGAATTGGGTTTTTTAAAATTTCGGAGATGAAATGGAATGAATAAAAATGAAGAACAAGGCAATTATAGTGGTTCAAGTTCCAAATGAACTCTACATCCACTACCTTAGCTCCCACTAAGGATTTTCCAACAACTTCACTATTTGATCTTCCTTTTTTCTAGGCTTAGGAGGAAACCTTTACAAAACCGGTCATTTTTCTACCCAAAATTGACCCAACTCTCACTTGGTTACAAAGAAGAAAATAGAAGGCAATGAGGATATCTCTCAATACAAATTTGCCCTTTTGAATACAAGCATTCAACTCAAATTGAAGATACAAGATAAGATTTACACTTAATACAATTTGGGATTTTTACAAGAATGAAAATTTTGGCACAAGAGCTTGGATTTTGTGTATGGATGTTTCTCTTAGGATCAATAGTTGTTGTTGGTCTTCAAATGGCTTCTTTTTATACCATCTTCATTGATTATAGCCGTTTGGATGGTTAGGAAATAAATTTTAGATGTTGGAACCCTCTCTTACCACCATAAATACACTTTTGTAGCCTACCGTATCGGTACTCGAGGAGGCGTATCGATACTTGTCTCACAAAAATAAATAGTCGTTGTACAAATATAAGAGAGGCGTATCGATACGCGTACATGCGTATCAGTACGTGTTAGGGACGCGTATCGATATGGGGAATACCGTATCGATGCAATTTTTTCAACATAGCACACTGGAGGATATCGTATCGATACGTGCTGTAGCGTATTGATGCCCTATTTTAAATTCAGTTACCAACCAACTACCAAGCCAACGGTCAAAATATTTGAAGCTCTGATTTAAAAAAAAATTAAAGCGTATCGATACAAGTGAGATTGTATTGATACTTGTTTCAAACTCCTTGGGATTTTATAGAGATATCGTATCGATATAGATGGAATCTGTTTCGATACCCCATTTCGATACGGTAAGGAGCCTATCGATACGGTAAGGAGCGTATCGATACATTTGTCTCTAGTAGCTAAGTTTCTAAAAAAGGTATCGATACCCTTAGGAGCGTATCGATACCCTTAGGGGTGTATCGATACCCATAGACGTTTTTGAGCAGTTTGGCCTTGGAACACTTAGAAAAAGTTTAGGAGTTTGAGTTTTTCAAACTAGAGCAAAGCTTTGATGATTTGAAACCTTTTAGGGGACTTAAAAACTTATTTAGAGATTTCACTTTGGTCCTTAAAACACTTTGTTATATCAAAATCAAACATATGTTTTACAAATAATATATTAAAACTAATATGTAGTTGATTAATGAAAAAGTGTTGTCATTGACATGAAGATGTCAAAATCAATACATAAGTTGTGTTAGAGAACGACATACTAGATTGACCCGCTATGAGCATGTTTCTTGTATTATTATGTGATAGTTAGAACATTTCTCATAGTGATAACTACATGTATGATCCTCGGACTTGAGATCATCGTTATTTCAACATTGTGAGTAACATATTTTGATACAATCAAACGTGTGTCGTAACTGACTACACTATAAAGACTGATATTGGATATGTTGCAATCTATGTAGCAGAATATGGTTGATCAAGATAGGATTTGTCCCTCATACATATTAGGATCAATATCATAGGCCACTTGATTGAGTGAGACTAGAAATACATGGCCATGCTCGAATAAATTGATATGAGATATCATAGTTATTCGTTTATAATAGTCTAACTCAAGATATCAAGAAATATTAGATGGACTATACAAGTGTGACTATTCCATGACTTGTGTACGATCTAGATATAAGGACAAAATGATGTAATACATGAAAAGAGTTAATCACAAAAAAGGTTATGTCGAACCATGACTTTCTGTAGCTTAGGTAGCAATGATGTATTGCTAGATGTCACTCATTGCTTGTAATATTAGAATTGTTCTAGATATTAATGCTAACATTCCATGAACCTACAAGGATCACACCCTATGATTGAAATGAACAAATATCAATTAGATAGCATGTGTACAAACTTGTTGTGCACAAAATAAGTAAAAATCGAAATTATTATAATTATTATAATTATAGATAATTTCGTTTAAATAAATTTTAATACTAGATAATTATTGCAATTATCAGATACTATTACAAATATATATATCCATAAAGAAACATGATTAAAGTAGAATCATATTCTACATATTTAATTATATTCGATTAAATATATTGTATATTTAAAGAATCCAAATTTAATTAGAATTAGAGTTTTGAATGCTATATAAAGGCATGAGGTCTAGCAGCCAAAGTATGCTTTTGCAAAAAAACCTCTCTAACAGTTAGAGAAGAGAAAATATTGTTCGTTTTGATCGGGTGGACTGCGTAGAGGTTGAAATGCTATTGTGACGACTTGGATTCGATATCGTGCTAGAAGAATTGGATTCTCCTAACTCTCTGTGGTTTTCCAAATTTAATTAAGGTAACGTTGCATCCCTTTTAACCCTGGATTCGTTCCTCGTACATAGATCACTGGTGGCATAAGCTGTATTATTTTTTCTCTACGCCATGGGGTGTATTGCCTTTTTCCCACAGTGGGGTTGTTTGAAAGACTTTTTGGAGATATTCTCCGACATGGTAGAAGACTTTTTGGAGATCTTCATGGATGATTTCTCAGTATTTGGCGATGACTTAGACAATTGCCTCGGCAATTAGGAGAGGGTACTTGAACGATGTGAGGAATCCAATCTAGTTCTAAATTGGGAGAAGTGCCACTTCATGGTGGATGAGGGCATCGTGCTCGGCCACAAGATCTCATCAAAAGGAATTGAAGTAGATAAAGCCAATATAGATGTGATCGAGAAACTGCCCCTACCAACCACAGTCAAAGAAATCCGGAGTTTTCTAGGACATGCAGGTATTTATAGAAGATTTACTGTAAATTTTTCCAAGATTACTAAACCATTGTGTTCTTTGCTTGAACAGGATAAGACCTTTGACTTCAATGACAAATATACTGAAGCATTCGAGGTATTAAAACAAAAGCTTGTGATCGCACCAATAGTAGTTCCACCAGATTGGACACTGCCCTTCGAGCTCATGTATGACGCAAGCGACTATGTCGCCGGGGCAATCCTTGGACAGAGGGAAGACATAATCTTTCACGTGATTTATTATGCTAGCAAAACACTCAACGACGCCCAAGTCAACTACACTACCACTGAGAAGGAGTTGCTAGCAATAGTCTTTGCCTTTGACAAGTTCTGATCATACCTAATTGGAACCAAGGTGACTGTTCACACGAACCACTCGGTGATCAAATACTTGTTCTCCAAGAAAGATGCATAGCCTAGGTTAATTAGATAGATTCTTTTATTACAAGAATTCGACGTTGACATCAAGGACATGAAAGGAATAGAGAACCAAGTGGTTGTCACTTATCGAGACTGGAACAAGGAGAAGAATACACCATAGGCCCAAACATACAAGATGTATTCCCAGATGAGCAGCTCTTAGCCGCCGCGACAATGTTTGTTGTGGCAGTGACGGACACCATTGCCTCGGCAATTTTAGACTGCATTGCCTCGGCATTGCCCTTGACAGTACTGTCTGCCGCAACAACACCTTGGTATGCAGATCTTGTAAATTTTTTAGTTAGTGGTGTTTTACCTTATAATCTTAACCATCAAGGAAAGAAGATGTTCCAACATGATGCGAAGCATTATTTTTGGGATAAACCTCTTTTGTTTAGACAATGTGCAGACCAGGTTATAAGGAGATGTGTCCCAGAAGAAGAGCAAAACGAATTACTCCACCAGTGCCATTCTTCACCATATGGAGGACATTTTGGAGAAACTAGGACCGTTGCCAAAGTGCTACAGTCAGGCTTATATTGGCCTACACTCTATAAGGACGCCCAAGAATACTGTAAGTAGTGTGACCGATGTCAACGAACGGGCAACATATCAAGGAGACACGAGATGCCCTTGCAAAACATCCTCGAAGTCGAGTTGTTCGATGTTTGGGGAATTGACTTCATGGGGCTCTTTCCATCCTCGTGTGGAAATCTTTACATACTTCTTGTCGTCGACTATGTATCCAAATGGGTCGAAGCCATTGCCACACCAAATTGTGACTCCAAAACCGTACATCAATTTCTATAGAAAAACATATTTGCACGGTTTGGGGTACCTAGAGCCATCATCAGTGACGAGGGCAAACACTTCGACAACAGACTCATTGTTGCGACATTGAAGAAATTTGGTGTCACACACAAAATTGCCACGACATATCACCCGCAGACCAATGGGCAAGCTGAGATATCCAATAGGGAGTTGAAGAACATCCTCAAAAAAGCGATTAACCCATCCCAAAAGGATTATTCGCTTTGGCTTGATGATGCCTTGTGGGAATATAAAACGACTTAAAAAATCCCATTGGGAATGTCCCCATATTGACTTGTGTACGGCAAATCTTGTCACCTACCAGTTGAAATCAAGCACAAGGCATATTGGGCCATTAAAACGGTGAACATGGATTGGGAAAATGCCAGACAGAAAAGACTCGTAGACCTAAATGAACTAGAAGAATTCCGAGCATTGGCATACGGCAATTCGAGAATATATAAGGAAAAACCAAACGATGGCACGACAGCAAGCTACTGCCGCAACAATTCCTGCCCGGGTAGACAGTCCTCCTCTTCAATTCTCGATTGAAGTTACTTTCAGGGAAACTACGATCTCGATGGTCTGGCCCGTTCAAAGTTGTTAATACATTCCCCCATGGAGTTGTGACAATTAAATAAACCAAGGATGGACACGAATTCAAAGTGAATGGACAGCGGCTGAAGCACTACAATGGCACACATGTCAATAGGGACAGAGAAGTGCTCACTTTAGGATATGCATCCCCATGCACTTCTTTAGTGTCTTAAATTTTCTTTTTCCTCTTATTTTTATTTTTCTGTTAATTTGTTTTTGTTTTTAGGATTTAGAATTTTAATTAATTTTATCTACTTTTATTTTTAATTTCCATATTTTTAAACTTTTTAGGAATAAAATATTTTCTTCTTGTTTTTTAGGATGAAGATCAAGAAAAAAAAGGAGATAGGTCAATGACTAAGTGAGAGGAGTCCTCTGCCGCAGCGGCATAACCCGCCCAACGGTCCAAAATTCACAACGACTATATCTATCGGGCAGAGACTGTAACGAGCAGAAATTATAAAGACTAGTAGCCGTAACGGTTAGTTCTGTCGCGCCCGTATTTAATGCCGCAACGAAAATGTTTGCCAACCTCTATATAAAGGCCACACCTATCTCAACTGTTCATCATTCAACCATTCTCTTCTATTCCCTTGCTTCTTCCAAAGCTTTAGTAATTTCTTTTTGCTTTCTCACAACTTCTCTAAATTTTTGCAAGATGACTCTAAAAATCCAAAGAGGAGAAAGCTCTCGGGCCACCGAGGAGACCCCATTCAAAAGGTTCGCCCCACCGGAGGTGGAACAAAGATTCAACCAACGCTTCATCGGCCGCCTAGTGTGGGAAGAGCAAGGCTTTCACTACACCGCCAGCGACAACTATGGTATTGATAACTTCCTCTTCGAGAAGATAAAGCATTAACAATGGCAAATCTTTTACCAACAATCAGGGAAGACAAATGTCTCTTTCTTACGGGAGTTCTATGCACATAGTCCGAACCCCCACGTCCCCTTCGTCTATGTTCGAGGTCAAGCCATTCTCATTGATCTCGAAAGCATCAACAAATATTATGGGATATACGTGAATATCGACGAGCACAAGGACTTCATGGATGCCCTCACCAACTCCGACTACGAGGCAATTAAAGATGAATTGTGTGTTACTGCCACAACATGGAATGTCAGGAAAATAGAGGAATGGTAAATCACCGAAGGCTTCAGCCAGAGGCTAGACTTTGGAATACTTTTGTCAAACGTTGTCTACTGTCCACATCTCATAACAGCACAGTAGACAAACCTAGACTTGCACTCATCCACTCCATTATGCATAAGTGCATCATTAAGCTATTATTTGTAACGAGATCTATGAGTGCAGCAAAAAGGATCAAGGCCGCCTCTACTTTCCCATACTCATCATCGGACTTTGCCAAAGAAAGGGTGTTCCTACCGACCCAACTGATATCTACACACCCGAGAGGACAGGATGGGACAGAGATGCCTAGTACAAGCTGATGCAAATCACCGAGGCAGAACCACAATCAACACCAATGCAGGTCTATGGGCGGCAACCTCGGGCAGTGACCCAACAGCTCCCCAGCATACAGCCGTCAAGGCAGTCACACTCCACCATATTATCCAGCACTTGGAGGTCATGGACACCCGACATAGATTGTTCATGGAATTTATGAGGGACTTCAGCAACCCCATTGTCCAATTTATCCAAGAGAAGTTCCCCACTCAAACTGTGCCATTTCCAAGCTTCCCCGCCGATGTCCTTGTCCCACCAACAAGAGCAGCCTATGCTGCGACAACTCCAACATACTCTGCCTTGGCAACGCATCAGTACTCTGCCTCACATGTTCTAGATCCTACCTCTGCCGCCGCCATCTAACGCAAAGGCAAAGCTCCTGCTGACGCCCCTCTGCCACGGCAACACAAAGGCAAGGCACAGCCCCGGTCAACACTCCTTCTACCGCGGCATCACACCATACAGGCCAGGGTCTTGCTACACCACATTCGGACGAGCTGATCGTCATCGAACAAATTTCTGATTGGACAAACACAGTTCGATCTCTTAGCAAGATGTTCAATGAAGTTGCGTCCAAGAAGCGCAAAGCCGCCTGAATAGAGGAGTTGCACATTGCCACGGACGACGATGAAGAGGTAACAAACAAATGTGCACCAACTCCGCCGGCAGCCACTCCAACTGGGACCACTCCTCCGACGCATACCCAGCCACCACGAACCGTCGAAAGGGTCACACACAAGGCAATGAAGAGGAAATTGATCGTACATTACTCCAATGAGAATTTCTCTGATTCCCCATCACTCTAAATTTTATTTTCCTCTCTTGATGTTATTTTGCTCTTTATTTTTGTTGTGATGATGCATTGAGGGCAATGCAAATTTTGAGTTTGGGGGCATGTAGTTGCTGCTTCAGCAGTTCTGTCGCAGCATCTGTTGTCTTTGTAGCAATGCAGTAATATTTCCTAGTTTAGCACTTGCTTTAACACTTGCATGTTTCTTTAATTTGACTTAGACTTTCCTAGACATGCAAAACTCTTCCAATGATGAAAACTACCTTAGCACATCAAAATACTCTTTAGAGATTAGGATGACTATTAGGAAACACTTAGAATCATACTATGGGGGCTGAAAATGAAAACACACTTTTGTGACTCGTATGGTTTAAGGAGTTCTAGGACACTTAGGACATAGACTTGCTTAGAAAGAAAATTTTGAGAAAGAAGTTAGAGGTGCCTAACACCGGCTCTAGCTTAAGGAAGCCCTAGAGGTGCCCGAAACTGGCTATAGTCGGTTAGATTGCTAAATTTTTTTTACCCAAGTTAAGTAGGTTAATGCTTAAGTGTTTACTTAGAACCCAGATAATCATATTGTTCACAAATCATTCACACACTCACGAGCATCATAGTGTAATTCTGAGTAATTCCTTTTGTCATCCGAAAAATCTAATCATGTATTTTCAAGTGCTAGGTCATGAGGAAGAGGGCAAGTTGAAGCAATCCCTATGAAGATTAAAAACTTTGGTGAGTATTTATTTTCTACTAGATACATTGCTTGAGGACAAGCAATAGTTCGAGTTTGGGGGTGTGTTAAGTGTGTAAAAGTCCTATACTTTCACCCTCTTTCTATGACGATTATTGCTAAAACTCCACTCTCTTTAGTTGCATTATACCATTTTTGCATCAATCACAATTATTTCATGATTATTCTGCTTGACCCTTATGTTTTGATTATTTGGTGGAAAAAGAGGTAATGTTTGGTGTATTTTGTGCTTTGCAGGTTTCACCCATTGTCGGGGCAGGCGATACCGAACGGGCAGCTAAGGAAAAAGAGGAGCAGTGCAGAAATCATCCCCTGATGGTCCAGAACGAGCCAGCTTCTACTGAGGGAAGCTGAAACCAAGAAGTCGAAGCCCTGCTGAGCAGAGAAAATTCATAGACTACTACCGAGGCACCATATGCAACGCTGCCGCGGCAGAAGTTCCGGAAGGAAAAAACATGCAAAGTGGGACGTGAATTGAAGAACATAAAAGGCTGGATTTTTCTACGTGCTTTGTATGACGGTTGAACCACGAGAAGAGTACGAAAAAGCCGAAGGAAGGTCAAGGGAGCATTCTACACAAATAGGAGGAATTCAAGGGAGGAAAATATAATACTTAAAAGAAGATCTTTTCTTTTAAAGTATTCAATTCCACGCAAATAGGATCAATGGAGCATTGATCATGTTCTAGCAATCTTATCGAGAAAGAGTATTGTGAGGTTATCTACTTGTTTAATATCGGAAGAATTAAACTCAAGAAACGAATAAGCATGGTTTTCATCCTAACAGTGGAAGCCAACTCGGCTTAGGAATAAGTTGGAGTTTCAACGACTAAAAGGAGCGTGAAATTGGTTGGTGTTCACTCTGGTTTATGCTGGGAAGTATCATCAAGACTTTCACATCGACAGTGTTTTGACTTGGGACAAGAAGAAGCCATAGACGGATGTTATGTCGAACCTTGAAAGAACCATTGGTTGCCGAGGCAAGGGATTGCCGAAGCAGCTAGTGAGTTTCCTCTCTGTCGCAGCAGTAGCGAAGGCTGTTAACAAGGCAGATTGGTGTCGTTGCATTCAAATGCCAAGACAAGTTCAATTGGATTCCACACTAAAACGCAGCACAATCTGACCCATTCTCTCATCTTGAATTCTAAACTTTTACTTATTTCCTTGAGTTTATGATTATTAGTTTTATTAAAACCCAAAACTCCTCTATTTGTGATTTTACTTTTACTTTTCTTTTTCAGTGCAAGAAGGTAAATGAAGGAAGCCATCCCAATCCATGTGGAGACGATACTCTAATACTTATCATTATATTACTTGAGACGTGTACACTTTCACTAATTGCGGAGCACCTTTTACACGCAACAAGCTTCTCCAATGGTGACTTGTCAACCTACGCACGAAAAAACCACACATCCACACGTTGAGATAATAAAGCTTTGTGGTACATTTTTACTCTACCACAATTCGTGAATATCATAAAATAAGCACGCAAGTTAAATATAGCCAAGAGAGTATAGATAAGGCTTGCTATCTATGAGTTTTCGTCTAGCCTACACTAGCTAGAGTTCTTAGATCACCTAACTCAACGCATCAACAAGTCAACAAGAAGTCTTACCGGATTCACAAGCTTTCTCATACTTGAGATCATATAGCCCATCGAGTCACTCGAGCTCACATAGCCCATCGAGTAAAACATACCATGTAACACCCCTTCCCGGCCTGGTCGAGAACCGGTCGAAAAGTGCTATCGATGAATAGTACGGTGATCGGTGCAATGAAATTTCAATTCATAAACGATACGTGAACAATGTTATACTATAAAACATTACCGAATATTCATCTTAGTCCAATTTACCCAATATGAAATGATAATTAATCATTTAGGACCAATTCTTAAACTATTACAAGTTTTAAGGACTAAACTATAAATATGATAATTTAGAGGTCTTTAGATGCAATTGATTATACCATAATAAATATCAATACAATATTAACAAGTCTGTAAATTTTCATACAATTCGGAATTCATTTACTCATCCAATTGATTTGTCTAAAATTCAGTGACCAATCTGTAAACAATGTAAACCTTCAATCTATGTCTTTTAACCAACTTAACTAACCCTGTATCAAAACACCTTGATGTCGTTTCGATACGGGTATACGATGGTCAACATGGGTTGACTTTGCCCAAACCCCATATCAGTACATGTAAACCCTATTTCGATACGAGTTGACTTTCATTGACTTTGACCATTGACCCATTTCGATACAGGTTAGGCTCGTATCGAAACAAGGAATTCCAGTGGCAAAACGTTTCGATACAATCCCAAACCGTATCGATACACCGTATTTTTTAGGTTCAATTATTCTTAACCGTATAGATACGCCATTACCTCGTATCGATACGGCTTGACCTGTAATGACAGATTTTTGCTGGTTTTTGATTGAATTGACTTACCAAACGGTGTTCAAATGCAATGAAACTTTACACACAATATTTCAAGGTTAGAAAATACTGGCATGCCAAATTTCATGATCATTTGAATATGTTTACTAGATTTTCACCTATGTGAGCCATATATGCCATTTTTACCAACTTTTAGCCATACCAAAAGTCGTTTTAGGGCCTTTAATAACATTACAACTTATACACATTACAAGCATACCAAAATGGGCACAAAAGACTAGTTCAACTACTTTGCCACCTTCCTAGGAGTTCATAAGGTCAAAATATATTACTTTTGGCTTGTAGTGACTTGTCTTGTTGCGACTTATCCGATCTTCCGCAATGGTCGATTCCTTAACCTGAATTGCATGAGATGAGACACATTAGGCATACTTTGCCTAGTGAGGTAGTCATATACAATGTAAATATCAATGAGTGATGCATGTACATATTATCATGCTTATTAATATCAATATCATGCTCCAATATACAATGTTTAACACATCAATTTCTTAATTAACCCTTGGATTGAATCAAGATAGTTGATACGCGAATTCCTACGCCTCGCCAAATCAATGAATGGTCTAGTCCCACCACCTCGCCAATATGACCAATACCAAAACACATCCCTCCGCCTCGCCAAATCAATATAGGACGTAGCCTTAGCAATGTAGTCCACCCGTACACTTAGCTCATTAATTCTATGGCATGAATTCTAGTCGAAATTGGGTTTCGGTGATCGGAGATCTCACATCGATAATGTCTAAATAGATTTCGCCAAATCATGCACTTAAGAATAGCAATAATATGAGATAGAATGCATACAAAATATAAGACTTTTGAGCATTTTATATCAACCTAAACCCAATTAAGCCGGTTTTGGCACTTTACAAAATAATGTAATTAATGCATAGAGGGCCATAATGCAGCTTAATTGGGTGTAGGTTGATGTAAAGTGCTCAAAAGTCTTATAATTTATATGCATTCCATCTCATATTATTGCTACTCTTAAGTGCATTTTAGGCATATTTAGGCACATGCATTCATTATTTACAGTATTTTTTACTTTACCATGTTTCTGTTGAATATATTTGATTTGGTAAGAAAATATACTATTTTAGTTTAGTTTTAGTTTCAGATGCTAGAAGCTGTCAGGAGGAGGAGAAATCAGAGGAGCAGATGCTGAGGCAACAAACCAAAGAGCTGTACTGAAGCAGTTCAACATAGAGAGAGATGCTGTCGAGTAACTGTCGCCGCCATATTTGTCACCCAGGGCAGGAACGTGAGGAATTGGTGAATTGGAGTGCGATCGATAGAGAATAATTTTCTAAGTCCATTGAGCCCATCCACTCAATTTAGTGATGCCGGAAACAGCAGACAGAGCCGCCAAAGGAGAATATCAATGCTTGCTTGCGGCACAAGGCAACGACAAGAGAAATCCAAATTAAAGTCAGATTTAAAGGTTGCATTTAATGTAAAAGCTACTTTATCATGAGGAAGACTACTACTCCATGAAGGACTTAACCTAGGTCATGCTCTATATATACTTGATCATATTTTGTATTTTAGAGAGAGAGTAGGGTTTTTCTAGTCGGGAATAGCATAGTTCTCTCTTGTGCTTCCTTGCCACCGCTATGTTCTAATTTCTCTTAGGGTTTGGGTTGTGTTGTAGGGTAGTGTGAGAATGGTTGTTTAGGATTAAAGTTTGTATTTGCAATAAGAATTCAAGGTTTGCTTATTTCATGTTCTTCACTGTTTGCAATTAAGTTCGAAAGATTGATTGTGAGCAATCCATTTGTTTGGCACGAGAGAGTCAAACTCACGAAAGAAGTATGCATGATCTCATCCATACCAGGTGTTGATCAATCCAGCCTAGACATAGGTTTGGGTTTAAAGCGGCTAAGAGAGGACGAACCAAAGTTTGTTGTTCATTGCATGATTCACACCGACGGGTATTATCTACAGCGGGCATCAATAGTATTCTAACTTAGACATAAGCATAATCACTTCAGAAGTGTCCTGCCGAGCCTTGAAAGACTGTCGAGCTTGCCGCCGAGCCATTCATCCATTCTTGCCAAGGCAGCGAAAGTTGTTGAAGCACCAATCTGCCATCATCCGCCGAGGCAGCACAGTCTGGTAGCGCAATACATCTTAACCTATTCAACGCAGTTTCACACTACGAAGCAGCATAACCTGACTCATTCTATCAACCTGATCTCTTCCTTAAATTACTTGTGTTTATTTACTTTTCTTTTAAACAAACTGAAATTTAATTGTGCATTTAAATATTCTCTGTGCAGGGATATACATTCGAATTTGGATGTCCTATCTTCGTGGGAGACGATATCTATTATACTATAACTTGACAAGAGTGTGCACTTGCGCTCATAATAGGAGAACTCCCAAACGCTCTACAAGTTTTTGGCGTCGTTGCCGGGGATTGGCAACAATAAATTCGTCTTTATTTTTCTACACTTTTATTGCATTTAATTTCAGGTTTTATTTTTCCTTTTATTCGAAAAAAAGAATTTTACAGTGTTCTTGTCTAGTATATGACCAGAGCCCACCCGTCATCCGAAATTGTTTACATAGACGAGATCGAACGAAGAGCAAGAAAACTAAACAAAGAAGCAAGAGAAGCCCTCGAAAAAGCTAAGGAAAAAGGTAAATCAGAGGCAGTCATGCATAACGGCCAAGACAACAACCCTGTTAACAATGCCCGAGACAACATAGACGGGAAGCAAGATCCGCCGCATGGGCAACAACCCCCATTTCAGCTCAAGCAGAAACAATATATGCGCACCACTAGGGACTACTTGGAGCACGACTTCAAAGGATTTCATCGATCTGTGGCAGAGCCTGAAATTGAAGCAGATCACTTCGAGCTGAAACCAGTGATGATCAATATGATAAACACATTGGCGCAATTTGGAGGAATTGCCACGGAAGATGCTCGGCAGCACTTTAAGGGGTTCCTTGACATTTGCAGATCTTTTAAGATACATGGAGTCCATCAAGATGTGCTTAAGCTGAGACTATTTCCCTATTCAGCGAGGGATAGGGCAAAACAGTGGCTGAATAACCAATCGGCAAGATCGTTTAGCACTTGGACAGAATTGTACAAGGACTTCATAGACCGTTTTAGCCCTTCTAACGTAACAAACATGTTAAGAAATGAGATCACTTCTTTTCGATAAGGGGATGATGAACCGATGTATGAAGCGTGGGAACGGTACTAACAGATGCTAAACAACTGCCCGCTTCATGGTTTTCCAACCTGGACTCAAGTGTCAATGTTCTACAATGAAGTCAATCAACTTACGAGAATGATGCTTGACGTTTCAGCCAATGGAATTATCCTAGATAGACCACCAGAGGAGGCACTATAGATTCTAAACAGGATCACGAAAAACAACTACAAATTCTCTACAGCCAGTCGCCGCGGCGTGAGGTGGCCAGCTATTGCAAATGAAGTAGAAACCACCGAATCTGTCACTGCTCGCCTGGATAAACTAACACAACTGGTGATGAATATGGCCAAATCCACTAAGAAAACATATGAGGTTAAAGCTGCGGAGCCCTTCTGTGGCGAGTATGGGGCAACCATGATTCCTCCGAATGCAACGAATCTGCCAAATTCATGGGAACATATGAGAGGAAAAACATGCCCAACACTAACACGTACAATCTGGGCTGGAGAAAGCATCCAAACTTCTCATGGAGTAATCCTAACACGACTGCAAATCCAACCCAGCAACATGGAGGATATCAGCAGAACCTGTCCCGACAACAGCTTCTACAGCAACAGAATACGAACAATAATTCACTCGAATCCACTTTACATACTATTATGTCTTGTACTAGTGATTTTATTGTTCATATTGATAAATTTATTGACAAGGTTGAGTCCTTCATGGACATGACTAAGATGCGGTTGCAAAATCAGGAGGCAGCAATCAAGAACCTGGAAACCCAGTTCGGGCAGTTCACTCAGATCATAAACAACAAGTCAATGGGTGCATCATCCATCAACATAGAGGCAACATCAAAACCCACTTATCAACAATGTAAAGCAATAACGAGAAGAAGCGGGAAAAATTGGCTGATCCCAGAGTTGAGCAGCCAAAGGAACGTCAACCAGAACAGCCCGTCATGGAAGCACCACAAACTGAGGCCCAGATATATGACAACAGCCCTGAAACAGATTATCCTGAACCCCCACAGATTCGATTTCCTTGTAAGGAACGCATCCAGGACATTCGTCTGCCGCCGCCATTCCCCCAAAGATTCAAACAGCAAAAGCAAGAGCACCAGTTCAAGAAATTTATAGATATATTTAAGCAGGTTCACATCAACATCCCACACATGGAAGCCACACAAAACATGCCAAATTATGCGAAATATTTGAAAGATATGGTTTCTAAGAGAAGGAGAATTGGGGAATTCGAGACGATAGCTATCACCGAAGAGTGCATGGAAATGCTGCATAACAAGGTGCCGCCCAAGAGGACAGATCCAGGAAGCTTTGTTATTCCATGAAAGATAGGCAACAACCATGACATGAGAGCTCAATGTGACTTAGGAGCCAGTATAAACTTGATGCCCAAGGTTGTATTTGACAAATTAGGAATTGAGAAAGCAAAACCAACTTTCATCATGCTCAAGTTAGTTGACCATTCCTTTGTGCAACCAAAGGGAAAAGTCGAAGACATCCTTGTACGAGTGGGCAACTTCATTTTCCCAGCTAACTTCCTCATCTTTGATTGTGAGGCAGATGAGAACGCCCCCATCATTCTTGGGCGACCATTCTTGGTCAAGGGCAGAATATTAATAGATGTAGAGAATGGGGAGCTAATAATGAGGGTAGATAAGCAGAGCATAAATCTAAATGTCTTGCAACCCATGCACCCAGCCAAGGATAAAGAATGATGCAAAGACACACAGGCTTCCAAAATCAGCATAGAGATAGAGTAGGGCAGTAGCCACCAGGGTAAAAAGCAAGGCAGAACTATGGACCCCGAGGAACAAGAAGACCCACCAGGAAGAAAAGCAAACCAACACAGGAAGTGGTTATGTTTAGGAGATGCATCTCAATATACTCCCAACATAACTTAACTTATTTTTAATTTATTTCTTTTCTTTATTTTTATGTTTTAGGAGTATATTTTAATTACTTAGGACTAGATTTTATTTTTAGCTACGTTGTTACTATTTATTCCCATCTCGCAACAATTTATCCAGATTCAGACCCTAAAGAATCAAGCCACCGCGCACAATAGAGGGCAGCACTGCTCAGCCAGCTGCCACAACCCGCAATTGACGGCATAGCAGATAACTCCTCCAAATCATCTCCACCATCTAACAACAACTAAGTCTAAGTTTTCTTTCCCTGTCTTATGTCTATTTTTCAGTTTTAGTTCTATTTTTTCCTGTTTTTAATTTGAAGCATTGAGGGCAATGCCCATCTTGAGTTTGGGGGGATTAGCACTCATTCGTTGTTTAGGCATTCTTAGATCATATAGTTTCATATGCACTTGCCTTTAAGTTAATCAAAAGAAAATTTTTGTTAGAACTTGTGCCTATGATAGAAAAAGTTGATCTTAATTTTTCGCACCATTAAAATTGAACTTAATTTTGGGGAAAGGCATGAAGAAAACTCAGAATTTTTCTATAATTGCCAAAAATCATCAACACTACTGTTACTTGCTGAATTTGAGTGAATTTTTGGTAAACACTGCTTGCTTGAATTATTTATAAAATTCTAACATGGTTGCAGGCAGCTGCCGCGGTAGACAACAAACAGAAAAAGAAAAGCACTATCACGGCAGGAAAAAAGAAAGATATGGTGTTTTACCCTAGAGGTGCCCGGAACAGGCTCTAAAAAGAATCATGTGCCAAGGAAACTCCACTGCTATCAAAGTCCATGTATCTGAAATTTTTTGAAGTGATAGACAAATTAGCATGAGTGAATGAAAGTCTTCATGGGATGACTTACTCAATGGGTTCAGGGTTTGTAGTTTGCTCCTATCAGAATTTCAGACCTAAAGAGTAGTTGTGATGAGCAGAAGCCCTTACGACCATGATTACAAATTGTGCTTAATTTTGTTGCCTCGGCAGCAACCTTATAATACCTTGACAACATCTTTGTAAACTTAGAATAATCTTCATATTCAACCTGTACACAGTTTCTGCACACACTGTACTGGCATTATAGTTTATGTAACCCCCTTAACCCGGCCCAGACGGATGAACCGAATTAAGAAGTTTACACGGGGAAAACCAAAGTCAACCCGAAAATCAACCTTGATTAACGACCTTTTTTTTCTTTTTAAACTTGTCTAAATGCATATTATCCCTAGACATGGTCATACAATCAGCATACTCAAAGATCATAACCATCAGAGAACATTCAGGGCCCCAAATGCACAAATTAAGACTTTAGGGACCAAATTGTAAATTCTGAAAATTATAGAACTTAACCCAATTAAAAGTTACCAACTTGAAATTAATCATCTTTCATGCTTCTCTGCCAAATTTCAGCTCAAACGGACATCTCAAACTCATACAATTGCATAAACAAGATTCAGGACCAAAACGCAAACATTTCAAAACATTTAACCATCAAATTCCGAGCCCAGCGGTCGGGTGTTCCGAAACAGGAAGGACCTGTTCCGAAACGCGGGACCATTCCGCAACGGGTTCCAAAACGTGGCTTGGCAGAGGCCAAACCGTTCCGGAACAGTTCCTTCCGTTTCGGAACGCCCAGGCCATTTCAGGCCCCCGTTCCGATACAGTAGCACCTGTTCCGAAACAGGTTGCCCAGATTGCAGAAAAGTTGTTGGTTTATCACTTAATTGACCTATCTAACATGCTCCAAATGCAACCAAATTATACCAGCAAGTCATTCAACATACAAGGAACATAATTGCATCAACCAAACATCAACATGGCATCAATTATGAAAATCCCCAATTCTATAGACATACATCCTACTTAGAAAACCATGAAATCTTCAAATCACCAAATCACATACCAAGAGACCAATTACAAACTCAAACATTATTGACAACATAAATCCAACTTAGGGAGTCCAAAACATCTCCCAAAACAACAACATAGGTCCCCCATTGCCAAATACCTAAAAGCTAATAGTTTTGAGAAAATGTTCACCATACATGAGCTTAAAACCTTCACTTGGATGCTTGACTTCCTTGCTGCCCCAAAATGCACTTCAATGCTCTACATTATTGGTTTAAGAAAAGAGAGAGCGTAAGCAAAAGCTTAGTGAGGAATGCTCATTTAAAACCACACAATAATGCATTAATAAAACTCATTTATAAACCTTAGTTCAACATCATTTGTACATGCTCAAAAGCATTTAGAACAAGCAATTCATGCTTCAAATTCATTACATGTCATATTGGCAACAAGTGATACATTCAACATAAGATCCATATATGGACTTTTAAACACCATTGTGATCTTACAATTTCCAAGGACCACACATGGACTTTTAAACACCATTGTGTCCTTAACAAGGTTCATCCATGGACTTTTAAACACCATGACAAGGACCACACAAGGACTTTTAAACACCTTTGTGTCCTTAACAAGAATCATCCAAGGAGTTTTAAACACCTTGATGTTCTTAAATAACAAGGCTTACACAAGGAATTTTAACCACCTTTGTAACCTTAACCAAGAACCAACCATGGACTTTTAAACACCATGTTGTTCTTAAAATTCATAAGATTCACACAAGGACTTTTAACCACCTTTGTGATCTTAACCAAGAACCAACCATGGACTTTTAACCACCATGTTGTTCTTAAATAAACAAGGCTCACACAAGGACTTTTAACCACCTTTGTGACCTTAACCATCACTTGCCAATATGCATCATTAACAACAATATTCCACTGTTTTAAAGCATTTAACAAAGCCATAAACATCATGCATCTTTAAGCATCAAACCACATTAAAACAATGTTCAAAAACAAGGATCTCTTACCTTGAGCATCCTTCAACACATGGCTTATAATCTCAGCAAATAAACATGCTAAATATGCTTTCAAAACAGGATTTAAACATGCAAACAAACCACATTGCATACAACCAATCCATGGTTCATCATCAAGAGAGTTTTTCCGAAAACTTACTCTTGAGCTTAGCTAAGTTTCTTAGACTTAAACTAAGCTCCCAAACCTTCAAAACATGGGTTTCAAAGCTGAAAACCAAAATCCACTCACCGATTCCGTTTCGCCACTTGCCGAAACACCAATCAAGCTTCCGGATCACCACCACAAGGATCCAAAGATGACTCCCCTGTTTTAAACACATCAAAGCAGAGGATTAATGCATCATCATGCATTAATATCTTCAATGAAAGCACCTAAACCCGCTGCTCTCATCCACACTCCATTTTCGACTACCAAACACAACCGAAAATGCATCCAAACAACTCCACAACACTACCCAGCCATAATCCATCAAATCAAAACATCCTTAAACATCAATTAACATCCAAAAAGGATCTAACCACGCCCTTATACCTCCAGCTATAACAGATTGACAAGATCACTACAAAAACAACCAAAAACTCAAGCAAAACTTAGGAAATTCAACCTATTCGGGATTGCATTGATTAAACCTCAATTCCTCATCAATTTAACATTCATTTAACATCTAAAAGACACCTCAAATCACTGCTCAAACAGATCATGCGAATTTTAATCAAAAATCAACCAAATCTTGCATTTAAAAGCCAAGATCAAGAACACAACCTTAAAACCTTTTATAAAACACAAATTAAGGATTGAGAACTTGGGAATTTCAGTAAAGAACTGAGAGTTTAGAGGAGAAGGACATTCTTACCTCCAAACTTGAGTTTTCTCCCTTTTTGGAACCAAATTCTTGAAAATCCACTTAGCAAATGCAAAGGTTTTGTTGAAGAGATGATTGAAGATCAAAAGAGAATTGAAATGAGTTATTTAGGTGACAAAATCAGAGGGAAAAGCTCTGGAGAAATGTGTTTGGCTTGAGAGAAAAGATGAGAGAAAATGAAAATGGAAATTTGGAAAGTTAGTTAGAAAATGCCAAAATATCTTCCTTCCTTTTTAGTTTTATTTAAAAACCACTAATTAAATCTTTAATATTTAGGAAAAATCTGGAGAAACTCCCATTGGGTAAATAGCTCCTTAAAGATTCAAAGTTTCAATCCTTTTTAAAACAGTCACACAATTTTCAAAAGTTACATTTTGGTCATCAACCAAAATGTCGCCCTTCCAAACCTCATTTTGTAAAATTGATTTCACCACACTCTTATATATAATAAAAGAGGATTTTAAGACATTTTTCCATATTTTTAATGCAACCCAAACTAGGCTTTCCTAAATTCACCTTTATATATTCGAACCGCACTCCGACCGAACCGGTCCGAATCCCAAAACTCCTAAGCCCAAAATTGGGGCGTTACAACTCTCCCCCCCTTAAGAAATTGCGTCCTTTAAATTTACCTGAAGGAAAGAGATACGGAAACTGCTTCAGCATGTCATCCTTCCGTTCCCACGTGGCTTCCTCAACACCACGATGCTTCCACAACACCTTTACCAACTCAATGGTCTTGCCACGAAGAACCTTGCTATCCGAATCCAGAACCTTCACCGGTTCCTCATCGTAGGTCAAATCCGGATTCAATTCCACTTCTTCCACAGGCATCACATGCGAAGGATCCGATCTATACTTCCGAAGCATAGAAACATGAAACACATCATGAATCTTTTCCAACTCTTGAGGTAACCTCAACTTGTACGCAACAGGACCCACACGCTCAATCACCTCGTATGGTCCAATGTACCTAGGGCTTAACTTACCCTTACGGCCAAACCTCATCACCTTTTTCCAAGGCGAAACCTTCAAAAACACACGGTCACCCATCGCATACTCAATCTCCTTACGCTTCAAATTCGCGTAAGACTTTTGCCGATCAGAAGCTGCCTTCAAACGCTCACAAATGAGCTTCACCTTCTCGGTGGTTCCTTTCAACAAAGTCGGCATCGAAACCAACTTCTAACCCGTTTCAGCCCAACAAAGAGGAGTCATACACTTCCTCCCGTACAAAGCCTCATAAGGTGCCATTTGAATACTTGCCTGATAACTATTGTTATAGGCAAACTCCACCAAAGGCAAATGTTTCTCCCAAGAGCCCTAAAACTCAATTACGCAGCACCTCAACATATCCTCCAAAACCTGGATAACACGCTCGGACTGACCATCCGACTGAGGATGATAAGATGTACTGAAATTCAACCGTGTACCCAAAGCTTGATGTAAACACTGCCAAAAACGCGATGTAAACCTCGGATCCCTATCCGACACCATCGACTTAGGCACACCATGCAGCCGCACAATCTCAACAATGTACAGCTCTGCAAGCTTATCCAAAGAATACGTAGTATGCACAGGCAAGAAATGCGCACACTTCGTCAGGCGATCCACAATCACCCACACTGAATTCTTCTTCGATGGTGACAAAGGTAAACCAGATACAAAATCCATGGTAATCCTTTCCCACTTCCATTCAGGAATTCTCAACGGTTGCAACAAACCTGAAGGAACCTGATGCTCAGCCTTAACCCGCTGACACACCATGCACTTGCTCACAAACTCTGCAACATCTTTCTTTAAACCCACCCAATAGTACTCATCACGAAGATCACAATACATCTTAGTACTACCTGGGTGCATAGCAAAAGGACTACTATGACCTTCAGTCAGAATAGCACGCCTTAACTCAGCATCATTGGGCACTACTATCCGACTCCCGAAACACAACACACCATCATCATTAAAACAGAAATCCGAAGGCCTACCCTCCGCGATATCCTGAACATGCGGTACCAAGGAATCATCCAGCAACTGCTTTTCCTTGATCAACTGAACCAAAGATGGTTTCACTTGCAACTCAGCCACAAGACCACCATCACGCGAAATACTCAAACTGGCAAACATAGCCCTCAACTCAACAGCCACCTTCCTACTCAAGGCATCCGCTACAACATTAGCTTTTCCAGGGTGATACTCAATCGTCAAATCATAATCCTTGAGTAACTCCACCCAACGTCGCTGCCTAAGATTCAACTCCTTCTGGGACATCAGATACTTCAAGCTCTTGTGATCCGTGTACACAGTACACTTCTCACCATACAGATAATGTCTCCAGATCTTCAAAGCAAAAACCATCGCAGCCAACTCAATATCATGCGTAGGATAATTGCGCTCATGCACTTTCAACTGCCGCGATGCATAAGCAACCACCTTACCCTCTTGCATCAGCACGCATCCCAAACCAACATAAGACGCATCACTATACACCACAAACTCTTTCCCTGATTCAGGCTGAACCAAGATTGGAGCTTGCGTCAAAGCTGCCTTAAGCTTCTCAAAAGCCTGCTGTCTCGCTTCCGTCCATTCATACTTAACATCCTTTTGCAACAACTTCGTTAAAGGTGCAGCAATCTTAGAAAACCCATCCACAAACCTCCGGTAGTATCCTGCCAAACCAAGGAAACTACGGACCTCATGAACAGACTTAGGAACCTTCCAATTCATCACTGCCCCAATCTTCTGAGGATCAACACGAATCCCCTCGGTAGAAACCACATGACCAAGAAACACCACTTCACTTAACCAAAACTCGCACTTGCTCAGCTTGGCATAAAGCTGATTCTCCAACAAAGCTTGCAGCACAATCCTCAAATGCTCTTCATGCTCCTCCTCAGTACGCGAGTACACGAGGATATCATCAATGAATACCACAACAAACTTATCCAGGTATTCATGAAACACACGATTCATCATGTCCATGAAAGCTGCAGGAGCATTTGTCAAACCAAACGGCATCACAAGGAACTCATAATGCCCGTACCTTGTTCTGAAAGCTGTCTTAGGCACATCCACATCCTTTACCTTCAACTGGTAATACCCTGACCTCAAGTCAATCTTAGAGAACACAGCTGCTCCCCGAAATTGATCAAAAAGATCATCAATTCTCGACAAAGGATACCGATTCTTGATAGTCAACTTGTTCAGCTGACGAATGAAACCACGATCAAGCAACTCTTGCAACTGCGTCTTCAGCTCTTTCAGCTCTTTAGGTGTCATTCGATAAGGGGTAATAGACACAGGAGTTGTATTTTCATACAGCTCAATTCCAAACTCCACCTCACGATTAGGAGGTAAACCAGGCAACTCTTCAGGAAACACACCAGGAAACTCTCGCACAATCCTGATATCTTGCACACGCAACTCCTTAGAACTAGGATTCATCACAAAAGCTAGGTAAGCTTCACATCCTTGCCTCAGCATCCGGCTCGCCTCCAACGTAGACACCACATTGGCAAGAAACTTCACATTCTCACCAACCACAACCACCTCATAATTATCCGCAAGCTTCAACAAAACTCGCTTATTCTCACAATCCACTACAGCACGTTGCTCAACAAGCCAATCCATACCAATGATCACATCAAAACCATAGAAAGGCAACTCCATAAGATCAACATGAAAAACATGATCTTGCACAACCAAATGACATCTTCTATAAAGCTTACGAGTCACAACAGTCTCACCAAAAGAACTAGTGATGCGCACACCAACATCCAAAGACTCAACAGGCAAACCAAGCAATTCAGCATGCTCACGCAATATGTATGAGTGCGTAGATCCAGAATCAATCAAGGAAAGTAATGACAAGGATTGCAAAGTAAAAGTACCTGCGATCACATCCGCGTCATTTCTTCCCTCCCGCTGAGCATACACTCTAGCTTGGCCGCCACCCTCAGGCTGAATAGCCACAACATGAGCCACACCCCGACCACCTTCCTCTCTCCGCTGGAAGTTACCACGGCCGCGCCCACGACCTCTCTGTGGTGCAGCAACAACAGGAGCACGCACTTGGCCACCAGCCAACATAGGACACTCTCTCCTCATGTGATCCGTAGATCCACAGTTCCAGCACGCATTACCAGCTGCCACAACATGAGCTTGCACCTCCCTCACAGCACGAGGACAATCACGTTTCATATGGCCACGTGAACCACATGTCCAACATGCACTCGGATCAACTCTAGGATTGCCTCCCCGAACAGGCGCACCACCACCTCGCTTAGCTGAGGACTGATACTTCTGATCACGTCCCTTCTTGTTTCGTCCACCACCGGAACTATACTCAGCAGTTCGCTTACCAGCACTTGACTCAGCACTTCTAGAAGATAAACCCAAGTTCATCTCAATATCCTTTGCTCGGCCCACCAGCACATCAAAATCATCATACTCGGTAGCCAGCACATACATCTTTAAATCCGTCACTAAACCATAACGGAACCTTTCACACCTCTCCCGCTCATCCGGAACAAGCTCAGGTGCGTACTGACTGAGTCGAACAAACTGGACCTCATACTCTGCCACAGACATGCTCCCCTGGGTAAGAGACATAAACTCCCTCTTCTTTTCATCTAGGTACCTCACACCTAGATACCTTCTCTTGAACGCGTTCTGAAAGAACGTCCAATTTACGTAAGCTTCCGCCATCCCAGCGATAGTGGTTGTCCACCACGTATAAGCATCATCTTGCAACAATGATACTACACAGCCCAGCTTTTGCACATCAGTGCAATTCATTTGACCCAAGATTCTCTTGGTACCCTCTAACCAAGACTCCGAACCTTCAGCTGACAAACCCCTGAACTCAGTCCCTCCCAGACTGCGCAAACGCTCCAAGGGTAGTCTAACTCCAGCATCTCCTTGATGCCCAGCTCCATGAGCTCCAGCTACCGCTGCTTGAAAATCTACAGTAATAGCTTGAATCAACACCGTCATGTCAGGAATAGCTTGCCCCCGACCAGCCTCAGGTCCAGCGACCCGAGCACCAGCTGCAGCTCCAGCTCCTTCACCCCCAGCACCACCACCACCAGGTGGAGGAGGTAAATCCACCACACTTTCAACATTCTCCTCATTCTCATTCTCATTTTGAGTCGTAGCTCGCACATTACTCCTCAACTCTATACGAGGTGCCATACTCTAACAATGCAATCACAATGCAAATAAACAAAGTCAGGCCCAGCAAGGTAAGCAATCCAAGTACTCAAGCTCATTTTCACTTAAAAATAATATCATTACATTATCTTTGATTTGGCAATGGGTACCCACAACATGCTTCATCACAGCACACACCTCAATTGTAACACATTTGCAATTCACTCATCATGCTTTCATTCAACAAGCATACAAAGCATACATACTTTAATCATTCACATAATCATTCCCAATTACTCGAGAACTCAGCTCTGATACCACCAAATGTAACCCCCTTAACCCGGCCCAGACGGATGAACCGAATTAAGAAGTTTACACGGGAAAACCAAAGTCAACCTGAAAGTCAACCTTGATTAACGACCCTTTTTTTTCTTTTTAAACTTGTCTAAATCCATATTATCCCTAGACATGGTCATACAATCAGCATACTCAAAGATCATAACCATCAGAGAACATTCAGGGCCTCAAATGCACAAATTAAGACTTTAGGGACCAAATTGTAAATTCTGAAAATTATAGGACTTAACCCAATTAAAAGTTACCAACTTGAAATTAATCATCTTTCATGCTTCTCTACCAAATTTCAGATCAAACGGACATCTCAAACTCATACAATTGCATAAACAAGATTCAGGACCAAAACGCAAACATTTCAAAACATTTAACCATCAAATTTCGAGCCCAACGGTCGGGTGTTCCGAAACAGGAAGGACCTGTTCCGAAATGCGGGACCGTTCCGCAACGGGTTCCGAAACGTGGCTTGGCAGAGGCCAAACCGTTCCAGAACAGTTCCTTCCGTTTCGGAACGCCCAGGCCATTTCAGGCCCCCGTTCCGATACAGTAGCACCTGCTCCGAAACAGGTTACCCAGATTGCAGAAAAGTTGCTGGTTTATCACTTAATTGACCTATCTAACATGCTCCAAATGCAACCAAATTATACCAGCAAGTCATTCAACATACAAGGAACATAATTGCATCAACCAAACATCAACATGGCATCAATTATGAAAATCCCCAATTCTATAGGCATACATCCTACTTAGAAAACCATGAAATCTTCAAATCACCAAATCACATACCAAGAGACCAATTACAAACTCAAACATTATTGACAACATAAATCCAACTTAGGGAGTCCAAAACATCTCCGAAAACAACAAAATAGGTCCCCCATTGCCAAATACCCAAAAGCTAATAGTTTTGAGAAAATGTTCACCATACATGAGATTAAAACCTTCACTTGGATGCTTGACTTCCTTGCTGCCCCAAAATGCACTTCAATGCTCTACATTATTGGTTTAAGAAAAGAGAGAGCGTAAGCAAAAGCTTAGTGAGGAATGCTCATTTAAAACCACACAATAATGCATTAATAAAACTCATTTATAAACCTTAGTTCAACATCATTTGTACATGCTCAAAAGCATTTAGAACAAGCAATTCATGCTTCAAATTCATTACATGTCATATTGGCAACAAGTGATACATTCAATATAAGATCCATATATGGACTTTTAAACACCATTGTGATCTTACAATTTCCAAAGACCACACATGGACTTTTAAACACCATTGTGTCCTTAACAAGGTTCATCCATGGACTTTTAAACACCATGACAAGGACCACACAAGGACTTTTAAACACCTTTGTGTCCTTAACAAGAATCATCCAAGGAGTTTTAAACACCTTGATGTTCTTAAATAACAAGGCTTACACAAGGAATTTTAACCACCTTTGTAACCTTAACAAAGAACCAACCATGGACTTTTAAACACCATGTTGTTCTTAAAATTCATAAGATTCACACAAGGACTTTTAACCACCTTTGTGATCTTAACCAAGAACCAACCATGGACTTTTAACCACCATGTTGTTCTTAAATAAACAAGGCTCACACAAGGACTTTTAACCACCTTTGTGACCTTAACCATCACTTGCCAATATGCATCATTAACAACAATATTCCACTGTTTTAAAGCATTTAACAAAGCCATAAACATCATGCATCTTTAAGCATCAAACCACATTAAAACAATGTTCAAAAACAAGGATCTCTTACCTTGAGCATCCTTCAACACATGGCTTATAATCTCAGCAAATAAACATGCTAAATATGCTTTCAAAACAGGATTTAAACATGCAAACAAACCACATTGCATACAACCAATCCATGGTTCATCATCAAGAGAGTTTTTCCGAAAACTTACTCTTGAGCTTAGCTAAGTTGCTTAGACTTAAACTAAGCTCCCAAACCTTCAAAACATGGGTTTCAAAGCTGAAAACCAAAATCCACTCACCGATTCCGTTTCGCCACTTGCCGAAACACCAATCAAGCTTCTGGATCACCACCACAAGGATCCAAAGATGACTCCCCTGTTTTAAACACATCAAAGCAGAGGATTAATGCATCATCATGCATTAATATCTTCAATGAAAGTACCTAAACCCGCTGCTCTCATCCACACTCCATTTTCGGCTACCAAACACAACCGAAAATGCATCCAAACAACTCCACAACACTACCCAGCCATAATCCATCAAATCAAAACATCCTTAAACATCAATTAACATCCAAAAAGGATCTAACCACGCCCTTATACCTCCATCTATAACAGATTGACAAGATCACTCCAAAAATAACTAAAAACTCAAGCAAAACTTAGGAAATTCAACCTATTCGGGATTGCATTGATTAAACCTCAATTCCTCATCAATTTGACATTCATTTAACATCAAAAAGACACCTCAAATCACTGCTCAAACAGATCATACGAATTTTAATAAAAAATAACCAAATCTTGCATTTAAAAGCCAAGATTAAGAACACAACCTTAAAACCTTTTATAAAACACAAATTAAGGATTGAGAACTTGGGAATTTTAGTAAAGAACTGAGAGTTTAGAGGAGAAGGACGTTCTTACCTCCAAACTTGAGTTTTCTCCCTTTTTGGAACCAAATTCTTGAAAATCCACTTAGCAAATGCAAAGGTTTTTTTGAAGAGATGATTGAAGATCAAAAGAGAATTGAAATGAGTTATTTAGGTGACAAAATCAGAGGGAAAAGCTCTGGAGAAATGTGTTTGGCTTGAGAGAAAAGATGAGAGAAAATGAAAATGGAAATTTGGAAAGTTAGTTAGAAAATGCCAAAATATCTTCCCTCCTTTTTAGTTTTATTTAAAAACCACTAATTAAATCTTTAATATTTAGGAAAAATCTGGAGAAACTCCCATTGGGTAAATAGCTCCTTAAAGATTCAAAGTTTCAATCCTTTTTAAAACAGTCACACAGTTTTCAAAAGTTACATTTTGGTCACCAACCAAAATGTCACCCTTCCAAACCTCATTTTGTAAAATTGATTTCACCACACTCTTATATATAATAAAAGAGGATTTTAAGACATTTTTTCATATTTTTAATGCAACCCGAACTAGGCTTTCCTAAATTCACCTTTATATATTCGAACTGCACTCCGACCGAACCGGTCCGAATCCCAAAACTCCTAAGCCCAAAATTGGGGCGTTACAGTTTAATTCTGAGGTAATTCATGTTATTTTCCTTTCACTAAACTAATGATAGGTGTCACGGTCTTGAGGTGCGAAATCAAGTTTAAAATAGGTTTTTCTTTCTGATTAGTGCAAGGGCAAGTATGTTTAGGATTTCATTGCTTGAGGACAAGCAATAGTTCAAGTTTGGGGGTGTGTAAAGTGCTCATAAGTCTTATATTTTGTATACATTGCATCTCATATTATTGCTATTCTTAAGTGCATTTTAGGCATATTTAGGTACATGCATGCACTATTTACAGTATTCTTTACTTTACCATGTTTCTGTTGAATATCTTTGTTTTGGTAAGAAAAGATATTGTTTTAGTTTAGTTTTAGTTTCAGATGCTAGAAGCTATCAGGAGGAGGATAAATTAGAGGAGGGGATACTGAGGCAGCAAACCAAGGAGATGTACTGAAGTAGTTCAACACAGAGAGATATGCTGCCGAGTAGCTGTCGCCGTCATATCTGCCGCCCAATGCAATAACTTGAAGAATTGGTGACTTGGAGTGCGAACGGTAGAGAATAATTTATTGAGTCCATTGAACCCATCCACTCAATTTACTGATGCCGGAAACAGCGGACAAGGCCGCCAAAGGAGAAGATCAAGGCTTGCTTACGGGATAAGGCAACGACAAGAGAAGTCCAAATTAAAGTCAAAGAAGTCAGATTTAAAGGTTGCATTTAATGTAAAATCTTCTTTACCGTGAGGAAGACTTCTACTCCAAGGAGGACTTAACCTAGGCCATGCCCTATATATACTTGATCATATTTTGTATTTTAGAGATAGATGAGAGTTTTTCTAGTCGGCAATAGTTTAGTTATCTCTTGTGCTTCCTTGCGGCCGCTATGTTCTAATTTATCTTGAGGTTTGGGATGTGTTGTAGGGTAGTGTGAGAACGGTTGTTTAGGATTAAAGTATGTATTTGCAATAAGAATTCAAGGTTTGCTTATTTCATGTTCTTCACTGTTTGCAATTAAGTATGAAATATTGATTGTGAGCAATCCATTTGTTTGGCATCGAGAGAGTCAAACTCATGAAAAAATTAAACACGATCTCATCCATACTAGGTGTTGATCAATCTAGCCTAGACATAGGTTTGGGTTTAAAGCGGCTAAGAGAGGGCGAACCAAAGGTTGTTGTTCATTGCACGATTCACACCAACAGGAATTAACTGCAGCGGGAATCAACAATATTCTAACTTAGACATAAGCAGAATCACTTCAGAAGCGTCTTGCCGAGCCTTGAAGAACTGTCGAACTTGCCGTCGAGCTATTCATCCATTCCACCTGCCAAGGCAGTGAAAGTTGTTGAAGCACCAATCTGCCATCATCCGCTGAGGTAGCACAGTCTGGCAGCGCAATACATCTTAACCTATTCAACGCAGTTTCACACTACGAAGCAGCATAATCTGGCCCATTCTATCAACCTGATCTCTTCTTTAAATTACATGTGTTTATTTACTTTTCTTTTAAACAAACTGAAATTTAATTGTGCATTTAAACATTCTTTGTGAAGGGATTTACATTCGAATTTGGTTGTCCAATCATCGTGGGAGACGATATCTTTTATACTATAACTTGACAAAAGTGTGCTTTTCCGCTCATAATTGGAGAACTCCCAAACGCTCTTCAAGTTTTTGGCGTCGTTGCCGGGGATTGGCAACAATAAATTCATCTTTATTTTTCTGCACTTTTATTGCATTTAATTTCAGCTTTTATTTTTACTTTTTATTCGAAAAAAAGAATTTAAAGTGTTCTTGTCTAGTATATGACCAGAGCCCACCCATCTTCTGAAATCGTTTACATAGACGAGATCGAACGAAGAGCAAGAAAACTAAAGAAAGAAGCAAGAGAAGCCCTCGAAAAAGCTAAGGAAAAAAGGAAAAGCAGAGGCAATCATGCATAACGGCCAAGAAAACAACCCTGTTAACAATGCCCGAGACGACATGGACGGGAAGCAAGATCCGCCGCATGGGCAGCAGCCCCCACTTCAGTCCAGGCAGCAACAGTATGTGCGCACCACTAGAGACTACTTGGAGCACGACTTAAGAGGATTTGATCCAACTATTGTAGAGGCTGAAATTGAAGCAGATCGATTCGAGCTGAAACCAGTGATGTTCAACATGATAAAAAAACATTGGGGATATTTGGAGGAACTGCCACGAAAGATGCTCGGCAGAACTTGAGGGGGTTCCTTGACATTTGCAGATCTTTTGAGATACATGGAGTCCATCAAGATGTGCTTAAGCTGAGATTATTTCCCTATTCACTGAGGGATATGGCAAAACAATGGTTGAATAACCAACTGACAGGGTCGTTTAGCACTTGGACGGAATTGTGCAAGGACTTCCTAGATTGTTTCAGCCCTTCAAACATAACATACAGGTTCAGAAACAAGATCACTGCTTTTCAAAAAGGGGATGATGAACCGATGTATGAAGCATGGGAACAGTACCAAAAGATGCTAAACAACTACATGTTTCACGGTTTTCCAACCTGGACTCAAGTGTCAATGCTCTACAATGGAGTCAATCAAACGACGAGAATGATGCTTGATGCTTCAGCCAATAGAATCATCCTAGACATACCACTAGAAGAGGCACTACAGATTCTGAACAACATCGGGAAAAACAACTACAAATTCCCTACAGCCCGCCGCGGCGGCGTGAGGCGGCCAGCTTTTGCAAATGAAGTAGAAACCACTGAATCTGTCACTGCCCGCCTGGATAAACTGACACAACTGGTGATGAATATGGCCAAATCCACTGAGAAAACATACGAGGTTAAAGCTGTGGAGCCCTTCTATGATGAGTATAAGGGCAACCATGATTCATCCGAATGCAACTAATTTACCAAATTCATGGGAACATATGAGAGGAACAGCAGGCCCAACACTAACACGTACAATCTGGGCTGGAGAAAGCATCCGAACTTCTCCTGGAGTAACCCTAACACGGCTGCAAATCCAACCCAACAACATGGAGGATATCAGCAGAACTTGTCCCGACAGCGGCCTTAGTAGCAACAGAATACGAACAATAATTGACTTGAATCCAATTTACATACTTTTATGTCTCGTACTAGTGATTTTATTGTTCATACTAATAAATTTATTGACAAGGCCGAGTCCTTCATGGACATGACTAAGATGCGGTTGCAAAATCAGGAGGCAGCAATCAAGAACCTAGAAACCCAGTTCGGGCAGTTCACTCAGATCATAAACAACAAGTCAATGGGTGCATCATCCATCAACACAGAAGCCACAACAAAACCCACTTATGAACAATGTAAAGCAATAACGAGTAGAAGTGGGAAACAATCAGATTATTCCAGAGTTGAGCAGCAAAAGGAACATCAACCAGAACAGCCTGCCATGGCAGCACCACAAACTGAGGCCCAGATAGATGACAACAGCTCTAAAACAGATGATACTAAACCCTCACATATCAGATTTCCCTGTAAGGAACGCGTCTAGGACATTCGTCTGTCGTCGCCCTTCCCTCAAAGATTCAAACAGCAAAAGCAAGAGCACCAGTTCAAGAAATTTCCAGATATGCTTAAGTATGTGCACATCAACATCCCACTCGTGGAAGCCATACAAAACATGCCAAATTATGTGAAATATTTGAAAGATATGGTTTCCAAGAGAAGGATAATTGGGGAATTTGAGACAATAGCTATCACCGACGAGTGCATGGTAATGCTGCAAAACAAGGTGCCGCCCAAGAGGACAATTCCAGGAAGCTTTGTTATTCCATGCAAGATAGGCAGCAACCAAGACATGAGAGCTATATGTGACTTAGGAGCCAGTATAAACCTAATGCCCAAGGCTGTCTTCGACAAATTAGGAATTGGGAAAGCAAAACCAACCTCCATTATGCTCAAGTTAGCTGACCATTCCTTTATGCAACCGGAGGGAAACTCGAAGACATCCTTGTACGAGTGGGCAACTTCATTTTCCCAGCTGACTTCCTCATCTTGGACTGTGAGGTAGATGAGAACGCCGCCGACATTCTTGGGCGACCATTCTTGGTTACGGGCAGAACATTAATAGATGTAGAGAATGGGGAGCTAATAATGAGGGTAGATAAGCAGAGCATAAAGCTAAATGTCTTACAACCCATGCACCCAGCCATGGAAAAAAAAGGATGCAAAGACACACAGGCTTCCAAAATTAGCATAGAGACATAGTAGGGCAGCAGCCGCCAAGGCAGGAAGCAGGGCAGAACTAGGGACCCCGAGGAACAAGAGGACCCACCAAGAAGAAAAGCAAGCCAACTCAGGAAGTGGTTATGTTTGGGAGATGCATCTCAACGCACTCCCAACATAACTTAACTTATTTTTAATTTATTTCTTTTCTTTATTTCTATGTTTTATGAGTATATTTTAATTACTTAGGACTAGATTTTATTTTTAGCTATGTTGTTACTATTTATTCCCATCTCACAACAATTTATCCAGATTCAGACCCTAAAGAATCAAGCCACCGCGCACAATAGAGGGCAGCACTGCTCAGCCAGCTGCCACAACCCGCAATTGATGGCATAGCAGATAACTCCTCCAAATCATCTCCACCATCTGACAACAACTAAGTCTAAGTTTGGGGGGATTAGCACTCATTCATTGTTTAGGCATTCTTAGATCATATAGTTTCATATGTACTTGTCTTTAAGTTAATCAAAAGAAATTTTTTGTTAGAACTTGTACCTATGATAGGATAAGCCGATCTTAATTTTTTGCACCATTAAAATTGAACTTAATTTTGGGGAAAAACATGAAGAAAACTCAAAATTTTTCTATAATTTCCAAAAATCATAAACACTACTGTTACTTGCTGAATTTGAGTGAATTTTTGGCACTGCCTGCTTGAATTATTTATAAAATTCTACCATGGTTGCAGGTAGCTATCGCGGCAGACAACAATCAGAAAAAGAAAAGCACTACCACGGCAGGAACAAAGAAAGGTATGTTGTTTTACCCTAGAGGTTCCCGAAACAGGCTCTAGAAAAAATCATGTGCCTAGGACACTCCGCTGCTATCAAAGTCCATGTATCTGAAATTTTTTGAAGTGACAGACAAATTAGCATGAGTGAATAAAAGTCTTCACGGGATGACTCTACTCAATGGGTTCGGGGTTTTGTAGTTTGCTCCTATCTTAATTTCAGACCAAAAGAGTAGTTGTGATGAGCTGAAGCCCTTACTGCCATGATTGCAAATTGTGCTTAATTGTGCTACCTCGGCAGCAACCTTATATTACCTTGACAACATCTTTGTTTACTTAGAATACTCTTCAAATTCAGCATGTACACAGTTTCTGCACACACTGTACTGGCATTATAGTTTAATTCTGAGGTAATTCATGTTATTTTCCTTTCACTAAACTAATGATAGGTGCCACGACCTTGAGGTGGGGAATCAAGTTTAAAACAAGTTTTTCTTTCTGATTAGTGCAAGGGCAAGTATGTTTAGGATTGCATTGCTTGAGGACAAGCAATAGTTCAAGTTTGGGGGTGTGTAAAGTGCTCATAAGTCTTATATTTTGTATGCATTGCATCTCATATTATTGCTATTTTTAAGTGCATTTTAGGCATATTTAGGTACATGCATGCACTATTTACAATATTATTTACTTTACCATGTTTCTGTTGAATATCTTTGTTTTGGTAAGAAAAGATATTGTTTTAGTTTAGTTTTAGTTTCAGATGCTAGAAGCTGTCGGGAGGAGGAGAAATCAGAGGAGCGGATGCTGAGGCAGCAAACCAAGGAGCTGTATTGAAGCAGTTCAACATAGAGAGATATGCTGCCGAGTAGCTGCCGCCGCTATATCTGCCGCCCAGGGCAGCAACTTGAGGAATTGGTGAATTGGAGTGCGATCGATAGAGAATAATTTGCTGAGTCCATTGAGCCCATCCACTCAATTTATTGATACCAGAAACAGCGGACAGAGTCGCCAAAGGAGAAGATCAAGGCTTGCTTGCGACACAAGGCAACGACAAGAGAAGTTCAAATTAAAGTCAAAGAAGTCAGATTTAAAGGTTGCATTTAATGCAAAAGCTACTTTATCATGAGGAAGACTTCTACTCCAAGGAGGACTTGACCTAGGCCATGTCTTATATATACTTGATCATATTTTTATTTTAGAGAGAGAGGGGAGGGTTTTTCTAGTCAGTAATAGCTTAGTTTTCTCTTATGCTTCCTTGCTACCGCTATGTTCTAATTTCTCTTAGGGTTTGGGTTGTGTTGTAGGGTAGTGTGAGAACGGTTGTTTATGACTAAAGTTTGTATTTGCAATAAGAATTCAATGTTTTCTTATTTCATGTTCTTCACTGTTTGTAATTAAGTTTGAAAGATTGATTGATAAAGGGTTACGTTTCTTCAGAAACAACGTTCCTTGTCTGTAACGGATCTAGGATAGTAGCAAGCATATATCTGCAATAAAAACAAAAATGGACATTGTTTTAGGATCAAAATAACAAGAAAATATAAAAGAAAACAAAAAGGAAAAAAGAATAAAGGTGTAGAAATTTCTGGACAGATTTGGACGACGAAAAGGGCGAATGCTTCAAGTAGCGTTCATGGTTGTTTCGGTGTCCTAAAATGGTAGAAACGTTGCTGGAAAATCAGCGAAAGTTTGGCAACGTTAAACTCGAAAGAACTCGAATGATCTGCTGAACAAACCCGAATCGAATATGTCTAACGTCAAAGACGGAAAGCTCGAAAGAACCAGCACAATCTACTGAGCAAACCCAAATCGAATATGCTTTACGTCAGAGGACTTGGACCCACTAGATAGCGATCTAGGAACCCGAAGTATCAAGTAAATTTGACAAATCAAAACAAGTCTGAAATGTCAAAAGATAGTTCTAAAAAGAACCGAACAAGAGAAACTCTCTCAAACAAATTTTATTTCCAAAATGCCTGGCCTCTTTACAATGAAGTTCGGCCTATATATAATACAAAGGTGGTTGGCCGGTTATACAATTTGTGGCTGTTAAATGAAGCCATTTGAAATTACAAATTAAAAAAAAACTAAAATAAAATAAACTACCATGGGTGGTGAAACCTTCTTGGCCGTGCAATTCAAATTGAACTGTGCCCATTTAATTAGCACATGGTAAATGTACATGGGAATTTGAATTTTAAATTCAATCTCACAATTATTCTTATCTCATTTTCTCTGTCGCACAAGTCCAAACCAGCACGTGATGAATATGCATGTGATGGAATTTGGAAATCAAATGATTTTCTACGTGCTACTGCACAGGAGATGATTGCTGCCACACTTACAGAATTGGAATTTCAAATCCCATTTGTTGCAATGCATGCTGCAAGTGCATGGGTGAAAACAAAGTCTTGGCTGCATGGGATATCACACTGAGGTGCAAGGCTCCCTTCGGGCACAAGCCGAAAATGCATTGGATCCTTGTTGTTCGGTCATTTGGCTCACGTGCATGGACTGCTGCACACACATAAAACACTAGTATAAGTTACATGCATTCACTTCTAAATTCACGTACACACACACACACACACACACATATATATAACATCATCATCCCATATTAAATTATTCCAAACATATGTATCATATTATATACATAATTAAATATACCTAATAAGTAATATAACCTAATCATGTCACATATTAATTATGCAACACATTAAAAGTCCTATCATCTAAGGCACAAGTATTATCAAATGATTCAGAAATATTAGCACAAGTAAAGAAAAAAGCTTCCCTGAAATTTTGAAGTACCATTCGTTGGGTGGCATAATCGTGCTCACATCATTGATTGTGAGCAATCCATTTTTTTGGCATCGAGAGAGTCAAACTCACGAAAGAAGTAAGCATGATCTCATCCATACCAGGTGTTGATCAATCCAGTCTAGACATAGTTTGGGTTTAAAGCGGCTAAAAGAGGACGAACCAAAGGTTGTTTTTCATTGTACGATTCACGTCGACGGGTATTATCTACAGCGGGCATCAACAATATTCTAACTTAGACATAAGCATAATCACTTCAGAAGCGTCCTGCCGAGCCTTGAAGGATTGTCGAACTTGCCGCTGAGCCATTCATCCATTCCACCTGCTGAGGCAGCAAAAGTTGTTGAAGCACCAATCTGCCATCATCCGCCCAGGCAGCACAGTCTCGCAGCGCAATACATCTTAACCTATTCAGCGCAGTTTCACACTATGAAGCAACATAACCTGGCCCATTCTATCAACTTAATCTCTTCCTTAAATTACTTGTGTTTATTTACTTTTCTTTTAAACAAACTAAAATTTAATTGTGCATTTAAATATTCTTTGTGCATGGTTTTACATTCGAATTTGGCTGTCCAATCCTCGTGGGAGATGATATCTTTTATACTATAATTTGACAAGAGTGTGCACTTGCGCTCATAATTGGAGAACACCCAAAACGCTCTACAGTTGAGCAATAATTGCCATGTAAAAAGGGTGAAATGTAGAACTTTTAGACATTTATCAGTATCCAATGTCCATTCAAATCCAAGGTTTTAATGTCAATATCCATATTCAATGATAATTCCGATGACCAATGACTTCAATGTTATTATTAGTAACCATGTTTCAATATCAATATTTCATGATTTCAATGTCAATGTTAATGTTCGATGATTCATTTACAATGTTTCAATAACAATAACTATATCGATAACAATGCACGATGGTGATGCCAATAATTATGTCCGATGATCATTACCAACTTACTGATGCTTACCGATAGTTCCGATTAACAATCTGATGCAACTTCCTTAAAGACATGTTAGCTATTGGATAAAAAACAACAATAATGAATTCGGGAACGCTCCTCGTCTAATCTCGAGACTCCTACTACACTCATCTTGATAATCTGAAGCTTCCAAGGCTCTCGGATGATGACTCTCTTGTTCCTAATCTTTGGTGAATTCGATGGATACTCCTTTTCGTTATCTTGAGCTAGGAAATCAATAGGGAGATTATTAGGATTGATAATACAATATCAAAATCAATATAACAATATCAAAATTGAATCCATGGATTATCCATGGATGGTCAAAACCCTAGCTTGAGATTAAGCTTAATTCATCCATGGAATCCAACGATTGATTGAGAAGTATTGCTTACCCAAACGATAGCAACGATTTGATATCAATAAATCAAAGAAAAAACTAAGCTTAGGTTCCTCTCCAATTGAGGTGTGTGCTTAGAGGAAGATGATGAAGATGGAGAATTTGGGAGGTGCTTGCTTAACAACTCTCGGGTAAGTCTTTAGCTATCTCCTTTACTATTCTTTTATCACTAAGCTTTCCTTCAATTGAAGGAAAGTCGCCAGATTATCCCACGTATAGGGGATTTTTAATTGAAGAGGGGCTAATCGCAAGGTTAGTCCCTTATTTTATAATACCTTATGGTTTTTGCTTTCAAATTTTCCAACATCTATAATTTAGTCACCAAAAGCTTCTTAATGGATTCAATAAGACTCGTACTCGATAGTTTAACTCAATTAGAGTCCAATATCAAATAATTAACAAGCCGGTACAATATTTAGACTTTATCGATGTGAGATCTCCGATCACCGGAACCCAATTCCGACTAGACCGAATTTTGGGTGTTACATACCATGCCCTGATCACTCAGCCATCGGGTACATAAGCTATCATTTAACCTCCACACATCATACATAAATACATCCATACATCATTTACATAATGGCCAACGAAGCCCTACTTTACCCGTGCTCACACAGCCATCGGGTTACCTGTGCTCACACAGTCATCGGGCCAAAAAACTATATCCGAATCGCCATAGCCACGAATACGTCCTAGACATACTTGGATCACAATAGCCACAAGTAGTCTTTAACTGAGGTCACTCCGCCTATCAAGTTACTCGAGCTCACTCAACCCATCGAGTTTATTAACTTATCCAGATCACCATAGCCACTGATAGGTTTCTAACTGCACCCAGATCATTCAGCCCGTGGGTACGTCGGATGTACTTGATCACTCAGCTCGAAGTACACATCCCCTTATATAAGTATCGTAGTACTGACACTAGGAAATCCGGATTCCTTTACCACAACATAAGATAACACATGCTCCCCGAGCATTCATACACCTCACCAAGAGGTAAGTGGCACCAAGTCAAGCCATCAACAAATGCCCTAAGGCATAACGTTAAACATCTCAATTATATCAAGTCATCATATACTAATTTATTACATGTAATTCTCATCTATGAGGGTTAAACCTCGGTTTCTCAGTTTTACAACTCATTTCACTACCCTAGAAGCACATTGGACCATAGTCCTCGAATTATCAACCCCTCGAACTCAACTTCAATATTTCCAGACATATTGCCCAAGCAGTACCGATACCCTACATCAAGTATCAATATGTCTCTATGGGTATCGGTACCCACTCCAGGCGTACCAATACTTAACTTCACTGAAAGGGGTTGATCGTTGACCTTGTACCGATACACAGTCCCCACGTACCGATACGCCCTCGGTATTGATACGGCTACAAGCGTACTAATACATTTTAAGCTACTGGAATTTCAATGGAACAGTGGGTATCGATACCCACCTCAGGCGTATCGATAACCCCCTTTAATTTTCCTTGCGTTCAACATAAATAACACAGGGTATCAGTACAAGCTCCCCGCGTACCGATACCAAAGCCCAGAAATGGCTTCCAAGGCTCAGAAAATCACTTCCCAAGCCCCCAAAATGTAGCCTTTAACCCCTTAAATTAATCCTACATCTTATGGGAGTTCATTAGGGTGTTTTGTTACCATTTTTACACAATATTAACAACTAATCCAAATTTCACTATTAAAGGCTCTAAGCTACTTTTACACCAAAACTAGCAACCTTAACCACAAATTCAAGCAAGGCAAATACTTTAGGATAATCAAGAATCAAGGTGTCATAGATGTACTGACCTTAAACAATAAACCCGAAATTAAGCTTCCAAGCAAAAACCCTTCAACTTCCCTTTTGACCCAAGCATGAACCCCCCCCCCCCCAAAAAAAAAAAAAAAAGACGCATCCTCTTGCCATAACAACAAGCAAAATGAATCAAAACTTGAGGTAACCACTAGGGATAAGCTTAAATCCGAATTTATAACCTTAAATCTCAAGCAAAGCTTAAACCTCTTAAAAACCCATTTTTGAAAATCGTACCTTTATACCTCAAGAGTATACTTTTCTTAAAGCTTGGGACATGAAGATTAACATACTTGAATTTTGGACCTTGGGTGGAAGAATTGATTGGTAAAGTTTGGGTTTTTAGCATCTTGAAACAAAGGTTGAAAATGGAGGTGAGTGAGAGAAGAAAGATGAAGAGAGAAAAAGTGGTCTTCCTTTCCCTTATTTCACGTGTAAGCCAAAGAATAAAGGGGAGATCAGCCCATTTTTCTCCTCAGGGTAAAACTGCTCCATAAAACCTACTAGTTTTTCCCTTATTACAAAATGGTCACCACCCAAGCCCATAAAACCAATTCCTCATCTAAAAGGACCAAACTTGGCCCAAAAGGTCTAATCACTCCTACCAACACGAAGGTCCACAACCCGGGTCAACGCCCGATCGTTGACTCGGAAATTTAGGTCGTTACACTCAAGTCATAACAACAAAAATATCCAATACTATTGGCATCTCATAAACCACATGAGATTAATCAGACAAATCCTTTGTAATTTCATTTTTATTAATATTCAACCTTTTCAAAGCAAATCGTGCACAACATGTCTGCACATATGATAATTATATCATATTTATAATGATATACAATACTCAAATCCTACATCTTACAAGATAGGCTTGAGGGGGAATTTTACCTTTATAGTAATCCCAAATCAGCAATGTTGTGCCTTCTTTTTTTAATTGTATCAATTTAGTCATGTTGTCTTCTAAAATCAGCAACATTACTCATCTTTTTTTTATTTCATCAATTTATCCCTCAAATACCTGAATTGCATCAATCTCGCCTTTTGATCGTCGTTGACGAACGAAACTGTTATCACCATTCGTCCATCACCATGTTAGACACTCTGTTGTTAAATAATCAACAGTGTCTGAGTTAGCATATTCATATGTCATTTTTAATAAATTAATATTCTCCAATAAGATGATGACAAATCCATTCCGATGACATGACAGTACAATTGAAATTATTTTTTTTAAAATATATAATTTTAAAAATAATTATTTCTAAAATTCTTCTTTCGCATTATCACGTCATTAAAACTGACCCATCATCATCGTTGCAATAAGACATGTGATAACAACTGGTGTAGAAGTAGATAGCGACCATATGCATAAAATTTAACAGTTGTGCCAGTCAACGACAATCAAAGAACGAGATTGATACAATTTAGGAGTTTAAAGGCTAAAATAATAGAATTAAAAAGAGAGGAACAACATTGTCGATTTTGAAAAACTACAATGGCCAAATTGATGCACTTAAAAATGAGATATAACATTATTGATGTGTAATTAATATAGGGGCAAAATTACCCCTTAAGCCTACAAAATAATATCCTAATTCATTAAACACTTAAACCCTAAACTGTTAATATAAAATCATAAATTTCAAAAACCTTAAACCATCGTAAATGCAAAAACACTAAATCACCAAATAAGGATGGCCATGGGTCGGGATTTTCATCGATTCGCACCAGACCCGAAAAATGTAGCACATTTACCCGACCCCGACTCGACCCAACCCGATATTTTATGATGTACCACCCGACTTAGACCCGACCTGAGTTTTAGAGTGAAAACCCAAACCTGAATCCGATCCGGCCCGACGTAAATAAAAAATATATTTTTTTCTTTTTATTTGATAAAATAGGAAGTTAATTAAAAAATAGAAATAGAGAGGGTCGTTATAATAAATATTCTATTTTTATTAGAAAAAATAAGGAGATAATATTTAGAATAAAATTAAATTATTATTTTGGGCGGTCGAGTTGAATATTTTCACCTTACACCCAAATTCGAGCCGACTCGACACTATCCTAAAAAAACTCAACCCGAACCCAAAATTTTCTTTAAAAAATACAATCCTATAGGGTCGGATCGGGTCAGAACCCGTCGAATATAGGTCAAATGGCCATCTCTACCACCAATATAAAAAAAATACAAAACTCTAAATCAAAAAACAATTAGTTTCAATATGAAAGGGAAAATCTCGAGAAATTGCGCTGGGAGGTGGAAGAAAAACCTCTTAACCACGCTGGGAGGTGGAAGAAAAACCTCTTAACCCCTATCTCAAATTGAGACTAATTGTGTAATTTTCTCTTAATTTTTTAGGGATATTTATAATAATAGTCACTATATATATATATATATATTATAATTAGGTCACTAAAATTAAATTATTATTTACAATTTAGTCTTTAAATTTATATATTTTTTTACAATTAAGTCCCTCAAAATTATTTTTTTCTATAGATCGGGTCAGGTTGGGTGCTGGTATAGAGTATTTATTTTTAAGGCCGGGTCGGATTAAGTTTTTTAAGGGATATGTTCGGGTCGGGTGCGGATATAGGATATGTATTTTTGGGTCGGGCAGGTGGGCCAAAAACCCGACCCGACCCGTGCCCATCTCTAAGTAAATCACTGTTTTTTAAAGTAAAAAAAAACTGTAAACCCTAATTGTTGAAATAACCCCTTTCCTCTCTTGTTCTCAACCTTTAGCTGTCTCTCCGCAGACCCATTTAATATTTTTCCCCAATTTCCATCACTTTCTCAAGTCTTTAAACCCTAGACACTATCTCATTCAACTGAATTTGAGCAGCTAGGGTTTAGATTCTGTTCTTTTTTCAATTTTTTGGATTGAAAAGAATGGATCTTCCAAGTCTTGCTCTTGTTCTTCAAGCTGCTCTTAGTTCCAATCCCGCTGAACGCAAAGCTGCCGAGCAAAGTCTTAATCAGGTTTCTTTTATTTTGATCGTTATTAATTGGTTTTGATTATTTGATTTTAGATCAAAACATTGATTCATTCATTTTTTTGGATTTTGTTTGCTTTCAGTTTCAGTATACGCCGCAGCATCTGGTGAGAGTATTGCAGATCATCGTTGATAATAACCGCGATGCTGCGGTTCGTCAATTTGCTTCTATTCACTTTAAGAACTTCATTGCTAAGAATTGGGCTCCTCTTGAACCAAGTATTGAAAATTTCAATCACTTAATATTGTCTTTATTTTTTCTGATATTTATGTTTATGTTTATGCTTATGAATATGAATATTTTTGTTTTCTATTTAATAAACATAGATGAGCAACAGAAAATTTCTCCGCTTGATAAAGATGTGGTTCGTGATAATATTCTTGTGTATGTGGCTCAAGTTCCTCCTTTGTTGAGGTACAATTATTTGCTGTCCCTTTTTTTTCATTGTTCGTTTAGAATTGTTTACTGTTTCATTGGTGATTCATGCAGATTATGTGCTAAAGTTTTAAGATTCATCTCATCGGATTTATTGCAGGGTGCAATTAGGTGAGTGTCTCAAGACAATCATCAATGCTGACTATCCGGAGCATTGGCCACGTCTTCTCGACTGGGTGAAGCATAACCTACAAGATCAGCAGGTTTATGGGGCTTTGTTTGTTTTAAGGATTCTTGCTAGAAAATATGAGTAAGTATACAGTATACACCATACTTTCTTTTCTTTCACTGCACGAGTTCTTTAGTTTTTTTATATCATATTTTTAGCTCAAGTTGCTCACTTAAGGTGATATAGCAGCTTTCTCCGTTTAAAAGTGTTACATTGTTTTAATTCAAAGAACAATTAAATGTTTCACTTAATTTGGTGCCTTCTCATGTTGTTTCTATTCATTTTTTTTTCAGTACTAATTCTATCATTTTCTTTATTCTAGATTCAAGTCGGAGGAGGAGAGAACCCCTGTTCACCACATTGTTCAAGAGATATTTCCTCATCTTCTCAATATATTTAATAAGCTTGTGCATATTGACAAACCATCACTGGAAGTAGCAGATCTTATTAAGCTTATATGCAAAATTTTCTGGTCATCCATCTATGTAAGTTTTTATTTTGCTAGTTTTATAGTGCACACCTGATCTGTTAATGGGTTGCTAAAGGGAGCTTCTGATGTTTGTTTTATCTTTTTCTTTATACTCATTCCTATTTCCATTTTCTGTTTTTTTACTTAACTTTTTTCCATACTTATGTAATGAATTTATTTTTATTTGAGATTTTGCCTATTACTGTTTGTAAAAAGTGTTTTTTGATGCGGATTTGACGAACTTATATTGTGCTATTGTTATGAACTCTTGATCTCTCCTTATGTTATCTCCAATAAAATAATAGGCAGCCTTAGTTTTCATTTTAGTTTAGATGTGCAAAGTTTTTCAATATATTACTAGGATTCTAAATAATCCAGTTTTGAGCATTCTTATTGATATTTTTCATCTGCAGGAAAAAATTGCTTGCCAAATATTTTGAGCATACTTGTATTATTATTTCTGCTGCAATTTGTTTCCTGTGACTTGCTTTACGAGATTTGTTTGATTCATATGCCATCTTTGGGCTATTATCTCTAATTTTCAGTTGGAGATTCCAAAGCAGTTACTTGATCCAAATGTATTCAATGCTTGGATGTTGCTTTTCTTAAATGTTCTGGAGAGGCCTGTACCTGTGGAAGGCCAACCTGTAGATCCTGAGCTCAGGAAATCATGGGGGTGGTGGAAGGTGAAAAAATGGACAGTTCATATTTTAAATAGACTATACACTCGGTATGTTTTAAAAAATTGAAACATGGTTTGGAGTAATTTCTGGTGGGCCTCGTTGTTAGTTTTTTTTGTGTGTGATTTCGGTGACTATCTGATAGGTTTGGAGACTTAAAGCTTAGGAATCCAGAAAACAGGGCTTTCGCTCAAATGTTTCAGAAGAATTATGCAGGAAAAATTTTGGGATGCCACTTAAACTTATTGGACTTTATTCGTGTTGGGGGCTATCTCCCTGACAGAGTTACCAATCTTATTCTTCAATTTTTAAGCAGCAGGTTTGCACCATCTTTCTGCCTGAGTCATGTCATTGACTGGTGCTTTTGATGTTGTTTAGTCAGTATACTATGTGAAGTTATTCTTTTTTTCCAGCTGGCTATTATTTCAGGGTAAAGGTAGCCCGCTTTTTACTGAAATGATAGTATTGTGATACATATTTTCTTTCCAGTGTTGCCTGTTACTTTCTTTTTGTGTCTGAGAGATAGAGAGCAATATGCTGATCTTCTTGCTGGATTATGATTAACTAAGCAGTTCTGACGATTTCAAAACATGATTTTTTGTAGCAGTGTTAATTTGAGTCATTTCTTTCTGTCATACCTAATTCTACTTCACTTCCGTATGTTAATAAATTATGAAGTTTTGGCCATTGATAAGAGAACTGGATTTCATAATAATTTTATGCTACATTTATACATATTTGCTTTACTCTTACTTCGTGGTGCTGTAGAATTGTTTATTGGCAGCCTTAGTAGTTGTGTAAAGATTCGAGACTAGATGATATTGCAGATTTCACTGATGCCATATCCTCTTTTTCTATGTATGTTTCTGTGTTGCAAGTTGTTTTAATGTTCTCAGAAATGCTAATAATGGATTTGGACCCAAAAACTATTTGTGCAGCATTTCGAAAAATAGCATGTATACATTGTTGCAGCCACAGCTTGATGTCCTCCTTTTTGAAATAGTTTTCCCTCTCATGTGCTTCAATGACAATGATCAAAAGCTTTGGGAGGAAGATCCACATGAGTATGTGAGGAAGGGCTATGGTAAACTACTAAACCTGTTTGCCTTACCAAACCCTGTGCCGGTCATACTGATTCATACATTGAATTTCTGTACTGCAGATATAATTGAAGATTTATATAGTCCTAGGACTGCTTCCATGGACTTTGTTAGTGAGTTGATCAGAAAACGTGGAAAAGAGAATCTTCAAAAGTTCATTCAATTCATTGTGGAAATTTTCAAAAGGTATCCTTTTACATTTTAGACCTAATAGAGACTGGGAGTGTTGGTTTTCTTTGATGTTAGTTTTATTTTTTGTTTTGTTTTGGTATATTCATTGTACTCTTTGTTCCAGATATGATGCAGCACCAGTAGAATATAAGCCCTTTCGACAGAAAGATGGTGCTCTTCTTGCCGTTGGAGCGCTTTGTGATAAACTGAAACAAACTGAGCCCTACAAATCTGAATTGGAACATATGTTGATGCAACATGTTTTCCCAGAGTTTCGAAGTCCCGTTGGTCATCTAAGAGCCAAGGTTTGTTTTCCTATTTTTCAGTCTTGAAGGCATCTTATTCAAGGTCTGCAAGAGATATTTGTATGTGAGAATTTTATCAGTTTTATACTTTTTTGGTATGGATATTAGGCTGCATGGGTAGCAGGACAGTATGCCCATGTAAACTTCTCAGACCAGAATAATTTCCGCCAAGCACTGCATAGTGTTGTTTCTGGGTTGCGTGATCCAGAGCTTCCTGTTCGTGTTGATTCAGTTTTTGCATTACGATCATTTGTAGAAGCATGCAGAGGTATGCTGCTTGTGCTTTTCTCTCTATTTTGTTTTGTATGAGTTGGGATTGGATTGAGCTAGCTTGGGCCAAATCTGAACTCGTAGTTTCATTGCTGGTTACTTCTTATGGTTCTATCTATCTGCACCTACTTGTTACATCATTCTGAGTGTTGAGGGCTTAACAGACAAGAAATGGTTTCATGTGCAGATTTAAATGAGATTCGTCCTATTCTTCCTCAGCTACTTGACGGTAAGTGGTATTTGGAGCTTGATTGTGTTTTATTAATAGCCCCTAATTATTGATGGCTGTCTGAAAAATAATTTCGCTCTTTGGAACACTGTTTTCTGTTCTTTTCTCAACTTTGGTTTCATGTACTTGATTCTAGTCAGCTTTCACACTGTACATGGTTAATTTTCTTTATTAAAATTAGTCAATTCATTTGCAATTTCTTTTCCGTCAGAGATTTTCAAACTTATGAATGAAGTTGAGAATGAGGATCTTGTCTTTACTCTGGAGACTATAGTCGACAAGTTTGGGGAGGAGATGGCGCCTTATGCTCTTGGATTATGTCAAAATCTGGTAATGCATGTTGCCATCATTTTCTTAAAGCACTAAATATCAAAATTTTTTATACTGAAACAATCATGCATCTGTTTCCAGGCAGCTGCATTCTGGAGGTGTATGAACACTGCAGAAGCTGATGATGAAGCTGATGATCCTGGTGCTCTTGCTGCAGTTGGATGTTTGCGTGCCATAAGCACAATACTGGAATCAGTTAGTAGGCTTCCACACCTTTTTGTTCAGGTGGAGCCAACTTTGCTTCCAATCATGAGAAGAATGTTGACAACTGATGGACAAGGTACATAAAGTGTTCCTACTTTTCTTTCTCTCGTCTGTTGATTCTTTTTAATTGTCTGATTTTCTTAATAGCGATGCATACTTTTGGGCAACCAGAAACAAGTAATGAATATATGGTACAAGTCAATGAAAGAATTTAAAGTTCAAATGTGAAATGACAATTTGCCATGGTTTAATGCTGTTTTCCCCTTAAATTTGCATATAATAGGACATGCTCGTGAACACATCAGGCATTTGTCAAATTAACCCTAAAATACTGTCTGTAAGCAGGAAACTTTTTGGATGAGTTAATAGCTGGCATCTCTATGAAAGCTTAGCATTGTGGTAAAGATTCTGTCAAACCAATATGTCACAATGGTTAAGATTTGTTTAAATGAACCTTGCAGCTGTAGCATTATTGAATAGTTTTTCAGCCGTAGCATTTCAATCATGCAAAATTTGACTCACAATATTGTATTAGGTCTATATTATTGTATAGGGTCTATTTTTGTCAAATTTATGTTTCTTGTTCTTCTGCAGAGGTTTTTGAAGAAGTCTTGGAGATTGTTTCATATATGACCTTCTTTTCTCCAACTATATCATTGGATATGTGGAGCCTTTGGCCTCTGATGATGGAAGCATTAGCTGATTGGGCTATAGACTTCTTTCCAAGTATGATTCCGTCTACTTTTCTTTTTTTCTTTTCCTTTATTGTTTCCATATATGAATGTTCTAGGGAATTTTAACTGGACTTTGTACTCAGCAGTTTAAAAATTCTTTCATTTAGTTTTCAAGTGACACATAAAGTTACATAGTGATGCCTTCGCTCTACGAAAAACATTATGCCTGACAATACAGATCTGAAACTTGTGGTCTATTTGTTTCTAGTATCCACATTGTCAATTAAGTTATAAAAAATATAATAAAAAACATTGTCAAATAAACTGCAAATATTTTGTGTCTTATGTGTTGATGGAATTAATTATGTTTGTTAACTTGCTTGATATTGAATATTTTGTTCATGCAAGTCCTACGACCTAGAGTAAACACTTTTGCACGAAACAGTCATTGTTTCAAAGTTTTGGTATGTGGAACAATTTCTTAGACTACCATGTGTTAGTTTGGGATCGGATTGCCAAAGGCAATGTTGATGTTCAGATTTGTTTATGACAGTACGTGGACATTTCATTTCTGTTGGTTCTAGTGGGTCCTTATAAACATTTTATATGATAACTACATAAGGGGTTCAGACTTTTTTCCGGCTATCCAATTTCAATTTATCAATATCTAGTTTCTAGTTCATCTGTAAATTGTGTTGTTTCTAAGTTGTAAATTTTTTCATGCAGATATTTTGGTTCCTTTGGACAACTATATATCCAGGGCTACTGCTCATTTTCTTAATAGCAAGGAACCAGACTACCAGCAAAGTCTTTGGAATATGATTTCATCTGTGAGTTCCCTTCCTTTGTTAAAAGTTGCCCGTAGGTAGACAACTTTCCTAGGTTAATGAAAGTGAATGAGGGAATATTTCTTAGTCAGTCCCTTGGTTTATAAGGCCCATGCTATTTTCTTTTCTTTGGCAGATTATGTCAGATAAAAATTTAGAGGACAGTGACATTGAGCCAGCCCCAAAGCTGATAGAAGTAGTGTTCCAAAACTGTAGAGGGCAGGTAGATCATTGGGTTGAACCATATCTGAGAATCACACTTGATCGTTTGCGTCGAGCGGAGAAATCACGGTTGAAATGCCTTCTTGTACAAGTGGTAAGGTGGCTGGACCTAGCTGTATTTTCTGCAAGATGTTCTTCGGATAGTTATATCTTGTTAACATTACAAATTTGATGTTATTCACCAACACAAGGGTACTTAATGTAACAAATATGAAAGCAGAAACAACTAGTTGATTTATTTATTGTCAATTTAAGTTAATTTTGATATGTATAATGTCTCAAATTTATTTGTTGTTTCCTCTTACAAGTTCAAAATAATGGTCTATGTTGTCTCAGCAGGTTCTTGTTAGGGTCTAGATCGTCCTTTTATGTTAGAATTTGTTGTGCATTAGAAATTGCCGGCAATTTATTCTTATGAGCATAAATACTACTATATTTTTGCAAGTTGCTTTGGTTTTCTTTCAGAACACTATGTTCCTGGAAACAATGTTTTCTTTTCCTGTGGTTTTCTAACGCTGCTAGTTTTCTTTAACCTAGGTTGCCAATGCGGTATATTACAATTCGACTTTGACAGTCAGCCTATTGGACAAGTTTTGTGTTACATCGGAAGTGTTCAACCTTTGGTTCCAGTTGTTGCAGCAAGTTAGGAGGAGTGGTGTACGGGTTAATTTTAAGCGGTATGTTGTTATTCCCATCTTCCATCTCCCCCTCCCCCCCTCATGATAAGAAAGTGTGCTGCCTTTAGTCTAACATCGTTACTTCTATTACGAATTTTTTACATTGGCGTGTCTGGCTGTGATTTCATAAGTTAACTGGGTTCTATAGGGAACATGATAAGAAAGTGTGCTGCCTGGGCCTTACTTCACTGCTTGCACTTCCCGGTGAACTGTTAGCTGGGGAGGCTCTTGGACGCGTGTTTAGGGCCACCCTTGATCTCCTTGTAGGTGTGCGTGTGTGTGCAACCACTATGTGTGACTGTTATGTGTCTGAACCTGCAAACTGTGTTATTTTGTCTTCGTTTTCTATCTTTTAGATTTTATTATTTTCCATATTTTTCTGTTATACCTGGATTTTTCTCTATTTATGCTAGCAGAAGCTGCAAAGGAGGAAGAGGCTGAAGATGATGATGGTATGGATGGTTTCGAGTCTGATGATGAGGACGATGATGCTGATGGCTCTGACAAGGAAATGGGAGTTGATGCAGAGGATGGCGATGAAGCTGATAGCATCAGGCTTCAAAAATTAGCTGCTCAGGTATGCTTTATTTTGATCTTTTAGGAAAAAAGGATTCCTGGTCTTTATTTAAGATCACCGGACTTTGTTTTCTACAGGCTGCTTTTCATGCAAAAGACGATGACGATGATGACGACTCTGATGATGATTTTAGCGATGATGAAGAGTTACAGTCTCCAATTGATGAAGTAGACCCTTTTGTTTTCTTTGTCGATACTGTCAAAGGTAAATATTTGTTCAGCCTAAAACAACTAATACATCCGTTGATTTTTCATGGCATTGTCTGAAAAGAGGACCATTTTCTTCCCCAATTGTAAATCTAGTTTTGCAAGCATCAGATCCTATGAGGTTCCAGAACCTTACACAAACGCTGGATTTCCATTATCAAGCTCTTGCAAACGGTGTTGCTCAGCATGCTGAACAGAGAAGAGCAGAGATTGAAAAGGAGAAAATGGAGAAGGCATCTGCTGTCTCTCTTCCATCATGAGTTAAGTTTTGGATTGAGTTTCGAATTTCATTCATTTAGAAATGGTTTCATGAAACTGGGAGTCATTTCATTTCTGAGCAATTCAAAGCATTCATTAGTTCATATGGTCTTGAGTTGATTGAACCCCAAAAGGTTGTGGTTCAAGTGCACATAGCATCGAGTGTACAAGTTCTTTCGAATCATAAGCAGAATGTGGGTTTGGTAATTGTGTCTGGCAAATTCTTTGGCAGAAAATGCCTTCCTCAACCAGTGTTGTTTCCTCGTACTCCTTTTCTATTTGTTTATTGTTCTTCCTCATCCTCCTCTTTTCCATTGTTTATTCACATGTTCGGTCACTCCACTGGTTGAGGTTTTCCCATATTGTTGTTTCAGGGAGAGGCCGATCTCTCTGGGAATGACCGGGGAGGAGTGTTGGTTGCATAGTCTGTCGTATATTTTTTTATGGTATTGGTGACATGTCCTTTGCGCTTTCCGTTGGGTATATTGTACCAATATCACAATATATATATATATTGTTTTGGGTAATGGATTCATAGGGGGATTTGTAAGGAAGATATACAATGACGTTTATTCTTTATATAATGTGGAAACAGAAATATTTTTTAACGACTCTTGTCAGACGCCATGCTTGGAATTGAAAAATTATTCCTCGTCTATTATCTTAATTTTTGTGTGAAACGGAGTGAAAATATGATTTCGAAACAATTGGATCTTTTTGAAGGTGTAAATTATTTTTTGAAAGATTTGAATGAAAGTTGATACTCTGGAAAATGTTTGGCTTGTCATATCACTACTTAGGTCGAGGTTCGTATAAAAAATGCACATTTAACATTTTATATATTTTTATAGAATAGGTCAAAACTTTTGCTGATAGTAGGACTTAAAATTTTACCTAATCAAAGCGGAGAAGAGAAATGAAAATTTAAAATTATTTGTTTTAGTCAAGCGAATACTTTTTGCTGAATTGGTCGGAGAGAAGAATAATTTTTTAAGATAGGACACGTGAACTCTTGATGAATGTTGACTCTTGTTAATAGTAGAATTTATTTAATTAAAGCAAAGAAAAGAAACAGAAAATTTAAAATTTAAAATTTTTTGTTTCAGTCCAACAAAAACCTTTTGTTTTGTTGGATTAGTCGGAAAAAAGAAAGAAAAGGATTTTGCAAGATAAAACACATAAGCTCTTAATGAATGTTGGAGTTAGTACTTTGAGCACATATTAATACTTTTGCTGATAGTAGAATTTAAAATTTTACCTAATTAAAGCATGAAAAAGAAACAAAAAGTTTAGAATTATTTGTTTCAGTCAGCCAAAAACCTTTTATTGGATTGGTCAAAAAAAGAGAGGGATAATTTTGTAAGATAGGACACATGAACTCTTGATGAATGTTGGAGTTGGTACTTTGAGCACATATCGATACTTTTGTTGATAGTAGAATTTAAAATTTTATCTAATCAAACTAGGGAAAAGAAACAAAAAATTTAAATTAACTTATTTCAGTCAAACAAAAATCTTTTGTTGGATTAGTCGGAAAGAAGAAAGAGAAAGATAATTTTACAAGATAAGATACATGAACTCTTGATGGATGTTAGAATTGGTACTTTGAGCACATATCAATACTTTTGCTGATAGTAGAATTTAAAATTTTACCTAATCAAAGTAGAGAAGAAACATAAAATTTTAAATTATTTGTTTCAGTCAAGCAAAAAACTTTTGTTGGATTGTTCGTAAAGAAAGAAAGAGAAAGATAATTTTGTAAGATAGGACACATGAACTTTTGATGGATGTTAGAGTTGGTACTTTGAGCACATAGCGATACTTTTGCTGATAGTAGAATTAATCTTATCTAATCAAAGCTGAGAAAAGAAATAGAAAATTTAAAATTATTTGTTTCAGTCAAGTAAAAATATTTTGTTGGATTGGTCGAAAAGAAGAAAGAGAAGGATAATTTTGCAAGATAAGACACATGAACTCTTGATGGATGTTGGAATTGGTACTTTGAGCAAATATCGATACTTTTGTTGAAAGTAAAATTTAAAATTTTACCTAATCAAAGCAGAGAAAAGAAACGAAAAATTTAAAATTATTTGTTTCAGTCAAAAAAATCTTTTGTTAGACTGGTCGGAAAGAAGAAAGAGAAGGATAATTTTGCAAGATAAGACACATGAACTGTTTATGGATGTTAGAGTTGGTACTTTGAGCACATAACGATACTTTTGCTGATAGAAAAATTCAAAATTTTACCTAATCAAAGAAGAGAAAAGAAACATAAAATTGAAATTATTTTGTTTCAGTCAAGCAAAATTTTTTTGTTTGATTGGTCGGAAAGAAGAAAGAGAAAGATAATTTTACAAGATAGGACACGTGAACTCTTGATGGATGTTGGAGTTGGTACTTTGATACTTTTGCTGATAGTAGAATTTAAAATTTTACCTAATCAAAGTAAAGAAAAAAATAAAAAATAAAAAATTATTTGTTTCAGTGAAGCAAACACTTTTTGTTGGATTGGTCGAAAAGAAGAAAGTGAAGAATAATTTTACAAGATAGGACATGTGAACTCTTGATGGATGTTGAAGTTAATACTTTGAGGACATATCGATACTTTTTGTTAGATTGGTCGAAAAGAAGAAAGTGAAGGATAATTTTACAAGATAGGACACATGAACTCTTGATGGATGTTAAAGTTAGTACTTTGAGCACATATCGATACTTAGGTGTAAAAAACCTCAAGAATGAAGATGAAAGGATCAAAAAAATTGAGAAAAGGTTAGGGTTTGGATTATTTTGAATTTTATTATTCAAAGAGTAGTTAGCTGTTACAAGAAACATCAAACAATATACACAAAAGAATTCTTGATGAATGTTAGAGTTGGTGCTTTGAGCATATATCAATACACAGGTAAAAAATGGTCAAAAAAATCTTGTTACTCTCTTTTTTTGAGTTTTTTTGTTAAAATCTTTTTCAGCGACGACCTTCATGCGGTCGACTGACTTCTAGTGTTTACGCTAGTTGTATATAAATAAGATTTTTCTCTTTTGATGAGGAATCATTTGTTTTCTTAATTTTATTTTTTCTTTCTTTTACTTTTCCATAAGTCATTTTACATATGTTTTTTGTTTGTTTGTATGACCGTTTGTTTGTCTACTTTGTTGCAGAATTTTTTTGTGTTTGTGACAGTATTTTATGAAGTTATGACAATTTAGCGTTCAGATAACAAGTATTATCGAGCGTTTCAAGTCACAAGATAATTGACGGTCTGTTATTCTTCGAAACCCTTTGTGGTAGTTTGCCGATGTTCCAAGAACTCGCAACAAAAAGAATGTTTGATACATGAAGCTTTCTGGTTAAAGCTTACCTTTGCTGAAATTTTATTTGGAAGACGGAACAAGTTTTCTTAAGAAGAAATGCGTTTAAGGACACGTGAACTCTTGATGAATGTTGACTTTTGCCAATAGTAGAATTTAAAATTTTATCTAATTAAAGCAAAGAAACGAAACAGAAAATTTAAAATTATTTATTTCAGTCAAGCAAAAACCTTTTGTTGGATTAGTCGGAAAAAAGAAAGAAAAAGATTTTGCAAGATAGGACACATAAACTCTTGATGGATGTTCGAGTTAGTACTTTGAGCACATATCAATAATTTTGCTTATAGTAGAATTCAAAATTTTACCTAACCAAAGCAAGAAAAAGAAACAGAAAGTTTAAAATTATTTGTTTCAGTCAAGCTAAAATCTTTTATTGGATTGGTCGGAAAGAAGAAAGAGAAGAATAATTTTGCAAGATAGGACACGTGAACTCTTGATAGATGTTAGAGTTGGTACTTTGAGCACATATCGATACTTTTGCTGATAGTAGAATTTAAAATTTTATCTAATCAAACCAGGGAAAAGAAACTAAAAATATAAATTAATTTGTTTCAGTCAAGCAAAAATCTTTTGTTTGATTGGTCGGAAAGAAGAAAGAGAAGGATAATTTTACCTGATCAAAGCAGAGAAGAAACATAAAATTTTAAATTATTTGTTTCAGTCAAGCAAAAATCTTTTGCTGGATTGTTCGTAAAGAAAGAAAGAGAAAGATAATTTTGCAAGATAGGACACATGAACTTTTGATGGATGTTGGTACTTTGAGCACAAATCGATACTTTTGCTGATAGTAGAATTGAAAATCTTATCTAATTAAAGCTGAGAAAAGAAATGGAAAATTTAAAATTATTTTTTTCAGTCAAGCAAAAATATTTTGTTGGATTGGTCGAAAAGAAGAAAGAGAAGGATAATTTTGCAAGATAGGACACATGAACTCTTGATGGATGTTGGAGTTGGTACTTTGAGCACATATCGATACTTTTGCTGAAAGTAAAATTTAAAATTTTACCTAATCAAAGCAGAGAAAATAAATGAAAAATTTAAAATTATTTGTTTCAGTCAAGAAAAAATCTTTTGTTGGACTGGTCGGAAAGAAGAATGAGAAGGATAATTTTGCAAGATAAGACACATGAACTGTTTATGGATGTTGGAGTTGGTACTTTGAGCACATATCAATACTTTTGCTGATAGTAGAATTTAAAATTTTACCTAATCAAAGCAGAGAAAAGAAACAAAAAGTTTAAAATTATTTGTTTCAGTCAAGCAAAAACCTTTTGTTCGATTGGTCATAAAGAAGAAAGAGAAAGATAATTTTGTAAGATAGGACACGTGAACTCTTGATGGATGTTGGAGTTGGTACTTTAATACTTTTGCTGATAGTAGAATTTAAAATTTTACCTAATCAAAGCAGTGAAAAAAATAGAAAATAGAAAATTATTTGTTTCAGTGAAGCTAACACTTTTTGTTGGATTGGTCGAAAAAAAAAGTGAAAGATAATTTTACAAGATAGGACACATGAACTCTTGATGGATGTTGAAGTTGATACTTTGAGCACGTATCGATACTTAGGTGAAAAAAACTTCAAGAATGAAGATGAAAGGATCAAAGGAATTGAGAAAAGGTTAGGGTTTCAGTGGACGATGAATGTAAAACTTTGGTTGACTCGTTCAATTTTGTGTGTGGATTATTTTGATTTTATTATTCAAAGAGTAGTTAGCTATTACAAGATACATCAAACAATATATACAAAGAAATTCTTCATGAATGTTGGAGTTGGTATTTCGACTATATATCAATACATAGGTAAAAAAATGGTCAAAAATATCTTGTTACTTTTTTTTTGAGATTTTTTTGTTAAAATTTTTTTCAGCGACGACCTTCATGCGGTCGACTGATTTTTAGTGTTTATGCTATTTGTATATAAATAAGATTTTTCTCTTTTGATGAGGAATTATTTGTTTTCTTAGTTTCATTTTTTTTCTTTGTTTTACTTTGCCATAAGTCATTTTATATTTGTTTTTTTGTTTGTTTGTATGACAGTTTGTTTGTTTGCTTTGTTACAGAATTTGTCTGTGTTTGTGACAGTATTATGAAGCTATGACAATTAGCGTTCAGATAACAAGTATTATCGAGCGTTTCAAGTTACTAGATAATTGACGGTCTGTTATTCTTTGAAACCCTTTATGGTAGTTTGCCGATGTTCCATGAACTCGCAACAAAAAGAATGTTTGATACATGACGCTTTCTGGTTAAAGCTTACCTTTGCTGAAATTTCATTTGGAAGATGGAACAAGTTTTCTTAAGAAGAAATGCGTTTAATTTTAGGGTTAACTACTGGAATGGTCACTTATGTTTCCCCAGTACAGAGTTGGTCACCGATTTTCAAAAACGACCAGTAAAGTCACTTACGTTTTTGGGTGTAAATTTTTGGTCACTCAGACGTTTTTTGTCGTTAACTTTAACGGGGGACTGATATGAAAGAAGGATAAATTACCTAAATAGTCCCTAAACTATTACTTCAATCCTATTTTGACCACCGAAATAAAAATAATTTGTATAATTACACATATAATCTTCCATATTTACATTTTTTATTTCTTCTCCCCTCCACCATCTTCCATATTTTTCTTCATCTAACTCAATCCCCAATTTTTTACTATATTAACCCTCAATTCACACATCAAAATTGGTTTTATCTTTCTTTTCACCGTTTAACCTAATAAAAAAAATTAACTTTTCACTTCTTTCTCTTTTAATCTCAATCGAAAGTGTATGCAAAGGGGTGACATCAAGACTGGCCACTGGTTTCGGAGTTGGCAATTTGAACCAGATTGCTCATCCTCAACCATGAAGATATCAGGCCTCTTTGCTGCTTCCATGGCTGCCGCCTCAGCCTCCGCCGCTTTCGTCTCCGCCTCTTCTTCGTCGTCGTCGTTTTCTTCCCCTTTTACTTGCAAATTTTCAGTTCTCTAGCGAGGTAAATATCGTTTTACTTTACTCTTTGTTTTAGATATAAAAAACTGGGTTTCTCTTCTTTTTTCCGAAAACGAAAAATTATCCCTCGAGTTTTGCCATGTTTGATCGCCAAGAAAATAATGACTAAGTATCCATGTTTTCAATTTCTTTCGCAATTTTTTTGGCGTGATTTAGATTTGAACATTTGAGCAATCTGGTTTTCTATCTTTCCCTGTCTCATGAAGTCTTCAAATATAACTTTTACATGGTGATTTTGGTTTTAGTTCTTACGAGATTAAACAATTCTTCTTCTTCTTTTTTTCCTTTTAAATTATCAATTTTGAATCTAAGATTGACGATTGAACTTGTTTTTTTTTTTATAAATATTTTTGCAGAAGGAGAAAGGGCAAGAAAATTCTGCAACCAAAAAGTCAACCTTGATCGAGAAATTCGCACCCAGGTTTGATGGCTTACGGTTCATCGAGACTTTGATCATTGCTCATAGATAAAATCCCCATCACCTCAAGCTTCAATTTTTACTTGATTTGAAAACTTCTTGTTTCTTTTAATTGTTTTTGACCTTTTTGGCCTGTTGTAGATTGTTAAGAAGAGAGAGTTAAGGTATCAAAAGTCTTTGATTCAAATTCAAAACTTAATTGTATCATGAAGATTGCATGAATCAGTTGGAATAAAATTCGAATTCGAAATTTTATTCCAATTTCAATTTTGCTAGCAGTTTTCGAGTTCAATATTGTATTTTCTATTCCTAAGTCTAAAATTTAAGATCTTATTTAAAAATATTGAATCCTTTATCTCTCGACTCGATATTACGATACTGTTATGGCAATATATCTGTATTTTGGTTCACACATTGATGGGATATATAAAAACAAATAAAGAGATTAAAAGAGAAAAAGAAGATCAAAGCCTACAACATTCGCGTTTGTCAGGTTTAACCGGGAGATGGAAGCAAAGGAAGCGGTGATGAAAGGAAACGGAAGACGGATGGATGGCTTCATAGTAAAGGTAGTCATGACGAAACCGGAAGTAAGTAGAGGAACCGCCCAGATGAAGAATCAGAGACAGGACGCACAAAATATTGTTAGAAGGCCGGCAGATTTCATTCACTCAGCACTGAGAGATTCGAGGTCCTTCAAGGACGTTTTAATGGAGACAAACAGAGTTAGGTCGGCTCGGAGAGTCCCCGAAAAGGTGGAGGAAAATAGATTAGTCGAAGGCCATGAGAAAGTTCTCCGAGTAGTTGTCGAAGAGGAAGTAGCTACACCACGTAACATGGAAATGGAGACTGATATCCCCACGGCGAGAATTAGCAAGGAAAAGCTTAGTTGGAGGAGAAGGAGCCTAGTTGGTAAGATCAAAAACATGTACAACCTGGACTGTGTACAAGATGCACTCAGAGCCGAGGGACTTGCAGCGAAGTTGTGCCCCTGGTATGAACTGCTAACAGTGATTCAATGTCAAACGGAAGAAGAATGCTTGTTGCTCTGGAGGAGCAGAGCTGAAATGCTAAAAACCTGGTTCGACGAACTTGAGCTGCTGGAAGGGTTCGATGGAAAAAGAAGAATCAAAACTTGGGTGATTCTGCAAGATGTGCCATTGCAAATCTGGTCGGAAGATTTTTTCTTGAGGGTCGGAGAATTATGGGGGAACGTCTGTGAGGTTGACCAGGACACCATAAACAGAAATAGATTCGACGAGGCCAGGGTCCTAGTGGAAGTTCAAACAGCAGCCGTGGTTCCGGACAGGCTGAAGATTTTGTTTAACGGAAACTGTCATGAAATGAGATTAAGAGTGGAGGACTATGAGGAGGAGCGGAGGTTCTTGGACGGCCGGTCACCGTTCGACGTGCATGAGGAAGTCGAATCGCCAGACGATATGCATGCGGAAGATCACATTGCCGCGTCGTTAAATGTGCCTATCATTAATTCTGACAGAAGTCAGCGCACAAGGCTCGAGTCTGTTGAAAACGGTGTGGAACATTCCATGGATGTTATTAGAAATTGGGATGTCATCTCGGAAGAGCCGTTTCGCACGGGCCCAGTATATCAGGTGGGCTCTGATGTCCTATTTGAGGTCCCGGTTCAAAGTGACAAAGAAGACAACAGGAGGATTGGGCCGGTTATTGAAGTGGAGCAGGTTTCCCCGTGGGCGGTTGGATCCAAGTCAAGCCCATCGGTCTCAAACCCATCTAGGTTGCAGGAAGTTAGCATAGATGAGGTGGCAGACATCCCTTGCTTTATTAGCCCACATGTCCATCGGGCAAACAACACCACTCAAAGAAAATCTATGAAAACGGCAGATGCCGCAAAAAAGAAAAAAGATAAGAAGGCTGCAAAATCTCAGAAACGTGGGAAATCACCCAAAAGAAAGAAGAAAGCCATGGTTGCCAATCTGCCTGAGAGCATGGAAAGTGCGGAAAACCTTGAAGATGGCCGTAGAGGAGATGGGTCGGAGACCGAAGCAACTATCGAAGTAGCACACATATTGGGGGTCGAGTTTGATGCGCCGGAAGAAGTGGTTAGAGCGAGGTTAGAGGAAATTGAGCAGGAGGAGGTCCGCCCTAATTGAAGAAGGACCGGATTTCATACGAGAATCTACCTGTTTTATGAATTTTTCAGCGTGCACATGGAATGTTAGAGGCTTGGGTAAATGTGAGAAGATCAGGGCGGTATATCGTTTAATATCAAGAATCGAACCAAGGATTGTCCTCCTACAAGAAACAAAGCTCCAAAACTTGAAGCCATGGGTGGTCAGAAGGTTTAAAAAGTCTCGGCTTAAAGAAGTCGTAATTGCTCCAGCTGAAGGCGCTTCCGGTGGGCTTTGTACGCTATGGGATCCTTCTTTCTTTCGCAAAACAGATAGTCATTCGGAGAGAAATTGGCTAGCGGTTAGTGGTCTCCTACCCCATTATGATTTGAACATATGCATTATAAATATTTATGCTCCCAACGACCCCAGCAACAGAGAGATGATGTTCAATCAATTAAGCTTGTACATGGCAGCTTCGAACACCCCTTTCATCATCGGGGGGGGGGGGGATTTTAATTGCGTGAAAAACTCCGAGGAAAGATTTGGTAATGCTGGGAATGGGTCACATATGAGGGTATTTTCAGATTTCATTGAAGACAACCAGCTCATTGATTTACCGATGAAGGGTGGTTTATACACCTGGTTTAGGGGTACGCCTGTGAATGCAGCCAGTAAGCTTGACAGATTTCTGGTGTCCTCGGAGGTGCTTCAAAAATTCCCAAATCTGAGCCAAGACATTCTTCCCAGAGGCATATCAGATCACTGCCCGGTGACACTGAAGGAAGCCAAATTGAGTCGGAAAAATCGCCCGTTCAAATGGTTTTCCCACTGGGCATCCGATGAAGAGTATAGCAGACTTATAAAAAAGAAATGTATGGAAGACAGTGATAACAGTATAGGGAAATTATTATCTGCAGTCAGAGCGAGCACGAAGGTATGGGTGGCAAAACACAGGGAGGATGATACAGCTTCGATTGAGTTCCTCGAAAAGAAACTAGAGTCTGCTGAGAATGCTGCTGTTACGGGAGGGAATTTGATGTACAGTGCAGATGAAATCAGAAGTATCCAGAGTAAACTGTGGACTAGATACATTCGGGAGGAGCGGGAATGGCATCAGAAATCCAGACTTTAATGGTTTCAAGAAGGGGACAAAAATACTGCATATTTTCACCTTGTTGCATCACAGCGGCTCAGAAATAATCAGATATTATCATTGGAATTGGCGAGCGGAAAAACAGAGAACTTGAAGAGAATTTCAAAAGAGTTTGAAACCCATTTTAGAGATAGTTTCAACTGTGTTAACACTATCCCTGTAAAAGAAGTGGGAGTACAACTTCCAAGGCTGAGTAGCGCATCGGCAGAATTGTTAGAGAAACCCTTCACCGAAAGCGAAGTATGGTCGATAATTAGTACTACGGAAGGGAATAAAGCACCGGGCCCGGACGGTTTCAACCTAAATTTTTTCAAGAGGTACTGGCCGCATGTGAAAAACAGGGTAATGAGATTATTTGCAGAGTTTCACATGGGCAAGCTCCCTGAAGATGAATTGAACGAATCCTTCATCGCCCTCATTCCGAAGTCTGCGTTTCCATCAAAAGTGGAGGATTACCGACCCATTTCACTAGTGGGGAGTGTGTATAAGATACTTGCAAAAGTTCTTGCAAGTAGGCTAGCGACAGTCATCAATGAAGTAGTGGGAGATCAGCAATTCGCATTCTCGAAGGGAAAACAGATAGTGGACTGTGCGTTCGCAAACGAAATAATCCATGATTTGAAGCAACGCAAAAAGGAGGCAGTAATCATCAAAGCTTATTTTAAAAAAGCATACGACTCAGTAGATTGGAATTTCTTGGACATGGCGTTGGTCAAAATGGGATTCGGTGCTCAATGGCGAAGCTGGATTAAATGGTGTATATCGTCTCCCTCTATATCCGTACTGGTCAATGGACAACCGACAAAAAAAATCAAAATTAGAAGGGGCCTTCGGCAGGGGTGTCCTCTATCGCCCATGCTTTTTAATATTGTGGGAGAGGTGCTGAATGCGATTTTAAAGAAAGCAAATGAAGCAAATTTATTGGCTGGAGTTAGAATTGGTAACAGTGGATTCCGGATCTCCCACATCCAATACGCTGATGATCTGATCTTGTTTCTTGAAGCGAATAGGCTGGAAATCCAGAATACCAAGAGAATCCTGCGTATTTTTGAAGTTGCATCAGGATTGAAGCTCAACGTTAAGAAAACAAAGCTCTACGGGATAAATGTGAATGAGTCCTCATTGAGCAATTGGGCAGATTCTATTAGATGCTGCAGTGAAAAGCTGCCAACAACATACCTTGGACTTCCTCTCGGACACAGTAGAAACTCATGTGAAATGTGGCAGCCGATTTTAGAGAAAACACAAACAAAACTGGCCGGGTGGAAAGGAAAATTCCTCTCGATAGGTGGTCGTATCACACTACTCAAAGTTGTATTGTCAAGCTTGCCGTTGTTTTATATGTCAATTTTCCAAATCCCATGCACAATGGCAAATAAGTTAGATTCGTTGTTCGCCAGATTTCTTTGGGGAGCAGAATCGAGTCGGGGCATACATTGGATAAGGTGGGATCAAGTTTGTAAGCCAAGTTCGAATGGCGGTCTGGGTATGCTCGATATCAGATTAAGGAATAGAGCCTTGTTGAATAAATGGGTGTGGCGGTTCGGATTGGAAAAGGACAACCTTTGGAAAAGAGTGATTGTCGCAAAGCATGGGCTGTCAACCGAAAACCTGATCCCTGAGATTCAGGATATTAAAAAACCTTCGTGGATATGGAACAATATTGTGCAGCCTCTAAGAAATAAAAACGATGGCTTGACATGGAACCTCAAATGTTTGTGTGGTGATGGTAGTAGAATTAGATTTTGGGAAGAGAGTTGGACTGAGGTGCAAAATCTAAAAGAAGCATTCCCCATGATATTCGCAGTGGCAAATAGGAAAGCTGGTTTCGTGAAAGAATTTGGACATTTGGACGGTGAAGCCTGGATATGGGACATCGAGCTGCGGCGCAGTCTGTTCGATTGGGAAATTGAAATCTGGAATTCCTTCTTACACACAATAAACAGAGGAATGAAACTTGGGTCTGGCATAGATGTACTAAGGTGGGCGGGTTGCTCCAGCGGGCTATATACGCCAAAAGCGTATTGCGAATTGATGACACATGCGGAAGACGGTGCTGAAGAAGTTTGGGATTTGGTGTGGGCGAAGCTGGCTCCCCCGAAAGTCGAGGCCTTCGTGTGGAGAGCAGCTCACGGAAGGATTCCAACTTTTGCCGAATTAGCAAGGCGAGGTATCTATAGCGTAAATAATAAACTTTGCCCCTTTTGTGAGAAAACTCAGGAAACTGTGAATCATCTTCTTGTCCATTGCGAAGTAGTTTGGAAAGTTTGACAGACATGGTGCATTCGCTGGAATGTAAGTCTGGTCATTCCCAGTAACGTGAAGAACATGTTGTTGGTTTGGTGCAATTTGTGCTGCAAAAAGAGCTCGAAGGAGCTATGGCAGATGGCGCTGTGTGGTATAGCTTGGACAGTGTGGTTATGCAGGAACGAGCGGGTTTTCAACAATAAAACGTTTACAGCAGACCAAATCTTCGAGATAGCGCTGATACGTGTGGGTATCTGGTGCAAACAAAAATGGCCTGGAGACATTTTGTCTATCGAAGATTTCGTTCGAAACCCCGAATTAGTGTCCCTCTCCTTATCGAAGAAGAAAGGTGTAAGAAAGGAAGTTTGGGTGGCGCCGGCAATGGGCGAAATGAAGTTCAACACGGACGCAACCGTGCAGAACGGTGTGGGCCCTGCTGGAATCGGGGGCGTACTGAGAAACCACACAAGTGCTGCAATGGTTAAATTCTCAAAGTACATTGGCCTATCAGACCCCACGAGAGCTGAAATGCTAAGCATCCTAGAAGCTGCAAGAATCTATAGCAGATCCAAATGGCGTGGTGGAGCCAAATTGATCATTGAAACGGACAACATGCTTGCCACAAACTGGGTGAAGAATCCTCACGATGCGCCAGATTCTTTTAAGGAATTGGCAAGCAAGTGCAGTGATATGTGCGTGGCCAACAACATGGAAGTGAACTTTGTTCATAGAGAAGGCAACAAAGCTGCACATGGGTTAGCACGAGAGGGGTTAGCACAGGGGAAAAACTATGTGTGGATGGCTACTTAAGCCGGTTTTGATGTAATAACGCGTCATTCCCTTGTTCAAACAATATGTTGAAATAAAGCATATAGGGCACTCTTTTCCCCAAGATCTCGATCTTGGGGTTTTTAACGAGGCCCGCCCTTTTCAAAAAAAAAGAGAAAGAAGTGGAAAATTAATTTTTTATTTGGTTAAACCGTGAAAAAAAGATAAATCTTATTTTGATGTGTGAATTGAGGATTAATATAGTAGAAAATTAGGGATTGAGTTAGATGAAGCAAAATATGGAAGATGGTAGAGAGGAGAAGAAATAAAAAAATGTAAAAATAGAGGATTAAATGTGTAATTATACAAATTATTTTTATTTTCGGTGGTCAAAATATGATTGGAGTAATAGTTTATGGACTATTTAGGTAATTTATCATTCTTTCAGATCAGTCTCCCGTTAAAGTTAACGACAAAAAACGTCTGAGTGACCAAAAATTTACACCCCGAAAACGTAAGTAACCTTACTGGTCGTTTTTAAAAACCGGTGACCAACTCTATACTGTGGGAAAACATAAGTGACCATTCCAATTGTTAACCCTTAATTTTATCTTTCACGCTCTTTAATTTTCTGATGCTTCTTTGTCTCTATAAATATTCATGGTTTAAAATGTGTTATACTTTGTAATTTCTCTTTATAATTAATGAAATTCAGTTCTTCGTTTAAAAAATAGGAGTTGAGTCGAGGATGGATGTAAAGCTTTGGTTGACTCTGCCAATTTTGTGTAGATAATTTGATTTTATTATCCAAAGAGTAGGTAACTGCTACAAGATATATAAAATAATATGTAGAAAATACAGTATGAAAAGGAAATTGCAAACCCTTTTTGTACAACTATACTCCACCTATTGCATAATTGTAAGTTGACAGAATCGTCTCTATGAACAACTCTTCCCGCAAGCCTAATGCGAATAACCTCCCTTATTACCTTAACAATAGAAGAAGGCTCGTTGCTGCTATTATTTTCTTTCGTATAGAATAAAGGAATGCATTCATGATCACAACAACAAGAAACATACCTTTGAAAAACTTCACAATTCAATCCAACTCTTAATTCCAAGGTAGAATATCTTTGGATATACCACAAAGCTGCAACACTTCCCTCTAAATGGCCTTAGTACCAGGACACTAGTTTCAGCTTCTCTATTGCACATAACACACACAACATCTATAGACAACCCTATCTTTTGTGGGTATAACACCCCTAAAACCGGCTCAGTAAATTTTCAATTTTTGATTATCGGAATTTATCTTTTTAATAATTCAAAAATTGAATTTTTGAGGTTTATTTTTGAAGTATTAAGGATTGAGGACTAGATTGTTAGAAATGTGAGTTTTGGAGTGTAAGCAAAGTTGAAGGGACTTAGTGCAAGAGGTGGAAAGTGTGATGATTAAGCTTGTAATTGACCCAATTCTTATTTTAAGCTTAGTCACCATACATGTGTCTATATAGACTATATTTGATAATTTTCTTAATTTCCCAATTTAGGAAAATGGTAATAAATGGCATAAAGGGGATATACCCCACGTTTAGCTCCTTCATGAAAGAGAATTGATTTGTTATTATCTTCTCCAAATCCTCCCATGCCATGGATGAATGCTTCCATGAACCCTAACTTTTAGAATGTAAATTACTTGCAAAATAATTATCATTTCTTCATTTAATTTTATATTTGGTAAATACATGCTCCTAACTTTCATTTGGTATTAATTTTATTTAATTTGGAGCATATGTTCTTATGAACCCTAATCCTTAAAGTTGAGGGTTTTATGCAATTAAGGAGTCATATGTAAAATTAAGTTGATTATAAGCCTCATGGTAATTTTTCCATAATTTTTAGGGCCTTGGAACATAAAAAACCCAATATCTTGAAATTTACATTTTCATGTCAATTTAAGTTTATGTATTTATGATGTCTATTGATAAATTCCATATTAAATTTCATGATAGATCAAGCTATAATTGAGGACTCCTCATTTCAAAAAGAAAAGGCTAAGAAAAGTCAAACTGAAAATGTGAGTGTGATTTGGGATATTTCTTAACTTTGGAGTAATCAGTGAGTGTAGTTCCAAGTCCCAGAATGATTCGATATCATTCCGTTGCATTTTTCTTTGACTTATGCTTTAAATGTGTTTCATTGTGTTTAGCTCATTTAGCGCAATCTAAGATGGCATATCTTTACAATGATATGTTTGGTAAGCTTATAGGTTTGGATTATGATCTATAAGTACATATACATTTGCTCCCATTGAATTATGTTTATTAAAGTAAGTTATGCATTATGAAAAGTTCTACGGATATATATTAAGCTATGGAGCTTTAAGCTCACATTTGATGCAAATTCTGAACTACAATAATAACCTTAGATAACAAGTTAACTTTGAGTACAATTGGCATGCCATAAAATTCATTAAACTTATGTACAAGTTTGAATTATGATCCTTTGTTGTTTAGGAGGGATGATTGTCTGTCATTGGCGACCGTTGGGTGGATCGGCCTTTCTCCATTTATTGGCGACAATTGGTGAAATCCTTGTATCCACACGTTACTTGTAATCCAAAGAAATTAAAAGATAAATCTATGCTATAGTATGATTATGAACATGTCTATTATGAATAAGATCATGTTTATTGTGGTTTTAGGTTATGTCATCTTCATGACTATTATGTATAATTGAACATTTGCATTTAGAATACCTTTGTTTTAGTTAACTACCTCACTAAGATATATAAGCTTACTTTATTAGTTTGCATGCATTTCAAGTTATCACTCTCTGTAAGTAACTAGGATCGTGCCTAGGCGTTGCAAGTCATTTATCCGATTATTTTGGGTAAAGTATCTCCTTTTGGCAAACTCCTAGTTGGTGGCATATGCATTATAATTAACAAATTATGTTTGGTTACTAATAAGGCTTTGGTTAACTATAATTAATAAGTATGATAAGTATGAACTATGACATACTAATCATATATTATGCTATGTGTACTTGAATGTGTAAACATGTGTGATGCAAAGTAAGAACTTAATTGGTAAGATAAGAAATGGATATACATAATGCAACTCCTCGACCCGACCTAGTCGCTAGACCTGAATCAAGGAAATTACATTGGTTTGCCAAAGCAAACCTGAACTCGTTTTTTGAAATTAGGTCCATTTTTTTCTTTTATCTTATCTAGATGCATTATTAAGTCTTATGGTGTACATACAAGCATCATAATTTTCATTCAAAACGAACACCGATTAGGCACTCAATTGCAAATACAAGTATTTTAGGGACTAAAATACAAATCTAAATAATTGCAGAGAGTTATACAAATTTCAAGTTACGAATACTTAATTAATCACATTTTATGCTAGCATTTCAATTTTTAGTTCAAACGGACCCATTCAAACTTACTCAAATGGTATACAAACATTCAAGGACCATGTTCCAAAGAATATAAACTATAGCATAATTCCAATGGTCATAACCACCACGCAAATCGACATACGCGTTCTCGTACCGAAACAATGTGTCAAAATACACCACGCGTACCGGTACAAGAGACCACGTATTGATACATGGATTCTAGTAACCAAATATCGTATCGGTATAGCTCGCCTTGTACCAATACCCAGACATAACTCAGGCCCCGTCTATCGATACAGTGATACAAACAGACTTGTAATGCCCCTTTTTATCGATTTATCAATTCTAAACCACATCAAACATACTCCAAATAAATTAACATGCTTCTTAAACATATTTCAAATGCAAAGCATTATTCATGACACATGTAAACCAAAGATCATGTATATTCATCAACCATACGTTAATCTATATGCATGCTCTACGCAACATCCAAATTTACATCAAAAAGGTCAAAACCCCAAACATAGGCCATGATGAAAATAAAACTTGAGGTATACAATCATGTGATCACTTTGAAATCAAGCACTCCATCCAAATATTATTTAGGCCAAAACCATCAAATGTACTTAGCATTAAAACATAATCAACATCATAAATAATCTACAATGTCATCATCCAAATAATACAAACATCCACCAAATAGTCATGCCTCATATTCAACAAAACATTCTAATTGATATCCCACATTGCCTTATTACAAATAATGGTAACACTATAAACATACTCTTAAATACGTTTGTCTTGGGGGTCATTCATTGCCTCGAACCACAATCTCACTCTTGCTTAATTTATTGCACTGATGGAAGAAAGTAAAGCGTAAGCATATGATGTCTAGTGAGTGCACTCAAAAAGTAAAACGTATATGCATTTTCAAAACCAAAACCGATATTAAAAATCCGTATTAAAACAATTCAATCTCACCGTTTCCAAAGCATTTAAGTAAAACATACTTGTTCGCAACATATGCGTAAGGTTTTCATTACAATCTTTCTATTTTCAAAGCATTTAATAAAACACTCTTGATCAAATCATATGCATCATAGTAAATCATGCTTCTATTCTAATCGAATGCAATTTGCTTTCATTCTTGCAAATCGTATCATGCATAAACATTTTATATGCATTTAGCTTTCAAATTTTCTTTTCTTTACTACATCATATATTGGCAATTAGTGTGACCCATAACAAACTGTTATTTTATTTTATAAAATCTCATCGGATATACGAATTTCCTTGGTGGTACCTTTAAACCACCTTATACTTGCCTTCAGCCCGGGTAGGTCTACCTCTACCACAAAGCCGTGAATTTCATCAGCCCGAGTAGTACTACCTCTATCCTCAAGGGCCACAGGGCGATCGGCTTATTATAGTGCATTTTAAACCCTATGTCATGCCAACTATAACTGATACTTTCTTTTTGTGTGTCACATAGCCAATATAATCTTTTAAACACATTTACTTACTGTTTTCCCCAATGCATTTAACAAACCAAAATCACATGCAATCTACATTGCCAAAGACAACTCACACATTTTATTTAGGAACAATTTCTTAATGCTCTTAGGCATCCATATACTAGATAAATCATTGCAATCTTTTAAATAATGCATAAAAAAATAAGTAAATCAATCAATGCTTTTAAACCAAAACATGTAAATTAAGTCTCATGTCAAACCGATATTCAAAATGCAATATAGAGAAAATTTACTTCCGAGCTTAGCTAGGCTTGCTAGGCTTTAATTAAACCCCTAAAGCTATAATCCAAACCTCTTTATAGTACCAAAATATATTTTCACTCACCAACTTATTATCGCCTCGACGCTTAACTAAAAATCGTCCAAACACTCGCCAACCTCTAAGAGAAAATGCAAAGGTCAATATAAAAAAGGCCACACCAGAGTAAACGCTGTATTAAAATATCCCATGACAAAGCAAATTTTCCTTATTAGATTCTTTCATTTCCAGCCCCTACATACGAACTAAAGAGCAGCAGTAGCTCACGCCCTGTTCTGTTTCACGCTCCTGTTCAGGCCCTTTAAAAAATCCCTTATTTCTTTATTTCCTACAGCCATTAAATGGCTTTCGAATGAACTGCTTGTGGTCAACCCTCTTAGTCCTCTTTATACCCACAAACACATTTATATTAAAAGGAACATCAGCAGTAGCGCCACAATTCCCATGTACACCCTATTCAACTTGCGCCACTGCCCCATTCGAACTATTTAATTTCCCCCTTTTTTCAGCTTTAAAATCCTCACAAGCATTACATCGAACACACAAGATGCACACTAATATGTACTCAAATAATTAAATCAATCATTCTATCAATCACCCCATTCAAGAACTTTAATTTAAACTTAACCAATTCAATTAATTTTGGCATTAATTTTATAAAAATAAAATTAGATTTCATCTTTCCCATAAAATTAACTCTCAATCCAATTAAAACATGTCACGACTGGAATGAAATGTAAAGTGTGAAGAAAGGATTAAAGAAATAGATAGAATTTTGAGGTAGAAGAAAAGAGAGAACTTTCATATATTTCTTCAATGATGATCATACCACGTTACAAACAACCCTAATATCAGAATAGCAAAAAGGCCAACACGTATTATTTACTGACATGTGGCAATACAAGCAACAAAATAACTATCTCTGACCAGCTGTCCTTAATTCAATTCTTACACTGCATTTGGGCCTCTCAGACTCGGCTTGCTATCTCATTAACCTTTTCATCAGGGCTTCCCATACTCAGCCCACTAACCTAAATGCCATTTAACCCATCTTCCTGAACGACATCGTTTCCTCTTGAGCTGAACCCATGTTGTAATCCCTAATTATCATTTTCGGTCACTTCTTCAGCCACCTTAATCTCAATAACCTTCTAAAACTCTAAATTGTTCCCCAATTCTTCCATCATCATGAAAATACCATACCCTTCACTAAATCCTTGTCCCCAAGGATCAAAATCTAGAAACTGAGACTTCAGCACAGAGTAATCTTCCCATGTTGTGTGTTCCTGACCCAGATTCGACCATTGAATCAAAAGTTGAGTCCTTGCGATGTTGTGGCGTTTGACCATTCTCTTGTCGAGCACAATCGCTGGATACACATTCAATTGCCCATCGTCAGTAATCTTAGGCGGGTCAAAAGAGGTAACCTGTTGATCTCCCATTTTTTTCTTCAAAAGACTCACATGAAATACAAGGTGTATTTTGGAATGAGAAGGAAGTTAGAGTTTATAGGCTACTAACCCAACTCGTTTTTCAATTTTGTAAGGACCAAAGTAGCGAGCAACAAGCTTCAGATTTCGGCGGAGTGCAACTGAAGACCGACGGTACGGCTAAAGCTTGAGGTAAACAAAACCTCACTCGACAAATTCTCTGTCTGTTCGTTTTTTATCTGCCATTTGTTTCATGCGATTGGTTGCCTTCTCGAATTGCTCTTTCAGTAGTTTAGCCAAATTCTGTCTGTTGTCCATAAGCTCTTGCACACTGTTATTCACTGTACTGTGAGATCAATCATAAAATGGAGGTTTGTAGCCATACATAGCCTCGAATGGTGTAGTTCCCAGAGACGTGTGCTAGGTAGTATTATACCACCACTCTGCTTGTGATAGGCAACTACCCGACGTACTAGGTTTTAGAAAACACATACTACACAAATAATGCTCTACACACCGGTTTAAACGTTCAGTTTGGCCATCTATCTCTGGATGGTAAGCTGTAATGAAAAATGTAGAAGTACCTAGCTGAAGCATAAATTCCTTCTAGAAGTGACTTGTGAAAGTTCGATCTTTATCATAGATTGCAACCTTAGACTGACCATGTAGCTTATAAACCTGGTCCAAGTACATTCTAGCTACCTCCATAGCAGTATAAAGATGAGACAGTGGTAAGAAGTGAGCATACTTTGTAAACTTGTCTACAATGACAAGTATACAATTGGATTTCCTGGACTGAGGCAAATCCTCAATAAAATCCATTGTGATGACTTCCCAATCTCCTTGAGGGATAGGGATTGGTTGTAATAAACCAGGTTTGGGAATGTGTTCAACTTTGACTTTTTGACACACATCACATTGGCTGACATAGGTGGAGACCATAGCTTTCATTCATGGCCAGAAAAAAATAGGACTATAATCTCTTGAAAGTAGCCTGAACTCCTGAATGTCCACCTCGAGGGGAATCATGAAAGGACTGTAAAAGTTGCAATCTCAAGGAACAAGTTTTCCCCACATATACTTTCTTTCTGAACCTGAGTATGCCTTTTGAAAATTCCCAGTTAGGCATTTATTCTTTATGAACTGCTAAAATTGTAATCTTATACTAAGCAAAGGTGTCATCCTTATAACTATCTCCTGTCTCTATAATACACTTAGGAGTAATCACAGTAGCTCCCATATGATGAAATTTGGCTAAAACCTCAGGAATTTTGGACAAAGCATCTGCCACAATATTTGTTCTGCCTTTTCTATACTGAATACTGTAATTCAGTCCCAAAAGCTCAGATAATCCTTTTTTCTGTATAGCAATTGATAACTTCTGCTCTAGAAGGTGCTTAAGTGGTTAATCTTAATAACAAAATAAGCCCCTTCAAAATAATACCTCCACTTAGTAACAACCATTAGAATTGCAAAATATTCCTTTTCATAAATGGAAAGGTCAGCAAGCCTAGGTCCCAAGGCTTTACTGAGGTAAGCTAATGGCCTCCCTTCCTAAGTAAGAATAACCCCAATACCCTTGGAGCTAGCGTCTATTTCCAAGCAAAAGCTCTTGGTAAAATTTGGTAAGGCAACTATATGAGCCTTACACATAGCTTCCTTAAGTCTGTCAAAGGCTTATGTAGCTTCAACTACCCACACAAAACTTCCTTTCTTAAGCATCCGCGACAAAGGCCTGCTGATTTCTCCAAATCCTTTGATAAATTTTCTATAGTAACTTGTAAGTCCTAAGAATCCACTTAGAGACTTGAGGTTCTTAGGAAAGGGCCATTCATTCATAGCAACAACTTTAGAGCAGTCAGTAGAAACCCTTTGGGAAGAAATGACATATCCCAAATATTCTACATACTCTTGCCCAAAGAAGCATTTACTTTGCTTAGCAAACAAGTTGTGGTCTCTCAACACTTCCAAAAAAATTCTGAGATGACCTAGGTGAGTCTGCAATGTAGGGCTGTAGACCAAAATGTCATCGAAAAAGACTAATACAAACTTCTTGAGAAAGGGTTTTTTAAGTGGAAAAAAGTCTTATTTTATTTTCCTTTTTACTCATATTATTGTTAGACTTAGGCACATTTTAGTTGCATAATTAGGCATTCATGCATATTCTCATAATTTCCTTCACCATTAAGCTTGATTACACATTTTAGTGTATTTTGTTGAAATGGTGCTGTTTTGGTATGTATTTTGGTGCATGCAAGAAAACTCCCTACGCGACAACCTGCCGCCAAGCCTGATGCCTAGACAGACCATGTCGAGGTAGCAAGAAGGGCAGAAGGAAGGGGCTGAAAAATTAATGGAGGATGCTGTAGGACCTACTGAAGAGCTGATAAAGAGGAGAAACCCAGGATGAGGAGCCATGCAAAACCCTACAAGTCACCACAGACCTCTGCCCAGGCAGTCAACTATTTGCCGATGAGGTAACAACTTCCAGGAAGGCCAAAATATGCAAAGTGATATGCGACTGAAAGAGCTCATCAAGCCCAATTTTTGGAGACTATACTTGCACGTGCACTGGAGCCCAGAAGACAAAGAAAAGCCATGGTCAAAGTCAATGTGAAAAAAGTCAAACAGGAATCTAGGAAGATTTAATGTTAGATTTGTTCTTTTAATGAGTTGTAATTAGATTTTAACTAGGATTCCTGCCCTAAACCGACTTAGACCTAGGCTCCTCCCCTATAAATGTAATCGACTTGAAGGAGAAAAACAAATTTTAGATTAGAAAGAAACCCTAATTCTTGTCGAAAAAACCCTAGCGTCGCGATCTCTATTATGTTCTAAACCTTCCCTAGGGTTAAGGGTTGGTTGCCTAGTAGTTGTGAGCGTTTTGCTTGTATTTGTTTAGGTTTCAATTTTTGCAATAAAATTCACGGTTTGTTTACCCTTGGTTCTTCATTGTGTGCAATTTTTATCGGGAGAGAAGATAGCATCAATCTATTTGTTCAATATCGGGAGAGTTGGACTCACGAAACGAGTAAACACGATTTTATCCAACCATAAGATAAAGCTACTTCGACTTAGGGATAAGTCAGAAGTTCAGCGGCTAAGAGAGGCTTCATAATCGGTTGGTGTTCATCCTTAGATTCACGTCGGGAGGTATTATCCAAGACGTGTTCGCCAATAGTACTTCAAGCTTAGGGATAAGAGGAAGTCATTAAAGGGAGCCTTGCCAAACCTTGAATCATCGCTTAACTGCCCAGTTAGTCACACTGATCTCTGTCAAGGCGGGCATCTGCCGAGGCATACTCGTGGGCGACTGTTGAAGTTGTTAAGTCGATATGCAAAACTGTGCCGAGACAGTGCATTCAATCTCCACACTACAAAGCATTCCAATACCGGCCCATTCTTCACTCTGATTTCTCAATTTATTTTATTTGCTTTAATTTTAGTTTTAATTAAATCCAAACAACTTTTAATACTTGTGTTTTTATTTTTATTTGTACAGAAAGGTAAATTCCGAACCTTGTCACAATCCCTGTGGAGACGATATCTTAAATACTATAACCTGACACCGTGTATACTTGCATGCAATTTGCACATCATTTTTGCACGCAACAAGTTTTTAGCGCCGTTGCTGGGGATTGGCGTACAACTTTTATTTTTACTTTTCTGCACTTATCTTTATTTTCTTGCATTATTTAGTTTTTCTTTTGTTTGATTTTTTTCAAGGGCATCAACTTGTCAAGAAAAACCACTCAAGAGTTGATGTTAGAAAATTCTTGCAAATTTTGTGAAGGAAATCATGAGTTCGAAAGTTACCCTCATCTTTTCGATGAATACATGTACGAACCGAGATGGGACCAACAACAAGATTATTCTTTGTACGACCAACAAGCTCAAAATTTTTCCTACCATGAGAATTTTGCTTCCTTAGCAGCAGACATACCCTAGCAATGTAGTTCTTCTGAAGAGCAATCAAAATCCTTGGAAGACACGCTCCAAGCTTTCATTGCATTCACTCAAGAATTGTCAGCTTCTATGGACACAAGAATCACCAAGGTTGACGCACTTTTGAGCAATTTGGTCCCCATTAATACCATGAATTAACATGATGCCTCAGCAACTTCTACCTCGACAATCATTGATCACCAACAACTACGTCCCATGGACACTTACATCCCAAGGCAAGAAGACGCGGAGCAATACGAAGAACACATTGATGAGCCTATGCAATAGATTGCCCTATCAAGGACTGAGGAACCTGAACAAAGCTATGCCTCGGCAGCTACACCCGCCTCGACAGCTGAGGAATCTGTAGATTGCTTTCATCTACCTTTCCTTGGGCAATTGAACGACCACATAGAGGAGTAACACAATGGAAATACTTTGCTAACAGAATATGAGCCGGTAATAGCTGAACCTTTTGAGTTCATTGAAAAATCACCTTTTCCATTGCATGTATTTCTCGAGGAACCAACACCGATAGAGTTGATGCCAGCAAAATCTCTACTGATGGAGATGGTTGAGAGACCTAAAGAAAATGGTGTTCACAAAGCTCTTCATAAAATTGAGTTTTCCCTTGACTCGCATCGCATTATGACAGAAGATTTCCACAACAACTGGTTGCCGCAGCAGTTGCCTCGGCAGCAAAGGCTACCTTCCACCATAACGAACTTTGACGAGAATAAGGTAAGTACATGGTTGGATATTGATATGATTTTTCCTAATCACATATTCATGCCTCCAGGAAAAACAACAAGGTGGATGGTACACATGGACTACAAGGGAACAAGGAAGAAATGAACCTCTACTATGATAATGCAAAAGCAAGTAGTTGCAAACACAATGGTCTACCCTTTTATGGGCAAAATAGTCACTCGACGGAGGGTGCGGGTGGATTACAAGAAGTATTGAAAATGACCCCCTCAAGCTCGAACAGACAAGGGAGTAGTTACTTTAGGAGATGCATGCCAATGCACTCCTAGAGTAACAAATTTTTTATTTTTATCTTCCACATTTTTTTATGCTTTCGTAAACTTAGAATTTTTAAATTTTCAGTTTCTATTTCCTTCTGCATTTTATTATTTTATTTTGTTTTTGTTTTAGGAAGGAGTTCAAGAATCAAGAGTCAAATGAGTGAACCCATCTACCCAAGCCCAACAACAGCCTAACATTTACCTGCCCACCAACCCGCCAATGGGCAGAAACCCGCCAACGGGAAGAATTTAATGCTGAGACGACAACCTCTCCCAACAGCTATTTGAACTCTCCAATTCCATCCATCCAAAATCATTTTCACCTCCTTGATATTTCTTGAATTCTCTTTGATCTTGCAATCTTTCCAATTTTTTTGGCCTTTTATTTTTCTTCTTCTTGCAAATAAATTTCAACTGTCTCACAACCTATAAATTGCCACAACCAGCAACCAACCAACCTTCTAGAGAATTTTGACAGAGGCAGTCGAGCAACATCATCGACGGAAGTTTGCCACCCGACAGTACTGATGCTGCCGCCTAGCTCCCGCTGCCCGGTAGTACTGAAGCTGCCAATAAGACCCTAATACCAGCATTACTCCTCCATCATCTCTAGAACCAGCTCAATAGGCAGTAGCTCCGATTTATGCAATACACCAGGGCCATCCCCACTTCCATCATGGAAATCCACCTAGAGATTTTCCATGACAGTGCAGTCCGGTTCCCCATATTTCCTACTGAAATACTTACTCGTAATCACCCGCCCTGGCAACCCAGATCGACGCCATAACAACTGCAACTACAACTGCCTAGGGATGCCAAGGTAACGAATGCACGTGGTTCGACTAGCAGATACATGCATTCAATAACCACACAAGCAAACATGGCTCGAAGGAAATTCATCATGCAAGGTGACGACATTTTCGACTAACTCATCTGTATTTTTTCTCATTCATTGAGGACAATGCACCTCTCGAGTTTGGGGGAGGGGGGAATAGTCCTTAGTTTTAATTGTCTTAGTTTGTTAGATGCATTCATCCTAGATTTTGCATATGTAAAAGCTTAAGTTGTTTATCCTTAATTGCATATGTAAGCCCCTATTTATTTACCTTTGATTTAAATCGAAGTAAAAATTTCTTTAGACTTGGTTAGTCTTTACCCGCCGTGGCAACTGTCTGCCGTGACATCGAATTTAGCGTGACTTTAGAAGTACTTAGAGCTTTACTATGATGCTAAAATTAAAAACACCATTTGTAGCTTGAATGATTGAAGGAATTCAATGTTGAACCTAGGCTTTATTCAAAAAAAATTGATTGATTATGTACTAGAGGTGCCCGAAACTGGCTCTAGTATACTTGCTTGAATTCTTCAAATTTTCTAGAGGAGCCTAAAACTTAGCCCTAGTAATCTTGTAAAAAAGAAAGAAAAAAGAAGAAGAAAGAAGAAAAGGAAAGAAGAATTCACTAGAGGTTCCCCAAACTGGCTCTAGTTAAAAACAAAAGGAATGAAAAAGTTACTAAAGCTTAGTTGATCACAAGGAATTCCGAAAAATCATTTGAGTTTACAAAGCATGCACATACTCACTAGCATTATAGTTTGGTTCCGAGTAAGTCTTTTTTCGTTTGAAGGGTTGATGATCATACTTGCAAGTGCACGGTGGTTAATGGTTAACTACGTTATAACATTGTTTTTATGAGATTTAGAGATTTGGTGAATAATTATGAGTTTGCATTGCTTGAGGACAAGAAATAGTTCAAGTTTGGGGGGGTGTGTTAAGTGTCTAAAAGTCTTATTTTATTTACTCTTTTTACTCATATTATTGTTAGACTTAGGAACATTTTCGTTGCATAGTTAGGCATTCATGCATTTTCTCATAATTTCCTTCACCATTAAGCTTGATTACATATTTTAGTGTATTTTGTTGAAAATGTGCTGTTTTGGTATGTATTTTGGTGCATGCAGGAAAACTACTGTCGAGCCTGCCGCCGCGACAACCTGCCGCCGAGCCTGATGCCCAGACAGACCATGCCGAGGCAGCAAGGAGGGAAGATGGAAGGAGCTGAACAATTAATGGAGGATGTTGTGGGACCTACTAAAGAGCTGACAAAGAGGAGAAACCCAAGATGAAGAGCCATGCCAAACCCTGCAAGTCAAAACAGACCTCTGCCCAGGCAGTCAACTATTTGCCGCCCAGGCAGTCAACTATTTGCCGCCCAGGCGGCAACTTCCAGGAAGACCAAAATATGCAAAGTGATATGCGATTGAAAGAGCTCATCAAGCCCGATTTTTGGAGACTACTTGCACGTACATTGGAGCCCAGCAGACAAAGAAAATCCATGGTCAAAGTCAAGGTGGAAAAAGTCAAACAGGAATCTAGGAAGATTTAATGTTAGATTTGTTCTTTTAATGAGTTGTAATTAGATTCTAACTAGGATTCCTGCCCTAAACCGACTTAGAACTAGGCTCCTACCTTATAAATGTAATTGACTTGAAGGAGAAAAACACAATTGAGATTAGAGAGAAACCCTCATTCTTTGTCGAAAAAACCCTAGTGCCGCCATCTCCATTATGTTCTAAACCTACTCTAGGGCTATGGGTTGGTTACCTAGTAGTTGTGAGAGTTTTGCTTGTATTTGTTTAGGTTTCAGTTTTTGCAATAAAATTCACGGTTTGTTTACTCTTGGTTCTTCATTGTGTGCAATCTTTATCGGGAGAGAAGAGAGCATCAATATATTTGTTCAATATCGGGAGAGTTGGACTCACGAAACGAGTAAACATGGTTTTATCCAACCATAGGATAAAGGTACTTCGGCTTAGGGATAAGTTAGAAGTTCAACTGCTAAGAGAGGCTTCATAATCGGTTGGTGTTCATCTTTAGATTCACGCCGAGAGGTATTATCCAAGACGTGTTTGCCAATAGTACTTCAAGCTTAGGGATAAGAGGAAGTCATAAAGAAAGCCTTGCCGAACCTTGAATCATCACTTAACTTCCCATGCAGTCACATTGGTCTCTGCCAAGGCGGGCATCTGCCGAGGCATACTCGTGGGCGGCTGTTGAAGTTGTTGAGTCGAACTGCAAACTGCGCCGAGACAGTGCATTCAATCTCCACACTACGAAGCATTCCAATACCGACCCATTCTCTCACACTGATTTCTCAATTTATTTTATTTGCTTTAATTTTAGTTTTAATTAAATCCAAACAACTTTTAATACTTGTGTTTTTATTTTTATTTGTGCAGCAAGGTGAATTCCGAAGGTTGTCACAATCCCAATGGAGACGATATCTTAAATACTATAACTTGGCACAATGTATACTTGCACGCAATTTGCGCATCACTTTTTCACGCAACAGGGATCAAATACATGATTCATCAAGGATTGAAAGGTAGCAGGGGCATTTGTCAACCCAAACGACATCACTTTAAATTCATAGTGTCCATGGTGATTCCTAAAAGTAGTCTTTGGAACATCTTCTTTTCTGATTCTGATATGCCAATACCTAGATCGAAGGTCAAGCTTAGAAAAAAATTTGCTCCAGTTAGCTCATCCAATAAATCCTCCACTACTGGAATTGGAAATTTATTCTTCACTGTTATTGAATTTATCTGCTTGTAGTCCACACAAAGTCTCCAAGTACCATCTTTCTTTTTCACTAAGAGACATGAAGGGGCAAAAGGGCTTTGACTAGTTTGAATAATAGAAGAGGACAACATTTCCTTAATCTTTTTCTCCACTTTTGCATTTTGGTGATGAGGAAATCTGTAGGGTCTTAGATTCACTGGTTGAGCTCCTGGTTGTAACAAAATTGCATGGTCTTGTTTTCTTTATGGTGGCAATCCTTTAGGTTTTTCAAAGACCATCTTGAATTCTTCCAATAGGGCTTGTAATTCTCCCCAATACAATAAGGATCCTTTGCAGTAATTTTCTAGAGTTTAGCCTCTATAACGACTTTAACTTTCTGAAATTTATCTCCCCTTGTAGAACTATAGGTTGTCCATCACTTTTGAAACTGAGTGTCATTAACTTAAAGTCCATCATGATTGGGCTGTATTTTTCCTCCAATCAACTCCCAGTACCATATCACTTCCCCCATCTGTAAAACTTTGAAATCATGCTCAAAGTTGTGCCCTTGCATTTTTCATGTTAATAGTTTACTTATTGCAGTGTTGTACAATTTTTCACCATTTGCAACTGTAATGGTCAATGGATTTGTTTCCAGCACTTCCAATCCTTCCTTAGCCCACCTAGAAATGATAAAGCTGTGAGTGCTCCCACTGTCTATCAAAATATTCAAAGGTTTTCCCTTGGCAAAACCTTGAATACTTAATGTGCTATATCCAATATTCCCAGTCAAAGCATTCATGGAAATTTCTAAATTGTCTCCTTCCTCAACATTCTCAAGCTCAACTACTTTTTCTTCTTTGGTTAATTCCATTTCAGGTTCAGTTTCTTCTTCTATGCAATTCAGCTGCTTCACCTTACACTAGTGACCAAGACCAAACTTCTCACCGCATTTAAAACACAAATTTTGAGTTCTTCTATACTCTAGCAACAACTTCTTGGCACTCTGATTGGTTGTATTCTTCTTTTAAGTTGAATTCTTAATTGTTGGTAAACTCTTCTATATTGTATGCTGATTGTTGACAACGTTAGGCCTTGGAATATACTTTTGTTTCCTAGAGTCCAATTCCACAGCTAGTTCATACAGTTTAGCTTGTCTACATGCATCAAACAAGGTTTTAGGCTTTAACACCTTGACCTTATGCTTTAATTCATCTTTGAGGCCACTGATAAAGCTAGATACAAAATATTCTTCACTTAGAGTAGAATTCTGTTGAACCATAAAAGGTTGTAGTTCTTCAATTTTTTCTTGATAATCTTCAACTGAACCTGTTTGAATCAGTTTATTGAATTCCCCCACAATATCTACATAAGTTTTGTCACAAAACCTATAACATAAATTAACAACAAACTCTTGCCATGTAAGCTTATGTTTCTGAGTAATATAAGCATCAAACCAAGTTTTTGCCTTAACCATCAAGTACATAGATGCTACTTCTATTTTCTGTTATTTAGGGACTGTGTGAATATGAAAATATTTTTGACATCTTCTAATCCATCCTCTAGGATTTTTTCCTCAAAAAAATTGGAGCTCAATTTTGGGTCTGTTGTTGAAATTACCAAACCCTCCCATTTGACCATTCATGTGATATTTGTCTTCCTTAACAAGTTCTTGGCTAGCAGACTTCTCACCTAGATACATAGGGCTACATCAAGGTAACAATTCATGTTTGGCAGACAAAATACCAGGTTCATTAGTTTTCAAAGAGTATTTCTCATCCTCATCTATCACAGTAACATGCACAAGTCTTTTTCCTTCTTGTTTTCAACATTTGTAACATTTACCTAACTGATGTTTTGTTTGATTGGTCTAGGGCTCTGCTCCCCTTCTCTTTCAGCCGCTATTTACAACAACTTCTCCAAAAGTATATTGTTTTTGTCCATTTTAGAGATAGTCTCTTCCATCCGGGATTTGATTCTGGCTATTCACTTTTCCAGCTCAACTCGAAATTCCTCCAAGTTCTTGGAATTGTTCTTAGACTCTTTGGGAGCTTCAGTGCTCAAGACCTCAGTTGACGTCGTTTCCACCATGTTTTGGTTCTTCTTTAACTTACCTAGCTTGTCGGATGATCGAAAAATAGGGCTCTAGATACCAATTTGTCACGACTAGAATGAAATGTAAAGTGTGAAGAAAAGATTAAAGAAATAGATAGAATTTAGAGGTAGAAGAAAAGAGAGAACTTTCTTATATTCATTCAATGATGATCATACCCCGTTACAAAAAACCCTAATATCAAAATTGCAAAAAAGCCAACATGTATTATTTACTAATATGTGGCAAGCAACAAAATAACTATCTTTGACCAGCTGTCCTTAATTCAATTCTTAGACTGCATTGGGCCTCTCAGACTCGGCCTGCTATCTTGGTAACCTTTTCATCAGGGCTTCCCATACTCTGCCCGCTAACCCGAATGCCATTTAACTCATCTTCTTGAACGACATCGTTTCCTCTTGAGCTGAACCCATGTTGTAATCCCTAATTATCATTCTCGGCCACTTCTTCAGCCACCTTAATCTCAATAACCTTCTGAAACCCTAAATTGTTCCCCAATTCTTCCATCATCATGAAAAAATATCTTGATTTTATCTACCAAATCACAATTACTTCTTTATCATCCAAAAACCAAATAAATCAAATTAAATTCGTTTTAATTCATAAACTCCAATAGAAATAATAAATAATTAATTAGAAACAATTAGAGAACCTGTAACCCCCTTAACCCGGCCTAGACGGTTGACCCGAATTAAGAAAGTCACACGGGGAAAACCAAAGTCAACCCGAAAGTCAACCTTGATTAACGACCCTTTTTTTTTCTTTTTAATCTTAACTAGATGCACATTAGTCCTAATTGTGATCACATAAACATCATACTCAAAGATCACAAACATCAGAGATCAAACAGGGACCCAATTGAACAAATTACAACTTTAGAGACCAAATTGTAATTTTCGGATAATTAAAGGACTTAACCCAAATTAATGTTACCAACTTGAAATTAATCAGGTTTCATGCTTCTCTGTGAAATTTCAGCTCAAAAAAAACTTCCCAAGCTCATGCAATTGAACAAACAAGATTCAGGACCAAAACGCAAACAATTCAAAACATATAACTGCCCATGTCAGCCCCCAACGGTCGACCGTTCCGAAACAGGTAGATCCTGTTCCGAAACACGGGCCGTTCCGCAATGGGTTCCGAAACATGGCCTTGGCAGAGACCAAACCGTTTCGAAACGGTGCATACCGTTTCGGACGCCTGGGTTCATGTAAGGCACCCGTTCCGAAATGGTGCACACTGTTCCGAAACGCCTGCACAGATTGCAGCAATCTAGCATTCCAAATCATGCAATAGATCATTCAAACATGCTCCAAATGTCACCAAACTTTACCAGCATGCAATTCAACATATATATGACTTATATGCATCATCAAACGAACAAACTAACATCATATGCAAAAAGCCCCAATTCTATAGGCATACTTCCTACACAAGCTAGCTATTCAAAACACCAAACTTCCAAAACAAGCATGCAATGATCCAATCCAAAAACCAGCATTCAAATCATCATTCAACATACTTAGGGAGTCCCAAACATCTCCCAAAACATACACATTGGTCCCCCATTGCCAAACTATCCAAAAGCTAAAATGTTTAACAAAAACCTTCCATACATTGAGCTTTACTTGTACTTGAATTCTTGCCCTTCTTGCTGCCCCTCAAGGTTCTCTAATGCTCTGCATTATTGAATTAAGAAAACGAAGAGAGCGTAAGCAAAAGCTTAGTGAGGAATGCTCTTAAAACCATTCAATAATGCAATTCAAAACATTTACAAAACATGCTTTAAATCAACCTTTGCACATGCTCAAAATCATACTTTAAACAAGCAATCTCATGCTTCAACAATTAACATAACATGTCATATTGGCTCAAGTGATACATTCCATTTCTTAAAACAAGTTCATCAACTTCCCAAGGACTTTTAAACACCTTGGCCCCAAGGACTTTTAAACACCTTGGCCATGGACTTTTAAACACCATGAATGAGGACCACACAAGGACTTTTAACCACCTTTGTGTCCAATGCTTGAATCACCCCAAGGACTTTTAAACACCTTGGCCCCAAGGACTTTTAAACACCTTGGCCCCATGGACTTTTAAACACCATGGCCCCATGGACTTTTAAACACCATGGAAAGGATCACCTAAGGACTTTTAACCACCTTAGTGTCCGCAAAAAGAATCATCCAAGGACTTTTAACCACCTTGATGTTCTTAAGTAACAAGGCTCACTCAAGGACTTTTAACCACCTTAGTGACCTTAATCTTTTCAAAACATCACTTGCCAATATACATCATTTTCATCATTCAATCCACTGTTTTAAAGCATTAAACCAAGCCATTTTCATCATGCATTTCAAAGCATCAAACCACATAATTTCAATGTATAAAAGCAAGGTACTCCTACCTAGAGTTACCTTCAACATATGGCTTACATTATCATCAAAATCCATGCTAAAACATGCTTTCAAAACAGTAATTAAATCATGCAAATCATCATTTTGCATCACAACAAAATCATGGCCACCACTAGAGAGAAATTCCGAAAACTTACACTTGAGCTTAGCAAAGTTGTTTAGACTTAAACTAAGCTCCCAAAACCTTCAAACCTTGGTTTAAAAGCTGAAAATCCAATTTCCACAAACGCACTCACGCACTCACCGATTTCCACTTTGCTTCAAGCCAAAGCACCAAATCAAGCTTCCGGATCAACAACTCTTGGATCCAAAGATGCCTCCCCTGTTTCAACACATCAAAGCAGAGGATTAATGCATCATCATGCATTAATTGCTTCAATGAAAGCACCTAAACTCGCTGCTCTCATCCAACCTCCATTTTCGGCCACCAAACACAACCAAAAATGCATCCAAACCACTTCTAAACAAAGCCCAGCCATAAACCAGCAAAACCTCACTTCCATTAACATCATATAACATCTAAAAACAACCTATTAACATCCTTATACCTCCAGCAACACCAGATCACCAAGATCACCTCAAAAACTACCTTGAAACACAAGCTAAACTTAGGAAACTCAACCTATCCGGGATTGCATCAATCAAAACTCAATTCCTTAACAAATTAGAGATCATTTAACATCAAAAACACCTCCCAAATCACAGATTACTCAGATCTAACGAAAATCATCAAAAATCATCAAAATCTTGCATAATAAGCCAAGATCCATTTCACCACTTAAAAACCTTTAATTAAACTTCAATTAAGGATTGAAAACTTAGGAATTTCAGTAAAGAACTGATAGTTTAGAGGAGAAGGACGTTCTTACCTCCAAACTTGAGTTTCTCCTCTTTTTGCAATCAAAATCCTTGTTGAAACAATTAGCAATTGAAGAGGTTTTGAAGATACAATGATTTGGAATCAAATGAGAGTTGAAAGGAGGGATTTAGGTGAAGAAATCAGATCCAATTCTCTGGAAAAGTAGTGTTTGGGTTGAGAGAAAATGAGAGAAAGAAAATTTAGCAAAGTTGGTTACAAAATCCAAAAATAGCCAAATGGCTTCCCTCCAATTTTAATAACCTTTAAAATCAGATTTTAGACTTAAAATATCTTAGAAAAATCTGGAGAAACTCCCTTTGGGTAAATAGCTCCTTAAAGATTCAAAGTTTCAACCCTTTATAAAACAGCCACCAAACTTGCGAAAATTACATTTTGGTCACTAGCCAAAATGTCACACTTCCAAAACTCATTTTCCAAAATTGATTTCACAGTTCACTTAATTATATTAAAAGATGATTTTAGAACATTTTTCCATATTTTTAATGCAACCCGAACTAGGCTTTCCTAATTTCACCTCTTTTGATTCGAACAGCACTTTGACCAACCGGTCAACGCCCAAAACTCCTAAGCCCAAAACCGGGGCGTTACAGAACCATTAAAAAAAAATCAAAAGCTTACCCAATTGATAGGAAAAATGGAAGTTGAAAACGTCACCCTCCATTTGAACGTGAATTCCAAGAAGATTTGACGAAGACTACTAGCTCTTGCTAGATTGTTAATTAGAATTCATTTAGGACATAAAAGAAATGTAAATCAAAAAGGAAAATCAGTTTTCTTTAAATTGTGTTTGGCAAATTCAAGAGAGAAAAATGAGAGAAAAGCTTAGATGTGTTTTTCTCATCTTTGAGAAAATAATAACCGTCATATTCTTTTGTTAAAAATGAGAGGGAAAAGATATATTAATAATTGGTTTAATAATCCCGATAAAATATCACCATAATTCCTTTTTACAATATTTGCTTCACTAATATTTTACAACTATTACAAAATAGTCACTTTTTAATTTAATATTAAATCAACCCATTTAAGAATTACTCAAAACTAATTTTATCCTTTAATAAACTCATTAAATATATTTTCAAAAATATTTGCCACGAAAAACTTATCGAAAACCAATTTAATCAATCTAAATTATTTTCCGAAATTAATTAGTTAGCTAAAGCCTAACCAAAATTTCAACCCAATTCCGTTAATTTACCCGAATCTTCTAGCCTATTTTCCGGTATGTTACACATAATTGGTAACTAAGAGATAATCTATGCTAGAGTATGATTATGAACATGTTTATTATGAATACGATCATGTTAATTGTGATTTCACGTTATGCTATCTTTATGGCTATTATGTATAACTGAATATTTGTACTTAAAATGTCTTTGTTTTAGTTAACTATCTCACTAAGATATACAAGCTTACTTTGTTAGTTTGCATGCCTTTTAGGTTATCGCTCTCCGTAAGTAACCAGAATCGTGTCTAGGCATTGCAAATCATTTATTCGTTTATTTTATATAAAGTATCTATTTATTCAAACTCCTAGTTGGTGGCATATGAACTAAACATGTCATGTTGCATAATTGACAATCTGTGTTTTATTACTAATATGGCTTTGGTTAAGTATATGTAATAATTATGATAAGTATGAACTATTACATACTAATAATATATTATGCTATGTGTACTTGAATGTGTAAATATGCGTGATGCAAAGTAAGAACTGAATTGGTAAGATAAGAAATGGATGCACATAATTGGTAACTAATAGCTCATGTTTATGGAGTAGCTTGATGATTAAGAATATGTTTGGGGTTGCATAAATATCAATGAAATTATATGTATGATCCTTGCTTTATTCCATGTTCAATTGATGATATCTTCATTGGTTAATGCATGTTAAGTGTATTTTGATGATTAAGATTATGCATTGATGTTGCTTATTGATAAATGTGACATAGTGTGGTTAAATATGACTTTAAATGACACCTTTCAGTGAAACAAGGCCGAGGTCTCAAAACCCCCATAAAAGGTTTCGAAATATTTAGTTAAGAATGTTTTTTTTATCAAGTGACAAAGGTTTTGAGACCTTCTCTAAATATTTTGAAACCTTCCCTAAAATATTGAATTTTTACGTTTTGGTCATTATTTCTTAACTTTGTCAACCGAACTCCGATTTAGTTGCCATTTTTTAATTCAAATTTTGGAATTAAAAATGAATAAGAATAATATCTGTTAATAAAAATAATACTCTCTTGATCCTTGAAACTTTTAGAAATTTACAAATAGGTCCTTAAGGTTTGAAACTTCATAATTTGCCCCCTAAGTGTTAAAACATGACATACATAATAATTTTCTTCATGTATAAGCCATATCAATACCTAAATCTATAAGAGTATAAGTTTGATAGAATTTTTCAGTTAAGTCCCCAAACTTTTGAAAATTTTCACTTTAATCCCTTAACTTTTGAAACTTTGCAAATTAGTCCTTAATTTTTCAAAAATAAGAATTAAATCTATGGTAACATGTCAATAGTGTTTTATATGGTTTGATTTATATTTGTTTTATATTAATTTGATTTCCCGATTCTCTATTTCTGAATTCTAATAACACCTTCAACTAAGTTTTCTTTTTGATCGGGTAAGATGTGTTATATTTGTTGGTATTAGAGCTAGAGCTTAGTCAATTATAGGACTAAATCGAAGCTCATTGTATGTTTGCATTATGCATATGCCACGTAGGAGTTATTTTATCCGATAATTGTCACTTTCAACTAGTACAATCTTATTATTTCAGTTTGGTTCTCAAGATGTTTGATTTAACACTTGGAGTCAGTAATTTTGAGTTATTTGTGATATGTCTATTATTTAGGAAGAATAAAATTTTCATGACCCTTTGAACTCACAAGTCTTTTAATTAGTCCCTGATATCTTTTGAAATGATCACAACTCATGTGACATGCTTTAAAAAATGGCCATTAAGTTTACTTCAATTAGGAAATACATAGAAGTAATCTCAGATTCTGTCAAACTCCTAAGCAATATTCTCCGATCCTTGTTGTTGAATGGTACTAAACACACATAACTTAGTTCCAAGTATAAAAATTATACATGTTTAAACTTTGGGGGTTACATATGATATTTTCTCACCTATATCTAAGAACTCAGATTTTTGAGTCTTTTTGATAACTCAGTCAATGCTAAGTTATGATTTGATCAACCTAAGCAAAGACTAATTTGAGCTAAATCATCTATGTTTGGTAAACATTGAAGAATTCCCAAGTAAGGAAGTTAGATATCTTGGAAAAACCTCACGCTGATTAAGTTAGTTTGCAATCTTTCATAAGAATTCATAACCTTTGAACACATTTTCTTTGTTCCGAAAAAGAATCCTTATTCAATATTTTTGTCACAATTTCATGATTTCTTTAAATCTTAGAAACTTAGTTGAACTAAGAACTTTTTATAAACAACTTTATCTTGGTGGTTAGTAATAACTCTACGGAAAACCTATATTTTAATCCCTTTTACTTAAGTTATTGTGCGTATTCGAGCTCATGATGCTTGTCGAATAGTGATGCACTTTAGAGCAAATATACTCATTGAATCAAGTAATAAAGTGATGAGTAGAGTGTCGAACCTATAGGCTGTCGAATAGTCCTTCTTTAAATGCAAGTGTACACTGATGCCTCTTTGTAATATAAAAGATATTGTCTCCAAAAGGATTGGGAAACCCTTCAGAATTTATCTTCCTGCACAAGTAAATATAAAAATACAAGTAAATTGAGGTTTTGCTTGAATCGATTAAACTAAAAGCAATTAAAATAAAGAGACGAGAAATCAGATTGAGAAAATAGGCCGGTATTGGTATGCGTTGTAGTGTGGATTTTGAATGCTCCGTCTCAACAAAGTATTTCAAAATTGTCTTAACAATCTCGACGGTTTTGGAAGAAAACTGCCTTGGCAGATGCCCGCCTCGGCAGACACTACGTAGCTACCCGGGTGACTAAGCGACAACTCAAAGTTCGGCAAGGCTTCCTTTAGTTACTCCTTCTTATCGCTAAGTCGAAGTGCTATTCGCGAACACGTCTTGATAATACCTCCCGACGTGAATCAAAGGATGAACACCAACCAATGCTAAGCCTCTTTTAGCCGCTAAACTTCCAACTTATTCCTAAGCCAAAGTAGTTTTACCCTAGATTGGATAAAATCATGTTTACTCGTTTCTTGAGTTCAACTCTCCCAAAATTGAACAACTAGATAAATTGCAACTTCCTCTCCCGATTTGATTGCAAACAATTTAAAACCAAGAGTAAACAAACTTTGAATTTTATTGCAATAACTTTAAACTAAACGAATACAAGCAATCTCTCACAACTACTCAACAAAACCAACCTTTAGCCCTAGGAGAAGTTTAGAACATGATGGACGAATGGAAGCTCTAGGGTTTCTCAAAAATCACCCGATCCCCCTCTCTTAGTCGGCTAAGGTATATATTTATAGGGCTTGGCCTAGGTCAAAGTCGATTTAGGGTAGGAGTACTAGTTATAATCAGATTACAACTCATTAAAAGAATAAATCTCTATCATTAATTCTTCCTAGATTCCCGTTTGACTTTTTCCGCTATAACTTTGATCGTGGCTTTTCTTGAGCTTTTGGGCTCCGATCCTCATGTAATTGGTCTCTAAAAATCAGGCTTGATGTGTTCTTTCAATCGCTCACCACTTTGCATTTTTCCAATTTCCTTGGGCGGCTGCCTCGGGGACATACAGTCTGCTGCCTTGGCAGAGGTTTGTGTTGGTGGGAGTAACTCAGCATGGCCCCTTACTCTGGGCTTATCCTCTGCGGCATAGTTTGATCAGCTATTCATCAGGTTCATCAACATCTTCCATCGATTGTTCAGCTCCTTTCTTCTACCCTCCTTGCTGCCTCGGCATGGTTTGTCTAGGCGGGTACCTACGCACAGTAAAACACATACATGAGAAGTATCTTTTATAGAGAAAAATAGTGAAATTCATCAAATAGGGCAGATTATCTAATCTATGCACTTTTTTGTATGGTTACCTAATAAATGCAACTAAAACATGCTTAAGTGCAACAATAATTGAGCTAAACTAGGGCTAAAATGTAGGGCTTTTACACATTTAACACGACCCCAAACTTGAACTATTGCTTTCCCCCAAGCAAATGCAACCTAGTAGTTACTTGCATATCTAGAAAGTGTGGCTTCATATCTTGAGTAATCCCTAACCTCTATGTGGTCACCTGCGTGGGCAGCCTTTCGAATGAAAATGGACTTACCCAGAACAATACTATGATGCTCGTGAGTGTGTGCATGTTTTGTGAACAAGTATGATTCTTCGGATTCCATGTAAGCATAAAGGTAATCAATTCAACCCTTGGGTTTCTTAACTTTTCTTACTAGAGCCAGTTTCGGACACCTCTAGTTTATCAACCAATCCTTTCCTCCAAAACTTAATCAACTAGAGCCGGTTTCGGGCACCTCTAGTGATTTCTCATTACTAGAATTAAAAGCAAACATTTCTAGCAATATCTTTTACTTTATACTAGAGCTAGTGATATGCACCTCTAGTACATAAAATTTTTCAATTTTAAACCCAAGTAATTATCTAACCTTAACTCACTAGAACTCCTAAAATCATACAAGTCATAAGGTGTGTTTCTATGTTTTAGCAAAATAGTAGAGTTCTAAATACTTCCAAAGTCATGCTAAGGTCGCTGCCACGACGACTACTACGACGACAATTAGGAAATACTTAAAACCTAAGCCAAATATTTTTTTCTTTTTTTCTTTTTTTATATAGCAGCAAGTAACAATGCATTCTATATGAATCCTAAATATACATTCTAACATGAAATAAATAAAAAAACAAAAGAGAAAATAAAATAAAATAAATTTAGGACTAATTTTCCCCCCAAACTCGAGAGGAGCATTGTCCTCAATGCATGCCTACATACTCAAAATAAAACATAGATTAGATAAAGAAGGAAGATGATAGCTTAGAATCCTGGCGAAATGGAGAATGTGTCATCTTCTTTGTCATCGCTAAGTATCATCCACCGTTGAGCTAGTAATTTAATTCTTTTGGGCGCCCTCGGTGGCTGCTTGCAGGATGCTGGTGTTGGTTGGTCTGGCTTTGTGACTTTTGTTCACCACCGTCTTCGCTATCCAGACATATCTCCTAGTTTCTGGTACTTTCCTCTTTGTGGTTGGGGAGTATGCGAACTCGATCTTCTTTGTAATTGACCGGACCGTGTCTTGCTACACCGAATTTGATGACCATGAGTTGAAGAAGGTAGATTCAGATGGTTCTGGCGCATGGGCTTTATCTTTCACTGCCTGTGGTAATTGTTCTTTTTCTCGGATTGGGGCGACTATGGTGTCAACACAATCTTCTGAGCTAGAAAGGACTACGGTTGTTGTGTCTGCTGCTACACGGGAATCAGAGGAGGCTTGAGGTGTGGTCGAGACTTGGGCGGCTTGGCGGCGGGGTGTTCTTGCCATCTTTTGTTTTGGAGTAGGGTTTGAAAGTTGAGAGAGTTGGGAGAGCCTTGAGAGTAATCTGAAAGCAAAGGGAAATCTAGTAAAACAAAACGCAAGAGAAAGTAAAGAAGAGTGAATAGTAAAAAAATGAGGGGGGGGGTTAAATAGGAGTGAAAGTGGTTGGGTGGAAGAGTTGCTGCCATTTCATCTGCCGAGGCATCTTGTGCCTAGGAAGAGAGCCGTTGGAACGAAACGACTTTATCTGCAACGGCTAGTTTTGGCGGGAAGTAACGTCTGCGGCTGTGTAATGCCTCGTCAGTCTTCACGGGCGGGCTTGAATGGTTGATGGGTTGGGATTGATTCTTCTCTCTTCCTTTGGGTTTTGTTTCTCCTAAAATAAACTGAATTAAAGTTATTAGTGCTTGAAAAATAAAATGCATGCTAAAATTAAGTCTAATGCCTGAAAAAGAAAATTAATAATAATATGTTTGAAAATAAAATAAATGCAAGAAATTTAAATCTAATTCCTAGAAAAAATTAAAAACAAAAAATAGGCTATATTAGGAGTGCATTTGGATGTATCTCCTAACATGACCACTTTCTTGTCTCTTGCAACATGAGTTCCTCTGTAGTGCTTTAACCTCTGCCCATTCACTTTAAATTCATGCCCATCTTTGGTATATTTGATCGTGACTGCACCATGTGGGAATGCTTTAACTACCTCGAACGGGCCAAACCATCTTGACTTCAACTTCCCTAGGAATAGTTTTAATCGAGAATTCTTGTCATGCAATTTTTTGGTTTTCTCCTTGTATATTCTCGCATTTCATATGCCAAGGCTCTAAATTCTTCGATCTCATTCAGGTCCATGAGTCTCTTTTGCTCGGCTTTGTCCCAGTCTAGGTTTACTGCCTTGATGGCCCAGTATGCCTTATGTTCAATCTCAACGGGCGGGTGGCAGGTTTTTCCATACTTGAACCGATAGGGTGACATTCCCAATGGGGTCTTATAGGTTGTTCTATATGTCCATAATGCATCATGGATTCGAAGAGACCAGTCTTTCCTAGATGGATTAACCACCTTTTCGAGAATGCTCTTTAGTTCCTTGTTTGATATTTCAGCCTGCCCATTGGTTCGAGAGTGGTATGCCGTGGCAACTTTGTGCTTGACACCAAATTTCTTCAATGCCATGGCAATCAGTTTGTTGTCAAAGTGTCTCCTCTCGTCACTTATGATGGCTCTAGGGATTCCAAACCGTGTAAAGATATGCTTTTGGAGAAATTTCAAAACGGTTTTGGAATCATCCTTTGGTGTAGCAATGGCTTCCACCCACTTGGACACATAATTCACTGCTAGTAGTATGTATAAGTTCCCGCAAGATGATGGAAATGGGCCCATGAAGTCGATTCCCCATACATCAAACAATTTGACATCTAGAATATTTTGTAGTGGAATCTCGTTCCTCCTTGAGATGTTGCCCGTCCGTTGGCATCTGTCACACTGTTTGTAATATGCATGGGCATCTCTATATATTGTCAGCCAGTAGAGTCCCGATTGGAAAACCTTGGCAGCAGTTTTGGTTAGGGTTAGGGTTCACATCTCCGAATCAACTGATTTGCACATTGCTTAAACAAAAGAGGTTCGTCCCAATAATAATGTTTTGCATCATTTTGGAACCTCTTTTTCCCTTGGTAATTCATGTTATGAGGAAAATACCACTAACCAAGAAGTTTACAAGATCTACGTACCAGGGTGTGGTGGAGGTCGTCATGGCTGGCAGAGGTTCTGTTGCGACGGCTATGGTATATGCTGCCTGGGCGGCTGCGAGGTCTACTGCTGAGGTGGCTAGGATCTGCTTATCTCGGAAGTTTTCCTAAATTTCAATCGTGTCTGTGGGTCTTCCCTCTAGTCGCGACAGATGATCAGCCACTTGGTTCTCTATCCCTTTTCTGTCTGTGATTTCTACGTCGAATTCTTGCAGGAGAAGAATCCAACGTATCAATCTTGGTTTTGCATCTTTCTTGGAGAAAAAGGTATTTTATGGCTGAATGGTCTGTGTGCACTGTCACCTTTGTTCTGATGAGATAGGCTCAGAACTTATCAAAAGCAAAAACTACTACCAACAGCTCCTTCTTAGTGGTCGTATAATTAACTTGGGCCTCGTTGAGCGTCTTGCTGGCATAGTAGATGACATAGAGGATTTTTTCCTCTGCCCCGACGGCATAGTCACCGGCATCACACATTATCTCAAAGGGCAGCATCCATTCTGGTGGTACTACAACGGGATCGACTACAAGTTTCTTCTTTAGGATTTCAAATGCCTCAGTGCATTTGTCATCAAAGTTAAAGGGTTTATCATGTTCAAGAAAAGAACATAATGGTTTAGTTGTTTTCAAAAAGTTTTCAATGAAATGTCTATAAAAACCAGCATGTCCGGGAAAACTCGTGATCCCTTTAACGGTGGTAGGTCGCGGCAGTTTTTCGATAACATCGATTTTCGCTCTGTCAACCTCAATGCCACGGCGGGAGATTTTATGGCCCAGCACAATGCCCTCGTCTACTATAAAGTGGCATTTCTCCCAGTTTAAGACCAAGTTAGATTCTTCACATCTTTCGAGTACTTTATCCAGGTTTCCAAGGCATCTATCTAAGCTGTCTCCAAAAACTGAAAAATCATCCATGAAGATTTCCAGGAAATCTTCTACCATATCGGAGAAAATGGCCATCATACATCTTTGTTAGGTTGTCGGTGCATTGCAAAGTCCAAACTTCATCCTTCTGAATGCGTATGTTCCGTACGGGCAGGTGAAGGTAGTTTTCTCTTGGTCCTCCAGATAGATTGCAATCTGATTGTAATCTAAGTAACCATCAAGAAAACAATAGTAAGGTTTTCCGGCCAATCTATCTAACATTTGATATAAGAAAGGTAAGGGGAAGTGGTCCTTTCGAGTTGCTTTATTCAGCTTTCGATAGTCCATACAAACCCTCCAACCGGTCACAGTCTGAGTTGGGATTAACTTGTTATCTTCGTTTTTTGATGACTGTCATCCCTCCTTTCTTAGGCACACATTGGACCGGGCTTACCCATGTGTTGTAGGAAATGAGGTAAATAATACTGGCATCAAGCCACTTGAGTACTTTTTTTCTCACCACATCCTTCATGGACTCATTTAGCCTCCTTTGGGCATCGACTGTTAGCTTATGATTGTCCTCTAGGAGGATCTTATGCATACAAATTGCCGGACTGATTCCTTTTAGATCAACAATAGTCCATCCAATGGCTTGTTTGTGCCGCTCGAGCATTTCAACCAACCGCTGTTCCTACTCCTACATCAACTTGGAAGAAATAATTACGGGCAAAGTGTCATTCTGTCCAAGATAAACGTATTTAAGCTGCTCGGGCAGTGGTTTAACTTCCAGTTTGGGCGGATGTAACCCCCTAGACCCGCCTATGCGTTACAACCGATCTTAGGAAGTCACATTAGGGTCACAAGAGCGACCCACTGTAAAAATACACATAAAAACATTTTTCCTCAAAACACTTATTAAACTGTAAAATCAACTTTTGTTTAAAATACCATTTCAGGAAGTCATTTAAACAAATAACGAAAATTTCAGAAAGTGCTTTACAGACTCTATCATAGAACAATACATGACATACATGCCCACTAACTATACATTAACGTACTCCAAGAGCAACGCCGAGAGAACTTCAAACACTGATGTCAAACGTTATACCATGATATATTCTTTTAACCTGCTATGGTAAAAACAACATGAGCTTGGAAAAGCTCGGTAATACAGAACTACCAAAAGATGCTATAAGCTCATGCAGATACATGGTAGGCATAACATTTTCATGATGTTCCAAGTAGTAACAATCTTCATTTCCTTTCCGCTATTTTAGATTAACGTTATACTTGAGAATAACGATACTTGTTCTTTATTCAATCATCGAGTAACAAACGAGAATTATTCAAGCTAATAAATTACGAAAATGGAAACAAAGAGTTTAGCGTCTAGTGTGTTCCAATAAGTGTAGATCAAACAAGCATAAATAAAAAATAGCCATATCATAAGAACATGTAACAATTCAATGCAAATGCTCAAGTACATACAAGGGTTTACTAGTAACTACCCTCCAACCTTACACCAATATGTAGTCCCCCGGAACTGCATCCATAAGGACATACCCTAGGCCCGATGGGCATAGGTGCCACCTAAGGGGCTACCTTAGGTCCATAAGTGTAACACCCCAAATTTGGGCTTAGAAGTTTAGGGTCTGAACCGGACCGGTTTGAGAAACGGTTCGAATATAAAAGGAGGTTTTGGGGAAAACCTAGTTCGGAATGCTTTAAAAGTATGGAAAAATATCTAAAAATCCTCTTTTAATATATATAAGAGAGTGGTGAAATCAATTTTACAAAATAAGGTTTTGAAGTGCAACATTTCGAAATAGTGACTAAAATGCGATTTTTGAAAAGTTCAGTGGTGACTGTTTTGTAAGGATTGAAACTTTGAATCTTTAAGGAGCTAATTTACCCAAGAAAGATTTCTCCAAATTTTTCTTAAATTTAAGTGATTTAATTAATGTTTTAGTTAATTAGATGAGGAGAGAAACTACCTTTTGATTAAATCATAACTAACTTTTCTTAAATCTTTCTCATCTTTTTCTCTCAAAATTCTCTCATCCAAACACTTTTCTCCAGCATCTTTTCCATTGGTTTTCAATTCAATTGATGAGGATTCCCTTAGCTGTTTCGAAACGGGTGCAAGAAATGGCCTGGGCGTTTCGGAACGACTAGAAGTGTTTCGAAACACTTTGGCGACTAGAAGGGTCCGTTTCTGAACTGGTTTCGGAACATACCCGCGTATCGAAATGGTCAACACCGTTTCGAAACGGGCGTACGACACGGGTGTTTCTATACGGGTGTCAGTGTTTCGAAACGGGTGACCGTTGGACAGATTCTGCATGCTTTACATTTTAGTCCTGAAAGTTGTAATTGCAATTGCTTGAGCTTGGGATGTCTTTTTAAGCTGAATTTTGGCAGAGATGCTTAGAATAAGATTAATTGAGGTTTGGTAAAACTAAAATCTTGAAAGTCCTTTTATTTACCAAAATTTACATTTTGATCCCTAACATTGTGATTTGTGCAATTGAGTCCCTTATTATCATTTGAACGCTGTGCTTTTCACGTATGTGTTTCTCGAGAGTACGCTTAGGGTTAATGTTCATCCAGACATGTTTAAAAAGAAAAAAGGGTCGTTAATCAAGGTTGACTTTCAGGTTGACTTTGGTTTTCCCTGTGAAATCTTCGTAGTTCGGGTCAACCGTCTAGGCCGGGCTAAGGGGGGTTACATTTGGTGGTATCAAAGCTAAGTTGCGAATATTTGGGGCGATGGTAAGTTTGTGGTAAGTTGTTATAGTAAGTATTGGATGTTTATTCTGATGTGTGGTTGAAAGTTTGTTGAAAAATACGTTTCTTAGTGAATTGTTGATGTTTTTACCATGCTTTTTGGTTATGAATCTTCTGTGAGCTATTGTGAACATGTATTGGTGATATGCTGGTGTTGTGAGTTGATTTTCTGAATAATGAAAATGTGATGGGTATGTTATGTTGATATTATGCTGTTGAGGGTGAATGTTGTTTGATGAAAGCATGATTGAAGTTTGCTGATTGATATGCTCGATGTTTGTGATATCAATGTTTTTATTGATTGTTATGTCGTATAAAAGGGGAGAATTTGGGATACCCATTGCCTTATTATTATAGCTATTGTGTTATGTTGGAGTTGGAGTCTTGAATCCTTGCTTGAAGCTGACCAGATCGTTTTGTTATCATTGCTTTGTTAATAATAGCACGATGAAATCGATGAGAGAATGGCAGTTGGGTGAGATGGTTGCTGCTTTAGAGCAGGTTGTTAAGGCGTGGAATTCACCTTTTGGTGGAGGTGTTTCGTCTCAGTCTTCAGTGCCTGGAGTTGAGGTAGTAAGGCAAGAGGAGGAAGCTGGTTCTGTGATGAAGGGTTCATCACCTATGGCTCAGGAGGTGTCGGGAGCATCTCAGGTCGTGGTGAAAGTGAGGTCTATAGACGTGCCGACTGTGGGACACGCGAGTTTGTCAAAATAGCGTTTATATGATTTGGGAGCTGTGGAGTATCATGGTTCGACACCTGAGGCGTTCAAGGCCTGGTTAGCCAGTATAATTCTGATTTTGGATCGGGAAGGCTGTGACTATGCCTGTAAGCTTGGAAGTGTTGTCTCGTTGATGTTGGAAGATGCTTGTGCCTAGTGGACATCTGTGGCGGTGGCAACGCATACCCACGATATAGACTGGGAGTTCTTTGTGTCTGCTTTTAATGGAAGATACCTTGGAGAGAAGTTCTCAAGGGTTAAGTAACGTGGGGGTGTGGCGTCAGATTATGAAGGTGAGAAAAGTTTAAGCAAAAGAGCTGTGGGTACTGACCTCGAGATCGGTCAGCGTAAGAGGCTATGTGATGGAATGGTTTCCTTGAATCGAAGTCTGGGTAGTAGTGCAGATGTGGGTCAAGTGTTACATGATCAAAGAGTGGTAGTTCGGTTGCCGATGTGTGACCGTTGTGGAAGGTGTCATGTTGGAGGTTGTTGGGGCATGGGAGTTTGTTGGAACTGTGGTTCTAAGGAGCATGTGAAGCGAAATTGTCCTCAAGTGGTGAGATCAGCTTCAGTGGGTGCAAAAGGGTTTCATAAGAGTCATGGGTGCGGCCGAGATAGAGTTCGGAGGTGGCAAGAAAGGCAGAAGGGTGTGAGGAGCTTGAGGGATGGATCTTGATGGAATTGTGGGTCGGTTGGACATTTGAGACGAAATTGTTTGGAGTTGGCTCGAGGTAGTCAGGGTTCTTTACCGCAGGGAGACGGTGATGACCTTAAAGTGTTGGTTGATGCTGCGACGGTGCGGCTAGAGAATGATGGTTCTGCGAGGAAGAGAGCTTGTCTGTTGAAGCTCCGGGGCAGTGAGGTGATTACAGGTAACCTTGTTAAGTAATCTTTGCCCTAGTTATCTTTGTTTGGTTTCTGTTTGGATTCCCTTACGTAGTGGGTATGGTCTTATAGCTAGCAAGTTTGGGGTAGTAGCCGGTGTTGTTTTGAAAACAACTTTAGTATGAAGAGGGCATTAGTGGGGTATTTTGTGATTAGCGGATTGTTAGAATGGTAGAGTTGGACAAGTTAGAAGTGAGGTAATAGGTTGTTCTTAGGCGGATTCTGAGGATGTTATTGGTGGGTGTGAACCGACATACATGCACAGTTAAAACAATTTGTTATATACTATATTATATATATATATGTGTGTGTGTGTGTGTTGGTACATGCATACATGCGACATGACATTAGAGGTTTTGCATACATGTATACAGACATTGATAGGGCATATTGGTGACCATGCATACGAACGTTCACACTTGCTAATAGCTAGTTGGGTCCGTTAGTGTTGTGGTAGGATTAGGTTGGATGGTGGGTTTTAAGAGTTGTTTCGGTGCTAGGAGAATGTTAGAAGTAATGGAGGGTAGTAAGTGAGCTGTCAGTAATAGAGAGTGCGATCTAGCATGTTGGCAGCAGGAAAGTGTTTTGGTGCTTGAAGAGTTTAGCGGTGTGGTGGTGAGGAGATTATCGGTTGAAGTTAGAATCGGTCAAAGTGGTTGTGAATAGCTAGTAGATGTGGTAGTTTCTTTGTGTTAAGTGATGTTGTAGGTTAGTAGATGTGTTTCCAGAGTGCTGAGGTGTCTTGGCGTTGATGTTTGCAATAGGAGGGTTGTTTATGTAGGTGATGGTTCATAGCAACCTTTGAAGAGTTGAGATGAGGTTGTCTTGAGGGTTGTAGGAAAGGTTTGGCTTGGATTGAGTAGAGGTTTCGTAATCTTATTATGGTTGTGTAGAATGGACGATATCCAGGTAAGGTTAGAGTTATGGTCAAAGCTTGAAGTGGAAAGGCAATGTAAGTTCAAGGGCCATTGTTGGTTGGCTGGGTTCTTGTGAGAAGTGGTTTGCTTATCGTGTATAAGTAAATCTTTGCTAAAGTCAGCTAGAGGTACGTGGAACAGCTGGTGGAGTTAAGGTTGGAGTCTTGTGACGTGGATTTCGAATGTTGTGTGAGTAGTTTTGGTGAGTCGTTATGGCAGTGATAGTGGCGGATGTGAAGGAATGTCGTCAATACATTGAGAAGTTTGAGTAAACAATTGATGCTGAAGAAATTTTTGCTTGTTGTGGTAATCTTTGAAAGAAGTTGAGCAGTTTTACAAGGGGGTTTTGGAAGCAGTGAAGGTGATGGGTCACATGGTGGCTACAACTGGATGGGTTGGTGTCACCGTGTGTGCGAGTTTGGGAGTTATGAGAAAAGGTGGACTATGTTGTAAAGATTTGAGGGTTCATTGGGTTGTTGGGGCTAAGCGCAGTTCGGAAGTGTGAAAGGTTAAGCTGAGGTTAACATATGAGTGTTTTGGAAGTTTTGAACAATATGTAGTGGTGTTGGGTTTGGTTATAGTGTAAGTTTGATTTGAGGATGAGTTGTTTTTGTGTGTTGTTTTGGGAAGTTTGGTATCGTGCTCTTTTCGCAGGTTGAAATTTCGAGGACGAAATTTCCTAAGAGGGGGAGAGTTGTAACACCCCAAATTTGGGCTTAGAAGTTGAGGGTCTGAACCGGACCGGTTTGAGAAACGGTTCGAATATAAAAGGAGGTTTTAGGGAAAACCTAGTTCGGGATGCTTTAAAAATATGGAAAAATATCTAAAAATCCTCTTTTAATATATATAAGAGAGTGGTGAAATCAATTTTACAAAATAAGGTTTGGAAGTGCAACATTTCGAAATAGTGACTAAAATGCGATTTTTGAAAAGTTCAGTGGTGACTGTTTTGTAAGGATTGAAACTTTGAATCTTTAAGGAGCTAATTTACCCAAGAAAGATTTCTCCAGATTTTTCTTTAATTTAAGTGATTTAATTAATGTTTTAATTAATTAGATGAGGAGAGAAACTACCTTTTGATTAAATCATAACTAACTTTTCTTAAATCTTTCTCATCTCATTTTCTCTCAAAATTCCCTCATCCAAACACTTTTCTCCAGCATCTTTTCCATTGGTTTTCAATTCAATTGATGAGGATTCAATCAACATTTGATTTCTAATCCTTTCTACATCAAAACCTATTGATTTGCTTATTGAATTTTCAAGGAATTTGGCTCTAAACAAGGAGAAATCTACATTTAGAGGTAATGTTGTTCTTCTCCTCTAAATACTCAGTTCTATACTGAAATTCCCAAGTTATCAATCCTTAATTTAAGTTTAATAAATGGATTTAATGTTATGAACTTGATTTTGGCTTAAAGCGCAAGATTTGGAAGAATTCTTGAAGAAATTCGTGGTGATTGTTTGGGCTCTGTTTTGAGATGGATTTTAAATGTATTTTGGATGTTTAATGATTTGTAATTGAGATTTAATCAATGCAATCCCGAATAGGTTGAATTTCCTAAGTTTTTGCTTATGAAAATGGTGGTTTTTGGGGTGATCTTGGTGTTTTGTTATAGCTGGAGGTATAAGGACGAGTTTAGGTTCATTTTGGATGTTAATTGATGTTTAGAAATGGTTAGAAGTGATGGATCTTGGTTGGGTTATGTTTTGGAAGAGTTTGGAGGTGATTTCGGTTGTGCTTGGTAGCCGAAATGATAGATTTATGTAGAGCAGCGAGTTTAGGTGTGTTGCTGGTGATTTAATGCATGGTGATGCATTAATCCTCTGTTGTTATGTGTTTAAAACAAGGGAGAGTGATCCGGAAGCAATAGAGGTGGCGTTGGAGGTTTCAGATGCTTGGAAGGCTTGTCGGCTAGCGTAGTTTTGTGTATCGGTGAGTGGAAAAGAGGTTTCCAGCTTTGGAACATTTTGAACGAGGTTTCGGGAGCTTAGTTTAAGTCTAAACAACTTAGCTAAGCTCAAGAGTAAGTGAATGGAACTTAACTTAGCTTTGGAAGGTTGTGTTTTAATTACTATTTTTAAGCATGTTTAGACATGGTTTAATGTTGGTTTATTAATGTCATTATGATAAAGATGTACTAGGTAAGTGATCTTTGGCTTGCATGTGTTGAATGCATATGATTTTAAGCATGTGGTGCTTGTGGAAATGGCATTGTAGTTATGCTTGTAAAAACAGTGGATTAAAGTGGTAAAATGGTTATATTGGCAAGTGATGTATGTGGTTTTTGGTTACATTAATCGGATATAGTTAGCCGGCTATAGGATTGGGTGCACCGTGAATAAAGTCGCCTTGGATGTTGAGGGGTTGTGATTGTACCGTAAACTCCATCCAAGTATCCTAACGAGAGAGGTAAGATCACAACGGTGGTTAAAAGTCCGTGTGTGGATCTTGGTAAGCTCATGACGGTGGTTAAAAGTCCGTGTGAGGATTTTGGTAAGATCACAACGGTGGTTAAAAGTTCGTGTGTGGATCTTGGTAAGATCACAACGGTGGTTAAAAGTCCGTGTGTGGATCTTGTGTTATGTGTCCCGTACTCTCGCTAGTGAGTTATATAACTACCGATGAGTGATGCTGAGGGGTTGTGATTGTACCGTTAAACTCCATCACGGGTGTTGAGGGGTTGTGATTGTACCGGTAAACTCCACCTTGTGTTGTTTGGTAGTGTGTATGAAGCGTGTGGGACAACGCTTGTAATCCGCATATCCGATTGTGTCTTATGTTGTGATGGTTTATGATTTATGGCTTGAAAGCCAATATAATGTATTTGAATGAAATGAAGCGAGAGATGCTTGAAGTGATGCAAGTGTATATCTTCTAGTGTGAGTGGTGCATATGTGCTTAGAATCTATTTAGTGCATTGAAGTCTTGTGAAGGCTTGTTGGAAAAAGGCATGTAATGCAAATGTTGCTTTTGTAGTTCATGTAATGCAAATGTTGCATTTGTTGAATGCATGAAATAGTTAGAAGGAAATAAATGGTTTTCGAAAGGTTTTGCTTTGAAATGATCATCAAGCATGAGGAAAGTATGTTGTGATGTGGAAGTGTTTTCCAAGGAATTTGAGTTTAACCTTGCATGTGGTGTTCATGCATGGAAAGGTTTAAATAATAGTTTTTGCAAGAATGTGTTTTGGGGTAAGTTGTTTAGCTTTTCTAAGCTAAAGGTTGGATTTCAAGTCGAGCAATGCATGGTTTAAAGCATGTTGTTTCAAAAGAGGTTTTTCAAACAATGTTTTGGTTTATTGAATTGTATCTACTTTCAAAGAAGGTTTTATAATTCGCTGTATTGATGGTGTATTGGTTTTGAGCTTTCCTCACTATGCATTATGTGCTTACGCTCCTATTTGTCCATCAATGCAGATATTTGAAGTTGGGACAGTAGGAAGCAAGGGATTCAAGAAGAGCTCCACTTGAGAAGTATGTCTTGGTTTATAGCTATAGATAATAAAGGCAATGGGGGGAGAGTCTTTTATATTGATGTGTAGTGAGATTGTGTATGTTGACCATGCTCAGTTTATGGTTTGAACCTTGTTGTTGATCGCTTTCCATACTTGAATCTTCTTCTTCATATTGATATGCTAGGCTCTTTGATTAAGCAAGATCATGTGTTGGATATGATGAATGTGTAGGTATGTCTAATGTTTGATTTGTATCTAGTCTTTGATGAAATTTGATGGTTATAATGCTTATCTTGTTGATGATGTGCTATGGAATGGTTCTGAGTATGTTTGATGGTGTTTTGAGTGAAAAACCAGAATTTTCTGCTGTTTATGTGCAGGGTGTATCGAAACACCCTTAGCTGTTTCGAAACGGGTGCAAGAAATGGCCTGGGCGTTTCGGAACGGCTAGAAGTGTTTCGAAACACTTTGGCGACTAGAGGGGTCCGTTTCTGAACTGGTTTCGGAACATACCCGCGTATTAAAACGGTCAACACAGTTTCCAAACGGGCGTACGAAGCGGGTGTTTCGATACGGGTGTCAGTGTTTCGAAACGGGTGACCGTTGGACAGATTCTGCATGCTTTACATTTTAGTCCTGAAAGTTGTAATTGCAATTTCTTGAGCTTGGGATGTCTTTTTAAGCTGAATTTTGGCAGAGAGGCTTGGAATATGATTAATTGAGGTTTGGTAAAACTAAATCTTCAAAGTCCTTTTTTTTACAAAAATTTACATTTTGGTCCCTAATATTGTGATTTGTGCAATTGAGTTCCTTATTGTCATTTGAACGATGTGCTTTTCACGTATGTGTTTCTCAAGAGTAATCTTAGGGTTAATGTGCATCCAGACAAGTTTAAAAAGAAAAAAAAGGTCGTTAATCAAGGTTGACTTTCAGGTTGACTTTGGTTTTCCCCGTGTAATCTTTGTAGTTCGGGTCAACCGTCTAGGCCGGGCTAAGGAGGTTACAATAAAAATTTACCCGTGCTAAAGCATCAGAACCTACCCAAAGAGAGACCTTGAGTCTATAAGGATTTACCAACTAGATCAGGGCTGCACCTACAGAAACTTCATAACAGAACCCAACAGTATACCCTAGATAGTAATCGGTGTTCAGATTCTAAACATGAGTAACATAATACATGTGACAGACATATTCTATTCAGAGTATCAGAAATGGAAGATTCATGCTTTTAACAGATAAATGGGCATACCATTGAGCAGAGCAGACATTTTCATCATTCATCATGCAAATAGATTGTACCGTCATAGGTCAAGCTAATAGATCATGCTATCAAATTCATTAGATAGCCAAGCAATACCATCACAGATCAAGCAAACACATACCAAGTATACATATTGAGCAGACATACATCAGGTAGGCAGAGAATGTCATCATATATCCAGTTCATCATTTAATCTCATTTTCTAACATAGTCATGCAGTCTCAATAACAATTGAACATTCATCAAACATAGCATTGTTCATGATTAAATCGTTAGATTGTTTACCAATATGTAATCATTATACAATTCATTCAATAGAATATGGCACACATGAAACACACTAGATAGAACATTTTCTTTCTTGAAGATACTCGGCATTTACAGAAGGGAACACATTAAACTTTTGACAATTTGAACGAATTTCATAAACAAGGTCCCTATTAAAAAGGGGGATTCGTATTAACGGTTCAAACCAGATATTCAGGAGTTGATACATCAAGATCTTTGAGAGTTTAGATATAGCATGAGTACTTTAGTCATTTAAGCCTACAAGGGCATTATGGTCATTTCATCATACATGGGTGTTTTGGTAATTTATACCAACGAGGCATAAACAGTCACTCAGGAAATTCTATTTGCTCAACAGTTTTCTAGCCATGTATTTAGAGATTTCTATGATAAGATCTTTCACGATATCGGATACTTTTAGGGATATTTTGATTACTTTGGCCAACGAGGGCGTTTTGGTCATTTAACTATCAATGGTGATTATGTAATTTAGCCCAGTAATGATAAAGTGACGATTTACAATATTTAAGATTTCCAGAAGTTTTTCGAGCCTCCAATCCGTTCAAATTAACATCTCCAACCTTGCAGTACTAACTAACCCATCTAAAACATCTAGTTGTATCGTATATCTGAACGGTTGCTTTCATATTTCACAACATGACTTGCCATGGAATAATCAAACTTATATTTTGGGCGGAAAAACTTCCAACATTATACTAACATCAGGACTGATTGACATACGTGATTCATGCTTCAACCCTTAGGGGCATTTTAGTCATTTCCAGCTTTATTAGCATTTCCAGAATTTTATCAAAGGCAATTTACTTACTCCAGTCAATGGGGGTATTTTAGTTATTTTGAAGCTCGAGATATCGATCGTTCATGTCAATTGAACTATATATAATATTTCAATCATTTAAGTACCCGTGGGTGATTCGGCCATTCACAAAATTTCGGTACCTCCAACCACTTCATTCATTTAAGAACTCAAATGTTTATCCATCGTTCTGGATAATTTGCAGAACCCAGTGTCCGAGAATACTTCAGCCTTTTTGGTCAGTACGATCATTCCGATTAGTTTAACCATATCAGTATTTCCAATACTTTTAGTCATTTCAATCAATTTAGAATTTTGAGCCACTTGCTTGATTCAGGGGGTATGGATAGATTCCCCTGAATCTATAGTCAGAGATTCATTCCAAATCCAAGGAGACCTAACACCTTACAATCTCAAAGGTTTAAATCTTGTTACCATACCTTTCTAAGTAGTTTGAGATTTTCAGATGAATCAGGTTGTTTTGCCATATCTAGCGTAGATTTCTAGATCGCTTCCAATTCCAAGGGTATTTTAGTCATTCTCATACCTTGAGGGCATTTTTGTAATTTCATATCCAAATATTATTCACATTTTATCATTTGACACTAATAATTGGATTTGGAGATTTGCTGCCTTATTAATTACTTGTTGAACTTCGAATCCTTCTAATTTATTGATCTTCTCATTCGAGCATTGCAATCTTATCTAGATTATCATACTCATTTTCATATCCGGTTTGACTTGAGCAGAATTAACAGTACTCATCATCATTTCTATGTATGTGTTAACAAATACCAACATGTGCATAAATTATACAAGAGGTAGTAATGTATTACCTTAACTCCGAGAAATATCGGTCGATTCATGAAACCCCATTCGATTGCACTCGAACTTGAATTCGACGTCCATCAACAATTCGTATTCAAGGAGCTATGAGTACCTTCAATCACACAATATCCCATTTTAGTCCTTATTCATAGAGCTCTTAACTGAATAAAAATAACTACATATATAAGTTCGGGTTCAAGGTCAGATTCAGATGCTTTCGAGTCGGAATTTTACAAAACGGGCTTCGAAAACGAACCCAGGACGTCGAAAAACATATAATAGGAGTTTTTAGAAAATTTTGACTTTTGGTCAACGGTCAAAGTCAACGGGTCAAAGTCAACGATGACGTCAGCAATCAACAGAGGGTCAACTAAGTTGACTCGATGGGTTAACTCAATGAGTCATCTTGGGCGAGTTGACTCAGCGAGTTGATTCGGTCGGGTCGGATATGGGACAGAGGCGGGTCGGGTCGAAGTTGGGTTGGGACGGTTCGGGTCTGTGTTGAGATTTTAGGGGCTCGATTCGATCAACCGTTCTGGCTCGCCAAGTGTGGAGAAGTTGGATGATTGGGTGTTTTAGTGGGAGGTGAAAAATTGGCAATTTGACACAAGGATTTATAGTGGTTCAACCTTCTAACCAAGGTCTACATCCACTACCTTAGCTCCCCACTAAGGATTTCCAACAAATTCACTAAGAATTTCGTCCCCTTTTCTAGGATTAGGAGGAAACCGTTACAACCCTCAAAGCTTTCTACCCAAAGCTTGAAGGAACACTCTCTTTACAAAGAAAGACTTAGCAAACTAGAAATCCCTCTAAAAGGTGTTTGTTTGCAATTCTAAGCACTAACCCAAAACCTAAACACTTGAGCAAATTTAACAATGTAAGCTCACAAGTGTTGTCTAAGCAAGAAATGAACAATTAAAGCTCTAGACAAATTTTGACATCATAATGTTGTAACAATTGAAGCATTAACTTTTTCTTGATGCTTGGAGGTCTCTTTTATACACCCAATTGAGTTTGTGGCCGTTACTAGTCGTTGGGGATGATTTGGAGCCGTTGAGGACTTTATTTCCCTTCATAAATGATGTTCTGCAGCTATCCGTATCGATACGTTTGGATTCGTATCGGTACGGCCTTCATAGGAACTAGTCGTTGAGCTCTTGCCAGCCTGGGCGTATCGATACGCTTGAGGGCGTATCGGTACGGGTTCACATTTAAATGGCCGTTGGGAAATAGCTGTTGGGGATGGTTGAAAGGGGATCGGTACGCTTACTCGGCGTATCGAAACGATCTTGATCCATATCGAAATGACAAAGGCCTGTATCGATACGGGTTTTGACAGTGGCCAAACTGGGGCAAAAAGGTATCGGTACAGGGGTTTACCGTATCGATACGAGTACTCTGAAAACACAAGTTTGGCTATTAAAAACATGAAAAATCTTTGCCAAAAACCTCTTAAAATACCTCAAACATAAATTCAAGTTGTTTGGACTCAAAAACAAGTTTTAAATTCTTTTCAAATTAGTCCAAAACATTTTTCAATTATTATATCAAAACATTAGTTCTACAGTCTGGTTCATGGGCTGACCGGTTTAACCGATCTAGCCGGTTCATGCAAGTTCAGGCCGGTCCACTTACCATTTGAAAAAGCTTCATCGCCCGGTCACCGGAAATTCACCGGAGAGTCGAAAATGCAACATTTTACCTGAAAATGGACAGATCTGTGATTACATGACTTAACCCAAACTACACATAACCGATATTCACTGGAATCATACCGAAAACGTACAAAAGAGCAAAAAAGGGTCATTAGAATCCACGAAGCTCCGTTAGGAGTCCTACTGGCGTCGATCAGGCGCGAAACCTTAGGGGTTTTGCTCGTCTTGCTTCGCCGGTCACGATCGTCCCGACGATGCGCTAAAATCGTGACAGAAGTGGCCGGAAATCGCATAAATCAGAGGCGGCGATGGGTTTGTTAGGTTGAACCTTCAAACGGGTTTTCACCGGTGATGGGCAGCTCGGTAGCGCCAGTGATCGATGGCGAAAAGAACGGGGTGGGACGATGCACACGTCAGTGGTGGCGGTGGTGTCCACGACGGCCCGATGAGTGAGATCAGAGAGGTCGAACGATGGTGGCTAAGAGAACAGTCTGAGAGAATTCTAGAATCTCTCTTTGGATTTTCCATATTCAAAAAGGGCAGGTGAGGAGTCAGACTTGACTAATATTGGTTCATACCATAAACAAAGGTTAAAATTAAATCGGTGAGGACAAAGATCAAAAAGACCTTGGCTGAGATGGCTAAGGTTTGTGTTTACCAACCATAGGCTATGGGTTCAAAACCCCATGGCAACACGTCTCCCCTCTTGTTTTTTTCTCCTTTTATCACATTTTTAATTTTATATTTATACCTTTTGTGGGTGTTTCAACGGTTGCTCATTATATGGTTTTTCAACGGTACTCTCTTTTGCTGTGTATTTAAGAGGTTCAAAATACTTACCTGGAAGAGTACCAGTCCAGTTTACCTTTTCAAGCTGGCTGCCGAGATAGGTGTCTAGGCAGTGCCCAGAATCTCTGCCCCGGCAGTGGCTGCTGAGGCAGGGGGCATCTGATGTGAGATTTACTTTCGTGGTTGCGTGGATCAGTTGACACTCATCTTTGTCATCAGCTTGCTTGAGAGTCTAAAGTACATTGAGCTTTATGTGCTGGTCGCTTACCCTCATGGTTAATTTTCCTTTCTTCACGTCAATTAGAGTTTTGCCCCTGGCTAGGAATGGTCTCCCCAGTATGATCGGTGGATGCCCATCTGCCTCACAATCCAAAAAAAGGAAGTCAACATGGAATATCAACTTATCCACTCTTACCAAGATGTCTTTGATTTTTCCTTCAGAGTGTACATAAGAGCGGTGGGCCGGGCTTTCCCAATGCCAAGCTTTTCGAACACTGATTTGGGCATTACGTTGATGCTTGCCCTAAGATCGCATAAAGCCTTCCCCAAATATTGATTTCCAATGACACATGGAATGAGGAAGCTACCTGGGTCTTCCAGCTTAGGTGGTGCTTAGTTGTGTAGCATTGCCATGCAACCTTCTGTCATGGACACAATTTCGAATTCCCCTATCCTTGCTCGTTTTGATACCATGTCCTTGAGGAACTTAGCATAGTTTCACATTTGCTCTATGGCCTCAACAAGGGGTATGTTTATAAGTACTTGTTTAAGAATATCTAGGAACTTCTTAAACTGGTACTCCTGCTTCTGCTGCTTCAGTCGTTGTGGAAATAGAGGAGGCGACCGGATATTTTCTATACCCTCTTTTCATTGAAACCTAATATGAGGGAGAGTAAGATGTTCATGTTTGTCTCCTTTTTCATTGATTCTGTCAGAGGTATTAGCAGGTTTGGTTGCTGAAACAGATGGCCCTAGTTCTGCCGAGGCAGTAGCATCAGCGTCTGCCGAGGCGGCTGGCTCCCTTGGTTGTTTCTATTTTGGTTCATTTGCACCTATTTCTTCGGGTTGTTTCCCACTTCTAGTTGTGATTGATTTGCACTGTTCATGAGTGGGTCTCATTGCGACTTCAGTATCGCTGGGCAATCCTCCACTTCTAGTTGGAAGAGGCATTCGTTGTGCAAACTGCCCCACCATTAGTTTCTAGTGAATTTAGAGTCGCCTCATGGTTTTGCATCCTCATCTATGTCCTGTCCATGAAAACATCACTTTTTTAACAAATGAATCCATGTTAGACATATATGTACCGTCCTGAGACATAAAAGCATTTAAAGTACGTTATAGAGAACTGGGTGCTGCTAGTTGCTGCTGCGGCGGCTGCTACCGTGACAGATTCTGCTGGAATCCTTGGGGTTGATTCATTTGGTTGGGTGGATTTAGGGCATTATTAGGGTTGATCCAAGAAAAGTTCGGATGCCTCTTCCAACCAGGATTGTATGTGCTTGATGCCATGTTATTGCTTTATTGTAGTTTCCTAAAAGTAGCTAGTTTCTTGGAATTGCTGGCATTCTGAGGAGTCATGGTCTCCCCTACATTGTTCACAAAAGGCATTAACAGCTTTAACATGTTGGGTGTTGTTCTACCTTTGCATTGCTTCCACCATTTTCGTTAGATGAGCCAACTGTGCTGTGACTGTCTCGAATGTTCCTAGATCATTGACAGTAGTCATTTTTGGTCATCCTGTTCAATATCTAAAATGCTTTTGCAGGCTCTTTATCAAGAAGTGTGCCGCTCTATGAGGCATCCAACATCATTCTTGTTGGAGTGTTGACACCATTGTAGAACATCATGACTTGTGTCCACTCCGGGAATCCATGAAATGTGCATTTGTCGAAAAGTAGTAATTTCAGTTCACAATTTATTAGTTAAATTTACAAGATTAAATCTGACATGAAAATCACGATATAATTCCATCCAAGACTTAATTGACTCGGACAGTAGACTATTAAACAAAGATTTTGCCATATCCATCAGTGAATAGGGAAATAGTCTGAGTCTCAGCACATTAGGTTGAACTCCGTGTATCTTGAAGGATTTACAGATGTCTAGGAAGGATTTCATATGCTGTCGGGCATCCTCAGTGGCGGATCTTCCAAACTGTCCAAGTGTGTTAAGCATGTTGAACATGACATGTTTGAGTTCAAAATGGTTCACATCTATCTCAGGATCGACAACACTAGTGTTCAACTTCCTAAGGTCCTCCTCCAAGTAATCACGAACTTTCGGTCGAGGGGCAGATAGATTTTCTCTATTGTCGTCGAGCGACTGAATGCCTTCAGCGGGTTGGTTGCCACGGGTGTTGGCTTCTCCACGCTGCTCCATTATTCTGATGATTCCTTCTCGAAGTCTGCGTGCGATCCTTTCAATTTCAGAATCAAGTTCTCGTAGTGGTGATGTTGGGTTCGCTCTGGTCATAAACCAAAGAAAACCAAGAGATTAAAAATAAAAAAATGCAAGAAAATAAAAACAAAAGATATTTAACGCCAATCCTCGGCAACGATGCCAAAAACTTGTAGGCTGTCAAATAGTCCTTCTTTAAGTGCAAGTGTACATTGATGCCTAGTTGTAATATAAAACATATCGTCTCCACAGGGATTGGGAAACCCTTCAGAATTTATCTTACTGCACAAGTAAAAATAAAAACACAAGTAAATTGAGGTTTTGTTTGAATCGATTAAACTAAAAGCATTTAAAATAAAGAGTTGAGAAATCAGATTGAGAAAATAGGTCGATATTGGTATGCGTTGTAGTGTGGATTTTGAATGCTCCATCTCGGCAAAGTATTGCAAAATCATCTTAACAATCTGGATAGTTTTGACAGAAAATTGCCTTGGCAAATGCTCACCTCGGTAGAGACTACGTAGCTGCCCGGGTAGCTAAGCGACAATTCAAAGTTCGGCAAGGCTTCCTTCAGTGTCTCCTTCTTATCCCTAAGTCGAATTGCTATTGGCGAACACGTCTTGATAATACCTCCTGACGTGAATCAAAGGATGAACACCAACCAATACTAAGCCTCCTTTAGCCACTAAACTTCCAACTTATTCCTAAGCCAAAGTAGTTTTACCCTAGATTGGATAAAACCATGTTTGCTCGTTTCTTGAGTTCAACTCTCCCGAAATTGAACAAATAGATAAATTGCAAGTTCCTCTCTTGATTTGATTGCAAACAATTGAAAACCAAGAGTAAACAAACTTTGAAGTTTATTGCAATAACTTTAACCTAAACGAATACAAGCAATCTCTCACAACTACTCAACAAAACCAACCCTTAGCCCTAAGAGAAGTCTATAACATGATGGACGAATGGAAGCTCTAGGGTTTCTCAAAAATCACCCGATCCCTCTCTCTTAGTCAGCTATGGTATGTATTTATAGGGCTTGGCCTAGGTCAAAGTCGGTTTAAGGTAGGAATTCTAGTTAGAATCAGATTACAACTCATTAACAGAACACATCTCTATCATTAATTCTTCCTAGATTTCCATTTGACTTCTTGGAGAGGAAGTTAAGTTTGACTTGGACTAGACTTTATTATAGAAGTAAATCTCTTTAATTTATTACAATATACACTTTTGTCCAAGAGTCCAAGTTTATACTTCCTTACATGTTTTCCTCCTCTTCTCGAGCTCCAGCTGCCACATAAAGTGTGTAGAAAAATCCAACTTTAAAGGCTTTACAAGTCGGCTGCCACTTTACTCATTTTCCTTCTAGCGAAATGCTGCCGCGACCTGGCTTTTGCTGCCTCGGCATCGGTCTGCTATGCTCAGCAAGGCTTTCTCAGCTTCCCTCAGTAGAAGCTGTCATGTGGCTTGGGTCTATCAGGGTCTGTTGTTTGCTACTTCTGCCTCATCTTCCCTTCTGCTTTCTGTGTTGCGGTATCACCATTCTGCTCCAGTGTGATCATCCTGCAAGAATACCAATCATGCATTAAATAGTACATTTTTCGTATAATAAATAGAATATAAAGCTCAGAGGTATAAATGATGAAATCTATACATGAAAGGCCATAATGCAGCTCAAATGGGTGTAGGTTGAGTGATAATTGCCATGTAAAAGGGGTAAAAATTTAAGACTTTTGAGCACTTATCAATAGGAAAAGAAAAACAAAAATTACAGAAAATAAAAATGCGGGAATTTAAAAGTGCAAGAAAATAATAAGGGATAGAATTTGAATGTGCTAATCATCCAATAACAAGATCTCAAGTTTATCATGGTGGATCGACGCTCCCTTGTAGATTTTTAGCCTCTGCAACACCTTGGTGAGCTTGCCTAGGCAGTGATCTAGGAATTGCGATGGGTGGCAATCCCATGAAGTATCCGAGATGAGGAAAATACGACCACCATGCCATTTGATTATCTTTGCGTCATCCATTGCCTTTACGATTGGAATGAGTTTCCACTATGGTGCCATCAAGATGTTGTGATCATATGCAAGTAAAAGCTCATATATACAGAAAGTATGACTTATATCCTTCAAGTCAGCAATATTCCAACCAATGGCTTTCTTGTGTTGTGACAAAACATTTAGCAATTTATCTTCTTGGTCAGGTTTTAAGCAAACAGATATAACAACATGCAACATGTTATTCTCCACTAAGAATGCATATTTTAATTGAGGGGGAGAGGTTTAAGATCAAGTACCGGTGGATGCGCAAGCGATAGTTTGGGAGAATTGAACTCATCATAATCTAAAAGTTCAAAAGTCATACCTGGTCTGGTACGCACATCATCAGATTGTTCAATCTCGACCTTACTTTCATCATCGGTGTCATACATGGCCTCATTAAAGTCAGCTTGCTCTGTAGTGGTAAGGGCATTTCTGCAACACATCTCATGCAAACTTTCTTTATCTAAGGCTTCTTCAGTGACTACAAGCTGGTATTCTTCATAATCATCCACGTACTTGAGTGTGCCGAAGACGTTGAATGTGATATTTTGGCCCTTCATCTTCATGGTAAATTCTCTTTTTTTTCACAATCAATCACAATACGCCCAGTGGCAAAGAATGGCCACCCTAAATAATGGAAGCATTCTCATCATCTTTGCAATCAAGGCTGATAAAGTCTCCCGGGAAGACAAACCTATCTACCTTAACCAGGACATCTTCAATTCTACCCTCGGGTCGGATTTGAGATTGATTAGCCAATTGAAGGATCACCAATGTAGGCTTTTCTTTTCTCATCCCTAGTCATTTGAACACATATTTCAGCATCAAGTTAGCACTTGAACCTAGATCACATAAAGTACGGCCAAAATAGTTGTGGCCTATGGAGCTTGAAATGGTAAAACTGCCAGGGTCCTTCATCTTGGGTGGCAAATCACTTAGCCTAGCCACACACTCGCCCTTAGTAGCAACAATTTCAACTTCACCTACCATCCTTTTCTTTGTCATGATCTGTTTCAGAAACTTTGCATAGATAAACATCTAATCAATGACCTCCAGAAGTGGGACATTGATGTGCAATTGTTTGAGCATATCTAGGAATTTATGGTACTAGACATCCTGCTTGTGAGCTTTCAATCGATGTGGTAATAGAGGTGGTGGTCTGGGCTCATTGTGTGGTTTACTAGATGCAGAAGTATCATTTTCTTAGTTTTCCTTACCTTCAATAGCAAGTTCACTCACTGTATCAGACACAAGAGCTAGTTCCTTAGGTGTAGGAGCATCAGTGGATGGCTTGCTTGGAGTAGGGGCTACGTGAGAATCTCCCCCAAACTCGACTTCTATCCTCAGTTGCGTGTCGCTACGTAGTGTGATAGGATTGCATTACTTTACATTAAAGGATTTAGTGACTTCAGTAGCACTAGGTAATCTGCCCAATGGTCGCACTTTCAACATCTGAGCAATCTGCCCAACTTGTATCTCCAAGGACCGTATAGAGGCGGTGTTGTTTTTCATGATCGATTGATGGTTTTGCAACATGATAGCCTTCGTTGTTAGCATATCACTGTGGTTCTTCAAGTGGGTTGCTTGATCCTGCATAATAACTCGAGTAGTTTCTATAAAATTTTGATAAGAATTATCAAAAGAATTAGAGTTAGAAGCTCCCTGGTTCTGCCTCTATGTCTTTTGTTGAAATCCAGGAGGTTCGTTTGTGGCATTATGTTGTGCTCCTAAATTACCCTTGTTGCCTCCCCAATCAAAATTTGGATGTTGCCGCCACCCTGGGTTATAGGTGCTGAAGTAGGGATTGTTGTTGTGGTTGGTGTTTCGTACATATCATCCAGATTCTTGTTGTTGGGGGCACTCACTCGACTTATGTTCCCCATCACAATGCTCACAACTGTATTGCACCACCTTAGCCTCTCGGACATTGGATTGCCCTTGCATGTTCTTGAGCAGGTTCGTGATGGTGAAGAGCTGAGCCGCTACAGTTTACGAATCATCCAATTGAAGTGTTCCAGAAGTTTTAGGTCTGGGCTTCAATCTTCTTCTTGGAACTGGTAGTCGGTGTTGGCTATCTAGTATAATATGTGGAAGGCCTCATCAGGTTTCTTGTCAAGCAAAGTTCCATTGGCCGACGAGTCAATCATCATTGATGTAGGTGCATTGACACCATTATAGAACACCATGACCCGTAGTCAATCATGGAATCCTAGAATCGAGCACTTGCATAGCATGTCTTTGTATATGTCCCAACATTCATACATGGATTCATCATTGTATTGTTGGAAGGAGATGATGTCGCTTCGCTTTTGATTGTGCACGTTCGGTGGATGTAATAGATCCTAAGGAACAAATCTTCAACCATGCCCTGACTCAATCTCGCAAGGAGTAATGGAAAAAACTTGACTGTCAAGGCATCATCAGGAATCCCTAGTTGGCGTAAGCAATCTCAAACTTCCAAGAAAGCTTGAATATGCTACCGGGCATCCTTACTTGCTAATCCTCCAAATTGTCCAATGTTATTCAACATGTTGAACATAACAAGCTTTAGCTCAAAATGAGTTGTCTTTAGATCAGGTACAACAATCGGTAGATTGAGATTGTTGATAACAGGCTCAATCTTCATTCTAATGGGCCTTCTAGGTCTAGCAGGTGGTGGATCCACCTGTCGTACTTGGCCATTATTTTGGACCGCTCCAACAGCTCCATGTTAGGCCTGTAAAGGAACCAAACGAACATGAATGAGGGTGTGTTCATGTTTGTTCGTTTAACTTTAACCGAAAAAATGAACGAACACGAACATAAATGAACACAAAATTTCTTGTTTTTTCATTCGTTAAGGAATGTAGCTTGTTCGTGTTCATTCATGTCCGTTCGTTAAAATGATAAACAAACATAAATGAACACAAATGAACATAAACGAACATAAACATACATAAACGAACATAAACGAACATATATAATATGTTAAATACTTAATATTTTGGGTAAGCTCGATTAATTCAATTGATTAACCAATTCTAAACCAAATTATTCGTTAATTGAAATTTGAAAAAACTCTTAACCATTAGCTGAAACCTAAAATTATCTAACAAATTAACCAATTTTTTATCCGCAAAATGAATACCCCTAGCCGATAAAAAAGAAGTTTTTGACGAGTCATAAAATAGGATTTGTCAACTCGAATAACTCAAAAAATTTTAATCGACTCAACTCGATCTAATGCTCACCCTTAGACATATGTGAATAAATTTAAACGAATGGATTATTGAACATTCACGAACATAAATGAACGAATGAGCCATTTGTTCGTGTTCATTAATTTAATTAAATGAACAAAAAATCTTGTTCATGTTGGTCCGTTTAATAAAAAAACGAACATAAACGAACTTTTCGTGAAATAGTTCACGAACGGTTCGCTGAACGTTCAATTCATTTACAGCCCTACTCCATGTTCATCGACTAGTTGTACACCTTGAATACGCTCGTTCTTATGGTTATCCCCGTCGTTCTCGCTCACCACATTCTTTTTCTCTCGGCGTAAATTTCTCAAAGTTCTTTCAATCTATGGGTTAAATGGAAGAATAGGTTGTGTGTTGGACCTTCTGATCATGCAATGGAATGTACTTGAGAAAGAAAAACAAAAACAAAAACAAAAATTAAATTCAAATAAAATAAAATAAAATAAAGTCCTCAACATAATTACAACATAATTATCAATTGTCAATCACCTGCAACGGTGCCAAAACTTGATGCTTGTCGAATAGTGATGCAATTTAGAGCAAGTATAATCGTCGAATCAAGTAATAAAGTGAAAACAACTATAGGCGGTACGTAATAATCCCAACTAAAGTAATCAAAACAGAATAGATGAAGGGAAAACAACTATAGCATAATAATAAAGTAATCAAAACATAAAATCCTGGGACGCAATAACCCCAACTAAAGTATTTAGCTAACGTCCGAGCCTAAAACATCCATAAAAAATAATAAAGTACGATAGTTTATCAAGCAAGAAAAAGAAAAGAGTTGAGCGTCCTCAAAAAACTCCTTCTGTGCCGCCCAACTATTGTTGCAGGTCTCCCACTTCGTCAGCCTCTCTCGATGGCTTCTATCGTGAGGAGATTTCTCTAGCTTCCACTCCGGTGGTTCTCCATAATCTTCAAACTAGGACCATTGTCTATAACCATGCTCTCTGTTGAAGCAGTGTCCAAGTCTTTCTTATATAGGCAGTGAAACTAGGGTTTAATAACCCTAAAGTGTGTGCGGCTTCATTAAAAAAGGTCATTGATTTCCCACTATATTTAATGTTTTGTATCTAGGAGAAAGTCCACGTGGGTAAAAGTAGATTCATCTCCAATTCTTTATGCCTCGTCAAATCCAGCCATGAAATTTGCTATTCTTCCGCTCTAGCATCTACCAACATCCTGCACATGGACCACAAAATACCACCTTTCACATAGAAAGCACCAATATATATGACATTAAAGCGCTTGCGATGTAACTCCATATTTATATGAAATTATATACAATGTAACCTAAATGCAATCTATATGAGCTTGAAAACACGCAAAAGACAAGTAAAAAGGGCACATAAAATAGATCATTTACACACTCGTCAGCCCATATAGTTGCATTTTGGATCATTTTGCATACACTTATGGAGTTTATTCTTGAGCTTAATCGATTCATATACATTGATGTTGTTAATGGGAAATGTAGTGCGTTTTAGTGGTGTTTGTGTAGGAAGAATGGATTGAATGAAGGAAAAGCGCGTCAGGGCATTGCTTTAGCATTCTCTCATGATGGAATACAAATGTCACAGTATTGCTAAGGAGTTGGACACCAAATCTCAATCCTTTGATGTTATTTAATGTGTGGTCCCCCTCTCCTTTATGAGCCATTGCATACGTGGAAGGAAAATATCCTCTTTAATGGATCACATGCCATAATTGGGAATAAAAACCTATGAGAGTTGCCTCTATATAAAGACAAGAAGGGAAACAATTAACGCAAGCTTGATTGGAGGAAACAAGCCCTTTATCTTCAACATCAGAGAACCACCATTTTCGAAGGTAGAGAGGAGTATTTAAGCAACAAGAGCTATCGAGAGAGGCTTAAGGAGTTTGGAGATGCTGCAGCGAAACTCACGAGCACAAAGGAGGATTCTTATAACTCTTCGATTCTTTTCTTTGTTGCTTTATTTAACTGCCACGAATTTATACTTTATTTGGATGGATGATTATTTCTCATACATGAGCTAAATACTATTTGGTTGGGTTTATTGTTTAAATACTTTGTTTAATTATTATTTAATGCTAAAGCATTCTTTTGCGTATTTATTCAGTTCATTGAGTTTAATGCATAGTCTTGTAAGACTTAGAGAGAGCAGCCTTTGGCTATGATTTGTGGCTTAATATCGAGAGAGTTAAGTTAGATTGTGTGAACAATGGAGCTCAAGTTGTTAACTTGAGTTCTAATCTTGCTTAGACATAATATTAGGGTTTCAACTTCTAGCTAGACATAGTCTAGGGGTTTTACGAAAACCTTATCGAGTATATGAGTAGTGTTTCATTGTTATAGCATTCTAGTAATAGTCGAGCATCATACTAAGTAATAAACCCAAGTATCCATTCCTATTAGAAACCTCTGTGAGTCAGCATTAGTTTGTTTTTCTTCAACAATTGCTTCAATTTACTTTTTTTCTATGATATTACTTTATTGTTCTCACCACCATATTATTATTATTCATTACCAATATTGTTCATGTGTGATTACTTTCAGTTTATCACTCCATTCCCCATGTATATATGATACTCGATACTTATCATTATATTACTTGTGTGATGGATATACTTGCCCTAATTGCGCATACTATATTTCACGCATCAAGTTTTTGGCACTGTTGCCAGGGATTGTCAATTGGTGATTATAGCTTAGTAGTTGCATTTAATTTTTAGTTTAATGCTAACTTTTATTTTCTTTGTTTTTCTTTTTACTTTTTAGGTGTGCTACCAGTGCATGACCCGAATTACACCTCGAGAAGAACATTTTTATCTAGTTGAACCTGAGATTGAAAGACTTTTTCATGCTAGAAGACAAGAGCAAAGAGCCATGGCGCGTCGTGGTCAAAATCATGGTAATGAAATCAAAGATCCAAATGCTGGAGAACATGAGAACGAACGAGTAGTGGCTCGAAGAAGGCCCGTTCGTGACAACTTCGCACCCATTCTAGATGATTTAACTCCAAGGATCATTGTTCCAGAAATTTAGGCTGCTCAATTTGAGTGACGTTTTACAATAGAGTTAATGCTCCTACGAGAATGTTGATTGACTTTTTAGCGAATGACATACTTCTAGACAAAGACCCTTAGGAGGCATTCAAGATCCTTGGTCAAATAGCCAACAATGATTACCAGTTCTCTACGGCTAGGTTGAGCAAAGGAATTAAATCTTCTAAAACTCTCTGCTTGGATGAGTCCCAGAGTGTGGTAGCACAACTCTCCACCATCACAAATATTCTCAAGAACCTCCAACAACCATCTACAGTTCGAGACGTCAAGGTAGCAAATTTTGCTTGTGAGCATTGCAATGGAGAACATCATTCGAGTGAATGCCCACCAACAAGAATTTGAATGTCATATGGTTCACTAAAGTTGAAACAACAAACCCTATTCCAACACTTATAATCTTGGTTGGCGACATCATCCCAATTTTGGATGGGGAAATCAATAAGGGAACAACTCCAACACACGAGTTCGACAGAATGCTATAGTAGAACCACCTGGATTACAACAGAATATGTCTAAGAAGAATCTAAATCAGGAAGTTTCTTCTTCTTCTAATTTGAATTCTTTTGAAACTTCCTATAAGAATTTCATGGACACAGCTAAGGTCATACTGTAGGATCACTCGACAAATCTTAAGAATCATGGTGATATGTTGTAGACATAAGGAGCTACATTACAGAATCAAAAAATGATGCTGCAAAATCATGGAGCTTCCTTGAAAGCATTAGAAACTCAACTAGGGAAAATTGCTCAAATCTTGAAGGTCAGACCTTTAGGTGGTTTGCATGGTGATATTGAAGTCACTAAGAAGCTTGGTACAGAGCGTTGTAATGCTATTACTCTGCGAAGTGGTAAGCATGTGGACAATGAAGACAAGTTTGGAGGGGACACCTTGTTGATTCTAACCCCAACAACAAATTTTATGATGCTGAAACAACATCAGACCACCCATCTGTGCAAGATGAAATAGTAGACCTTGTTGCTGAAGGAAAAAAGAACACAGAACAGAATGCCAAGGCATAGGAAGCATCGCGAGAGGAACCTAGACCTCTGCCACCATTCCTACAAAGATTGAAAGCACAAAAGCAAGATCTTCAGTTCTAGCAATTCCTAGATATGCTCAAGTAGATGCATATTGATGTTCTATTCCTGGAGGCCATCGATCAAATGCCCATCTATGCAAAATTTCTTAAAGAAATTGTGACCAAGAATAAAACACTAGAAGAGGTTGAAACAATTGCTACAGCAGGATAGTGCATGGCAGTTTTGATCAACTTGCCTCCAAAGATGAAGGATCCTGGCAGCTTTACCATTCCTTGTTCCATATGTTGCAACTATGTTGGATGTGCATTGTGTGATCTCAAAGTCAGTGTGAATTTGAATTCGAAGCCCGTATTTATGAAACTTGGCATGGGGAAAGCTAAACGTACGACGGTTATTTTGCAATTGGCTAATCGATCCAATTCATACCTGACAGGAGAGTCGAAGATATTCTAGTGAAGGTCAAAAAATTTATTTTTCCTGCTAATTTCATTATTCTTGACTGTGAGGCTGATGACAATGCCCCTATAATTTTGAGAAGACCATTCCTTGCAACCGGTCAAATCGGGATCGACTGCGAGAAGGTCAAATTCAATATGAGGGTGAATTTTTACTTGACTCTCTGCCCATTTTAGAATGGGTGAACCATTGTCAACCACCATCACCCCTCTCCTTGACTATCATCTCCATCACCTTATTTGGTGTCTGATAGTTTCAACATCAACACATTTAATTTTAAAATAGGTTTTAACATCCTTAATAATATATGTATTTTTTAATAGAAGCCGCTAATTTTAATAAAATAGAAAATATTCAAATTTACAATAAGGTTTACAAATATCATCGTAAACTAAATACATAATTTGAACATTTTCCTAAAATATTAACACTAGCCACTTTAGATCATACAAGGACCATACATGAAAAAGGTTTAAAACCCCAACCAAAAGACTCGAACGAAAAACAGATACAAACAAATTTGACTGCACCGAAAAACAAACTACAAAAGGGGATTAAGCTATTGAAAGATCACCAAGAATCGCAAATCAGAGCCGAGCGCCGTGAGAAACTATCCATGAACGCAAACCATGTATCCTTAAATCAAGGGTCCATAGCAGGGAAGATCAACATGATTACAAATAAGCGTCATCTTGATCATTCGTGGCTTTAATAAATCCAACCCTGAAGAAACATAAAATAAAAAGAACGGCCAAACAACCGATAAAGAAGACGAAAAACGTGCCAAAAGGCAGAAATAAAATGTCGCAAAGGCAGAGAAAAACATGCCACAAAGGCAGAATTATTATTGTGAAAAATAGAAAAATAAACAAAGAAAAAACTGGTGGTCGAGGACAACGTTAAAGTTGGTGCCGCCGCCAGCTATTTAAAATTGAAGAAGAAGATGTTGTGCGACGCTATTAGGGTTTTTACTAAAGTTTTTTTTTTAGAAAAAAAAATATTTTTTTAAAGGTAAAAAAAGTATTTTTTGAAACTTAATATATGTATTTTTAAATTAAAATACTAAAGTTTAAGAACTACGCGTTACAATAATATCATGTTAAAACGAAGAAAGAGTGACCTATAAAATACCTTTATATAACATCTACAATTTCGAATCATAAGTCGATACATAGAAAGAACTTTTGAATTTTCCAATTGTCTTGGCATTAAAAGTATTACAGTGTATGATTAAAACTACTAAGAGACGAATGCAAATTATTTTACCTTTTATTCTTTTCTACAATCGTAAATATTTGTTTTAAAAAATAAAATTTAAATCATAACTTTAAGCCCTAAATTCTAATAAAATATTATGTCGATTTTTAGCCTACACAACATGTATATCAAAACTTTTCTATGTCTTAATGTCATAAGCTACACGTATCCCATTTCCATTCCTCAAAAACAACTTGTTTAAACTTGAGTCACTAGGGAATATATTATCTTATTATACTTAGGGGTTATTCTAGACATGTACAACGGGAGCAACCACACATACCCCCAAAAAAGTCAGAATAAGTTAAGTCAAATGCTTATAAGAAAAAATAAAAAAAGATTAATTATAGACATGTGTAAAACACATGAGGAAAACAAAATGTTGTTATATTTAATAGAATTCTTTTTGACAATGACAATCAAATTTTATTAATAACTATGGAAGATATCCCAAATACAATGCATCTAGAAGGGAGAATAATGGGGATTAGTCTACTAAAATCTCATACAACACCCAAATGTGCAAAAAAGTAAATACTTCTATAAAGATTAGCACACGAACAAAATCTAGAAGCCTTCCTAATTCTCTTTGTCTCTATCTAAACGAGACGTTTTACGAGGTGAAAATAAGTGGTGAGCGAACCAAACTATTAGGTAGATTGCTCCGCTACCCAAGTCTGATTACATCGGCAAAGAAACATCAAATGAGTGAGGATCTATCTTTCTATGACCACTGACATAATCAAAATCAGAAACTAGCACCATGAAGATCTTTGTACAAGCATCAAAAGACCGTTAATGTATGTTGAAATCATGCCAAAACAACAGATGAAACGAACGACAAAAACAAAAAAAAAAGTTTGTTACAAAGACAGAGGGAACATGTGCCACAAAGATAGAAATTCTTATTAAAAATATAAAAAAATAAAAATACGAAACCCAATAGTCAACAACCAGTATTAAGACGGGTTGTCGGCCACCGGCCAAGAAAGCAAATGAAAAAGAGATTGGGCGCAAATTAGGGCAGAGAAAAGCCTAAGAGCGAAATCATATAAATTCTTAATAGATTTTTATATTTATTTTTATTCAAAAGTCAACATACAACAAACAAGTTAACAAACATTTAAATTTTTGGGTAAACTACAACGGAGGTCACTCAATTATGGGTAATGTTATATATAGGTCACTCAATTATTAAAAGTTACATTTGGGTCACTTAATTATGGGTAAAGTTACATTTTGGTCACCCAATTATTAAATGTTACATTTTGATCATTCAATTATAGGTAAGGTTATATTTGGGCCACCCAATTATTAAATGTTACATTTGGATCACTCAATTATGGGTAAGGTTACATTTGGTTCACCCTTCATATTTTAAAAACATATCAATTGTGTAATAGATTAATTAATGATTTCAAATGAAGTACTCTAATGTAAACGATAGTATACAAGTAATTTGGAAGAAAACTGACTAAATTGATATATTTTTTAAATATGAAGGGTGACCCAAATGTAACCTTACCCATAATTGAGTGACCCAAATGTAACATTTAATAATTGGGTGACCCAAATGTAACCTTACCCATAATTGAGTGACCCAAATGTAACATTTAATAATTGGGTGACCCAAATGTAACCTTACCCATAATTGAGTGACCAAAATAAAACTTTTAATAATTTTGTAACCTAAATGTAATCTTACTCATAATTGAGTAACATCAGTTATAGTTTACCCTAAATTTTTTAAAACCTAATATTTAAACAACCCTTAATTATACCACTTGAACCATTCGTTAATTTTTTTAAGATGTGTTGTTTGTTAGACCTCATCAACCTAAATAATGTTATATAGTTGTAAATTGATGATGCCACCTCATTCTTAAACATGTTGGTTTCTAGCTCGCTTTCTTTCTTCAGAAGCTCCTCCTCCCTCGATCTGCATTGTGTGTTCTTCCTTTCGTTGAAGATCAATCAAAGAATCCGCCGATTCCACCACTTTCATGTCTGGTTTATGCGCGTTTCAGACTGCACTAGCTCGGAGTTGGCGGTGGAAAAGAATTTCAAAGAAGATGGAGTTTCTGAATGTTTTGAGGAACTGGACGATTCTTTGATCAATCTTCAACGGAAGGAAGAAAGCACAACGTAGATCGAGAAATCAACTCATAACGGGGAGGCATCTCTTGAATCAAGACTGGAGGAAGAAGAACACTGGTTTGCTTGGCCTTTGCAACATACGTAAGATTTCTGCATCATTCTTCCATCATCATTCATTGCAGTAATCATGTGTTGTTCCCACTAAGTTATTTTGTCCATTCCACTACTTCTTCATGCATTCTCACCATGTAAATGGCATTCATTCTCATTGTGCATGCACCAACCCCTGTGATCAGTTGCTGGTTTATCTAATAGTTTAGGGTTAAAAGCAGGGACGGAGCTAGGATTTGAAGTTGGGGGGGGGGCAAAACATAAATTTTGAAAGGTGGGGGGGGGGGCAAATTCACAATTATCCCAATTTTTTCCAAAAAAATATAAGAAATCAAAGGGTAAAAAAAAAAATTCCCCCAACCGTGGGGGGCCACAGCCCCTCCCATGGGAGCTGTGGCTCCGTCACTGGTTAAAAGTATTAAAAGTTCAAAATTTAAGAGTTAGGATTAGAATTTAAGATTTTATAGGGTAAAGATTTAGATTTTGTATTTTAAAATTAAAACAAGTGTTATATTTTGATACAAAAAAATACTTAACTCTTCTATAAAATTTAAAATTTAAATCTCTAGATTCTGAAATCTTTATTTTCACCTAAACCAAAATAATTCTCAGTCCACCCATAATAAAACTTGAATAAATCTATATTTAGAACTCACACATTAAGCAATTCAAATTTAAATACTCATAAACTCAAAACTTCAACTTTGACCTAGTGTATCGAAAACTCGTTTGACTAAAATGAATAAGTCATAAATTAAAGTATCATCAAATTTGAAACAAAGTGCTGATGGTCTTGCCAAAAGCTCAGATTTGTCTAGCTCGGACCCTATCTTCTTTGGTGTTCCACCTATGTCGATTATGGTCATAGTAGATGATGATAGATATACGGGGCGGGGCTTTAGCTGTGTAGTTGCTTTGTTTTGAGGTGTGAGTAGGTTGGTGCAGTAGGTTGTTTCGTGCTTCATTGTTTTGTTTTTTAGTTTTTGCGCCGAGTTTGTCTTGTTGTTGCTCTTTGTAAATACTACCCTGTATATTATTTTTTCTATGTTTAGGTTTAGAGATGTTTTTTAGCGAAGCGCATAGTAATATCCCTTTTATCTATTTTTTTTCGAATCATAAGTCGGTACATAGAAAAACTTTTGAATTTTCTAATAGTTTAGGCAAGATCGTTTACCATTAAAAATTATGCATTGTATAATCAAAACTACTAATAGACAAATGAAAATTATTTTATTTTTGTAATTTTATACAAGCTTGGATATTTAGCTTTTTAGAAAACAAAATCTAAATCATAAGTCTAAATCTTAAAACAAAAAGTTGTATTGCTTTAGAGACTACACAACATGTGTATCAATTTTTTTATGTTTTAATGTCATATGCTACATGTATCTATTTCCATTCCTTAAAAACAACTTGTTCAGACGCGAGTCACTAGGGAAAATAGTATCTTATACCTACGGGTTGTTCTAGACATGTGCAATAGGAGCGACTGTTAAGTGTTCAGAAGTACTATTTTTATGACTCTTTTTACACATATTATTGTTAGACTTAAGCTCATTTTAGTTGCATTATTATACATTCATGCATGTTTTAATGATTTCCTCCACCGTCATGCTTGATTTCATAATTTGGTTGATTTTTTTAGGAAAAGGTATTGTGGATGTGTGTTTTTAAGTGTGCATGATTGATTGCCAAGTAACCTGGAAGTTGCCGAAGCAACGAAGGAAAGGAGGAAGCTGTCGATTTCTTACAAGGATAAATCTATTTAATTCGAGATAATTACTAGAAGCAAGGATAAATCCTAGAAGAGTTGGAGTTCCATGCAAGAGATCAAAAGGAGATTAATTTCCAAGAATTTCATGAGGAGTTTTAGCAGGAATAAAAATATAATAAAAGAGATTTATCTCTTTAATGATATTTAATTCCAACTTAACTTCCTCCTCAAGAAAGACTTTGACCTAGCTATCTCCTATATAAAGAAGACCTAGCCGCAGCCCTTGGATATGTTCGACTTGACAGAGAATTCAAGAGGGCTGCTCGACATCATCTTCTTCCTCCCCCTTCTTGTTCGATTTAATTCATGTTGGGAGACTTTTATTTTGTTTTTCTTTTAAACCCTGTGTAAAGTGTTTAAAGGTCTTATTTTATTTAACCTTTTTACTCATATTATTGTTAGACTTAGGCACATTTTAGTTACATAATTAGGCATTAATGCATATTCTCATAATTTCCTTCACCATTAAGCTTGATTACATATTTTAGTGTATTTTGTGGAAAAGTTGTTGTTTTGGTATATATTTTGGTGCATAGAGGAAAATTGCCCCCGGAACCCGCTACGGCAGCTGGGTGCAGCCAGAACCTGCTGCGGCAGCAGGGTGCCGCCAGAACCCACAGCGACAGCAGGGTGCTGCCAGAACCCTTCGAGACAGCAGGGTGTCGCCTGAACCAGCCGCGACAACAAACCAAGGAGCTGCACTGATGCAATTCCAAATAGAGACGGCAGCTGTCGAGTAGCTACTGTTGCCATACTTGCAGCCCGAAAGAGCAAGATGTAGAATTGGAGAACTAGAGTGTGATCTGTATAGAAGAAAATCCTGATCCTAACGATGCCATCCACTCAATTTTCTGATGCCTGGAGCAGCGGACAGAGCCGTTGAATAAGGGGAACGAGATAACTTGCGGTGCAAGACAACGACAAGGAGTCCACATTCAACTCAAAGAAGTCAGAATTAAAGGTTGCATTTAATACAAAAGCTACTTTGAAGACTTCTACTCCAAGAAGAACTTGGCCTAGCTAATGTCTATATATACCCGACATATTTTGTACTTCAGTATGAAAAACTTAGGATTTCCCATAGGCATAGTTTAGGTTTTCTTGCCGCCATTATGTTCTAAAACTCTCTTTGGGTTTGGGTTATGTTGTAATTAGTGTGAGAACGATTGCTTAGGATTTTAAGTTTGTTTTTGCAATAAAGCTTCAAGGTTTGCTTATTCTATGTTCTTCATAGTTTTCAATTAAGGCAAAAGATTAGTTGATTACTATCCATTTGTTCGGTATCTAGAGAGTCGAACTCACGAAAGGAGTAAGTACGATTTCATCTATAGACGGTGCGATCAATCTAGCCTAGACATAGTTTAGGGTTTAAGGCGGCTAAAAGATGACGATTTAACATTGTTGTCTTTGCACGATTCACGCCGCGATTGGTATTATCTGAAGTGGGCATCAACAACATTCTGACTTAGACATAAGTGAGATCACTTTCGAAGCGTTCTGTCGAGCCTTGTAGTTCTATCGAGTTTTCCGCCGAGACACAAGTCCATTCCCTTGCTGAGGCAGCGAGAGCGTCTCAGCAGCTTATCTGCCATCCCCCGCTGAGGCAGCAGAATCTGGCAGCGTAAAACAACTTTTCCTATTTAGTGCAGTTTCACACTAAACAGCAACATAACCCTGCACATTCTATCAATCTGAATTCTTCCCTCCTATTTATTTGTGTTTTTATTTACTTTTCTTCTCAAACAAATCAACTTATTTGTGCATTTAATTTTCTTTGTGCAGGAACTAAGATTAGAATCAAGCTGTCCAATCTTTGTGGCAGATGATATCTTTTATACTATAACTTGAAAGGAGTGTTCACGTGCGCTCATATTTAGAGAACACTATAACGCTCTACAAGTTTTTGGCGCCGTTGTCGGGGATTGGTAACAGCGAAATTCGTTTTAATTTTTTTGCACTCTTAATTCTATTTGCATTTAATTTCAGTTGAAAAAAAAAACTATGTGGGAAAGTGCTTATTCAGGTGCCCCGCGAGTTAAGGGCAACAATATTTGGGAAAGTTCTTGTGAATTTTGTGAAAGCGATCATGCAATCGAAAGTTTCCCTCAACTTTTTGCAACGGATATGTCGAGAAAAACCTCTTGGGAGTTGATGTCTGAATATGAATAGCAGATGCCGCCGCAGCAGAAGCAATAGGGACAGCTGATGCCGCCGCTGCAGCAGCAAAATTTTTCATGGTATGATCAAAAATCTCAAATTTTTTTACCATAACAGTTTTGTTGCAGAAATCGACATGCCCCGACAATATAATCATCCTCAAGAGCAATCAACATCCTTGGAGGACACACTTCAAACTTTCCTTGCACTAACCCAAAACGTATCAGCTGCTATGGATGCCATCATCGCTAAGATGGATGCACGTATGAGCAATTCAGTCCTCATTAATGCGATGGATGAAGTATCAGTTGCTATGGATGCCATCATCGCTAAGATGGATGCACGTATGAGCAATTCAGTCCTCATTTATGCGATGGATGAACCTGAATAATTAAGCCTGAGGGATAATGATGTCCCAGGACAAGAGGATGAAGAGCTCAGTGTAAAGTGTCCATTAGTTCTATATTTCATGCGCATTCCATCTCATATTATTGTTGTTTTTAAGTACATTTTAGGCATAATTAGGCTCATGCATTGCATTTTACAATATTCTTTACTTTGCTATGCTTTTTGTTTATTATCTCTTATTTGGTAAGGAAAATATACTATTTTAGTTTAGTTTTAGTTTCAGACACTAGAGGCTGGTAGAATGAGAGAAGAGCTGAGAACATGATGATGAGGCAGCGGACAAGTGATCTGTACTGATGTAGTTTCAGACAGAGACATCAACTGCCGAGTAGCTCCCACCGCCATACCTGCCACCCAGGATAGCAAAGTGCCACCCAAGACAGCAAAGTGCTACCCAAGACAGCAAAGTGAGCCTGCCGCCCAAGATAACAAAGTGAGACTGGCGCCCAGGGCAGCAAAGTGAGCCTGCCGCCCAAGGCAGCAAAGTGAGGAATTGGAGAACTAGAGTGCGATCTGTAGAGCAAAAAATCCTTATTCTAACGATGCCATCCACTTAATTTTCTGACGCCTAGAGCAGCAGACAGAGCCGCCAAAGGAGAAGAATGAGCTTACATGTGGAGCAAGGCAACGGGAAAAGAAGTCCAAATTCAACTCAAAGAAGTCAGAATTAAAAGTTGCATTTAATGCAAAATCTCTTTGAAGACTTCTACTCCAAGAAGGACTTAACCTAGACTATGGCCTATATATACTTCACATATTTTTGTATTTCAAGATACGAAAAGTTAGGTTTTCCTTAGGCATAGTTTAGGTTTTCTTTGCCACCATTATGTTCTAAAACTCTCTTTGGGTTTGGGTTATGTTGTAATTAGTGTGAGAACGATTGTTTAGGATTTTAAGTTTGTTTTTGCTCCATGTTCTTCATAGTCTTCAATTAAGGCGAAAGATTAGTTGAATTCTATCCATTTGTTCGGTATCGAGAGAGTCGAACTCACGAAAGGAGTAAGTACGATTTCATCTATAAACGGTGCAATCAATCTGGCCTAGACATAGGTTAGGGTTTAAGGTGGCTAAAAGAGGACGAATCAACATTGCTGTCTTTGCACGATTCACGCTGCGACTGGTATTATCTGCAGTGGGCATCAACAGAATTCTGACTTAGACATAAGCGAAGTCACTTTTGAAGCGTTCTGCTGAGCCTTGTAGTTTTGCTGAGTTTGCCACCGAGACACAGTTCCATTCCCTTGCCGAGGCAGCGAGAGGGTCTTAGTAGTCTACCTGCCATCCCCCGCCAAGGTAGCAGAGTCTGGCAGCGCAAAACAACTTGTCTTATTCAACGCAGTTTCATACTAAGTAGCAACATAACCCTGCCAATTCTATCAACCTGATTTCTTCTCTTTTAATTACTTGTGTTTTTATTTTACTTTTGTTCTCAACAATCAAATTAATTGTGCATTTATTTTTTCCTTGTGCATGGACAACAATTCGAATCAAGCTGTCCAATCCCTGTGGAAGACAATATCTTATATACTATAACTTGACAAGAGTTTGCACTTGCGCTCATAAATAGAGAAGACCCAAACGCTCTACACTAAGGAAGGAAGGATCTTCGAAGTGTGAGGAGCATTTAGAACCTCCAAGCCAAGAGGGTGTATAACAGTGCCTGGATAATAAGATTGACAGTTGTTCTGGCAGCTACCTAGAACCCTACCTTGAAGAAGAACTGAGCAGTGAAAGGACAACACCTGAACAAAGCAATGCCACAATAAAATCTAGTGAGGCTGACAAAGGAATTGATGATGCCACAAAAACATCACATGCTTCGGCAAAAAGGCCCGCCACGACAAAAGCCTCGACAACGATGTATGCCTCGACAAAAGCTTCGACAACTATGGACTATATATATCGAGAGGAGTCGATGCTTGTAACACCCGTGTTTTGGGGTCGAGAGTTTGGTGTGTGTGTTGGGTTCGAGTCATCCTAATCGGTTTAATTTAATGGGACCTTAGCTTAATTTAAATGAGCCTAAAATCCTCATAATGACATTTTTGTAAATGTTTCAAAACAAGGAAAAAGAGACGAGCCTTTTAAAACAAAAAAAAAAGAGTCTTCTCCTTTGCTTCTTCATCTCACGACCAAAAACCCAAACCCCTCCCAAAATCACTATTCCATTGAGGTGCTTCACCATTTCAAGGGATTTTCGCAAGGTAACTTCGTTTTTGATTTCTTCTCCTAATTCCAAGCATCTCTATGGTTTTAGATTTCAAAATGGGTCATCTTTTAGTTTTTCAAGTTTTTCATGTTTGAAGAAAGTATGAAACTTTAATGGGTTTTCAACTTGATTTTGGTTTGTTTAGTTGAGTTTTGAGTTAAGCTCACCTTATTACACCTCATATCTTGAAATGGAGAGATTTTGACAAAAATCCCAAAATGGGTCTTGGGAGCATTTTTGAAAGTGTCAAAACTTGAATTTTTGATGTCATATTATTGTCTCTTGTGTTGAAAGCTAGATTGCTATATTGATGCTTATGTATATTTTTGTGTGACGTTAAGGATTATATGATTGAACCCTGCATTGTCGTTGTTTTTCGTTTTAGAGCATCCTCACTAAGCTTCTAGCTTACGCTCTCATTTTCGACAATGCGGATCATTAGCGTGGAGTTAGCAAGGAGCAAGGCGAAAGGGCATTCCAAGCTTTTGTAGTTGCTCAAGTATGGTTTAGTAAATAATGTAGTAGTTTAGCAATGAGGCTGCTATGTGTTTGTATGAGCGTTGTATGACTCATAAATGTTGAATGTTGTTTATGCTATATGTTGTTTTCGGATGAGCATGTAAACCTTATGTGTGAGGACATGTGCCTTTTGGCTTTTTAAGTTTTTAAGTATGCCTTGTTATGCAATATTTATCTCTATGTGAATGCCATGTTGGAAATGCTTCGTTGTTCGCCTAAATCGTTCTATATGCTAGTTTTTGGTTGCTAGATGATGTATGGTTGGTTGTATGTGAATAGGAGAGTTGTAAAATGCATCTAGAGTTGTGTTTGAGGGTCTTTTGCTGCAATTTGAAGTCTTGTAGTGCAGGGCGTATCGATACGCCTAAGGGACATATCGATACGGTCCTACACTTTGGGACTCAAAATTGGCTAAAGGTATCGATACTCAGGGGCGTATCGATACGCCAAATCTCTACTGGAATTCTAAGATTTCAACGAGCTTTTGGCGTATTGGTACGGTTTTGTCTCTTTGACCGTGAGATGTTGACCAAGGAGGATGTATCGATACGCCCAAGGGCTGTATCGATACGGTCCTCCTGTGTTGACTGAAGGCAGTTGACTTGGTCAAGGCGTATCGATACCCTTGACTTGTGTATCGATACGACCTGTGGTGTAAGTTTAAAATGGGCTAATTAAAGTGTTGTTTTGGGTTTGGTTGCTTTTATTTCATGATGCTTTCCGCTGTCGTGACCACTTAGGAAATAAATATGCCTTTAGACAAGATATAATTAAAAGAAATTTTCTAGGGTTGCTAACCGAGGTAGGACCTTAACGGGTTTCACATCGGTTTTCCCCGTGTAGCCTACTCGGACCAGTCAATCGACCAGACCGAGACGAGGGGGTTACAATGCTGGTAGATTTAAAGTCATCAAAATCTCTACTGATGGAGATTTTCAAGGGGCATAAAGAAAACGGTGTTGGGAGTCATGAAAATTTTCCGAAAATTGAGTTTTCCCTTGGCATCATCATGATAGAAGACTGTCGCAACAACTGGTTGTCGCAGTAGCTACCGCGGCAGCAAAAGCAACTTTCCACCATAATGAACTTCGATAAAAATGAGGTAAGTACATGGTTAGATAGTGATATAATTTTTCCTAATTACATGTTCATGCCTTCAGGAATAGAAACAAGGAGGAAAGTTCACATGGACTACAAGGGAACGAGGAAGAATGACTCTTCCACCATGAGAATAATCACTCAATGGAGGGTGCGGGTGGATTACAAGAAGTACCGGAAACGACCCTCTCGACAAGGGAGTAGCTACATTAGGAGATGCATGTCAATGCACTCCTAGAGTAACATAATTTTTATTTTTATCTTCCACATTTGTATGCTTTCATAGACTTAGAATTCTTTCTGCATATTATTATTATTATTATTATTATTATTATTATTATTATTATTATTATTATTATTATTATTATTATTATTATTATTATTATTATTATTATTATTATTATTATTATTATCTTTCTTCATCTTGCAAATAAAATTCAACCGTCTCACAACCTATCAATGGCCACAACCAGCAACCAACCAGCCTTCTAGAGAATTCTGACAGAGGCACTCAAGCAACATCATCGATGACAGTTTGCCACCCGGCAGTACTGATGGTACCGCCCAGCTCCCACCGCTCGGCAGTACTGAAGCTGCCAAACATAACCCAATACCAGCAGTACTCCTCCATCATGTCCGGAACCAACTCAATAGGATGGAAAGGGAGCAGCTCCAATTTATGAAATACACCAGGGATGTTCCCTAACATTCCAGTTTAGTTCCCCATATTTCCTGCTGAAATACTTGCCCGCCATCATCCGCCCTGGCAACCCAAATTGACGCCACGACAATTGCAAGTACAACTGCCCAGGGTTGCCAAGGTAACGACTGCACCTGGTACGACTAGCAAATACACACATTCGATAACTACACAAGCTAACATGGCTCGAAGGAAATTCATCATGCAAGGTGACGACCTTTCCGACTAACTCATTTATTTTTCTCATGCATTAAGGACAATGCTCCTCTCGAGTTTGGGGGGGATTAGCACTCATCATTGTTTATGCATAATTAGAGCATATAGGTTGTACAATGTACTTGCCTCTAAATTAATCAAGAAAGAAATTTTTTTGTTAGAACTTGTGCCTATGATAGGATAGTCGATCTTAATTTTTTCGCACCATAATAAAAAGAACTTAATTTTGGGGGAAAGCATGAAGTAAACTTTGAATTTTTCTATAAATGCCAAAAATTAAAAACACTACGGTTACTTGCTGAATTTGTTAAGAATTTCTGGTAAACATTGCCTGCTTGAATTATTTGCAAAATTCTAACACTGGTTGCAGGGAGCTGCCGCGACAGGCAACAAATAGAAAAAGAAAAGCACTGCCACAGCAGGAAAGAAATTTTTATGTTGTCTTTCTCTAGAGGTGCCTGAAACCGACTCTAGGAAGAATCATGTGCAATGACACTCCGCTGCTATCAAAGTCCATGAATCTGAAAATCCTTGAAGTGACAGACAAATTAGCATGAGTGAATGAAAGTCTTCATGGGATGACTCTGCTCAATGGGTTCGAGGTTTTGTAGTTTGCTCCTATCTTAATTTCAGAACTAAAGAGTAGTGGTGGTGAGCTGAAGCCCTTATTGCCATGATTAAATAAATGTGCTTAATTGTGCTGTCTCGGCAGCAACCTTACATTACCTTGACATCATCTTTGTTTACTTAGAATATTCTTCAGATTCAGCTTGTACGCAATTTCTGCACACATTGCACTGGCATTATAGTCTACTTCTGAGGTAATTCATGTTATTCTCCTCTCACTAATCAAATGATAGATGCCACAGCCTTGAGGTGCTAAATCAAGTTTCAAACATGTTCTTCTTTCTGATTAGTGCAAGGGCAAGTCTAGTTAGGTATGCATTGCTTGAGGACAAGCAATAGTTCGAGTTTGGGGTGCGTAAAGTGTCTAAAAGTCTTATTTTATTTACCCTTTTTACTCATATTATTGTTAGACTTAGGCACATTTTAGTTACATAATTAGACATTAATGCACATTCTCATAATTTCCTTCACCATTAAGCTTAATTACATATTTTAGTGTTTTGTGTAAAAAGTGCTATTTTGGTATGTATGTTGGTGCATGCAGGAAAATTGCCCGTCGGAACCCGCCGCGGCAACAGGGTGCCGACAGAACCCGTTGAGAAAATAGGGTGCTGCCGAAACCCGCCATGACAGCAAACCAAGGGGTTGTACTAATGCAGTTCCAGATAGAGACATCAGTTGTTGCCGCCATACTTGCCGCCCAAGACAGATCTTCCGAAGGAAGGGAACGAGATAACTTGCAGTGCAAGGCAACGACAAGGAGTCCACATTCAACTCAAAGAAGTCAGAATTAAAGGTTGCATTTAATGCAAAAGCTACTTTGAAGACTTCTACTCCAAGAAGGACTTGGCCTAGCTAATGCCTATATATACCCGACATATTTTGTACTTCAGTACGAAAATCTTAGGTTCTCCATTAGGCATAGTTTAAGTTTTCTTGTCGCCATTATGTTCTAAAACTCTCTTTGGGTTTGGATTATGTTGTAATTAGTGTGAGAACAGTTGCTTAGGATTTTATGTTTGTTTTTGCAATAAAGCTTCAAGGTTTGCTTATTCCATGTTCTTCATAGTTTTCAATTAAGGCGAAAGATTAGTTGATTACTATCCATTTGTTCGGTATCGTGAGAGTCGAAATCACGAAAGGAGTAAACACGATTTCATCTATAGACGGTGTGATCAATCTAGCCTAGTCATAGGTTAGGGTTTAAGGCGGCTAAAAGAGGACGATTTAACATTGCTATCTTTGCACGATTCACGTTGCGACTGGTATTATCTGCAGTGGGCATCAACAACATTCTGACTTAGACATAAGCAGGATCACTTTCGAAGCGTTCTGCCAAGCCTTGTAGTTCTGTCGAGTTTGTCGCCGAGACACAAGTCCATTCCCATGCCGAGGCAGCGAGAGCCTCTCAGCAGCTTATCTGTCATCCCCCGCCGAGGTAGCAGAGTCTGGAAGCGCAAAACAACTTGTCCTATTCAACGCAGTTTCACACTAAGCAGCAGCATAACCCTGCCCATTCTATCAATCTGAATTCTTCACTTTTATTTATTTGTGTTTTTATTTACTTTTCTTCTCAAACAAATCAACTTATTTGTGCATTTAATTTTCTTTGTGCAGGAACTAAGATTCGAATCAAGCTGTCCAATCCCTGTGGGAGACGATATCTTTTATACTATAACTTGACAGGAGTGTGCACTTGCGCTCATATTTAAAGAACACTATAACGTTCTACACCCAACCATGAACTAAACTACCTTGTCTAGGGTTATTGTGTTTTAGTGGTTGTGAGAAACGATTGGATTTGTTTTAGGTATTTGAATTGCAATTTAATTTCAAGGTTTGTTCATTTTTTATTCTCAATTCTGTATACAAATGAATTGGGAGAGAATCTTGTGAATTCATCTATTTATCTAATATCAAAAGAGTTGGATTCAAGAAACGAATGCGCAAGGTTTTCATACAAACGTATGTTTGTGAAGACTAATTCGACTTAGGGATAATTTACGAATTCTAACGGCTAAAACGAGCGCAAGATTGGTTGATGTTCACCCATGGTTAACACAAGAATGTATCACCAAAGCATGCACAATTAACCAGTGTTTAGAATTAAGGATAAGAAGAAACCATTGAAGAACTATTCGCCGAACCTTGAAGGAAGTCGCCCAGTTGCCCAGGCAATCCGAGTGTTTCTAGTTGTCAAGACAATTAAGTTGCTCTTGCATTTAATACTTAGATGATTCATTCAATTATCACACCACGACCCACAATAATTTGGCCTACTCTCTCTTATTTGAATTACATCTTTCTTTTAATTGCTCTTTTATTTTACTTGTTAATTAGAACTCCTACAATCACCAATTTGTGTTCTATTTTTAGTGTGAGAAATTAGATTCTCGAAGTAGCACCAATCCCTGTGGAGACGATATTTATTCTATACTATAACTTATGACGTGTACACTTGCATCAATTGCGAAGCACTCAATACGCGCAACAAGTTTTTGACGTCTTTGCTGGGGATTGGCAATAACGACTTTGTTTTTTATTTTCTTGCACCTTTGTTTTCTTTTATTTTCGCAATTTTATTTTTGTTTTTGTTTCTTGGTTTCAAAGGTCTAACAAATTTTTGTTTTGTTGTCCTGTATGACCATGGCAAATCCGAGATAGAACAACACAAGATTACCCACTTGAACCACAGATAGAACGAGTTTTTCGTAGACGACTACGTGAGCAAATAGCAGCAATGGCATATCTAGTAAATAGAATTCAGAATGCCAACGACAACCAGAATGCCGGAGTCAGAGGGGGAGCTATCATTGTACAACTTGTTCAAGTAAGGAACAAGCTCATCAGAGACTACTTAGAGGAGGATCTTGACGGTCTCACTCCAGGAGTTGTCACACCGAAAATTGAAGCCGACCACTTTGAATTAAAACTAGTGATGTTCAATATGATCAATATAATTGGTCAATTTGGCGGATCGACAACTGAAGATGCCAGACAACACCTCAAATCATTCTTGGAAATATGCAATTCATTCAAGCTACAAGGAGTTCTTGCAGATGTTCTGAGACTAAAATTATCCCCCTATTCACTGAGGGATAGGGCGAAATAGTGGTTGAATAGTGGTTGCAGAGTTCTTGAATCCTGGATGGACTTATGTCGTGATTTCCTTGCTAGATTTAGTTTTACTTATATGGCTGATAAGTTGCGTAACGAAATTACTTCATTTCGGCAGGCAGATGATGAGTCCATGTACGAGGCTTGGGAGCATTAAAAAGAGCTTTTACGTAAATGTCCCATGCACGGATTCTCGGAATGGAAACAAGTGACGATGTTCTACAACTCAGTAAACACACCGACAAGGATAATGCTAGATGCCTCAGTAAATGGCATACTCCTAGACAAGTCACCAGAAGAAGAAATAGAGATTTTGAACAGGCTTGCCAAGAACAACTATCAATTCCCAACCACTGGAAGAGGAATCGTTAGACGGAACGCCACGATCAATGAGCTTGATTTATCAGAATCTATTTCCGCACAATTGGCAAGTCTAACCAACTTGGTTAAGAACATGAATCGACCAAGTAACACATAGGAGATCAAGGTAGTAGACTCATTTTGTGATTTATGTAACGGTAACTATGATTCTTTTGAGTGTCCGCAGAACCCAGAGTCCAGTTTTTATGTTTGTAACTACAATTGGAACAACAATGTGATGTCCAACACCTACAATCCAGCCTAGAGGAAACATCATAATTTCTCATGGAGAAATCCGAACAATGCCCTCAATCAGAATGCATAAGCATCAGGATTCCAACAGAACATGCCTTGGCAACAGATGTCGCAACAATAATCAACACCATCTAGTTCTTTGGATAACTCTTAATGCTTTCATGTTAAAAACCGATTCTTATATGATTGAGAATAGTAGTTTTATGAAAAAGAGTGACACTTTTATTAATAGGACTAAGATGAAATTGTAGAATCAAGAGGCAACCCTGAAATCATTGGAGACTCAATTTGGGCAATTCGCCCAAAACTTGAATACACGACTGCAGGGAGGTTTACTTAACGATCCTGAGGTCGCGAAGGGAATCTGCCATGAGTAGTGTAAGGTAATCACCACTTGAAGTGGCAGACAACTTAAAGAATTCCAAACTCATACAATAGAAAATACTCAACTAAAGGAGCAGCCCCTGGTCCAAAAAGATGAGTCGAGCAACAAAACCTCTGCTAAACCTGTTGAATCAGAGAGTGTTATGGCAAATCCTGATGCCTCATCAGCTGCACATGCCTCGGCAAGCCTTGATGCCTTTGCAATGCCATCAATCAAGTTCCAAACCAATGAAAAAATTGAGGATCTCCGACTTCCACCACCATTCCCTCAGAGGTTGAAACGACAAAAGAAAGAATTCCAGTTTAAGAAGTTTCTTGACATCTTGAAGCAAGTCCACATCAACTTTCCATTGGTCGAGACGATAGAACAAATGTCAAACTATGCTAAGTTCTTTAAAGACATTGTCTCTAAGAGAACTAGGCTAGGAGAATTCGAAACAATTGTTGCGACAGAATGATGCATGGCCATGCTACACAATCACATGCCACCCAAGCTTAAAGACCCCGCCAGCTTCACAATACCTTGTGCAATAAGAAATCACTATGTCGGGAAGGCATTATGCGATCTTGGAGCAAGCATAAACTTTATGCTGAAATCCGTCTTCCAACAATTGGGCTTTGGGAAAGCGAGGCCTACAACTGTGATGTTGCAGCTTGCAGATAGATCTTATGTGCATCCAAAGGGAAAAATTGAGGATATACTAGTAAGAGTTGATAATTTTTTTTATTGTTTTGGATTGTGAAGCAGATGAGTTCACACCCATTATCCTAGGGAGACCAGTCCTAGCAATGAGAAGGACCTTGATCGATGTCGAAAGTGGAGAACTCATGATGATGGTGAATGAACAACAAGTCAAACTAAATGTTTTCCAAACCCTCAAGCAAGTCGACGTTATAGAGGAGTGCCAAGTCATCCAAGCCACCATTGAAATCAACTTTGACATGGAAAAGAATCACCTCGACAATTTTATTGCTGAACAAGAAGAACCTAAGGAGATCGAAATGTTGATCGACAAAGAGCTGAATGACGAAGAGCAAGAAGAAACAAATTGGGTAACAAGTCGACCAGGTATATACTTCGAACCATTGGATTACTCAGGTAAGGAAGGAAAACTTGAGAAACCCTCAATTAAACAACCTCATATTCTTTAGTTGAAACTATTTCCAAGGAAATTAAAATATGTTTATTTGGGAACCAAAAACACATTATGTAACCCCGTCGTCCCGGTCCAGGCGTTTGACCGGTCTGAGTAGGCTACACGGGGAAAACCGAAGTGAAACCCGTTAAGGTTCCCCCTCGGTTAGAAACCCTAGAAAATTTATTTTATTTATCTTGTCTAAATGCAATATTATGTCCTATGTGGAACACAACAGCGGAACACAAGCAGTATAAAAACGACCATCCAACACATCACTTTTAAAACAGCCCATTTTCCCTTTTTAAGCAGGCCGTATCGATACACCTTTCAAGGGTATCGATACGCCTTGACCAAGGTCAACACCCATTAGTCAACATAGGAAGACCGTATCGATACATCCCTTGAGCGTATCGATACGCCCTTCTCAGTCAACATCTCGTGGTCAACGAGATGAACCCGTACCGATTCGCTTATAGCCCGTATCGATACGCCCAATCCTCACCAATTTCTCAGATTTCCAGTGAGCTTTGAGCGTACTGATACGCCCCCGCGTACCGATACACCAAGCCAAAACTGAGTCCTGGAGGGCAAACCATATCGATACGGCCCTCAGGCGTATCGATACGCCCTGCACTACAAGACCTCAAAATTCAGCAAAACAACACAAGACTCGATTCTAGATGCAATTTAAGACTTCCCTATGCACATCCAAGCATTCATACAACATCTATCAACCAAATCTAATCATACGAGGCACCCAGCATGAACAAATATTATTCAACCAAGGAATTCATGCATTTGATCAAAAGATGACGTACAAGCACTTAAGGTTTCATGCTTCAACATCCATACACTTAGGCATCCTCAAAAGGCACATGGCCAACATACATGGTAAGCAAATAGGGCATGGTTTTACAATCCAAACATGGCATCAACAAGCCACACAAAAACAATATAATAAGGAGTCTAAACATGCTCCTAAACAACCAACAATATCCAACAAAAAGCACAAATCCCATTGCTTAACTATTACATGTTCATAACTTAAAGTTCATACTTGATAAACTCAAAAGCCAACAAGCACACTTGGAGGCCCTCCTCTTGCGCTAGCAACCCACGAACTACGGATCTGCATTGTCGAACAAAAGAGAGCGTAAGCGTAAAGCTTAGTGAGGGTAAGCTCATTAAGAACAAACCTCGACAATGCAGGGTCCAAGCACGATCTCAACCAAGGTAAATGCATGTTCTTACCTTCGATTCTCGAGAGACAAAATGTACACGATGCATGAACAGTTACTCAATAATATGTCATGATCGACAAGCTCAATTCCACACCATATGTAAACACATATATAAGCCAAATAGGAAATCATGAGCGTTCTCCACAATCAGAAATGTCAGTTGAAACTTTTTATCACGAACTAAAGTGTTGCGTCTATTCTGGACATTCTAAAGAAGCACTACAAATTCAACAAACATATCTTCAGTGATAATTGCCGCATAATGCTCTAACCATTCAAAATAGGATTGTGATTGATCAGTTAGAGCACGGCCCAGGAATTTGAAGAGCATGTGAACTTCTTTGTAGCAGTACAATATCTCAATGCATGTACAACTGTCTTTAATTCTGTTTAGCACAAAGGACATATACCATCCTGAGAGTTATGGACACCAATCTGAGCGTTCACCAGCAGAGCTTCATGAGCAACTCGCCAAATAATGACCCTAGTCTTCGGAAGGACCTTGAGCTTGGACAACTTATACCAAAGCTTCAGAGGTGGTGTTGGATCATGATATTGTCGCATAAGCCATGCACAATCGAACGTGTAGAATATGTCTCACTAGAATGATTTTTCTAAATCAGAATATCCGAACATCTATTTGCAATAGCACATTGGAGAATAGCCTCAGCATCAGAAGGAGAATACAGTGCTTTTATGTCATAATAACAAAAAATGTCCCTATCGTTTGATTATATAGTTATTTTAACCTATATTCTTTTCTTGAAGCAATTTAACCATCAACGTTTTATTTTGAGTTAAAATGGCCCATCTGCAGATGAAAACTGTTAATCAACTCACGATAAATGGCTTGAAACGACGTGACAAACTTACATGACAGTGCACACCGCAATAACAATGTCATATTAACAAATATGTTGACTATACAGAATGACACACAAGTCGAAAAATAATTTTAAAAATTGTATAAAATATAAAATATTTTTTCTTATGACGTGTCATTTTGTTAAGTGATTTCAAGTTGTTTACCGTCAGTTGACTAACAATTTTCATCTGCAAAGGGGTCATTTTGACCCAAAATGAAACATTGAGTGTTAAATTGCTCAAAAAAAGAGCTAAAATGACTATTCATCAAATGTTAGAAAATTTTTTTAACATTATGCCTATTTTTTTACCTTGTCAAATTTTCTTGAAATTGAAATCACTCAGCCTGCCCTGACTGAATACATAATCAAGTTACCGTGCTTTTTATTTAGTATTTTTCAGGTCTTGATCAAAGCTTAATACCTTTTCTAAATGTTGCGCCCAGGAGTGACGATGGAGTTGATGATTATGGTGCATATCCTTCGGATTCAGAATCAAGGCAATATGCTCATTCTGAGGTGTATTATGGTGCCATCAATATTGATGAAATCAAGTGTAAATCTTTGAGTGGTTCACCATCAGCTCAGAATTCCAATGAATTCAGAAATTTGAAGAAATAAATGGGTTTAAACTAAAATTTTTGATACACATGTTTTAAGGGTTAGAATTTTAATTTAAAGATTTAGGTTGTAACGTTTTAAATTTAATGTTAGTGTTTAAAATTTAAAGTATTTAATTTAGTTTAAATATATATTCTCTCCTTAAAAGCACAATGTTGCGCCCAACACTTGTGGTGCTTCAATTTATAATCATAATATAATTTGTCATGGTGATTCAATTTAAAGAACAAATTAAACGTTCTTATCTAACGCATTTACTTCACGCTTAAAGTATTATAAATTTATATAATTCTTTAAAATAATAATGCATTCGAAATAGATTTCATGTTCATATATTATTTTTTTAAAATTATTTTAACTTTTTCATATTTAATCTTTCAAGTCAACATCATTTTGTCAAATAATTTAACATTTTAATTTAGAATTAATATCTTATACACTGGCGGTGAAAATTGAATGTTTCCACAAACACCTTAGTTTTAGGGTATAGGAAATTAGTTTAGGGTATATAGTTTAGGTTTTTAGGTGTAGGGGTTTAGTATTTAGGGATAGTTGTATTAATTTAAAGTTTAGAGTTATAATTTAGGGTTTATAAGTTAGGGTTTAGTTTTTAAGGTAATATGGTGAGGATTTAAGTTTCAACCTATAAACCCTAAATTACAACACTAAACCTTAAACTGAAACAACTATCCCTAAATTCTAACCCCCATACACCTAAACCCTATACCCTAAACTAACTCTCTATACTCTAAAACTAAAACGCTTGCGGAAGCTTTCAATTTCCACCGCCTGTATAAAATATTTATCCTTTAATTTAATCTATTTAAAAATTGACTCATTATACATCATATTTAAAAATCTAATTCAATTTTACGGAGAGTAACGGACATACATATTCTAGTCTCTTTTTTTTTTAAATATAGATAACGCAAGAATAATTATGGACATCACACACAACAGCTTTCGAACAGCTTCTCTTTGTTTACCTCTGAGCAAGTGATGGATCATAGGGTGCTCCCCAAACCACACCAGGGGCAGCTTGACCACCAGTTGCAGCTGGAACATTAGCAACACTACCATATGGGATCATGCCCTCCGCTATGCCAGGACCCATCTGCATTATAGGCTGACCGTAGCCATCGAAATAGACTGTGCCACCTTGAAAAGGATCGGGATTCATGTAACCACCAGCATAGGGTACTGTTGCCGTTGGCGCTATGCAACACAACATCAGTGAAAGTGTTAGCAGAGGGAAAAGAGGAGAGAAAAATGCAAGAAGCAACCAGAATGCCAACCATACAGGAAAGGAAAGTTACCAGGCACTCTCTTCTCAGCACTTGAGACTTCAGCGCTTAACTTTTCAACTTCTTTTGCCATCCCGATTAGATTCTTCTCCATAGCTTGCATTTGCTCCACCTGCTCTATGTTTGACCCTTTTTCATTCTGAAATGTAACACTACGTGTAAAAGAGATCCGAATATAATCAGAGCCGACTTCTTTGCAACTATAAAACTAAACAACGAGATCTTAAGGTAAGCATCATATTTTATTTTGGCTCACTTGAACATTTGTATGACTTGTGATTCTGAGCTCATAGAAAAAAATTATGGTAAACATTACAAAAGATAAGAAACGGCGTATTTAACCAGGCAATTAATTAACAGTTGAACAATAGAGAAAAAATTCATATTTACAAGAAATGGGTTCTTTCAGGAATTTGAATGACAAAATGCAGTGCCAAGTCCTGTGCTATTAATTCATGATGAAGACCATTATATTAATGATAACACATTTGACCACAACAGTGAATACTGCAACAACAAAATTTCAATGATGAAAACTTACTGAAGGGTTTCAGACACCAAGCAAAAAATTGACTTGTTTCACTCACCGTAATCTCTGGTGCTCTTTCCTCAAACCTTCAAGTTCGACCTGCAACTCTGGAAGACATTTAACATCAGCACGAGTTTTCACCAACTCCTGAGAGGCCTGTTGAATTTGGGCGATTAACTCTTGTCTGGTTTTGACTAAATTTTGTGCTTCAATAAGTGCCTGTTGCAACTCCTTTTTCACACTCTCACCAACCCAAATATTTGCTTCCATTTTTGCAATCTTTTCCTGCAGAACCCTGATCTGAATGTCGCTCTCATTCTGAATACTTCTGATGTGTTCCTTGAGTTTCTGTGCTTCATGCCGAGCAGCCACAAGGTCCTCCCTCAAGGCGACATGACTAGCGGTCAATTTGTGATTGTCTCCAGCAAGTTGCTCAATTTCTGCAGCCTGAGAAGCAATATTGTTCTCTAAAAGCTCAGGTCGAGGAAGGGGATCCAAAGCCCCACGAACAGCAGGACCTGAGCCAGCAAGTGAACCACGTCGTATAGCACTTGGAGCCTGGATGGAACGTCCCTCATACGCTGATCGAATTTTTCTAGAATCCATCTCTCCAAGAATCCACTCAGACTAGGTCACACATAAATAGCAACACCTTAGGTATGGATGCTTAACCTATCTTTTTAAAGAAAGGGGGGGGGGGGGGGGGGGGGGGGGGGGGGGGGGGCAAGAGTCAGTCACAGGAATGAAGACCATGAATATGATAATGGAGTAAAAAAAATACCCTGCTACAACCACATTAGAATGAGAATTTGAAACAGCAACTACCCCAAACTGCAACCAAATTGCAAAGGGAGAGACCCTGATATGGGTTCTTTCAAACTTGAATTTCATACTATACCCAATGAAATGAAAAACTACAACAAAATTGTATGACGTGCAAGGTTGAATCCTCAATCAGCAATAACTGACAAGAAACATATGAAGTTCCGCCTTTTATTCTTTCTTTTCCCCCCTTTTTATATTCTCCAACTACTATTGGATGAATCTAACTCAACAATACATCTAGCAGCAAAAATTAATTCAGCTCCATTTATCAGATTAATTCAAATATCGAGCAGGAAGTAGATCATTTCCACGTGCAATTTAGAAAATGATAGACACCGAAGTTTAGATTTTAGTTGTTAAGAAAATAACACGAAGCATCATTAGAACAGAAATAAATAATGGTTCTCACTAGGTGGAGGCGTATACATGCATCATTATTGAAGATACATTATCATTTCTCAAAATCTACTTTATCAATAATATTAACTTGATTTCTCTAATTACTGCAGTCTTTCAATAACTACCCTTTTCTTCTATTATATGTGGATTGATTAGTGGCTACAATATTCTAGTAAAATGAAAAACTAAACCTGGTTGTAACAATTGAAGGTAAAGCGGTAAATTATAAAAACCACCTCAGAATACAGAAAACTACCAATAACACCTAAAAAGTCGGGAGTAACAACGTGAAACCTACATTGGCCTAAATAACATGATCAGTCTTCGGAAACTTACCTCCTGGGACACATTTTAAGAACACTAACAATTTATTGGGGATGAGGAAAATTGTTTAAAAAATGACCTTAAAAGAGGATTTTATCATGTGACTCACAGTAACAATAAAGACCACTAGAAAAGAAAGGCACAAATATCAAAAGTAACATATGATCATAAAAGTTCGATTTCTCCGGAAAATAGGACTATAGGAGAAATCCAGTGAAGTGGTACCAATTGCTGGAGAAAAACTAAAGGAAATGCTCAATTTTCTGTCTCAATAGTCAAAATATATCATATAAAGAGAGAATTATAATGGCATCCTACACTATCACAAATTTGACTTGAGAGCGGTGCCATATCTACATCAAATTTATAACCAGTTAATGCTCTGATATATATATATATCAACATCATCCCAGACAAAGTAAGCAGTTTAAGTTTCAATACAAGTATCTTGCTGGTTAATCAGTTATTCCTCCTAAATATAAATTTTCACCACAACTCCTCCAATGTAAAACTTGTTGCACTTGGCTCAGGAAAAGCAAACAACCTCATAATAAATTCATCCAGCCACATATGTAATTAAATCTTATTACATATTTATGTTTTAAGGTGATTCTGTATCTTTAACCCATGAAAGCTTAACAATGATATACAAGAGGGGACATTAGAGGAAAATGGATCAAAGGGTAAACAAAAACAGCCTGCCTTCATGGCAAGAAAGGCCAGAATCTTAGAATCTAGTATCTACTTGACTCTCAAAGCTGAGGAGTGGATATTCCACCAAATTGGAGCATCTTTTTTATTATCTAATAAATAGAGTAGGGAACATATAACTTTGAATTTTCATAAGATCACAAATCAAAGAGAATTCAGCTGAGTATTATTTTAACAGGTTGGATAAACTGAGGTTGTTGGTTTCACACTGGAGCGAAGCATCTTTGAGGATGCACACACACTAAAGCACATCCTATTAATGTGATTACATACACAATATGATTCATGTCACTATATTTATGTTGCAAGGGAAAGAAGGATTAATTTTACCAGTTGTGAGTTGTGACACATGAATGCAGGCATCCAATATGTAGCGTGCCATTATCACATGCCTATAAATATTAAAAAAAAAATCATAAAGACAAATTTCTTTTGTTTTTTCACTTCACTCTTCTTCCTCCCATTGAAGAATCCTAAAATACTGCGTTCCTTCTTTAGTTGGTCATTCCAAAAAGAATTACTCCAAACATCAATAACAATTAACATCTCATGCTTAACCAACAATAGAAAAACTCAATCTGATGTCCACAAAATCCTGTATGCACTAATGCATTCTTCCTTTACTTATTTAATAGCAAAACCAAACAATAACAGATGTCATTTTAACAATCACCCGTTAACTCTGCTCATTCATCCAACACTTTCCCCTTTTTGTATGACTAGAATATATGCAAATATGATTTTAGAATGAATCTAACTAAAGCTGCTTCATACATACAAATATGATTTGTGTCATTCCTATAATGGTAAAGTGGAATCCAGCTCAGACATGCTGGGAAGATCTCTACAGGGTGCAACAATTTATACACAGGTTTAATGTTCTACTCTTAAATGAACAATGGTCTTAGAACAAACAAATGCGGACATTCTACAACTTTATACACATTCAGCTCTTACGGTTTACGCATAACTTTATTTTTTAAAAATAAGTATGTTTGAAGGACTAAATGAAGATTTGAGCTATTTCTGACATTTCATTTTCCTATATTTGACAAAATTTATGCTCCATTTAGTAAAGCAAAACAGTTTCATTTGGGTTTTCCTCAAACACGTTATACATTAATACTTTTACAAAGTTTTGATTTGTAAAAAAAGTGTCCAATGTCAACAATATCTTCTTCCTTCACTAATATTGCTCTCATGTTTAATGTTCAATACTTACATCTATTATTTGCTACCTAAGTCATCTAATAAGAAATAACGATTACATAACAAGACGTTCCACGCCTTCAGCTCTTTTTCAATTCATTTTATAACTTCTTTCAAAGGCTCCATCTTTTGTATAATACTTGATATACAGATTCTATAAACTTCAGAAAAAGGCTTTAATTGTTAAAATTTAACGATCAGTTCTTTCAATTTAGCATTAAGTAATCAGTCTCAACATAAAACTAGGCTAAATTTATCAAACCAACGATATCCCCGATTAGATTAAGAAAATGCTATGCCAAATTCCCAAACAAACTCGAGATCCACAACTAAGGAAGAAGAACATCAGGGTCCAGAAAAACCCAATGAACCGAGATCGTAAGTTAATTCCAAAACGGGGAAAATAACACAAATAAGCAAGGAAACCCGAAAGAAAAAAGACAATAAAATGGTAAGCAAACCTTAAAGAGAAGGGCAGAGTGTGGTGAAGAGAGACACAAGGCATGGAAATGAAACGTTGAGAGAGAAAACAAGGTAGAGAGCAGAAGAAAAACCAACTCAAATAGCGGAAATAGCAACCCAAAGGAGGAAGGAGAAGCCGATGGAGGGCAAGGCAACTCTACTCGTCGAAGACAATGAGAGACCTAATAAGTGCCCAAACAATATTTTTTTGGGTAAACTATGCCAAATATCGGTGTATTTCACTAATCTTTTAGGGTAAACTACATAAATGACCACCATACTATTGTAAAAGTTGCGATTTGACCACCTTACTTTTTTTCGAAGCAATTAAACCATCATACTATTAAATTGGGTGCAATTTGACCACCAGCCGTTAAAGGTTAACGGCAGGGTGACGTGGCAGTTAAAAAAACGAGGGTATAATTACACATTTGGTCCTTATTATTTACACAATCTTTCAATTTACTCCTAATTTTAATTTAATAAAATAAATTAATTAATTAGGTGATGACACGTGTCACTACCTTATTGGAGGGATTTAATTATTTATATTTGATTAAATAAATCTGTTTTCATCCTCCAATCAGGTGGTGACACGTGTCACCACCGATTAAAGGAAGAAATTGGCAAAATTCTCATATGCAATTAAGGGGGATCAAACCTGTGACACCCAGCAACAAGGAGTGTTGGTTTACCACCGCGCCAAATGCTGTGTTGTGAAGTCATTCCTGGCGAGAAATACAAATACAAATACAATTAGTTTCTAAGTTTTGCTTTCTGCATTCGTTTGATGGGCTCCCATTTCTGAGAGAACAAAAAAGATGAATTTAACAGACAAGATTGAAATAATGAAGACATTTATATGAACAGTCATTATGACGGCACCTTGCATCAGATCTTTGTTTAAGCTTCCCTTGTTTCAACCATGGAAACCGAAAATCTTGTCTCTGTCTGTTGTCCGTTTTAAGATCATCGACTGATTTCAACCATGGCACTTCAGAGATCAAATCAGTCGATGATCTTAAAACGGACAACAGACAGAGACAAGATTTTCGGTTTCCATGGTTGAAACAAGGGAAGCTTAAACAAAGATCTGATGCAAGGTGCCGTCATAATGACTGTTCATATAAATGTCTTCATTATTTCAATCTTGTCTGTTAAATTCATCTTTTTTGTTCTCTCAGAAATGGGAGCCCATCAAACGAATGCAGAAAGCAAAACTTAGAAACTAATTGTATTTGTATTTGTATTTCTCGCCAGGAATGACTTCACAACACAACATTTGGCGCGGTGGTAAACCAACACTCCTTGTTGCTGGGTGTCACAGGTTCGATCCCCCTTAATCGCATATGAGAATTTTGCTAATTTCTTCCTTTAATCGGTGGTGACACGTGTCACCACCTGATTGGAGGATGAAAATAGATTTATTTAATCAAATATAAATAATTAAATCCCTCCAATAAGGTAGTGACACGTGTCACCACCTAATTAATTAATTAATTAATTTTATTAAATTAAAATTAGGAGTAAATTGAAAGATTGTGTAAATAATAAGGACCAAATGTGTAATTATACCCTCGTTTTTTTAACTGCCACGTCACCCTGCCGTTAACCTTTAACGACTGGTGGTCAAATTGCACCCAATTTAATAGTATGATGGTTTAATTGCTTCGAAAAAAAGTAAGATGGTCAAATCGCGACTTTTGTAATAGTATGATGGTCATTTATATAGTTTACCCAATCTTTTAAATAGTCCAAATTTTCGACTAAATTTTATTTTTCGATTTTTATACCATTTAATCGTTAACTCTTTAACGGCACGATGATTTAAATGTTAGACCAAAATAATGTCGTTTTGATGTTATTATTTTGATATTAAATTACCCAAAATGACGTCGTTTTGCTAGGGAAAAATATAAAAAATTATACACCCAATGATTTAAATCTAAAATCTTTAGAATAAAAAAAAAACCCTTCTAACCACTAAGCCAACTTAACATTTTTATTATATTTTCAGCACAAATAATAAATACTCTAAACTGCCGTTGAAATTATTTCAATTTATTTTATTATATAAATAATATTAATATATAAATATATTATAAATAAAATAATATATTAATATATATAACTAATAAATAAAAATTATATATTAAATAAAAATTATATTATCAATATTATTATATATATATAAATAAATAATACATTATTATAAAAAGGAGGAATTCCTACAATATTGCATTGGGATTTTTTCCACAAATATTGTATCTCCCAAATTATTTCCACGAATATTGTGGATTACTGTTCATTTCAGAAAATGGGTTGTTTTCCCCCCGTTTTTGAACAATGTTTAGGGAGAAAATAAAAAAAAATAAGACACTATTCAAAATCAGATAGAGCACAATCCGATTTCAAATAGGGCATATATACCCTTCTTTGTGCCACGTGTTATGTATCCAATGGGCGGGCATTGTTCAAAGTCGGTATCAGGACTACCTGAGTTTGAACAGTAATCGAATCTATGCAGCTTTCATGTGGGTGGTGCAGTGCAGGTTAGCATGCATGGCATGCATACCTCGGCAGAGAGGGGCATGTTTTTTTCGTTTTAATTGCTTGAGTGATAGGTGGGTTGGGTGGTTAAATAGGGGTTGAATGTTGGTAAGGTAACATATATGGTTTAAGATTTAGTGTTTAGAGTTTAGGGTTTAGTATTTAAGGTTTAGGGTTGATGTTTGTGTTTAGGGTGTAGGATTTAGTGTTTAGTGTTTAAGATTTAGAGTGCATGGTTTATGTTAATATTTAGGGTTTAAGGTTTTATGTTAGTGTTTATGTTAGCTTTTAGGCTTTATGGTTTATTGTTTAGGGTTTATGTTAGTGTTTAAGGTTTATTAATCAAGGTTTAGGGTTTAGGGTTTATGTTAAGGTTTATTATTTAGTGTTTAGGGTTTATGTTAGTGTTTATGTTAGCATTTAGGGTTTAGTGGTTAGTGTTTAGGGTCTAACATTTAGGATTTATGGTGTAGGGCTTAGCATTTAAGGTTTAGTATTTATGTTAGGATTTAGGGTTTAGGATTTAGGGTTTTATGTTGAGGGTTTAAATTTATGGTTTAGTGTTTATGGTTTATGGTTTAAAGTTTTATGGTTTAATGTTTATGTTAGTATTTATTGTTTATGGTTTATGTTAGTATTTAGGGTTAGGGGTTATTGTTTAGGGTTTAGAGTTAAAGATTTTATGTTAGTAGTTATGGTTTAAGGTTTAGGGTTTAGGGTTTATTGTTTATGATAGTAATTAGGGCTTATGGGTTAGTGTTTAAGGTTTAAGGTGTAGGGTTTGTGTCAAGGTTTAGTGTTAAGGTTTTAGGGTTTTGTGTCCCTGTTAGTATTTATGGTTTAGGATTTATGTCAATGTTTAGGGTTTAGTGTTTATGTTAGCGTTTAAGGTTTATGGGTTAGTGTTTATGGTTTAGGGTTTATGTTAGTGTTTATGGTTTAACATTTATGGTTTAGGGTTTATGTTAATACTTATTTTTAGTGATCATTTATTTATTTTAATTAGTTTTATGGTTTATGTGTTTATGGTTTATGTTAATATTTCTTTTTAATTGCATTCCACCGTTTTTAGTGATCATTTATTTTTTCAATTAGTTTTAGTTTTAGATTACGTGATTAATAAAAAAATAAACAGTGATAATAAAAAAAACAATAAAATCCAAATTCAAACTCAAATGTCTCAAATGTATTACACAAAATACATAAAAGTATTTTTTCTTCTGCATCTTCTTACGTAATTTCTAACAATGAGCGGATATGGTCGAAAAGTAAGTGTGCTTCAGGATCTTCTTACATTGTGGCCTTTGTTCTGCCTCGGATCCTCTTGAGCATCCTCTTCAGTGTGGCCCACTTCCTCAATCACCGATGGCATAAGAAGCGATGTTGTGAACATGTCCACGTGACCGCTCTGCCCTCCCAAAATCTTTGATGAATTCAAAAAAATTTGTATTTCCTGAAAATTCATGCTCTGTCCAAAATCTGAGTAAAGAGGTGATTGTTGAGGAATAAAATCAGGTCTGTATAAAACAGTATCATCAAATCCGTGAGTATCTAAAGAGCTCGGGACCACTTTTGGCTCTACATATGTAGAAGACGATTCCTTCTCCCATATAACTGGCGAGCCCACTTCCGGATGTTCCCAAGTGGTTGGCCAACCTTCGGGGTTTCTACTCCAAACAGGATTTTGAGATGCGCCCACTGCTGTACTCTTAGAGGATTCACCCTTACCACTATATTTTTTCTTATATTTTCTACATTCTTCCCGTTTATCGATCGAAGTTAAGTACGACGTTCCATTATTAAGAAAATAGATTAGGTACTTTGACCTCTGAAAATCAAAATCATCCTCTTGTAGTGGAGCGCGAAATGGTATCATTGAAGCTCCGTTGTTCCACATATTAATGTAGTTGGCGTGTATGGCTTCCCAATTTACATATGCCCTACCGCGTCCATCAAAATCGTGCAAATAGTCATGTTCAGTGTTAGGATACAAAATGGGCTAGTGAAAGCCAAATTGCCTCAGCACCTTGTCGGTAAAGTGGAACTCGACAATCGCAAAGTGGATCAACGGTGTAACACTACACCATTGATTAGAATGTTTTAGCAGATCACCCGGTACAAAAATACATCAACGTCGTATAGTCTCCAAATAAACTACAACATAAGGATTATTTTAATAAGGCATCTAATTATAACATAAATAACGAACTGCAAATAGTTAATTAAAATGTAAACAATACATTTAACCGAATACCTACTCTTGACAGTACAAATCAATCTGAGCTCTAAATACTCGCAAGTTGTTGTTCGCCAACCCGTGTGCGTTTTTTTCTCGCACCATATGCACACATATCACAATTAATGCTTTTAAAAAATAATTTAATTTAATTTAACTCAAAATTAGGATAATTACCCGGCGACAATAGGGAATTGTACTGTTGTTCGAGTAATCGGTGTCCAAAAGGGAAATCGTTGCCAAGCCCACACTTGCAGCAACAACAAACATCCACCAATACCCCGGACCTTATGACCATTTTCTTTTTTAGTGCCCTTGCACAACTCACGATACAAGAACGCTAATATGGCCGATCCCAACTAGATGTAGCAGCTTCCTACGGATACCTCAAAAAGCGTAAATATCGTGTATGAACAAGATTACCATATTTATCTGGCATCAATATACCTCCAATGAGTTGCAGAATATAAGCTCGACTGACATTATAAATCTCATCAACCGAATTATATTCACCGAGTTTAAATTCTCTTTGCAACCAACTCATTTTCACACGAGCTCCACTCAAATTTGATTTGTCCGGCACCTTCCCAAGGTAAAATGAGCAAATTACTTCAGGTGTAGCTTTCACCTGGTCGACCAATGGATCCCCGGTCAATGGCTCCCCGATCAATGGTGCCCCGTTTACTGAGACCCCAATAAGCATGACCACGTTTTCAAGTGTGATCGTGCATTCCCCACACGACATATGAAACATATGAGTTTCCGGTCTCCAATGCTCAATCAAAGCAGTAATCAACCCGGGCACCAACTTGTACCCTCGAATGAAGGTCGCATAATAAAATCCGAAAACTTGCAACAATTCATTGATTCGCTCGTCTAGAGGATTTTTGGCCATTGTCAGATGGTGCTTAAATGTATCTTCCACAACATGCAATTAAAATATTAATTAATAAACAAATATTAAATAATTAACAAACCAAAAAATAATTAAATTTCTAATAAATAAATAATTTATTAAAAAATTTTACTATCTCATCAACTGTGAGACTAGAAATGTGTTGATCTTGTAATCGCAAAACCGGAGCTTGCCCAGCCACCCTATAAAACACATCAGAATATATTAGGACCCGAGACTAAATATATTACATTAAAAAATTATAAACATAATAAACTAAACAAACAAAAGTTATAGTAATTTACCTTTAAAACCCTTCAATTTTTAAATTTTTATAAAGTAGTCACTAATTTACTAATTTTTTCATTCTAGTCCCAATATACTCATTTTAGTACCTATATCATTCGACAATTTGCCTTTAAAACCCATCAATTTTTAATTTTTTACAAACTAGTCATTAATTTATCTAATTTTCCTTCAAAACCCATCAATTTTTATATTTTTACCATCTAGTCACTAATTTACTAAATTGCCTTCAAAACCTATCAATTTTAGGATTTTTACAAACTAGTCCCTGATTAACTAATTTGCCTTCAAAACCCATCAACTTAAGATTTTTATAAACTGGTCAATAATTTACTAATTCCCTTCTAACCTTCAATTTTAAGATTTTTACAATCTACTCACTAATTAGCTAATTTGCTAGATACAATTTAAAAAACTCCGAAATTAAAAGACTAATTCAAACATTACTATTTTTTACTAATTGCCAACTCCTATATTAAAAAAATCTTCATGATTACAAATAAAATTTAAAAATATTTTCTACTACTAATAAATAAAATCTAGTAAATCATTAATTAAACAATACAAACAAATATTCAAACATAAAAATTTCAAACATCAACTTAAAAATTAAAAAAATTAAGAACTCAATCTCTTCACACATTTAAAAAATTCAACCATCAACTTAAATTTTTGCCATACTTACTCAACCTCTTCAAATCTCACTTTCTTTACTCAATCTCTTCACAAATTTCTTTCCCTTCAACCACCTATTTCCAACAAAAATTCAAACATCAACTTCAAAATTTTCAAAAAAAATATAACGATATAAAATTTAAAAAAATAACTACAAAGAAAATTCATAACAAAACAACTTTAAATAATTTTCTAAAATAAAATACATATTTTATACTTACAAATATCCACTTTCTCTTCTTCTTCTTCAATCTATCCTTTCATTTCACCACAAACCTTATCAACATTCAACCCCTATTTAACCACCCAACCCACCTATCACTCAAGCAATCAAAATAAAAAAAAACTTGCCCCCCTCTGCCGAGGCATGCATGCCATGCATGCCAACCTACACTGCACCACCCACGTGAAAGCTGCATAGATTCGATTACTGTTCAAACTCGGGTAGTCCTCATACCGACTTTGAACAGTGCCCGCCCATTGGATGCATAACACGTGGCACAAGGAAGGGTAAATATGCCCCATTTGAAATCGAACTCTGCTCTATCTAATTTTGAATAATGTCTTATTTTTTTTATTTTCTCCCTAAACACTGTTCAAAAATGGGGGGAATGCAACCCATTTTTTTAAATGAATAGTAATCCACAATATTCGTGGAAATAATTTGGGAGATACGATTTTTGTGGAAGAAAATCCCAATGCTATATTGTAGGAATTTATCCATTATAAAAACTAAAAAAATAATTTTAAAAAACTCCAAAATTTAGGGAAAAACCCCAAAATTCACCAAAACATTAAATTCTAACTTATAAACTCTAAAAGCCTAAATCATAAATCTTAAACCCGAAAACCATAAATCCACCAACAACCAAAATGAATGGATTTGAGGTTTAAGCTTTAGGTTTTGGTGAATTTTTGGTTTTTTTTTTTACATTTTGGAAATTATAGTTTTTTTTTAAATCAAATTTTAGTTTTTATAATAATATATTATTTGTTTATATATTTTAAATTTAATATTACTTGTTTATGAATAAAATTTAAGGATTTAAGCTTTATAGTTTAGGGTTAGGTTTATGGGTTTAAGATTTTGTTGGATTTTGGGCTTTTTGGAAATATTAAATGTAACGCCCCAAGTTTAGGGTCGGGAGATATCGGATTAGTCAAGCTGAGTCGGGTTAAATTAAATTGGAGAAATTTTTTTTAACACACCTAAAGTGTTGTAAAAGAGTAAAGGGTAAAAAGGGATTTTTTTTAATAAAAGAAATAAGGAAAAAAGGGATTTTTGAAAGCCATTGTCTTCTCCAAATCTCTTTCACATTAAAAAATCTCCCCAAAACCCTTTTTCACTATTCCATTGGTTTCAACACTTCAAACCAAGTGATTTATTCAAGGTAAATGGCTCTTTAACTTAGTTTCATCTTCCTTGAGTCCTAAATTTTAAGATTTTTTTTGCAAAACTCATGGTTTAAACATGTTTTAATTTTTAAAAGTTGGTTTGAAATGAAATGAGGTTTATGGGTTTTTCTTTTGGGTTGGTTATGGCTGAGTTGAGAGTGTTTTTAACTTCGTTTTAACACTAAAATAACATGAAAATGGTGGGTTGTTATGGGAAACCCAAAATGGGTATTGTGGGTAGTTTTGGGAGTTGAAGATCTTGAGTTTTTGGATGAGTTTTGGGTCTAAATGACAGCTGAAGGTTTGATAGCTTTGGGTTGATGTTTAGGGATGCTAAAAGGTAGATTTTTTATGGTAAATTCGTTGGGTATGGCTGCAAGTAGTTTGGGACTGAAATTGTTATGTTTGGGCTTGAATCGATGTGTGTTGTTGCAAGATTGTTGAGTTCCGGGTTTTTGCTGTGTTTGTGAGTGTAATTGTGTTCTAATGTTCGATTTTGGGTTGCTCAAAATAAAGGAATTGGATTTGGGCTTTGTGGACGGAAATCCATGTAGTTTAGAGGCTTGATTCGACATCTTGGACATCGTTTATGTGTTGGCTGGTGAGTGGATCGATTTTAAAAGCCTTAACGTGGTTAAGGGAAAGTTTTGGGAGTTTGGATTGAGCTTGAAAAGCCAATCCAAGCTCAAGAGTAAGTTTTAAAGGTTTTATGCAATTAAATTGTGTTTTACGATTCTTGATGCAATGTGACCATGTCATGTTGATTTTGTGTTGAACTGCATTGTCATACATGTTGAGACTTATGACTTGTGTTTATATTTGCATTGTGAGTACATGCTTTGCATGGAAGTTTGGACTTGGTAAGTGGTTCAAGCATCGGTAATGCTTGTGGTTGTGATTGAGTATATTGACATGTGTTGAGTTATTACCGGATAAAATTGATCGATCAATAGGATTAAAGTGCACTCGAGGTAAAATTCGCACGTGGCCTTAGTGATGTTAGATTCCACTAAGGAGGAGTACGGTGATGTTAGATTCCACTGAAAGTTATGTTTGTACTAGACGAGTGAGTACGGTGATGTGAGATTCCACCAGAAGTGTCTAGTGGGTTTGAGAAACTATCCGCTTATCCGAGTAAAAACGATGAATATCAATATACTCATGATGCTTTAATTCTCATGTTAAGCATGTTGATGATTATTTCTATTATGCTTATGCATTGTTGGTTACTTTGCTTGCATTATCAGAATGAGCATGTGGTAAGCCTATGGCTTGTGGTTGCATTTGGTAAATGCACGTGAAGGTAAATGCATGTGGTTATGTGTTCAAGCATGTGGAAATGATTTGGAAATGGTTTTGGTTTTCAAACAAACTATGTTTTAAAACTGCATTTGTTGTAGCTACGCTCACTAAGCTTAAACGCGTACGCTCTCTTTTCCAACAATGCAGGCCCTTAGACCTTCGGAGCAGCTCGGGGAACAAGGGAGAATCCAAGGGAGCTTGGTTTGCTCAAGTATGAGTTTAGACTTCAATAATTAGTATTAAGCAATGGGATAGGACCTTTATGTTTGAAGTGTTGTTGGCATGTCCTTTTTGCTTAGACAAGTTTGCTTAGATGTTTTGGGCTTGTATTGCCTTATGCCATGATGATTTATGCTTTTGTTTAGTTTTTGGCCTTGTTGATGAATGCCAATTATGCTTGTTACCTTTAAGAATCTTTTCTTGATGGTTGATGCATCGTTAAGTGTCTAAAATGCTTTATATGTTTATCCATGGATGCCTTGTAATGTATGTGTGTTTATATGTTGCTTAAATGCTTGTTAACTGCCTTTTTGTTGAGTCTTTTGTGGTTTTAACAACAAAATTGAGTTTTGCAGGGCAGGGCTATCGATACGCTCAAGGGCGGTGTCGATACGATCCCTCATTTTTGGCAAGGCGTTCCGGTACACGGGGGCGTATCGATACCCAAAATACTCTCTGGAAATCTGAGAAATTGACGAGATTTTGGCGTATCGGTACGAGTCCTGAGAGTATCAGTACAGTCTTCATAGTTGACCAAGGGAAAGTTGACCGTTGAGGGCGTATCGATACCCTCCTTGTGGGTATCGATACGGTTTCCCTAGGTTTGACTTGGGGTGTTGACCAAGTACATGCGTATCGATACGGTCTTTTAGCGTATCAATACGACCTATTATAAAAACTAAAATGGGTTATCTAAATTGCTTGTTTTGCTTGTTTTGTATTCGTGTATGTTTACTGTTGCGTGTCCTCTCACATAGGATATATTTAATGCATCTAGACAAGATAACTTTAAAAGAAATTTTCGAGGGTTGCTAATTAGAGTGGAGCCTTAACAGGTTTCGCTTTAGTTTTCCCGTGTAACCCGTTCGATGCGGTTTGGCAGCTAGGTCGGGTCGAGGGGGTTACATTTTTTGGTATCAGAGCCTAGGTTTCGCCTAGGTTCGTTGAGTTTCCGCAAGCCGAAAGGTAAGTGATGTAAGTTTTATGGTGTAAGCTTGTTATGATTGCACGGTGATTGTAAGCATGCTTGTGGCTATCCTTGTGTTGGTTGAGAAATAGTTAAAGGCACCCATTAGTAGTATACTATTATTGTAAGTGATTTAAGTTTAAGGACTTGAGCACATTTGACCTTTTCCTTGCTGACCCCAAACCATTTCACTTGTTGTGTTTGTTTTTTAGCTTTGCATCTGTTAGCATGATGAGATCGAGGGGAAGGCCAAGAATGGATAATTTGAGGGTTGAGCGGATTGAGAATGTTGAGAATGTGCGAGGAGAGAACTTGCCTCCTCCTCCGGGGGGTGGAGCGAATGTGAAAGGTGTTGGACCCCAGGCTGGTCAGGGACATGCAGGTATTGATGTGAATCTGTTGATTCAGGCTATAGCCAGGGCTATTCAAACAGCTTTAGTGGGTGTTCGGGTTGCAACACCGCCTCAGGGTGCAGGTTCTGGTTTACCGTTAGAGCGACTCCGTAGCTTGGGTGGGTTGAGTTCTGTGGGTTGTCACCCGAGGGTTCAGAGGCATGGTTTGAGAGCATAGTTCGTATTTTGAGTTAAATGGAGTTCTCTGAAGCACATAAGTTGGGTTGTATTGTCTCTTTGCTTCAAGGAGATGCCTACACTTGGTGGACTACTATCACTACAGGTATGCCAGAAGCTGAGGTTACTTGGGTGTCCTTCAGGGCTGCTTTCCGTAAGAAGTTGCTAGGTCCTCGATACCTAGATGAGAAGAAGAAAGAGTTCATGGCTCTAGTTCAGGGTAGCTTGACCGTATCTGACTATGAGGTGCAATTTGTACGTCTGAGTCAGTATACTTCTGAGTTAGTTCCCACTAAGGCGGAAAGTTGTGAGCGTTTCCGTTATGGGTTGGTTCAGGATGTGAAGACCTACATGTTGGCTTCTGATTATACAAATTTTTATGTGTTGGTCGCTAGGGCCAAGGACATCGAACAATCTTTGGGACTTGCGGATCGCAAGGGTGAATCTAGTTCCAGAAAGAGAACTGCTGAATGGGACAGAGATCGTGCCAAGAGGCACAAGGATAGGAAACCTCATCATGATCATAGACGCGGAGGTGTTAATCTGGGGCGAGGCCATCACGGCCAAGGGACTGAGAATCGCACTTCCGAGTGCAACAAGTGTGGTAGACGTCATTTCGGTGAGTGTTGGGGAACTTATGGCTCTTGTTGGAACTGCGGGTCTAGGGCGCACTTGAAGCGCTATTGTCCACATCCGTCTAGAGATGGACAAGCTCCTGCACGAGCTGTCGAGCATCAGAGAGGCCATGGGCGTGGGCGAGGTAACTTTCAACCTAAAAATGAAAGTCAGAGGAATGTAGCTCATGTTGTAGCAGTTCAGCTCGAGGGAGGCGGGATAGCTAGGGTGTATGCACACCATGAGGACATGAATGACACATATGTGATTGCAAGTAATTTCTCGTTACAGTATTTGACTTTGCTTTCCTTGATTGATTCCGGTTTTACGCATTTGTACATATTGAGTGAGCATGTAAGATTGTTTGATATTATGGTTGAGATATTAGATGTGGATATGAATGTCACTAGTTCCTTTGGTGAGACAGTTGTGGTCAGAAAAATGTACAGAAGATGTCCTTTGATAGTTTAGGGTCATGTTTTTCCCGTGGATATGATGAAATTGTCGTTTTATGGTTTCGATGTAATATTAGGCATAGACTGGCTTGTAAAGCATAGGGCTAAGGTAGATTTTGAGACAAAGCGGGTGTCCTTGAGACTTTCAGAGGATCACGAGGTAGTAATAGTGGGTGAGAACGTTAAGTTTTTGTCTAATGTAGTTTCAGCCTTAAAGGCTCATAAGTTATTGGATGTGGGTTGTCAGGCATACCTAGCCTATGTTATGAATCCGAATATGGATGAGGCAGGACCATGAAACATTAGGACAGTTTGTGACTTTCCGAGTGTGTTTCCAGAAGAATTGCTTGGTTTTCCTCCATATAGAGATGTAGAGTTTATTATTGAGACTTATTCAGATTCTATTCCAGTATCGATTGCACCGTACCGAATGGCTTCTAAAGAAATGAAAGAGTTGAAGACACAGCTTCAGGAATTGATAGATCGTGTAACACCCCAATTTTGGGCTTGGAAGTTTAGGGTCTGAATCGGACCGGTCTAAATTTCAGTTCGAATATAAAAGGTGGTTTTAGGGAAAGCCTAGTTAGGGATGCATTAAAAATATGGAAAAATATCTAAAAATCCTATTTTAATATATATAAGAGAGTGGTGAAATCAATTTTAAAAAATGAGGCTTGGAAATATGACATTTCGAGTTAGTGACTAAAATGTAATTTTTGAAAAGTTCGTGACTGTTTTGAAAGGATTGAAACTTTGAATCTTTAAGGAGCTAATTTACCCAAGGGAGGATTTCTCCATATTTTTCTTGATTTTTAAAGACTCATTTAATGTTTAATTAAGAAAAAGAAAAGAGGGAAAAACCATGTTTTAGTTTCATAACTATTGCTAAAATTTTCCCATTTCATTTTCTCTCAAAATTCCCTCAGCCAAACACATTTCCACAGCAGCTTTTCTTTTGATTTCCACACCAAATGATGATATTTCAATCCTCAAATGATTCCTAATCATTTCTACATCAAATCCTCTTCATTTGCATATTGGATTTTCAAGGATTTTAGCTCTAAAAAAGGAGAAATCCAAATTTAGAGGTATGAACGTCCTTCTCCTCTAAATACTCAGTTCTTTACTAAAATTCCCAAGTTCTCAATCCTTAAATTAAGTTTTATTAAGTGTTTTAATGTTATGATCTTGATTTTGGCTTAAAACTTGAGATTTTGATCAAATCTTGAAGAATTTCGTGGAGGTTGTTTGGGTTCTGTTTTGAGATGCCTTTTTAATGTATTTTGGATGTTTAATGATGTGTAATTGAGGTTTTATCAATGCAATCCCGAATAGGTTGATTTTCCTAAGTTTTTACTTGTGAAAATGGTGGTTTTGGGGGTGATTTTGGTGTTCTGTTATAGCTGGAGGTATAAGGACGTGATTAGGTCCTTTTTGGATGCTAATTGATGTCTAAGAATGTTTAGAAGTGATGGATCTTGGCTAGGTAATGTTGTGGAAGTGTTTGGATGTGTTTTCGGTTGTGTTTGGTAGCCGAAATGTGAGTTTTGGTGAGAGCAGTGTGTTTAGGTGTAATGGCTGAAGATTTAAATGCATGATGATGCATTAATCCTCTGCTTTGATGTGTTTAAAACAGGGGAGACATCTTCGGATCCTTGTGGTGTTGATCCGGGGGCTTGAACGGCGTTTTGGCAATCTTGCGAAACAGAATTGGTGAGTGAAGTTTTGGTTTTCAGCTTTGAAACCAATGTTTGAAGGTTTTGGGAGCTTGGTTTAAGTCTAAGCAACTTAACTAAGCTCAAGAGTAAGTTTTCGGAGAAACTCTCTCTTTGATGAGCCATGAGATGGTTGGATGCAATGTGTTTAATTTGCATGTTTAAATTCTATTTTGAAAGCATATTTTAGCATGTTAAATGCTGGTTTTGAAAGCCATGTGTTGAAGGATGCTCAAGGTAAGAGATCCTTGGTTTGACATTGATAAATGTGATTGGATGCATAGTGATGCATGATTGTTTAATGGCTTTGTTTAATGCTTTAAAACAGTGGATTGATGATGGTAAATGATGTATATTGGCAAGTGATGTGTTGGTTTAAAAGTACTTGAATCGGATATGTTAGACGGCTATAGGATTGGGTGCACCGTGAATAAAGTCGCCTTGGATGTTGAGGGGTTGTAATGGTACCGTAAACTCCATCCAAGTACACTAACGAGATGTCTAAGATCATAATGGTGGTTAAAATGCCATGTGTAGATCTTGTGTTGTGTGTCCCGTGTTCTCGTTAGTGATATTATACAACTACCAATGAGTGATGTGGAGGGGTTGTGCTTGTACCGTTAAACTCCATCACGGGTGTCGAGGGGTTGAGATTGTACCGGTAAACTGCACCTTGTGTGTTTGGTAGTGTGTATGAAGCGTATGGGACAACGCTTGTAATCCGCGTATCCAATTGTGTTTTGTGTTGAAAAATGGTTATAGATTATCACTTGAAAGCCAATATGACATGTTGATGAAATGAAGCATGAGATGCTTGTTTTGTATGCATTGTTGCATGAGAAATGATGTTTATGAATTTAAAGGCCTTAGAAAGGTGTTTTATAAAGTGCATTACTGTGTTATTTTATTAGAGCATGCCTCACTAAGCATATGTGCTTACGCTCTCTTTCTTGAACCAATAATGCAGAGAATTGAAGTGCTTTAAGGGCAGCAAGGAGGTCAAGAATCCAAGAGAAAGACTAAACTCATGTATGGTGACTATTTTTACAACACTATTAGTTTTTGGTATTTGGCAATGGGAACCTAGGTTGTGTTTTTGGGAGATGTTTTGGACTCCCTAAGTTTGGCATGATGCCTATGATGTTTTGGATATGTGATTGGCCATTATGGTGTTTGCTTTGTTGGTTTGATGTTTGGTTGGTTTGGAGTAATAGGTTACATGCCTATAGATTGAGGTTTTCCCTAATTGATGCCATGAATATGTTTTGTTGATGCAAATATGTTCCTTTTATGCATGATGACTTGTTGGCATGATTAGGAGGTCATAGGGATGTGTTTGATGGGTCGAATGTGTGTTAAACCAGAAAATTTCTGCACTTCTGGGCAGCCCGTATCGAAACGGGTACTACTGTTTCGAAACAAGGGTCTGAAATGGCCTTGGTGTTTCGAAACGGGTAGAGCCGTTCCGAAACACTTTTGCTACTGCCAAGCCATGTTTCGGAACAGGTTTCGAAACGGTCCTGCGTTTCGGAACGGTCAACCCCCGTTCCGGAACACTTGACCGTTGGGCACTGAATTATATGGTTTTATGTTTTGAAACCTTCACGTTTTAGTCCTGAACTTCGTTTATGCAATTGCTTGAGTTTGAGATGTCCGTTTGAGGTGAAATTTGGCAGAGAAGCATGAAACATGACTAATTTTATAATGGTATCTTAAAAATTGGTAAAGTCTTCTTAATTTCCAGAATTTACAATTTGGTCCCTAAATTCGTATGTTGTGCAATTGAGTACCTTTTTGCTTTCCGATTGCTGTAATTTTTTAGTATGCTTATCTCAATAGTACACCTAGGGTTAATGTGCATCTATACAAGTTTAAAAAGAAAAAAGGGTCGTTAATCAAGGTTGACTTTCGGGTTGACTTTGGTTTTCCCCGTGTAATCTTCGTAGTTCGGGTCAACCGTCTAGGCCGAGCTAAGGGGGTTACATTTGGTGGTATCAAAGCCGAGTTCTCGTGTAATTGGGAATGATTATGTGGGTGATGTATGTATGAATGCATGATGTGCTTTGTGAATGAAGTATGATGTGTGAATTGTAAAGAATGTTACAATTGTGATGTATGCTGAGATGAAGCATGTTAGAGGGACCCATTGCCATACCAAAACTAATGAAATGACTTGTTTTTATTTGAAAATGAGCTTGAGTACTTGGATTTCTTACCTTGCTGGGCCTGATTATGTTTATTGCATTTGTGTTAGTGCATTGTTTAGTGAATGGGACCTCGTAGAGAGACGAGGATTAATATGCGAGCTATGGCTCAAAACGAGAATGAAGAGAATGCGGAGAATGTAGTGGATTTACCTCCTCCACCCGGTGGTGGAGGTGCTGGAGGTGATGGAGCTGGTGCTGGTGCTAGTGCTGGGGTCGCTGGACCTGAAGCTGGGCAGGGGCGAGCTGCTCCTGACATGACAGTGCTGATTCAGGCTATTGCTGGAGCCTTTCAGGTGGCAGTAGCTGGGGCCCATGGAGCTGGGCATCAGGGCGATGCGAATGCTAGACTACCTTTGGAACGTTTGCGCAGTCTGGGAGGGACTGAGTTCAGAGGTTTGTCTGCGGAGGGTTCCGAGTCTTGGTTGGAAAGTACCAAGAGAATTTTGCGACAAATGAACTGCAATGATGTGCAGAAGCTAGGTTGTGTTGTATCACTGTTGCATGATGATGCGTATACCTGGTGGACGACCACTGTCTCCGAAATGGAAGAAGCTGATGTAACTTGGACGTTATTTCTGAATGCGTTCAAGAGGAAGTATCTGGGTGTGTGATACCTGGATGAAAAGAAAAGGGAGTTCATGTCTCTTACTCAAGGGAGCATGTCAGTGGCTGAGTACGAGGTTCAGTTTGTCCGTCTCAGTCAGTACACACCTGAGCTTATTCCTGATGAGCGGGAAAGGTGTGAACGTTTCCGTTATGGTTTTGTGATGGATGTGAAGACCTATATGCTGGCCGCTGAGTACACTGACTTTGATGTGTTGGTTAGTAGAGCGAAGGATATTGAGCTGAATCTGAGTTTATCTTCTAGAGGTGTTGGTTCTAGCTCGGGCAAGCGAGCTGCTGAGTATAGTTCCGGTGGTGGATGGAACAAGAGAGGACGTGATCGGAGGTATCAGTCTTCGGCTAGGTGTGGTGGTGGAGGGCAAGGTGCGCCTGTTCAGGGAGACAGGGCGAGAGCTGAGCAGAACACATGCTGGGCGTGTGGATCGCGTGGTCATTTGAGGCGTGATTGTCCTCGGGTAGCGAGAGAGGTGCAGGCTCCTGTTGTGGTGACCGATAATTCGTGCTAGAACTGTGGTTCGGCGGATCACATGAGGAGAGAGTGTCCTCTATTAACCAGTGGTGGTCAAGGACGTGCTCCTAGAGTTGTTGCACCACAGAGAGGTCATGGGCGCAGCCGTGGTAACTTCCAGCGCAGAGAGGATGGTGGAAGGAATGTGGCTCATGTGGTGGCTGTTCAGCCTGAAGGTGGTGGTCAGGCTCGAGTGTATGCTCAGAGGGAGGGGAGGAATGACACGGATGTGATAGCATGTACTTTCACTTTGCAATCCTTGTCATTACTTTCCTTGATTGATTCTGGATCTACACACTCATACATATTGCTGAACATGCTCAATTTCTTGGTTTGCTTGTTGAGTCTTTGGATGTTGGTATGCGTGTAACTAGTTCTTTTGGTGAGACTGTTGTGACACGAAAGCTTTATAGAAGATGTCCCTTGGTTGTGCAAGACCATGTTTTTCATGTTGATCTTATGGAATTGCCTTTCGATGGTTTTGATGTGATCCTTGGTATGGATTGACTTGTTGAACATCGAGCTGTGGTGGATTTTGAGAATAAGCGAGTTTCGTTGAAGCTTGCGGATGACTATGAGGTGGTGGTGGTGGGTGAGAATGTGAAGTTTCTTGCCAATGTGGTGTCTACACTGGAAGCGAGCTGGATGCTGAGGCAAGGTTGTGAAGCCTACCTAGCCTTTGTGATGAATCCTAGCTCTAAGGAGTTGCGAGTGCAAGATATCAGGACTGTGCAAGAGTTTCCTGGTGTGTTTCCGGAGGAGTTGCCTGGATTGCCTCCTAATCGCGAAGTGGAGTTTGGAATTGAGCTGTATGAAAACACAACTCCAGTGTCCATTACTCCTTACCGTATGGCACCTAAAGAGTTGAAGGAGCTGAAGACACAACTTCAGGAGTTGCTTGGTCGTGGTTTCATTCGGCCGAGTGTGTCACCTTGGGGTGCACCGGTCTTGTTTGTGAAGAAAAAGGATGGCACTATGAGAATGTGCATCGATTACCGTCAGCTTAACAAGTTGACTATCAAGAATCGATATCCATTACCGAGAATTGATGATCTTTTTGATCAATTTTGGGGAACGGCTGTGTTCTCTAAAATTGACTTAAGGTCAGGGTATTACTAGTTGAAGGTGAAGGATGTGGATGTGCCAAAGACAGCCTTCAGAACGAGGTATGGGCATTATGAGTTTCTTGTGATACCGTTTGGTTTGACGAATGCTCCTGCAGCTTTCATGGACATGATGAATAGGGTGTTCCATGAATACTTGGATAAATTTGTTGTGGTGTTCATTGATTATATTCTCGTGTACTCTCGTACTGAGAAGGAGCATGAGGGGCATTTGAGGATTGTGTTGCAAGCTTTGTTGGAGAATCAGCTTTATGCCAAGCTGAGCAAGTGTGAGTTTTGGCTCAGAGAAGTTGTGTTTCTTGGGCATGTGGTTTCTGCGGAAGGGATTCGTGTTGATCCTCATAAGATTGAGGCAGTGATGAATTGGAAGCCTCCTAAGTCTGTTCATGAAGTCCGTAGTTTCCTTGGTTTGGCGGGATACTATCGGAGGTTCGTGAATGGGTTTTCAAATATTGATGCACCTTTGACGAAGTTGTTGCAGAAGGATGTTAAGTATGAGTGGACGGAAGCGAGACAATAGGCTTTTGAGAAGCTTAAGGCAGCTTTGACGCAAGCTCCTATCTTGGTTCAACCTGAATCAGGGAAAGAGTTTGTGGTGTAAAGTGACGCGTCCTACGTTGGTTTGGGATGTGTGTTGATGCAAGAGGGTAAGGTGGTGGCTTATGCATCACGCCAATTAAAGGTGCATGAGCGCAATTATCCTACGCATGACATTGAGTTAGCTGCGGTGGTTTTTGCTTTGAAAATTTGGAGACATTACCTATATGGTGAGAAGTGTACTGTGTACACGGATCACAAGAGTTTGAAGTATCTGATGTCTCAGAAAGAGTTGAATCTTAGGCAACGACGTTGGGTGGAGTTGCTTAAGGATTACGATTTGACGATCGAGTACCATCCGGGTAAAGCTAATGTTGTAGCGGATGCCTTGAGTAGGAAGGTGGCAGTGGAGTTGAGGGCTATGTTTGCCAGTTTGAGTATTTCGCGTGATTGTGGTCTTGTGGCTGAGTTGCAAGTGAAACCATCCTTGGTTCAGTTGATAAAGGATAAGCAGTTGTTGGATGATTCCTTGGTGCCACATGTTCAGGATATTTCTGAGGATAGGCCATCAGATTTATGCTTTAATGATGATGGAGTCTTATGCCTTGGGAGTCGGATAGTAGTGCCCAATGATGCTGAGTTGAGGCGTGCTATTCTGACTGAAGCTCATAGTAGTCCTTTTGCTATGCACCCTGGTAGTACTAAGTTGTACCGTGATCTTCGTGATGAGTTCTATTGGGTGGGTTTAAAGAAAGATGTTGCTGAGTTTGTGAGCAAGTGCATGGTGTGTCAGCGAGTTAGGGCTGAGCATCCGTTTCCTTCAAGGTTGTTGCAACCGTTGAGGATTCCTGAGTGGAAGTGGGAAAGGATTACCATGGACTTCGTGTCTGGTTTGCCTTTGTCGCCATCGAAGAAGAATTCGGTGTGGGTGATTGTGGATCGCCTGACGAAGTGTGCGCATTTCATACCCGTGCATACTACGTACACTTTGGACAAGCTTGCGGAGCTGTACATTGCTGAGATTGTGCGGCTGCATGGTGTGCCAAAGTCGATTGTGTCGGATAGAGATCTGAGGTTTACATCGCGTTTCTGGCAGTGTTTGCATCAGGCTTTGGGCACATGGTTGAATTTCAGTACATCTTATCATCCACAGTCGGATGGACAGTCTGAGCGAGTTATCCAAGTGCTGGAGGATATGTTGAGGTGCTGTGTGATTGAGTTTTTAGGGCTCTTGGGAGAAACATTTACCTTTGGTGGAGTTTGCCTATAATAAAGCTATCAGGCAAGTATTCAAATGGCACCTTATGAAGCTTTGTACGGGAGGAAGTGTAGGACTCCTCTTTGTTGGGCTGAAACATGTCAGAAGTTGGTTTCGATGCCAGCTTTGTTGAAAGGAACCACCGAGAAGGTGAAGCTCATTTGTGAGCGATAGAAGGCAACTTCTGATCGACAGAAGTCTTACGCGGATTTGAAGCGTAAAGAGATTGAGTATGCGGTGGGTGACCGTGTGTTTTTGAAAGTTTCGCCTTGGAAAAAGGTGATGAGGTTTGGTCGAAAGGGTAAGTTGAGCCCTAGGTACATTGGACCATACGAGGTGATTGAGTGTGTGGGTCCTGTTGCGTACAAGTTGAGGTTACCGCGAGAGTTGGAAAAGATTCATGATGTGTTTCATGTCTCTATGCTTCGGAGGTATAGATCGGATCCTTCACATGTTATGCATGTGGAGGAAGTGGAGTTGAATCCGAATTTGACTTATGATGAGGAATCGGTGGAGATTCTGGATTCAGACAGTAAAGTTCTTCGAGGCAAGACTATTGAGTTGGTAAAGGTGTTGTGGAAGCATCGTGGTGCTGAGGAAGCCACGTGGGAACGGAAGGATGACATGATGAAGCAGTTTCCATATCTTTTTCCTCCAGGTAAATTTCGAGGACGAAATTTCTTAAGGGGGGAGAGTTGTAACACCCCAATTTTGGGCTTGGAAGTTTAGGGTCTAAACCGGACTGGTCTAAATTTTGGTTCGAATATAAAAGGTGGTTTTAGGGAAAGCCTAGTTCGGGATGCATTAAAAATATGGAAAAATATCTAAAAATCCTCTTTTAATATATATAAGAGAGTGGTGAAATCAATTTTACAAAATGAGGCTTGGAAATATGACATTTCGAGTTAGTGACTAAAATCTAATTTTTGAAAAGTTCGTTACTGTTTTGAAAGGATTGAAAATTTGAATCTTTAAGGAGCTAATTTACCCAAGGGAGGATTTCTCTAGATTTTTCTTGATTTTTAAAGACTCATTTAATGTTTAATTAATAAAAAGAAAAGAGGAAAAAACCATGTTTTAGTTTCATAACTAACTTTTGCTAAAATTTTCCCATTTCATTTTCTCTCAAAATTCCCTCAGCCAAACACATTTCCACAACAGCTTTTCTTTTGATTTCCACACCAAATGATGAGATTTCAATCCTCAAATGATTCCTAATCTTTTCTACATCAAATCCTCTTCATTTGCATATTGGATTTTCAAGGATTTTAGCTCTAAACAAGGAGAAATCCACAATTAGAGGTATGAACGTCCTTCTCCTCTAAATACTCAGTTCTTTACTGAAATTCCCAAGTTCTCAATCCTTAAATTAAGTTTTATTAAGTGTTTTAATGTTATGATCTTGATTTTGGCTTAAAACTTGAGATTTTGATCAAATCCTTTTTAATGTATTTTGGATGTTTAATGATGTGTAATTGAGGTTTAATCAATGCAATCCCTAATAGGTTGATTTTCCTAAGTTTTTACTTGTGAAAATGGTAGTTTTTGGGGTGATTTTGGTGTTCTGTTATATCTAGAGGTATAAGGACGTGATTAGGTCCTTTTTGGATGCTAATTGATGTTTAAGAATGTTTAGAAGTGATGGATCTTGGCTGGGTAATGTTGTGGAAGTGTTTGGATGTGTTTTCGGTTGTGTTTGGTAGCCGAAATGTGAGTTTTGGTGAGAGCAGCGAGTTTAGGTGTAATGGCTGAAGATTTAAATGCATGATGATGCATTAACCCTCTGCTTTGATGTGTTTAAAACATGGGAGACATCTTTGGATCCTTGTGGTGTTGATCCGGGGGCTTCAAACGGCGTTTCGGTAATCTTGCGAAACAGAATTGGTGAGTGAAGTTTTGGTTTTCAGCTTTGAAACCAATGTTTGAAGGTTTTGGGAGCTTGGTTTAAGTCTAAGCAACTTAACTAAGCTCAAGAGTAAGTTTTCGGAGAAACTCTCTCTTTGATGAGCCATGAGATGGTTGGATGCAATGTGTTTAATTTGCATGTTTAAATTCTATTTTGAAAGCATATTTTAGCATGTTAAATGCTGGTTTTGAAAGCCATGTGTTGAAGGATGCTCAAGGTAAGAGATCCTTGGTTTGACATTGATAAATGTGATTGGATGCATAGTGATGCATGATTGTTTAATGACTTTGTTTAATGCTTTTAAACAGTGGATTGATGATGGTAAATGATGTATATTGGCAAGTGATGTGTTGGTTTAATAGTACTTGAATCGGATATAGTTAGACGGCTATAGGATTGGGTGCACCATGAATAAAGTCGCCTTGGATGTTGAGGGGTTGTAATGGTACCGTAAACTCCATCCAAGTACACTAACGAGATGTCTAAGATCATAATGGTGGTTAAAATGCCATGTGTAGATCTTGTATTGCGTGTCCCGTGTTCTCGTTAATGATATTATACAACTACCAATGAGTGATGTGGAGGGGTTGTGATTGTACCGTTAAACTCCATCACGGGTGTCGAGGGGTTGAGATTGTACCAGTAAACTGCACCTTGTGTGTTTGGTAGTGTGTATGAGGTGTATGGGACAACGCTTGTAATCCGCGTATCCGATTGTGTTTTATGTTGAAAAATGGTTATGGATTATCACTTGAAAGCCAATATGACATGTTGATGAAATGAAGCATGAGATGCTTGTTTTGTATGCATTGTTGCATGAGAAATGATGTTTATGAATTTAAAGGCCTTAGAAAGGTGTTTTATAAAGTGCATTATTGTGTTGTTTCATTAGAGCATGCCTCACTAAGCATATGTGCTTGCGCTCTCTTTCTTGAACCAATAATGCAGAGAACTGAAGTGCTTTAAGGGCAGCAAGGAGGTCAAGAATCCAAGAGAAAGACTAAGCTCATGTATGGTGACTATTTTTACAACACTATTAGTTTTTGGTATTTGGCAATGGGAACCTAGGTTGTGTTTTTGGGAGATGTTTTGGACTCCCTAAGTTTGGCATGATGCCTATGATGTTTTGGATATGTGATTGGCCATTATGGTGTTTGCTTTGTTGGTTTGATGTTTGGTTGGTTTGGAGTAATAGGTTGCATGCCTATAGATTGAGGTTTTCCCTAATTGATGCCATGAATATGTTTTGTTGATGCAAATATGTCCCTTTTATGCATGATGGCTTGTTGGCATGATTAGGAGGTCATAGGGATGTGTTTGATGGGTCGAATGTGTGTTAAACCAGAAAATTTCTCCACTTCTGGGCAGCCCGTATCGGAACGGGTACTACTGTTTCGAAACAAGTGTCTAAAATGGCCTTGGTGTTTCGAAACGGGTAAAGCCGTTCCGAAATACTTTTGCTACTGCCAAGCCCTGTTTCGGAACAGGTTTCGAAACGGTCTCGCGTTTCGGAACGGTCAACCCCCGTTCCGGAACACTTGACCGTTGGGCACTGAATTATATGGTTTTATGTTTTGAAACCTTCACGTTTTAGTCCTGAACTTCGTTTATGCAATTGCTTTAGTTTGGGATGTCCGTTTGAGGTGAAATTTGGCAGAGAAGCATGAAACATGACTAATTTCATAATGGTATCTTAAAAATTGGTAAAGTCTTCTTAATTTCCAGAATTTACAATTTGGTCCCTAAATTCGTATGTTGTGCAATTGAGTACCTTTTTGCTTTCCGATTGCTGTGATTTTTGAGTATGCTTATCTCAATAGTACGCCTAGGGTTAATGTGCATCTAGACAAGTTTAAAAAGAAAAAAAAGGGTCTTTAATCAAGGTTGACTTTCGGGTTGACTTTGGTTTTCCCCGTGTAATCTTCGTAGTTCGGGTCAACCGTCTAGGCCGAGCTAAGGTGGTTACATTTAGTGGTATCAGAGCTGAGTTCTCATGTAATTGGGGTAGTTCGGGTCAACCGTCTAGGCCGGGCTAAGGGGGTTACAGACCGAGGGTTCATTCGTCCGAGTACTTCACCTTAGGGTGCACCGGTGTTGTTGTGAAGAAAAAAAATGGCAGTTTGAAAATGTGTATCGATTATTGACAGTTGAATAAGTTGACAATGAAGAAAAAATATCCGTTGCCGAGGATTGATGACTTGTTTGATCAGTTGAGAGGTGCTTCAGTGTTCTCGAAGATAGATTTGAGATCCGATTATTATCAGTTGAAAGTAAGAGATCAAGATGTACCGAAGACAGCTTTCCGCACTCGTTATGGGCACTACGAATTCTTAGTGACGCCCTTTGGTTTGACTAATGCACCAACAACTTTTATGGACATGATGAATAGAGTGTTTCACGAGTACTTGGATCAGTTTGTGGTAGTGTTCATTGATGATATGTAACCCCATCGTCCCGGTCCGGGCGACTGACCGGTCCGAGTGGGCTACTCTAGGATAATCGAGGTGAAACCGTTAAGGCTCCACTTCGGTTACCGACCTGGGAAAAACTTTTTCATTATTATTATCTTGTCTAGATGAATTATTAAATCCTATGTGAGAAGGGCAACATCGGAAGAAACAAGCGAGGCAAACATCCAAACAACCAATCAAAACAGCCCATTTTAACTTTCACAGCAGGCTGTATCGATACACTAGAAGAGGGTATCGATATGCCTTGACTAGGTCAACAGCCTAAGGTCAACCTAGGGAGACCGTATCGGTACACAGGTTGACTGTACCGATACGCCCTCATTGGTCAACTTCTCACAGTCAATGATACAAGACCGTACTGATACACCCTAGACTCGTACTGATACGCCAAAATCTCGTCAAAATCTCATATTTCCAGAGAGGCTTTGGCGTATCGATACACCCTCGTGTACTGTTACGCTAGACCAAACTTGAGTCCCAAAGTGTAGGACCATATCGATACGGCTCTTGGGCGTATCGATACACCCTGCACTGCAACACTCAAATTTGCAGCCAAAGACTCCAAAACACAACTCCAGATGCAATTTAAGACTTCCTTAGCCACACGCAAACATGCATACAACATCCAACATCCATGGAACAACATACGAGTCAACCAAACGAACAAGGAACATACATCCAAAGGATTCAAGTATTTACTCAAAAAGAGACATACATAGCATTCATAAGAGCATACACTTAAGCATCTGTAAAGGGGCACAAGGCCAACACACTAGGCAAGCAACCTCAAACATATCATCCACAAAACGAGGAGTCTAAACATGCTCCTAAAACCAAACATCAACATACATCAAAAGCTCAAATCCCATTGCTTGACTATTACAATCTCATAACATAAAAGTCCATACTTGATAAACTCAAAAGCCAGACTAGCACACTTGGAGGCCCTCTTCTTGCACTAGCAACCCACAGACTACGAATCTGCATTGTCGAACAAAAGAGAGCATAAGCATAAAGCTTAGTGAGGGTAAGCTCGTAAAAAAAACCTTGACAATGTAGGGTCCAAGCACGAGCAACAATCAAGGTAGAATGCATGATCCTACCTCCAAATCCACATGAGCCAAAATAAATATGATGCATGAACATAAACTCATCATTATGCCATGCTCAACAAGTCATAAACTCAACACATGAGAATACATATATCAATGTATTAACAAACACATATATCAATCCATATTGACACCTAGCTATGACTCGAATACGCGGATTACCGTTGGAAATCACATCCAACCACAACCATTACCTTACAGTGGGATTACACTCATCACCGTTTCACGCGTAGGGGATTCCACTCATCCTCACGCCCCGTCGATGGGATTACACTCATCACCGACTAACATATATAAGAAGAATTTCAAGGCGAACTGGTACTCCATCTTGATGACTACCATCACCAAGACCACACGCGCATTTGACTCTCGTGTGCACACTAAACATCCTAATGATCGATCATTGTACCCAAGCATACTAGTGCCAATACTAAACACTTTTCACAACATCATTTCATATCAACTTCCGTGCTTAGCACGTACTCACCATGATCACCATCATGTACAATCCACATGCATATAACAATGCATCAATGCCATGTCTCAACATACATGTATAACACAATATACATAACCACCACAATCATAATTTAACATAAGGCGTAAACAACATTTAAAGGTCAACCATAGTCTCTAACTAAAGCTTGGGATTAGGCTACCAATCTAATCCCAACTCTAGGTGGGTCTACCAAGCCCAACCTAGTCCACATGATTGAACCAACACTTGAAAACCATTTAAAAACATTTAACGACTCACCGACTATTCCAAGCTCAACACACTAGCCGATCAAGCTTCCAACGATTCCAGATTTGTTCTTGAGGCTTCACCAACACAAATTCTTGCTTCTAATCATCTCAACACAATAAAACAACATCAAATCAGTTCACAAATCAAAGTAGCAAGCCCAGAACACTATTCATGCACAAAACACAAGATTTCAAGCTAAAAACAACTCCCAAAACCTCAATCCCGAGCAGCCATGAAACACGGTCCAAAACCAAATATTCCAACACCTAAATTACTTCCAAAGGCTTCCAAAACAACCCTCATACATAGCCTAACCATCAGCTAACAAATTCCAACATAAAACGCCCCTAAAACTCAACTTAAAACCCTTCAAAAACCCCACTTAAACCCAAATCCGAGAATCATCATAAAACCCTTTAAAATTCATATATGTTGGACCTTATGGTTCACAAACAACTTATCTAACAACAATAAATCAAAAGCTTAGTTAAAAATCCATAAAGCTACAACCTTTAACAAAATCTTTGAAAAACCCAAAACCCAAAATACTTGGTTTTATTGAAAACTAATGGTACCAAAATGAAGAGGAAGGTAAGGACAAGTCAAAAACGTATTTACCTTTCAAAAATCACCAACAAAGAGCAAGGGAGATGATGGAATAGTGAACTTGGAGGGGAAGGGGTTTTGACGTGAAAAAATGAAAAAAGAAGAAGAAGAAGATGACTCCCCCCTTTTTGACTCAAAAGCTCATCTTTTCCTAACTTTGAATTATTTACAAAAATGCCATTAATGAGATGGCTATCTCAAATATTGTAAATTCCATGGAATTGGGCTTTAAAATCAAAACAAGTCCAACATAAAATATTTGTTTTGAAACCCGAGGCCCAAAAGATTATTTTATTATTTTAATTATAAAACCAAAACCCAAAAAATTGTTTTAATATTATTTTCACCCGACCCCCAAACCCGAGTGTTACAACTCTCCCCCACTTAAGGAATTTCGTCCTCGAAATTACCTGACGGAAACAAGTACGGAAACTGCTCAAGCATATTAGCTTTCCTCTCCTACGTGGCATCTTCCACACCACTATGTCTCTACAACACCTTGACCAACTATATGGTCTTGCCACGCAATACCTTGCTATCAGAAGCAAGCATCTCAACTGGTTCTTCATTGTAAGACAAATCCGGATTCAGTTCTATCTCCCAACAAGCATAACATGAGACGGATCTGACCTATATCTTCTAAGCATCGACACATGAAAGACATCATGGATCTTCTCTAACTCTGAAGGTAATCTCAAACGGTAAGCTACTGGCCCAATCCGCTCAACTATCTCATACGGACCAATAAACCTCGGACTCAACTTGCCTTTCCGACCAAATCTCATTACTTTCTTCCGCGAAGATACTTTCAGAAACACTTTCTCTCCCACTTTGAATTCAATCTCTTTTCTCTTCAAATCTGGATAAGATTTCTGACGATCGGAAGCTGCTTTCAAACGGTTGCAAATCAACTTCACTTTCTCTGTAGTTCCCTTGAGCAAATCCGGTATAGGTAACAACTTCTGACCCGTTTCAGCTCAACAGATCGGAGTCCTACATCGTCTACCATACAAAGCCTCATAAGGAGCCATCTGTATACTAGCCTGATAACTGTTGTTGTAAGAAAACTCGACTAAAGGTAAATGCTTCTCCTAAGAACCCTGGAAGTCAATCACACAACAAAGAAGCATATCCTCTAAAATCTGTATCACTCGCTCTGACTGTCCATCTGACTGCGGATGATACGAAGTAATAAAATGCAAACGGCTACCTAAGGCACTATACAAACAACTCTAGAACCTCGAAGTGAATCTCGGATCCCTATCGGATACAATAGACTTCAAAACTCCATGAAGTCTCACAATCTCGCGAATATACAAATTCGCCAACTTATCTAAAGAATCCGTAGTGGATCCTAAGAAGGTTGAGGCAGTTGTGAATTGGAAACCACCAAAGACAGTGACTGCAGTTTGTAGTTTCTTAGGTTTGGTCGGTTACTATAGACGTTTTGTTGAGGGTTTCTCAAAGGTTGCAACTCCTTTGACTAAATTACTACATAAAGATCTTTATGTTTGGTTTGAGTGGACTGATGCAAGACAACAAGCATTTGAGAAATTGAAAGAAGCCTTAACCAAAGCTCATGTTTTAATTCAGCCCGTGTCAGGGAAAGAGTTTGTAGTCTTTATTGATGCATCGTATGTTGGCTTAGGTTGTGTGCTTATTCAAGAGGGAAGAGTAGTGGCCTATGCGTCTAGACAATTGAAGACTTATGAGCGTAATTATCCTACGCATGACATAGAATTGGCTACAGTGGTTTTCGCTTTGAAAGTTTGGAGACATTACTTGTATGATGAGAAATGCACAATGTATACAGATCACAAGAGTCTGAAGTATATAATGACACAAAGAGAGTTGAATCTTAGACAATGTAGGTGGCTAGAGTTACTTAAAGACTACGACCTCACGATTGAGTACCATTCGGGTAAAGCCACTGTAGTGGCCGGTGCTTTGAGTAGAAAGGTAGCAGTGGAATTACGAGCTATGTTTGCTAGATTGAGTTTGTCCAAAGATGGTGGTTTAGTGGCCGAGTTACAAGTTAAACCTTCGTTGCTTCAGTTGATTAGAGAGAAACATTTGCAAGATAGATCATTAGCATCTCATGTACAAGACATAGCGGAGGGTAAACCGACATATTTCTATTTTAGTAGTGATGGAGTCTTGTGTTTCAAGAGTAGAGTAGTTGTTCCGGAAGATGTAGACTTGAGACGCACCATCCTAACAGAAGCTCACAGTAGCCCGTTTGCTATGCATCCAGGAAGTACGAAAATGTATCACGATTTGAAGAATGAGTATTTCTGGGTTGGTTTGAAGAAAGATGTTGCCGAGTTTGTGAGTAAGTGCATGGTTTGTCAGTGAGTTAAAGCCGAGCACCAATTTCCTTCAGGTTTGTTACAACCGTTGAGAATTCTCGAGTGGAAGTAGGAGAGAATTGCCAAAATTTCGTATCGGGTTTGTCGTTGACACATTCTAAGAAGAATTCAGTTTGGGTAATTGTTGATCGTCTTACGAAATGTGTGCACTTTTTGGCCGTTCACACTACTTATACTTTAGATAAGTTGGCCGATTTGTATATCAGTGAAATAGTGAGATTGCATGGTATACCAAAATCTATAGTGTCAGACAGAGATCCGAGGTTCACGGCTAGATTTTAGGAGAGTTTTCATAGTGCTTTGAGTACTTGACTGAATTTCAGCACTTCATATTATCCTCAGACCGATGGTCAGTCAGAGAGGGTCATACAAGTGTTGGAAGACATGTTGAGATGTTGCATTATTGAATTTCAAGGTTCATGGGAGAAGCATCTACCATTAGTAGAGTTTGCATATAATAACAGTTATCAAGCGAGCTTTCAGATGACACCTTATGAAGCTCTACATGGTAGAAAATGTAGAACACTTGTTTGTTGGGCCGAAGCGGGACATAAATTGATACCTTTGCCTGATATGCTTAAGGGTACTACCGAGAAGGTATAGTTGATTTGTGACCGTTTCAAGGCAGCTTCGGATAGACAGAAATCTTATGCAGATTTGAAAAGAAGAGAAATAGAGTATGTCGTGGGCGACAAAGTGTTCTTGAAAGTCTCACCTTGGAAGAAGGTGATGAGGTTTGGTAGGAAAGGCAAGTTGAGCCCGAGGTTCATTGGTCTGTATGAGATAGTTGAGAGAGTTGGTCCCGTTGCCTATAAATTGAGACTGCCGGCCAAACTAGAGAAGATTCACGATGTGTTTCATGTCTCGTTGCTTCGGAGGTATAGATCAGATCCGTCACATGTTATGTGAGTTGAGGAGATAGAATTGAATCCGGATTTGACCTACGATGAAGAACTAGTTGAGATTTTGGCTTTGGACAGCAAAGCGTTGAGAGGAAGGACCATTGAGTTGGTTAAGGATAAGTGGCGACACCGAGGAGTGGAAGAAGCCACTGTGGAGAGGAAGGATGACATGAGAAAGAAGTTTTCGCATCTCTTTCCGCTAGGTAAATTTCGGGGATGAAATTCCTTAAGTGGGGGAGAGTTGTAACGCCTCGAGTTTAGGGCTGGGAGATATTAGATTAGTCAAGCCGAGTCGAGTTAAATTAAATTAGAGAAAAACTATTTTAACACACCTAAAGTGTTTTAAAAGAGTAAAGGGCAAAAATGAAAATTTTAATACAAGAAATAAGAAAAAAAGGGATTTTTGAAAGCCATTGTCTTCTCCAAATCTCTTTCACATTAAAAAACCTCCCAAAAACCCTTTTCACTATTCCATTGGTTTCAACACTTCAAACCAAGTGATTTCTTTAAGGTAAATGGCTCCTTAACTTAGTTTCATCTTCCTTGAGTCCTAAATGTTAAGATTTTTGCAAAACTCATGGTTTAAACATGTTTTGATTTTTAAAAGTTGGTTTGAAATGAAAAGAGGTTTATGGGTTTTTCGTTTGGGTTGGTTATGGCTGAGTTGAGATTTTTTTAACTTCGTTTTAACACTAAAATAACATGAAAATGGTGGGTTGTTATGGGAAACCCGAAATGGGTATTGTGGGTAGTTTTGGGAGTTGGAGATCTTGAGTTTTTGGATGGGTTTTGGGTCTAAATGACAGCTAAAGGTTTGATAGCTTTGGGTTGATGTTTAGGGATGCTAAAAGGTAGATTTTTGATGGTAAATTCGTTGGGTATGGCTGCAAGTAGTTTGGGACTGAAATTGTTATGTTTTGGGTGAAGTTTGGGCTTGAATCGATGTGTGTTGTTGCATGATTTTTGAGTCTCGGTTTTTTGCTGTGTTTGTGAGTGTAATTGTGTTCTAATGTTCGATTTTGGGTTGCTCAAAACAGAGGAATTGGATTCGGGCTTTGTGGACGGAAATCCGGGTAGTTCAGAGGCTTGATTCGACATCTTGGACATCGTTTGTGTGTTGGCTGGTGAGTGGATCAATTTTATAAGCCTTAACGTGGTTAAGGGAATGTTTTGGGAGTTTGGATTGAGCTTGAAAAGCCAATCCAAGCTCAAGAGTAAGTTTTAAAGGTTTTATGCAATTAAATTGTGTTTTACGATTCTTGATGCAAAGTGAACATGTCATGTTGATTTTGTGTTGAATTGCATTTTTATACATGTTGAGACTTATGACTTGTGTTTATATTTGCATTGTGAGTACATGCTTTGCGTGGAAGTTTGGACTTGGTAAGTGGTTCAAGCATCGGTAATGCTTGTGGTTGTGATTGAGTATATCGACACGTGTTGAGTTGTTACCGGATATAATTGATCGATCAATAGGATTAGAGTGCACTCGAGGTAAAATTCATGTGTGACCTTAGTGATGTTAGATTCCACTAAGGAGGAGTACGGTGATGTGAGATTCCACCGGAAGTTATGTTTGTACTAGACGGGTGAGTACGGTGATGTGAGATTCCACCAGAAGTATCTAGTGGGTTTGAGAAACTATCCTCTTATCCGAGTAAAAATGATGAATGCCAATATACCCATGATGCTTTAATTCTCATGTTAAGCATGTTGATGATTCTTTTCTATTATGCTTATGCATTGTTGGTTACTTTGCTTGCGTTATGAGAATGAGCATGTGGTAAGCCTGTGGCTTGTGGTTGCATTCGGTAAATGCACGTGAAGGTAAATGCATGTCGTTATGTGTTCAAGCATGTGGAAATGATTTGGAAATGATTTTGGTTTTCAAACAAACTATGTTTTAAAACTGCATTATTGTAGCTACTATTTTGAGCACCTCTCACTAAGTTTAAACGCTTACGCTCTCTTTTCCAACAATGCAGGCCCTTAGACCTTCGAAGTAGCTCGGGGAACAAGGGAGAATCCAAGGGAGCTTGATTTGCTCAAGTATGAGTTTAGATTCAATAATTAGTATTAAGCAATGGGATAGGACCTTTATGTTTGAAGTGTTGTTGGCATGTCCTTTTTGCTTAGACAAGTTTGCTTAGATGTTTTGGGCTTGTATTGCCTTATGCCATGATGATTTATGCTTTTGTTTAGTTTTTGGCCTTATTGATGAATGCCAATTATGCTTGTTACCTTTAAGAATCTTGTCTTGATGGTTGATGCATCGTTATGTGTCTAAAATGCTTTATATGTTTATCCATGGATGCCTTGTAATGTATGTGTGTTTATATGTTGCTTAAATGCTTGTTAACTGCCTTTGTGTTGAGTCATTTGTGCTTTTAACGGCAAAAATGACTTTTGCAGGGCATGGCATATCGATACGCTCAAGGGTGGTATCGATACGATCCCTCGTTTTGGGCAAGGCGTACCGGTAAGCTGGGGCGTATCGATACCCAAAATGCTCTCTCGAAATCTGAGAAATTGACGAGATTTTGGCGTATCGGTACGGGTCCTGAGAGTATCCGGTCTTCGTACTTGACCAAGGGAAAGTTGACCTTTGAGGGGGTATGGATACCCTCCTTTTGGGTATCGATGCAGTTTTCCTAGGTTTGACTTGGGGTGTTGACCAAGTTCAGACGTATCGATACAGTCTTTTAGCGTATCGATACGACCTGTTATAAAAACTAAAATGGGTTATCTAAATTGCATGTTTTGCTTGTATTGTATCCGTGTGTGTTTTCCGCTGCGTGTCCTCTCACATAGGATATATTTAATGCATCTAGACAAGATAACTTTAAAAGAAATTTTCGAGGGTTGCTAATCGGAGTGGAGCCTTAACGGGTTTCGCTTCGGTTTTCCCCGTGTAACCCGTTAGATGCGGCTAGGCCGGGTCGAGGGGGTTACATTAAATTTTAAAAACTAGTCCTTTAGTTTTTATAATAATATATTTATCTATTTAATATTATTTATAATATAAAAAAACATTCATATATTTTTATTTTATTTATTATTCATATACTAATATATTTATCTTAGAAATAATATATTTATATAGAGTAATATTATTTATATGATAAACTACATTTTGGAATATATATCATTTGTTCTAGGAATAAAACAAAGATGTTAAGTTTGCTTAGTGGTTAGGAGGTTGCCCTTGATTCTAAAGGTTTCAAGCTTAAATCCCATTGAATGCATAATTTTTCATATTTTCCTCCAGCAAAACGACTTCGTTTGAGCAATTTAGTATCAAAATAGCGCACCAAAACGACATCGTTTTGGTCTAGCATCCAAGTCATCACATCGTTAAGGAGTTAACGGCGCGGTGGTATAAACGAGTCAAAAAATAAAATTTGATGACTAATTTGGACTAATTGAAAGATTGGTGGTATAAACGGGTCACCACAATAGTTTGGTGGTACCTGGCATAGTTTCCCCTATATTAATTTAGGATAAACTATGCCAGGTACCACTAAACTATTGAGGGTGACTTGTTTATGTCACTAACTTTCAATTGGTCTAAATTTATCACTAAATTTATTTTTTGACTCGTTTATACCATCACACTATTAACTCCTTAACGACATGATGACTTGGATGCTAAATCAAAACTACATGCTCAAAACGGCGTCGTTTGCTAAATGAAAGTATTAAAAATTATACACTCAATGAGATTTGAACCTAAAACTTTTAAAATCAAAGACAACCTTCTAACTACTAAGCTAACTTAATATATTTTTTGTTTCTAGCACAAATAATATATATTTCAAAGTGCATTTGAGATTAATTCAATTTATTTTATTATATAAATAATATTAGTATATTATAAATAATATTATGTTAAATAGAGATGTATTACATTCCCATATCAAAATTCGAACCTATACAAGATGAGACAATATGAGCATCCTTAGCCACTAGACCAATTAGTGGATCTCTTATATTATAAATAATATTAATATACATATAATAATATATTAATACATATAAATAAAAAATTTATATTAAATAAAAATATATTATCAATAATATTAAATATATAAATAAATACTTAATATATTATTATAAAAACTAAAAACTAATTTTCAAAAAAACCTAAATATTTACAAAGAAACCCAAATCCACCAAAATATTAAATTCTAACCTATAAACCCTAAAAACCCTAAGTCATGAATCCTAAACCCTAAAACCATAAACCCATTAGCAGCCAAAATGAATGGATTTAGAGTTTAAACTTTAGAGTTTTGGCAAATTTTTGAATTTTTTTTTGTAAATTTTAGACATTTCAGATTTTTTTAAAATCAGCTTTTTAGTTTTTATAATAATATATTATTTGTTTATATATTTAATATTCTTGTTTTATGAATAAAATTTTAGGGTTTAAGGTTTGTAGTTTAGGGTTAGGGTTTATGAGTTTAAGGTTTAGGATTTTGTTAGGTTTTGGGCTTTTTGAAAATTTTGGGATTTTGAAAAGTAGTCTTTTAGTTTTTATAATAATATATTTATCTATTTAATATTATTTATAATATAAAAATGTTTATATATTTTTATTTTGTTTATTATTTATATATTAATATATGTATACTAATATATTTATATTAGAAATAATATATTTATATTATTTATATAGAGTAATATTATTTACAGGGACGGAGCCAAGATTTGGGTTTGGGGGGCAAACTATAAATGTTTGAAAGTGGGGGGGGGGATTCACAAATAAACCAATTTTTAAAGAAATTTAAATAAGGGGACAAAGGTGAAAAAAAATTTCTTGGGGGGGGGGGGCGATTTCCCCTCCCCACCCCATGTAAATTTGTCCTTGATTATTTATATGATAAAACACAATTTGAAATATATATTATTTGTGCTGGAAACAAAACAAAGATGTTAAATTGACTTAGTGGTTAGGAGGTTGTACTTGATTCTAAAGATTCCAGGTTTAAATCCTATTGAGTGCATAATTTTTCATATTTTCTTCCAGCAAAACGACGTCGTTTTGGGCAATTTAGTATCAAAATGTCATCGTTTTAGTCTAGCATTCAAGTCATCACACCATTAAGGAGTTAACGGCGTAGTAGTATAAACGAGTCGAAAATTAAAGTTTGGTGGCAAATTTGGACCAATTGAAAGGTTGGTCGTAAAAATAGGCCACCTCTAATAGTTTGGTGGTACCTGACATAGTTTACCCTTTTTTTAAAATAGGTGTTTGAACTATATGTTGAGCTATATAAGTTTCTAGTGTTTCATTCTGCAACTTATTTAAGATTTTTCGTCAATGAACGTTAAAAAATTCGTCATCCATTTAGAACATGACATGTGGCTTATTTTTTATATTTTATATTTTTAAAAATCTAAATTACTTTAAAAACTCCAAATTTTCAATTTCTTTCAATCAAACCCCAAATCACATCTCTCTCACCATTTGCGTCCCCACAAGTTGGTGGTTCATCGTTCACCGCCCAAAGTGTCGTGTATCTCATCGTTCTGCCATCATCTACTTGTCAGTGGGAACCCAATCAACCTCTTGTTTCTCATTGTTGGGTGTTTGTCGATGGTGCAATCGACGGTTCATTCCTCAGTTTTGACGACGAGATGATGAGATTTTTTAATTGAGGGGTCCAATGAAGACAATGGTGGCTGATGGTGGTTAAATCGGTGGTCGGAGTAGAAGAATTTAGGTATTTATGGTTACATTTGAGGTTTTTAGAGAAATTAAAGATTGTTTGGTTAACTGATATATTTTAATTTCAGAAAATGATCAACCATGCGCATGTTCAATTTTCATTGGATAACGAAAAAAATGTCTGTTGCGGAAAAACCTTAAATGAGTCACAAAATAAAATGCTAGGCACCTATTTGGCCCAAATTATAGTTCAGACACCTATCAGGAAAAAAAGTATAGTTTGGAAACTTATTTGACTGTTAAGCCTTATTTTTTTGGGTAAACTCTGATATGGTGAGCCACGAGAAATTATTAGATGAACCCGACTCACCACGTCATCCATGGTCTATCCAATAATATTCACCCATTTCACTTTAACTTCCAATTAACTACCGACTCTTTAGTTACATGTGGAAAAGAGGTGAAGATTCACCTTGGTAAAAATGACATGGAAAAATATTATTGGATTGGACCATAGATGATGTGGTGAGCCAGACTCATCTAATAATTTTTCGGTGAGCCACTATTAAGGGGTTTTTTGGGTAAAGTGAACAAATGATCACTAAACTACCCAACAAACATAAAATGGTCACCGAATTTTTAAAAGTTGCATAATGAGCATTGCACTTTAGTTTTTGTTACAAAATGATCATTAAGCTTTTTACTATTGTTAAGTGGGTGACCTGACAGTTACAAAACAATTTGTATAATAGCACATTTTAATTCTCTATATTTACAAATTCAAACAATTTAGTCATAATTGAAAAGATTCAATAAATTTAACCCTCATTATTTAAACATTCTTTCTGTAACCCCCTCATCCCAGTCTGGCCGGATGACCGGTCCGAGTGAGCTATATGGGGAAAACCGAAGCGAAACCCGTTAAAGTTCCCCCTCGGTTAGCGACCCTATTTTTTTTCATTTTAAATCTTGTCTAGATGCGTAGTTAACCCTATGCGATCATACAACGGAACAACATCCACGAAACAAACAAACGAACTCAAACTAACATGTTACAACTCAATTTTATACTTATTTTACAGGCGGTATCGATACCCCTAAGGGGTGTATCGATACCCCTTGACTAGGTCAACTGGTCAAAGTCAACCCATAGAGGCCGTATCGATACACCCATGGAGTGTATCGATACTTTCCCCAACGTTTGACTTCCCATGGTCAAAGCTAATATGACGGTATCGATACACCAGAGACCGGTATCGATACCGAACTGGACAGTAGCTCCAGTGACCAAAATAGTATCGATACACCTCTCAAGTGTATCGATACACGGGCCTAAAACAAGAAGGTGGTATCGATACCATACCAACCGTATCGATACCCCTGCCACAAACTTGCAGGTTTGAGCTGATTTAAGGCACAAAGAGGCCTTTAAATCCCTCTTAAAACCCCAACCAACACACTAACATCAATTCTAAGGCAAATCAAACATAATAGCATGCTTTAACTTGAAATCAAAGGCACAAACCAACACTAGATGATACACAAACCATACAAGCAACATAAGCTTTCAAGCATAGCATTCCAACAAAAGGCAACTCAACATTTAAGGTCATACATGGCGCTCAAAGGCCTTAAAAAGCACATGATAAACATAAAGAGGTTTACACTATAACAAGGCAACCTAAACGTCTATAGACATGCCACCACACACAAGCATACATCAAAGCATAATACGTTTTACAAACCAAGGCCAAATCAAGTCATCAACATACACCCAAACTCAAACATCAATTCCTATCACATTGCTTAACTATTACATTCTATTACATAAAATTCATACATTGAGCTCACCAAAAGCAACACTTGGAGACCTTCCCTTGCCTTTGCCACCCTCAAGCTATTGATCTGCATTGTCGAACAAAAGAGAGCGGAAGCATAAAAGCTTAGTGAGGGTAAGCTCATAAAACAAACCTTCGACAATGCAGGGTCCAAGCACGAGCTACAACCAAGATAAAATGCATGATCTTACCCCCGATCCACGCGAGCCATAAATATAGATGATGCATGAACATATATTCAATATCATGTTATGCTCAACATGTTTAAATCCACAACATATGAAATCGCATATATTAAATCATGTTAGCAACACATCCCAAAACACATTGGCTCACAATTAACCACATATTGGCAACATAAACTACAATCTGTATTGGCACCTAGCTATGACTCGAATACGCGGATAACCGTTGGAAATCACATCCAACAACTCAACCATTACCTGACGATGGGATTACACTCATCACCGTTCACGCGGAGGGGATTCCACTCATCCTCACGCCCCATTTCACGCGGAGGGGATTCCACTCATCCTCACGCCCCGTCGATGGGATTCCACTCATCACCGACTAATATAAATACAATTTCCGAGCGAACCCGTACTCCTCCTTGGTGACTCAACGCCACCAAGGCCACGCGCGACTTTTGACTCATGTGTACACACTAACATCCTAATGATCGATCATTTGTACCCAAGCATACTAGTGCCAATACTACACATTTCATTAATCATTCATAATATCAATTCATAACACTTCCGTGCTTAGCACGTACTCACCATGACTTACCGTCATGCACAAACCACATTTCCATGCCTAGCATGTACTCACCATGATCCTCGGATCATGAAACCACCTCATAATATCATTTCACACGTCAACCCCACATGTACATCATTAACAACCATATCACATTACATTTTACACATAACCATATCATATCTATCATCAACATGCATATAACAATGCATCAAACATGCCTCAACATACATGTATACAACATATACATAATCAACACCATCACAATTTAATACGAGGCATATACAACCATTAAAAAGTGCAACCAAAGTCTCTAATCAAAGCTTGGGATTAGGCTACCACTCTAATCCCAACTCTAGGAGGGTTTACCAAGCCCATCCTAGGTTCACATGCTTGAACCAAATACTCAAAACCATTTTAAAAATATTTAACCACTCACCTAAGCTTCCAAGCTCCAAGCCAAGCAAGCAACCTCCCTCAAATTTCCGGATTTCTTCCCGAAGCTTCCCAAACACAAATTCCCGCTTCTAAACAATCTCAAACACATTTCAAACAATTCCAAATCAGCCCAACATCAAAATACCAACCCGGAATACAATTCAAATGCAATTTACCATGTTGCAAACCATGAACAAATCCCATTTTTAGCAAATTCGGGCAGCCCATAAACCATGTCCAAAAATCATGTTTCCAACATCCATAGCACCCACAAACAATCCCAAATCAACCCCTTACCATAGTACTACCATTGGGCTATCAATTCCTACCATAAACAACCCCCAAAACCCTCCAAAAAACCCATTTTTACCCAATTTCGGGAATTCATCAAAATCCAACCAAATTAACATATAATGTGCATTTTAACATGATTAAGCAAAACCCCAACTCAATTTATCAAAACAAATTGGAAAACCCCTTTAAAAATCTAAACTTTAATATAAACCCTAATTTTCAAAACCCCATAACTTTCAAATCTAAGACCATAGATAGGTAGAGGACAAAGAGAAGGTTAAGAAAACATATTTACCTTTGAAAAACACCTTAAAACGAGGTTGGAATCGAATGGAATAGTAACCCAAAATTTGAAGAAGCTTAAAGATGGTGGGGAGGGTTTCCAACGTGAAAATGGGAGAGGGGAAAGAGAGGAAGACAACTTTTTCAATAAAGTGGTCTTGCTTTTGAAAGTTTTTGGTCAAATCACAAAATAGGTCCCTCCCTCTTTATTAAAGCTCAATTAGGCCACATTTTAAGTTGGATTTATTTTAATTTAATTTTATTGACTCAAACTATAAACCCGGATAACTCCTAACCCCAAAACACGGGTGTTACACTTTCAATTTTATCCTATTTATAATTAGAAATAATTTAATAATTTGGTCTTATTTGTAATTAGAAATAATTTAATTATTTGTTCTAATTTTTAATTAGAAATTATTTAATAGTTTGAGGGAGAGGAGAATCGAACTTGGTAGTGGAGGGGAATTGGATGCACGTTTGGCCACCAAGCTAAATAAAAATAGGACCAAATTGTAAGAATGTCTAAATAACGAGGGTTGAATTTATTAATTATTATTTTTCAACTAGGACTAATTAATTGAATTTGTAAATATAGTAGATTAAATGTGTTATTATACATACTTTTGTAATTGTTACGTCACCAACGTAATGATGGCTCAATGACCATTTTGTAACAAAAATTAAAATTTAATATCCATTATGTAACTTTAAAAAGTTTGGTGACCATTTTATATTTTTTGGAATAGTTTAGCGATCATTTGTGTACTTTATATTTTTTCACCCGAATAATAAAACTACATGTAAATTTCACAAAGCCATTAAACTAAGCAAAAATATTTTTTTGGCCATGAGGTTTCAAAAATTATAAAAAAAACCATTAAATTTATCGTGTCGTTACAAAATGGTTACTACACACTATAAAACAATGACAACTTTTGATAAGTCTAATAATTTATCATAATTCGATAAGTTTAATGATTATTTTGTAATAGTTTAATAAAATTCAGTGCTCATTTGAAACAGTTAGATAGTTTAATGATCATTTGGTAATTTTAAAACTTTAATGATCAAAATATTATTTTTACTTAGTTTAGTTATTATTTGTGTACTTTACACAAAATTATAAAAGGATTACTCGAATTATTGATTTTTTTGGTTTATTTTTCTTTAATTCAACAACGAGAGATGACACTAGACTTAATTGAAGGTCGAGCTACTCGTCCAAGCCCGTCTGTTTGGAATTTAGAAGGATTTGGAAAAAAAATATTATGCCCAAAAAATAAGCTTGAATCCTATTCCATAAGACCCCATAACCAATTGATTTTCCCAGCAAGTTCACAATAAGTGTTCTCCTCATGTTGTGATTAATTAAATTATGGACTCTTTCTGAAAATTCGATAAATGTATAAGGGCCCCTTTTATCAACATCTACACCACCTTTCCTGAAAGATGATCTCCTCAGTAGAACCTTGAGTTTCAACCGATTAAGAAGTCGATGTGCCACCACCGCGGCTGCATACGATTTCTTACTCCTAAAGATATCAACGACTTTAGTATTTGTTCTAGGGTTTTCAATTGATACCCTAGAATCCAATACAAGGACGATATTTTCCTCTCTATTCTTAACCTTTTTTGTTGTTCTCGGTTCCTCCGACGACATTGACGAACTAGAACGTTCAAGAGCCGACGGGATCTCGACCAGGGGGATCCCTGTAGATTCGTGACCTAGTGTGCTCATCAAGGAGTATTTTAAAATCTTTTTTAGTTTTTATATAAAAATGAAAGGTAATTTTATAAATGGTATTGATAAATCATGATTCCACAAGAATCGGTCCTTAATCTATATTACCTAAGATAATCAAAGTGAACACTTAACCTTGATTTTTAACTAACACTAGATTTTTTTAGAATCCAACAAGTGTTCCCAGTGAAGAGCATATGATATTTATTTTAGGGTTGGGTTCAATCATTTTGTCTGCAAGATTTGTGCATTGTTAAAGGTTAAAAATATGTATGAACAAATATTATCTTATAATTTTAATATTATTATTATTTTTCCTAAGTTCGATCCTCATAATACAATTAAACTCGGAAGTACTTTTATACTGCTTCAACCCTTTCACTTTTAAGTGTTCGTTTGATCCCCTTGTGCCCTCGTGGTGTAAAGAGCGTTCCCATAGTGCTTAGTCTCATTATTAGGATGAAATGCTATGGGAACGCTCTTTACACCACAAGGGTACAAGGGGATCAATGAACACTTAAAAGTGCAAGGGTTGAAGCAGTATAAAAGGTACTTCCGGGTTTAATAGTATTATGAGGATTGAACTCAGGAAAAAATAAAATATCAAAATTATAAGGTAGTATTTGTTCATACATATTATTAACTTTTAACAATGCACACATTTTGCAGACAAAATGATTGAACTCGATCCTAGAATGAATATCATAGGCTTTCCACTAGGACTAGTGATGTAAAAACATATAATCGGATGGGTTTCAAGTTGGGTCAGGTTAGGTCGGGTCAAATCAGATACATGTCATTTTAGGTTGATTTGATGTTTCGACTCAACTCGACTCGAGTGCGGGCCAGTTTCAAGCCGGGTCAAAACGGTTCGGGTCTGAATCAGTTAATTGACGAGTTAATTCGGGCTCAAGTTCATTTCAGGGTGGTTTCATTTTAGGTCAGGTAAATTCGGGTTTCGAATTTGCATTAAGTTTGAGTTTGGTACAAATAGTCGATAGACTTTGGGTTGGGTCATTTTGAGTGAATTAATTAACACCTTTTACGAACACAAATCACATTAAAAATAAATATTAGGGACTAGAATGAACAAACAAATCATCATATTTATAATATTGGATTGAATTAAAAAAAATAAAAATAAATAAGGGTCAATTTCGGCTAAAAATAAAATATTAGGGACTAGAGTGAACAAAAATATCAGCATATTAAAAATATTGGACTAAATTACAAAAATATAAAATAAATAGAGGTTAATTTTGGTTAAAAATAAAACTTTAGGGACTAACATGAATAAAAATATCATCATATTAAAATATTAGACTAAATTACAAAAAATGAATAAGGATCAATTTCGACTAAAAATTAAATTTTAGGTACTAGAATAAAAAAATATTATTGGACTAAATTACCAAAAATATAAATAAACATGGGGCAATTTTGACTAAAAATTAAATTGTAGGGTCTAGAGTAAACAAAAATATTATTCGACTAAATTACCAAAAATAAAAATATATATGGGTCAATTTTTGGCTAAAAATTAAAGTTTTAGGGACTAGAATGAACAAAAATATCATCATATTAAAATATATCATATGAGTCAATTAGTTTTTCACATTATAATATAATAAATTCACAATTTCTCAAATACTGGGATTTTTCTTTTTGGAAATCATCAAATCATAGACTTTCTCAATTACAGGTTAGGTAAATATCAAGTCGGGTCAATATTAGTTTAGGTCAACAACAAGTCATGTTCAAAGCAAGGCGGGGTTCAAAACAGGTTGGGTAAAATCGGATCTCGGGTTGTTTGAGTCGGGTTATATTAATTATTTGCCAGGTTAGTCTCGGATTCGAGTTCGTATCAGCCGGGTGCAGGTCGGGTTCGGTTACTACAGTATCAGGTCCAACTTGATTCCGGTCAATAACAATAAGTTACAGATCAGTTTCGAGTCAATAACAATCAGTTACAGATCAGTTTCGGGTCATCACTTCCTCGGGTCAAAACAAATTCTTACTCGAGCAGGTTTCAGTCGGATTTTTAGGTCGGGTCAGTTTTTTACATCCTAAGGGAAGGGGAGATGTCAATTAAGAATTTTTAACCACTTGCTCTAGAGGTTGTTGACTATTAATATTTAAATATGAAAAAAGATCAAGACTTTCTTAGTATAAAGCCCTTAAAAGTGGCATAAAGTCCAATAATTCAAGGCCAACTCAAGCTTCAAAGTGATATAAAATAGGTTTAAAGGTTCGAAAAGCAATTAAATTTTTTTAAAAAAATTAATTAAGCCTTTGAATTTTTTTTGAACTCAATTAAACCCTAAACTCAAAATTTTAATCAATGTACCCCTTTGACTAACTAAATCTGTTTTTGACCGACGGTTCTGTTAAATTATGCTTAGTTGGCCCATAATCCATGCCATGCCATGTCATCCGTTAATTAAAACTCATTTACTAATTACCGTGCCAATTAAAACCTTCTTCTAATATTACTCTGACTACTCATATTAGAAACCTAAATTTTTATCCTACAATGAAAAACCAAAAATTAAAATCGACATCCAATTCCTCAAGGTGTCCCTTCATTTGTTCCTCAACATCAGTCAAGACACTTTTAAAAAAACATCAGTCAAGACGAAGCAGCCGATCTTTTATTGATCGTCATTGAAATCCTTAAGTGCTTGAAATCCTCAACTTATAATCCTCTTTCATTTCTTTACGTATCTCCTCAAGGTGCCCCTTTACAAAAACTTTTAGGGTAACCATATTGCATATCACTCAACTATGGCTCATGAGTCGAAAATACTATCGAACTTTAAATTGTTCAAAACTATCACTGAACTTTAATATGTGACTCAAAAATACCACACCGTCATTAAATCTTAACACCCCTGTTAAGTCAAAACGACGACGTTTTGGTGCGGCTGTTTTGAAGCCTAATTTAGGCCAAAACGACGTCGTTTTGCTAGAGAAAAATTATTAAAACCATGTGCTTAACGGGGTTTGAATCCAAAACCTTCAAATGTAAGGGCTAAGCCTTAACTACTGAACCAGCTTGATATTATATAATGCTTTGTCAGAAATAATATATATATCAAACTACATGAGATTAATTCAAATTATTTTATGAAATAAATAACACTATAAATAATATAAAATATTATTTTTAAAAATCCAAAATATTCATAAAAATAATATATAAAAAGCCTAAAACTTAAATTGCTAACCCACAAACCCCAACCCTTAAGCTTAAAACCCAAACCTTAGAGTTTAGGGTTTAAGGTTTTATATATATTACTATTATAAATATTTTGGGTTTTTTAAAATAAAATATTTATATTATAAATAATATATATAAAAAATAAAATAAAATATTTCATTTAAATTATATAATCTTATTCATTTGGTTCAACTAATTATTTTATAAAAAAATGATACTAAAAATAATATTAATATATAAATAATACAAAATATAAAATTATATTATTTTTATGGTTTTTACATATTATTTATAATATAAATATATTATTTTAAAAAATACTCGTTAAAATAATATATAAAAAACCTTAAACCCTAAACTCAAACCTCAAACCTCAAACCTCAAAACATAAGGTTTATGGTTTAAGGTTTGGGCTTTATAGTTTAAAGTTTAGGATTTAAGATTTAGAGTTTTTATATATTATTTACAATATAAATATATTATTTTTATGAATATTTTGAGTTTTTTAAAATAATATATTTATATTATAAATATTATATAAAAATAAAAACAATACACTTATATATATATTATATTATATTATTTATTTCATAAAATAATTTGAATTAATCTCATGTAGTTTGAGATATATATTATTTATGGTAAAACATTATATAATATCAAGATGGTTTAGTGGTTAAGGCTTAGCCCTTACATTTGAAGGTTTAGGGTTTAAACCCCTCCAAGTACACGGTTTTAATAAATTTTCTCTAGCAAAAACGACACCATTTTGACCTAAATTAGGCTTCAAAACAGCTGCACCAAATGACGTCGTTTTGACTTAACGGGGTGTTAAGTGTTAACGGCCGAGAGATACTTTTGAGTCATATATTAAAATTTAGTGATAGTTTTGAACAATTTTAAAGTTCGGTGACATTTTCCATTTAGGGGCATAGTTGAGTGACCACGTACATCTCCTGAAAATAAATCAGTTTAACTCCTGGTAACAAAGACCATTCATACATCACTAAACCAAAACCATCGAAATATTATATATTCTCAAAAGAAATACAAATAAAACAATGTAAATATATGAATTAATAATACAAAAATATGAATTAGGCAAACAACCTACCGATTCAGGGAAAAAATTGGTTTAACTGCAGGGGTTCTTGATTTTCACTCTTACGCTTCAATATCTTTTCGAATATTTTCAATATTCGGCAAAAGTTTATCAATTTCAAAGCACGTTGGAATGCTATGACTAAAGGAAACATGGATTATGAATTTTTCGATTACTCTCTGCAAAAAAAAAACTTTAAAGGCTTAAATTATATATTTTTTTAAATACAGATTTTTCGAATCCTTAAGCCTATAAAATAAAATACAATAATTAAACTATATGAAAAGAAAAGAAAAGAAAAAAAAAGGACACTAATATTTGAAAATAAGGTAAGAGGCTAAAAGCAAAGCAGGAAAAAAGATGAGTCCAAGCGAACATGTGACTATCGCAAACCCCATGGAAGGTTTCAACACTGCGTAAGTACCCGTAGTGAAAGCAACCACCATTGCTACCATTGCCAAAAACGTTAAGTAATCTGCTAGACGAAGCCAAAGAATCAGCAAATGACGGCCATGCTTGATTAACGACGGGTAAAGAAAGTGGACGAAGATGGCTAACAGAGAGAAAATAAATGCCACTGTATTTGTTACAATGAAGGCTTTAAAAGCTTCGTCACCACTCAATATTGCAGTGCCCTTGTCGCTCTTGTATCCGCCAGGTACGGTGAATGTGGCGGCGAATGTAACGGTTGCGACGTCATTATGTAACGTCCGCAGCGTCCGCATCCGCAACCGCAATTTATTATTATGGTGCATGCACAAAGAGAATGCATGAAGAAGTAATGGAATGGACATAGTAACTTAGTTGGAACAACACAAGATTACTGCAATGAATGATGATGGATGAATAATGCAGAAATCTTACGTTTGTTGCAAAGGCCAAGTGAACCAGTGTTGTTCTTTTCCAGTCTTGATTCAAGAGATGCCTCCCCCGTTATGACTTATGAGTTGATTTACGTTCGTCCTTCAGTTAAAGATTGATCAAAGAATGGCCCGGTTCCTCAAAACATTCAGAAACTCCATCTTCTTTGAAATTCTTTTCCACCGCCAACTCCGAGTGCAATCTGAAACGCTAAGAAACCAGACGTGAAAGAGGTGGAACCGGCCTTTTCTTTGATCGATCTTCAACAGAAGGAAGAACACACAACGCAGATTGAGGGAGGAGCAGCTTTTGGAGAAAGAAAGCGAATGAGAAACGAACCTGTTTAAGAATGAGGCGGCGGCAGCATCAATTTACAACTATATAACATTATTTAGGTTGACGAGGTCTAGAAAGCAATACATCTTAAAAAAACGAATTAATGAATGGTTCAAGTGGTATAATTAAGGGCGGTTTAAAGATTGAGGTGTACTCTTATTTTTTTAATTAAATAGAGATATTACATCTTTATATCGGATTTGAACTCATACAAAATGGGGTAAGATAAATATCCATAGTCAATAGGCCAATTAGTGGGTATCAGGGGTACTGTTATTAAAATGAGGTCTTTCCTACCTTAAACTATGGGGCTTAGTTGAGATGGTACGAGTCTCTTTTACCTTAGCCAGTGGTCGAGGATTTGATCTTCACCCAGGGCATGGAAAAGCTTTAAAAACTTGTGGTCGGTGTCTACCCCCTATATGAGCCAACAGAACGCAAAAGGATTAGTCACTGGTCTCACTCTTGGAGACACCTTAGGAAACCAAAAACAATGAGGACTTCATTTTTTTTAAAAAAAATGAATGTTTGTTAACTTGATGTGTTTGTTTGTATGCTGAATTTTGAATAAAAATAAATTAGCTTAATGTCAAAATAAGTGTCTAAACTATTATGTTTTCCCTTTTAGGTGCTTAAATTATTTTTCGTCTCTTTTAGGTGCCCAACCTATCTCGTTTCTCCCTTTTAGGTGCCTCAACCCTTTTCCTCCTTTTAGGTGCCGAAACTATCATTTTTTTCGTTAAAGTTGATGCCTCAGTTCTACCTTAAAAGAGACAAAAATGATAGTGTTGTGTGAACCTAAAAGGAGCAAAAAAAAGTTTAGACACCTAAAAAAAGAAAACGTGATAGTTTAGACACTTATTTTGGTATTAGGACAAATGAATTTCAAAATATATTAAGTATAACAACATTTTATCTTCCTCATGTGTTTTACCACTTATTTATAAATAATCTTTCTCTTTACCTTTGTAAGCATTTGACTTAACTTATTTTGGATTTTCCAGGGCATGTATAGTCTCTGTTTGCACGTATTGAGTGCTTCGCAATTGGTGCAAGTGTACATGTCGCAAGTTATAGTATAAAATAGATATCGTCTGCGTGGGGATTGGTGCTACATCGAGAATCTAATTTCTTGCATTGAAAAGAGAACACAAATTAGTGATTGTAGGAGTTCTAATTAACAAGTAAAATAAAATATCAATTAAAAGAAATATGTAATTCGAATAAGAGAGAGTAAGTTGGATTATTATGGGTTGTGGTATGATAATTGAAGGAAGTCGCCCAGTTTCCCAGGCATTCACACCATTCCCCAAAAAATTGTTGCGCGTATTGAGTGCTTCGCAATTGGTGCAAGTGTACATGTCGCAAGTTATAGTATAAAATAGATATCGTCTCCACATGGATTGGTGCTACTTCGGGAATCTAATTTCTCGCACTGAAAGGAGAACACAAATTGGTGATTGTAGGAGTTCTAATTAACAAGTAAAATAAAAGAGCAATTAAAAGAAAGATGCAATTCAAATAAGAGAGAGTAGGTCGGATTATTTTGGGTTGTGGTGTGATAATTGAATGAATCGTCTAATTATTGAATGCAAGAGCAACTCAATTGTCTTGACAACTAACAACAGTCGGATTGCCTAGGCAAGTGCAATTGCCTGGGCAATTGGGAATGGAGCGATTGCCTGGGCAATTGGGCGACTTCCTTCAAGGTTCGGTGAAGCGTTCTTCAATGGTTTCTCCTTATCCCTAATTTGAAACACTGGTTAATTATGCATGCCTTGGTGATACATTCTTGCGTTAACCATGGGTGAAAATCAATCAATCTTGCACTCTTTTTATCCGTTGAAATTCGTAACTTATCCCTAAGTCGAATTAGTCTTCACCAACATACATTTGTATGAAAACCATGCTCATTCGTTTCTTGAATCTAACTATTTCGATATTAGATAAATGGATGAGTTCACGAGATCCTCTCCCAATTCACTCGCAAATTAAATTGCAATTCAAATACCTAAAACAAATCCAATCGTTTCTCACAACCACTAAAACACAATAACCCCAGCCAAGGTAGTTTAGTTCATAGCTGGGTTTAAAAGAAAAACAAAATAAAAGTCCCTCAACATGAATTGAATCAAACAAGAAGGGGAAGAAGTAGATGATGTCGAGCAGCCATCTTGAATTCTCTCTCAAGTCGAACATGTCCAAGGGTTGCGACTAGGTCTTCTTTATATAGGAGATAGCTAGGTCAAAGTCTTTCTTGAGGAGGAAATTAAGTTGGAATTAAATAGCATTAAAGAGATAAATCTATTTTAATATATTTTTATTCCTCCAAAAACTCCTCATAAAACTCTTGGAAATTAATCTTCTTTTGATCTCTTGCGTGGAACTCCAACTCTTCTAGGATTTATCATTGCTTCTTGTAATTATCTCGAATTAAATGGATTTATCTTTGCAAGAAATATGCAACTTCCTCATTCTTTTCTCAGTTGCTTCGGCAACTTCCAGCTTACCTGGGCAATCAATCCATTACACATAAAAACACACACTTGCAGTACCTTTTCTCACAAAAATCAACAAAATTATGAAATCAAGCATGTCAGTGGAAGAAATCATTAAAACATGCATGAATGTCTAATAATGCAACTAAAATGAGCTTAAATCTAGCAATAATATGAGTAAAAAGGGTCATAAAATAGTACTTTTGAACACTTAACACACCCCAAACTCGAACTATTGCTTGTCCTCAAGCAATGCAAACTAACAATTACCTGTCAAGACTTTAATCATCAAAGACATGCTTCAAGCTTCAATTCAAACCTCAGAACCGTGACACAAAGTATAATCACGTTTTAATTTTTCGGATAGCACAAAAATCACCCAGAACCAAACTATAATGCTCGTGACAATGTGTGTGCGTAGTTGTATACAAGTTGATTTTCAAGATTCCATGTGAACAATAGGTTTTTAACAATTTAATTATCAGGGTATTTGTTTTTGTTTTCAGCAGAGCCAATTACTGGCACCTCTAGCGATTTAGAAATTTCTATTTTTGATTTAGTCGACTAGAGCCAATTTTGGGCACCTCTAGCAAGAAATTAACTTTTAATTTTCAATTTTTTAATTTACACAAATTTTAAGCAACCTAAGTTCAATAAGTTTCTATTAATCAACAAGCCACAACCGTGTCAATGATATTTAGCATCATAGTAAGATTCTAAGTTCTTTTTAAGCAATCCTAAAATTTAAAGGTTCTTTCAATTAAGTGCAGTGGCAAAAATTCATCATTGGATATTCAACAAGTTCAAGCAATTAAATCCAATCAAAGGCATGGCAAGTAACATATGCAACTTATATGTGATTACTAAAGATGAAATCAACTAAAACAAGCACCCCCCAAACTCGAGAGAAGCATTGTCTTCAATGCATGCAAGTACTAAAATTAAAAATGAAATAGAATGCAAATGAGTTAGTTGGAAAGGTCGTCACCATGTATGATGAGTTTCTTCAGGTTGTTTGCTTGATTCTTTGTCCGGTTCACGGTGGTTAGATGCGTGTGGCTGGTATCGGACGAATAGCATCAGTGTCAATGGGTAGAGCATTTCCTCGATTTGATCTATGTTTTAAGCTCATTTTAGGCAAAATTAGGCTCATGCATAGCATTTTACAGTATTTCATTGTTCTACCTTGCTTTTATAACTTATCATTCATTTGGTGAATAAGAGGTACTATTTTAGTGTATTCTTGCTTGTAGATACTAACAACTGAATGAGGGAGCCGAGGAACGGAGAACACAACGTTGAGGAGCAAACCCAAGAGTTGTACTGGAGCAGTTCCAACTGAAGTAAATTGCTGCCGAGCAAAGCTGCTGCCAACCTTGCTGCCCGTGGCAACTGACTATGGAAGTTAGGAGAACCGGAGCGCGATCTGTAGAGCAAAATCTCCTGAATCTATCGCCAGTGGTCATGTGATTTTCTGACGTTTGTAGCAGCGGCTAGGGCTGTCGAAGTGAAATTCCCAAGCTTACTTGCGGGCTAAGGAAAACGAGGAAGAGTCCATATTCCAAGCAAAGAAGTTAACATTTAAAGCTACATTAAAGAAGAAAAGCTACTTTAGAGGACTTCTACTTCAAGGATGACTTAACCTAGTTTTGAGTCTATAAATACCCATTGTACTTCTAGTTTAAATCATCCTAGGTTTCTATAGACTTTACTTGTGTTCTTCTCTGCCGCCATGTTCTAAATTCTCTTTGGGTTAGGGTTATGTTGTAACTAGAGTGAAACAGTTGTTTTAGGTTTTTGAGTTATTTCTTCAATAAAATATTCCAAGTTTACTTAATCCATTGTTCTTCATTCTTTCAATCTTTCTACACCAGTCGTTTGAGAGAATCTATTTGTCGGGCACGAAAGTGCAAGGCTCACGAAAGGGTTAAGTACGGTCACAACGGGAGGCGTGACTAACTTGGTTCCACACTAGTCCTCAAGTTATCAATCTCGAGCATCCTAACCTAGAAATAGGAGGGATCACTGTCGACTATCCTACCGAATTTGGAGTATCTTCCAGACTTGCCGCCAGGACGTCTTTCCATTCCACATGCCGAGACAGTACACACCCCTGTAGTGGCAGTGACCTGCTACGACCGCGTGACAGGGTCGTAGTTTGCCGCCCACTATACCCACCGAGGCAGCATATCATGGCAGCACAAGATAACTCATACCTATTACAATGCAGTTTTCACACTAAGTGGCAACATAACCATGGCTGCTCTATCAACCTGATTCTTCTCTTCTCTTTTACTTGTGTTTTATTTACTCTTCGATCTCAACTAATAATTCACTTGTGCTTTTACTTTACCATTGTGCAGGAACTACGAAACGAGACAAGCTGTCCAGTCCTCGTGGAATTTGACATCTTATATACTATAACTTGACAGGAGTGTGCACTTCCACTCCCACAAAAGGGGAACACCTACACGCCCTACAAGTTTTTTGCGCCGTTGCCGAGGATTGGAAACATCGAATTTCGTTTTTCATTTTCTGCACCTTTTTACTTTTTCTTTTATTTACGATGATCTTGAGAGTGAAACTAGACGAATCAAGAGGGAACTCAGGGAAGCCTTAAAGAACAAAGACAAGGACAAAGCAAAGGAAGAAACCATGGTAAACGAGGACCCCCAGTTGATGCCATCAATGGCAAGGGTGGGCAGTAAGATTTGCCGCCCAGAGGACCACAAGTACATTAGAGGCAAGATCCCCCTGATCCACCCCATGTGCGGACAACTAGTGACTACCTTGAACATGACTTCCAACGGTTTGAGGCAATAGTGACAGAACCGGAGATAGGGGCAGATCATTTTGAACTGAAGCCTGTCATGTTCAACATGCTAAACACACTAGGGCACTTCGGAGGGACTGTCACAGAAGATGCTCGACAGCATCTACGAGGATTCTTAGACATTTTCCGAGCATTCAAGATTCATGGGGTACACCAGGACGTATTGCAGCTGAGGCTATTTCCCTATTCACTGAGGGATAGAGCGAAACAATGGTTGAATAACCAGCCAGCCGGATCTTTTACTTCATGGGCGGAGCTCTGCAAGGACTTTCTAGACCGATTCAGCCCATCCAACGTCACTGATAGGCTACAGAATGAGATCACAGCCTTTAAACAAGGGATGACGAGCCGATGTACGAGGCAATGGAGCGGTACCAATAAATGCTGAACAACTGTCCGCTTCATGGTTTACTGGCTTGGACTCAGGTATCTATATTCTACAATGGGGTTAACTACCCAACTCAGATGTTGATAGATGCCTCGGTTAATGGCGTTAATTTACCTACTAAAATATCGCCCGTCTCCACCCAAGATCCCAGCATCACAATTCCATTTTTGTCTAAATTGCGGAGTAAGTGGGCTTCTAGGTGCGGTATTTCGTTAGTGATTCTTTCAGGACCTTGGCTTATCACAATTTACCTACTACGGCTTCTCACAATAGCTGCTAAAATCGATTACAAATACTCGATAGCTCGCCGAGGCGGCACAAGGCGGCCAACTACTATAAATGAGGTGGAAGCCTCCGAATCTGTTAATTCCCACCTCGACACTCTGACGGAGCTGGTGATGAAGATGGTGCAATCCCCAGGTAGGGTCCATGAAGTAAAAGTTGTTGAGCCCTTATGTGGCGAATGTGAGGCCAACCATGATTCCTCTGAATGCACTACATCTTCAAATTACATGGAAGGATATGAGAGGAATAGCAGGCCAACCCAGAACACATACAATCCTAACTGGAGAAACCATCCCAACTTCTCCTGGATCAACCCAAAAACAGCAGCAAATCCACAACAGCTACATCGAGGCTAACAGCAGACTCAGCAACCACAACACAATAATTCACTAGAAGCAACTCTGAATAACTTTATGAAACAAACTGGTGAATATATTGTTTATACAAATAAATTTATTAAAAAAAACTGAGTCTTTTAGGGACATGACAGAAATGAAAATGAATAACCAGGAGGCTGCTATTAAGAACCTGGAAACCCAATTTGGGGAGTTCACCGAAATCTACCACAACCGAACCATGTGAGCATCATCCAGCAGCCCGCCAGAAGCAGCCAAGCCCACTTTTGAACATTGCAAGGCCATAACTACAAGAAGTGGGAAGCAGTTGGATGAACCTAGGATGGTAGAATAGTGAGGAGCTCAGCCGAAACAAATAAGTAAGCCTGCCTCAGCAGCACCCATCATAGCCGCCCCAGCAGCAACACCTACTCCGGCCGCCCAACAGCAACACCTACTCCGGCCGCCCCAGCAGCAGAATATGAAAACAACCCTGACAAGGATGATCCTCCACGGACTAAGCCCCTAAACAAGGAGCAAATAGAGGACATCCGCCCACCATCACCATTCCCCCAGAAGCTTAAGAAACAATAGCAGGAACACCAATTCAGGAAATTCTTAGATATTCTAAAATAGGTGCATATTAACATACCTATGATAGAAGCTATACAAAGCATGCCCAACTACTCCAAGTATCTCAGAGATATAGTTTCTAAGAAGAGACAGATAAGGGAATTCGAGACAGTAGTTGTCCCTGAAGAATGCATGGCTATACTGCATAACAAGTTTGCCGCCCAAACAGACAGATCCGGGCAGCTTTATCATACCATGCAGGCTGGGCAGCAAGCATGAGACCAGAGCCCTGTCTGACTTGGGAGCCAGTATAAACATGAAGCCTAAGGCCGTCTTTGACAAACTAGGTATTGGGCCTGCCAAACCAACCTCTATAATGCCTAAACTTGTCGATCACTCATTCGTGCAACCAAAGGGAAAGATTGAAGACATACTGGTCAAAGTGGGTAGCCTAATTCTCCCCGTCGATTTCCTCATCTTGGATTGTGAGGTCGATGAGAAAGCCCCCATAATTCTCGGGCGACCCTTCTTGGCCACGAGAAGAACGCTAATAGTTGTGGAACTCGGGAACTTACAATGAGGGTAAAAGATCAAAGCATAAGGATGAATGTGCTACAACCCTCAGAGGAAGGAAAGGAATGCCTGGATGAAAGAGTTGCAAAGATAAGTGTGGAAATAGGCCAGGACAGCAGCTGCTATGGCAGAACTTGGGGGAGATTGAAGGACCCCATTACACAGAAACTGAAGGAACAAGGGGACCCCCCAGGAAGGGAGAAAAAGCTAAACCACCTCAGGAAGTGATTATGTCTGGGAGATGCACAAAATCAAAGGGCTCTTTAAAGGGGAAGAAATTCAAGAGTGAATTTGTTGAAATCCTTAGTGGGAAGCTAAGGTAGCGGATGTAGGTGCTTGTTAGAAGGTCAAACCACTATAAATCCTTGTGTCCATTGTCTAATTTTTTGCTTCTACAACTTCCACCCAAAATCAATCTTCTTCGACCTTGGCGAGCTAAATCAGTTGAAGAAAATCGAGCATATCAAGCCTAACAATTGTTTTATTTATTTATTTTAGTAATAAGTATTAGGTGAAATAAATGCATGGATGCAATGCAAATGATGCAAAAGACCAGTGGTATTCTAAAATAAAAGTGCACTTCATAGATCATAGAGTTTCAAGTACACATTATGAAAAATAAAGTAGTCTTCTATTATGCCGCCTTGAGACACTAGGGTGTTGGTGGCTCAACTCCTCCTGTTGGTGTTGCCTCTCTCTGAATATGGCAGAAAAAACTGTCTAATCTATTGGTATTGCTCTACCGCTTCATCCAGGAAATCTAATAAATGCTGCCCATCCTTCCCAGTTGGGAGGAATCTCAATCTCAAATCACTGGTATGAGTCTTCATCTCACGTGTGTTGGAGACAGCCTTCCAGATTTGCAGCAACAAATGATAAATATAGAATTGTCGTCCTAAGCACGCAACATCCACAACCTGCTTTGTGTCAGCTCACTGGATCTTTTCGTAGTCCCTATCACCAATAAGAGTATGAATATGGTCTTTATGTGCATGCAATTGCTTCTTTAGATCCTCAACACCGTAACGAAGCAGTTCAATCTCGACTCCTTTTGCCTCTTTCTCCTTTAGTTTCTCTTGAAGCTCTTGATTCTGATCTCGGTACTTTTTGAGGCTACGACGTGCATCTGAGTATCGATCTTCTAAATGTTGTTTTTCCTCAGCATGTCAATCTTCTTTCTCTTTTTGTTTTCAAGCCTCATGATGCCAGTCTTTTAGTTCCCTCTTCATTTCCTCTAGTTGTACCTTTTCTTTTTTCGAGGTCTTGGAGCCACTTGCTTGTTCCCTTTGTGCCTTCAAACAATTGTTTTCTTGGGTCAATTCTCACACATCCTTCAGGTGGATCTCTTGCTTTTTCATTAAGGTCTTTACCTCATTCTGATAACCTTCTCTATGAAATTATTCCGCAAGGAGCTTGCCTTCAAGTTCAGTTACTCTACCCCACAACTTCTCTTTTTCCTTCTCGAAGTCATGCTTGTAAATTTCCAACTCGGTCAACACGATGCCAAGCTGAGGATTATATGACGGGCTTACCAAAACTGGAACACCTATATTGTTGACCCTCTGTTTTCTTCAACTGGTATACTCGAGCACAACACCAGCAAACAGAGCCACCTTCATTCGGAATGTTTGTTTCCACTCTTTGGTCAACTCCATGAATGGTTTTGTGGAATTATCTTCTGTGTAAGAGAACTCCTCTTCACGAAGCCCATGTGTAACAGGGATGAACTATTGAGAACCATACTAGTGTTGTACGAGCAAATGGGCATACTGGTAGCTCCCTACAGGCGTATGAGAGGAACCCACTCTATCTTCCTGCAATTGTATATGACCGATATTGGATACATTCATAGGCTCTCCATGTAAGATCAGCATCGATGAGGTTCCTAAAGAAGGTCACCCACTGCTATCGCTTCCCATTTCGCGGCCATTGCTTCATGGTAACTTCTTTGATTGGGACCAAATCTCTGGATGTTGGATGTCTGCTTATCTTCTCATTGTCCCAAAAGTGGCTTCGTAACCATAGATAAAGAAGTTGTGAGCATCTAGTGAAGCACCCCTTTCCTTGAGTTCGGCAAAAGTTTACGAATCTGAAGGTTTCTGCCAGAATAGTTGGGACAAGATTCATATTCTTCTGGGGCAGTTAGTCCATCAGGGTTATTTCAATATGCCTTAAAACTTTAGAGAAGATCACTAACCCATAATTTACCAAGGCGATCAAATAAAGGACCCTTCCGTGCTTTACATCCTTCATGATCTGGGAGTATATGAATTCCCAGGTGAAGCAAGGGCTTTTGTTTTTTTCGGCAACATGGGTATCCACTTCCTTGACATTTATACCAGCAAGCTTGGCAAACTTCTTCCGATAACCAGAGTTCTTCTCCTTCTAGTATATTTTATCAGTCTTCTCTAACTCCAGGCGCAATAGGACCATGTATTCCTCAATGGTAGGAGTCATGTATTATTGATTAAAGAAGAAACAACGATAGGCCGGATCGCAGAATTCAATAGCCTCTAGAAACATGGATTCGCCTACCTCTACCCCAAGCAAAAGGGCTATATCTCCGACCTTTTGGTGAATATGGCTCGATCTTAGGTTTCCAGGCTCTCCCAAACAGTGATTAATCCTGAGAGATGATTATGAGGCAATCCCATGTGCACTTATTTAGGTAAATCGATGACGGTCTCCATCTTCACATCGCTATTCAAACAAGGGACTCTGGAAGTAGATAATGTGACCCAAACACTCATGATCTTTGACTGACTGATATTTCAGGGTACCAAATAGATCCAATGAGATGTATGCTCTATAGGATACAAAAAATGTTAGTACACGGTAATAACAAAATAAAATACAAGTATAAGATACATAAAGTAACAATAATAAATAGCAATAATACAGAAAATAAAACCTTTGGCTTCACGTGGCTTTAACGAGGCAGGCTTTCTAAAACGTACATTCATGCGGGTTTGGATCTAGAAAAACTTCTCGAACCCAATAATACAGAAAATAAAACCATTAGTGTACTTCACCCTAAATTTAATAGTTTGGCATGCTTGTTTACCATTAAAGAATAATGTAATGTATAATTAAATCTACTCATATATGGATTACATTTTGTTCAGACCTGACGAGTTTTTATTTGACTCAGTTTTATAAGGTCGATTTAAAAAAATGGGTTCAACTTTGTAGCTTGGATTTTATCATTAAATTCCAAACTATAAATTGTAATGAAATTTGTACTCCGTTTAGGGTGTAGAGTTTAGGTGTATTAGTTTAGAATTTAAGGGTCACAGTTAGGATTTAAAGGTTAGGGTTAGTGTGAAACCGATAAATTGATTTTGATATAACGAAATAATTTAAGGACTCAATTGAAAATGAGAAAACAAATTTTTAAGTCCTCAAACCTGTCTATATGTTTAAAGGACTCAATTGAAAATGAGAAAACTTTGTCAAAACTTTTCTAAATGTTCTTGAAGCAAAAACAGTGATTTTCGAGTCAACATTTCAGAACGGTCTTAGGCGTTCTGGAACACTTTTGAAACTGTGAACCTGTGTTTCGAAACAGTTTTGAAACTGTGAACCTCTATTTCGAAACAGGTTTCGAAACGGCTTAAGAACATCAAAACGGTTTGACCCATTTCGATACGATAGTATCGAAACGATCTCAAACGTTTCGAAACGACATTCAAACCTGATTTAAAAAATATGACTGTTGAAGTTTTTAACTGATTTTATACTTGTCATTAAGGTGTATTGAAACACTTCCAAGCCGTTTCGATATAGGCCTTGACAGTGGCCAAATGTTTCGAAACGAGTTTCGAAACGGGCTCTTAGCGTATCGAAACGATCGTGCCCGTTTCGGTACAATCTCTTTAATGCACCCCAACAACTCTTTCTTTTTTGGTCTGTTTCGAAACAGGATCGGGCGTTTCGAAACGGGCTCTTAGCGTATCGAAACGATCGTGCCCGTTTCGGTACAATCTCTTTAATGCACCCCAACAGCTCGATTGATGAATGCAACAACCCCAACGACTAGAATTCAATGAGAAGGTATAAAAGGGACCTCTAAAAGCTTCAACAACAACTATTAATCTCAAAGCAAACATCCAAACATCAAATTCAAGCAATTGAGCCTAAATCCCATTATTTCTTGTAAACCCCAATTGTGAGATTGTAATTTCCATTCCTATCCTTTCAAATTGGGTTGAGTGCTTGTAATTGGGCAACTTTGTGTATTGAGAGATACTTGTTTAGCCATCAACTTCTTTGTAATTATTGTATGAGGTTTTGGTCAAATTTTGGGTAGAAAATTTGACCGATATTTGTAACGGTTACCTCCTTAGCCTAGAAAAGGGGAAGAGCAATTAGTGGAATTATTGAAAATCCTTAGTTGTAACCCCCTTAACCCGGCCCAGACGGTTGACCCGAATTAAGAAAGTCACACGGGGAAAACCAAAGTCAACCTTGATTAACGACCCTTTTTTTTTCTTTTTAATCTTGTCTAGATGCACAATAACCTTAGATGTGATCATACAAACAGCATACTCAAAGATCACAATCATCAGAGATCAAACAGGGACCCAATTGAACAAATTACAACTTTAGGGACCAAATTGTAAATTCTGAAAACTTTAAGGACTTAACCAAATTTTAAGTTACCCACTTAAAATTAATCAGGTTTCATGCTTCTCATCCAAATTTCAGCTCAAACGGACATCCCAAACTCATACAATTGCATAAACAAGTTTCAGGACCAAAATGCAAACATTTTGAAACATTTAACCGCCCATGTCAGCCCCCAACGGTCACCCGTTCCGAAACAGGCAAAGCCCGTTTCGAAACTCGGGGCCGTTCCGCAACGCGTTCCGCAACGGGGGTCTGGCAGTGACCAAACCGTTTCGAAACGGTGTATACCGTTTCGGACGCCTGGGTTCATGCAAGGACCCCGTTTCGAAACGGTGCACACTGTTCCGAAACGCCTGCATAGATTGCAGCAAAATGGCATTCCAAAACATGCAATTAATCATTCAAACATGCTCCAAATGTTACCAAACTTTACCAGCATGCAATTCAACATATATATGACTTGAAGGCATCATCAAATCAACAATTTAACATCATATATGAAAAGCCCCAAATCTAAAGGCATTCTTCCTACACAAGCAACCACTTAAGCACAAACTTTCCAAACCAAACTCAATATAGCCAAAACATGTTTCAGCAACCACAACAACTTTAAAACATACTTGTCCGAACATATACGAACACAAATACATCAATCCGAGAGATTTTACCCCCATTGCCTTTATTAACTATAGCTATTCACCGAGACATACATCTCAATTGGAGTCCACCTTGAATCACTTGCTCCTTGCTGTCCAAACTTCAAGAATCTGCATTGATGGACAAAAAGGAGCGTAAGCACATAATGCTTAGTGAGGAATGCTCAAAACCAAAACACCATCAATGCAGCGGGTTACAAAACACTTTAAAACAACCCGATTTATCAAACCAAAACCATGTTTGAAAACTCCTTTACAACATCATGCTTAAACCATGCTTTGCACTTACATGAAACCAAACCTTAGCTTAGCAAACTAAGAAAACCCTCTCAATGTACAACTTGCAAGAACATCCATTTAAACATTTTATGCATAAACACCATATGCAAAGCTAAATTAAAACCTTGGAAAACACTTCCATTTCAAATTACTCATTCATAACCTTGAACATCACTTCAAGCAAGAAAACCCCTTTTAAACCATTATCCAAGCAATCCAACACATGCATTAACCATAGGCAACTCATGAGCCACAATATCATTATAACCACATGCCTTTTAAAACAAGTCCTAACTAGACTCCAATGCATTAAGGAGATTTCATGCACACATGCATCATTTATCAAATGATAATCAACACTTGTTCAACATAACAAGTAAACATGCATTCACTAGCATTAAACACCTTTCATGCAACCATGCATCTTTTCAAGCATCTCATGTTTCTTTATGATCAAGAACATTACATTGGCCTCCAAGTGATCAACCACATCCACTTTTCAACTCAACAACCCGATCGGATACGCGGATTCCGAGCGTTGTCCCTACGCTCCATACACCCTACCAATCCAAGGCCTCCCAAATGGACTTTTAAACACCATTTGACCTTACAAGCCTAAAGTTCCCATGTATGGACTTTTAAACACCATACAACCTTAGCTTTTCCCGAGGTTCCCATGCATGGACTTTTAAACACCATACAACCTCAACATGCACAAGGTCTCCTTGTATGGACTTTTAAACACCATACAACCTTTGCATAACCGATTGGTAGTTGTATAAATCACTAACGAGATCCGGGACACCCCACACAAGATCCACACATGGTCTTACACCGCCATTGTGATCTTAACAAGCACAAGGTTCTCACATATGGACTTTTAAACACCATATAACCTTTGCTCAACCAAGGTCCTCGAATGGGCAACACCTCCATTATGACCTTAACCATCTCGTTAGGATACTTGAAGGGAGCTTACCGGTCCACTCTTGACCACTCGACCTCCAAGGCGACTTAATTCACGGTGCACCCAATCCTATAGCCGGCTAACTATATCCGATCAACGAACCAAAAACCACTTTCACCACTTGCCAATATAACCATCTTACCATGATAATCCAATGATTCATATGCATAATCACAATGCAAAAACCATCATCACAATAGTCCAATGATTCACATGCATAACCAATATGCAAAAAGTAACATTTACCATCATCAATCCACTGTTTTAAAGCATCATACAAAGCCATAGATCAACATGCAACATCATGCATCAAAATCACAATTACCGTGTACAAAACCAAGGATCTCTTACCTTGAGCATCCTTCACAAATGGCTTCCAAAACCAGCATTAAACCATGCTTAAAGTATGCTTTCAAAACAGATTTAAACCATGCAAAACATATGCATCTCAATCATCAACCACAATAGCTTTTAAAACCAAACACAACACAATTCAAGAGCGAAAACCCAATCACTTACTCTTGAGCTTAGCAAAGTTGTTTAGACTTAAACTAAGCTCCCAAAACCTTCAAACCTTGGTTTAAAAGCTGAAAACCCAACTTCACTCACCGATAATCAAAACAAGGCTAGCCGACAAGCCTTCCAAGCATCCGAAAACCTTCCGCAACACCTTCAAAGCTCACGGATCAAACTCCCCTGTTTCAAGCACACAACAACAGAGGATTAATGCATCATTATGCATTAAAAACACCAGCAACAAGACTCAACTCGCTGCTCAACCCAAATCCAACAATTTGGCTACCAAACACAACCGAAATCACCTCCAAACACATCCAAAACTTAACCCAGCCAAGATCCATCACTTCTAACCATTTTTAAACATCAATTAACATCCAAAATGATCACAAACACATCCTTATACCTCCAGGTATAACAGATCACCAAAAACACTCCAAAAACAACTAAAAACTCAAGCCAAACTTAGGAAATTCAACCTATCCGGGATTGCATTGATTAAACCTCAACTTCTAATCAATTTAGCATTCATTTAACATCATTTTGACACTTCAAAACACTGCCCAAACAGATCACACGAAAATTTCACCAAAATCACCAAATCTTGCATTTTAAGCCAAAATCAAGATTTCAATTGAAAAGCCATTAACAAATCACAAATCAAGGATTGAGAACTTAGGAATTTCAGTAAAGAACTGATAGTTTAGAGGAGAAGGACGTTCTTACCTCCAAACTTGAATTTCTCCTTTTTAGAGCCAAAATGCTTGATGAAACAACTTGCAATTTGAGAGGTTTTGTAGATGAGATGATTAGGAATCAAAAGAGAGTTGAAATGTGTGATTTAGATGCCAAAATCAGAGAAGGAAATATGGAGAAATGTGTTTGGGTGGAGAGAAAATGAGAGAAAAGGAAAATTGAGAGAAAATGGAAAATTAGTTAGGAAATGGTTAAAATGATTTCCCTCCACATTTCATAAACTTAAAAAATCAGAATAAAGCCTTAAAATATCTTAGAAAAATCTGGAGAAATCCTTTTTGGAATAATAGCTCCTTAAAGATTCAAAGTTTCAATCCTTTATAAAACTGTCCCGCAACTTTCAAAAATTACATTTTGGTCACAAGCCAAAATGTCAACCTTCCGAACCTCATTTTCCAAAATTGATTTCACAGTTCACTTTTATATATTAAAAGATGATTTTAGAACATTTTTCCATATTTTTAATGCAACCCGAACTAGGCTTTCCTAAATTCACTCTTATATATTCGATCAGCACTTTGACCGAACCGGTCAACGCCCAAAACTTCTGAGCCCAAAACCGGGGCGTTACAACTCTCCCCCCTTAGGAAATTTCGTCCTCGAAATTTCAACCGGCGAAAAGAGAACCACAACCTTCTCAGAGCAACACATAAGGCAACACAAAAGCCTCAACCAACCCTGACTACTATCCACACAAAACCTCCACCAAATTCAACACCACCACATGCTGTTCACAAAATCCAAAACACTCAAAGATAGCCACAACTTATCCTTTCACAAAACCGGACTGTACACAGCCCCAACATCAACCTGAAGAACTTCAGCTCCTACAGCACACATCACTGTAACACACAACTCCCAAGACCTGTTTACACAGAGACAACAACCAATCCAACTCAGCCATTAAGCAAGCCTTTCTGCTTCTAAAACTCTTGCAAACTCCCAAACCTCTTCCAAGGATTTTCCCAACAAGAAGAAATCCTTAAACGTCAACTGGTTACTCAAACTCTTTAACAAAAGCTGATAATCCTTTAGACCTACCGCCAACATCACAATAACAGCTTACCAGGATTACTCACCCAAATTCCAAGAATTACATCATAACCCCAACTTGACTCCACCAGCCATTTCATACACCACCAGCTGACTACAAGAAATTCACATACCCACAACCAGCCAACCACTTCTCACAAGAACCCAAACAACCAACAAAAGCCTTCGATCCTTCATAATCCTTCCACTTCAAACTCCAACCATAACATTGCTTAACCAAAACACACATAACAGCTTCTGAACTCCTCAAAGGTTACTAAGAACCAACACAACCCTATCACAACAACTTAAAAACTAAGCTACCTCAGCACTTGGAAACACAACCTCAAAATTGCAACATCACTAGCACCAAGGAACTACCACTTCCTTTTAGCCACACAAACCACTTAACCGATATTAGCCTCAACCGGTACCCTTCACCACCAAACCACTAAACTCTCTAAGCAACAAACACTATCCTTCCACCACAGGCTATACCACTCTCACCATTGCTAGCAACTAGCCCCATACACTCCATTACTTCTAACTCTCACCCAGCACCAAAACAACCTCTAAAAACCCATCATCCAATCTAACCACCACACTAACATATTCAATTAGTTATTAGCGAGTGTGAACATCGTATGCATGATCACCTACATGCCCTATCAATGCCTGATGTACATGTATGCAAAACCTCTAATGTCATGCCACATGTATGCATGGACCAACATATATAATATAGCATATAACAATGACTTTAACTGTGCACGAATGCCAGTTCACACCCTCCAACAACATCCTCAAATCCGTCTAAGAAAAACCTCCCAACTCACTCCTAACTTATCTAACTCCATCATACCAACAACCACTAACCACAAGATACTCACTAAACCTTCTTCACACCAAAGATGTTCCCAAACAACTACCATTACCCCAAACATGCTAGCAACCAGACTAAACTTACCACGCAAGGAAAACCAACAGAAACCAAACTAAGGTAACTAGAGCAAAGATTACTTAACAAGGTTACCTGAAAACACAACACCTCTCTGAAGCTTCATCAGACGAGCTCTCTTCCTTGCGGAACCATCATCCTCCTGCGGCACAACTGCAACACCAGCTAACATACCAGGGTCAACATCAACTCCTTGCGGTAAGGAACCTTGGCTATTCCGAGCCAACATCAAACATTCACGTCTCATGTGATCAGCAGACCCACATTTCCAGCAATTCTCTTTTCCCAAACTCTTCACAACCTTCTGCTCTTTTTGCCACCTCCGAACCTTGCCTCGGCCGTGCCCACGACCTTTCAGAGACCCATTAGCTAACACCAAAGCTGACTTCACTCCAAGGGGACAATCACGCTTAACATGCATTTTGAAACCACAATTCCAGCAAACACCCATGCCCCAACAACCTCCAACATGGCGCCTTTCACAACGGTCACACACTGGTGGCTGGGCTTCCACTCCTTGCTCAAGCAACACTCGCTCCACAACAGCACTATCTTCACCTTGTTCAACCCTTGGAAATTCCCTTCCAAGATACCTTTCACAAAAAGCAGATACAAAGAAATCCCAATCAATATCAGGAATATGTGACGCCTCCGCCACGGATGCCCACCAGACACACGCATCCTCCAGCATCAAAGAAACAACACTCCCCAGCTTACAGGCATAATCACAGCCTTCCTGATCCAGGATCAAAACCACACTGGCCAACCAGGCCTCAAATGCCTCAGGTGTCGAACCATGATATTCCACATCACCCAAATCAAGCAAATGCTGCTTCGGCAAACTCACACATCCCACAGCCAGCTCATCCACTGACTTTACCTTTACCTCAGCCTGAGATGTTCCCAACACCTCCTGAACAACAGATGATGAACTCTTCATCACAGAACCAGCTTCTTTCCCTTGCCTTACCACCTCAACTCCAGGCACAGAAGACTGAAACAAAACACCTCTACAAAAGGGTGAATTCCATGCCTTAACAACCTGCCCCAAGGCAGCAACCATCTTACCCAACTGCCATTCTCCCATCATCTTTGCCATACAACTAACAACACAAACAATCACAACAAGCAAACAAACCAGTTAGACCAGCATTAAGCAAGGATTCAAACTCCAACTCCAAATAACACAATAGCTATATTAATAAGGCAATGGTTATCCTGAATCCTCCCCCTTTACATGACATAACAGTCAACACAACATGGATATCACAACATCAAGCATAACAACAACATACTTGATCATGCTTACATCAAACAGCATATCATCAACATAACATACTCATTACACTTCCATCATGCATAGCACCAGCTCACAGCATCAGCACATATCCACATAAACTCAACCAAGACTCATAACCATAAAGCATGCTTGAAACATCAGCAACATGCTCAGAAACATTAACAACACACTCAGAAACACCAGCAGCATATTCAGAAACACGTGTTTCAACCAACTTTCAACCATACATCAAGGTAAACAACAAGCACACATTACAACACCTTACCGCTTTCCCCAAGCATTCGCAACTCAGCTCTGATACCACCAAATGTAACCCCCTTAACCCGGCCCAGACGGTTGACCCGAATTAAGAAAGTCACACGGGGAAAACCAAAGTCAACCCGAAAGTCAACCTTGATTAACGACCCTTTTTTTTCTTTTTAATCTTGTCTAGATGCACAATAACCTTAGATGTGATCATACAAACAGCATACTCAAAGATCACAATCATCAGAGATCAAACAGGGACCCAATTGAACAAATTACAACTTTAGGGACCAAATTGTAAATTCTGAAAACTTTAAGGACTTAACCAAATTTTAAGTTACCCACATAAAATTAATCAGGTTTCATGCTTCTCATCCAAATTTCAGCTCAAACGGACATCCCAAACTTATACAATTGCATAAACAAGTTTCAGGACCAAAATGCAAACATTTTGAAACATTTAACCGCCCATGTCAGCCCCCAACGGTCACCCGTTCCGAAACAGGCAAAGCCCGTTTCGAAACTCGGGGCCGTTCCGCAACGCGTTCCGCAACGGGGGTCTGGCAGTGACCAAACCGTTTCGAAACGGTGCATACCGTTTCGGACGCCTGGGTTCATGCAAGGCACCCATTTCGAAACGGTGCACACTGTTCCGAAACGCCTGCACAGATTGCAGCAAAATGACATTCCAAAACATGCAATTAATCATTCAAACATGCTCCAAATGTTACCAAACTTTACCAGCATGCAATTCAACATATATATGACTTGAAGGCATCATCAAATCAACAATTTAACATCATATATGAAAAGCCCCAAATCTAAAGGCATTCTTCCTACACAAGCAACCACTTAAGCACAAACTTTCCAAACCAAACTCAATATAGCCAAAACATGTTTCAGCAACCACAACAACTTTAAAACATACTTGTCCGAACATATACGAACACAAATACATCAATCCGAGAGATTCTACCCCCATTGCCTTTATTAACTATAGCTATTCACCGAGACATACATCTCAATTGGAGTCCACCTTGAATCACTTGCTCCTTGCTGTCCAAACTTCAAGAATCTGCATTGATGGACAAAAAGGAGCGTAAGCACATAATGCTTAGTGAGGAATGCTCAAAACCAAAACACCATCAATGCAGCGGGTTACAAAACACTTTAAAACAACCCGATTTATCAAACCAAAACCATGTTTGAAAACTCCTTTACAACATCATGCTTAAACCATGCTTTGCACTTACATGAAACCAAACCTTAGCTTAGCAAACTAAGAAAACCCTCTCAATGTACAACTTGCAAGAACATCCATTTAAACATTTTATGCATAAACACCATATGCAAAGCTAAATTAAAACCTTGGAAAACACTTCCATTTCAAATTACTCATTCATAACCTTGAACATCACTTCAAGCAAGAAAACCCCTTTTAAACCATTATCCAAGCAATCCAACACATGCATTAACCATAGGCAACTCATGAGCCACAATATCATTATAACCACATGCCTTTTAAAACAAGTCCTAACTAGACTCCAATGCATTAAGGAGATTTCATGCACACATGCATCATTTATCAAATGATAATCAACACTTGTTCAACATAACAAGTAAACATGCATTCACTAGCATTAAACACCTTTCATGCAACCATGCATCTTTTCAAGCATCTCATGTTTCTTTATGATCAAGAACATTACATTGGCCTCCAAGTGATCAACCACATCCACTTTTCAACTCAACAACCCGATCGGATACGCGGATTCCGAGCGTTGTCCCTACGCTCCATACACCCTACCAATCCAAGGCCTCCCAAATGGACTTTTAAACACCATTTGACCTTACAAGCCTAAAGTTCCCATGTATGGACTTTTAAACACCATACAACCTTAGCTTTTCCCGAGGTTCCCATGCATGGACTTTTAAACACCATACAACCTCAACATGCACAAGGTCTCCTTGTATGGACTTTTAAACACCATACAACCTTTGCATAACCGATTGGTAGTTGTATAAATCACTAACGAGATCCGGGACACCCCACACAAGATCCACACATGGTCTTACACCGCCATTGTGATCTTAACAAGCACAAGGTTCTCACATATGGACTTTTAAACACCATATAACCTTTGCTCAACCAAGGTCCTCGAATGGGCAACACCTCCATTATGACCTTAACCATCTCGTTAGGATACTTGAAGGGAGCTTACCGGTCCACTCTTGACCACTCGACCTCCAAGGCGACTTAATTCACGGTGCACCCAATCCTATAGCCGGCTAACTATATCCGATCAACGAACCAAAAACCACTTTCACCACTTGCCAATATAACCATCTTACCATGATAATCCAATGATTCATATGCATAATCACAATGCAAAAACCATCATCACAATAGTCCAATGATTCACATGCATAACCAATATGCAAAAAGTAACATTTACCATCATCAATCCACTGTTTTAAAGCATCATACAAAGCCATAGATCAACATGCAACATCATGCATCAAAACCACAATTACCGTGTACAAAACCAAGGATCTCTTACCTTGAGCATCCTTCACAAATGGCTTCCAAAACCAGCATTAAACCATGCTTAAAGTATGCTTTCAAAACAGATTTAAACCATGCAAAACATATGCATCTCAATCATCAACCACAATAGCTTTTAAAACCAAACACAACACAATTCAAGAGCGAAAACCCAATCACTTACTCTTGAGCTTAGCAAAGTTGTTTAGACTTAAACTAAGCTCCCAAAACCTTCAAACCTTGGTTTAAAAGCTGAAAACCCAACTTCACTCACCGATACTCAAAACAAGGCTAGCCGACAAGCCTTCCAAGCATCCGAAAACCTTCCGCAACACCTTCAAAGCTCACGGATCAAACTCCCCTGTTTCAAGCACACAACAACAGAGGATTAATGCATCATTATGCATTAAAAACACCAGCAACAAGACTCAACTCGCTGCTCAACCCAAATCCAACAATTTGGCTACCAAACACAACCGAAATCACCTCCAAACACTTCCAAAACTTAACCCAGCCAAGATCCATCACTTCTAACCATTTTTAAACATCAATTAACATCCAAAATGATCACAAACACATCCTTATACCTCCAGGTATAACAGATCACCAAAAACACTCCAAAAACAACCAAAAACTCAAGCCAAACTTAGGAAATTCAACCTATCCGGGATTGCATTGATTAAACCTCAACTTCTAATCAATTTAGCATTCATTTAACATCAATTTGACACTTCAAAACACTGCCCAAACAGATCACACGAAAATTTCACCAAAATCACCAAATCTTGCATTTTAAGCCAAAATCAAGATTTCAATTGAAAAGCCATTAACAAATCACAAATCAAGGATTGAGAACTTAGGAATTTCAGTAAAGAACTGATAGTTTAGAGGAGAAGGACGTTCTTACCTCCAAACTTGAATTTCTCCTTTTTAGAGCCAAAATGCTTGATGAAACAACTTGCAATTTGAGAGGTTTTGTAGATGAGATGATTAGGAATCAAAAGAGAGTTGAAATGTGTGATTTAGATGCCAAAATCAGAGAAGGAAATCTGGAGAAATGTGTTTGGGTGGAGAGAAAATGAGAGAAAAGGAAAATTGAGAGAAAATGGAAAATTAGTTAGGAAATGGTTAAAATGATTTCCCTCCACATTTCATAAACTTAAAAAATCAGAATAAAGCCTTAAAATATCTTAGAAAAATCTGGAGAAATCCTTTTTGGAATAATAGCTCCTTAAAGATTCAAAGTTTCAATCCTTTATAAAACTGTCCCGCAACTTTCAAAAATTACATTTTGGTCACAAGCCAAAATGTCAACCTTCCGAACCTCATTTTCCAAAATTGATTTCACAGTTCACTTTTATATATTAAAATATGATTTTAGAACATTTTTCCATATTTTTAATGCAACCCGAACTAGGCTTTCCTAAATTCACTCTTATATATTCGATCAGCACTTTGACCGAACCGGTCAACGCCCAAAACTTCTGAGCCCAAAACCGGGGCGTTACAACTCTCCCCCCTTAGGAAATTTTGTCCTCGAAATTTCAACCGGCGAAAAGAGAACCACAACCTTCTCAAAGCAACACATAAGGCAACACAAAAGCCTCAACCAACACTGACTACTATCCACACAAAACCTCCACCAAATTCAACACCACCACATGCTGTTCACAAAATCCAAAACACTCAAAGATAGCCACAACTTATCCTTTCACAAAACCGGACTGTACACAGCCCCAACATCAACCTGAAGAACTTCAGCTCCTACAGCACACATCACTGTAACACACAACTCCCAAGACCTGTTTACACAGAGACAACAACCAATCCAACTCAGCCATTAAGCAAGCCTTTCTGCTTCTAAAACTCTTGCAAACTCCCAAACCTCTTCCAAGGATTTTCCCAACAAGCAGAAATCCTTAAACGTCAACTGGTTACTCAAACTCTTTAACAAAAGCTGATAATCCTTTAGACCTACCGCCAACATCACCATAACAGCTTACCAGGATTACTCACCCAAATTCCAAGAATTACATCATAACCCCAACTTGACTCCACCAGCCATTTCATACACCACCAGCTGACTACAAGAAATTCACATACCCACAACCAGCCAACCACTTCTCACAAGAACCCAAACAACCAACAAAAGCCTTCGATCCTTCATAATCCTTCCACTTCAAACTCCAACCATAACATTGCTTAACCAAAACACACATAACAGCTTCTGAACTCCTCAAAGGTTACTAAGAACCAACACAACCCTATCACAACAACTTAAAAACTAAGCTACCTCAGCACTTGGAAACACAACCTCAAAATTGCAACATCACTAGCACCAAGGAACTACCACTTCCTTTTAGCCACACAAACCACTTAACCGATATTAGCCTCAACCGGTACCCTTCACCACCAAACCACTAAACTCTCTAAGAAACAAACACTATCCTTCCACCACAGGCTATACCACTCTCACCATTGCTAGCAACTAGCCCCATATACTCCATTACTTCTAACTCTCACCCAGCACCAAAACAACCTCTAAAAACCCATCATCCAATCTAACCACCACACTAACAGATTCAATTAGTTATTAGCGAGTGTGAACATCGTATGCATGATCACCTACATGCCCTATCAATGCCTGATGTACATGTATTCAAAACCTCTAATGTCATGCCACATGTATGCATGGACCAACATATATAATATAGCATATAACAATGACTTTAACTGTGCACGAATGCCAGTTCACACCCTCCAACAACATCCTCAAATCCGTCTAAGAAAAACCTCCCAACTCACTCCTAACTTATCTAACTCCATCATACCAACAACCACTAACCACAAGATACTCACTAAACCTTCTTCACACCAAAGATGTTCCCAAACAACTACCATTACCCCAAACATGCTAGCAACCAGACTAAACTTACCACGCAAGGAAAACAACCAGAAACCAAACTAAGGTAACTAGAGCAAAGATTACTTAACAAGGTTACCTGAAAACACAACACCTCTCTGAAGCTTCATCAGACGAGCTCTCTTCCTTGCGGAACCATCATCCTCCTGCGGCACAACTGCAGCACCAGCTAACATACCAGGGTCAACATCAACTCCTTGCGGTAAGGAACCTTGGCTATTCCGAGCCAACATCAAACATTCACGTCTCATGTGATCAGCAGACCCACATTTCCAGCAATTCTCTTTTCCCAAACTCTTCACAACCTTCTGCTCTTTTTGCCACCTCCGAACCTTGCCTCGGCCGTGCCCACGACCTTTCAGAGACCCATTAGCTAACACCAAAGCTGACTTCACTCCAAGGGGACAATCACGCTTAACATGCATTTTGAAACCACAATTCCAGCAAACACCCATGCCCCAACAACCTCCAACATGGCGCCTTTCACAACGGTCACACACTGGTGGCTGGGCTTCCACTCCTTGCTCAAGCAACACTCGCTCCACAACAGCACTATCTTCACCTTGTTCAACCCTTGGAAATTCCCTTCCAAGATACCTTTCACAAAAAGCAGATACAAAGAAATCCCAATCAATATCAGGAATATGTGACGCCTCCGCCACGGATGCCCACCAGACACACGCATCCTCCAGCATCAAAGAAACAACACTCCCCAGCTTACAGGCATAATCACAGCCTTCCTGATCCAGGATCAAAACCACACTGGCCAACCAGGCCTCAAATGCCTCAGGTGTCGAACCATGATATTCCACAGCACCCAAATCAAGCAAATGCTGCTTCGGCAAACTCACACATCCCACAGCCAGCTCATCCACTGACTTTACCTTTACCTCAGCCTGAGATGTTCCCAACACCTCCTGAACAACAGATGATGAACTCTTCATCACAGAACCAGCTTCTTTCCCTTGCCTTACCACCTCAACTCCAGGCACAGAAGACTGAAACAAAACACCTCTACAAAAGGGTGAATTCCATGCCTTAACAACCTGCCCCAAGGCAGCAACCATCTTACCCAACTGCCATTCTCCCATCATCTTTGCCATACAACTAACAACACAAACAATCACAACAAGCAAACAAACCAGTTAGACCAACATTAAGCAAGGATTCAAACTCCAACTCCAAATAACACAATAGCTATATTAATAAGGCAATGGTTATCCCGAATCCTCCCCCTTTACATGACATAACAGTCAACACAACATGGATATCACAACATCAAGCATAACAACAACATACTTGATCATGCTTACATCAAACAGCATATCATCAACATAACATACTCATTACACTTCCATCATGCATAGCACCAGCTCACAGCATCAGCACATATCCACATAAACTCAACCAAGACTCATAACCATAAAGCATGCTTGAAACATCAGCAACATGCTCAGAAACATTAACAACACACTCAGAAACACCAGCAGCATATTCAGAAACACGTGTTTCAACCAACTTTCAACCATACATCAAGATAAACAACAAGCACACATTACAACAACTTACCGCTTTCCCCAAGCATTCGCAACTCAGCTCTGATACCACCAAATGTAACCCCCTTAACCCGGCCCAGACGGTTGACCCGAATTAAGAAAGTCACACGGGGAAAACCAAAGTCAACCCGAAAGTCAACCTTGATTAACGACCCTTTTTTTTCTTTTTAATCTTGTCTAGATGCACAATAACCTTAGATGTGATCATACAAACAGCATACTCAAAGATCACAATCATCAGAGATCAAACAGGGACCCAATTGAACAAATTACAACTTTAGGGACCAAATTGTAAATTCTGAAAACTTTAAGGACTTAACCAAATTTTAAGTTACCCACTTAAAATTAATCAGGTTTCATGCTTCTCATCCAAATTTCAGCTCAAACGGACATCCCAAACTCATACAATTGCATAAACAAGTTTCAGGACCAAAATGCAAACATTTTGAAACATTTAACCGCCCATGTCAGCCCCCAACGGTCACCCGTTCCGAAACAGGCAAAGCCCGTTTCGAAACTCGGGGCCGTTCCGCAACGCGTTCCGCAACGGGGGTCTGGCAGTGACCAAACCGTTTCGAAACGGTGCATACCGTTTCGGACGCCTGGGTTCATGCAAGGCACCCGTTTCGAAACGGTGCACACTGTTCCGAAACGCCTGCACAGATTGCAGAAAATGGCATTCCAAAACATGCAATTAATCATTCAAACATGCTCCAAATGTTACCAAACTTTACCAGCATGCAATTCAACGTATATATGACTTGAAGGCATCATCAAATCAACAATTTAACAACATATATGAAAAGCCCCAAATCTAAAGGCATTCTTCCTACACAAGCAACCACTTAAGCACAAACTTTCCAAACCAAACTCAATATAGCCAAAACATGTTTCAGCAACCACAACAACTTTAAAACATACTTGTCCGAACATATACGAACACAAATACATCAATCCGAGAGATTCTACCCCCATTGCCTTTATTAACTATAGCTATTCACCGAGACATACATCTCAATTGGAGTCCACCTTGAATCACTTGCTCCTTGCTGTCCAAACTTCAAGAATCTGCATTGATGGACAAAAAGGAGCGTAAGCACATAATGCTTAGTGAGGAATGCTCAAAACCAAAACACCATCAATGCAGCGGGTTACAAAACACTTTAAAACAACCCGATTTATCAAACCAAAACCATGTTTGAAAACTCCTTTACAACATCATGCTTAAACCATGCTTTGCACTTACATGAAACCAAACCTTAGCTTAGCAAACTAAGAAAACCCTCTCAATGTACAACTTGCAAGAACATCCATTTAAACATTTTATGCATAAACACCATATGCAAAGCTAAATTAAAACCTTGGAAAACACTTCCATTTCAAATTACTCATTCATAACCTTGAACATCACTTCAAGCAAGAAAACCCCTTTTAAACCATTATCCAAGCAATCCAACACATGCATTAACCATAGGCAACTCATGAGCCACAATATCATTATAACCACATGCCTTTTAAAACAAGTCCTAACTAGACTCCAATGCATTAAGGAGATTTCATGCACACATGCATCATTTATCAAATGATAATCAACACTTGTTCAACATAACAAGTAAACATGCATTCACTAGCATTAAACACCTTTCATGTAACCATGCATCTTTTCAAGCATCTCATGTTTCTTTATGATCAAGAACATTACATTGGCCTCCAAGTGATCAACCACATCCACTTTTCAACTCAACAACCCGATCGGATACGCGGATTCCGAGCGTTGTCCCTACGCTCCATACACCCTACCAATCCAAGGCCTCCCAAATGGACTTTTAAACACCATTTGACCTTACAAGCCTAAAGTTCCCATGTATGGACTTTTAAACACCATACAACCTTAGCTTTTCCCGAGGTTCCCATGCATGGACTTTTAAACACCATACAACCTCAACATGCACAAGGTCTCCTTGTATGGACTTTTAAACACCATACAACCTTTGCATAACCGATTGGTACTTGTATAAATCACTAACGAGATCCGGGACACCCCACACAAGATCCACACATGGTCTTACACCGCCATTGTGATCTTAACAAGCACAAGGTTCTCACATATGGACTTTTAAACACCATATAACCTTTGCTCAACCAAGGTCCTCGAATGGGCAACACCTCCATTATGACCTTAACCATCTCGTTAGGATACTTGAAGGGAGCTTACCGGTCCACTCTTGACCACTCGACCTCCAAGGCGACTTAATTCACGGTGCACTCAATCCTATAGCCGGCTAACTATATCCGATCAACGAACCAAAAACCACTTTCACCACTTGCCAATATAACCATCTTACCATGATAATCCAATGATTCATATGCATAATCACAATGCAAAAACCATCATCACAATAGTCCAATGATTCACATGCATAACCAATATGCAAAAAGTAACATTTACCATCATCAATCCACTGTTTTAAAGCATCATACAAAGCCATAGATCAACATGCAACATCATGCATCAAAATCACAATTACCGTGTACAAAACCAAGGATCTCTTACCTTGAGCATCCTTCACAAATGGCTTCCAAAACCAGCATTAAACCATGCTTAAAGTATGCTTTCAAAACAGATTTAAACCATGCAAAACATATGCATCTCAATCATCAACCACAATAGCTTTTAAAACCAAACACAACACAATTCAAGAGCGAAAACCCAATCACTTACTCTTGAGCTTAGCAAAGTTGTTTAGACTTAAACTAAGCTCCCAAAACCTTCAAACCTTGGTTTAAAAGCTGAAAACCCAACTTCACTCACCGATACTCAAAACAAGGCTAGCCGACAAGCCTTCCAAGCATCCGAAAACCTTCCGCAACACCTTCAAAGCTCACGGATCAAACTCCCCTGTTTCAAGCACACAACAACAGAGGATTAATGCATCATTATGCATTAAAAACACCAGCAACAAGACTCAACTCGCTGCTCAACCCAAATCCAACAATTTGGCTACCAAACACAACCGAAATCACCTCCAAACACTTCCAAAACTTAACCCAGCCAAGATCCATCACTTCTAACCATTTTTAAACATCAATTAACATCCAAAATGATCACAAACACATCCTTATACCTCCAGGTATAACAGATCACCAAAAACACTCCAAAAACAACCAAAAACTCAAGCCAAACTTAGGAAATTCAACCTATCCGGGATTGCATTGATTAAACCTCAACTTCTAATCAATTTAGCATTCATTTAACATCAATTTGACACTTCAAAACACTGCCCAAACAGATCACACGAAAATTTCACCAAAATCACCAAATCTTGCATTTTAAGCCAAAATCAAGATTTCAATTGAAAAGCCATTAACAAATCACAAATCAAGGATTGAGAACTTAGGAATTTCAGTAAAGAACTGATAGTTTAGAGGAGAAGGACGTTCTTACCTCCAAACTTGAATTTCTCCTTTTTAGAGCCAAAATGCTTGATGAAACAACTTGCAATTTGAGAGGTTTTGTAGATGAGATGATTAGGAATCAAAAGAGAGTTGAAATGTGTGATTTAGATGCCAAAATCAGAGAAGGAAATCTGGAGAAATGTGTTTGGGTGGAGAGAAAATGAGAGAAAAGGAAAATTGAGAGAAAATGGAAAATTAGTTAGGAAATGGTTAAAATGATTTCCCTCCACATTTCATAAACTTAAAAAATCAGAATAAAGCCTTAAAATATCTTAGAAAAATCTGGAGAAATCCTTTTTGGAATAATAGCTCCTTAAAGATTCAAAGTTTCAATCCTTTATAAAACTGTCCCGCAACTTTCAAAAATTACATTTTGGTCACAAGCCAAAATGTCAACCTTCCGAACCTCATTTTCCAAAATTGATTTCACAGTTCACTTTTATATATTAAAAGATGATTTTAGAACATTTTTCCATATTTTTAATGCAACCCGAACTAGGCTTTCCTAAATTCACTCTTATATATTCGATCAGCACTTTGACCGAACCGGTCAACGCCCAAAACTTCTGAGCCCAAAACCGGGGCGTTACAACTCTCCCCCCCTTAGGAAATTTCGTCCTCGAAATTTCAACCGGCGAAAAGAGAACCACAACCTTCTCAAAGCAACACATAAGGCAACACAAAAGCCTCAACCAACACTGACTACTATCCACACAAAACCTCCACCAAATTCAACACCACCACATGCTGTTCACAAAATCCAAAACACTCAAAGATAGCCACAACTTATCCTTTCACAAAACCGGACTGTACACAGCCCCAACATCAACCTGAAGAACTTCAGTTCCTACAGCACACATCACTGTAACACACAACTCCCAAGACCTGTTTACACAGAGACAACAACCAATCCAACTCAGCCATTAAGCAAGCCTTTCTGCTTCTAAAACTCTTGCAAACTCCCAAACCTCTTCCAAGGATTTTCCCAACAAGCAGAAATCCTTAAACGTCAACTGGTTACTCAAACTCTTTAACAAAAGCTGATAATCCTTTAGACCTACCGCCAACATCACCATAACAGCTTACCAGGATTACTCACCCAAATTCCAAGAATTACATCATAACCCCAACTTGACTCCACCAGCCGTTTCATACACCACCAGCTGACTACAAGAAATTCACATACCCACAACCAGCCAACCACTTCTCACAAGAACCCAAACAACCAACAAAAGCCTTCGATCCTTCATAATCCTTCCACTTCAAACTCCAACCATAACATTGCTTAACCAAAACACACATAACAGCTTCTGAACTCCTCAAAGGTTACTAAGAACCAACACAACCCTATCACAACAACTTAAAAACTAAGCTACCTCAGCACTTGGAAACACAACCTCAAAATTGCAATATCACTAGCACCAAGGAACTACCACTTCCTTTTAGCCACACAAACCACTTAACCGATATTAGCCTCAACCGGTACCCTTCACCACCAAACCACTAAACTCTCTAAGCAACAAACACTATCCTTCCACCACAAAACCACCATTCTTCAATGGTGACAACTATCCATTTTGGAAGAACCGGATGCGTCTCTTCATCAAATCCAACGACTACCTTGTTTGGGATGTCATTGAAGATGGCCCCTATATTCCTTTGAAGAGGGATGATGAAGGAAAGTTGGTTCTAAAGATGAAGATTGAGATGAGAGGAAGAAGATCCAAATAAATGTCAAGGCTCTTCACATGCTCTTTTGTTCTTTTGGTCCCGACATCTACTCCAAAGTCTCCTTCATTGAAAGTGCCAAGGAAATATGGGATACTCTAGAGACCATATATGAAGGAACCAATGATGTGAAGGAGACCAAGATTGGAATTCTCAATCTTAGTTATAAGAATTTCAAGATGGAGCCTGACGAAACGGTGTCCAAGATGTTCGATCGCTTCTCAACCATCGTCAACGGGCTTAAGGGGTTTGGAGAGACAATCCCGGAAGACAAACTTGTCCGGAAGCTATTCTACTCACTTCCCGAATCTTGGGATGGGAAGAGAACCGCCATCATCGTAGCCAAAAACTTGAAGACTCTAAAACTTGATGAGCTAGTTGGTTATCTCCTTACTCATTAAATAATGAAGTAACGAAGGGAAGATGAAAAGAAGAAGGAAGAGAAAAGAGTGGAGTAGCTAGAGGTAGAAAAGAAGAAGAAAATGGGAGTGGCTCTCAAAGCTTCATTAAACGAGGATATCACTTCTAGTGAGGAGGATGATTTAGAAGAATTGGCTATGATAGCCAAAAGATTCTCACGATTCATAAGGTCCAAACGAGGAATGAAGATTCAAAGAAAGATGGACTTCAAGGGTAAAAAAAAAGAGAAGGATCAAATCATTTGCTATGAGTGCAAAAAGCCCGGTCACATTCTTTCGTAGTGCCCTCAACTGAAGAAGAAGGGCTTTGAGAAGAAGAAGAAGAAGCTCAAAGCCAAGCTTGCTACTTGGAGTGATAAGGAGTCATCCGAGGATGACGAACAAGAAGTGTCCAACCTTTGCCTCATGGCACTTGAGGAAGATTTCTCCATGGTAACCTCTAACTCATCATCTTTTGACTTTACATTTGGTGAATTACATGATGCATATGATGAGTTGCAAGAGTTTTATGATGAGTTAGTTGAGAAATACAAAGAGTCGGTCATTAGGAATAAGAAAATTATTTCAAAATTAAATGATAAAAATGACTCACTTTCTCAAGCTAACTTAAAATTTGAGAAAAGGATTTTAGGTTTGAAAGATGAACTTAAATTCTTCCAAGTTGAAAATGTAGACCTAAATAATCTTCTTTCTCAATGCAATAGTGAACACCAAAAGGTGTTAGATGAGCTTAACAAGCTCAAAGAGTCTTTTAAAAATGTTGGTAATATGAGGCATGAAAAAGGTGAATCATCTAAAACAAACCAACCTAGGAAAAAGTCTAATAACTGCAAACAAAGTAGCTTCCCTAGACATAATAGAACTAAAAAGATTAAGAGTGTATGGGTTCCTAAGGAACTTGTCAATTCTAATAACTTTTTTGCTATGTCACATTGGATTCCTAAGGGAACCAAGCTTTTGGGAGCTAACACACGTGGACCCAAAATAATTTGGGTACCAAAAACAAAAGTTTAATATCTTTGTTTGTAGGGGGAGCATTGCTACAAGGCCAAAGCACAAAGTCAAAATTCTTGGTACCTTGATAGTGGATGTTCGGGGCATATGACCGGAGACAAGAGTAGATTCATGGACTTAAAGCCAAAAAGTGGAGGAGTAGTGACATTTGGTGACAACTCCAAAGGCCACATCAAAGGTATTGGCTCCATAGGTCGATGGTCTTAAACATAATTTGTTGAGCATAAGCAAACTATGTGATAACAGATTTAATGTCTTATTTGATAAAAATGGGTGTAAAATTGTTGACATTAAATGAAATAATATTATGCTCATAGATCATCGCATAGGTAACATTTACATGGTGCATTTAGATGACATACATACATCCCATGCATGTTTAGTAGCTCAAAATGAAAATGATGCATGGCTATGGCATAGGAAACTAGGACATGCTAGCGCTAGTGTTTTAGAAAAATTAGTTTCCCTAGATCTAGTTAGAGGTTTACCCAAAATTAAGTTCTCAAATGATAAATTTTGTGATGCATGCTCTAAGGGTAAACAACATAAGTCATCCTTTAAATCCATTAATGGTGTTTCTACAAGTAGGTGTTTACAACTTATTCATATGGATTTATTTGGGCCTATTAGGACTATGAGCTTGGGTGGTAAATCTTATGCATTTGTTCTTGTTGATGATTTTTCTAGATTTACTTGGGTTCTATTTTTAAGTACTAAAGATGAGGCTTTAGAAAAATTCATCACATTTTCAAAATTAACCCAAAATGATCTTGAACTTAGAATTTCTCATATTAGAAGTGATCATGGAACCGAGTTTCAAAATTTAGGGTTTGAAGAGTTTTTAAATTAAAATGGTATTAGCCACAATTTTTGGCTCCTCGAACTCCTCAACAAAATGGGGTAGTTGAGAGGAAAAATAGAACTTTACAAGAAATGGCTAGAACCATGCTTTGTGAAAACAATTTACCTAAATATTTTTTGGGCGGAAGCCACAAACACCGCTTGCTACATTGTAAACCGGGTAATGATTAGGCCAATTTTAAAGAAAACACCATATGAGATTTTAAAATCTAAAAAGCCTAACATTAGCTATTTTCATCCATTTGGTTGTAAGTGTTTTGTTTTAAATAATGGAAAAGATAACTTAGGTAAATTTGATGCAAAAAGTGATGAAGCTATTTTCATAGGATACTCCTTAAACTCTAAAGCCTATCGTGTATTTAACAAGAGAACTTTAGTAGTAGAAGAATCTATACATGTTGTATTCAATGATAACTTCCTTCCAAGGAAGGATTCTTGTGATGATGATGATGTAGGAATCATTAATGCCTTTGATGGAGGACAAACTTCAAAGGAGGATGAGATTCCAACAAAAGAAGAGGATACACACACTACAACAATATAGACTTATAGTGACAAATTGACAGTGACTAGGAGTAATTTTGTCACAAATATTAAACTTTTGTGACAAATTTTTTGTGCGACACTATTAGTATTAATAATTGTGATGAATTTTAATTTGGTCACTATTATAGTAGTAATTGTGACGAATATATTTTTCACAATTAAATTATCACTATAAGTCTATAATTGTGACACAAATTTTATTGTCACTAAAACTTTGACTCATGATAGTGATGATATATAAAGTGGTCACTATTATTTGATATTTATTGTGACAATAAAATTGTTTGTCACTTAAAATTTTAGTTTTTGTTGCGATAAATTTTGTCATTAACGACAAATTAGATGTTGTCATAATAATAAATTTATTTTTATTATAATAGTAATAATAACTATTATAAAAAAATTGAAGTTACCATAAATTAGTTTGTCAAAAGGTAAAATAATTCTATTAGTCTCTATATTATGTGTAAATTGTTGTTTTAGTCATTCTATTTTGATCAATTTTAGTCCCTATATTTTTCAAATTTTAAAATTTTAATCCTAATCACAATGGGACAACGACAATATGAATAAATTACAATGACTAAAACTGATGAAATAAATAAAACAAAAAATCAAATATACAACTTATGTATAACAAATGGGCTAAAAACAAAATTTTACTTAACATATTTGAAGACTACCATTCATGTCAAGATCGAAATTTCAAAACTTAAAAAGTACAAAAACTTAAAGTGACCAAATTAAAGTAAAAAGACTAATATAGAATCTTGGCATAATATGTGATAGCAAATTTTACCTTGTGAAAAATTTTACACTTGATATTTGTTTTTAACTTTGCTTGTGCAGTTAAAATTTGCATTTTTAGTATACTATATAATTATCACAAAAAGGATAATTCAATCAATAATTTGAATTAATTTAATTTATGCAATTAATTAAAATATAATATTTAATATTTTAGGTGTAAATATTAACATTCGTATGTTTACATTTTAAAACCAACTTAATTATTTTTATATTTTTTCTTCAACAAACGTATTTCGTATAAGAAACCATAGACAATTAATTAAATTATTATTATATTAATTAGTTTATAATTAATATATACTTTTAAAATAAATAAAAATAATTTCAATTACAATTTAACCTAAATAATATTTTTATTTCAAAATAATATTAAATTTCTTACCTAGCCTAGTGGATAGACATTGCACTCTCCCCCTAAAGGTCCCAGATTCGATCCTCCATGAAGCCATGCATTGTATTTGTTTATTAAAATTTGAAAATTAAAATTTCAATGGCCAAATGAAATGCTAAAAGTGATGTTTGACTATAAAGCAAAAGACTCATTAAATTTCAGGGACATAAATAAGATGTTTACAACTAAAAATATAATTAATTTTTTATTATTGAAAGTGCAACATATTTTCGACACTATTTCAATATGTATTTGTAATAAAAAAATTTCACTAATAAAAATAAAATTAGTGTCTAAATTTTAGTCACTATTATTAATCTTTTGTGTCAAAAAATGTTGTCATAAAAATATAACTAATTGTGACGAAATGCATAAAAGTTGTCACTAATATAATAGTGACGGAGTTATTAGTGACGACTGGTGACGACTTACAAAAATAGTCACTAAAAATTTCAGTGACTAAATTTAATACTTTTAGTGACCATTTTCAATGTCACTAAAAATACATTTTCTTGTAGTGACAAGATCCACCTCTCGAAGCCTTGAAGGACTTGGATCTTGAGGAAAAGGAAGTGAGCTACCCAAGGGAGTTCAACTATGTCAAATGTGATGAAATCTTGGGTGATCCATCCAAGGGGGTAACCACTAGATCTTCTCTTAAACTTATGAACCATGTTGCATTTATCTCATGCATAGAGCCTAAAAATATCAAAGAATCATTAAAAGATGATTTTTGGATTTTGGCCATGCAAGAGGAATTAAATCAATTTGAGAGAAGTAATGTTTGGACATTAGTTGATAGGCCTAGTAATCAATCTACTATAGTAACTAAATGGGTCTTTAGGAACAAACTAGATGAGAGTGGTAACATTGTGAGAAATAAAGCTAGATTAGTAGTACAAGGTTACACTCAAGAAGAGGGAATTGATTTTGATGAAACCTATGCTCCCGTAGCTAGAATGGAAGCCATTAGGATGTTGCTTGCATATGCATGTTATCATGATTTCAAGCTTTTTCAAATGGATGTTAAAAACACATTTTTAAATGGTTTTATAAATGAGGAAGTGTATGTGGAACAACCACCGGGTTTTGAAGACTCAAAATTTCCAAATCATGTTTTCAAACTTACTAAATCACTTTATGGTTTAAAACAAGGTTTTGAAAAAGGTAAGGTGGACACTACACTTTTCATAAAAAGGTATAAAAATGACATATTAGTAGTACAAATTTATGTTGATGATATTATTTTTGGATCTACTAACGTATGTCATTGCAAAGAGTTTGCTAAGTTAATGCAAGGTGAATTCGAGATGAGTATGATGGGGGATCTCTCATTCTTTTTGGGACTCCAAATCAAGCAAAGGAAGGATGACACCTTCATCAATCAAGCAAAATACATCAAGGATATGCTCAAGAAGTTTGGTTTGGAGAATGCAAATGCTCAAGCCACACCTATGAGCTCATCTACAAAGCTTGACAAAGATGAAGGAGGTAAGTGTGTTGACTCTAAGCTTTACCGCTCTATGATTGGATCATTGCTTTACCTTACCGCAAGTAGACTGGATATCTTGTTTAGTGTTTGCTTGTGTGCTAGGTTTCAAGCTTGTCCTAGAGAGTCTCACCTTATAGCCGTTAAGAGAATCTTTAGGTACCTTAGAGATACTCCTTGTTTGGGACTTTGGTACCCTAGAGACTCAACCTTCAACCTTCATGCTTATTCGGATGCATATTATGGGGGTGTAAAATCGATAGGAAGAGTACTTCGGGAACATGTCAATTCTTAGGTAGTATGCTCATATCTTGGTTCTCTATGAAACAAAATAGTTTAGCCTTATCTACCACCGAAGTCGAGTACATATCCTTAAGGAGTTGTTGTGCTCAAGTCCTTTGGATGAAGCAACAACTCTTAGATTATGGTATTCAAGTTGAAACCATACCCTTAAGTGTGATAACACTAGTGCCATATGTTTGACAAAAAATCCCATCCAACACTCTAGAACCAAACATATAGAAATAAGAAATCATTTCATTAGAGATCATGTCCTTAAGGAAGATGTTGTTATAGAGTATGTTGACACCTTAAACCAACTAGCAGACATCTTTACAAAGCCTTTAGATAAAGAGCATTTTTGGTCCTTTAGGAGAGAGTTACGTCTAACTAGCCTATCTTGACCTTTTAGGACCTTTTTCGTGCTTAAATTGCTTGATCTCTTGAAAATGCCATGTTTATGTATTTTTACTCCTAATTTCATCCATGCTTATAGTTAAGGGGAGTATGTTTTGTTTGCACATGTTATTCCTGCTCATTCATGCAAATTAGGACTTCATAAAATTCATTTTTCTCCAATTTTAGAGCCTCATCTACACTTCCAGGCCCAAGTGTATCGAAATGGGTCCAACGGTTTCGATATGAGTGCCTTAAAAATCCATCTGAGAGAAGGGTGTTTCGAAACGCCTTCCAAAAGTTTCGAAACGTTTTTGCTACTGCTAAGGGATGTATCGAAACGTGTTTCGATACGAGTCAACATGGGATTTGATACGGTCAAAGCCGTATTGGAACGGTCAGTTGGACTTGAAACGTTAATCAACGTTCGGTGCCCTGATTTTGGAACGGTCGAAACCTGTTCCGAAACGGGTTTGCGGACAGGTTTAAAGAGGCCTTTTAATGTTAAAGTTTCACTTTAATTAAAATTCCTTCAAAACCCTAAAAACCCTAGATCGATTTTTCCTATAAAACCCCTCTAAACCTCATTGTTTTTTCACCAAATCTTGAGGGCTTTTACACTCAAACACAAGTCTAAGCAAGCATCAACAATTTTGTGCAAGTTTTTCCATCTATTCATCTAAAATCCCAATCTAAGGTATATTTTCATCTTTTTCTTTTTCCTTCAATTTTTATTTGAATCCTAGGTTAGAAAATTTTAATTTTGTATAGATTATGTGTTTTGCTACTTGGGTTTTTCAAATCTTGTAAAAATTTTTCAAAATCTTAAAATTTTTTATTCGAATATATTATTTTTCATTCGTATTTTTTACTGTTTTTTTAAATTGTTTTCTCTTAAATTTTTTTATCTATGTTCTTAAAATTTGTTTTAAACCTAAGTGGGATTTGTCATTGGATTGAACTAAGGATTTTCATGCATACACTTCATTTTTTTTAAATTGCTTGCTTTATGTTTTTAGGATTTTTCAATGGAACCCGCTACCAAGAAACGTAGGGCACCTCAATCGGGTGAAGCTTCAAACCAAGATGCTATCCGTCCCAACCTTACCCAACTTTTTCTCAAGAGTCTCGAAACTCCCGCGATGAAGGATCGTTTTGCTTATGTCAAGGAGATTGCAGTTCGTCGTGAACATGTTGTTGACATCTCGTTCCTTGACTCCGAGCGCTTTCACTTCCGTTATCTCGACCGTTTACAAGAATGGAACTTCATTGGTTTCTTGAGCATCCCGGATATTTGCTACAAGCACATGGTTTTCATCTTTTACTCGAATGCCCAACTTATTAATAATGAAGATCACTTCGAAGTTGTTGGCATTGAGTCTCTTATCTTGGGGAAGAAGATTGTCATCGACATTCCTTTTTTAGAAACTACTTTTGGTCTTAGGAATGAAGGCATCGAGAATGAGACTCATTTTGGTTCTCACATCGGTTCCGTGCTTGCCTTGGATGCTCATGATAGGTTCCTCCACTTGATGATCTCGTGGTTTATTCGCCCCTCCGGAGGTAAATTCTCTCACGTTCGTCAAGTTGATTATTTTTGGTTAGAATGCTTTCGTCGAGGTGAACAACCCAACCTTGTCAAGATTATGTTCGCCGAGATGGTGAATAATGTGAAGCTTCGTGAAACGGATGCTCTCAAATCCTTCACATATGGGACTGTTTTAAGCCATATCTTTAGCGTGCTCGAACTTGATTGCACTTATGACTCTCCGGAACCCCGTAAGAAATAGATCAGTGAAGCTTCTCTCCACAAGTCCGGATTCCATTACACCAACAATGGCCAATGGGAACGAGTTAATAGGGATGCCCCTCCACCTCAAGTTGAACCTCAACCACAAGCTCCGAGTCCTAACAATGAAGGTATTATGGCTTTTCTCACCGAGTGATTCAACACAATGGAGGCGAGTCTTGGTACTATCAGTAATCGCTTGCAATCCGTGGAAAATCGTCTCACCTCTCTTGAGAATCAACATCAATCCATGGACTTGTCATTCTCCACTTTTTATGGTCAATGGATGGATTTTCGTCGCTCTCAAGCTAGGAACGATGATGATTCCTTGGATGGTGATGGTGACGATGACGAGGCTTAGGATTTTCATGCCATATCATATTAGCTTATCATATTAGGTCTATTTTTGCATCTTTATTTCCTTTATATTTTTGAACCTATGCTTTGATTACTTTGTTTGGGATTAAACTTTGAACCTTATTGTTTAAGTTTTATGTTTTGGATATTTGAATTCTATGAATCTATATTATGTTGCATATTGCTTATTGCTTATTGCTTTTAACCTTGTTTCTTCTCTTTGAGCCTTGTTTATTATTTTTGATCTAACAAAAAGGGGGAGAAGTAATCTAAGAGCCAAAATTCATTTTAAGTGTTTTTGAGTTTTAAAACTTGGATTTAAATCTTTTTAAAACTTTAAAACCCATCTTAAATTGAGGGGACGTTAGAATGTATTCAAGATTTTCAAAACTCTTAAAAATTCTAACTTTGGTTTTGTTATATCAAAAGAGGGAGATTGTGAAACCGATAAATTGATTATGATATAACTAAAGAATTTAAGGACTCAATTGAAAATGAGAAAACAAATTTTTAAGTCCTCAAATCTCTCTATATGTTTAAAGGAAAATGGTTAAGTTAAAAACTCAATTTGTCAAAACTTTTCTAAGTGTTCTTGAAGCCAAAACAGTGATTTTCGAGTCACCATTTCGGAACGGTCTTTGGCGTTCTGGAACACTTTTGAAAATGTGAACCTGTGTTTCAAAACGTATATCGAAACGATTTTGAAACTATGAACCTCTGTTTCGAAACGGGTTTCGAAACGACTTAAGAACATCAAAACGGTTTGACCGTTTCGATAAGGTAGTATCGAAACGACCTCAAACGTTTCGAAATGACATTCAAACCTGATTTCAAAAATATGATCGTTAATGTTTTTAACTGATTTTAACTGATTTTATACTTGTCGTTAAGGCGTATCGAAACGCTTCCAAGCCATTTTGATACAATCTTTGATAGTGGCAAAGTGTTTCGAAATGAGTTTCCAAACGGGCTCTTAGCATATCAAAATGATCGTGCCCGTTTCGGTATAGTCTCTTTAATGCACCCCAACAACTCTTTCTTTTTTGGTCTGTTTCGAAACAGGATCGGACGTTTTGGAACGGGTGGTTGCAGACTGCATTTATGAAGGGAATATAACATCTCCAACAGCTCTATTGATGAATGCAACAACCCCAACGGCTAGAATTCAATGAGAAGGTATAAAACATGACCTCTAAAAGCTTCATCAAAAACTATTGATCTCAAAGAAAACATCCAAACATCAAATTCAAGCAATTGAGCCTAAATCCCATTATTTCTTGTAAACCCCAATTGTGAGATTATAATTTCCATTCCTATCCTTTCAAATTGGGTTGAGTGTTTGTAATTGGGCTACTTTGTGTATTAAGAGATACTTTTTTAGCCATCAACTTCTTTGTAATTATTGTGTGAGGATTGGGTCAAATTTTGGGTAGAAAATTTGACTGATATTGTAACGGTTACCTCCTTAGCCTAGAAAAGGGGAAGAGCAATTAGTGGAATTGTTGAAAATCCTTAGTGAAGCTAAGGCAGTGGATGTAGAGTTCGATTGGAACTTGAACCACTCTAAATTCCTTTTCCTATCTTTTTATTTGTCAATTCCACTACCAAAAAGTATAAAAATCCAATTCACCATCCTCTTGGTTTTAATCGATCATTTGATCCACTTAATAGTTAGGGTTAGGGTTCAAAGGTTAGAGTTTAGGTTTTAGGGTAATATGTTGAGAATTTAAGTACTAACCTATAAACCCTAACCATAAACCCTAAATTTTATGCACCGACACCGAATTCTAAAGTACTAAACCTAAACCCCTTAAATTCTACAGCCTAAACTGAGTCCTTACACCCTAAAACTAAGGCACTTGTGGAAACTAAACTGAAAGTTACCACAACTAGTGTATCAAATAATTATCCTTAATGTTTATGGATTATTATCTCATACACAGGCGGCAAAAACTTTTTGTTTCTACAAACGTCTTAATTTTAGGGTTTTGAGTTTCAGTTTAGAATTTAGAGTTTATGGGTTTTAGTGTGGCGGTTTAAAATTTAAGGTTTGGCTTAGTTGTAGGTTTAGGGTAATATGGTTAAAGATTTATGTTTATATGCTTTCTGCTTTAGTTTTTTCACCTACACTGACTTTCAAGGTTAAGCTCCGATTTCAATCTTCACCGTTTAGATTTAAAGGAAAAGGAAAAACGTTATTCAACAAAATTACTTATTTTTTATATGTAAACATTATTACAACTCATGTTTCATATGGAGATACTGAAAAAGCAATATTCTACGAAACAAGAAAATAATTATGAAAACTATATTATTTGCTATTTGTTGCAATTCTCGTAGCTTTAATTGGAACAATCGTCCGTTTTATCTGCATTTTCCAAAAAATAATTTTTTTGAAGGAAATTTCAGAAAATAAAGTGTCCCCGATTATGTTCTAATTATCTTTTGCGTCCCCTAACTATAAGAAGTTATAAACTGATCCACCGACGTAAAAGATAATTAGAGCATAGTTGGGAGACCATTTATATAGTTTACCTAAAATAAATTAGTAAAATAAGAAAAAAAAAACAATGCATGGATTTTTTTCATAAGGCATATGTATATTTAAGTTTTAAAAGTCAAAATTTAAATTTCTAGCCCAAGTTTTTAAACTCTAAACTTTAAATCTTAGATCCTAAACCTTAAATTTAAAACAGTAAAACCTAAACTCCTAAATTAAATCCCAAGCCCCTAAAGTTATGTATATTTTCCCAATAACAAATTAGTAATAAAAACATAAAGTTATATGCGGGTTATTTTTTGATATACTTCATCTATAAAAAAATTGAAAAACATATTTATTTTAATTTTAAAATCTAAAATTAAATATTTGCACCTAAAATCTTAAATTATAATCCCAACTCTTAATTTTTAAACTTTTAACACTTAAACCCTAAATTATTCCATAAACGAACAACTAATCACATGGTTTTTTTATCGGCAAAAGTTGTATATTAAATAAGGGAATACACAACACAAGTCACATGTGCGCCTCGTTAAAAACCTCCCTAAGCCTGACGGAGGAAAAGAGTACTACACGTGGACAAAAGAGAAAAGAGAACAAAACAGCGAAACATGACACCCCTCACAGAACCAAACAATCATACACAAGCCTGAAATAAAGATGCCCGTGACACTCCTTCCTTTGCTAAAGCATCCACTAACCCAATCGACTCACAGAAAATGTGGTTAAATCAAACGGACCCCAACGAGAGACATGCTTGATCGATCAAGCCAAAAACCTCCCACAGATGCCATGGTCATCGATCCAAATGCATTACCCAACCAAGAGCAATTTTGGAATCTGACTCCACCACGAGAGGACGAGATGCCCATTTAGAAGTTGTATAGTAAGTCAAAGAAAAAGCAATCGCCCATAATTCCGCTACATTGGAATCAAGTGAACCAAGCGAACCCGAAAAAAGAGATAGAAATCTGCCCTGTGCATCGTGCAAGACGCCCCCAAACCCGCAGGTTCTAGTTTACCACGAGCTGAACTATCAACCGAAAATTCCAGCGTGTCGCCAATCGGAGGTTCCCAACTCACCCCAACACGACATGGCCGAGAAGCAACAGACTCACAGAACGAGCTTGGGAAAATCCAACATAAGGACTCACCGACAGACAACCCCGCCTTTAAAGTTTTCTCCCAGTAAAATGAGCGCAGCTTAACCAAAAAGAAAATCTCAGAAGCCGGTAGTAACTTGCCGTTAAAAACACTCTCCTTGCGCGCGAGCCATAGAGACCACAACAGCGCTGCAATGCTTGAAACCCACAGATGCCTTAAGGTGCCCTTGAATGAACAATGAAAGCCCGGGACAAAGAATTTAGAGAAAGCCCTCGGCAACGGAAAAGGCACCCCCACCAACGCCTAAACCAATCCCATATTCCTTGTGCAAACGGGCATATGAAAAATAAGTGATCAATCCACTCCCCCCCCCCCTCACGACACCGAACACATAAACCTTGTTGCTCATCCAACACAATGCCACGATGCCTCAAGAAATCAAAAGTGGGACAACGACGCAACCAGGTGAACCATAAGAAAGCCTGAACCTACGGAGGTACAAGAATTTCCATGCAAAGCACTCAACAAAATCGTTCTCCCCCACCTTGTCCAACATAAGCAGACGTGAGAGTGCTTGAACTGAAAAAATCCCATGCTCAGCAGGTGTCCAGATCAACATATTAACCGTACCATGTCGTAGTCTCCCAGCACCCAAAAGCGAAATGAGCTCCCTAAGTTGTCGAAGCTTGAAAGAGCGCAGGCCTCTACGAAAGTAACCATGCCAACGGTCATGCTGAAAACTGCCCCCATCGGAATAGTCAACAAACAAAGCCAATCGATTCATAACTAGCGAAGAGAGACGTGGGAAAATATCCTTCAAAGGTTTTTCAACACACCACGCGTCGAACCAAAACAAAACTCGAGAACCATCCCCAACATGCCAAACAAAACTAAGCTCACCCATGAACTTTTGCATGCTATCTGAACTCACAGTTTGGACAATCTGTTTCCAAATAACCGACATCGAGCACCTATAGGTAGAATTAAAACGCCACCATTGAGCTGCCTCGCCATACTTTGCCACTATAATGGCCCTCCACAAAGAAGATATATCCCTAGCATACCGCCATGACCACTTTGCCAATAACGCCCTATTCCGAATCTCCAAATCCGCAATCCCCAAACCACCTAAGTAACTTAGTTGAAACAACACAAGATTACTGCAATGAATGATGATGGATGAATAATGCAGAAATCTTACGTATGTTGCAAAGGCCAAGTGAACCAGTGTTGTTCTTCTTCCAGTCTTGATTCAAGAGATGCCTCCCCGTTATGACTTATGAGTTGATTTCTCGATCTTCTTCGTACGTTCTTCCTTCAGTTAAAGATTGATCAAAGAATCGTCTGGTTCCTCAAAACATTCAGAAACTCCATCTTCTTTGAAATTATTTTCCATCACCAACTCCGAGTGCAATCTTAAACGCTAAGAAACTAGACGTGAAAGAGGTGGAACTGGCCTATTCTTTGATCGATCTTCAATAGAAGGAAGAACGCACAATGCAGATTGAGGGAGGAGAAACTTTTGGAGAAAGAAAGCGAACGAGAAACAAACATGTTTAAGAATGAGGCGGCATCATCAATTTACAACTATATAACATTATTTAGTTTGACGAGGTCTAGAAAACAATACATCTTAAAAAACAAATTAATAAATGGTTCAAGTGGTATAATTAAGGGAAATTTAAAGATCGAGGTGTACTGTTATTTTTTTTAATTAAATAGAGATATTACATCTTTATTTTGGGATTTGAACTCATACAAGATGGGGAAGATAAACATCCTTAGTCAATAGGTCAATTAATGGGTATCAAGGGTAATGTTGTTAAAATAAGGTCTTTCATACCTTAAACTATGGGGCTTAGTTGATATGGTACTGGTCTCTCTTACCTTAGCCAGTGGTCGAGGATTTTATCCTAACCCTGGGCATGGAAAAGCTTTAAAAACTTGTGGTCAACGTCTACCCCCTATATGAGCCAACAGAACAAGAAAGGATTAGTCACCGAGTTTAATGTCAAAATAACTGCCTAAACTATCATGTTTTTCTCTTTTAGGTGCTTAAATTATTTTTTGTCTCTTTTAGGTGCCAAAACTATCTCGTTTCTCCCTTTTAGGTGCCTAAACCTTTTTCCTCCTTTTAGGTGCCCAAACTACCATTTTTTAAAGTAGCTCCCTCAGTTTGACCTAAAAGGAGAAAAAAAAGTTTAGGCACATGTAACAACAGAGTCGACAGTGGTCCCTTTTATTATATTAGGGGGACCAGAAACCTAAAAAACCAATCAGATCTAGGGTTCAGTGCATGATTACCTGTGGGGAAGGATTATCACCCCATCACGCCCGGAGACCAGCGCTTATTTGATCACTAATATTTTCCTTATAATCTAGACGCGTGCATGCAAGGATTAATGAAAAATCCACGAAGTTCTAAAATTGGTCTAAATTCGCTCACGGGTAAGAAAACCCGAGTCAATTTAGATGCAAGGGGATTAAGGCATTAATCCCTAAATATGAGAATATCTTCTCACATAGGAGTTCCGATCGTTCCCACAATAGCTAGGGGAAAATCAAATTAACCCTAATTGAGAAGGTACTTTGCTTTCCATGATGCAAGGAAAAACCCTTTTTAATGATGTATTATTAATCTTTATTAATTTCTAGGCCCTAAAATGTTAATTATTAAGTGTTTTAAGAAACTAATCCTAAAAAGGCTCTACTTGAATATTTTTAGTTGCAATTACATTATGTTTATTAAGCAGAATCACCAAGTTAATTTATAAAGTACGTTATTTAGAAGATCATAAACTTAAGGGGTTTATTTCTATGCATTATTGAAATTTACAGTTAAGTTAAAGTTACCCTACATATTTACATGCGTTTAAATAACTTAGCCTAGAAGTATATATTTTAAAAAAAATGTGCAAATTTAAGGAAACCATATAATTAAATAGCATGTAGTCTCTTTGTCCTACATTTTTTTTGGGTTTATTAGCATGTATAGTCTAATAAATTAAACAACATTTTGGACATAAATAAAACAAGTAAATGGATTAAATTGCATGTAAACTAAAATTAAAGAATTGAATTAAAGTAAAAGATGACTAAATTGTGAGAAAGGCAAACAATGGGTATGAATTTGGAGACTTATGAAAGAAGAGCGCGGGTCGAACTCTGGTATGGGTCGTATCCGGACCTCCTATCGGGTTGAGTATAAGACCAAAAACACCAACATATTTCATTTCCCCTTTTTGACCAAGTGAATCAAATACCCCTTTCCTAAATTCTTTGAAGGTATTCAAAGGTGTTCTTCATGAGATGAAGAGCACCGCCGCCAAACCTAGAATTGAGCTATGCTCCGCCGTGCTTCTCCAGCTCTGGCCGTCATGGCTTCCAGCCGAAGGTGGCTTTCTGACGGCGTTTCGCCTCCATTTTAGCTCATGCTTTCGACGATGTCGACGGATCAGTCCTTCGAGGGTGGATCCTCCTTCTCCGAATAGTAACGACCCGCACCCCCTCACCTTCCATTAATTCGAACAAGTGCAAAAATTATATGAAAAGAAAAAAAATAGATTTGGGTTTAATACCTCAAGAATTCTGTTGAAAAATTGCTTGTATATTGCTCGTAAATTGTGTGTGTTACATCTGTTGGATTCAAGGCCCTTTTTGTAACCCCCTCATCTGGCCTATACGAAATACCTATCTTTGGCGAGGTCACATTCCCTATCACAACTCTCACAACAAATATATATGTATATATATAGCATAAAAAAACATTCTAACAAAATTCATCGATAAAGTTGTAGAGTGTCCACAAGTTCTATATTGTGTACACAGTCCTGCCCTTATTATTGTCGTTCTAAAGCTCATGTAGACGTATTTAGGTGCATTGCATGCATTATAACAATATCTTCTCTTTTACCATGCTTTTATTGAATATTTTATGTTTGGTTGAGAAATGTTACTGTTTTAGTTTAGTTTATATTTTTAGATTCTGTAGCAAGGTGAGGACATGACAAGACAGAAAAGATGGAACAAAAAGAGATGTATAAAGCAATTCCAGATGCCGCCAAGGACGCTGCTGAAGCAGCATACCGCCAAGTGCCGCCCAGGCAAGTGTTACACCGACTTAGCCATGATGGGTCGCTATTTAAAGAGGGAAATTTCCTAAGCCCAATATGCCCAATCTTGCGATTTTCTGAAGCCTGAAGCAGTCGGTAGAGCTGATCCATGATCGATAAGTAGGAACACTTATCCTTACTTGTAAAAGAAGGCAACGTCCAAAGAGTCCATATTTAAGTCAAAAAGGAGTCTGTATTTAATGTAAATATAATTTAAGAACTTCTACTTCAAGGAGGACTAAAACTTAGGCCATGGTCCATATATATACCCAATGCTTGTAAGGGTATTGGGGCATGACGAGGTGTGAGGGAATGCATGCTTGAATAGCTGCACATCGAAGATGTAGCTAGATAGGTTGGAGTTGTTGGGGGTCGCGGCCCAACTCTCATAGGGTTTAGGCACGTGTATGTAAAGTAGTTTGTGGGAAACATTTGTAATAGCTTTGAGTTGTTTTCAATAAAATTCTAGAGTTTGCTTAATCCATTGCTCTTCATTCTTTCAATTATTCTACACCAGTCAGTTGAGAGAAAATCCATTTTTCGGGCACGAAAGTGCAAGGCACACAAAAGGGTTAAGCACGATCACAACATGTTGAGGCGTGACTAACTTGGTTCTACACTAGTCCACAAGTTTCAGCAGCTAAGAGGGATCACCAATCGAATGGACTTGCCCGTGTTAGGTTTACGCTGAGATTTCTAGGTATTGCCTACAACACATGAGTGTTCGAGCATCCATGCCTAGAAATAGGAAGGATCACTATCGACTATCTCGTCGAACTTGGAATGTTTGCCATACTTGCCGCCTGGACCTCTTTCCGTTCCACCTACCGACACAGTACACTCTTGCAGTGGTAGTGACCCACTGCGGCCGTGTGACAGGGTCGTAGTCTACCGCCTGCCATACCCACCGAGGCAGCAATTCACGGCAGTGCAATACATACTCAAACTTTACAATGTAGATCACATGCTACTGAGTTGCATTTGTCTTACCCAATCTATCAACCAAATCACTCCCTATCATCCCTCTCATCACTATCTTTATTTTATTTGTGTTTTTATATTTCCACATCGTGAGATTTAATTGCGTATTTACTAAATCTTTGTGCAGGGAAACCATTCATAGGAGTTGCTCCAATCCTTGTGAGAGACGATATCTTTTATGCTATAACTTGACAAGAGTGTGCACTTGCGCTCATAAATAGAAAACACCTAGGCGCTCTTCAAGTTTTTAGCACCGTTGCCGGGGATTGGTAACAACAACTACATTTGAAATCATGCACTTCTATTTTAGTTTTTTCACATTAAATCTTTGTCTATTTTATTATAAAAAAATACCTCTTTGTTTTCTTTGGTGTATGTCCCGTCAGGGCAGCAAGGATGGCAGCAACATCCACCTGAGGAGGGGAAGGACATGCCCATATGAAAAGTCAAACATTAAGCCCTCATGAAGTGGTTATGCTTGGGAAAAGCGCAGCCTGACATAACCTCATTTTTAATTTTATTTTTAATGCATTAGGATTAGATTTAATTTTTATTTAATTTTTTGTATTTAATTTATTCCAGGTTAGGAATGAAGGAAAGATCAAGAAAGATGAGAGAATAAAGGAGAATCCCAACTAGCGGCCAAGGCAGCCTAAGGCAGACGAGCATAACGGCTAGCCGCAACGGCTATATTTGCCACAACGAGCGGAACAGATATATGCGTAACGAATAGAATCCTATTATTTGCGGAACAATAATTGTTGCCCGTAGACAGCGTGCCCACCAAGGCGGTGGAGAGAAGCAGCTATAAAAGGCAAACTATTCTCCCCCATTCTTCACTTTGCTTTCTCATTTACTCTCAATTCTTTCTGCTATCTTTGCTTCCATGATTTCTCTTGCTTTATTTTCTTTCAGGTTCTTTTCTTTCTTTAGGAAATACAACCATCTCACATCTATGGCAGCATCACAGCAACTCGTTGCCACCTCCAAACCTCTCTTCAAAAGGTTCTTGAACCCAGTCGTCGAGGAATCCTACAAGAAATACTGTAAAAAGCGGCAACTATGGGAGGAGATGGGTTTCTAATATTCCCAAACTGATGGGGATTTTGGCTGGGAGCCCTCCCTATTCGAAAGCATCCACAATATGGGTTGGGACCAGTTCGCACTGCAGCTAGAAGGAATCAACATCAACCATGTGCAGGAGTTCTACGCCCACAGATTGACACCGGCAAGCCCTTACATTTATGTCCGCGGAGAAAGTGTCAAGTTCACAGCGGATATGATCAACAGCTTTTACAGCATAAAAGTCAGAGGCAATCCGTATGAGGAATGAGAGTCCTACCTAACAGCGGCTGACTACAACAAGATCAAGAAGGAGATCTGTAAGCCAAACACCAAGTGGCTAACAGGGAAAAACAACGGGTCAGTCAACCACCACGACTTGCTGCCGGAGGCAGCCCTTTGAAGTTACTTCATCCAACGTCGCCTGATACCCACCACGCACGGATCGACAGTCAACAGGCCGCGGCTTGCCCTCATCCACAGTATTATGATGGGGCGGAAGATCAATGTTGGCAAAGCAATCATAAAGGAGATCTATGCCCACACAGTGAAGCCAAACGCCAAGGGATCCCTCTTCTTCCCTGCACTCATCACAGACCTTTGCGCCAATTTCCGCGTGCTATTGGACCCCAAAGACAAAATTTTTCTCACCAAGGAAGGATGGACAAGAAGGGTACGCTAGCAGGTGATGCAAAACTCAGAGCCATACACACTTTCCAATGCCTAGCTGCCGTCACAAGTTGCCGCAACCCCGACTGTAGCAGGCAGTACGGAAGTTGTCCTCCCGTCTGTCGTGATCCCCCTATTGCGCAGCGTAGTGGAAAGCTGCCAAAGGATCGAGCATAAGCAGGTGATCTTTAGCAAATATGTGGCGGGTGTGCAAGAGGCCTTTGTGGTCTACTTGCTTGACAAGTACCAAGACGGCGGCCCACAGTTGCTCGCTTTCCCAACGGAGTTAGCAGCCTCCAAGCCAGTTCATATCACACCAAAACCAGTTATTGCTCCTGCCACCGATGACATCGAGGGGCCACACTACCGCCCCAAGAGAAGAACCTCTCTAACCCCATGCAGCCATACGAGCTCACCTTCTCATTTGAATCAGAAAAGGAGGATGAAACCACCGTTGCCTCCCCCGTAGCAAAAGAGATTGCTGCCAAAGATACCATCTACTCAAACATGGAGATCTAAGACTCCCTTGATGATGAACAGGTAGAGGCAGCCAGTAAAAGAAAATGGCCATCAGCAGAGCCCCAGGGTGGAAGAACTGAAAGAGCATCCAAGAAACCCACCCCAGTTGCATCCAGCCGCCGCGTAGCAAGAACAATAGCCCAACTGACAGACCATCTGCTACGTACCGCCTAGTTCTGCCCGTCTCCTCAGAATCCTCCTCTGATGCGGCAGCAACAGAGGGGAACTCCGCCGGTCTATAGCACCATCTTTTTTTCTTTTTCTTTTAATTTTTATGTTCTATTTTATTTTTCTTTGTTATTCTTTTTAAGGTTTATTTTTCTTTTTTGTTTTGTTTTGTAGAGGCATTGAGGACAGTGCCAACCTTGAGTTTGGGAGGGGGGAATAGTCCTCTTTGTTTTAGGATTATTTAGTAGCATTTAGTAACATATGTAAATTCTACCCTCTAGCATTTAATGAAGTAGAAATTTTTAATTTAAAAACTTGTTCCTATGATAGAATAGCCGACTACTTATAATCGCACCATTCTAAAAAAATTTTAACCTAACTATGGGAAGAAGCATGAAAAATACTTAGAAAATTTTTCTTTATGCCAATTATCTTTACACTTGTCTGTTAAATGCTAAATTCTGTCTTGAGTTCTGAGTTTAACACTGCCTGGCTTACTTAATAAAAATTCCTGGATTTGATACAGGTCTGTCTCCACGGCTGCACAAGGCATCACAACAAAGATGATGGAAACCCTAGAGGTGCCCAGAATAGGCTCTAGGAAGGATCATGAGCAAGGACACTCCGCTGCTATCAAAGTCCACATATCTAAACCAAGTGACGGACAAATTAGCAAGTGTGAATGAAAGCCTTCATGGGATGACTTTATTCAAAGGGTTCAGAGTTTCGTAGAGTGCACCTATCATAGCTTCACACCCAGAGAATAGTTGTGATGAGCTGAAGCCCTTAAAGTCATGATTAGAAAAAGAAGATGAAAGTGCCCAACTGTGCTGCCAAGGCAGCAACTAGTATCCTTTTTGGCAATTTAATTATTTTAGGCTTTCTTTGTTAACTTAGTAATTTCAGCATATTTGGCATGAACACAGACATGCACACACTGCACTGGCATTAAGAAAATTAAACTTCAGTTATTTCATGTCATTCCCTATCACTAATATAAAAACAGGTACCGCGACCTTGAGGTAAGAAATCAAGTTAGAGGGTAATGTTTCTATTAATTTTGTGCAAGGGGCAGATTTACTAGCTAGGTTGCATTGCTTGAGGACATGTAATAGTTCGAATTTGGGGGTGTGTAGAGTGTCCACATGTTCTATATTTTGTACATAGTTCTACCCTTATTATTTTTGTTTTTAAGATCATTTAGACATATTTAGGTGCATTGCATGCATTATATCAGTATCTTCTCTTTTATCATGCTTTTATTGAATATTTTATGTTTGGTTGAGAAAAGTTACTATTTTAGTTTAGGTTATATTTTCAGGTGTTGTAGCAAGGTGAGGACAGGACAAGACAAGAAAGCTGGAACAAAAGGAGCTGTACTGAAGCAGTTCCAGATGTCGCCAAGGATGCTGCCGAAGCATCATTGCCGCCAAGTGCCGCCCAGACAAGAGTTACAACGACTTAGCCAAGATGGGTCATGATTTAAAGAGGGCAATTTCCTAAGCCCAATGAGCCCAGTCTTGTGATTTTCTGAAGCCTGAAGCGGCCGGTAGAGTTGATCCAAGATCGATAAGTATGAGCACGTATCCTTACTTGAAGAAGAAGGCAACATCCAAAGAGTCCATATTTAAGTCAAAAAGGAGTCTATATTTAATGTAAATATACTTTAAGAACTTCTACTTCAATGACGACTAAAACTTAGGCCATGAGCCCTATATATACACAATGCTTGTAAGGGTATAGGGGCATGACAAGGTGTGAGCGAATGTGTGTTTGAACAGCCACACAATGGAGATGTAGCTAGATATGTTGGAGTTGTTGGGGGTCGCGGCCCAACTCTCCTAGGGTTTAGGCGCGTGTATGTAAAGTAGTTTGTGGGAAACGATTGTAATAGCTTTGAGTTGTTTTCAATAAAATTCCAGAGTCTGCTTAATCCATTCCTCTTCATTCTTTCAATTATTTTACACCAGTCAGGTGAGAGAAAATCCATTTGTCTGGCACAAAAGTGCAAGGCTCACGAAAGGGTTAAGCACGATCATAACATGTTGAGGCGTGACTAACTTGGTTCTACACCAGTCCACAAGTTTCAGAGGCTAAGAGAGATCACCAATCGAATGGACTTGCATGTGTTAGATTTACGCTGAGATTGCTAGGTATTGCCTACATCACGTGAGTGTTTGAGCATCCATGCCTAGAAATAGAAAGGATCACTATCGACTATCCCGCCGAACATGGAGTGTCTGCAAGACTTGCCGCCAGGACCTCTTTCCGTTCAACCTGCCGAGATAGTACACTCCTGTAGTGGTAGTGACCCGCTGCGACCGCGTGACAGGGTCGTAGTCTACCGCCCGCCATACTAGCCGAGGCAGCAATTCATGGCAGCACAAAACATACTCAAACTTTACAATGCAGACCACATGCTACTGAGCTACATTTGTCTTACCCAATCTATCGACCAAATCCCTCCCTCTCATCCCTCTCATCACTATCTTTTTTATTTGTGTTTTTATATTTCCACATCGTGAGATTTAATTGCGCATTTACTAAATCTTTGTGCAGGGAAACCATTCATAGGAGCTACTCCAATCCCTGTGGGAAACGATATCTTTTATACTATAACTTGACAAGAGTGTGCACTTGCGCTCATAAATAAAGAACACCTAGACACTCTACAAAAGTCAAAGTATCGTAAGTTTAATCTGAAATCCATCATAAAATCATAATACAATATAGGCCACATTGGCAAAAGATAAAGTATGTACAACAAAATATAGACTCATGTCACCTAAATAAAGACAGTATGGCGGATAGAAACATTACAACAAAATAAGTATGAATGTGTCGATCCTACAAGTGTCGAGTCCTTGGGTAGCCTATCAAAATATATCTGAAAGGGGAAAGAATGGGGGCGTGAGCTAGGGAGCTCAGTGTATTCCAACAGTGCATAAAATCACACCAATAATTCATAAGTAAAACATTAGGTAAAAACATGATCTAGAGCAACTAAAGTTTTTTTGTTCATAAGTACCCTTCTACCATACGCCGATATGCAGTTCCCCTAACTGCATCCATAAGGACTTACCCTAGGCCTAATGGGCGTATATGCCAACCTAAGGGGTTGCCTTAGGTTCATAAAAAATTACCCGTGCCGAAGCATCGGAACCTACCCAAGGGGCGACCTTGGGTCCATAAGGAATTACCAGCTGGATCAGGGTTGAACCTGCAGACACTTCATATCATATCCCAATATTATACCCTAGATATAAATCATAGTTGTTCAACAGACAGTCATATCAGAAGATCATATGGCAAACATGCTTTATCATAGAGATATAATAGTATGAGGTTCATGCTTTCAAATTCGACATGTATACGTATTTTCAAAATAGTATAGCAATCATGTATTTATTCAAGTAGCAAATATCATGGTTCAATAGTTAAAACTTTCATATTTCATAAAATTGTTCATGCTATCAATCAGGGAAAAAATTCATGTGCACATGATAATTTCATAAAAACATTTCAGACTGTTATTTAGCACACTAGGAACACACCTCGGAAGTTGGTCACATAGATCTAAGGGGCACATGCCTCGCTATGCTCTGCAACTGAGCTGGACCCTAAATCAAAATAGAGAGATGTTACCATAATAAAAAAGATAGGGCATTTCAGAAAATTTTGACTTTTTGGTCAAAGTCAACGATGACGTCAGTAGTCAAGTAAATGCTGACGTTAGTATGACGTCATCGGTTAAGGTCAATTGAGTTGAATTAGTGAGTTAACATACTAAGTTGACTCAAGCGAATTGACTCAGCTAGTTAACTCAGCTGGGTCGAGCATGGGTCAGATGCAGGTCGGGTCGAACTCGAGTCTGGTCGGTTACGGGTCGACCGGTTCAGACCGATTCACATGCCCTTTAGTCTGCATCCGTCAACCGGTCACCGGAGATTGTCGTCAGAGGCTCCAAACTGCACGATACTGCCGGGAAAAGACAACCCATCAAAAATACGATCTAACACAAATCATAATTCAACAAAAAAAGGCCAGATTTTTGCCGGATTTTACCTAAAATGACTCACGACGGCCAGAATCGTGTAGCTCGAATGAGGGGCTTGCTGGTGTCGGAAGAGCAAACAATCGACTGGGTTTTGCACGACTTGACGTGGGGAACTCAGCCGTACTAACGGTGAGGCGAAACGACGGCGGCACGATTTGAAAAAAGGGGAACGGAGACGACCAAACTCGCCGAAATTTCGGCTTGATTTTTGCTGCAGGCGGCGGCACGGGAGCGCGCGTTACTGACGATAGAGGGCTCGGAGTGGGAAGGCGCTTTCGCCAGTGCAAGTGGTGGCGCACGCCGAACGGCACCGTGGACGGTTGCAGGTTACCGGAACTAGGGAGAGAGGGGTCTACGAGAGAGATTAGGAGACATGTTAAAAATTCAAAAAGGGCAAGAATTAACTGCGAGTAGGTGGGCAGACAACTTTTTATTTAAATTTACACGATGATAAACATAAGATGGATTTTTGGGGGTTTAAATACCAAGAGCTGCCTAGCTCAATTGATAGGGTAACACAGCTTTGAACCAAAAGGTTGCGGGTTTGATTCCCCCAGCCTCTCAATATACTCCTTTTTTCACTTATTTTTTTTTTATTATTATTATTATTATTATTATTATTATTATTATTTCATTTTAACCGAGTGTTACACTTTTATAGGTCGATTACATGTATGAACAAAGGGAAGGAGAATCCTTTCCCCGCTTACAAATGAAACCCTAATTTCTAAAGAAGTTCTGTTGCCCATTTTGAAGTTGATTCTTGCCTTTTTTTCATCTGATCCAATATGGTCTTTATCGTCGCCGTATTTATGCGATTCATTCCCTTGTTAGCTTTAGATTCTGTTTGACCTTACTATATTTGTTTGATTCAAACACTAATGCCTTTTTTTGTTCGCATGTCACGGCCGAGAGGGGTTTTAGTAATGAACGACGGTGAAGCGCAACAGTGCACGGCTGCCGGTGTCAACAATTACAAAATCTGAATAGCCAGGGAAGTCAAAAGATCGAGCGTGTAGTCCTCACGCGCGAGTGATGATCCAAGTGAAGCCCCCCATTCTCATCTGGACCGTTGATCGTGCCTGAATCCAACAACAACGAAGCTTACGACGTTGGGGGATAAGAGTCTAGGGTTCCCGATCCTTAATTTAGGTCGTTAATCTCTCCTTCATGGAACGGTGTAGAGGCATGCGAAGCTAAGTGTAAAGGGGCTAGGGTTTTAGGTATTTGATCCTGACCGTTGGATCAAAGAATGATCCAATGGCCATAAATGGTGATGGCACAAAGGCTAAAGGGATTAATCCCTTAGGGTTTTTTACTTAGTCGAACTGGGCTTATAATATTTGGGCTCTATTTGTAATAAATTGGACCGATTATAATGGACTTCATTTCCTTTTTTTCTTAAAATACAAGCTTTTTCTTTTTTGTTCTTTTTTTATTTGATTTATGTACTCCCAATAAACAAATGCAAACCCTGATTAAAAAATAAGAAAAAGAGGGCCCGGATAAAATAGATGACAACAACTGTCCCTCTTTGCTCATTTCAGTGAAAACAAAAACCAAGGCACTAATTTTATCTGGCCAAGTTGATTGAACAATGTATTCCTCTAAAACGGCAGCGAACACTTCTTCAAATGATCAATTCTTCCAAAGCGGTGCTGAATAAACCAAATGACATTTCTTCTAATAATGATAAACCTCGTTTCTCCGGAGCAGTAGAAACAAACCTTAAATCTTAAACAATAAAACCTTTACTCCTAAACTAAATCCCAAGCCCCCAAAGTCATGTTTATTTTTCCAATAACAAATTAGTGATAAAAACATAAGTTATATATGGGTTATTATTTGATATACTTTATGTATAAAAAATTACACAAACATGTGTATTTTAATTTTAAAATATAAAATCTAAATCTTTACCCCAAAAATCATAAATCTTAAATATTAAATTCTAATGCTAACTCTTAAATTTTGAACTTTTAACCCTTAAACCATAAACCATTCGATAAATGAACAACTGTCAACTGATCACATGAATGGTGATGGCACAACGAGAATAAATGCCATTTACATGGTGAAAATGCATGAAGAAGTAATGGAATGGATATAATAACTTAATAGGAACAACACAAGATTACTGCAATGAATGATGATGGATGAATAATGCAGAAATCTTATTTATGTTGCAAAGGCCAAGTGAACCAGTGTTCTTCTTCTTCCAGTCTTGATTGTAGAGATGCCTCCCCCGTTATGACATATGAGTTGATACTGTGTAGGGTTGTTTCAAAACACCCTTTTGTGTATCGATACGGATAATGGTCAAAACCTCCCCAACGATCATATTTTCCCAACAGTTTGTAACTGTTTTGATATAGCTCAACTATCACTCGTATCGAACGGTTTGTAACTGTTTTGATATAGCTCAATATCATTTCGATACGGCCAGAGGCGTTTCGATACGGCTTGCTGCATCAGGTTTCAACGATTAGTTCTGAAGAAGGTCGTTCCTATACGGGCTCGTGTGTTCTGATACGGATAGCTCCAGAACAACATTTAATGAGGGAAATAAAGGCTCAAACGGCTCCAAATCAATCCAAACGGTCCTCAACAGATGCAAACTCAATTGGGAGTATAAAAGGGACCTCCAAGCATCAAGGGAAGACTAATGCTTCAATTGTCAACAACATTATGATGTCAAATTGTCTTTAGGGCCTTTATTCTATATTCCTTGTATAGACAATACTTGTGAGCCTAAATTGTCAAATTTGCTCAAGTGTTTAGGTTTGGGTGAGTGAGCTTAAAATTGCAAACTATCTACCTAGTGAAGCATTTCAAGTTTGCTCTAATTTCTCTTATAAAGAGGGTTTACTCAAGCTTTGTGTTAGAAAGCTTTGAGTGTGTAAAGGTTGCCTCCTTCGCCTAGAAAAGGGGAAGAAATTTAAGAGTGAATTTGTTAAAATCCTTAGTGGGAAGCTAAGGTAGTGGATGTAGGTGCTTGTTAGAAGGCCGAACCACTATAAATCCTTGTGTCCATTGTCTAATTTTTTGCTCCTACACTTCCACCCAAAATCTATCTTCTTCGACCTTGGCGAGCTAATTCGGTTGAGGAAAATCGAGCATATCAAGCCTAACAATTTATTTATTTATTTATTTTAGTAATAAGTATTAGGTGAAATAAATGCATGGATTCAAATGCAAATAATACAAAAGACCAACAGTATTCTGAAATAAAAGTGCACTTCATAGATCATAGAATTTCAAGTACACAATATGAAAAATAAAGTAGTCTTCTATTATGTCGCCTTGAGACGCTTGGGTGTTGATGGCTCAATTCCTCCTGCTGGTGCTGCCTCTCTCTGAATACGAAAAAAAAATTGGCTAATCTGTTGGTATTGCTCTATTGCTTCATCCAGGAAATCTAATAAATGCTTTCCCATCCTCCCCAGCTGGGAGGAATCTCAATATCAAATCACTGGCTCGAGTCTTCATCTCACGAGCGTTGGAGATTGCCTTCCGGATTTGCAGCCTCAGATGATCAATATAGAAATGACGTCCTAAGCACACAAAATCCACAGCCCGCTGGATCTTTTCGTAGTCCCAATCACCAATAAGAGTACGAATATGGTCTTTATGTGCTTGCAGCTGCTTCTTTAGATCCTCAACACTATAACAAAGCAGTTCATTCTCGTCTCTTTTTGCCTCTACCTCCTTTAGTTTCTCTTGAAGCTCTTGATTCTGATCTCGGTACTTTCTGAAGCTACGACGTGTATCTGTGTATCGATCTTCTAAATGTTGTTTTTCCTTAGCAAGTCAGTCAGCTTTCTCCGTTTGTTTTCAAGCCTCACGCTGCCAGTCTTTTGGTTCCCTCTTCATTTCCTCTAGCTGTACCTTTTCATTATTTGAGGTCTTAGAGCCACTTTCTCGTGCCCTTTTTGCCTTCAAACAATTGTTTTCTTGGGTCAATTCTCGCACATCCTTCAGGTGGATCTCTTGCTTTTTCATTAAGGTCTTTACCTCATTCTGATAACCTTCTCTCTGAAATTATTCCGCAAGGAGCTTGCCTTCAAGTTCAGTTACTTTGTCCCACAGCTTCTCTTTTTCCTTCTCGAAGTCTTGCTTGTAAATTTCCAACTCGGTCAGCACGATGCCAAGTTGAGGATTATTTGACGGGCTTAGGGGTGTTCAAACTTCGGTTAAAACCGAATTAACCGAACCAAACCGAACTTTTTTCGGTTAATCGGTCGGTTAATTTTAGGTTTAGTCGGTTAAAGGTTAATAATTTTTTCAAACTTCGGTTATCGGTTAATTCAGTTCGAAATCGGTTAATTAACCGAATTAACCGATTTAACCGAAATTTTTATATATTATATATTTCATATATTTATTTTTAGTCACATAATTTTTAAAAATTATAAAATAGTCATTAATTTTTTTGATATATTATAAAATGGTCATTAAACTTTATCAAATTAGCGCAAAATGATTTATCAATAATTTATAACGTGCAAGTTAATGATTATTTTGTAATAGTTCGATAAGTTTAATGGTTATTTTATAATTTTTGAAAGTTTAGTGACCAAAAAGATTATTTTAAAATAGTTTAGTGACCATTTTGGTGATTTACCCAAAATTTTCTAACAAATTTCGGTTAATTCGAAAATCGACCGAATTAACCCAACTTTTTTCGGTTCGGTTAAAAATTTTCGAAAATTTTCGGTTCTGTTAACAGTTAATATGAAAAAAAATTCGGTTAATGAAATTTTGAAAGTTCGGTTCGGTCGGTTAACCGAACCGACCGATTGAACACCCCTAGACGAGCTTACCAAAACCAGAACACCTATGTTGTTGACCCTTTGTTTTCTCCAACTGGTATACTCGAGCATAACACCATCAAACAAAGCCACCTTCATCCGGAATGTTTGTTTCCACTCTTTGGCCAACTCCATGACTAGTTTTGTGGAGTTATCTTTTGCGTAAGAGAACTCCTCTTCACGAAGCCCATGTGTAACATGGATGAACTATCGAGAACCATACTGGTGTTGTACGAGCAAAGGGGTATACCGGTAGCTCCCCACAAGCCTATGACAGGAACCACTCTATCTTCCTGCAATTGTATAGGATCGATACTGGATACATTCATAAGCTCTCCATGTAAGATCGACATCGGTGAGGTTCCTAAAGATGGTTACCCGCTGCTATTTCTTCCCATTTCGCGGCCATTGCTTCCTGGTATTTTCTTTGATTAGGACCAAATCTCTGGATGTTGGATGTCTGCTTATCTTCTCATTGTCCGTAAAGTGGCTTCGTAACCATAAATAACGAAGTTTTGAGCATCTAGTGAAGCGCCCCTTTCCTTGAGTTCAGAAAAAGTTTACGAATCTGAAGGTTTCTGCCAGAATAGTTGAGACAAGATTCACATTCTTCTGGGGCAGTAAGTCCATCAGAGTTATTTCAATATGCCCTAGAACTTTAGAGAAGATCACTAACCCATAAATAGCCAAGGCGAGCAATTCAAGGACCCTTCCATGCTTTACATCCTTCATGATCTAGAAGTAGATGAATTCCCAAGTGAAGCAAGGGCATTTGTTTTTTTCGGCCACATGGGTATCCGCTTCCTTGACATTTAGACCAGCAAGCTTGGCAAACTTCTTCCGATAACAAGAGTTCTCCTTTTAGTATATTTTATCAGGCTTCTCTAACTCCAGGCGCAATAGGACCATGTATTCCTAAATGGTAGGAGTCATGTCTTCTTGATTAAAGATGAAACAACGATAGGCCGGATCGCAGAATTCAATAGCCGCTAGAAACATGGACTCGCCTACTTCTACCCCAAGCAAAAGGGCTATATCTCTGTACTTTTTGGTGAATATGGCTTGATCTTAGGTTTCTAGGCTCTCCCAAACAGTGATTAATCCTGACAGATGATTATGAGGCAATCCCGTTTGCACTTGTTTAGGTAAATCGATGACGGTCTCCATCTTCACATTGTCTACATGCCAGAATTGAAGCTATGTGGACTCGCTTCAGACATCGCTTTTCAAGCAAGGGACTCTGGAAGTAGATAATGTGACCCAAACACTCATGATCTTTGACTGACTGATATTTCAGGGTACCAAATAGATGCAATGAGATGTTTGCTTTATAGGATACAAAAAATGTTAGTACATGGTAATAACGAAATAAAATACAAGTATAAGATATATAAAGTAAAAAAATAAATAGCAATATTACAGAAAATAAAACCTATGGCTTCACGTGGCTTTAACGGGGCAGGCTTTCTAAAACATACATTCATGCGGGTTTGGATCTAGAAAAAATTCTCGAACCCAATAATACAGAAAATAAAACCATTAATGTACTTTACCCTAAATTTAATAGTTTTGCATGCTTGTTTACCATTAAAGAATAATGTGGTGTATAATTAAATCTACTTATATATGGATTACCATTTTATTCAGACCTGACGATTTTTAATTTGACTCAGTTTTATAAGGTGAATTTTAAAAAAAATGGGTTCAACTTTGTAGCTTGGATTTTATCGTTAAATTCTAAACTGTAAATTTTTTAAAAAAATAGGTTCAACTTTGCAGGCTGGGCAGCAAGCATGAGACCAGAGCCCTGTGTGACTTGGGAGCCAGTATAAACATGAAGCCTAAGGCAGTCTTTGACAAACTAGGTATTGGGCCTGCCAAACCAACCTCTATAATGCTTAAACTTGTCGATCACTCATTCGTGCAACCAAAGGGAAAGATTGAAGACATACTGGTCAAAGTGGGCAGCCTAATTCTCCCCGTCGATTTCCTCATCTTGGATTGTGAGGTCGATGAGAAAGCCCCCATAATTCTCGGGCGACCCTTCTTGGCCACGGGAAGAACGCTAATAGTTGTGGAACTCGGGGAACTTACAATGAGGGTAAAAGATCAAAGCATAAGGATGAATGTGCTACAACCCTCATAGGAAGGAAAGGAATGCCTGGATGAAAGAGTTGCAAAGATAAGTGTGGAAATAGGCCAGGACAGCAGCTGCTATGATAGACCTCGGGGCAGATTGAAGGACCCCATTACACAGAAACTGAAGGAACAAGGGGACCCCCCAGGAAGGGAGAAAAAGCTAAACCACCTCAGGAAGTGATTATGTCTGGGAGATGCACAAAATCAAAGGGACACCGCGTACGCAACCGCAATTTATTATTATGGTGCATGCACAAAGAGAATGCATGAAGAAGTAATGGAATGGACATAGTAACTTAGTTGGAACAACACAAGATTAATGCAATGAATGATGATGGATGAATAATGCAGAAATCTTACGTTTGTTGCAAAGGCCAAGTGAACCAGTGTTGTTCTTTTCTAGTCTTGATTCAAGAGATGCCTTCCCCGTTATGACTTATGAGTTGATTTACGTTCGTCCTTCAGTTAAAGATTGATCAAAGAATGGCACGGTTCCTCAAAACATTCAGAAACTCCATCTTCTTTGAAATTCTTTTCCACCGCCAACTCCGAGTGCAATCTGAAACGCTAAGAAACCAGACGTGAAAGAGGTGGAACCGGCCTTTTCTTTGATCGATCTTCAACAGAAGGAAGAACACACAACGCAGATTGAGGGAGAAGCAGCTTTTGGAGAAAGAAAGCGAATGAGAAACGAACCTGTTTAAGAAGGAGGCGGCGGAAGCATCAATTTACAACTATATAACATTATTTAGGTTGACGAGGTCTAGAAAGAAATACATCTTAAAAAAACGAATTAATGAATGGTTCAAGTGGTATAATTAAGGGCGATTTAAAGATCGAGGTGTACTCTTATTTTTTTAATTAAATAGAGATATTACATCTTTATGTCGGATTTGAACTCATACAAAATGGGGTAAGATAAATATCCTTAGTCAATAGGCCAAATAGTGGGTATCAGGGGTACTGTTATTAAAATGAGGTCTTTCTTACCTTAAACTATGGGGCTTAGTTGAGATGGTACGAGTCTCTTTTACCTTAGCCAGTGGTCGAGGATTTGATCCTCACCCAGGGCATGGAAAAGCTTTAAAAACTTGTGGTCGGCGTCTACCCCCTATATGAGCCAATAGAACGCAAAAGGATTAGTCACTGGTCTCACTCTAGTAGACACCTTAGGAAACCAAAAAAAATGAGGACTTCAATTTTTTTTTTTAAAAATGAATGTTTCTTAACTTGATGTGTTTGTTTGTATGCTGAATTTTGAATAAAAATAAATTAGCTTAATGTCAAAATAAGTGTCTAAACTATTATGTTTTCCCTTTTAGGTGCTTAAATTATTTTTTGTCACTTTTAGGTGCCCAACCTATCTCGTTTCTCCCTTTTAGGTGCCTCAACCCTTTTCCTCCTTTTAGGTGCCGAAACTATCATTTTTTTCGTTAAAGTTGATGCCTCAATTCTACCTTAAAAGAGACAAAAATGATAGTGTTGTGTGAACCTAAAAGGAGCAAAAAATGTTTAGGCACCTAAAAAGAGAAAACGTGATAGTTTGGACACTTATTTTGGTATTAGGGCAAATGAATTTCAAAATATATTAAGTATAACAACATTTTATCTTCCTCATGTGTTTTACCACTTATTTATAAATAATCTTTCTCTTTACCTTTTTAAGCATTTGACTTAACTTATTTTGGATTTTTCTAGGGCATGTATAGTCTCCGTTTGCACGTATTGAGTGCTTCGCAATTGGTGCAAGTGTACACATCGCAAGTTGTAGTATAGAATAGATATCGTCTCCACGGGGATTAGTGCTACTTCGGGAATCTAATTTCTCGCATTGAAAAGAGAACAAAAATTGGTGATTGTAGGAGTTCTAATTAACAAGTAAAATAAAAGATCAATTAAAAGAAAGATGTAATTCGAATAAGAGAGAGTAGGCCGGATTATTGTGGGTCGTGGTATGATAATTGAAGGAAGTCGCCCATTTACCCAAGCATTCACACCATTTCCCAAAAACTTGTTGCGCGTATTGAGTGCTTCGCAATTGGTGCAAGTGTACATGTCACAAGTTATAGTATAAAATAGATATCGTCTCCACAGGGATTGATGCTACTTCGGAAATCTAATTTCTCGCACTGAAAAGAGAACACAAATTGGTGATTGTAGGAGTTCTAATTAACAAGTAAAATAAAAGAGCAATTAAAAGAAAGATGCAATTCAAATAAGAGAGAGTAGGTCGAATTATTGTGGGTTGTGGTGTGATAATTGAATGAATCATCTAATTATTGAATGCAAGAGTAACTCAACTGTATTGACAACTAGAAATAGTTGAATTGCCTAGGCAAGTGCAATTGCTTGGGCAATTGGGAATGGAGCGATTGCCTGGGAAATTGGGCGACTTCCTTCATGATTCGGCGAAGCGTTCTTCAATGGTTTCTCATTATCCCTAATTTGAAACATTGGTTAATTGTGCATGCCTTGGTGATACATTCTTGCATTAACCATGGGTGAACATCAACCAATCTTGCACTCTTTTTAGCCGTTGAAATTCGTAACTTGTCCCTAAGTCGAATTAGTCTTCACCAACATACGTTTGTATGAAAGTCATGCTCATTCGTTTCTTGAATCTAACTCTTTCGGTATTAGATAAATGGATGAATTCACGAGATCCTCTCCCAATTCACTCGCAAATAAAATTGAGAATCAAGAATGAACAGACCTTGAAATTAAATTGCAATTCAAATACCTAAAACAAATCCAATCGTTTCTCACAACCACTAAAACACAATAACCCTAGCCAAGGTAGTTTAGTTCATAGCTGGGTTTAAAAGAAAAACAAAATAAAAGTCCCCCAACATGAATTAAATCGAATAAGAAGGGGAAGAATAAGATGATGTCGAGCAACCCTCTTGAATTCTTTCTCAAGTCCAACATGTCTCTAACCCCCTTAGCCCGACCTAGACGCTTGACCCGAACTACGAAGATATCCCGAGGAAAACCAAAGTCAACCTTGATTAACGACCCTTTTTATTTTAATCTCGTCTAGATGCACATTAATCCCAAGTGAGCACACACGAATCTTGGAAGAGAAAGGCACAGCGATTGGAAAACATTTAGAGACTCAATTGCACAAATTACGCGTTTAGGGACCAAAATGTAATTTTTAGAAATTATAAAGACTTTGCAAATTTTAGGTTTACCAATATGAAACTAATCATGTTACATGCTCCTCTGTTGAATTTCAGCTTAAAAGGACATCCCAAGCTCAAGAAATTGCAACCACAACATTCAGGACTAAAATGTAAAGCATGCAAACATAAAACAATTCAAACAGCATCCAACGGTCAACCGTATCGGAACACCCACCCCTAGTACCGAAACACCCGTATCAAAACGGTGTTGACCATTTCGGTACTCAAGTACATTCCAAGACTGGTATCGAAACAGGCTTCTCCAGTAGCCAAACTATTTCGAAACAGCTTCATCCGTTCCGATCCACTATGACCATTACAGGCCCCCGTTCCGGAACAGGTGAGGGTGTTTCGATTAACCTTTCCCAGTGACAGCAGAAATTACTGGTTTTTGACATCTCAAGCCATCCAAACGCACTTCAATGAGCATCGAAACATACCAGCAACACATTTAGTCACCAAGGATCATATTTAAGATCTTAAAGCTAGAGCATGGCAACAATCACAAACATACACAATCTAAAGGCATGCTCCCTAGTCTCAAAACCAAAATAGGCAACCAATCCTCAAACCAAACATTTGGGACCATTCACAACCCATAAATGCCATCACAAACATGCCACAAACTTAGGGAGTTCAACACATCTCCCAATTACAACCTTGGTTTCCCTATTGCCATGTATCAAGACTAAAGTGTATAAAAACATCACCATACATGAGCTTTGTACTTCCTTGGATGTTCTTAACCTTCTTGCTGCCCGAAAACACCTCAATTATCTGCATTATTGGTAAAAGAGAGCGTAAGCACATTTGCTTAGTGAGGCATGTTCTAAAGAAAACCAACACAGTAATGCATTCTTTAAACCACTTTCTCAAAAGATTTTTCTATTACATGCTCACTCTATCTCATGCTTGAAAACCATTTCAAAGCAACTTCTCATTGAAAACACATGTACCTCAATTCTATCTCATGAATTTATACCAATGCAAATCTCATGGCAAGGCCATACACATGCTTGTAAAACCAAAGCATTTCTTATATAAATCCCATATGCATTTCTCATAGCATAAATCATCCCAACAATAGGTACATGTGACTCAAAAGCATTTTCATATATATTATATTGGCATTTCACATCTCATTACTACTCGGATATGCGGATAACTCACTAGACACTTTCAGTGGCATCTACCATCACCGTACTCACTCGTCTAGTAACATAGCTTCAGGTGGCATCTACCATCACCGTACTCACATGGCGGTATCTCTTATCGCCACAAAGCTTGGGTATTTCACCAAGTCCTACCCGATGGAATGCCCATCATCGGTTCTCTCCCTTTGGATTAAACCAAAGAGCACGTACAAATTTTTAGTTTATAGTGCACTCTCATCCTATTGATCGATCAATTATATCCGGTAAGTATCTCATCTTCTATGCCAATATAGTATGTTAAAACATCATCTCACCTACTGTTTTTCAAGCAACAATTCTCAAATCATTCTCATCTCATTTCAAAACCATAACATTTGCCATACTTTAAAGCAAGAACCCAAAACTCATCAATGCAATATGTTATTTAATGAAATCATCTCTAGCATCATCTCATGCTATAAATCATGCATAAAAACAGTAAGAATTTATCTATCTCAAACCATGAGCATGTAAAAGCATTTTAGGGGTAATCCACCACATATAAGAGAGCAATCTAGCCAATACTTACTTCCAGACTTAGGAAGGTGTTTCAAACCTTTCCTAAATCCCCAAACCTTGATTCTTTGTCTCTCAGGGACATCTAAAACCATACGCACTCACCGATTACGTTTCGCTTGCTTGTCGAAATGCTATCTAAGCTCCCGGATCAACACCAAAGGCATCCGAAGATGTCTCCCTTGTTTATAACACACAAGAGCATAGGATTAATGCATCATTATGCATTGAAATCATCAACCACACACCTAAACTCGTTGCTCTACTGAAAGACCTCTTTTTGGCTACCAAACACAACCGAAATCATCTCCAAACTCCTCCAAAACAAAGCCCAGCCAAGATTTACCACTTCTAATCATTTCTAAGAATCAATCAACATCAAAAATCACCACAAACTCGTCCTTATACCTCCGGCTATGACAGAACATCAAAACCATCCCCCAAAACCACCATTCTAGCAAGCAAAACTTATGAATCCAAGCTTATTCGGGATTTTTTTGATAAAATCTCCTTAAAGATTCAAAGTTTCAATCCTTTACAAAACAGTCACTATTTAACTTTTGCAAAAACTGCGATTTGGTCACTGCACCGAAATGTAGTATTTCCAAACCTTATTTTGTAAAATTGATTTCACTATAATCATTCATATAATAAATGTGGATTTTTAGATATTTTCCATATTTTTAAAGCATTCCGAACTAGGTGTTCCCTAAACCTACCTTTAAGATTCGAATCGTTCACAACCGTTCCGATTCAAACTCTAAAACATCTAGGCCCTAATTTGGGGTGTTACAACTCTCCCCCTCTTAAGAAATTTCGTCCTCGAAATTTACCTGGAGAAAAAAGGTAAGGAAATTGCTTCTTCATGTCTTCCTTTCTTTCCCGCGTGGCTTCCTCAACACCATGATGTCTCCACAACACCTTAACCAGCTCAATGGCCTTACCACGGAGAACCTTACTGTCCGAATCTAAAATCTCAACTGGTTCCTCATCATATGTCAAATCTGGATTCAACTCAACTTCCTCCACAGGCATAACATGCGAAGGATCCGATCTATACCTCTGAAGCATGGATACATGAAACACATTATGTATCTTTTCTAACTCTTGTGGTAGCCTCAACTTATAAGCAACAAGACCCACACGTTCTAACACCTCGTATGGTTCAATGTACCTTGGGCTCAACTTGCCCTTCCGGCCAAATCTCATCACCTTCTTCCAAGATGAAACTTTCAAAAACACACGGTCACCCACCGCAAATTCTATCTCCGTACGCTTCAAATCCGCGTAAGGCTTTTGTCGATCCGATGCTGCCTTCAATCGCTCACAAATGAGCTTCACCTTCTCGGTGGTTCCTTTCAACAAAGCCGGCATCGAGACCAACTTGTGTCCCGTTTCAGCCCAGTAAAGAGGAGTCCTGCACTTCCTCCCGTACAAAGCTTCATAAGGTGCCATTTGAATACTTGCCTGGTAACTATTATTATAAGCAAACTCCACCAAAGGCAAGTGCTTCTCCAAAGAGCCTTGAAACTCAATAACGCATCACCTCAACATATCCTCAAAGACTTGGACAACACGCTCCGACTGTCCATCTGTCTGCGGATGATAAGAAGTACTTAAATTCAGCCGCGTACCCAGTGCTTGATGCAAACACTCCCAAAACCTTGCAGTGGACCTCAGATCTCTATTTGACACAATAGACTTTGGTACACCATGAAACCGTACAATCTCAGCAATGTACAACTCTGCAAGCTTATCCAAGGTGTATGCAGTATGCACAGGTAAGAAATGTGCACACTTCGTAAGGTGGTCCACAATCACCCAAACAGAATTCTTTTTCGATGGCGATAAAGGCAAACCAGACACAAAGTCCATGGTGATCCTCTCCTACTTCCATTCAGGGATCCTCAACGGCTGCAACAACCTCGAAGGAAACTGATGCTCAGCCTTAACCCGCTGACAAACCATACACTTGCTCACATACTCAGCGACATCTTTCTTCAAACCCACCCAATAGTACTCATCCTTCAAATCACAGTACATCTTTGTACTACTAGGGTGCATAGCAAATGGACTACTATGAGCTTCGATCATAATAGTGCTCCTCAACTCAACATCATTCGACACCACTATCCAACTCCCAAAACACAAAACACCATCATCATTAAAACAGAAGTCTGATGGTCTATCCTCAGCAATATCCTGAACATGTGGCACCAAGGAATCATCCAATAGCTGCTTGACCTTTATCAACTGGACCAGAGATGGTTTCACTTGCAATTCAGCAACAAGACCACCATCTCGCGATATGCTCAAGCTAGAAAACATCGCCCTTAACTCCACCGCCACTTTCCTGCTCAAAGCATCAGCCACAACATTGGCCTTTCCCGGGTAATACTCGAGCGTTAGATCATAATCCTTAAGCAACTCCACCCATCACCGTTGCCTAAGATTCAACTCTTTCCGAGACATCAAATACTTCAAACTCTTGTGATCAGTGTACACAGTACACTTCTCACCATAAAGATAATGTCTCCAAATCTTTAGAACAATAACCACCGCAGCCAACTCAATGTCATGCGTAGGATAATTGCGTTCATGTACTTTCATTTGTTGCGATGCATAAGCCACCACCTTACCCTCTTGCATTAACACACACCCCAAACCAGCATAGGATGCGTCACTATACACCACAAATTCTTTTCCTGATTCAGGTTGAACCAAGATAGGAACTTGCGTCAAAGCTGCTTTAAGCTTCTCAAAAGCTTGTTGTCTCGCTTCTGTCCACTCATACTTAACATCCTTTTGCAACAACATCGTTAAAGGGGCAACAATCTTAGAAAATCCATCCACAAACCTCTAGTAGTATCCTGCTAACCCAAGAAAACTACGAACTTCGTGAACAGACTTAGGAGGCTTCCAATTCATCACTGCCTCAACTTTCTGGGGATCAACTCGAATCCCTTCGGCCGAAACCACATGGCCAAGGAAAACAACTTCCTTTAACCAAAAGACACATTTTCTCAGCTTAACATAAAGCTGATTTTCCAACAGCGCTTGCAAAACAATTCTTAAATGGCCTTCATGCTCCTCCTCAGTACGAGAGTACACGAGGATATCGTCGATGAACACCACAACAAACTTGTCCAGGAATTCATGGAACACTCTATTCATCATGTCCATGAAAGTAGCAGGAGCATTCGTCAAACTGAACGGCATCACAAGGAACTCATAGTGCCCATACCTCGTTCTAAAGGTTGTTTTCGGCACGTCCACATCTTTCACCTTTAACTGATAGTACCCAAACCTCATATCAATCTTTGAAAGCATAGTCGCTCCCCGAAACTAATCAAAAAGATCATCAATCCTCGGCAAAGGATACTTGTTCTTGATGGTCAACTTATTCAGCTGACGGTAATCGATGCACATTCTCATCGTGCAATCTTTTTTTTTAAAAAACAAGGCCGGTGCACCCCAAAGGTGACACACTCGACCGAATGAAGCCACGGTCAAGCAACTTCTGAAGTTGCGTCTTCAACTCCTTCAACTCTTTGGGTGCCATGCGATAGGAAGCAATGGACACCGGAGTTCTGTTCTCGTACAACTCAAACCCAAACTCAACCTCTTGACTAGGCGGCAAACCAGGCAATTCCTCCGGAAACACTCCAGGGAACTCACACACGGTCCTTATATCCTGAACGCGCACCTCCTTCGAACTGGGATTCATAACAAAGGCTAGGTAAGCCTCACATCCTTGCTGCAACATTCAGCTTGCTTCCAACGTAGACACCACATTGGCAAGAAATTTCACATTTTCTCCCACCACCACCACCACCTCATAATCATCCGCAAGTTTCAACAAAACTCGCTTGCTTTCAAAATCCACAACAGCTCTATGCTCAACAAGCCAATCCATGCCAAGGATTAGATCAAAACCATAGAATGGAAATTCCATAAGATCAACAAGAAAAACATGATCTTGAACCTTTAAGGGACATCTTCTATACAACTTTCTTGTTACAACCGTCTCACCAAAGGAACTAGTCACACGCATACCAACATCCAAAGACTCAACAGGCAAACCAAGCATTTGAGCATGTTCAGGCAATATGTACGAGTGTGTAGATCCAGAATCAATCAAAGAAAGTAATGACAAGGATTGTAAAGTAAAGGTACCTACGATCACGTCTGTTTCATTCCTTCCCTCACGGCGGGCATACACTCGAGCCTGACCACCACCCTCAGGTTGGACAGCCACAACATGCGCCACGTTCCTTCCACCATCATCCCTACGCTGAAAATTACCACGGCCGCGCCCACGACCTCTCTGTGGCTCAGCTGCTCTCACCAGAGCATGTCCCCCTCTCAGTGGCTGAGGACAATCTTTCTTCATATGCCCTTGGTTTCCACAATTCCAACATGTCCAAAGGTTACCCCAACACTCACCAGCGTGTCTCCTACCACACCGGTTACACTCAGGAGTCCTCAATAAAGCATGAGGTCCTTGCTGGCCTCTACCAGGGTTACCACCCCCACGTTTAGCATCATAATGCGACTTTCTGTCCTTATGGCTCTTGTTGCGATCTCTACCATAATAGTGTTCTGCAGCTCGCTTTCTCGAGCTAGATCCACCTGCTCGGCTCACCAAACCAAGATTCAATTCAATGTCCTTGGCTCTAGTGACCAAGACATTGAAACAAGTGTAATCAGCTGCAAGCATATAGGTCTTGACATCCGCTACTAGCCCATTACGGAACCGTTCGCACCTTTCTCTCTCACTAGGAATTAGCTCAGGTGCATACTGGCTAAGGCGAACAAACTGAATCTCATATTCAGTTACAGATATGTTCCCTTGCATAAGAGACATAAACTCCCTCTTCTTCTTGTCGAGGTAGCGAACTCCCAGTTATTTCTGCTCGAAAGCATTCAAAAAGAATGTCCAAGTCACCTCATCATCCTCCATTCCAGAGATAGTGGTCGTCCACCACGTATAAGCATAACCATGCAGCAGTGACACGATGCATCCCAGCTTCTGAACATTATTGCAGTTCAGTTGCCCAAGAATCCGCTTGGTGCTCGCTAACAAGAACTCAGATCCTTCCGGTGACAAACCTATGAACTCAATCCCTCCCAGACTGCGGAGACGCTCCAATGGCAATCTAGAATTAGCACCATCCCGAGGTTGTAACCCCCTTAGCCCGGCCTGGACGATTGACCCGAACTACGAAGATTACACGGGGGAAAATAAAGTCAACCCGAAAGTCAACCTTGATTCACGACCTTTTTTTCATTTTGATCTTGTCTAGATACTTGCTAACTCTAAGTGAGTACTCAGAAACACAATTGAGAAAGGTACAACGATCGGATAACATATAGGGACTCAATTGCATTTTACACAAGATTAGGGACCAAAATGTAATTTCTATAAATTAGAGGGACTTCTGTTGAGTGTGTAAAAGTTCTATTATTTACACCCTTTTTAACCCATATTTCTGCTGCATTCAAGCATCATTGCATTGCATTTAGGTTAGTTTTCAATAAAACATCACAATTATATAAAAGGCACGGATTCTACTAAAAGATGGTGTATTTTGCAGGTAGCTGCCATGGTTGATGATGAAGGCAGGCGCAGGGTAGATAAGCAGGAAAGCTGAACTGGACAAGCAGCTGAAGAAGACGAACCTGTCATGGACCTGTCGTGACAGCATGGTGACAGCAGATTTATGAAGAGGAAAAGTCAAGTGGACCTCGATAGATAGAGAAAAATCTGCTCGTCTGTCGTGTGAAAGCCAAATATTTTTCCAAGCCCCGGATCAAAAGATATGTCAAGCCAAAGCTCAAGGAGAGGAGATTCCTAAAAGCTAGGATGCGGCTGGAAAGTAGGAGACATTAGAGATTTAGTCTTTATTAGAATCTTACTTTTAATTAAAGTTGTAATCCTTGTTACCTTAGATAACTTGAGCCCAAAGCTTATATAAGGGCATAGATTTAACCTAGGAGCATAACTGATTACCCCATAACCGAAACCAAACCCCTGCCGTCCACCCGTCACCGACATGTTCTAAATTCCCCCTAGGGCTACGGGTTGTTTTGTAAAGTAGTTGCAAGGGTTGCTTTGTTTTAGGATTTTTCAAGTTCAATAAAATAAACTTCGAGTTCTTTTATCTTGGTTTTAATATCTTGCAAGAGCATCGGGAGAGCATTGTGAGGTTATCCATTTACTTAGCATCGGGAGAGTTAAGTATACGAAAGAGATAAGAGCGCGTTCTCTAGTTTATAGTTGAACCATCTTGTGCCTAGGGATAGGGCGAGGTTAAGTGGCTAAAGAAGAATTCATACACATCGGTGTTCATCCTTCGATTCACGCCGGGAGGTATCATCAAAGACGTGTTCATCGACAGACTTGTGCCTAGGGATAGGGCAAGGCAAATCTGGGATTCTTGCCAAACTTGAAGTACGGAGTTGGTGTGTCTGCTGCCGCGACTGCCAACGGACAGACGTCGCGACAGGTGCTGTCGGCGACGGGAGCGACGACAGAACTGGAGATCCTAAGCAATTCAATACCTGCACTACCGAGCAATTCAATATCGGCCTATTCTCTCTATCTTAATAACTCAATCTTTTATTTTGCGTTTTTATCATATTATTCTCGTGACAATTCTAAACTATCTCTTTTACTTCGTGCAGTGAATTAAGGTGAAGTCATTAGCCCAATCCCTGTGGAGACGATATCCGATACTTCGTATCACTTTACTACTTGCGTCGTGTACACTTGCACTACCATTGCGATAGGCTATTTTACACGCAACAAGTTTTTGGCGCCGTTGCCGGGGATTGGCAACATAACTACATCTTTCTTTTATTGCACTTTTTGCTTTTATTTTTATTTTTGTTTTCGTTTTTAGTTTTTCTTTAATTTTTATTTTGTGTTTTCAACTCTTGCTTTTCACAAGGTTCTCTTGTTTATGCACAGATCGAAAAGAGGTGAAGATCCTGAGTATAAGTTAGATCCAAAAATCGAACGATCATTCAATCTCAAGAAACATATTCGCCACCTTTTAGACAGGAACGAATACCTTGAAGAACAGCTAGAGCAGATGGCCCGTAACCAGCCTGCTGGAGGAGACATACCGCCTGTCGGCAACCCGCCTGGGGCAGATAGACGACGGTCATGTCGTGACTACATGCTGAACGATCATGTAGAGCTGGAGACCACGCTGCCGGATATTGATGTTGACAACTTCGAGCTTAAGCCTGTCATGTTTAGTATGATCAACAACGCCGGGCAGTTTAGTGGCTCTGCGACAGAAGATGTTAGGGAGCATCTCAAAACGTTCCAGGAAATCTGTGGTTCGTTTAGACTGCCAGGAGTTAGTCCGGAGATACTGAGGCTTCGGTTATTTCCCCATTCATTGAGGGGCAGAGCTAAAACTTGGTGGAATAAACTTACACCGGGTTCTATTATGACTTGGGAAGATCTAACTCGTGAATTTTTATCTCGTTTTAATCCTTCGCATTTATCTGAGCGATTACGTAACGAAATTGCTACTTTTCAACAGGAAGATGACGAGCCGATGCACGAGGCCTGGGACAGATTTACTACTCTTCTTCGGAACTGCCCAATGCATGGATTCCCCGTCTGGAATCAGGTAACTAAATTTTATAATGCTGCTAACTTACAAACTCGCATTCGCATTGATTCTGCAGCAAATGGACTATTATTGGATAAAGATCCGGACGAGGCATTGCAAGTTCTGAAAAATCTAGCCAAGAATGAGGAGCAGTTTCCGACAGCTAGAAGAGGAGGTAAACGGGTACTTGCTGTCAAGGACTATGAGGCCGACAGCACTATGAAATCACAGGTAGCATTCCTCACTAAAGCCATGAAACACTTATTGAATGAAGAGGACTTACGAGGGTTTGCTGTCGAGGAAGTCTGTGCTACTTGTGAGGGAAATCATAGAAGGGATGAGTGCCCTATAAATATAGAAGAGGGAAAATATGTTGGAAATTACAAGCCAAACTACAATTCCAACAACTACAACCCTAATTGGAGGAAGGATCCCAAATTTTCCTGGAGTAACCCTAACAATGCCTTGAATCCGCAAGCATATAATCAGAATTAGGGGGTCCTAGATTGTTGACGCGACAGCAACTGCAGCCGCAGAACCTGCCGCAGAACCTGCCGCCGCAGCAGCAACAGCAGCCACCACCTGCCACGAGTAGTGTATTGGAACAGACTCTGACCACCTTTATGGCTTAGACTGGCACGTATATGGAGAATATTAATCAGTTTGTCAAGAAGACGGAAACCTTTATGGATGAAACTAAGATGAGAATGACAAACCATGAAGCTACCTTGAAATCTCTAGAGACACAAATGGGTCAGGTGTCGCAGCATATTAAACCGAGGCATAATGGAGGTTTCCCTAGCAATACTGAAAATGCTAGACCGCCCCCACATGAGCAATGTAAGGCGATTACTACTAGGAGTGGGAAAAAGTTACCAGGGCCGGAAAAAGAAGCTGAAATAGAGAAGGAACCTGCCTTGGATACACCTGCCGAGGAAGCTGCCAAACAGACTGCTGCCGATGAGCCTGTCACGACAGTAGAAGCAACAGAGGAGAAAAAAGAAGATTATCGTCCTCAGATTCGCATGCAGTGGGAAGGACGCATTGCTGATTATCGTCCTCCACCACCCTTCCCTCAACGGATACAGCAAGCTAAGCATGAATCTCAACTCAAAAAAATTTATGATATTTTTAAACAGGTTCATATTAATATTCCGTTGTTAGATGCTGTTAGGGAAATGCCCGGTTATGCTAAATTTCTCAAGGATGTCATGTCAAAAAAATCTAAACTTAGGGAATTTGAAACGGTAAGGATGCAAGAAGGTTGCATGAGTATTCTTCATCGGCAGCCACCCCAGAAAAAGAAGGATCCGGGGAGCTTCCTCATACCTTGCGTAATCGGCGATAAATTTGTGGGTAAGGCACTTTGTGATCTTGGTGCTAGTGTTAATCTAATGCCCAAATCTGTTTTTCAGAAACTAGGTATTGGCAAGGCGCGGCCCACGACAGTTACCCTACAGCTAGCCGACCGCTCTTACGTTCACCCCGAGGGAAAAATTGAAGATATTTTGGTAAGAGTGGATAAACTTATTTTTCCTGCTGACTTTCTTATTTTAGATTGTGAGGCAGATGAGAACGCACCAGTCATCCTAGGGCGACCCTTCTTAGCCACGGGAAGATCATTGATTGATGTGGAGAAAGGAGAACTCACCATGCGCGTGAACGATCAAGAAATTAAGTTGAATGTTCTCCAAGAAATGAAACATGCTGATGTGGATGAGGAATGCAAGGCCATCATTGAGGTGACCTTTGATCAACCCTGCGTCAGGTCGGGCTGCCGAGATATAAAATTTGGTCACTGCTGCGACAGCCACCTACAAACCTGTCACGACAGTGACGACGACAGCGATGACGACAGCATCGACGACAGTGATTCCTCTGAATCTGATACATCCGATACTGAAGGTCATGAGGAGGTAAACTGGTTAAACCATCGTCCAGGTAAGTTATTCGAACCTTTGAATTACACTTCGGATAACCATTTAATCCAAAAGCCCTCTACTGTTGAACCACCTGTCTTAGAACTTAAGACCCTGCCAGGGCAGCTTAAATATGCTTATCTTGGTTGTGATGACACACTGCCTGTAATCATCTCTGCTAAGCTGCTGCAGGAACAGGAACGACAGCTGATCGACATGTTAAGGTAGCATAAAAGGGCGATAGGATGGACGATAGCAGACATTCAGGGCATTAGTCCGGCAATCTATATGCTCAAAATCCTACTAGAGGAAGATCGTAAGCCGACTATTGATGCCCAAAGGCGGTTAAACCTTGCGATGAAGGAGGTAGTGCGTAAAGAAATAATTAAATGGTTAGATGCAGGTATTATTTACGCCATCTCCGACAGCAAATGGGTAAGCCCGGTGCAATGTGTTCCCAAGAAAGGAGGCATGACCGTGATAACCAACGAAAACAACGAGTTAATCCCAACCAGGACTGTGACCGGTTGGAGGGTTTGTATGGACTATCGGAAGCTTAACAAAGCTACCCGAAAGGACCACTTTCCTTTACCCTTTATTGATCAAATGCTTGACAGATTAGCGGGTAAACCTTACTATTGTTTTCTTGATGGTTACTCAGGTTACAACCAAATTGCTATTGCACCAGAGGATCAAGAGAAAACGACTTTCACATGCCCCTACGGAACATACGCATTTAGGAGGATGCCGTTCGGCCTATGTAACGCACCTGCCACCTTCCAAAGATGCATGATGGCTATATTCTCCGACATGGTAGAGGACTTCCTTGAAATCATCATGGATGATTTTTCCGTCTTTGGAGACGATTTTGAGAGCTGCCTCGGCAACCTTAAAAAGGTACTTGAAAGATGTGAAAAAGCTAATATTGTTCTTAATTGGGAAAAATGCCATTTTATGGTAGATGAAGGGATAGTTTTAGGCCATAAGATTAGCTGCCGTGGGATAGAAGTCGACAGGGCAAAAATAGAGGTCATAGAGAAGATGCCGCCGCCAACCACAGTCAAGGGTATTAGGAGTTTTTTAGGGCATGCTGGTTTTTATAGGAGATTCATTGCAAATTTCTCAAAAATCACCAAGCCGTTATGCCATCTCTTAGAGCAGAACCGACCCTTTGACTTTAATGAGGAATGTACTGAAGCATTCAAGGTTCTGAAGGAAAAGCTAGTGACAGCCCCCATAGTACAGCCACCAGACTGGACGCAGCTGTTTGAGATTATGTGTGATGCTAGTGACTATGCTGTCGGGGCAGCACTTGGGCAGCGCAAGGACAGGCTGTTTCATGTCATATATTATGCTAGCAAAACATTAAATGATGCCCAAGTAAACTATACCACCACAGAAAAGGAGCTGTTAGCTGTGGTGTTCTCCATCGACAAGTTTCGTTCTTATATACTTGGGACGAAGGTAATAGTGCACACCGACCATTCTGCCCTTAAGTACTTGTTTGCAAAGAAGGATGCCAATCCTAGATTGATACGGTGGATCTTGCTACTACAAGAATTCGACCTTGAGATCAAAGACAAAAAAGGGACAGAAAATCAGGTGGCAGACCACTTGTCAAGATTGGAGACGGGACAGAGTCTACCCATTGATGATACACACATACTGGAGACCTTCCCAGATGAGCAGCTCTTTGCTGCAGCAATCGCTGTCGCGACAGCAATGGCGGCAGGTAAGTCTTCTAACCTTCCCTGGTATGCTGATTTCGTTAATTTTATTGTTAGCGGAATATTACCTTCTGATCTTACTTATCAAGCCAGGAAGAGGTTTCAAAATGATGTTAAACATTATTATTGGGACGAACCTCTTCTCTTCAAAATGTGCGCAGATCAGGTTATAAGGAGGTGTATACCACAAGAAGAACAAGAAGAGATTCTCCATCATTGTCATGCTTCACAATATGGAGGACACTTAGGAGGCAATAAAACTGCTGCCAAGGTGCTGCAGTCAGGGTTCTACTGGCCGACACTGTATAAGGACGCACAGGAATTTTACAAGAACTGTGACAGGTGCCAGCGGACAGGTAACATCTCGAGGAGAAACGAGATGCCACTGCAAAATATTTTGGAAGTCGAGATCTTCGATGTTTGGGGGATTGATTTTATGGGACCTTTTCCATCTTCGTGTGGAAATCTTTACATCCTCCTAGCAGTGGATTATGTCTCCAAGTGGGTAGAAGCAATCGCAACTCAAAAGAATGATGCCAAAACGGTCCAAAATTTTTTGCACAAAAACATCTTTTCTAGATTTGGCATCCCTAGGGCGATTATCAGTGATGAAGGGAGACATTTTGACAACAGGGTAATTGCTGCCGCCTTGAGAAAATATGGTGTCAAGCACAGGATCGCGACAGCATACCACCCACAGACCAATGGACAGGCTGAGATATCCAATAGGGAAGTGAAGAACATTCTTGAAAAAATGGTTAAACCAACTAGAAAAGATTGGTCTTTGCTTCTGAATGATGCATTATGGGCATACAGGACAGCTTTCAAGACTCCATTGGGCATGTCTCCATACCGTTTGATTTATGGGAAAACCTGTCACTTGCCTGTCGAGATCGAGCACAAAGCATATTGGGCAATCAAGGCAGTAAACATGGACTTGGACAAGGCAGGCCAGAAAAGGCTGTTAGATTTAAATGAGATCGATGAAATACGGACAATGGCCTACGACAATGCAAGGATTTACAAGGAAAAGACTAAGAAGTGGCATGACAAGAAGTTGCTGCCACGACAGTTCTGCCCAGGGCAGCTTGTGTTGTTGTTTAATTCTAGATTGAAGCTCTTTCCAGGGAAGCTCAAATCTAGATGGTCTGGCCCGTTCCAAGTGGTTCAAGTTTTTCCCCATGGTGCCATCACAATTCAATCATTAAAGGACGGGCACCAATTCAAAGTCAATGGACAACGCCTCAAGCACTATCAGGGGACTGAAGCCCCAGGCATACAGGAAGTGGTTACTTTAGATGGTGCCCCACAAGGCATCCATAATTTAACCTAACTTTTATTTTTATTTCTATTTTATTATTAATATTATTTATTAGGAATTAGATTTTTTTTATTTATTCGAATAATGTTTTATTTTTATAATTTCAGTTTTTGGGAAATAAAGGAGTCAAGAAGAAAAGGAGAAGTGACCCAAGCCATCCATCAGCCCACTAAAGCCCATTTATGGAAACCTGTCGTTTCGGCTGCCGGCGCAGACGGACTTGACAGGCTGTCAACAGACGGCCACTGCAGACGTAGAAGCGTGCGGCAGACGCACAGCAGACGCATTAATGCGTGTCAGACGCGTCAGACACGCTATATCCAATCTGCCGCCCCGTTATTCCCGCCTGCCGTTGCGGCATTAAATGGGCAGATACCCAACAGCTATATAAACCCCTTCCCATCTTCATTTTTCACCACTTCTGATTTTTCTCTCTTGTTATTCTCCTCTAGTTTTATCTATTTTCTCTTTTTCAGCCCTTGCAACCAAAATGTCATCACGACAAACCCGTCAAAACACTGCTGCCGCTTCTTCTTCAGCAGCAGCATCGCCATTCACCAAAAAGGAGTTATGGGAGGAGCGTGGCTTCATTTACAACAGAGATGCACCTCATTTTGGACTCCGGCCGTTCATTATGAAGGCCATAACGGCACAACTATGGGAGGACTTTGCCGAGCAGCCGGCAGAGCTTAATGATACTTTGGTCCGGGAATTTTATGCGGCCATCGAAAGCAAAACGGCGACATCTGTCACCGTCCAAGGAGTGACAGTTCCCTTTACCGCCAATAGCATCAACCACACATTTGGCCTTTTCTTTGGCCCCAATGATGATGCTCACTAACAGTTTTGGGACACCCTCGACGTTGCTGCCCATGATGCTGTCATGATGGAGCTGACAGAGGCTGGGACGACATGGACCACCAGCAAAAAGAATCCCCACTCCGTAAATAGGGCACAGCTACTCCCCGAAGCAAAGTTGTGGAACGCTTTCATCAAAAAGCGTATCCTGCCCTCGTCCCACCATACGACAGTCAACCGACAGCGGCTGGCCCTTATCCACTCAATTATGCACGACAGGCCTATAAATGTGGGCAGATACATGAGGGACAGCATCCTCGATTGTGCCTTCCGCTCGGATTCACGACTCTGCCTGCCTTTCACCATCACTGCCCTCTGCCGCTGTGCTGCCGTACCAGAGGAACCCTCCGACAAAATCAAGACGGGCAGCGGATGGACAGAAAACAACATCTCCAGCCTCATGGAGGTCATAGTCGTATCGCCCCTCAACGCCTTCGACCCAAACGCCCCTCCTGCTGAGTCCGATGATGAACCTGCCACCGAACCTGCCCCAGAAGCTGCCACCAACACCGCTCCGGCAGATCAGAACGCCCACATCCTTGCTGCCATCCTGAGGGTAGAGGAGCGCCAGATGGGTTTGATGACTTTCATCCGTGACTTCTCAAATGCAACGGTAAACTTCATCACTAATACTTTGAATTTTTCGGATGTCATCTTCCCCACCTTCCCCGCACATTATTTCAATATCCCCTCCCCCACTCCCACACCACCTGTCTCTCCCCATACACAATCTACCACTTCCACACCATCCCCTGCCCCGACGGCAGCCGGCAGCCCACCGGCAGACACCTCCCCGCGAGGAACCAAGCGAGCTGCCACTGAAGATAGCCCTCTTGTCCGGAGGAATTTGGAGAGCGACTTCACGCGGGCCAAACGTATTAAGCACGTGGCCAACAAGAGAAGGCTGTCCAAAGCCATCACATCCAGCAGCTCATGGGACAGCGGCAGCAGTTCCGACGTCCGGCTAGTGGAGCCACCTGCCCCTCAACCTGCTGATGAACCTGCCCCTCAACCGGCTGATGAACCTGCTGATCAACCTGCTCCGGAACCTGCCCAGCCCCCTCCCCAGCGCAGACGCCGCCATCAAATCCGCGTCAGCAGCAGCAGCGAGGACAGCGACTAAAATTTAAGTTTTTATTTTCCTCTTATTGCTGCCTGCCGTTATATTTTGTGATGTACTTTTTTTTTCTTTATTTTATTTTGCATGTCATTTTGCATTGAGGGCAATGCAACCCTTGAGTTTGGGGGTGGCAACCCTCCATCATTAATGGAGTCTTTAGCACATCTTTTTATTAATTGTTGTGTCTTATTATTTATTTATTTTCTTTAAAAAAAATCAGAAAATTAAAACTGTTGGCTTAAAATTGTGAAGTTAACTTACCTGTCATGACAGCTCTGTCGTGGCAGCATCTTTAGGACAGGTTAAGGAAAAGTTTAGAGCCTTTCTATAGTTTTGAAAACTTAAACACTTTTGTGACTGCTATATTGCTTAGATTTCTTTTAGCCAAACTAGAATAGGATGCTTAGAACTTGAATAGCCCCTAGAGGTGCCTAACACTGGCTCTAGGAAAGAAGTTTAGCAAAAGAAAATTAAAAACCTAGAGGTGCCCGAAACCGGCTCTAGGAAGCTAACTAGAGGTGCCTGAAACTGGCTCTAGTAAAAACTTAGCTTGAAAATAGAAGAAAATGAAGCATGAAAATGTGTCTTCAAGAAAATAAACTTTGGCATAAAAGTCGAGTTAAGAAGTTGATTATTCTAGTGAAACTAAGAGAGTCTTAGCATATAACTGTTCACAAGCATGCACACACTGCACAAGAGCTATAGGGAGATTCCGGACAGATCCTAATCTCTCCGACAGGATGCTGCTATCATAGAGAATGAGCGACAGGTAAGGGACAGTTCACTGTTTGAAGGCCAACTAAAAAATTTTCATTTCTCTTTTAGGTCTTGATTGCTTGAGGACAAGCAAAAACTTGAGTTTGGGGGTGTGTTGAGTGTGTAAAAGTTCTATTATTTACACCCTTTTTAACCCATATTTCTGCTGCATTCAAGCATCATTGCATTGCATTTAGGTTAGTTTTCAATAAAACATCACAATTATATAAAAGGCACGGATTCTACTAAAAGATGGTGTATTTTGCAGGTAGCTGCCATGGTTGACGATGAAGGCAGGCGCAGGGCAGATAAGCAGGAAAGCTGAACTGGACAAGCAGCTGAAGAAGACGAACCTGTCATGGACCTGTCGTGACAGCAGATTTATGAAGAGGAAAAGTCAAGTGGACCTCGATAGATAGAGAAAAATCTGCTCGTCTGTCGTGTGAAAGCCAAATATTTTTCCAAGCCCCGGATCAAAAGATATGTCAAGCCAAAGCTCAAGGAGAGGAGATTCCTAAAAGCTAGGATGCGGCTGGAAAGTAGGAGACATTAGAGATTTAGTCTTTATTAGAATCTTACTTTTAATTAAAGTTGTAATCCTTGTTACCTTAGATAACTTGAGCCCAAAGCTTATATAAGGGCATATATTTAACCTAGGAGCATAACCGATTACCCCATAACCGAAACCAAACCCCTGCCGTCCACCCGTCACCGACATGTTCTAAATTCCCCCTAGGGCTACGGGTTGTTTTGTAAAGTAGTTGCAAGGGTTGCTTTGTTTTAGGATTTTTCAAGTTCAATAAAATAAACTTCGAGTTCTTTTATCTTGGTTTTAATATCTTGCAAGAGCATCGGGAGAGCATTGTGAGGTTATCCATTTACTTAGCATCGGGAGAGTTAAGTATACGAAAGAGATAAGAGCGCGTTCTCTAGTTTATAGTTGAACCATCTTGTGCCTAGGGATAGGGCGAGGTTAAGTGGCTAAAGAAGAATTCATACACATCGGTGTTCATCCTTCGATTCACGCCGGGAGGTATCATCAAAGACGTGTTCATCGACAGACTTGTGCCTAGGGATAGGGCAAGGCAAATCTGGGATTCTTGCCAAACTTGAAGTACGGAGTTGGTGTGTCTGCTGCCGCGACTGCCAACGGACAGACGTCGCGACAGAACTGGAGATCCTAAGCAATTCAATACCTGCACTACCGAGCAATTCAATACCGGCCTATTCTCTCTATCTTAATAACTCAATCTTTTATTTTGCGTTTTTATCATATTATTCTCGTGACAATTCTAAACTATCTCTTTTACTTCGTGCAGTGAATTAAGGTGAAGTCATTAGCCCAATCCCTGTGGAGACGATATCCGATACTTCGTATCACTTTACTACTTGCGTCGTGTACACTTGCACTACCATTGCGATAGACTATTTTACACGCAACAACTTCCTTAGTTTTAAGGTTACCATATTGAAATTAGTCATGTTACATGCTTCTCTGCCAAATTTCAACTTGAGAGGACACCTCAAGCTCAAGCAAATGCAATCTCAACATTTAGGACTAAAGTGTAAGGCATGCAATCATCAAACAGTTCAAATCTGGGTCCAACGATAACCTGTTTCGAAACGCTTACTCACCGTACCGAAACTCTGTATCGGAATGTCGTTGACCATTTTAGTACGCGGGTATGTTCCGAGACTAGTTCCGAAACATGTAGCTCCAATAGCCAAAATGTATCGAAACAGCTCCCTTCGTTTCGAAACGCCAAGGTCATTCCAGGCTCCCGTTCCGAAACACCATGGGGTGTTTCGATACACCCTGCCCAAGAACTGCAGCATTTGCTGGTTTTTCACTCAAATACCTACTCAATCATGCCCTAAAGACTCTCTAACCATACCAACAAGTCATCATACATGTAAGGAACATATTTGGGACATTCAAGCACAATCATGGCATCAAACACAAAGTTTCATTATTCTAAAGGCATGCTTCCTAATATCAAAACCCAAATAGGCAATCCAACCTCAAAACAAGCAATTAATGCCATTTACAATCCAAACAAGCTAAAACAAACATGCCACAACCTTAGGGAGTTTAACAAGTCTCCCAAATACAATTCATGGTTTCCCATTGCCAATCTATCAAAACTAAAGTGCACGAAAACTTCACCATACATGAGCTTGGACTTCCTTGGATGAACTTAGCTTCCTTGATGCTTGAAAACACCTCAATTATCTGCATTATTGGTAAAAGAGAGACCGTAAGCACAAATGCTTAGTGAGGCATGCTCTAAAGGAAACCAACACAATAATGCACATCATGAAAATACTTTCATCAAAAGCTTTTAAACCACATGCTCATTTCTATCCCATGCTTGGAAACATTTCAAAGCAATTTCTCATTGAAACCACATGTACCTTCATTCTATCTAATGCATTTAAACCAATGCAATACTCATGGCAAAGCCAAATTCATGCTTGTACTCTAAAGCATTTTATAAACAAACCACATATGCATTTCTCATAGCATAACCATTACATCAAAGGTACATGTGAATAAAAAACCATAACATATTTTATATTGGCATTTCACATCTCTTTATTGCTCGGATATGCGAACACCTCACTAGACACTTCCGGTGGCATCTCTCATCACCGTACTCACTCGTCTAGTAACATAGTTTCTGGTGGAATCTCACATCACCGTACTCACATGGCGGAATCTCTCATCACCACAAAGCTTGGGTATTTCACCAAGTCCTACCCGATGGAATGCCCATAATCGGTTCTCTCCCTTTGGCTTAACCAAAGAGCACGTACGAAATTTTAGTTTATAGTGCACTCTCATCCTATTGATCGATCAATTATATCCGGTAAGTATCTCAACATCTATGCCAATATATTATGTCAAATCAACATCTCACCTACTGTTTTTCATGCATTAAAACTCAACATTCCCATCTCATTTCAAAATCATAACATTTGCTATGCTTTAACATAAAAGCTCAAATCTCAATTATGCAACATGTTACTCTATGAAATCATTTCAAGCATCATCTCATGCTATAATTCATGCATAAAAATAGTAGGAATTTATCAATCTAAAACCATGAGCATGTAAAAGCATTTAAGGGGCAATCGCCACATTCTAGAGAGCAATCTAGCCAATACTTACTTCCGGACTTAGGAAGGTGTTTTAAACCTTTCCTAAATCCCCAAACCTTGATTCTTTGTCCCTCAAGGACTTCTAAAACCATACGCACTCACCGATTACATTTCGCTTGCTTGCCGAAACGCTATCTAAGCTTCCGGATCAACTCCAAAGTTGCCCGAAGATGTCTCCCATGTTTTAAACACATAAGAGCAGAGGATTAATGCATCATCATGCATTGAAATCATCAGCCACACACCTAAACTCGCTGCTCTATACAAAAACCACATTTCGGCTACCAAACACTACCGAAATCACCTCCAAACTCTTCCAAAATCAAACCCAGCAAGGATCCATCACTTTTAATCATTTCTAAACATCAATTAACATCAAAAACTAACACAACCACGTCCTTATACCTCCAGCTATAGCAGAACACCAAAATCACCCCAAAAACCACCATTTTAACAAGCAAAAACTTAGGAAAAACAACCTATTCAGGATTGGATTGATAAAACCTCATTTATAACATCATTTAACATCCAAAATAAATTAGAAAACCATCTTAAAACATAGCCCAATCAATCACCACGAAAACTTCAAGATCTCTTCCAAAATCTTGAGTTTTAAGCCAATTTCTTGTTTTTAACATTAAAACCAGTTAAAAATCATTAATAAATGATTGATAACTTGGGAATTTGAGTAAAGAATTGATCATTAGAGGAGAAGGACGAAGCTTACCTCTAATGAATGATTTCTCTTTGATTTGGGCAAGTTTTCTTGAAAATTCAATGTAGAAATCGAGTGGATTTGTTGAAGGATTGATTAGGAATCAAAGAGTGATTGAAATCTCATCAAATGAAGTGGAAATCAAAGTAAATTTGTTGGAGAAAAAAGTGTTTGGTTGATAGGATTTTGAGAGAAAATTAGCGAAAAGTGGTTATGAAAAGTCAAAGGTAGTTTTTCTATTTCAATCACCTTTATTTTCTTTAACTAAATCATTAATTAAATCACCCAAATTAAGGAAAAATCTAATGAAAACATTTTTGGTAAAATTAGCTCTTTAAAGATTCAAAGTTTCAATCCTTTACAAAATAGTCACTACTAAACTTTGCAAAAACTGTGATTTGGTCACTACACCGAAATGTAGTACTTCCAAACCTTATTTTGTAAGATTGACTTCACCATTCTCTTTTATATATTAAATGAGGATTTTTAGATATTTTTCTATATTTTTAAAGCATCCCGATCTAGGTGTTCCCTAAAACCCCCTTTTAGATTCGAACCGTTTTCCAGACCGATCAGGTTCAGACACTAAACATCTAGGCCCAAATTTTGGGTGTTACAGAGGTGCAACTCTATGTGCCCTAGCTACTGCTGCCTGGAAAGCTCCAGCGATAGCCTGTATCAACATAGTCATATCCGGAGCAGCTTGCCTCTGACCATTCTCGGGTCCAGCAACCCCAGCACCAACTCTAGCAGCACCAGCCCCAGCTCCACCACCACCAGGGGGAGGAGGAGGTAAATCCTCAGCATTCTCCACGTTCTTATTCTCAGCCGTAGATCTAGTATTAATTCTCAGCTCTCTACGTGGCCCCATAATAAAAACAATGCACTGGAAAAAATGTAACAAACAAAATTAGGCATAATAAGGTAAGTAATCCAAGTACTCATGCTCATTTTTTTGAAACCATTTCTTCTCATTAGTAATGATATGGCAATGGGAACCCCAACTATACTCCAAACATAGCATATCATCACAAATTCACCTCAATTGAATCACACATCAATGTTCCTACATCAAACATTCACCGAAAAGACATAATCATACATAACCACATACAATTACCACATGCCAAGCCCCATTTATTCGATAACTTGGCTCTGATACCAACAAATGTAACACCCTTAGCCCGACCTAGACGCTTGACCCGAACTATGAAGATTACACGGGGAAAACCAAAGTCAACCCGAAAGTCAACCTTGATTAACGACCCTTTTTATTTTAATCTCGTCAAGATGCACATTAAGCCCAAGTGAGCACACACGAATCTTAGAAGAAAAAGGCACAGCGATTGGAAAACATTTAGAGACTCAATTGCACAAATTACGCGTTTAGGGAACAAAATGTAATTTTTAGAAATTATAAGAACTTTTCAGATTTTAGGTTTACCAATATGAAATTAATCATGTTACATGCTCCTCTGTCGAATTTCATCTTAAAAGGACATCCCAAGCTCAAGCAATTGCAACCGTAACATTCAGGACTAAAATGTAAAGCATGCAAACATAAAACAATTCAAACATCATCCAATGGTCAACCGTCTCGGAACACCCACCCCTCGTACCAAAACGCCCGTATTGAAACAGTGTTGGTCGTTTTGGTACTCGGGTATGTTCCGAGACTGGTATCAAAACAGGCTTCACCAGTAGCCAAACTGTTTCGAAACAGCTTCATCCGTTCCGATCCACTATGACCATTACAGGCCCCCGTTTCAGAACAGGTGAGGGTGTTTCGATACACCTTGCCCAGTGACAGCAGAAATTGCTAGTTTTTTACATCTCAAGCCATTCAAACAAACTTCAATGAGCATTGAAACATACCAGCAACACATTTAGTCACCAAGGATCATATTTAAGATCTTAAAGCTAAAGCATGGCACCAATCACAAACATACACAATCTAAAGGCATGCTCCCTAGTCTCAAAACCAAAATAGGCAACCAATTCTCAAAACAAACATTTGGGACAATTCACAACCCATAAATGCCATCACAAACATGCCATAAACTTAGGGAGTTCAACGTATCTCCCAATTACAACCTTGGTTTCCCCATTTCCATATATCAAGACTAAAGTGTATAAAAACATCATCATACATGAGCTTTGTACTTCCTTGGATGTTCTTAACCTTCTTGCTGCCCGAAAACACCTCAATTATCTGCATTATTGGTAAAAGAGAGCGTAAGCACATTTGCTTAGTGAGGCATGCTCTAAAGAAAACCAACACAGTAATGCATTCTTTAAAACACTTTCTCAAAAGATTTTTCTACAACAAGCTCACTCTATCTCATGCTTGAAAACCATTTCAAAGCAACTTCTCATTGAAAACACATGTACCTCAATTCTATTTCATGCATTTAAACCAATGCAAATCTCATGGCAAGGCCATACACATGCTTGTAAAACCAAAGCATTTCTTATATAAATATCATATGCATTTCTCATAGCATAAATCATCCCAACAATAGATACATGAGACTCAAAAGCATTTTCATATATATTATATTGGCATTTCACATCTCATTACTACTCAGATATGCGGATAATTCACTAGACACTTCCGGTGGCATCTACCATCACCGTACTCACTCGTCTAGTAACATAGCTTCTGGTGGCATCTACCATCACCGTGCTCACATAGCGGTATCTCTTATTGCCACAAAGCTTGGGTATTTCACCAAGTCCTACCGGATGGAATGCCCATCATCGATTCTCTCCCTTTGGATTAAACCAAAGAGCACATACGGATTTTTAGTTTATAGTGCACTCTCATCCTATTGATCGATCAATTATATCCGGTAAGTATATCATCTTCTATGCCAATATAGTATGTGAAAACATCATCTCACCTACTGTTTTTCAAGCAACATTTCTCAAATCATTCTCATCTCATTACAAAACCATAACATTTGCCATACTTTAAAGCAAGAGCCTAAAACTCATCAATGCAATATGTTACTTAATGAAATCATCTCTAGCATCATCTCATGCTATAAATCATGCATAAAAATAGTTGGAATTTATCTATCTCAAACCATGAGCATGTAAAAGCATTTTAGGGGCAATCCACCACATATAAGAGAGCAGTCTAGCCAATACTTACTTCCTGACTTAGGAAGGTGTTTCAAACATTTCCTAAATCCCCAAACCTTGATTCTTTGTCCCTCAAGAACTTCTAAAACCATACGCACTCACCGATTACGTTTCGCTTGCTTGCCGAAACGCTATCTAAGCTCCCGGATCAACACCAAAGGCGTCTGAAGATGTCTCACGTGTTTATAACACATAAGAGCAGATGATTAATGCATCATCATGCATTTAAATCATCAGCCACACACCTAAACTCGATGCTCTATACAAAAACCACATTTCGGCTACCAAACAAAACCGAAATCATCTCCAAACTCCTCCAAAACAAAGCACAGCCCAGATCTACCACTTCTAATCATTTCTAAGCATCAATCAACATCAAAAACTCACCACAAACTCGTTCTTATACCTCCAGCTATGACAGAACATCAAAACCACCCCCAAAAACAACCATTCTTCAAGAAAAACTTAGGAATACAAGCCTATTCGGGAATTTTTTTTATAAAACCTCATTTATAACATCAATTAACATCCAAAATACATTACAAAACAACCTCAAAGCAGAGCATAACCATCAAGCACGAAAATCATCAAGATTCCTCCAAAAACCTTGAGTTTTAAGACAATTTCTTGTTTCTAACATTAAAGCAACTCAAAAATCATTAACAAAGGATTGATAACTTGGGAATTTCAGTAAAGAACTGATCATTATAGGAGAAGGACGAAGCTTACCTCTAATTGTTGATTTCTCCTTGATTCGGGCAAGTTTTCTTGAAAATCCAATGTAAAAACAAGAGGTTTTGGTGAGGAGAAGATTAGGAATCAAAAAGGAATTAAAATCCAATAAAAAAGGATGAAAATAAGTAGCCAAATGATGGAGAAAGAGTGTTTGGCTAAAAAAAATTTGAGAGAAAATAGGATGAGAGAAAATTGACGTAAAGTAGTTATGAAAAGTCAAAGGTAGTTTCCTTTTAATTAATCTCTATTTTCCTTTAATTAAAACATTCATAAAATCATCCAAATTAAGAATAAATCTGATTAAAAACATTTTTGTAAAATTAGCTCCTTAAAGATTCAAAGTTTCAATCCTTTACAATACAATCACTATTTAACTTTTGCAAAAACTGTGATTTGGTCACTACACCGAAATGTAGTATTTCCAAACCTTATTTTGTAAAATTGATTTCACTATAATCATTCATATAATAAATGAGGATTTTTAGATATTTTTAAAACATCCCGAACTAGGTGTTCTCTAAACATCCCTTTAAGTTTCGAACCATTCCCGACCGGTTTGATTCAAACTCTAAAACATATAGGCCCAAATTTGGGACGTTACAATGTCCAAGGGTTGCAGCTAGGTCTTCTTTATATAGGAGAGAGCTAGGCCAAATTCTTTCTTGAGGGGGAAGTTAAGTTGGAATTAAATAGCATTAAAGAGATAATCTATTTTAATATATTTTTTCCTCCAAAATCTCCTCATAAAACTCTTGGAAATTAATCTCCTTTTGATCTCTTGCGTGGAATTCCAACTCTTCTAGGATTTATCATTGCTTCTTATAATTATCTCGAACTAAATGGATTTATCTTTATAAGAAATCAACAACTTCCTCCTTCTTTCCTCAGTTGCTTCGGCAACTTCCAGCTTACCTGAGCAATCAATCCATCACACATAAAAACACACACCTGCAGTACCTTTTCTCACAAAAACCAACCAAATTATGAAATCAAGCATGACAGTGAAAGAAATCATTAAAACATGCATGGATGTCTAATAATGCAACTAAAATGAGCTTAAATCTAACAATAATATGAGTAAAAATGGTCATAAAAATAGTACTTTTGAACACTTAACACACCCCAAACTCGAACTATTGCTTGTCTTCAAGCAATGCAAACTTACAATTACCTGCTAGGACTTTAATAATCAAAGACATGCTTCAAGCTTGAATTCAAACCTCAGAACCGTGACACAAAGTATGATCACCTTTTAATTTTTCGGATAGCACAAAAATCACCCAGAACCAAACTATAATGCTCGTGACAATGTGTGTGCGTAGTTGTATACAAGTTGATTTTCAAGATTCCATGTGAACAATAGGTTTTTAACAATTTAATTATCAGGGTATTTGTTTTTGTTTTCACCAGAGCCAATTACTAGCACCTCTAGCGATTTAAAATTTCTTATTTTGATTTAGTCGACTAGAGTCAATTTTGGGCACCTCTAGCAAGAAATTAACTTTTAATTTTAAATTTTTTAATTTACACAAATTTTAAGCAACCTAAGTTTGTAACCCCCTCGTCCCGGTCTGGTCAGATGACCGGTCCGAGTGGGCCACACGGGGAAAACCGAAGCAAAACCCGTTAAGGTTCCTCCTCGGTTAACGACCCAAAAAATTTCTTTTTAAATTAATCTTCACTAAATGCACATTTAATTCTTATGTGATCACAGCAACGGAAGACAAGCATTCGCAAAGCAATAACTCGAACAATCTAAACAAAACAGTCCATTTTTATGTGATTTAACAGGCCGTTTCGAAACACCCTCAAGGTGTATCGAAACGCCTTGACCTGGTCAACAGTTCTAGGCCTACACGAGGAGGCCGTATCGGAACGGAGGTTAGCCGTTCCGAAACACCTTCCCTGGTCAACATCTCATGGTCAACGAGATTTGACCGTTTCGAAACTCCATAGACCCGTTTTGGAACACCTTCATCTCGCAAATTTCTCAAAATTCTAGTAGCAAAAGTGTACCGAAACGGCCCCTACACATTTCAAAACGCCCGGCCAAAACAAAGGGGACCGTATCGAAACAGGGTAACCCGTTTCGAAACGCCCTCTGTCTGCAGACTGGTTTAAGCTGATTTATGGCACAAGAGTGCCCCTAAACCTCACTAAAACCTCCAACAACACTCTAACAACAATCCTAAAGGCAAACCAACATGCGAGCATGCTTGAACATCATTATAACAAGACTAAACACTAAGGCACAACATCACAAGCCATACATCCATACATAACATTAAAGGTATTAAGATTTAGCATGTCCAACACTTAGGCAATTCTAGGTAGCAAAATACTAACATGGTTACAAGCATGGCATACATCCCAAAAGCCAATTTAACAAAAACATACGAGGAGTCTAACATGCTCCTAATCAACAACAACAACAATATATTCCAAAAAGCATCATAACACGACACCTATCCCATTGCTTTACTATTACAATCTTTAAATTTAAATATCATACTTGAGCTAACCGTAAGCAACACTTGGAGGCCTTTCCTTGCCCTTGCCACCCACAAGCTATCGACTTGCATTGTCGAACAAAAAGGAGCGTAAGCATAAAAGCTTAGTGAGGGTAAGCTCATAAAACAAACCTTCGACAATGCAGGGTCCAAGCACGAGCTACAACCAAGATAAAATGCATGATCTTACCTCCGATCCGCACGAGCCATAATTATAGATGATGCATGAGCATATATTCAATATTATGTCATGCTCAACATGTTTAAATCCACAACATATGTAATCACATATATTAAACCATGTTAGCAACACATCCCCAAATCACATTGGCTCACAATTAATCACATATTGGCAACATAAACCACAATCCGTATTGGCACATAGCTATGACTCGAATACGCGGATAACCATTGGAACTCACATCCAACAACTCTACCATTACCTGACGGTGGAATTACACTCATCACTGTTCACGCGGAGGGGATTCCACTCATCCTCATGCCTCGTTTCACGCGGAGGGGATTCCACTCATCCTCACGCCCGTTGATGGGATTCCACTCATCACCGACTATTATATATAAGAAGATTTCCGGGCGAACCTGTACTCCATCTTGATGACTACCATCATCAAGACCACGCGCGCATTTTGACTTACGTGTTCACACTAAACATCCTAATGATCGATCATTTGTACCCAAGCATACTAGTGCCAATACTACACATTTCATTAATCATTCACAATATCATTTTATAACAACTTCCGTTCTTAGCACGTACTCACCATGACTCACCGTCATGCTCAAACCACATTTCCATGCCTAACATGTACTCACCATGATCCTCGGATCATACAATCACCTCATAATATCATTTCACATGTCAACACCACATGTACATCATTAACACAATATCACATCATATTTCATGCATATGTATATCTCCATCATGTTTATCATCATCATGCACATAACAATGCATCGACCATGCCTCAACATACATGTATACAAATACATAACCAACACCATCACAATTTAACAAGAGGCATAAACAACCATTAAAGAATGCAACCAAAGTCTCTAATCAAAGCTTGGGATTAGGCTACCACTCTAATCCCAACCTTAAGTGGGTTTACCAAGCCCATCCTAGGTTCACATGCTTGAACCAAATACTCAAAACCATTTTAAAAATATTTAACCACTCACCCAAGCTTCCAAGCTCCAAGCCAAGCAAGCAACCACCCTCAAGCTTCCGGATTTCTTCCCGATGCTTCACCGACACAAGTTCCCGCTTCTAAACAACCTCAACACAATTCAAATAACCTCAAATCAGCACAAACATCAAAACACTAACCTGGAACACAATTCAAACACAATTCACAATGTTTCAAGCCATGAACAAACACCACATTTAGCAAACTCGGACAGCCCCAAAACCTCATCCAAAATCCATGTTTCCAACACCTTTTTCACCCACAAATGATCCCAAATCAACCCCTAACCATAGTACTACCATTGGACTATCAATTTCCACCTAAAATAACCCCCAAAACTCACCCAAAACCCTTCTAAAACCCCATTTATATCCAAATTCGGGAATCTCAATAAAACACTTTAAAAATCATATATGCTGGACCTTATGGTTCCTAGACAACATATATAACCATAATAACCCAAAAGCTTTGATAAAGAATCATAAAGTCACTACCTTTAATCTTTTTCCATGAAAACCCAAATTCCCAAAACATGGATGAAAATGAAAACAAATGGTACTTTTGAAGAGAGGAAGTTAAGAGCAAAATGAAAACGTAATTACCTTTCAAAACCGAGCCAAAATGAAGGAGCAAGGAAATGGAATAGTGAAAGGGGGAGGGAGATTCTTTTTGTCGTGAGTTTTGAAATTGGAGTGAGGAAGAAGATGAGCACATTTCTATTTTAACAAAAAGGGGGATTTTTATTGAAAGTCCATTTATTTACCATTTTGCCATTAATGAGATGACAACTCCATTTATTCTAAAATCAATAAGAAAATGAGTTTCAATCAATTTGGTCCAACATAAATTGTTGCTTTGAAATCATGAAGCCTAAAATAATATATTATTATTATTTTAATTATAAAATCGAAACCCCATAATATTATTTAAATATTATTTTCACCCGACCCCTAAACCCGAGTGTTACAACTCTCCCCCACTTAAGGAAATTTCTTCCCCGAAATTTATCGGACATGGAAATACCACGAAATTTATTCCTCCACACTTACCTTCTCCCCACAACATACTAACCAACTTGGTAGACTTACCACGCAACAACAGCTATATAATGCTTAGATCTCAATTGGTTCCTTCAAGGCATGTCAATTTTAAACTCAACTCGATCTCTTCAACAACCATAGCACGAGACAGATCAGCTCCAAATTTCTGAATCATTGATACACGAAACACATCACAAACTTCTTTCTAACTCTGGTGGTAGCCGCAACAAATAAACAACAGCCTAGCCCGATTCACAAACTCATACAACATTGTTTGAAACTTGACTCATAACTTCTTCTGACTGGTCATCCGACTTCAACAGACAACCAAACACTATGCAGGCGTCTTCAAAGATCTAGTCAAAATCTCAAACCTCTATTACCCACTTTCATTAAGAATCTTCCACGAATGGAGCAAACTAGAAGAAAACTGATGCTCGGTCTTGACACGTTGGCAATTTACACACTTACTCTCATACTGAACAATGCCATCCATCAACTCAATCCAGAAGTACTCACTTCAACTCACAATACGTATTCTTACTACTCAGATGCAATACAAATGAACTGCCGTATGCTTCGGCCAACACAATACGTCTCAAAACACTATGCCAATCAGTACAACAATTCTATATCTAACAATACAAACTCTATCATCTCTGAACTGTATTCTGAAGGTCTTCTTTCTGCCATGTCTTGCACGTGAGGTGCCAAGAACCTGTCTTGCAACTGTTTCTCTTCAAGTATCTGACTTAATGTAGGCTTAACATGAAACTCGGCCACAAGACTACTATCATTCGGTAAACTGAATCTGGCAAACACAACTCGCAACTCTACTACTAGTCTAACAACAAATATAACTCGAAACATCGGTTACTACGTTGACTCTCTTCGGATGGTACTCAATCTTGGGATTACGGTCTTCAAGCAGTTCTAGCAACTCATGTTGTTCAAGTTCCAACCCTTCCTAAGTTGTTTAACAATTCAAGTTCTGATGATAAGTATATACTGTGCATTTATTACTATATGTGCTTTGTCTCTAAGTATTCGAAGCAAATACAACTGTAATTAACTCCGTGTATTGTGTCGAATAATTCTTTTCAAGGTCTTTCAATTATCTCAATGAATGAGCCACAATCTTCTGTCTTGCATAAGCACACAACCTAACCCTACATGTAACGCATCATTATGGTTCACAAATTCTCTCTCTGATATAGGTTGGATCAAGGTCAAAGTTCTCTTCAAAGTTTTTTTCGGTTTCTCAAAGGCTCATTGTCTCGCATCTGACCACACAACTGAACATTATTCTGTAGCAATCTGTCAAAGGAGCAGCTATCATCAAACAACTATTTACAATTCTTTGAAAGTAACAATGCTAGACCTAGGAACTATAGATACCTGTCACAATCTTCAATTTCTTCCAACTCACATCTTCTTCTGTCTACTTGGGATTTTCTCTAACACACTCGGCTGAACTACATGTCCTAGGAGAACATCTTCATTAACTTGGAGTTTACGTTTGCTCAACTTGGCATACAACTAATTCTCTAATAGGATCTACAACACTAACTTCAAAGCTTGTCATGACCTTCTTCGGTACGTGAATATACCCATGTGTCATCTATGAGAACTACTACAACTGATCAAGGAACTCGAGAATTATTTTGCTCAACATCTCTATAAAGGTAACTAATACACTAGTCAAACAAAGCAGCATAACTCAGAACTCAAAGCGATCACATCTTGCCCCAAAAGTTGTCTTCAATACTTCAACCTCTCTCACTTCCAACTGGTAGTAATCGGATCTCAAATTAATCTTCGAAAAGACTGAAGCACACACCACTGATCAACTAATCACTGACACTCAGAAATGGATGTTAATTACTCACAGTCACTTGTTTCAACTACTTGTGATCTAAACACATTCTTGTATTGTCTTCTTTCTTCTTCACAAATTGTATTGTCGCACTCTAAGATGATGCACTAGGCCTAATGAGTCTAAGGTCCAACAAACCTCGTAATTGATCCTTCGACACTCTCAACTCTTTCGGGAGTCATAAGATACAGAGCAATCAAAACGGGAGCAAACTCGAAGATGGTCACAATATCAAACTCTTCTCCTCTAATCAAGAGATAAGCCGGGAATTCTTCCAAACACTTCTAGGAAAAGAAAACACAAACTATCCTAACATTCTGCGGTCTAATCTTCATTCAAAAATCAAATCCATCACAATTACTAAGAAAGCCTGTCAACTAAACTCAATAAATCTTTGACCTCTAAAACTGGATCAACATTCGACAAGAAGTTCACATCCTCACCTACCACTACAGTCTCACAAAAATCTGCAACTTCAAGGCAACTCTCTCTTTGTCTCAATGTATATCCTAGCTTTGTGCTCTACAAGCCAAACCATGTCAAAAAGGTACATCGAAACCGTAGAAAGACAATCACTTCACATCTACTAGAAACTAGTAACCCTGAACCACCAACAAACATCTTCTGTACATCTTTCTTATCACTACTATCTCCCAAAAGGTCTAGTCACATGCGTCCCTACGTCTAAAATCTCAATAGAGATATATCAAATTCTTTTGCTTGCTCACACAAATGGACGAATCTGCAGAAATTGCAACTTCACAAGTACACAACTGTTAGTCTTCGGCCCCCTTGTCTTCAGGCTGGTCCTTCAACAAAATCTAACCCTTCTAAATCGTTCTTAGAGTATCTCGAAACCTCAAAATTCAGTTTTGATCACACACAAACTATCACTCTTGAACTTGTTCTATAACATCGGTCCTGACGACTCAAAACATCCCGCTACCAAACAATTTGGAGTCAAAGCTCAAGACTTCCTTCTCGGCTCAACCATATCGGAAGTGACTGCGTCTCTCCTTCTTGCTGGAAGACAACTCAAGCGCACATTGGCCTTATCACAAAAATTGATTTCTACTCACGGATACTGATCGGCTGATTTGTATTAAAACCATAGGCCGAACCCCAACGATCATTGACTAACATTTCTGAGTTTTAGATTACTCACACGAGACCCCTACCTAGATCTCGCCAAAAGAACTAAGGTACTCATACCTACCTCTGACACCTCATCGGGCACATTCAAACTTGCATGCTTGTTAACAACATACGGAAGTACGGACTCAGAACCAATCAGAAGAGACAAACTCAAACATGTACCAAGGGCTTATCTACTATAACATAGATACCACTCTGACTCCCACTCATAGATCTTCACTTCTTTTCACCAACTAATACCAGAATCGGTCTCATCGTCCCTCACCAACAAGAATCAACTCACATACATGCGGACTCGAGCAAACAAATTGTACCTCAACTCCGGTACAACCATACTCCCCTAACTATAGCAAAGAACTTCCTCCACATCATCCACATTTTCAGAAACCACAACTTCCACTTACCGATTCACGGCCCACACACTGGCCTCAAACTACTAAAAGCAATAAATCAACAACAACAACGATAAAACACACAAGATTGGGTTAGCAAGGCAAGGCTTCCAAGTGCTCAAGTATGATTCCCTTACTAAAACCTCTTTTTCCGATGTAATAGGAGCAATGGGACTCTACTCAACATGTTTCAAACAAATCAGCACACATACATGCTCAACCAAGCATATAACATGGCATACTTGCTAAACAAGCAAACATATGCGTACGATCAAACAACATACATTCTCAATCAAACAATAACACATCACAGCATACACGGATAACGAGCAACATGCTTACATGGCAAGCAAACACCGTGCAATTACAATGCAAGAACTTAACTTACCTCACTTACCTGCCCAAGGTCTCGGTAACCTTAGGCTCTGATACCAACAAATGTAACCCCCTCGTCCCAGTCTGGTCGGATGACCGGTCCGAGTGGGCTACACGGGAAAAACTGAAGCGAAACCCGTTAAGGTTCCTCCTTGGTTAACGACCCAGAAAATTTCTTTTTAAATTAATCTTCGCTAAATGCACATTTAATTCTTATGTGATCACATCAACGGAAGACAAGCATTCGCAAAGCAATAACTCGAACAATCTAAACAAAACAGTCCATTTTTATGTGATTTAACAGGCCGTTTCGAAACACCCTCAAGGTGTATCGAAACGCCTTGACCTGGTCAACAGTTCTAGGCCTACACGAGGAGGCCGTATCGGAACGGAGGTCAACCGTTCCGAAACACCTTCCCTGGTCAACATCTCGTGGTCAACGAGATTTGATCGTTTCGAAACTCCATAGACCCGTTTCGGAACACCTTCATCTCGCCAATTTCTCAAAATTCCAGTAGCAAAAGTGTACCGAAACGACCCCTACACGTTTCGAAACGCCCGACCAAAACAAAGAGGACCATATCGAAACAGGGTAACCCGTTTCGAAACGCCCTCTGTCTGCAGACTGGTTTTAGCTGATTTATGGCAAAAGGGTGCCCCTAAACCTCACTAAAACCTCCAACAACACTCTAACAACAATCCTAAAGTCAAACCAACATACGAGCATGCTTGAACATCATTATAACAAGACTAAACACTAAGGCACAACATCACAAGCCATACATCCATACATAACATTAAAGGTATTAAGCTTTAGCATGTCCAACACTTAGGCAATTCTAGGTAGCAAAATATTAACAGGGTTACAAGCATGGCATACGTCCCAAAAGCCAATTTAACAAACACATACGAGGAGTCTAACATGCTCCTAATCAACAACAACAACAATATATTCCTAAAAGCATCATAACACGACACCTATCCCATTTTTTACTATTACAATCTTTAAATTTAAATATCATACTTGAGCTAACCGTAAGCAACGCTTGGAGGCCTTTCCTTTCCCTTGCCACCCACAAGATACCGATCTGCATTGTCGAACAAAAAGGAGCGTAAGCATAAAATCTTAGTGAGGGTAAGCTCATAAAACAAACCTTCGACAATGCAGGGTCCAAGCACGAGCTACAACCAAGATAAAATGCATGATCTTACCTCCTATCCACACGAGCCATAATTATAGATGATGCATGAGCATATATTCAATATTATGTCATGCTCAACATGTTTAAATCCACAACATATGTAATCACATATATTAAACCATGTTAGCAACACATCCCCAAATCACATTGGCTCACAATTAATCACATATTGGCAGCATAAACCACAATCCATATTGGCACCTAGCTATGACTCGAATACGCAGATAACCGTTGGAACTCACATCAAACAACTCTACCATTACCTGACGGTGGGATTACACTAATCACCGTTCACGCGGAGGGGATTCCACTCATCCTCACGCCTCGTTTCACGCAGAGGGGATTCCACTCATCCTCACGCCCGTCGATGGGATTCCACTCATCACCGACTATTATATATAAGAAGATTTCCGGGCGAACCCGTACTCCATCTTGATGACTACCATCATCAAGACCACGCGCGCATTTTGACTCACATGTGCACACTAAACATCCTAATTATCGATCATTTGTACCCAAGCATACTAGTGCCAATATTACACATTTCATTAATCATTCACAATATCATTTTATAACAACTTTCGTGCTTAGCACGTACTCACCATGACTCACCGTCATGCTCAAACCACATTTCCATGCCTAGCATGTACTCACCATGATCCTCGGATCATACAATCACCTCATAATATCATTTCACATGTCAACACCACATGTCTATCATTAACACAATATCACATCATATTTCATGCATATGTATATCTCCATCAGGTTTATCATCATCATGCACATAACAATGCATCGACCATGCCTCAACATACATGTATACAAATACATAACCAACACCATCACAATTTAACACGGGGCATAAACAACCATTAAAGAGTGCAACCAAAGTCTCTAATCAAAGCTTGGGATTAGGCTACCACTCTAATCCCAACTCTAGGTGGGTTTACCAAGCCCATCCTAGGTTCACATGCTTAAACCAAATACTCAAAACCATTTAAAAAATATTTAACCACTCACCCAAGCTTCCAAGCTCCAAGCCAAGCAAGCAACCACCCTCAAGCTTCCGGATTTCTTCCCGATGCTTCACCGACACAAGTTCCCGCTTCTAAACAACCTCAACACAATTCAAATAACCTCAAATCAGCACAAACATCAAAACACTAACCTGTAACACAATTCAAACACAATTCACAATGTTTCAAGCCATGAACAAACACCACATTTAGCAAACTCGGACAGCCCCAAAACCTCATCCAAAATCCATGTTTCCAACACCTTTTTCACCCACAAATGATCCCAAATCAACCCCTAACCATAGTACTACCATTGGACTATCAATTCCCACCTAAAATAACCCCCAAAACTCACCCAAAACCCTTCTAAAACCCCATTTATATCCAAATTCGGGAATCTCAATAAAACACTTTAAAAATCATATATGCTGGACCTTATGGTTCCTAGACAACATATATAACCATAATAACCCAAAAGCTTTGATAAAGAATCATAAAGTCACTACCTTTAATCTTTTTCCATGAAAGCCCAAATTCCCAAAACATGGATGAAAATGAAAACAAATGGTACTTTTGAAGAGAGGAAGTTAAGAGCAAAATGAAAACGTAATTACCTTTCAAAACCGAGCCAAAATGAAGGAGCAAGGGGGAGGGAGCTTCTCCTTGTCGTGAGTTTTGAAATTGGAGTGGGGAAAAAGATGAGCACATGTCTATTTTAACAAAAAGGGGGATTTTTATTGAAAGTCCATTTATTTACCATTTTGCCATTAATGAGATGGCAACTCCATTTATTCTAAATTCCATAAGAAAATGAGTTTCAATCAATTTGGTCCAACATAAATTGTTGCTTTAAAATCATGAAGCCTAAAATAATATATTATTATTATTTTAATTATAAAATCGAAACCCCATAATATTATTTAAATATTATTTTCACCCGACCCCTAAACCCGATTGTTACAAAGTTCAATAAGTTTTTATCAATCAACAAGTTACAACCGTGTCAATGATATTTAGCATCATAGTAAGATCCTAAGTTCTTTTCAAGCAATCCTAAAATTTAAAGGTTCTTTCAATTAAGTGCAGTGGCAAAAATTCATCATTGGATATTCAACAAGTCCAAGCAATTAAATCCAATCAAAGGCATGGAAGGTAACATATGCAACTTATATGTGATTACTAAAGATGAATGCAACTAAAGATGAAATTAACTAAAACAAGCACCCCCTAAACTCGAGAGAAGCATTGTCCTCAATGCATGCAAGTACTAAAATTAAAAATGAAATAGAATGCAAATGAGTTAGTTGGAAAGGTCGTCACCTTGTATGATGAGTTTCTTCAGGTCGTTTTCTTGATTCTTTGTTCAGTTCACGGTGGTTAGATGCATGTGGCTGGTACCGCATGAATAGCATCAGTGTCAACGAGTAGAGCATTTCCTCGATTTGATATATGTTTGTCGAGATAGGTTCACTTGCCTGGGCATTTGTAGTTGCTTGGGCAGTGGTCGGTGCAAGGGATTTCCTTGGCATGACAATTGTGAGTCATTGATGTGGAAAAACAAAGAAAACTACTAGAGCCTAAAAAGAAAACAACTAACAATAAATAAAACTATCCTAAAATAACCGGAAATAAAAGTAAAAATACAAAATAAATCCAAAACTAAGTTCAAAATTAAAAACAAAACTAAAAATAAAATAAAAATACGAAAGGAAAGGCATGATCATGCATCTCCTAAAGTGACCACTTCTTTATTGCGCTCTACATGGGTGCCAGTATAGTGCTTTAATCTTTGTCTGTTAACTTTGAATTCATGTCCGTCACTGGTGGACTTGATTTTCACAGCACCATGGGAGAATGGCTTGACTACCTCAAATGGTCCAGACCATCTCGATCTTAGTTTTCCCGAGAAGAGTTTCAGCCGAGAATTGAAAAGAAATACTAATTGCCTGGGCAAGAATTATCGCGACAATAGCTTCTTGTCATGCCAATGCTTCGTTTTCTTCTTGTAGATTCTTGAATTGTTGTAAGCTAAGGCACGAAATTCTTCTATCTCGTTAAGGTCCAACAAACGCTTTTGTCCAGCACTCTCCCAATCTATATTCATGGTTTTGATAGCCCAATATGCTTTGTGCTCGATCTCTATCGGTAAGTGGCAAGTTTTTCCGTAGACAAGTCGAAAAGAAGACATACCTAGGGGTGTCTTGAATGTAGTTCGGTAAGCCCAAAGTGCCTCGTCTAACCTCAATGACCAACCCTTTCGAGAGGGATTGACACCCTTCTCAAGGATACCCTTTAATTCTCGGTTGGAGATTTCAGCTTGGTCGTTCCTCTATGGGTGATATGTCGTGTCAATTTTGTGTGACACTCCGAAGCGTCACAAGATCTTGGAAATAAGTTTGTTGTTGAAGAGCTTGCCTTCATCACTGATGATTGCCCTTGGCATTCAAACCTGTGTAAATATATTTTTCTGTAGGAATCTCTGCACGGTTTGGAGTCATTCCTGGGAGCCGCAACTGCCTCAACCCATTTAGATACATAGTCGTTGACAAGTGAGATGTATAAATTGCTAAATGAGGATGGAAAAGGGCCCATGAAATCAATCCCCCACACGTCGAACAACTCCTATAACCCCCTTGTCCCGGTCCGGACGCTTGACCGATCCGAATGGGCTACTTGGGGATAATCGAGGCGAAACCCGTTAAGGCTTCACGTCGAACAAGTAGTGATGCCAAATCTTCAACGCAAACACAACTGCGGCTAACTCAATATCATGCGTACGGAAGTTCTTCTCATGCATCTTCAACTGTCTCGAAGCATAGAAAACAACTCTTCTTTCTTGCATCAGAACACAACCTAAACCTATGTAGGAAGCATCACTATAGATAGCAAACTCTTTCCCTGAAACTCGTTGCACTAACACTGGAGCATTCGTCAAAGCTTCTTTCAATTTCTCAAAATCCTTCTGTCTCGCATATGACCACTCAAACTTCACTTCTTTTTTGCAACAATTTAGTCAACAGAGCAGCTACTCTAGAGAAACCATCAACAAATCTCCTATAGTAACTGACTAATCCTAGGAAACTCCTAATCTCAGTCACTGACTTAGGTTGTTTCCACTCAACAATGGCTTCAATCTTCATCAGATCAACACGGATACCTTCAACTGACACAACATGGCCAAGAAACACAACCTCTCGAATCCAAAACTCACATTTACTAAGCTTAGCATACAACCAATTGCTCATCAATCTCTGCAAAACAAGTCTCTAGTGCTCATCATGTTCTTCTTCTGATCTCGAGTACACAAGGATGTCATCTATGAAAACAACTACAAATCGGTCTAGATAGTCTCGGAAAACCTTGTTCATCATATCCATGAAAGCTGTTGGCGCATTCGTGAGCCCAAACGGCATCACAAGGAACTCATAATGACCAAATCCAGTCCTAAAAGCTATTTTCGGAACATTACATTCTTTTACTTTCAACTGGTAGTACCCCGATCTCAAATCTATCTTCAAAACACTGAGGCACCCCTCAACCGATCAAACAAATCGTCTATACGAGGCAACAAATACTTGTTCTTCACTTTCAACTGGTTCAACTGCTTGTAGTCAATACACATTCTCATACTGACATCCTTCTTCTTCACAAACAACACGGGAGCACCCCAAGGCGAACTACTAGGCCTAATAAAACCACAGTCTAACAACTCCTGAAGTTGACTCTTCAACTATTTCAACTCTTTTGGAGCCATACGATACGGAGTAATAGAAACTGGAGTAGACCCTGAAACAGTCTCAATTACAAACTCTACATCTCTGTTAGGAGGCAAACCTGGTAACTCTTCTGGGAACGCATCCGGAAAATCACAAATTGTTCTGATATCTTTTGGTCTAACCTTGCTCATATTTGGATTCATCACATACGCTAAGTAAGCACCACAATCGGAATCCATCAACCTATGAGCCTCTAAAGCTGACACAACATTCAACAAGAACTTAATGTTCTCGCCTACTACTACTACCTCGTAGTCATCGGAATGCTTCAAATCAATTCTCCTTGTCTCAAAATCTACACTGGCTCTGTGCTCAACCAACCAATCCATACCCAAAATAATATCAAAACCGTAAAACGGAAGCTCCATCATATCAACCGGAAACACATGGCCCTGAATCTTCAACGGACACCTCCTATACATCCGTCTAACTACAACTGTCTCACCGAAGGAACTAGTCACATGCATACCTACATCTAAAATCTCAACAAGTATGTCTAACTTCTTTGCATGCTCACTCAAAATGTAAGAATGCCTAGAACCAGAATCAACTAAAGAAAGCAAAGACATGGACTGTAACTCAAAATTACCTGCTATCACATCTGTGTCATTCCCTGCCTCTCTATGTGCGTAGACTCTACCTGGTCCACTAGCCTCTGGCTGTACTGCCACAACATGAGCAAGATTCCTCGATGCCTCTATCCTAGGTGCATCAGCCCTCGGTTAGAAGTAACCACAACCGCGCCCACAACCTCTCTAATAGTCGGTCGCTGTCGCAGGAGCCTGTGCAAGATTCGGTGCCTGTGCCGCCTAATGCAGACACTCCCTTCTGAAGTGGTCTCTCGAACCACAGTTCCAGCAAGCATGGAAGTTACCCCAACACTCCCCTGAATGATGTCTCCCACAACGAGTTCACTCGGGCAAACACCCTCCAGCTATATGGCCATGATGGCCTCTCCATGGTGGCCACCGCTACGCCTATGGTCAAACTGATGTCCACCGCCTTGATGCCTCTTGGCATCACCACGGTCAAAGTTTTTATGCCTCTTTCCAGAACTAGATCCTCTTGAACGCTTGGTCAGCCCCAAGCTATGCCCAATGTCCTTGGCCATAGCGACCAAGACATCAAAATTAGAATAATCTGAAGCTAAGGTGTACCTCTTCACTTCCTCATGAAGCCCATATCTGAACCGGTTACTACGGTCCCTCTCAGTAGGAACCAACTCTGGAGCATACTGACTCAAGCGAACAAAGCAAATCTCATAATCAATCACAGAAGCGTCTCATTGAACAAGAACAATGAACTCTCGCTTCTTCTCATCCAGATATCTCGGCCCCAAATACCTCTTCCTGAAAGCAGTCTCAAAGAAATCCCAAATAATCTCAGCCTCAGGCACACCAGTAGTAATGGTGACCCACTAGGTGTAGGTATCACCCTGTAGCAACGAAACCACACAGCCCAACTTACGAGCACCAACACAACCCATCTGAGCTAAGATACAAACTGTCTTCTCCAACCACGACTTTGACCTCTCAGGTGTAGATCCTTTGAACTCTTCTGCCCCTAATCTACGAAGCCTCTCTAACGGTAAACTAGCATCATCACCTCTCAGCTGAGCTGCAGCCTGAGCTCCGACAACTGCGGCCTGAAACGCTCCCTCTATAGCTTGAACTAGCGGAGCCATATCTATTCCCGCAGGACCTTGGCCAACCTAACCAACTTGAGGTCCCTCTCCCTCAGCTCCAGCCTCGCCTCCCACTTCAGGCCGAGGAGGTGGTGGTGGAGGAGCTCCAACTAAAGCATTAGGCTCTTCCATATGAGCCTCTACTTCAGCCTCCTGCTCATTAACATGATCCGCAACACGAGGTTCCTAACGAACCAACCTCGGTCTACCTCTAGGCCTCGATATACGCGCTCACAGATAACAACTACAACACAACAACAACAACACACAAAACTTGGGTTAGCAAGGGCAAGGGTCCAAGTGGCTCAAGTATGTTCCCTCACTTAAAAATTCTTTTTTCGATGTAATAGAAGCAATGAGACTCTACTCAACATGCTTCACACAACATACATGTACGATCAAACAAGCAAACAACAAGCATACTTGTTAAACAAGCAAACATGGCAAGCAAAGCCCGTGCAATTGCAATACAAGAAATTAACTTACCTCACTTACCTGCCCAAGGTCTCGGAAATCTTAGGCTCTGATACCAACAAGTGTAACCCCCTCGTCCCGGTCCGGACGCTTGACCGATCCGAGTGGGCTACATGGGGATAACCAAGGCGAAACCCGTTATGGCTTCACTTCGGTTAACAACCCGAGAAAACTTTTCATTAAATTTTATCTTATCTAGTTGCATATTTAAGTCCTATGTGAGAAAGACAACAACGGAAGAAACAAATGAGGCAACAACCAAACAGCCCATTGTTAATCTTAAACTACAGGCCGTATCGGAACGCCCATATAGTGTTTCGATACCCCTTGACTAGGTCAACTGGCCAAAGTCAACCCGAGGAGACTGTTTCGAAACAGGGGTGGACCGTATCAAAACGCCCTCAACGGTCAACTTCTCGTGGTCAACGCTACGAAGCCCGTTCCGAAACGCCTAGGAGCGTTTCGATACTTCAATTTATCGTCAAAATCTCAGATTTCCAGTAGCAAAAATGGATCGAAACGATCCTCTTGCGTACCGAAACGCCTGACCTGAAACAAAGGGACCGTATCAAAATGGGACCAACCGTTTCGATACGCCCTCTGCGAGCAGACTGCTTTTAGATGGTTTATGGCACAATGCTGTCCCAAAACATAACTAAAACCTTCCAACAACCAACATACACCAACTCTAGATGCAAGGCACCCTATAACAAGAATGCTCAACCCCAAACATACATATAAAGCCATACATTCAAAGAATCAACATACAACTTAAGAATCATTCATAACATTCAAGATTCATGCTTTAGACAATCGTACGTAAGGGCATATATAAGAGCATCCAAAAGGGCACATGGCCATCATACAAGGCATAAGCAAGTCTTAAACATATCATCCACATAACAAAGAGTCTAAACATACTCCTAAAACCAAACATCAACATACATCAAAAGCTCAAATCAACATCACATATCCCATTGCTTGACTACTACACCATATAACTTAAAAGTCCATACTTGAAAGCTAAGATAGCACCACAAGCACACTTGGAGGCCCTCTCCTTGCACAAGCAACCCACGAACTACGGATCTGCATTGTCGATCAAAAGAGAGAGCGTAAGCATAAAACTTAGTGAGGGTAAGCTCATAAAACAAACCTCGACAATTCAGGGTCCAAGCACGAGCAACAACCAAGGTAGAATGCATGATCTTACCTATAAATCCACATGAGCCAAAATATAAATGATGCATGAACATAATATCAACATCATGCCATGCTCAATACATGGAAATACATAAATCAATGTATTAATAAACACATTCCACAATTCGTATTGGCAACACATATCAATCCATATTAGCACCTAGTTATGACTGGAATACGCGGATAACCATTGGAACTCACATCCAACAACAACCATTACCTTACGGTGGGATTACACTCATCACCGTTCACGCGGAGGGGATTCCACTCATCCTCACGCCCCGTCGATGGGATTACACTCATCACCGACTAACATAAATATAAGAAGATTTCCGGGCAAACTCGTACTCCATCTTGATGACTACCATCACCAAGACCACGCGCGCATTTGACTCACGTGTGCACACTAAACATCCTAATGATCGATCATTGTACCCAAGCATACTAGTGCCAATACTAAACACAATTCATAACCTTTCACAACATCATTTCATATCAACTTTCGTGCTTAGCACGTACTCACCATGATTACCATCATGCACAATCCACATGTATATAACAATGCATCAATGCCATGCCTCAACATACATGTATAACACAATATACATAGTCACCATAATCACTTTTAAACATGAGGCTTAATTAACAATTAGAGTTCAACCAAGGTCTCTAACTAAAGCTTGGGATTAGACTACCAATCTAATCCCAAATCTAGGTGGGTCTACCAAGCCCAACCTAGTCCACATGCTTGAACAAACACTTGAAAACCATTTAAAAGCATTTAACCACTCACCGGCTATTCCAAGCTCAACCACACAAGCCGATCAAGCTCTCAACGATTCCAGATTCTTTCCCGAGGCTTCACCAACACAATTCCTTGCTTCTAATCATCCTAACACAATCAAAATAACCTCAAACCAGTTCACAAATTAATGTAGCCAACCCAGAACACAAACCAAGCACAAAATACAAGATTTCAAGCTAAAGACAACCCCAAAAACCTCATTCCCGAGCAGCCATGAAGCACAATCCAAAACCATTGATTCAAACACTTTTAACACCCCTAAAAGCTTCCAAAACAACCCTTATACATAGTCTAACCATCAACCAACAAATTCCCACATAAAACACCCCAAAAACTCAACTTAAAACCCTTCAAAAACCGCTCTAAAACCCAATTTCGGGAAACACCATAAAACTATGTAAAAATCAAGTATGTTGGATCTTTTAGGTTGTAAACATCTTATCTAACATTGTAACCCCCTCGTCCCGGTCTGGCCGGATGACCGGTCCGAGTGAGCTACACGGGGAAAACCGAAGCGAAACCCAAAGGATTCCCCCTCGGTTAGCAACCCTATTTTTTTCTTTTTATTTTAATCTTGTCTAGGGGATGGTTAAACCCTAAGTGATTCACAACAGCGGAAACATACAAGGAAAACACATTCGGACCCCGGCCATGCATAAACAGTCCATTTTTAAGCTTACTGGCAGACAGTATCGATACCCTTGCCAGGGGTATCGATACCCCCTTCCTAGGTCAACCCAAGAAGTCAACCACGAGAAGACCGTATCGATACCCTTACCAGGGGTATCGATACCCCAGTATCAATACTCAAGAACCCCGTATCGATACGCTCTACTCTCACTCAAAACTCCAAATTCTAGTAACTTTGGAGGGTATCGATACCCCAGTATCGATACCCTAGCTAGGGGTATCGATACCCCCTGCATTGCAATTCCTCAATTTCAACTTAAACGACCCCAACTCGACTCTAAATGCATTTCTGGACTCACCTAAGCACACACGAACATGCAAGCACACATATTTAAGCCAAGAATGTCATTCAAACATGGATTAAAGCATTCATGCATAGCATTCTAAATAAAGAGCAATTTAGGAAATATTATGCATACATAGAAGCTCAAATGGTCTTAAAGGGAACAAGACATCTTGAAAGGTTTGCACTCATACACAAGGCAACCTAAACACTCTAACGCATGCCATCACACACCAAAACATTCATCATAGCATTACATGCTTACAATCCATAATCAAATCAAAACATCATCATATGTAATGAGTCATAAAAGCTCATACAAACACACCCTATGGCCACATTGCTTAACTACTACAAAATTAACCATACTTGAGCAACAACTTGGAAAGCCCTTCTTGCCTTGCCTCAAGCTAACACCACGCTAATGATCTGCATTGTCGAACATAGAGAGCGTAAGCTATAAGCTTAGTGAGGGTGCTCTAAAACGAAAAACATCAACAATGCAGGGTTCAAGCACGTTAATCCCAGTCTTACATACATCAAACATAGGCATAAAAATCAAGTAGACCTAGCTAGTCTTTCAAGTGGCATATGTGGTCTCTCAATCCTATCAAGTTTAAGCATCAACATCCACATCATGCAACAACACCATATACCACAATCACATATCACCATCATATATCACAATACATGAACAAGTTTAATTGGCCACTTTAATTACCCCGATTGTGCGGATTTAAACCTCAACAACACTTTACCTCGGTGGGATTTCACTCATCACCGGACCTTGCATGTGCGGGATTCCACTCATCGCCACATGCCCTACGGATGGGATTCCACTCATCATCCCGTAGAAATAAATAAAAGCTTCCGGTGGAATGTTACATCACTGTACTCCTCCTTGATGACTTAACGCCATCAAGGCCACGTACGTTTTGACTCAATTTGTGTGCACACTATCCTAATGATCGATCATTTACAACCGGTAATTATTTAGTGCCAATTATCATCATCAATCACATATCATCAACCACACTCATGCTCATCACATATGTCCACAACATGATATATATACATGCACCATATAATCACAAGTACAAAAGCATAGTCATTAAGCACATTGGCATTTAAGGAAAACAAGACTAAATTAACTACTTGGGTTATAAGGAAGTGGCCTACCAAGCACACTTTACACACACACACTACTCATGCTCAAACCAAACTTTAAAACAAGTTAAGACCACTCACCGTCCTTCCTTAGCAATTCGAACCAATCCTCCTACGAACCCAGATTCGGTCCCAAAGCCTCTTCAACGTTTCCTCTTGCTTCTAGTCAAACAAAACACATACATTACTTCCCAATTCAATGCTAAACTCAACCATCAAATTACTTTGCAAACACAACCCAATTTCCACAAATTCTCAAACCACATAATATCTCAAAAACCCAATTTTCGTACTCCAACAACCCGTGGCTGAAATACCCATTTCCAAACACCCAAATGACTTCCAAAACATCCCAAATCATCCTCCTAACATAGGTAGACCATCAGCCCTTCAATTTCAACATAAAACCCACCAAAAACCCAAATTTTAATACCTTAAAATTTTCCCTAAGGACCCACTACGAATTTTCATCCAAATTCAACCAAATTGATATATGTTACATATTATAGCATGATTAACAAAAACCCCAACTCAATTTATCAAAAAAAATTAAAGAACCCCCTTAAAAACCCAACTTTAGTATAAACCCTAATTTCCAAAACCCCTTATTTTTGAAATCCAAGACCATGGATAGGTAGAGAACAAAGAGAAGATGAAGAAAACGTAATTACCTTCGAAAATGGTGTTGAAATCAAGTGACAAATTGATGGAATAGTAACTTTGATATTTGAGAGGGTTTGGGGAGGGGAGATGGCTTCCAACGTGAAAAGGGGGAGGGGAAAGGGAGGAAGACAACTTTTTTGATAAAGTGGTCTTGCTTTTGAAAATTTTGGGTCAAATCGCAATATAGGTCCCTCCCTTCTTATTAAAGCTCAATTAGGTCATTATTTAAAGTTGAATTGTTTTAATTAAATTTTATTTGACTCGAACTATAACCCGGTTAACTACTAGGCCCGAAACACGGGTGTTACAACTCTCTCCCACTTAAGGAATTTCATCCCCGAAATTACCTTACTGAAAGAGATACGGAAACTGCTTTTCCATATCCTCCTTCCTCTCCCAAGTGACCTCGTCCACACCTCTACGTCGCCACCGCACCTTTACTAACTCAATCGATCTACCCCTCAACACTTTACTGTCAGAAGCTAAGATCTCAACGGGCTCTTCTTCGTAAGTCAAATCTGGATTCAATTCGATTTCTTCTACGGGCATAACATGTGATGGATCGGACCTATACTTGCGAAGCATCGATACATGAAACACATCATGTATCTTTTCAAGCTTGGATGGCAAACGCAACTGATAAGCAGCGGGACCAACCCTCTTCACAATCTCATACGGCCCTATGTACCTCGGACTCAGCTTCCCTTTTCGGCCAAATCTCATCACTTTCTTCCACGGAGACACCTTCACGAATACCTTCCCACCCACTGAGAACTCAACTTCCTTCCTCTTCAGATCGGCATAGGACTTCTGCCTATCCGAAGCAGCCTTCAAACGATCACAAATCAATTTTACCTTGTCGGTTGTCCCCTTGAGCAAATCCGGCATAGGTAATAGTTTCTGCCCTACCTCGGCCCAACACACTGGAGTCCTACACTTTCGGCCATACAAGGCCTCATACGGAGCCATCTGAATGCTCGACTGAAAACAGTTATTGTACGCAAACTCTACTAGAGGCAAATGCTTCTCCAAAGTACCCTGAAAGTCTATGATACAACAACGCAGCATATCCTCTAAGATCTGAATAACTCTCTCCGACTGCCCATCTGACTGTGGATGATAAGAAGTGCTAAAGTTCAAACGGGTACCCAAGGCTGTATGCAGACACTCCCAAAATCTAGAAGTAAATCGCGGATCTCTATATGATACAATGGACTTCGGCACACCATGCAGTCTAACAATCTCGCCAATGTACAAGTCGGCCAATCTATCTAAGGTGTAAGTAGTGTTGACTGCCAAGAAGTGAGCACACTTCGTAAATCGATCCACTATCACCCAAATTGAGTTCTTCTTCGTAGGAGTCAAAGGCAAACCCGAAACAAAATCCATGGTGATGTTCTCCCACTTCCATTCCGGAATTCTCAACGGCTGTAACAAACCTGGGGGAACCTGATGTTTCGCCTTCACTCTCTGACACACTAAGCACTTACTCACAAAGTCGGCTACATCTCTCTTCAAGCAAACCCAAAAATACTCATTCTTCAAATCACGGTACATCTTCGTACTTCCAGAATGCATAGCAAACGTACTACTGTGGGCTTCAGTCAAGATCGTACGTCTCAAGTCACTCTCTTCTGGCACAACTATTCTATCTTTGAAACACAAAACCCCATCAGTGCTGAAACTGTAGTCTGAAGATCTACCCTCGGCTATATCTTGCACGTGAGATGCCAAAGATCTATCTAAGAGTTGTTTCTCTCGAATCATCTGACCTAGAGTAGGTCTAACCTAAAGCTCGGCTACTAAGCCGCCATCTCCGAACAAACTCAATCTAGCAAACATAGCTCTCAAGTCCACGACCACCTTCCTACTCAAAGCATCGGCCACTACATTGGCCTTACCCGGATGGTACTCAATAGTAAGATCGTAGTCTTGTAGCAGCTCTAACCACCTACGCTGTCTGAGATTCAAATCTCGCTGAGTCATAATATACTTCAAACTCTTGTGATCGGTGTATATTGTGCATTTCTCACCATACAAATAATGCCTCCAAATCTTCAGAGCAAACACAACTGCAGCTAACTCTATGTCATGGGTCGGATAGTTGCGCTCATGGGTCTTCAATTTTCTTGAGGCATAAGCCACCACTCTCTTGTCTTGCATTAGAACACATCCTAACCCTACATAAGAAGCATCACTGTAGAGTACATAGTCCTTCCCGGACTCAGGCTGAATCAAAATCGGAGCTTGGGTCAAAGCTTCTTTCAATTTCTCAAAGGCTCTCTGTCTTGCATATGTCCACTCAAACTGAACACTCTTCTGAAGTAACTGTGTCAATGGAGCGGCTAATTTAGAGAAACCCTATACAAACCTCCTATAGTATCCGGCTAAGCCTAGGAAGCTACGTACCTCTGTCACAGACTTCGGTTGCTTCCACTCAACAATGGCTTCAATCTTCTTCAGATCAACTCTAATCCCATCGGCTGACACTACATGTCCTAAAAAGACTACCTCTCAGATCCAGAATTCACACTTGTTGAGCTTCGCATACAACTGATGATCTAGCAAAGTCTTCAAAACAAGTCTCAAGTGTCGGTCATGGTCTTTTTCAGTTCGAGAGTATACCAATATGTCATCAAAAAATACAACCACAAACTGATCTAGATACTGATGAAAAATCATATTCATCATGTCCATGAAAGCTGCCGGTGCATTAGTCAACCCAAATGTCATGACTAAAAACTCATAGTGTTCATACCTAGTCATTATGGCCGTCTTCGGTACATAAACCTCTCTCACCTTTAGCTGGTAGTAACCTGATCTCAAATCAATCTTCGAAAAGACCGATGCTCCTCTCAACTGATCAAACAAGTCATCAATTCTAGGCAACGGATATTTGTTCTTCACTGTCAACTGATTTAACTGTCTGTAATCTATGCACATTCTCATACTTCCATCTTTCTTCTTCACAAACAACACTGACGCACCCCAAGGTGAAGAACTAGGTCGAATAAAACCTCTATCTGTCAATTCTTGCAACTGAGTCTTCAACTCTTTCAATTCTTTCGGTGCCATACGATACGGAGCAATCGAAACAGGAGCTGAATCAGAATAAGTCTCAATGCTGAACTCTACCTCTCTGTCCGGTGGTAACCCTGGCAACTCTTCCGGAAACACACTAGGAAAATCACATACTGTCCGGATGTCCTGAGGTCTAACCTCACTCATGTTGGGGTTCATCACATACGCTAAGTATGCTTCACACCCCAACTCAACTAACCTCTTAGCCTCTAACACTGAAACCACATTGGACAAGAACTTCACGTTCTCACCCACCACTACAATCTCATAATCATCTGTGAGCTTCAAAGAAATCCGATTAGTTTCAAAATCTATCCTAGCTCTATGCTCTGTGAGCCAATCCATACACAGAATCACATCAAAACCATAGAAAGGAAGTTCCATCATATCCACTGGAAACACATGCCCATGAACCATCAACGGACACCTTCGGTACATCTTCCTAACTACTACCGTGTCCCCAAAGGAACTAGTAACACTAACTCTTACCTCTAACATCTCACAAGGCAAATTCAAGGACTGTGCATGCTCACTCAATATGTAGGAATGTGTAGACCCAGAGTCAATCAAAGAAAGCAAATCCAAAGACTGTATCGAGAAGTTACTTGCGATCACATCGGTGTCATGCTGATCTCCCCGCTGAGCATACACTCTGGCCTGACCTCCACCCTCTGGCTGAGCTGCAACTACATGTGCTATGTTCCTCTGACCATCATTCCTCGGCTGGAAGTTTCCTCTACCGCGCCCGCGGCCTCTCTGAAAGTCATTGGCTCGAGCATGAGCCTGAGCTGGTGCCTGCCCCACCTGATGTGGACAGTCACGCCTAATGTGGTCTCTAGCACCACAACTCCAACAAGAATGGTAATTCCCCCAACACTCCCCGGTGTGGTTCCTCCCGCAAGTAGCACATGTGGGCAACTTCCCACCAGCTCTCTGACCCTGATGGCCCCTACCGTGGTTACCGCCACCACACCTATGATCAAACTGATGTCGGTTGTCCCGATGCCTCTTGGCATCACCTCTATTAAAGTTGCTGGACCTCTTACCCGAACTAGATCCACCTGACCGCCTGGTCAAACTCAAATTGTGCTCTAAGTCCTTGGCCCTCGCGACCAAGACAACAAAATCGGTGTAATCCGAAGCTAGAGTATAAGTCTTGATCTCTTCACTCAACCCATAACAGAAGCGGTTACAACGCTCCACCTCAGTAGGTACAAGCTCGGGTGCATACTGACTCAATCTGACAAATCGGATCTCATAATCGGTCACGGAATACTCCCCTGAAGCAATGCCACAAACTCCCTCTTCCGCTCATCGAGGTAACGCGGACCCAAATACTTCTTTCGGAAAGTTGTCTCAAAGAATTCCCAAGTGATCTCGGTCTCATCCATCCCAGAAGTAACGGTGACCCACCAGGTGTAGGCATCACCCTGAAGCAGAGACTCAACACATCCCAACTTGCACTCACCAGTACATCCCATCTGAGCAAGAATATGGACGGTCTTCTCAAACCACAACTCTGACCTCTCCGGAGTAGCACCTCTAAACTCTTCGGACCCAAGGCCCCGAAGTCTCTCCAAAGGTAATCCGGTGCCCTCACCCTGATGATGAGCTGCCTGTCCCCCAGCTACTGCAGCCTGGAATGCCCCGGCTATTGCCTGAACCAACGGAGCTAAGTCAATCTCGGCCGGTCCTTGGCCACCTTAGCCACCCTGACCTCCTTGTGGTCCCTCCCCTTTGGCCTCGGCCTCACCTCCCACTCCCGGTAGAGGAGGTGGTGGTGGTGGAGGTGGTGGAGGAGCTCCAACTCCAACGACATGCTCTCCCACTTGAGCCTCAACTTTCACAACTGGCTCAACTCTCGGAGCCTCTGCCCGTGGTTCCGGTTGAACCATCCTAGGCCTCCCACGTCGTCTCATGCTTTAGCTAGCAAGGTTTAAGCTACAACAACAAACAAATAGGATTACGTTAGGCAAAGCAAGGGTCCAATAGTTCTCAAGTACTCCTCTTTCCAAAAATCTTTTTAAATTAAGTAATAGTAGCAATGGGCACTCACTCTACACCAGACACAACAGTTCATGCATTCAAAACATCATACGATCAATCAAGCATCAAGGATTCATGGCAAATCATGCATTGAACAGCACAAGCATTTAACACATTAAGCTTACCTCACTTACCTGCCCGAGGTCTCGGTAACCTCAGGCTCTGATACCAACAAATGTAACCCCCTCGTCTCGGTCTGGCCGGATGACCGGTCCGAGTGAGCTACACGGGGAAAACCGAAGCGAAACCCAAAGGATTCCCCCTCGGTTAGCAACCCTATTTTTTTCTTTTTATTTTAATCTTGTCTAGGGGATGGTTAAACCCTAAGTGATTCACAACAGCGGAAACATACAAGGAAAACACATTCGGACCCCGGCCATGCATAAACAGTCCATTTTTAAGCTTACTGGCAGACAGTATCGATACCCTTGCCAGGGGTATCGATACCCCCTTCCTAGGTCAACCTAAGAAGTCAACCACAAGAAGACCGTATCGATACCCTTACCAGGGGTATCGATACCCCAGTATCAATACTCGGGAACCCCGTATCGATACGCTCTACTCTCACTCAAAACTCCAAATTCTAGTAACTTTGGAGGGTATCGATACCCCAGTATCGATACCCTAGCTAGGGGTATCGATACCCCCTGCACTGCAATTCCTCAATTTCAACTTAAACGACCCCAACTCGACTCTAAATGCATTTCTCGACTCACCTAAGCATACACGAACATGCAAGCACACATATTTAAGCCAAGGGTGTCATTCAAACATGGATTAAAGCATTCAGACATAGCATTCTAATTAAAGAGCAATTTAGGCAATATTATGCATACATAGAAGCTCAAATGGTCTTAAAGGGAACAAGACATCTTGAAAGGTTTGCACTCATACACAAGGCAACCTAAACACTCTAACGCATGCCATCACACACCAAAACATTCATCATAGCATTACATGCTTACAATCCATAATCAAATCAAAACATCATCATATGTAATGAGTCATACAAGCTCATACAAACACACCCTATGGCCACATTGCTTAACTACTACAAAATTAACCATACTTGAGCAACAACTTGGAAAGCCCTTCTTGCCTTGCCTCGAGCTAACACCACGCTAATGATCTGCATTTTCGAACATAGAGAGCGTAATCTATAAGCTTAGTGAGGGTGCTCTAAAACGAAAAACATCAACAATGCAGGGTTCAAGCACGTTAATCCCAGTCTTACATACATCAAGCATAGGCATAAAAATCAAGTAGACCTAGCTAGTCTTTCAAGTGGCATATATGGTCTCTCAATCCTATCAAGTTTAAGCATCAACATCCACATCATGCAACAACACCATATACCACAATCACATATCACCATCATATATCACAATACATGAACAAGTTTATTTGGCCACTTTAATTACACCGATTGTGCGGATTTAAACCTCAACAACACTTTACCTCGGTGGGATTTCACTCATCACCGGACCTTGCATGTGCGGGATTCCACTCATCGCCACATGCCCTATGGATGGGATTCCACTCATCATCCCGTAGAAATAAATAAAAGCTTCCGGTGGAATGTTACATCACCGTACTCCTCCTTGATGACTTAACGCCATCAAGGCCACGTACGTTTTGACTCAATTTGTGTGCACACTATCCTAATGATCGATCATTTACAACCGGTAATTATTTAGTGCCGATTATCATCATCAATCACATATCATCAACCACACTCATGCTCATCACATATATCCACAACATGATATATATACATGCACCATATAATCACAAGTACAAGAGCATAGTCATTAAGCACATTGGCATTTAACGAAAACAAGACTAAATTAACTACTTGGGTTATAAGGAAGTGGCCTATCAAGCACACTTTACACACACACACTACTCATGCTCGAACCAAACTTTAAAACAAGTTAAGACCACTCACCGCCCTTCCTTAGCAATTCGAACCAATCCTCCTACGAACCCGGATTCGGTCCCAAAGCCTCTTCAACGTTTCCTCTTGCTTCTAGTCAAACAAAACACATACATTACTTCCCAATTCAATGCTAAACTCAACCATCAACTTACTTTGCAAACACAACCCAATTTCCACAAATTCCCAAACCACATAATATCTCAAAAACCCAATTTTCGTACTCCAACAACCCGTGGCTGAAATACCCATTTCCAAACACCCAAATGACTTCCAAAACATCCCAAATCATCCTCCTAACATAGGTAGACCATCAGCCCTTCAATTTCAACATAAAACCCACCAAAAACCCAAATTTTAATACCTTAAAATTTGCCCTAAGGACCCACTACGAATTTTCATCCAAATTCAACCAAATTGATATATGTTACACATTATAGCATGATTAACAAAAACCCCAACTCAATTTATCAAAACAAATTAAAGAACCCCCTTAAAAACCCAAACTTTAGTATAAACCCTAATTTCCAAAACCCCTTATTTTTGAAATCCAAGACCATGGATAAGTAGAGAACAAAGAGGAGATGAAGAAAACGTAATTACCTTCGAAAATGGTGTTGAAATCAAGTGACAAATTGATGGAATAGTAACTTTGATATTTGAGAGGGTTTGGGGAGGGGAGATGGCTTCCAACGTGAAAAGGGGAGGGGAAAGGGAGGAAGACAACTTTTTTGATAAAGTGGTCTTGCTTTTGAAAATTTTGGGTCAAATCACAATATAGGTCCCTCCCTTCTTATTAAAGCTCAATTAGGTCATTATTTGAAGTTGAATTGTTTTAATTAAATTTTATTGACTCGAACTATAACCCGGTTAACTCCTAGGCCCGAAACATGGGTGTTACAAACATTAATAGATCAAAGGCTTAGGTTAAAAACAATAAAGATGACATTTTTAGTCTAAACTTTCAAAACACCAAAATCCAAAAACCATGAGCTTTGTTAAAAATAAAGGTGCTAGCTTGTAGAGGATAGAGAGGACAAGTCAAAAGTGGGTTTACCTTTCAAAAAGCACCAACAATGAGCAAGAGAGATGATGGAATAGTGATTTGGGGTAAGGAGAGCTTTTGTCGTTAAAATGGGGAAATGTAGAGGGAAGAAGATGGTGAATAGCTCTTTTAAAATTAAAAATGAGTTTTTTAATTCCACAAGTCCATCTATTTACATGAATGCCATTAATGAGATGGTTATCTCATAAACTCTAAAATCCATGGAATTTGAGTTTCAAATCAATTTAAGTCCAACATAAAATATTTGTTTTGAAAACACGAAGCCCAAATACTATTTTATTATTTTAATTATGAAACTGAAACCCGAAACATTATTTTAATATTATTTTCACCCAACCTCCAAACCCGGGTGTTACAACTCCACTTCGAGGACGTTCTGTAGTGGCATCTCATGTCGCCTAGAAATATTGCTCGTTCGTTGACAACGATCACACTCCTTGTAAAATTCTTAGGCATATTTGTAAAGTGTAGGCCTACATAAGCCAGATTGCAAAACTTTAGTCCTGGTTCGAGTACCTCCAAAATGTCCTTCATAGGGTGGAGAATGGCATTACATGTTGTCACTAGATTTACACCCCAATTTTAAATAATTCGAAAAACAAAATAAAAATACTTTTCCCCCAGAAAATAAAAAATAATAAAAGGCTCACCCTTTTCTAGATTAAATAAAAAATACAACACAAACTCATCTTTGAAAACCCATTTTTGAAGCCCATTTCAAAAGAAAAAAAAATAAAGCCCATTTAGAAATACTAACTCATCTTTTAAAAAAAAGAAAAAAAGGAGAAAATAATTTTGATGATAAAGGTAGAAATAAATGTTGAAGAAAAAAAGAAATAAAATGAAGACCACAAATAAAATAAATATAATAAAAAAGCAAAGAAAACAATAACAAAAAAACAGCAAAAAAAGAAAAAAGAAAAAAAGGAAAAAGGGGAACTAGCACGCATCAAACGCCGGCGCGTGGGATGGTTCCCCATCAAATCCTCTCGTCGAACGTTGAGGAGTGTCGTCTGGTGTCTACCGCCCACGGCTGCCGTCGTCGTTGGTATCGGTCGACGCGTCTCGCTGTCGCCGACCCAACAGAGCCAACGCCACTCGTCGCCTCCGCCTGTGGTCGCCGAAATCTGCAAAAAAAAATTGAGACAAATGGTCAAACCCTAGGCTCGAATCAAGGGGAAATTCAGCTCCAAATCTGAACCAAATCGGATAGTGTTTGAGGGGTTTTTTCCGAGAATCAAGTCTCTTGTCTGACTTTAGCTTCAATTCGAGGATTGAAATCCGAATTTGGCTTGAATTTGAAGCTGAAATTCAAGGATAAATACCCCACTTTTCACGTTTTCAACACACACCAATTTCAAGAAAATACACTTGAAAAAAAGCAAATAGGCTTAGAAAAATTCCTAAAAAATTCTCAAAAAAATTCTCAAGAGTTGCTGGAAATTTTGGAGTTGAAGTTCGAGTTTAGAGGCAATTTTCGAGAGGCAATTAGGAGCATTTCGAGAAGTCCGTATTCAAGTTCTTCGTTCGTCGTTTCGAAAAAATTTCTATCTTTCCTTTTAATTTTTTTTATTTAGAATTTTCATGCTTGTTCTTGTTTGAATTTTTGTGTTTTTGTTTTTTTTTTTTGGATTTTAGGTTGTGTTCTTGAAGCTGAAAATCGTTTCGCGATTCTGGTAATGTTTTCGTTTTAAATTTTCGTTTAATTTTAGTTTGATCTTTAAAAATTTGCATGCTTTAAAAAATATTGTTAAGAGTGTTTTGATATTTAGAAATGAAGAAATGATTCTTCTAAAAGTGTTTATATTAAAATGTAAGAATAAAATGAATTAATATGGTTTAATTGAAAACACTTAAAGTTATGGATTTAATTAGGAAAAATAATAATAATGGGTGGAAATAATAAAGGGGCTTGATTTCTAAAAATGATAAAAAAGGGTTTCTTTCTTTAATTTTATTTTTAAAAATAAATGGGTCAAGAGATTTTAAAGGAGAAAAATAATAAAGAAGTTTTTTAGAAACAGAAATAAATAACAAAGTTTTTTAAGAAGAGAAAAATAAAAAGGTTTTAAAATAAAAGTTTAGGGTTTTAGGAAGAAATAAAATTAAAAAAAAAAGATTAAAAGGAAATCTTTCAAAAAATAAGGTTTATTTTAAAAAGAGGCCATTTAAAAAATAAAACTTAAAAAATGAAAAAAGAAGTTTTAAAATAAAAATTCTTTTTTTTTAAATAAAAACGGGCTAAACAATGTAAAATGTGTCTTTACTTTTAAAAAATATATAAAAAGTAAAAAAGAAGAAATAAAGGTTTTTCAAAAGAATTAATAAAGGGAAAAACACAAAAGAAAATTTGATTTGCATGCTTGTTTTTTAGAAATAGGTTAAAACTTAGGATTAGGTTCTAAAGCTTAGATAGAGATGTGTTTGTTGGAAAATTTACTTCACAAAAATAATAAGACACACTTAAGCATACTTAAACCCTTCTTTAGGAATAAAAGACTTAGACATTTTTTAGGATTTTTAAATAATCGAACTTAGAATTAATATGAAATGCTCAACACACTAAATTTCTTTCCTGCTTGAAAAGTGAAAATAATTCAATGCGGTGTCTTATCAAACATGAATGACGGGTTAACGCCAGAAATGTTGGCGGTGATTAAAGTTTATCTCCCAGGCGATAAATCCGTTAAAATAGACTAATATTCATTAAATAGACAAATAAAATTGAACCTTTGTGAACTTGCAAATTCCAGTTTTGAAAACGATTATAAAACCAATTAGGTACCAATTTTGGGCGTCATGGGAGTGCGAACCCTTCCCCACGCGTAACCGACCCCCAAACCTGTTTTTTAGGATTTTCACTGACCAAAACCGTTGTTTTTAAAAAAAATGTTTTATTAAAATAACCCTGATTTAAAGTGATCCAATCACATTTTTCAAAGTGATCCAATCATACTTTTCAAAAAAGGTTGGTGGCGACTCCGTGTTTTTTTTAAGTTTTTCCAAAAATTCGAAGCCTCCCTAAAAAGTGGTTGCGACAGTTTGGCGACTCTGCTGGGGACTTGTTTTTATTTTTTAAAATAAAAACAAAAGAGGGCCATACCACAAATTGGTTTTAAATTGTTTTCAAAAAATGTTTTATTTTAAATATGGAATTTGCAAGCTCTATGATTCTATTTTAGATTAATATAATTCTATTTTACGCATTTAAGACTTAATTCCAAGCTCTATTCCCGAGATTTGTCACGTTCGTTTAAGTGGGGGAAATACGCTTTGCTCATCTAAGAATATTGATTCTTCGTATGAGCCTAGAAAGTGCCTTCGGGACTCATTCCCTTGTCTTCGTTAGGATATTGATTCTTCGAGAATGCATCGGTGGTGAGTCCTCCTGAGTTGAACTCGATTCGTTAGAAGCCTATAATGGGTGAAAAACGAGGGCCTTGCTACCCTTAGTAGGGGACAATAAGGACATCTTGGGTACCCTTTTAGAACCGAGCCAAGTTTGAGAATTTAGAGCCTACCCCAATAGTCATGCCGAAATCTTAGGGTGTTGAGTCGCAAGAATAATCCGTGGAGACATGTCGTGAAACGTTGGAATGCTGGCCCAGAATTATCGTACATTTAATTTGTTTTTTCTGTTTCATTTCCCTTTTTCTTGCTTTATTAATCATTGTTCCCTATCTTGTTTGTTTTGCATGTGCACCATTTCATATTTAGAAGGGGTTGATTCTAGAAAATTGTTCAAATATGGACGAAGAGCTCTTAAAGGTTGAGGAGAAACAAGCACGAGAAAATGTTAGCAACTGGAGCTGCAACTCTTCGTCAGTATATCAAGCCCATTGGAGAAGTTGGACCAAGGCTCATGTAGCTAGTTGAAGGGATCAAGGAATTAGGTTCTCAAGCTGTAAAATATTTGTAATTCGAAAAAAGATGTAATAAAAGTTTTCATGTTCAATAAATAGTTTCCTTTCATGAGCAGATTTTCAATGGAATTAATGGCTTTTCGATTGCATTCATGCCTTTGCATTGTTTTGTTTGCTTTTATGGATTCATTTGTGTATACATTCATTCATGTCAAAAACTAACTTAATATAAAAAATGATAGAATATCCAAAATAATTAAGACTACTCATAAATATGGTACACGAGCCCAAACCCGAGCCATGAACTCTGAGGAAAGGTTGATAACTTTAGAGGCGAACCAAAAGAACATTAAAGATAAGTTAGAGAAAATGGAGATCGACCTGAAACAACAAGTTGAGACAGTTCATCAAAAGACATTCAGCTCAATAGCTGCTATGTTAGGGTTCAAGGATCCATATGCTGTTGAAGAGGGAGGAAACACTACTGCCATTCCACGTTTCCCAGGGATGACTTTTAGGAAAGAGACTGCTACCAAAGCCAAAACACCCATCCATGTTGTTGAATCTGCCACTCATGTTCTAAATGGGGAGGCTAATAATTATGAGGTACCTAACCTCAATGAAATTGCTGATAAGATTAGAATTGAGAAGAAGTGGGAGGATAAGTACTAGAAGTTAGAAGGAATGATCAAATCCTTCTAAGATGGAGCTGCTCATGGTGGAATGGATTCCAAGGATCTGAGCTTGGTAACTGACTTAGTCGCACCACCAAATTTCAAGATCCCAGACTTTGAGAAATATAATGGGACCACATGCCCATCAGTACATCTAACTATGTATTGTAGAAAGATATCAATGTACCTCGACAATGAGAAGTTGTTCATTCATTGCTTCCAGGACAACTTAGTAGGTTCTGCTGCTCGTTGGTATTCGCAATTAAGTCGAGTGAACATCAAATCAAGGAAGGATCTGTCCAAAGCCTTCAGTGAGCAATACAAGCACATTTCAGACATGGTTCCAACTCGTCTGGTCTTGCAAGAGATGGAACAAAAGCATCATGAGAGCTTCCGACAATATGCACAAAGATGGAGGGATGTAGTGGCACAAGTGCCGACACCGTTGCTAGAAAATGAGATCACCCCGATGTTTGTGGAAACTCTAAAGGGTCCTTTTTATGATCGCATGCTCAACCATGCTACGAAGAACTTCGCGGACATGCTAATGAATGGCGAACTGATCCTAGCAGCCATGAAGAGCGGAAAGTTTGACAGTGGGGAAACGAAGAAGACATATAAGAAGAGAGATAATAATGAAGTCAGTACCACGAATGTCTACAACCCCAGTTATTCAACAGGTGTGGTGTTCAACAAGCCTAACACCTTCAATAAACCCAACAACTCAGCTCCAATGGTTGCAAGTGTCCCAAAAGGAGAGCGAAGATATCAAGGAAATTTGAAACCCTACTTTCCTCCCATCGCAGTGACGTATGCGGAGTTGTTTGCCGAGTTGGTCAAGTTGCAGATGGTGCTACCAAGAATTGTCCCTTCATTCTCACCACCTTATCCACCGTGGTACAACGAGAAGGCTCAATGTGAATACCATGTAGGAGTGAAGGGGCATACCGTTGAGAACTATACCACATTCAAAAGGGTGGTGGATGATTTAAGGACATCAGGCATGTTATCGTTCGAAATATCTGAGAAAAAAAACCATTTTCCAAACCACCAACAGACAGAGGTGAGTGTTGTGCTCGAGTAAGAAAAGAGAGTGATCAAGGAGTATTTTGATGAAATTAAGGAGCCCATGAGTTGGGTATGGACTCAATTAGTAGTGGCGGGAATATTATAGGAAGTGAACCTGAAGATAAAGGTTGATGACAAACCATACTACGAGTACCATGAAGCTAAAGCACATGAGATCCAGTGTTACATAGAGTTTAAATGGATGGTTCAAGCCTAGTTGGATAGCAAGGAACTTATGTTCTTCGAGAAGGGAGATGTTAAGCATGAAATGAATGTATGTGCGACGGAGGAAATTTCCATTGGGAAACAAGGAGAAGAAGTTAAAGAAGGAAGACAGGTAAAACCTTATCTTGTGGCGATCCCAGTAAAGAGGGACCGATTTGGTTTGGGCTTTAGGCCCAATAAATGGCAAAAGAAAGCTGAGACTAAGGAGCGACAAGAAAGCATGAAGATGAAGCAGAAGGAAGAAGAAATCAAGTGGGAGCCAGTGACGTAACCACCCTTAAGTGACATTTTCAAGGCTGAAGGGTCTTAGACCCTAATGCCCGCTTTGACAAGGAGGAGAAAGGGAAGGATGAGTTGTCCGAGGTTCTTGAGAATTTGAGCATTAATGCCATCACAGATGAGAACGGAGGAGAAAACAAATATCTGTTCAAAATTTGCCCCTGCGCCGAGCTGAAGAACTAGACCGTTGAAGTAGTCCCTGAAGTTTTTAATACTGCCTCAGAGTAATTCTCAAAACCAACTCTTTTACCCTTAGGCCTTGGGGTAATTAGAGATCTTATGTAAAAAGGGTCTATGTCAAAACCATTATTCTGATTTCAATAAAAGATGCATATTTTTCCCAATAATATTGTGTGGCAAACTTTCTTTCACAACACAAAATCAAAAAAAAAAAAAAAAAAAAGATCATAAAAACCCAAGAGAAAAAACAAACCCTTAAAAACATAACAAATCATGTCATTTCATTCATTCATTCTTTCTTGGTATATATTTTTGTCTCTTTTATTTGCAGGTTTTTAAATACCAATGGTCTAAACGACTCCGAATCAAATTCTGAAGTCAATTTTGAGTTACCACAATGTTTAGAGGAAATGGAAAGTATTAATGATCGTCAATGTCACAAGAAAGGTTGAATGGTCTTTTTGAGATCGCCAATGTCACAAGAAAGGTTGAATGGTCTAGCCATTTTATGTATTGAGAAAATTATGTTAGATCATATTGATATAGACACAATTATTAGTGATTTTGCACCTAGAAAAGCTTGTAGAAATTAGTTTGTACGAGTAGTTAGACATTTAATAAAATTTCTTGATGTTTTCCATTTGAATTTTGATGTATTTATTAGATAACTTATCGAGGGTAAAAATGCATAATTTACAAACAAATTAATTTATTTTTTATACTCTTAAAATTTACTTAATTTTTTTCAATACTTATTACTAGGGGCCTAATTTTTAGATTTTCCCCTAGGCCACAAAAATCTCAAAAACGGCTCTACCCCTAACCATAATTCATGTTAGCTTGATTTCCCCTTTATTTTTCCATGTTTTCACCCCTCCCACCCAATATTTAACTTACGTATGATTACAAGAAAATATTGATTCAACATTACCATTTGTTAGTTAGAGGAAATTGAAGTTATGGTTTTTCGTTCTGCTCCTTATTATACTTTATAGTGTTAATCGTGGGTAGGGATGTAAAAAGTTGGCCCTACTTGTAAAACTGACTGAAACTAACTTGAGTTAGAACTGCTTGTGACCCGAGGTGGTAGTGATTCGAAATTGATTCCAGTTTGAATTGGTGTTGACCTGAACCCGAGTTGAACCTGAAACTTTTTGATATGAACCCGACCTGAGAACAACATGAACCTGAATTGGACCTGATAATGTGATAATCGAACTCGACCTGCATCAGACCTAATATGAACCTGAACTGAGATTAACTTGGTAAATAACTGATATTACCCGACCTGTTATCAACCGGACCTGTTATGAACCTGGTCTTTAATTGGACCTGATAATGTGATAATCGACCTGTTTATGAACAATATGAACCCAAATTGGACCTGATAATGTGATAATCGAACTCGACCTGCATCGGACCTGATATGAACCTGAACTGAGATTAACTTGGTAAATAACTGATATTACCCGACCTGTTATCAACCGGACCTGTTATGAACCTGGTCTTTAATTGACTTAACCTTTAAATGACCTGACTTGTTATTGAACTGATCTAATATTTAACTTTAAATGTTTACTTTTTATATTTATAAATTATAGTATATAAAAGTATTTAAAAGTTTTATTAAATATCTAAATGTTGTCAACATAATTCCTTAAGATTTATGATTTATGGTCCAATATGAACAATTTATGGTTTAGTTTAATGTTATTGGTTTATGAGTTTAATTCTGATTCTTTAAGAAGTATGGTTTAGTTTAGTGTTTAGTTTAAGGTTATTAATTTATGTTATTAATTTGGATTCCTTAAAGTTTAAGGTTTATTATCAATGGTTTATGATTTAGCTTATACTTATTGGTTTAAGTAACCCCCTCGTCCTGGTCCGAACGCTTGACCGGTCCGAGCGGGTTACACGGGAATAACCAAGGCGAAACCCGTTAAGGCTTCACTTCGGTTAACAACGCGCGAAAACTTTTCAATTATTACTATCTTATCTAGATGATTATTATATCCTATGTTAAAAAGGAAACATCGAAAGCAACAAGCGAGGCGAACATCCAAACAGCCCAACAAAACAACCCATTTTTAACTTAAACTACAGGCCGTTTCGAAACACCCAAGGAGTGTATTGAAATGCCTTGACTAGGTCAACTGGCCAAAGTCAACACGAGGAGACCGTATCGAAACGTTGGTCAACCATTCCGAAACTCCCTCAGCGGTCAACTTCTCGTGGTCAACGATACGAAGACTGTTCCGAAACGCCAAGGCCCGTTTCGATACTTCAATTTATCATCAAAATCTCATATTTCCAGTAGCAAAAACGTATCGAAACGACCCCCTTGCATACCAAAATGCCTGGCCGAAAACAAGAGGTCATATCGAAACGGGACCAACCGTTTCAATACACCTGTTGCGAACAGACATGTTTTAGCTGGTTTATGGCACAAGGATGCCTCAAACACAACCTAAAACCTTCCACAACCAACATACAACAACTCTAGATGCAAGGCACCCTATACAAACATGCTTAGCACTCAACAATCATGTAAAAGACATTCACTCAAAAGATCAACATTCAACATAAGAATCATTCATAGCATTCAATATCACATGCTTAGACAAGAACATACACTTAAGCATTCATATAGGGCACAAGGCCAACATACTAGGCATAATCAAGCCTTAAGCATAACATCCCCAAAACAAGGAGTCAAAACATACTCCTAAAACCAAACATCAACATACATCAAAAGCTCAAATCCCATTGCTTGACAATTACATTCTCATAACATAAAAATCCATACTTGATAAACTCAAAAGCCAAACTAGCACACTTGGAGGCCCTTCTCTTGCACTAGCAACCCCCGAACTAAGGATCTGCATTGTCGAACAAAAGAGAGCCTAAGCATAAAGCTTAGTGAGGGTAAGCTCGTAAAACAAACCTCGACAATGTAGGGTCCAAGCACGAGCAACAACCAAGGTAAAATGCATGATCTTACCTTCGAACCACATGAGCCAAAATATAAATGATGCATGAACATAATCTCAACATCGTGCCATGCTCAACAACTCATAAGCTCAATATATGGAAATACATAAATCAATGTATCATCAAATACATTCCATAAATCCGTATTGGCAACACATATATCAATCCATATTGGCACCTAGCCATGTCTCGAATACGCGGATAATCGTTGGAACTCACATCCAACAGCTCACATTTACCTTACGGTGGGATTACACTCATCACCGTTCCACGCGGAGGGCATTCCACTTATCCTCACGCCCTGTCGATGGGATTACACTCATCACCAAACTAATATATATATATATATAAGAAGATTTTCCGGGCGAACCCGTACTGCATCTTGATGACTACCATCACCAACACCATGCGCGCATATCACTCACGTGTGCACACTAAAATATCCTAATGGTCGATCATTGTACCCAAACATACTAGTGCCAATACTAAACACAATTCATAACCTTTCACAACACCATTTCATATCAATTTCCATGCTTAGCACGTACTCACCATGACTTACCGTCATGCACAAACCACATGAATATAACAATGCATCAAAACCATGCCTCAACTTACATGTATAACACAATATACATAGCCACCATAAACACAAGTAACATGAGGCATAACCAACAACTAAAGTGCAACCAAGGTCTCTAGCTAAAGCTTGGGATTAGACTAACAATATAATCCCAACTTTAGGTGGGTCTACCAAGCTCGACCTAGTCCACATGCTTGAACCAATACTCGAAAACCATTTAAAACATTTAACCACTCACCGACTATTCCAAGCTCAACACACTAGTCGATCAAGCTTCCAACGATTCCGGATTTGTTCCTGAGGCTTCACCAACACAAACTCTTGCTTCTAATCAACTCAACACAAACAAAACAACCTTGAATCAGTTCACACGTCAATGTAGCAAACCCGGAACACTAATCAAGCATAAAACACAAGATTTTCAAGCTAAGAACAACCCCAAAACCTCAATCCCGAGCAGCCATCAAACTCAGTCCAAAACTCTTGATTTCAACCTTTTTAACACACTTAAATGCTCCCAAAACAATCTCTAACTATCACCCTAACATCAGCCCTTAATTTCCAACATCAAACACACTCGGAAACAACCTTTAAACCCTTCAAAAACCCCTCTAAGACCCAAATCCGGGAATCTTCATAAAACTCTTTAAAATTCACATATGTTGGACCTTATCGATTGTAAACAACTTATCTATCAATAATAAATCAAAAGCTTTGTTAGAAATTCATAAAGCTTCAACCTTTGACAAAATCTTTGAAAAACCCAAAATACAAAATACATGGTTTTAATGAAAACTAATGGTACCAAAATGAAGAGGAAGATAAGGCCAAGTCAAAAACGAAGTTACCTTTCGAAAATCACCAACAAAGAGCAAAGAGTGTGATGGAATAATGATTTTGAAGAGAAGAGCTCTCTCTTGTCGTTGAAATGAAAATGGGATAGTGGGGAAGATGATGACAAAAAGGTTACTTCAATAAAAAAAGGTTTAAATTGAAAGTCCATTTAATTACCATAGTGCCATTAATGGGATGGCAATTTCAATTTCCATATTCCATGAAATTGGGCTTTAAAATCAAAACATGTCCAACATAAATTATTTGCTTGAAAACCCGAGACCTAAAATAATATTTTATTATTTTAATTATAAAACCGAAACCCGAAAAATTATTTTAATATTATTTTCACCCGACCCCCAAACCCGGGTGTTACAACTCTCCCTCACTTAAGGAATTTCGTCCCCGAAATTACCTGACGGAAATAAGTACGGAAACTGCTCAAGCATATCAGCTTTCCTCTCCCACGTGGCCTCTTCCACACCTCTATGTCTCCACAAAACCTTGACCAACTCTATGGTCTTGCCATGCAACACCTTGCTATCAGAAGCAAGTATCTCAACTGGTTCTTCATTGTAAGACAAATTCGAATTCAATTCTATCTCCTCAATGGGCATAACATGAGACGGATCTGATCTATATCTCCTAAGCATCGACACATGAAAGACATCATGGATCTTCTCTAACTCGGAAGGCAATCGCAAACGGTAAGCTACTGGCCCAATCCGCTCAACTATCTCATACGGACAAATAAACCTCAGACTCAACTTGCCTTTCCGGCCAAATCTCATTACCTTCTTCCACGGAGATACTTTCAGAAACACTTTCTCACCCACTGAAAACTCAATCTTTTTTCTCTTCAAATCTGCATAAGACTTCTGACGATCGGAAGCTGCTTTCAAACGGTCACAAATCAACTTCACTTTTTCAGTAGCCCCCTTGAGCAAATATGGCATAGGTAACAGTTTCTGACCTATTTTAGCCCAACAGATCGGAGTCCTACATCGTCTATCATACAATGCCTCATAAGGAGCCATCTGTATACTAGTCTGGTAACTGTTGTTTTTAGCAAACTCAACTAAGGGCAAATGCTTCTCCCAAGAACCCTGGAAGTCAATCAAACAACAACGAAGTATATCCTCTAAAATCTATATCACTCGCTCTGACTGTCCATCTGATTGCGGATGAAACGAAGTATTGAAATGCAAACGGCTACCTAGGGTACTATGCAAACAACTCCAGAACCTCGCTGTGAATCTCAGATCTCTGTCTGATACAATAGACTTTGGAACTCCATGAAGTCTCACAATCTCGCGAATGTACAAATTTGCCAACTTGTCTAAAGAATATGTGGTGTTCACTGCTAAGAAATGAGCACACTTAGTGAATCTATCAACTATCACCCAAACAGAATTCTTCTTCGACGGAGACAACAGTAACCCCGACACAAAGTCCATGGTGATCATCTCCCATTTCCATTCCGGAATCTTCAAAGGCTGTAACAAATCTGAAGGAACCTGATGTTCTGCCTTCACTCTCTGACAAACCATGCAACGGCTCACATACTCGGCTACATCATTCTTCAAACCAACCCAAAAGTAATCATTCTTCAAATCTCGGTACATCTTAGTACTTCCCGGATGCATAGAAAAAGGACTCGAATATGCTTCACTTAGAATCGTACGTCTCAACTCAACATCTTCAGGTACTACAACTCTGTCTCTGAAACATAACACATTCTCACTACTGAAACTATACTCAGTCGGTCTACCTTCGGCTATGTCCTGAACATGAGGAACTAAAGACACATCTTGCAACTATTTCTCTCTGATCATCTGAATCAACGAAGGCTTCACTTGCAACTCGGTGATCAAACCACCATCATCTGATACACTCAACCTAGCAAACATAGCTCACAACTCAACTGCAACTTTTCTGCTCAACGCATCGGCCACTACATTTGCCTTACTCGGATGGTATTCAATAGTCAAATCATAGTCTTTCAACAGTTCAAGCCATCTTCTCTGTCTCAAGTTCAACTCTCTCTGAGTCATCAAATACTTCAAGCTCTTATGGTCAGTGTAAACTATGCACTTCTCACCATACAAGTGGTGACGCCAAATCTTCAACGTAAACACAACTGCGGCTAACTCAATATCGTGAGTAGGGTAGTTCTTCTTGTGCACCTTCAACTGTCTCAAAGCATAGGCAACAACTCTTCTTTCTTGCATCAAAACACAACCTAAACCTACGTAGGAAGCATCGCTATAGATCACGAACTCTTTCCCTGAATCTGGATGTACAAACACTGGAGCATTCGTCAAAGCTTCTTTCAATTTCTCAAAAGCCTTTTGTCTCGCATCTGACCACTAAAACTTAACTCTTTTTTGCAACAATTTAGTCAACGAAGCAGCCACTCTAGAGAAACCATCAACAAATCTCCTATAGTAATCGGCTAATCCTAGGAAACTCCTAATCTCAGTCACTGACTTAGGTTGTTTCCACTCAACAATAGCCTCAATATTCATCGGATCAACACGAATACCTTCAGCCGATACAACATGGCCAAGAAATACAACTTCTTGAATCTAGAACCCACATTTACTAAGCTTGGCAATAACTGATTACTCATAAATCTCTGTAAAACAAGTCTCAAGTGCTCATCATGCTCTTCTTCTGATCTTGAGTACACAAGGATGTCATCTATGAAAACAACTACAAATCGGTCTAGATAGTCTTTGAAAATTCTGTTCATCATATCCATGAATGTTGCATGTGCGTTCGTGAGCCCAAACGGCATCACAAGGAACTCATAGTGACCATATCTAGTCTTAAAGGCTGTCTTCGAAACATCACACTCTTTCACTTTCAACTGATAGTACCCTGATCTCAAATCTATCTTCGAGAATACTGAAGCACCCCTCAACTGATCAAACAAGTTGTATATACGAGGCAACAAATACTTGTTCTTCACGGTCAACTGATTCAACTGCCTGTAGTCGATACACATTCTCATGCTCCCATCTTTCTTCTTTAAAAACAACACAGGAGCAGCCCAAGGCGAACTACTAGGCCTAATGAAACCACGGTCTAACAACTCTTGAAGCTGACTTTTCAACTCTTTCGGAGCCATACGATACGGAGCAATAGAAACTGGAGTAGACCCTGAAACAGTCTCAATCACAAACTCTACATCTCTGTTAGGAGGCAAACCTGGTAACTCTTTCGGAAACACATCAGGAAAATCACAAACTGTTCTGATATCTTTTGGCCTAGCCTCGCTCATATACGGATTCATAACTTATGCTAAGTAAGCCCCACATCCGGAATCCATCAACCTATGAGCCTCTAAAGCTGACATAACATTCGACAATAGCTTAACGTTCTCGCCCACTACCACTACATCGTAGTCATCAGAAAGCTTCAAAGAATTTCTCTTTGTCTCAAAATCTACACTAGCTCTTTGCTCAACCAACCAATCCATACCCAAGATAATATCAAAACCATAGAATGGAAGCTCTATCATATCAACCAGAAACACATGACCCTGAATCTTCAACGGACACCTCCTATACATCCGTGTAACTACAACTATCTCACCGAATGAACTAGTCACATGCATACCTACATCTAAGATCTCAACAAGTATGTCTAACTTCTTTGCATGCTCACTCAAAATGTTTGGCTAAGAAATCGACGGTTTTTTAGCTTGTTTGGAGGTGTTTTCCGGCCGTCTAGGGCCGGACGTGGGCTTCACGCGCCGTCCAGGGCGATTTCCGGTAGCCTTGGACGGTGGCCATTGAACCGGCCAGCCCACCCGTTGGTCGGTCCACCTGAACCAGTCCAACCTAAATCGGCCCGACCCAGTAGTAAACCAAGACCCGTACCCGACCCAACCTGTTGACCCGTATCTGACCCGTTGACCCGAACCCGGCCCGAGTTTGACCCGTTGACCGAGTCAACCTAGTGAGTCAACTCGCCCGAGTCAACCCAGTGAGTCAACTCACAGAGTCAGCTGTTGGACCAGTGACGTCAGCATGACGTCAGCGTTGACTTTGACCTAAAAAGTCAACTTTTTCGAAAAGTCATATTTTATGTTTTTCGATGTTCTGAGTTTGATTTTGAAGCCAGTTTCACAAAGTTCAAACTCGAAAGCCTCCGAATATTCCCTTGAACCCAAGTGTGCCTTTATATTTAATTATTTGGTTAAGAGCTTGTGAGTAAGGCCTGATATTGGAATTTCTGTAATTGAAGGTATTCTCGGTTTCTTGGATACATGAGGTTGTAGAATGTCGAATTCGGGTCCAAGGGTGTTCGAATGTCGTATCATGAATCGACTGATGTAGCTTGGAGTTAAGGTAATACACTACTACCTCTAGTATGCTTTATGAACATGTTGATTTTCGGTTAATGCATGCATTAATATGATGGAGAGTGTTGTTAACCATGCTTAAGTCAAACCATATATGAAATTGAGTATGATAACCTAGATAAGATCGAAATGCTCGAACAAGGAAGTTAACAAATGTAAGGATCTGGAGTTCAATAAATTAAGTAATAAGGCAGCTAATCTCCAAACCCGATTATTAATGTCAAATGAGTAAATGCTAAAAATATTTTGATATAAAATTACGAAAATGCCCTTAATGTGTGAGAATGACTAAAATGCCCTTGGAATTGGAAGCGGTCTAGAAATCAACACTGATATGGTAAAATGACCCGATTCATCTAACATCTTCGAACTACTTAGAAAGTTATGGTAACAAGATTTAAACCTTCGAGATTGTAAGCTGTTAGGCTTCCTTGAATTTGGAATGAATCTCCGAATATAGATTTACGGGAAACTATCCTTACCTCTGAATTAATCAAGTGGCTCAAAATACTGAATTGATTGTGATGACTGAAAGTATTGGAAATACTATTACGGTTAAATTAATTAGAATGATCGTATTGACCAAAAAGGTTGAAGTTTCCTCGGACACCGAGGTTTGCAAATTAACTGGAAGGATGGATAAACCCTTGAGTTATGAAATGAATGAAGTGGTTGAAGGTACCTGTTGAGTGTGTAAAAGTTCTATTATTTACACCCTATTTAACCCATATTTATGCTGCATTCAAGCATCATTTCATTGCATTTAGGTTAGTTTTCAGTAAAACATCACAAATAGATTAAAAGCACGGATTCTACTAAAAGATGGCTTATTTTGCAGATATCTGTCATAATGGACAACGAAGGCAGGCGCAGGGCAGAGAAGCAGAAGAGCTGAACTGGACAAGCAGACGAAGAAGACGAAGCTGCCATGGATCTGTCGTGACAGCAGGGTGACAGCAGATTTATGAAGAGGAAAAGTAAAGTAGACCGCGATAGATAGAGAAAAATATGCTCGTCTGTCGTGTGAAAGCCATATATTTTTCCAAGCCCCGGATCAAAAGATATGTCAAGCCAAAGCTCAAGGAGAAGAATTCCCATAAAGCAAGGAGGCGGCTGAAAAGTAGGAATCCTTAGAGATTAAGTATTAATTAGAATCTTACTTTTCATTAAAGTTGTAATCCTTGTTAAATTAGAATACTTGAGCCCAAAGCTTATATAAGGGCATAGATTTAACCTAGGAGGCATCGAATACCCTATAACCGAAACCTAAACCCCTCTGTCGTTCACCCGTCACCGACATGTTCTAAATTCCCCCTAGGGCCACGGGTTGATTTGTAAAGTAGTTGCAAGGGTTGTTTTGTTTTAGGAATTTTCAGTTCAATAAAATAAACTTCAAGTTCTCTTATTTTGGTTTTAACATCTTGCAAGAGCATCCGGAGAGCACTGTGAGGTTATCCATTTACTTAGCATCGGGAGAGTTAAGTATACGAAAGAAATAAGAGCGAGTTCTCTAGTTTATAGTTGAACTATCTTGTGCCTAGGGAGAGGGCAAGGTTAAGTGGCTAAGGAAGAATTCATACACATCGGTGTTCATCCTTCGATTCACGCCGGGAGGTATCATCAAAGACGTGTTCATCGACAGACTTGGACCTAGGGATAGGCCAAGGAAGATCTGGGATTCTTGCCAAACTTGAAGTAGGGAGTTGGTGTGTTCGCTGCCACGACAGTCAACGGACAGCCGCCGCGACAGGTGCTGTCGGCGACGGGAGCGACGACAGAACTGGAGTTCCTAAGCAATCCAATACCTGCACTACCGAGCAATTCAATACCAGCCCATTCTCTCTATCTTGATAAACTCAATTCTTTTATTTGCGTTTTTACTTTATTATTCTCGTGACAAATCTCTTAATTATTTCCTTTACTTTCGTGCAGTAAACAAGGTGAAGCTATTAGCCCAATCCCTGTGGAGACGATATCCGATACTTCGTATCACTTTACTACTTGCGTCGTGTACACTTGCACTACCATTGCGATAGACTATTTTACACGCAACAAGTTTTTGGCGCCGTTGTCGGGGATTGGCAACATAACTACATCTTTCTTTTATTGCACTTTTCGTTTTTATTTTTATTTTCTTTAATTTTTCTTTTGTGTTTGCAACTCTTGCTTTTCACGAGGTTTTCTTGTTTATGCGCAGATCTAAAAGAGGTAAAGATCCTGAGTATCCATTAGATCCAGAAATCGAACGTTCCTTCAGTCTCAAGAAGCAACTTCGCCGACTTTTAGACAGAAACGAATACCTCGAGGAACAGTTAGAGAAGATGGGCCATAACCAACCTGCCGGCGGTCACATACCACCCCTTGGCGATAACCACCTGCCTGTCGGTGACTCGCCCGCAGCAGATGGACGACGGTCATGTCGTGACTACATGGTGAACGATCATGTAGAGCTGGAGACCACGCTGCCGGATATTGATATTGATAACTTCGAGCTTAAACCTGTCATGTTTAGTATGATCAACAACGCTGGGCAGTTTAGTGGTTCTGCGACAGAAGATGCTAGGGAGCATCTCAAAACGTTCCAGGAGATCTGTGGTTCGTTTAGACTACCAGGAGTTAGTCCGGAGATACTGAAGCTTCGGTTATTTCCCCATTCGTTGAGGGACAGAGCTAAAACTTGGTGGAATAAACTTACGCCGGGTTCAATTAGAACTTGGGCAGATTTATCTCATGAATTTTTATCTCGTTTTAATCCTTCGCATTTTTCTGAGCGATTACGTAATGAAATTTCTACTTTTCAACAGGAAGATGACGAGCCGATGCACGAGGCCTGGGACAGATTTACTACTTTTCTTCGGAACTGTCCAATGCATGGATTTCCCATCTGGAATCAGGTAACTAAGTTCTATAATGCTGCTAACTTACAAACTCGCATTCAGATTGATTCTGCAGCGAATGGACTATTATTGGATAAAGATCCGGACGAGGCATTGCAAGTTTTGAAAAATCTGGCCAAGAATGAGGAGCAGTTTCCGACTACAAGAAGAGGGGGTAAACGGGTACTTGCTGTCAAAGACTATGAGGCCGACAACACTATGAAATCACAGGTAGCATTCCTTACTAAGGCAATGAAACACTTACTAAATGAAGATGAATTACGAGGATTTGCTGTTGAGGAAGTTTGCACTGTCTGTGAGGGAAGTCATAGTAAAGATGAGTGCCCGATAAATATAGAAGAGGGAAAATATGTTGGAAATTACAAGCCGAATTATAATTCCAACAACTATAATCCCAATTGGAGGAAAGATCCCAAATTTTCCTGGAGTAACCCTAACAATGCCCTGAATCTGCAAGCATATAATCAGAATCAGGGAGGTCCTAGATTGTTGACGAGACAGCAACTGCAGCCGCAACAGCAGCAGCAACTGCCGCCGCAGCAGCAACAGCAGCCACCACCTGCCACGAGTAGTATATTGGAGCAGACTCTGGCCACCTTTATGTCTCAAACTGGTACGTATATGGAGAATATAAATCAGTTTGTCAAGAAGACGGAAACCTTTATAGATAAAACCAAGATGAGAATGACAAATCATGAGGCTACGTTGAAATCTCTAGAGACACAAATGGGTCAGGTGTCGCAACATATTAAGCCAAGGCAGAATGGAGGATTCCCTAGCAATACTGAAAATGCTAGACCACCCCCACATGAGCAATGTAAGGCAATTACTACTAGGAGTGGGAAAAAGCTACCAGGGCCGGAAAAAGAAGCTGAAACAGAAAAGGAACCTGCCTTGGATAAACCTGCCGAGGAAGCTGCCCCGACAGGTGATAAACAGACTGCTGCCGATGAGCCTGTCACGACAGCAGAAGCGACAGAAGAGAAAAAAGATTATTATCGTCCTCAGATTCGCATGTAGTGGGAAGGGCGTATTGCTGATTAACGTCCCCCACCACCCTTTCCTCAACGGATACATCAAGCTAAGCATGAATCTCAACTTAAAAAGATTTATGATATTTTTAAGCAGGTTCATATTAATATTCCGTTGTTAGATGATGTTAGGGAAATGCCCGGTTATGCTAAATTTCTCAAGGATGTTATGTCGAAAAAATCTAAACTTGGGGAATTTGAAACGGTAAAGATGACAGAAGGTTGCATGAGTATTCTTCATAGGCATCCGCCCCAGAAAAAGAAGGATCCGGGGAGCTTCATCATACCTTGTGTAATCGGCGACAAATTTGTGTGTAAGGCACTTTGTGATCTTGGTGCCAGTGTTAATCTAATGCCCAAATCTGTTTTTCAGAAACTAGGTATTGGTAAGGCGCGGCCCACGACAGTAACCCTACAGCTAGCCGACCGCTCTTACGTACATCCCGAGGGAAAAAATGAAGATATTTTGGTAAGAGTGGATAAGCTTATTTTTCCTGCTGACTTTCTTATCTTAGATTGTGAGGCAGATGAAAACGCACCAGTCATCCTTGGGCGACCCTTCTTAGCCACGGGAAGATCATTGATTGATGTGGAGAAAGGAGAACTCACCATGTGCGTGAATGATCAAGAGATTAAGTTAAATGTTCTCCAAGCAATGAAACATGCTGATGTGGACGAAGAATGCAAGGCCATCATCGAGGTGACCTTTGATCACCCCTGCATCAGGTCGGGCTGCCGTGATATAAAATTTGGTCACTACCGTGACAGCCACCTACAGGCCTGTCATGACAACAATGACGACAACACCGACGACAGCGACTCCTCTGAATCCGATATATCTGATACTGAAGATCAGGAGGAGGTAAACAGGTTAGGCAATCGTCCAGGTAAGTTATTCGAACCCTTGAATTATACTTCGGATAACCATTTAATCCAAAAGCCATCTACTGTTGAACCACCTGTCTTAGAACTTAAGCCCCTGCCAGGGCAACTTAAATATGCTTATCTTGGTTGCAATGATACACTGCCCGTAATCATCTCTGCTAAGCTGCCGCAGGAACAGGAACAGCAGCTGATCGACATGTTAAGGCAGCACAAAAAGGTGATTGGATGGACGATAGCAGACATTCAAGGCATTAGTCCGACGATATGTATGCACAAAATCCTCCTAGAGGAAGATCATAAGCCGACTATTGATGCCCAAAGGCGGTTAAACCTTGCGATGAAGGAGGTAGTGCGTAAAGAGATAATTAAATGGTTAGACGCTGGTATTATTTACGCCATCTCCGACAGCAAATGGGTGAGCCCGGTGCAATGCGTTCCAAAGAAAGGAGGAATGACCGTGATAACCAACGAAAACAATGAGTTAATCCCAACCAGGACTGTGACCGGTTGGAGGGTTTGTATGGACTATCGGAAGCTTAACAAAGCTACCCGAAAGGACCACTTTCCTTTACCCTTTATTGATCAAATGCTTGATAGACTAGCGGGTAAGCCTTACTACTGTTTTCTTGATGGTTACTCAGGTTATAACCAAATTGCTATTGCACCGGAGGATCAAGAAAAGACGACTTTCACATGCCCCTACGGAACATACGCATTTAGGAGGATGCCGTTCGGCCTCTGCAACGCACCTGCCACCTTCCAAAGGTGCATGATGGCTATATTCTCCGACATGGTAGAGGACTTCCTTGAAATTTTCATGGATGATTTTTCTGTCTTTGGAGACGATTTTGAAAGCTGCATCGGCAATCTTCAAAAGGTACTTGAAAGATGTGAAAAAGCCAACCTTGTGTTGAATTGGGAAAAATGCCATTTTATGGTGGACGAAGGGATAGTCCTTGGCCATAAGATTAGCTGCCGTGGGATAGAAGTCGACAGGGCCAAAATAGAAGTCATAGAGAAGCTGCCGCCGCTGACCACAGTCAAGGGCATTAGAAGTTTTTTAGGGCATGCGGGTTTCTATCGGAGATTCATCGCAAATTTCTCGAAAATCACGAAGCCCCTATGCCATCTCTTAGAACAGAACCGACCCTTTGACTTTAATGAGGAATGTACTGAAGCATTCAAGGTTCTGAAGGAAAAGCTAGTGACAGCCCCCACAGTACAGCCACCAGACTGGACACAACCGTTTGAGATCATGTGTGATGCTAGTGACTATGCTGTCGGGGCAGCACTTGGGCAGCGCAAAGATAAGCTGTTTCATGTCATCTACTGTGCCAGCAAGACGTTAAATGACGCCCAAGTGAACTACACTACCACAGAAAAGGAGCTGTTAGCTGTGGTGTTCTCCATCGACAAGTTTCGTTCTTACATACTTGGGACGAAAGTAATAATACACACCGGCCATTCTGCCCTAAAGTATTTATTCGCAAAGAAGGATGCAAAGCCTAGATTGATACGGTGGATCTTGCTTTTACAAGAATTCGACCTTGAGATCAAGGACAAAAAGGGGACAGAAATTCAGGTGGCAGACCACTTGTCGAGGTTGGAGAAGGGACAGAGTCTACCGTTAGATGAGACACACATACTGGAGACCTTCCCAGATGAGCAGCTCTTTACTGCCGCAATCACTGTCGCGACAGCCATGGCGGCAGGTAAGTCTTCTGACCTTCCCTGGTATGTTGATTTCGTTAATTTTATAGTTAGCGGAATATTACCTTCTGATCTTAATTATCAAGCCAGGAAGAGGTTCCAAAATGATGTTAAGCATTATTATTGGGACGAACCTCTCCTTTTCAAAATGTGCGCAGATCAGGTTATAAGGAGGTGTGTACCACAATAAGAGCAAGAAGACATTCTCCATCACTGTCATGCTTCACAATATGGAGGTCACTTAGGAGGAAATAAAACTGCTGCCAAGGTGCTGCAGTCAGGGTTCTACTGGCCGACACTGTATAAGGATGCACAGGAATTTTACAAGAACTGTGACAGGTGCCAGCGGACAGGTAACATCTCGAGGAGAAACGAGATGCCACTGCAGAACATTTTAGAAGTCGAAATCTTCGACGTTTGGGGGATTGATTTTATGGGACCTTTTCCATCTTCATGTGGAAATCTTTACGTCCTCCTAGCAGTAGATTATGTCTCCAAGTGGGTAGAAGCAATCGCAACACAAAATAATGATGCCAAGACGGTCTAAAAGTTTTTACATAAAAACATTTTTTCTAGATTTGGCTTCCCTAGGGCGATTATCAGTGATGAAGGGAGACATTTTGATAATAGGGTAATTGTTGCCGCCTTGAAGAAATATGGTGTCAAGCACAGGATCGCGACAGCATACCACCCACAGACCAATGGACAGGCTGAGATATCCAATAGGGAAGTGAAGAACATTCTTGAAAAGATGGTTAAACCCACTAGGAAAGATTGGTCTCTACTTCTGAACTATGCATTATGGTCATACCGGACAGCTTTTAAAACTCCATTGGGCATGTCTCCATACCGGTTGATTTATGGGAAAACCTGTCATCTGCCTGTCGAGATTGAGCACAAAGCATATTGGGCAATCAAGGCAGTGAACATGGACTTGGACAAGGCAGGCCAGAAAAGGTTATTAGATCTGAACGAGATTGAGGAATTACGAACAATGGCCTACGACAATGCAAGGATTTAAAGGGAAAAGACTAAGAAGTGGCATGACAAGAAACTGCTGCCACGACAGTTCTGCCCAGGGCAGCTTGTGTTGTTGTTTAATTCTAGACTTAAACTCTTCCCAGGGAAGCTTAAATCTAAATGGTCTAGCCCGTTCCAAGTGGTTCAAGTTTTTCCACATGGTGCCATCACAATTCAGTCATTAAAAGACGGGCACCAATTCAAAGTCAATGGACAGCGCCTCAAGCACTATCAGGGGACTGAAGCCCCAGGAATACAGGAAGTGGTTACTTTAGGAGATGCCCCACAAGGCATCCCTAATTTAACTTAAGTTTTATTTTTATTTTTTATTATTAGTATTAATTATTAGGACATTAGGTTATTTTATTCGAATAATGCTTTTTATATTTTCTGTTTTTAGGAAATAAAGGAGTCAAGAAGAAAAGAGAAGTGATCCAAGCCCACCACCCATCCATCAGCCCAACAAAGCCCGCTTATGGAAGCTTGTCGTTTCGGCTGCCGCCGCAGACGGATAAGACAGGCTGTCAACAGACTGACACGGCAGAAGCAGAAGCGTGTGGCAGACGCGTAATAGACGCATAAATGCGTGTCAGACGCGTCAGACACGCTAAATCCCATCCGTCGCCCCGTTATTCACGCCTGTCGTTACAACATTAAACGGGCAGACCCTCGACCGCTATAAAACCCCGTTTTCATTTTCATTTTTCTCAATTCTGCTTATTCTCTCTTGTTTTCTCCCCTAGTTTTATTTGCTTTCTTCATTTTAAACAACCCTTACAACTAACATGTCGTCTAGACTGACCCGCCGTAGTGCTGCCTCAGCCTCTTCTTCAGCAGCAACAACGCCCTTCGCCACAAAAGAGTTATGGGAGGAACGTGGTTTCGTGTATGTCCGAAAGGCACCCAACATGGGTCTCCGGCCGTTCATCACAAGGGCCATCACGGCTCAACTATGAGAGCACTTCGCGGAACAACCGGCAGAGCTAAACGACACCTTAGTCCGAGAGTTTTATGCTGCCATAGACAGCAAAACGGCAACATCTGTCATCGTCCGAGGAGTGAAAGTGCCCTTCACTGCCGACAGCATCAACCACATGTTTGGCCTCTACTTTGGCCCCGATGATGATGCCCACCAGAAATTTCTTGACACCCTCGATGCTGCCGCCTATGGTGCTGTTATGGCGGAGGTGACAGAGGAAGGAACCACATGGACAACCAGCAAAAAGAACCCCCACTCTGTAAAAAGGGGGCAGCTCCTTCCGGAAGCCAAACTCTGGAACGCTTTCATCAAAAAGCGTATCATGCCTTCTTCCCACCACACGACAGTCAACCAGCAGCGGCTCGCACTCATTCATTCCATTATGCACGACAAGCCTATAAATGTGGGCCGCTACATGAGGGACAGCATCCTAGACTGCGCCTTCCGTTCCGACTCCCGCCTCTGCCTGCCGTCCACAATAACTCCCCTCTGCTGCTGTGCAGCAGTCCCCGAGGAACCCTCCGACAAAATAATAAAGGGCAGAGGCTGGACAGACAACAACATCAACAGCCTCATGGAGCTGGTTGTGGCTACACATGTCTCATCTTTCAACCCAGCCGGCTCCCCAGAAGAATCATCAGAGGAGCCTGCCCCAGAACCTGCTGCCGCCACCGCTCTGACAGACCAGTCCGCCCTCCTCCTTGCTACGCTACAACGGGTAGAGGAGAGACAAATGGGATTGATGACGTTCATTCGGGACTTCGCACACTCGACGGTAAACATCATTACCCACACTTTGAATTTTCCCGATGTTTAATTCCCTACTTTTCCAGCCCATTATTTCCATATCCCCACCCCTGTCCACACCCCCGTTCACACACCCACACCACCTGCCTCCCCACATTCCCACTATACTGCCTCCACCACATCACCTGCCCCGACGGCAGCAGGCAGCCCACCGGCAGACACCTCTCCCAGAGGAACAAAGAGACCTGCATCCGATGATAGCCCTCTGATAAGGAGGAATTTGGAGAGGGAATTTACGTCGGTTAAGAGGATTAAACACGTGGCAGACAAGAAACGGCTGCCCAAGGCTAGCACCACCACCAGCAGCACTTGGGACAGTGGTAGCAGTTCCGATGTACAGCTTGTAGAGCAGTCTGCCCCTGCACCTGCCTCTGAGCCTACCCAGCCTCCTCCTCAGCCCAGACGCCGCCGTCAGATCCGTGTCAGCAGCAGCAGCGAGGACAGCGACTAAAAATTTAAGTTTTTATTTTCCTCTTATTGCTGCCTGCTTTTATTATTTGTGATGTACTTTTCTTCATATTTTGTTTTTTTTAATCTGTCATTTTGCATTGAGGGCAATGCAACCCTCGAGTTTGGGGGTGGCAACCCTCCATCATCAATGGAGTCTTAAGTACATCTTTTTATTAATTGTTGTGTCTTTTATTTATTTAATTTCAAAAAAAAAATCAAACTGTTGGCTTAAAAACTGTGAAGTTAACTTACCTGTCATGACGGCTCTGTCGTGGCAGCATCTTTAGGACAGTTTAAGGAGAAGTTTAGAGCCTTTCTATAGTTCTGAAAATTTAAACACCTTTGTGACTGTTATATAGCTTAGATTTCTCTTAGCCAAACTAGAATAGGAAGCTTGGAACTTGAATAGCCCCTAGAGGTGCCTAACACTGGCTCTAGGAAAGAAGTTTAGCAAAAGAAACTCAAAAACCTAGAGGTGCCCGAAACTGGCTCTAGGAAGCTAACTAGAGGTGCCCAAAACTGGCTCTAGAAAAATTTAGCTTGAAAAATAGAAAGAAAAAGAAGCATGAAAATGTGTCTTCAAAAATAAACTTTGGCATAAAAATTCGAGTTAAAGAAGTTGAATATTCTAGTGAAACTAAGAGAGTCGTAGCATATAACTGTTCACAAGCATGCACACACTACACGAGAGCTATAGGGAGATTCCGGACAGATCCTAACCTTTCCGACAGGTTGCTGCCGCCATAGAGAATGAGCGACGGGTAAGAGACAGTTCACTGTTTGAAGGCCAACACAAAAATTTTAATTTTTCTTTTAGGTTTAATTGCTTGAGGGCAAGCAAAAACTTGAGTTTGGGGGTGCGTTGAGTGTGTAAAAGTTCTATTATTTAAACCCTATTTAACCCATATTTCTGCTGCATTCAAGCATCATTTCATTGCATTTAGGTTAGTTTTCAGTAAACATCACAAATAGATTAAAAGCACGGATTCTACTAAAAGATGGCTTATTTTGCAGATATCTACCATAATGGACAACGAAGGTAGGCGCAGGGCAGAGAAGCAGAAGAGCTGAACTGGACAAGCAGACGAAGAAGACGAAGCTGCCATGGATCTGTCGTGACAGCAGGGTGACAACAGATTTATGAAGAGAAAAAGTAAAGTGGACCGCGATAGATAGAGAAAAATCTGCTCGTCTGTCGTGTGAAAGCCATATATTTTTCCAAGCCCCGAATCAAAAGATATGTCAAGCCAAAGCTCAAGGAGAAGAATTCCCATAAAGCAAGGAGGCGGCTGAAAAGTAGGAATCCTTAGAGATTAAGTATTAATTAGAATCTTACTTTTCATTAAAGTTGTAATCCTTGTTAAATTAGAATACTTGAGCCCAAAGCTTATATAAGGGCATAGATTTAACCTAGGAGGCATCGAATACCCCATAACCGAAACCTAAACCCCTCTGTCGTTCACCCGTCACCGACATGTTCTAAATTCCCCCTAGGGCCACGGGTTGATTTGTAAAGTAGTTGCAATGGTTGTTTGTTTTAGGAATTTTCAGTTCAATAAAATAAACTTCAAGTTCTCTTATTTTGGTTTTAACATCTTGCAAGAGCATCGGGAGAGCATTGTGAGGTTATCCATTTACTTAGCATCGGGAGAGTTAAGTATACGAAAGAAATAAGAGCGAGTTCTCTAGTTTATAGTTGAACTATCTTGTGCCTAGGGATAGGGCAAGGTTAAGTGGCTAAGGAACAATTCATACACATCGGTGTTCATCCTTCGATTCACGCCGGGAGGTATCATCAAAGACGTGTTCATCGACAGACTTGGACCTAGGGATAGGCCAAGGCAGATCTGGGATTCTTGCCAAACTTGAAGTAGGGAGTTGGTGTGTTCGCTGCCGCGACAGTCAACGGACAGCCGCCGCGACAGGTGCTGTCGGCGACGGGAGCGACGACAGAACTAGAGTTCCTAAGCAATCCAATACCTGCACTACCGAGCAATTCAATACCAGCCCATTCTCTCTATCTTGATAAACTCAATTCTTTTATTTGCGTTTTTACTTTATTATTCTCGTGACAAATCTCTTAATTATTTCCTTTACTTTCGTGCAGTAAACAAGGTGAAGCTATTAGCCCAATCCCTGTGGAGACGATATCCGATACTTCGTATCACTTTACTACTTGCGTCGTGTACACTTGCACTACCATTGTGATAGACTATTTTACACGCAACAGTACCGAAATTTCTTGAATGGCTGAAACACCCACGAGTACTTAAACAATTGAAATATTATAAATGGTTCAATTGACAGGAATGATGGATATCCCGAGCTTGAAAATAACTGAAATACCCCCATTGACTAGAATAAGTAACTTGCTTTTGATAAAATTTTAGAAATGCCAATAAAGCTGAAAATGACTAAAATGTCCCTAAGGGTTGAAACATGAATCACGTATGTCAATCACTCATGATGTTAGTATAAGGTTGAAAGTTTTTCTACCCGAATATAAGTTCGACTATTCCGTGGCAAGTCCTGTGGTGAAATATGAATGCAACCGTTCAGATATACGATACAACTAGATGTAATAGAAGGGTTAGTTAGTACTGCAAGGTTGGAGATGTTAATTCGAACATATTGGAGGCTCGAAAAACTTCTGGAAATCTTAAAAATTGTAAATTGTCATTTTATCATTATTGGGCTAAATTACAAATCACCCCTGATAGTTAAATGACCAAAACGCCCTCGTTGGTCAAAGTAACCAAAATAGACCTGAATGTATTCAATATCACGAAAGATCTTATTATAGAAATCTTTGAATGCCTGGCTGGAAAAATTGATGAGCAAATAGAATTTCTTGAGCAACTGTTTATGCCTCATTAGTATAAATTACCCAAAATGCTCATGTATGGTAAAATGACCATAATGCCCTTGTAGGCTTAAATGACTAAAGTACTCAAGATATGTCTAAACTCTCAAAGATCTTGATGTATCACCTCTTGAATATCTTGTTTGAACAGTTGGCCCCTTCTTTAATAGGGGCCTCGTTTCAAAAATCCGTTCACATTGTCAAAAGTTTAATGTGTTCTCTTCCGTAAATGCCAAGTATCTCCAAGAAACAAACTGTTCCACCTAGTGTGTTCCATGTGTGCCACACGACTGTTTTTGCATACCGATTTACATGTTATAATACCGATCACGTGCACTTGATTGACATACTTGAACTCACATGAACATGACATGTTTTATAATTAAGCATGACCGTATTATATTTCTGGTATATGCCTATGTACCGGATATGACAAACATGCTACATGGATAATGCGTTACTAAAAATACAGTTATAGATTAATGAACAATTGATGATCTGATTCATTGGGGTACTTGGGACATGATATGAAGTTACCGTCGGCTCAGCCCTAGTATAACTTGTAAGTCCGCCCGTATTTGGATCCTAAGCTTCGGCTAGGTCCGCCCGTTTTCGGATCCTAGGCTTCGGCCAGGTCTGCCCGTTTTCGGTTCCTATGCTTCGGCAAGGGCCGCCCGTATCCTAAGGTATATCCTTAGGATGGTACCCACGCCCAATGGGCTCGGGTTAATGTCTGTACATGATATCGCACTGGGGAAAACTATATACTGGAGTATGGTTGGAGGGTAAATAAAGAATTAAAATGAACTTTACGGCTACTTGAAACAAATGTATTTAAAATAAAAAGGTTTACTGCATTGTTACATTTCATGCATTAACGTTGCACTGTTGGAACACACTAGCCACTAAACTCTCTGTTTCCACCTTCGTATATTACCAGCCTATATAATTTCCGTCTAATTCACGATGTTTGAATAAAGAACAAATATCGTTATTCTCGAGTATGATGCTACCTCTAAATAGAAGAACAAAAAATGGAGATTGTTACTACATGGAACATTATGAAAATGTTATGCCTACCATATATTTACTTGAGCTTATAGCATCTTTTAGTAGTTCTATATTACTGAGCTTTTTCAAGCTCATGTTGTTTTTACCATCGCAAGTTAAAAGAACATATTATGGTATAATGGTTGACAATAGTGTTCGGAGTTGTCTCGGCGTTGCCTTTGGAGTACGGTACTGTATAGTTAGTTGGTATGTATGTCATGTATTGTTTTTTGACAGTGTCTATAAAACACTTTCTGAAATTTTTGTTACATGTTTAAATGGCTTCCCGAAATGATATTTTAAACAGAAGTTGATTTTACAGTTTAATAAGTGTTTAGAAAAAAATGTTTTTATGTGTATTTTTAGTATGGGTCGCTCTTGTGACCCTAATGTGACTTCCTAGGATCCATTGTAATGCATAGGCGGGTCTAGGGGGTTACATTTATTGGTATCAGAGCTTAGATTTACGTCTTTCTGGGTAGATCGGCCGATCGCCTGTCATAGGGTGTCTGGTCTGTGCATGCCCCTAGCATATTCGTACTGCTTCGAGCTGAAACTCTAATGTCGAATTTTTTTTCTTAAATAAGTGAATCTAAGTATTATGCCTTGCATAGCTCGATCTGTAATGGCAAGAAACGTCTATATCATTCGCCAATGTTTGGATTAAATTGATGGATTTGAATCTGGATAAAGAAATTGAGATGGTTAATACGTGTGAAATTGAAGATATGAACTAGATGGAGAATAAAGGATTGATCATGTAAGGCAACCGATATAAGATTTACATGTAATGACATTCAGTGATAATGATTACATTTGAGAATATTTTAATAAAAATCAGATAAAAGTGCTATGAAATTAAAAAGAAAGGTGTTTGTGAAGGTGGTGAAAGTGTAAATTCTATGGTGACCTTGTTATATACGAAGGAAGCAGTTGTTTGAAATTTTTATTATTATTGTTGAAGGTAAGTGATATTCGTTCAAAACCTTGGTTATGTTCGATCAACAAAAGAAAAAGCACTGCCTTGGAAATGTGGCATGGTGTATTGTTATGTGTTCGCCTTGATTGAAATTCGACATTACATCCCGATTTTGGAAGGCCTTGTTGGAGGCCTTGAGTACTCATTTGGACCTCAAATACGATTTTTCATCAGTGAATTGATGGTCAACCTAGAAGAGTAATACATATTCTAAAAGATATACATCTTAGTGGTATGATTGACTTCTATGGTAGCTTGAAAGGTTCTTATCCTTGATTGAGACCGTCTATAATAAAATTTATGATACAAGTGCTTGTTTGCCACCGTATGAAGTTTGGTAGGGATTCAAATATTGTATCTTGATTAGCCGATATAAGATGTATGATGGGATGGCTCTGAGTCTAAATCAGTTTGAGTGACTGAGGACACCGCTAGATTGATCTGTGACCATTTGAGAGTCCCGAGAAATAATGATACTCTGATGGATAAGTTTCTGTACACAAATGGATGGAATGGCAATGTATACATTTCTCCGTCTCAGATAAATTTCGATGACGGAATTTCTTTTTAGGAGGGGAGAGTTGTAACACCCCTAAAATATATGCAAATAATTTAAAAAAATGATGAATGAAGACAATATGGAAATGAAAGAGGTAAAAAAAAGGAGAATAATGGGAGAGTGTGCTACCATGGGGTGTTGAACCCATGACCTATGCTTGGCAAGTCTAAGCCTTAACCATTTAGGCTAAAGCATTCATTGGTGTTATTCTGCACTCTTTTAGTTTTAAATCATATTTTATGTTATGTATCAATAATAATTATAGCCAACTAACCTATCTACCCCAATTAATGCCCCATATTGAATCTGGAAATATAGAGATATCTCCTAGTTTTTCTCTTATCACATAAACGTTTCTCCTACTCAACCTCGATCGACCGTCGATCTGCCTCAACAGTCGCGCCGTGGTCGTCACCATTGGTGCCAGAGTGCTCGCCGTCAAGTCCCGAGCCAAACGCTTTTAGCCACTCGTGCAACCGTCGTCCCGACCACCGCTAATCGAAGGATTAAGGTTCGACGAACCTAAGGTAGGGCCGTTAGGTTTTTCGTCGATCCCGGCCGCCGTAGGCGTCCGTTCGCCGCACCGTTGCCACCCTTGGACTCCCTGTCGCGAGGCGAACAAAACCTTACCGGTTGCTCTTCCGCTCAGTGCCGTTTAGTGCCTCATCAGAGATACGATAGTTGGGTCGTTTTTGCTCTGATTTGGTAAGTCGGTAAGTATTTCAGCTTTTAAATCTAAGCCATTTAAGTCAGTGGTTAAGAAATCGACAGTTTTTAGCTTGTTTGGAGGTGTTTTCCGGCCATCTAGGGCCAAACATGGGCTTCACACGCCGTTCGGGGCGATTTCCGACAGCCTTGGACGGTGGCCATTGAACCGGCCGACCCACCCGTTGGTCGGTCCACCTAAACCGGTCCAACCTAAACTGGCCCAACCCAGTAGTAAACCAAGACCCGTACCCGACCCAACCCGTTGACCCGTACCTGACCCGAGTTTGACCCGTTGACTGAGTCAACCCAGTGAGTCAACTCGTTCGAGTTTACTCAGTGAGTCAACTCGCCCGAGTCAACCCAGTGAGTCAATTCGCCCGAGTCAACCCAGTGAGTCAACTCGCCCGAGTCAACCCAGTGAGTTAACTCACCGAGTCAGCTGTTGGACCAGTGACATCAGCATGATGTCAGCGTTGACGTTGACCTTGACCGCTGATGTCAGCGTTGACTTTGACCTAAAAAGTCAAATTTTTTGAAAAGTCATATATTATGTTTGTCGACGTTCTGAGTTCGATTTTGAAGCCCGTTTTGCAAAATTCAAACCCGAAAGCCTCCGAAACTGACCTTGAACCCAATTGTGCCTTTATATTTAATTATTCGGTTAAGAGCTTGTGAGTAAGGCCTGATATTGGAATTTCTGTAATTGAAGGTATTCTCGGTTTCTTGGATACATGAGGTTTTGGAATGTCGAATTCGGGTCCTAGGGTGTTCGAATGTCGTATCATGAATCGACCAATGTAGCTTGGAGTTAAGGTAATACAATACTACCTCTAGTATGCTTTATGAACATGTTGGTATTTGGTTAATGCATGCATGAATATGATGAAGAGTGTTGTTAACCATGCTTAAGTCAAACCAGATATGAAATTGAGTATGATAACCTAGATAAGATCGAAATGCTCGAACTAGGAAGTTAACAAATGTAAGGATATGGAATTCAATAAATTAAGTAAAAAGGTAGCTAATCTCCAAACTCGATTATTAATGTCAAATGAGTAAATGCTAAAAATATTTTGATATGAAATTACGAAAATGCCCTTAATGTGTGAGAATGACTAAAATACCCTTGGAATTGGAAGCGATCTAGAAATCTACACTGGATATGGTAAAACGACTCGATTCATCTAAAATCCTTGAACTACTTAGAAAGTTATGGTAACAAGATTTAAACCTTCGAGATTGTAAGGTGTTAAGCTTCCTTGAATTTGGAATGAATCTACGAATATAGATTTATGGGAAACTATCCTTACCTCTGAATTAATCAAGTGGCTCAAAATACTGAATTGATTGTGATGACTAAAAGTATTGGAAATACTGTTACAGTTAAATTAATCGGAATGATCGTATTGACCAAAAAGGCTGAAGTTTCCTCGAACACCGAGGTTTGCCAATTAACTGGAAGGATGGATAAACCCTTGAGTTCTGAAATGAATGAAATGGTTGAAGGTACCGAAATTTCTTGAATGGCTGAAACACCCACGAGTACTTAAACGATTGAAATATTATAAATGGTTCAATTGACAGGAATTATGGATATCCCGAGCTTCAAAATTACTGAAATGCCCCCATTGACTAAAATAAGTAAATTTCTTTTGATAAAATTTTTGAAATGCCAATAAAGCTGAAAATGACTAAAATGTCCCTAAGTGTTGAAACATGAATCACGTATGTCAATCACTCCTGATGTTAGTATAAGGTTGAAAGTTTTTTTGCCTGAATATAAGTTCGACTATTCCGAGGCAAGTCCTGTGGTGAAATATGAAAGCAACCGTTCAGATATACGATACAGCTGAATGTAATAGAAGGGTTAGTTAGTACTGCAATGTTGGAGATGTTAATTTGAACAGATTGGAGGCTGGAAAAAATTCTGAAAATCTTAAATATTGTAAATCATCATTTTATCATTATTGGGCTAAATTACAAAATCACCCCTAATAGTTAAATGACCAAAATGCCCTCATTGGTCAAAGTAACCAAAATAGCCCTGAATGTATTCGATATCACGAAAGATCTTATTATAGAAATCTTTGAATGTATGGCTGGAAAAATTGATGAGCAAATAGAGTTTCCTGAGCAACTGTTTATGCCTCATTAGTATAAATTACCCAAAACGCTCATGTATGGTAAAATGACCATAATGCCCTTGTAGGCTTAAATGACTAAAGTACCCAAGATATGTCTAAACTCTCAAAGATCTTTGTAACCCCCTTAACCCGGCCTAGACGGTTGACCCGAATTAAGAAAGTCACACGGGGAAAACCAAAGTCAACCCGAAAGTCAACCTTGATTAACGACCCTTTTTTTTCTTTTTAATCTTGTCTAGATGCACATTAACCCTAATTGTGATCACTCAACAACATATTCAAAGATCACAAGCATCAGAGATCAAACAGGGACCCATTTGAACAAATTACAACTTTAGGGACCAAATTGTAATTTCTGATAAAAAGGAGGACTTAACCCAAATTAAAGTTACCAACTTGAAATTAGTCAGATTTCATGCTTCTCTGTGAAATTTCAGCTCAAAAGGACTTCCTGAACTCATACAATTGCACAAACAAGATTCAGGACTAAAACGCAAACAATTCAAAACATTTAACTGCCAATGTCAGCCCCCAACGGTCACCCGTTCCGAAACAGGCAGAACCCGTTTCGAAACACGGGCCGTTCTGCAACGCGTACCGGAACACGGGCTGGCAGTAGCCAAACCGTTCCGGAACGGTCTCTCCCGTTTCGGACGCCTGGGTTTGTTTAAGGCACCCGTTCCGAAACGGTAGGTACTGTTCCAAAACGCCCTGCACAGATTGCCCCAAAATACATACCTAAACATGCAATTAACCATCCAATCATGCTCCAATTAACACCAAACTTTACCAGCATGCAATTCAACATATATGAGACTTACATGCATCAACAAATCAACAAAATAACATCATATGCAAAAAGCCCCAAATCTACAGGCATGCTTCCTACACAAGCAAACCATTCAAGCATAAACTTCCAAATCAAGCATGTAAAGGCCAAACACAAAATCCAGCATTCTCAACAACATTCAACATACTTAGGGAGCTCAAAACCTCTCCCAAAACATACACATAGGTCCCCCATTGCCAAATTACCAAAAGCTAATAATGTACTTAAGAAACCTTCCATACTTTGAGCTTTACTTTCACTTGAATACTTGCCCTCCTTGCTGCCCTCAAAGCACTCTAGTGTTCTGCATTATTGATTTAAGAAAACGAAAGAGAGCGTAAGCAAAAGCTTAGTGAGGAATGCTCAATAAAACCATTCAATAATGCATTTATAAACATTTATAAATCATGCTTCAAATCATCAATTTCACATGCTCATAAGCAAACTTAAAACAAGCATCTCATGCTTCATATCATATATGTCATATTGGCCACAAGTGATAAGTTCCATTTCTTTAAAACAAGTTCATCAACTTTCACCCCAAGGACTTTTAAACACCTTGGCCCCAAGGACTTTTTAACACCTTGGCCATGGACTTTTAAACACCATGAAAGAGGACCACACAAGGACTTTTAACCACCTTTGTGTCCGAATCAAGTTACACCCCAAGGACTTTTAAACACCTTGGCCCCAAGGACTTTTAAACACCTTGGCCCCATGGACTTTTAAACACCATGGCCCCATGGACTTTTAAACACCATGGAAAGGATCACACAAGGACTTTTAACCACCTTTGTGTCCGTAGCAAGAATCATCCAAGGACTTTTAACCACCTTGATGTTCTTAAGTAAACAAGGCTCACTCAAGGACTTTTAACCACCTTAGTGACCTTAACCTTTACAAAACATCACTTGCCAATACACATCATTTTCATCATTTAATCCACTGTTTTAAAGCATTAAACCAAGCCATATTCATCATGCATTTAAAAGCATCAAACCACATTTTATCAATGTACAAAAACAAGGAACTCTTACCTTGAGCTTCCTTCAACATATGGCTTACAAAAACAGCAAATACCATGCTAAATCATGCTTTCAAAACAGTATTTAAATCATGCAATAAACCACATTGCATCACAACAAAATCATGGCCACCACTAGAGAGTATTTCCGAAAACTTACACTTGAGCTTAGCAAAGTTGTTTAGACTTAAACTAAGCTCCCAAGACATTGGTTTCAAAGCCGAAAACCCAATTTCACTCACCGATTCCACTTCGCCTCTTGTCGAAGCACCAAAACAAGCTTCCGGATCAACAACTCTTGGATCCAAAGATGCCTCCCCTGTTTTAACACATCAAAGCAGAGGATTAATGCATCATCATGCATTAATTGCTTCAATGAAAGCACTTAAACTCGCTGCTCTCATCCAACCTCCATTTTCAGCCACCAAACACAACCGAAAATGCATCCAAACCACTTCTCAACAAAGCCCAGCCACAAACCATCAAAACCTAACATCTATTAACATCATTTAACAACTAAAAAGAACCTATTAACATCCTTATACCTCCAGCAACATCAGATCCACAAGATCACCTCAAAAACAAACAAGAATCACAAGCTAAACTTAGGAAACTCAACCTATCCGGGATTGCATTAATCAAAGCTCAATTCCTTATCAATTTAGAGTTCATTTAACATTAAAAACACATCTCAAATCACAGATTAATCAGATCTAACGAAAATCATCAAAAATCACCAAATCTTGCATTATAAGCCAAGATCCATTTCACAACTCAAAAGCCTTTAATAAAACATCAATTAAGGATTGAAACCTTAGGAATTTCAGTAAAGAACTGATAGTTTAGAGGAGAAGGACGTTCTTACCTCCAAACTTGAGTTTCTCCTCTTTTTGGAATAAAAAACCTTGATGAATCAAGTAGCAAATGATGAGGTTTTGTAGATACTATGATTAGGAATCAAAAGAGAGTTGAAAGGAGGAATTTAGGTGAGAAAATCAGATCAAATTCTCTAGAGAGAAAGTGTTTGGGTTGAGAGAAAATGAGAGAAAGAAAATGGAAAGTTAGTTATCCAAAATAGCCAAAATGGCTTTCCCTCCACTTTTAATATGTTTAAAATCAGAATATAGCTTAAAATATCTTAGAAAAATCTGAAGAAACTACTTTTGGAATAATAGCTCCTTAAAGATTCAAAGTTTCAACCCTTTATAAAACAGTCACCAAACTTTCGAAAATTACATTTTGGTCACTAGCCAAAATGTCACCCTTCCAAAACTCATTTTCCAAAATTGATTTCACAGTTCACTTAATTATATTAAAAGATGATTTTAGAACATTTTTCCATATTTTTAATGCAACCCGAACTAGGCTTTCCTAATTTCATCTTTTTAGATTCGACCAGCACTTTGACCAACCGTTCAACGCCCAAAACTCCTAAGCCCAAAATCGGGGCGTTACAACTCTCCCCCCCTTAAGAAATTTCGTCCTCGAAATTTACCTGAAGGAAAGAGATAAGGAAACTGCTTCAGCATGTCTTACGTCCGCTCCCACGTGGCTTCCTCAACACCTCGATGCTTCCACAGCACCTTCACCAATTCAATGGTCTTGCCACGAAGAACCTTGCTATCCGAATCCAGAACCTTCACCGGTTCCTCATCATAGGTCAAATCCGGATTCAAAACCACTTCCTCCACAGGCATCACATGCGAAGGATCAGATCTATACTTCTGGAGCATAGAAACATGGAATACATCATGAATCTTCTCCAACTCTTGAGTTAACCTCAACCGATACGCAACAGGACCCACACGCTCAACGACCTCATATGGTCCAATGTACCTAGGGCTCAACTTACCCTTTCGGCCAAACCTCATCACCTTCTTCCAAGGCGAAACCTTCAAGAACACACGGTCACCCACTGTATACTCTATCTCCTTACGCTTCAAATCCGCGTAAGACTTTTGCCGATCAGAGGCAGCCTTCAACCGCTCACAAATGAGCTTCACCTTCTCGGTGGTCCCTTTCAACAAAGCCGGCATCGAAACCAACTTTTGACCAGTTTCAGCCCAACAAAGAGGAGTCCTACACTTCCTCCCGTACAAAGCCTCATAAGGTGCCATCTGTATACTCGCCTGATAACTATTGTTATAAGCGAACTCAACCAAAGGCAGATGCTTCTCCCAAGAACCTTGGAACTCAATCACGCAACACCTCAACATATCCTCCAAGATCTGAATAACTTGCTCAGACTGACCATCCGATTGAGGATGATAGGATGTACTGAAATTCAACCTTGTACCCAGAGCTTGATGCAAACACTGCCAGAAACGCGATGTGAACCTCGGATCCCTATCCGACACAATCGACTTAGGCACACCATGCAGCCTCACAATCTCAACAACGTACAGCTCTGCCAGCTTATCCAAAGAAAACGTAGTATGCACAGGCAAGAAATGTGCACACTTCGTCAGGCGATCCACAATCACCCAAACAGAATTCTTCTTCGAAGGAGACAAAGGTAAACCAGATACAAAATCCATGGTAACCCTTTCCCACTTCCATTCAGGGATTTTCAACGGTTGCAACAACCCAGAAGGAACCTGATGTTCAGCCTTAACTCGCTGACACACCAAACACTTGCTCACAAACTCTGCAACATCCTTCTTCAAACCCACCCAATAGTACTCATCACGAAGATCACGATACATCTTAGTACTACCAGGGTGCATAGCAAAAGGACTACTATGACCTTCGGTCAGAATAGCACGCCTCAACTCAGCATCAACAGGCACTACTATCCGACTCCCAAAACACAACACACCATCATCATTAAAGCAGAAATCCGAAGGTCTACCCTCCGCGATATCCTGAACATGAGACACCAAGGAATCATCCAGCAACTGTTTTTCCTTGATCAACTGAACCAAAGATGGCTTCACTTGCAACTCAGCAACAACAACACCATCTCGCGATATGCTCAAGCTAGCAAACATAGCCCTCAGCTCAACAGCTACCTTCCTACTCAAGGCATCCGCAACAACATTAGCTTTTCCAAGATGATACTCAATCGTCAAATCATAATCCTTGAGCAACTCCAACCAACGCCGCTGCCTAAGATTCAACTCCTTCTGAGACATCAGATACCTCAAACTCTTGTGATCCGTGTACACCGTACACTTCTCACCATACAGATAATGTCTCCAGATCTTCAGAGCAAAAACCACTGCCGCCAGCTCAATGTCATGCGTAGGATAGTTGCGCTCATGCACTTTCAACTGCCGCGATGCATAAGCCACAACCTTACCCTCTTGCATCAGCACACATCCCAACCCAACATAAGATGCATCACTATAGACCACAAACTCTTTCCCTGATTCAGGCTGAACCAAGATAGGAGCTTGCGTCAAAGCCGCCTTCAGCTTCTCAAAAGCATGATGTCTCGCTTCCGTCCACTCATACTTAACATCCTTTTGCAACAGCTTCGTGAAAGGAGCAGCAATCTTGGAAAAACCATCCACAAACCTTCTGTAGTATCCCGCCAAACCAAGGAAACTACGGACCTCATGAACAGACTTAGGAACTTTCCAGTTCATCACCGCCTCAATCTTCTGAGGATCAACACGAATCCCCTCAACTGAGACCACATGCCAAAGAAACACCACCTCCTTAAGCCAGAACTCACACTTGCTCAGCTTAGCATAAAGCTGATTCTCCAACAAGGCATGCAAAACAATCCTCAAATGCTCTTCGTGCTCCTCCTCAGTACGCAAGTACACGAGGATATCATCAATGAACACCACCACGAACTTGTCCAGGTATTCATGAAACACACGATTCATCATGTCCATGAAAGCAGCAGGAGCATTTGTTAAACCAAACGGCATTACAAGGAACTCATAATGCCCGTACCTTGTCCTGAAAGCTGTCTTAGGCACATCCACATCCTTCACCTTCAACTGATAATACCCTGACCTCAAGTCAATCTTAGAGAACACAGCTGCTCCCCGAAGTTGATCAAAGAGATCATCAATCCTCGGCAAAGGATACCGATTCTTGATAGTCAACTTGTTCAGCTGACGGTAATCAATACACATCCTCATAGTGCCATCCTTCTTCTTCACAAACAAGACCGGTGCTCCCCAAGGTGACACACTCGGCCGGATGAAACCATGATCAAGCAACTCTTGCAACTGCGTCTTCAGCTCCTTCAGCTCCTTAGGTGCCATTCTATAGGGAGTAATGGACACAGGAGTTGTATTCTCATACAGCTCAATTCCAAACTCCACCTCGCGATTAGGAGGTAACCCAGGCAACTCCTCAGGAAAAACACCAGGAAACTCCTTCACAACCCTGATATCTTGCACTCTCAACTCCTTAGAGCTAGGATTCATCACAAAAGCTAGATAAGCTTCGCAACCTTGCCTCAGCATCCTACTCGCCTCCAAGGTAAACACCACATTGGCAAGAAACTTCACATTCTCACCAACCACAACAACTTCATAATCATCCGCAAGCTTCAGCGAAACCCGCTTATTTTCACAACCTACCACAGCACGATGCTCAGCAAGCCAATCCATACCAAGGATCACATCAAAACCATAAAAGGGCAACTCCATAAGATCAACATGGAAAACATGTTCTTGAACAACCAAAGGACACCTTCTATAAAGCTTTCGAGTCACAACAGTTTCACCAAAAGAACTAGTGACACGAACACCAACATCCAAAGACTCAACAGGCAAACCAAGCAATTCAGCATGCTCACGCAAAATGTATGAATGCGTAGATCCAGAATCAATCAAAGAAAGCAAAGACAAGGATTGCAAAGTAAAGGTACCTGCAATCACATCTGCATCATTCCTTCCCTCACGCTGAGCATACACCCTAGCTTGGCCTCCACCTTCAGGCTGAATAGCCACAACATGAGCTACTCCACGACCTCCTTCCTCTCGCCTCTAGAAATTACCACGGCCGCGCCCACGACCTCTCTGTGGTGCAGCAACAGAAGGAGCACGCACCTGATCACCAGCCAACCTCGGACAATCTCGCCTCAAGTGGTCTGCGGAACCACAATTCCAGCATCCATAACCAGCTGTCGCAACAGGAGCTTGCACCTCCCTCACAGCACGAGGACAGTCACGCTTCATGTGACCACGTGAACCACAGATCCAACAAGCACTAGGATCAGCTCTAGCGTTGCCTCCTCTAGCAGGTGCACCACCACCTCTCTTAGCTGAGGACTGATACTTCTGATCACGTCCCCTCTTGTTCCGTCCACCTCCGGAACTAAACTCAGCAGCTCTCTTGCCAGAACATGCTCTAGAACCTTTCGCAGATAAACCCAAGTTCATCTCAATGTCCTTGGCTCGGCCCACCAACACATCAAAATCATCTTATTCAGTGGCCAGCACATACATTTTCACATCCGTCACAAGACCATAACGGAACCTCTCGCACCTTGCCCTCTAATCAGGTATCAGCTCCGGTGCATTTTGACTGAGTCGCACAAACTGCACCTCATACTCAGCCACACTCATGCTCCCTTGGGTAAGAGACATGAATTCACGCTTCTTCTCATCAAGATATCTCACTCCAAGATATCTCCGCTTGAACACATTCTGAAAGAATGTCCAAGTCACATCAGCTTCAACCATCCCAACTATGGTGGTCGTCCACCACGTATACGCATCGTCCTGCAGCAAGGACACAACACAACCCAGCTTTTGCACATCCGTGCAGCTCATCTGACCCAAGATACGCTTGGTACTCTCTAGCCAAGCTTCAGAACTCTCAGCTGACATACCCCTGAACTCAGTCCAACCCAGACTGCGCAGACGCTCCAAAGGTAGTCTAACTCCAGCATCTCTTTCTGATGCCCAGCTCCTTGAGCTCCAGCTACTGCTGCTCGAAAAGCACCCGCAATAGCTTGTACCAGCATAGACATATCAGGCATAGCTTGCCCCTGACCAACCTCAGGTCCAGCAGCTCCAGCACCAGCTGCAGCTTCAGCTCTTTCTCTCCCAGCACCACCACCAGGTGGAGGAGGAGGTAACACCGCACTACCCGTGTTCTCTTCGTTCTCATTCTCATTAGGAGCCGTAGCTCGCACATTACCTCGTAACTCTCTACGTGGTGCCATACTTTTACCATGCAATCACAATGCAAATAAAAACAAGTTAGGCCCAGCAAGGTAAGCAATCCAAGTATTCAAGCTCAATTTCATTCAAAATCAACAACATTTCATTAGCTCCGATTTGGCAATGGGTACCCACAACATGCTACATCACAGCATACAACTCAATTACATCCAAATCACAACCCACTAAACATGCTTTCGATCAACAAGCATACAAAGCAAACATACCTCAATCATGCATACATTCATTCCCAAATACTCGAGAACTCAGCTCTGATACCACCAAATGTAACCCCCTTAACCCGGCCTAGACGGTTGACCCGAATTAAGAAAGTCACACGGGGAAAACCAAAGTCAACCCGAAAGTCAACCTTGATTAACGACCCTTTTTTTCTTTTTAATCTTGTCTAGATGCACATTAACCTTAATTGTGATCACTCAACAACATATTCAAAGATCACAAGCATCAGAGATCAAACAGGTACCCATTTGAACAAATTACAACTTTAGGGACCAAATTGTAATTCTTGATAAAAAGGAGGACTTAACCCAAATTAAAGTTACCAACTTGAAATTAGTCAGATTTCATGCTTCTCTGTGAAATTTCAGCTCAAAAGGACTTCCCGAACTCATACAATTGCACAAACAAGATTCAGGACTAAAACGCAAACAATTCAAAACATTTAACTGCCAATGTTAGCCCCCAACGGTCACCCGTTCCGAAACAAGCAGAACCCGTTTCGAAACACGGGCCGTTCCGTAACGCGTACCGGAACACGGGCTGGCAGTAGCCAAACCGTTCCGGAACGGTCTCTCCCGTTTCGGACGCCTGGGTTTGTTTAAGGCACCCGTTCCGAAACGGTAGGTACTGTTCCGAAACGCCCTGCACAGATTGCCCCAAAATACATACCTAAACATGCAATTAACCATCCAATCATGCTCCAATTAACACCAAACTTTACCAGCATGCAATTCAACATATATGAGACTTACATGCATCAACAAATCAACAAAATAACATCATATGCAAAAAGCCCCAAATCTACAGGCATGCTTCCTACACAAGCAAACCATTCAAGCATAAACTTCCAAATCAAGCATGTAAAGGCCAAACACAAAATCCAGCATTCTCAACAACATTCAACATACTTAGGGAGCTCAAAACCTCTCCCAAAACATACACATAGGTCCCCCATTGCCAAATTACCAAAAGCTAATAATGTACTTAAGAAACCTTCCATACTTTGAGCTTTACTTTCACTTGAATACTTGCCCTCCTTGCTGCCCTCAAAGCACTCTAGTGTTCTGCATTATTGATTTAAGAAAACGAAAGAGAGCGTAAGCAAAAGCTTAGTGAGGAATGCTCAATAAAACCATTCAATAATGCATTTATAAACATTTATAAATCATGCTTCAAATCATCAATTGCACATGCTCATAAGCAAACTTAAAACAAGCATCTCATGCTTCATATCATATATGTCATATTGGCCACAAGTGATAAGTTCCATTTCTTTAAAACAAGTTCATCAACTTTCACCCCAAGGACTTTTAAACACCTTGGCCCCAAGGACTTTTTAACACCTTGGCCATGGACTTTTAAACACCATGAAAGAGGACCACACAAGGACTTTTAACCACCTTTGTGTCCGAATCAAGTTACACCCCAAGGACTTTTAAACACCTTGGCCCCAAGGACTTTTAAACACCTTGGCCCCATGGACTTTTAAACACCATGGCCCCATGGACTTTTAAACACCATGGAAAGGATCACACAAGGACTTTTAACCACCTTTGTGTTCGTAGCAAGAATCATCCAAGGACTTTTAACCACCTTGATGTTCTTAAGTAAACAAGGCTCACTCAAGGACTTTTAACCACCTTAGTGACCTTAACCTTTTCAAAACATCACTTGCCAATACACATCATTTTCATCATTTAATCCACTGTTTTAAAGCATTAAACCAAGCCATATTCATCATGCATTTAAAAGCATCAAACCACATTTTATCAATGTACAAAAACAAGGAACTCTTACCTTGAGCTTCCTTCAACATATGGCTTACAAAAACAGCAAATACCATGCTAAATCATGCTTTCAAAACAGTATTTAAATCATGCAATAAACCACATTGCATCACAACAAAATCATGGCCACCACTAGAGAGTATTTCCGAAAACTTACACTTGAGCTTAGCAAAGTTGTTTAGACTTAAACTAAGCTCCCAAGACATTGGTTTCAAAGCCGAAAACCCAATTTCACTCACCGATTCCACTTCGCCTCTTGCCGAAGCACCAAAACAAGCTTCTGGATCAATAACTCTTGGATCCAAAGATGCCTCCCCTGTTTTAACACATCAAAGCAGAGGATTAATGCATCATCATGCATTAATTGCTTCAATGAAAGCACTTAAACTTGCTGCTCTCATCCAACCTCCATTTTCGGCCACCAAACACAACCGAAAATGCATCCAAACCACTTCTCAACAAAGCCCAGCCACAAACCATCAAAACCTAACATCTATTAACATCATTTAACAACTAAAAAGAACCTATTAACATCCTTATACCTCCAACAACATCAGATCCACAAGATCACCTCAAAAACAAACAAGAATCACAAGCTAAACTTAGGAAACTCAACCTATCCGGGATTGCATTAATCAAAGCTCAATTCCTTATCAATTTAGAGTTCATTTAACATTAAAAACACATCTCAAATCACAGATTAATCAGATCTAACGAAAATCATCAAAAATCACCAAATCTTGCATTATAAGCCAAGATCCATTTCACAACTCAAAAGCCTTTAATAAAACATCAATTAAGGATTGAAAACTTAGGAATTTCAGTAAAGAACTGATAATTTAGAGGAGAAGGACGTTCTTACCTCCAAACTTGAGTTTCTCCTCTTTTTGGAATCAAAAACCTTGATGAATCAAGTAGCAAATGATGAGGTTTTGTAGATACTATGATTAGGAATCAAAAGAGAGTTGAAAGGAGGAATTTAGGTGAGAAAATCAGATCAAATTCTCTGGAGAGAAAGTGTTTGGGTTGAGAGAAAATGAGAGAAAGAAAATGGAAAGTTAGTTATCCAAAATAGCCAAAATGGCTTTCCCTCCACTTTTAATATGTTTAAAATCAGAATATAGCTTAAAATATCTTAGAAAAATCTAGAGAAACTACTTTTGGAATAATAGCTCCTTAAAGATTCAAAGTTTCAACCCTTTATAAAACAGTCACCAAACTTTCGAAAATTACATTTTGGTCACTAGCCAAAATGTCACCCTTCCAAAACTCATTTTCCAAAATTGATTTCACAGTTCACTTAATTATATTAAAAGATGATTTTAGAACATTTTTCCATATTTTTAATGCAACCCGAACTAGGCTTTCCTAATTTCACCTTTTTAGATTCGACCAGCACTTTGACCAACCGGTCAAAGCCCAAAACCGGGGCGTTACAATCTTGATGTATCACCTCTTGAATATCTGGTTTGAACAGTTGGTACGAACCCCTTCTTTAATAGGGGCCTCGTTTCAAAAATCCGTTCAAATTGTCAAAAGTTTAATGTGTTCTCTTCCGTAAATGTCAAGTATCTCAAGAAACAAACTGTTCCACCTAGTGTGTTCCATGTGTGCCACACGATTGTTTTTGCATACCGATTTACATGTTATAATACCGATCACATGCACTTGATTGACATACTTGAACTCACATGAACATGACATGTTTTATTATTAAGCATGACCGTTTTATATTTCTGGTATATACCTATGCACCCGATATGACAAACATGCTACATGGATAACGCGTTACTAAAAATACAGTTATTGATTAATGAACTATTGATGATCTGATTCACTGGGGTACTTGGGACATGATATGGAGTGACCATCGGCTCAGCCCTGGTCCAGCTGGTGAGTCCGCCCGTATTCAGATCCTAAGCTTCGGCTAGGTCCGTCCGTTTTCGAATCCTATGCTTCGGCCAGGTCCGCCTGTTTTCGGTTCATATGCTTCGGCAAAGGCCAGCCGTATTCTAAGGTATATCCTTAGGATGGTACCCACACCCAATGGGCTGGGGTTAATGCCTGTACATGATACCGCACTGGGGAAAACCATATGCTGGAGTATGGTAGGAGGGTAAATAAAGAATTAAAATGAACTTTATGGCTACTTGAAACAAATGTATTTAAAATAAAAAGGTTTACTGCATTGTTACATTTCATGCATTAACGTTGCACTGTTGGAACACACTAGACACTAAACTCTCTGTTTCCACCTCCGTATGTTACCAGCCTATATAATTTCTGTCTAATTCAAGATGTTTGAATAAAGAACAAATATTGTTATTCTCGAGTATGATGCTACCTCGAAATAGTAGAACAGAAAATGGAGATTGTTACTACATGGAACATTATGAAAATGTTATGCCTACCATATATCTGCATGAGCTTATAGCATCTTTTGGTAGTTCTGTATTACTGAGCTTTTTCAAGCTCACGTTGTTTTTACCATCGCAGGTTAAAAGAACATATTATGGTATAATGGTTGACAATAATGTTCGGAGTTGTCTCGGTGTTGCCTTTGGAGTACGGTATTGTATAGTTAGTGGGCATGTATGTAATGTATTGTTTTATGACAGTGTCTGTAAAACACTTTCTGAAATTTTTGTTACATGTTTAAATGGCTTCCCGAAATGGTATTTTAAACAGAAGTTGATTTTACAGTTTAATAAGTGTTTAGAAAAAATGTTTTATGTGTATTTTTACTTTGAGTCGCTTTTGTGACCTTAATGTGACTTCCTAGCATCCGTTGTAACGCATAGGCGGGTCTAGGGGGTTACAAGAACGCATCCAAGTTCGTAGCGCGATGCATCACTATAAACTGTAAAGTCTTTCCCAGATTCGGGCTGTGTCAAAACTGGAGCTTGCGTCAGAGCCCTCTTCAATTTCTCAAAACTATCCTGCTGAGCATCAGTCCAGATAAATGGAACATTCTTCCTCAACAGCTTCGTTAGAGGTGCAACAATGATGGAGTAGCCCCCATACGAAGCGTCTATAATAACCGGCTAGACCCAAGAAACTACGGATCTTAGAAACATTCCTGGGTTGCTTCCATCTCACAATGGCCTCAATCTTGCTTGGGTCAACCTGAATACCCCGGGCCGATACCACGTTCCCGAGAAATGTCACCTCGTTAAGCCAAAATTCGCACTTGCTCAACTTAGCATACAACATGTGCTCTCTGAGAGTCTGCAAAACAATCCTCAAATACTATGAATGTTCTGCTTCAGACCGGGAATAGACCAGGATGTCATCAATAAAATCCACCACCAACTGGTCCAAGTAGTGCCAGAATACACGATTCATTAGATCCATAAAGGCAGCAAGAGCATTAGTCAGACCAAATGGCATTACTAGAAACTCGTAATACCCATATCTGGTGCGAATGGCCGTCTTAGTAACATCAGACCCCTTTATCTTCAACTGATTATACCCGAAACAAAGATCAATCTTCGAGAAAACTGTGGCTCCTCGAAACTGATCGAACAAGTCATCGATCTTGTATAACAGATACTTATTTTTTACTGTCAGCTTGTTTAGCTTCCGATAGTCAATACATAACTTGAGAGAACCATCTTTCTTCTTCAGGAAAAGAACAGGGGCTACCCAATGCGAAGAGCTAGGTGGGATAAATCCTTGATCCAAGAGCTCTTGCAACTGAATCTTCAACTCTTTAAGCTCATTAGGAGCCATACATAGGGGTTTATGGAAACTAGCGCGAATTCCGGATAAGTCTCAATTTCAAACTCAACATCCCTATCCAAAGGTAACCCATGTAGCTCTTCGGGGAAAACATCAGGAAACTCGCTAACAGTGCGAATCTCCTCGCTCTTAGACAAGAAATCTTTAGTATTCAAGAATCATGCGATGAATGTCTGATACCCCTTTCGGATCATCCTATCAACAACCAAGGCAGATATGACATTAGACAGATACCCTCGACGTTCACCAACAAGAACCACTGTCTGATCATCAGAAGTCTTCAGAACTGCTCTCTTGGACTCAAAGTCTAAGTTAACCTGGTGTTCAATCAACCAAACCATGCCCAGAATTAGATCAAACTCTTCCAATGGTAGCTCCATAAGGTCGGTTGGAAAGATTTCCCCTTGAACTTCGAGGGGACATTGTATGAACACCTTATTCACTGACACAGACTGACCTACGAGACTCATAACAGTAACAACATTATTTGTAGCTTCAATCGGAATCTGAAGGTATCGAGATACGGATATCAAAATATAAGAGTGGGTGGAACCACTGTCGAGAAATGCAAAATATGGAACATAATAAATGGTAAAAGTACATGCGATGGCGTATGGCTCATCTCGACGTCTGGTAGCATACACAAGTGCAAGCTATCTGGCCTCAGATAAAACCGGTCACCATTCTGATATGATCGGGCTCTAGTGTCCTCGTAGAAGATGGAGAAGGCCTACTCCGACCCCTAGTCAGAGTATGTACATAAGTCTGTGATCGAGTAGGAGTCTGGAAGGATGTTCGAGAAATATCACAACTCTTCAGGAAATGATCTCGATACCCACAACGAAAACAATTACCCATCATCTTCCTACACTCTCCCCCATAACGCTTGCCACAATGCACACAAGATGGTAGTGGAGAGAAGCCAAATGAATCACCTCGACTAACTATAGGGGCCGAAGATGCTGCAGGCCTAGATCTGGAATTGCCCTTGTGAGGGGATGAGGTACGAGCCCCTTTATCAGGGCGTGAAAGAGACTCGAGAACAGAAGGCCTCCTAGATCGGTCTAGATCTACTCTACCACCACTCGTGGCCAATAACTTAGTCTCCTCCCGATCTTTTGCTCTCTCAACAACTTTATCAAAGTCCTCATCAAGGTGGCCAATAACATGCACAGACAATTCATACCGAAGACCAAGTGCGAACTTACTGCACTTCTCTTTCTCAATAGGCACCAAACTAGAGACAAATCTCAACAAGTTCAAAAACTCAGTCTCATAATCGGATATAGTCATATCCCCATGTGTCAGAGTCCTAAACTGCTCTCACATCTATCTCATAAAAAGCTCTCCGATGAAACGACTCCTGAAGTGTTCCTTGAAAAAAAATCCAAGGTTAGACGAGTGGCGGGGACACTACTCACAAAAGACTCCCACCAGGTAGGGGCATTCCCATAAAGCAAAGAAACGGCTCCTAAATATTTCTTGGGTGGCTCAAAACCCAAGGAATCCATGTGTCTCTTAGGATCGAGAAGCCATTCTTCTGCCTCGATCGGGGGTCCATCGGTAGGGCCATCAAATGTCCTAGCCCCACTGGCGATCATGGTCTAAGAAATCGGAACCTCGGGCACAACTCCAGCGGCTCTAAGTGCCCCATAAATCAACTGTAAGAACTGCCTACTAAGGGCCTCATCAGACACGATCGTAGGTTGCTCGGTACGAGATGCAGCTACTCATCTGACCGAAGTCGTCGCATCAATACCAGAAGCAGGCGGGGGATCTACCGGAGGTGTGGGACCTCTAGGGACGGGAGGATTTTCAGGGCCCGAGGGATCGCTAGCCAAACTGTCAATCGGGTCAGAATATCTAGCAGGTCAACCTCGCCTCCGGGCAGGTCGAGGACCTTATCTAGTGCTCATTGGACAATCTGGGCTCTACAAGAGATAAGACCTAGAGTTAGAACTGACACTAGAGTATCGAACATAGTTAAACATATGAAAAGTTTGGTGACATGGCCCTTTTTGAAAACGTTTCCAAAACATTTATGAAATTTTTTTATTTAAGACCCAACTACAGTCTGAGGCTTATAAAACCAAAAGCTCTGATACAAACTAAATGTAACCCCCTCATATGGCCTATACGAAATACCTATCTTTGGGGAAGTCACATTCCCTGTCACAACTCTCACAACATATATATGTATAGCATGAAAAACATTGTAACAAAATTCATCGATAAAGTCAAAGTATCAAAAGTTTAATTTGAAATCCATCATAAAATCATAATACAAAATAGGCCACATTGGTAAAAGATAAAGTATGTAGCAACAATATATAGACTCATGTCACCCAAATAAAGACAGTATGGCGGATAGAAACAATACAACAACATATGTATGAATATCCTGATCCTCCAAGTATCGAGTCCCTGTGTAGCCTATCAAAATATATCTGAAAGGGGAAAGAATAGGGGCGTGAGCTAGGGAGCTCAATGTGTTCCAACAATGCATAAAATCGCATCAATAGTTCATAAGTAAAACACTAGGTAAAAATATGATCAAGAGAATCCAAAGTTTTTTTTATTCATAACTACCCTTCAACCATACGCCGATATGCAGTTCCCCTAACTACATCCATAAGGACTTACCCTAGGCTTGATGGGTGTAGGTGCTAACATAAGGGGCTACCTTAGGTCCATAAGGAATTACCCGTGCTGAAGCATCGGAACCTACCCAAGGGGCGACCTTTGGTCCATAAAGAATTACCAGCTGGATCAGGGCTTAACCTGCAGACACTTCAAATCATATCCCAATAGTATACCCAGATATAAATTATAGTTGTTCAACAGACAGTCATATCAAAAGATCATATGGCATACATGCTTTCATGTATACGCATTTTCAAATCTGACATGTATACGTATTTTCGAAACAGTATAACAATCATGTATTTATTTAAGTAGTAAATATCATGGTTCAACAGATAAAACTTTCTTATTTCATAAAATTGTTCATCCTATCAATCAGGGAAAAATATTTATGTGCACATGATAATTACATAAAAACATTTCAGACTGTTATTTAGCAAACTAGGAACACACCTCGGAAGCTGGTCAGATAGATATAATGGGCACATGCCTTGCTATGCTCTGCAACTGAGCTGGACCCTAAATCAAAATAGAGAGATGTTACCATAATGGGAAGATTAAGTTTAAAGATTTGACTGAGTTCTAAGTTCATACGAGTAACTATTGGTGCACGAGTATGAGCAGAACATGAGGAGCTGAGCTGAGCAGACTGATGGTCGGGAGATACTCGAGTACCTTTAAACATGTAAAAGCTTATATTAGCCATTTATTCGATTTACATTTATCTTAATGAAATACTTAGATACATATGCATGATTAGGTTAAAGGTCAAATTAAGAGGTCTTCGGGTTAGAATTTCTTGAAACGAGCTTCAAAATTGGACTCGAAACGTCGAAAAACATAAGATAGGGCATTTCAAATTTTTTTTTACTTTTTGGTCAAAGTCAACGCTGACGTTAGCAGTCAAGTTAACGTTGACGTCAGTATGATGTCATCGGTCAAGGTCAACTGAGTTGGCTCAGGTAGTTAACTCACTAAGTTGACTCAGGCGAGTTGACTCGGCGAGTTAACTCAGTCGGGTCGAACTTGGATTAGATGCGGGTCAGGTCAGACACGAGTCGGGTCGTTTACGGGTCGACCGATTCACCTACCCTTTAGTCTGAATTCGTCGGCCGGTCACCAGAGATTGTCGTTGGAGGCTCCAAACTGCACGATTCTGCTGGGAAAAGATAGCCCATCAAAAGTACGATCTAACACAACTCATAATTCAACGAAAAAGGCCGGATTTTCACTGGATTTTACCTAAAATGACTCACGATGGCCGAAATCGCGTAGCTCTGATGATGGGATTGACGATGTTGGGCGGGCAAGCAATCGAATGGGTTTTGCACGTCTCGACATGGGGAACTCGGTCGTACCAACATTGAGGCGAAACGACGGCGGAATGATCTGGAAAAGGGGGGAACGGAGGCGACCAAACTCGCTGAACTTTTAGCTTAATTTTTGCTGCAGGCGGCGGTACGGGAGCGTGCGTTACCGATGAAAGAGGGCTCAGAATGGTGAGGTGCTTTCTCCAGTGCAAGCGGTGGCGCACGCCAAACGGCTCTGTGGATGGTTTTAGGTTACAGGAATTAGGGAGAGAGGGGGTCTGTGAGAGAGATGAGGAGACATGTTCAAAATTCGAAAATGGGCAAGAATTAATTGCAGGTAGGTGGGGAGACAAATTTTTATTTTACTTTACATGATGATAAATATAAGAGGGATTTTGGGGGTTTGAATACCAAGAGTTGCCCGGCTCAATTGGTTGGGTAACCTAGCTATGAACCATGGGGTTGTGGGTTTAATTCCTCCAACCTCCCAACATACTCCTTTTTTTCACTTATTTTATTATTATTATTATTATTATTTCATTTTAACCGAGTGTTACACTTGCATATGTCGGTTACATTTATGAACAAAGGGAAGGAGAATCTTTTTCTTCGCTTACAAATGAAACCCTGATTTCTAAAGGAGTTCTTCTGCCCATTTTGATGTTGATTCTTGCCTTTTTTCAACTGATCCGATATTATCTTTATCGTCACCATATTTATGTGATTCATTTCCTTGTTAGCTTTAGATTTCGTTTGACCTTTCCATATTTGTTTGATTCGAACACTAATGCCCTTTTTTGTTTGCGTGTCACGGTCGAGAGGGGTTTCAGCAATGAACGACGGTGAGGCGCAGCGGTGAACGGCTACCGGTGTCAACAATTACATAATCTGAATGGCCAGGGAAGTCGAAAGATCGACCGTGTAGTTCTCACGCGCGATTGACGATCCACGTGAAGCCCCTCATTCTCATATGGACCGTTGATCGTGCCTAAATCCAGCAGCGACGAAGCTTGTGGCGTTGGGGATAAGAGGCTAGGGTTCCCAACCCTTAATTTGGGCCGTTAATCTCTCATTCATCGAATGATGTAGAGGCGTGCGACGCTAAGGCTAAAGGGGCTAGGATTTTAGGTATTTGATCCTGACCGTTGGATCATATAATGGTCCAATGGCCATAAATGGTGATGGCACAAAGGCTAAAGGGATTAATCCCTTAGGGTTTTTTACTTAGTCGAACTGGACTTATAATATTTGGGCTCCATTTGAAATAAATTAGACCAATTATAATGGACTTCATTTCCTTTTTTTCTTAAAATACAAGCTTTTTTCTTTTTCTTTTTTCTTCATTTTTATATGATTTATATACTCCCAATATACAAATGCAAACCCCGATTAAAAAAAGAGAAAAAGAGGGGCTGGAAAAAAATAGATGACAACAGTTGCCACTCTTTGCTCATTTCAGTGAAAGCAAAGAACCAAGGCACTAATTTTATCTGGCCAAGTTGATTGAACAATGTATTCCTCCAAAGCGGCAACGAACACTTCTTCAAATGATCCATTCTTCCAAAGCGGCACTGAATAAACCAAATGACATTTCTTCTAATAATGATGCAACTCGTTTCTCCGGAGCGTTAGAAACAAACTCTAAACCTTAAATCTTAAACAATAAAACCTTTACCCCTAAACTAAATCCCAACCCCCCAAAGTCATGTTTATTTTTCCAATAACAAATTAGTAATAAAAACATAAGTTATATATGGGTTATTATTTCATAAACTTTATGTATAAAAATTTACACAAACATGTGTATTTTAAAATTAAAATATAAAATCTAAATCTTTACCCCTAAAATCTTAAATCTTAAATTCAAATGCTAACTGTAACATCCGCTTTTCCGTCCTACAATTTAACTCATTGATTTAGAGTATCAAATTATTCTTTGAAAGCAATTAAGTCTAAAATTAAGTAATTGATTCAATTTTGTCCTTGAACTTCCTTTATTTGGCAATTATTGCATCAATTCGAAATTAAAGGAAACTAGGGCATTCGAATTAAAGAATGGAGTTGAATGAGTCGAGTTGATAACTTAATTGAACATTAATTTAATTGTCACATGATTAAAGTAATAGGTTTGGAGAATTAAAAATAATTAGAGTGTGTATAATTCCCTAGTGAAAAATAGACCAAATTAAAAGAAGAAAGAAATTATGTGCGAATGTAATTAATGACCAAATTAAAGAGAAAATAAAATATATATTTTGCATGCTAAATAATAATATTCTATGGGCTGCCCTTAGTAAAAAGGCAAGATTAGGTTAATTGAAGAGGGTAATTAAGTAAAATAAAAATCCAACATAACCCCTAAATTAAGGGAGATGTCTTTCTTCTCCATCTTTTCCCCTTGTTGCCATGAAACTAGAGAGAAAAGGAGAGAAAGAAAAGCTTGGAAAATTTCTGAAAGTTAAGCTCTAATGTGGAAAGAAATTGCATGCATGTTGATGGATTTGAGCTAGGAGTAAGAAGTGTCACCCAGTGGTAGCAAAGTTATGAAGTAAGTACCTCATTTTCTTCTTCTTGCTATTCGAATAGGAGCAAATTATGCACGTAAAATTTTAGGTTAATTTAATCATGAAATTGATAGAGTTATGGTGATTATGTTGAGCTGAAATGATGAAATTTTTGAATGGTTATATGTAAAATGGTGAACCGAGTAATAAGGGACTGTTTTGAGGAAAGATTAGAAGTTCTTGATTAGAATGTAAAATTGAGATAGTTAGGGACCAAACTGGAAAATTTCTATTAGGACAAAGTTGAAGAGAAATGAAAATTCTAGGAGGAACAAGCCTTAGATTGCTGGAAAAAATGAATTTGAATAAGGAAATTTTGGTTGGAATTAAAACTGGACGTGTACTAGAATAAAATGGAATTAGGGACTGTTTTGATTAAAATCAATAAATGTAAGGACCTGAATTACATGAAATTTAGCACCTAACTCAGAGTTTAAAATCAGGGATTATGTAAGGATAAGTATGGACTCTTTAATTGAACTTGAAATGGCCTAAATTGGTGAATTAAGGAAATTAGTCACTCGAAGCATGAGAATAGGACTAATCTGGAAATTTCATGAAAATTGAGGACTTATCTGTTGATTATAAGAATTACTAAGGATTTAAAAATAATTCCAAAGGATAGTATGAATCATGTATTAAATGGTTTTAGAATTAAAGTGAGGTAAATAGGTGAAATTGAAGCTTAAAGTGTTTAAAGAGTGAACTGTCCAGAAAACTTAAACCTTGAGCTGCTACTTTGAAAATTCACCAAACATAGGATATAATGTATTTTCAGCTGAAATTTTTATAGTATAAACTTTGAAATGTCTAGTATCATTGAGAGAAAACGGAATTGAATTATAGTATGTGAATTAGAATTTATAGATTAAAGAAGTTAGATAGTACTCGTTGTTCAGGACTGTTAAAAGGGTCATGTTTGTGTAATAAACTGTATTAACTCAGAATAGAGAAAAAAATAACGTTTATATGGTTGGAAAACTGAGTTTAATACATTTCTAAAAGTATATGATAAGTGGAATTTGGATTAGTAAATAAGAAGTTATGACCAAAATAGTATCTGGTCCTCCAACTAATTCAATAGAAAAACAGATTTGAAGATTAATGTTTACAATTGTGATAGAAGAGTTAACGTGATTGAATTGTTCTCTGATATGGTTTGTATTTGTTGTATGTTGAGTGTTAAGATTAAATTTGTGAGGAGTCTTTGGAGGAGGCAAAGGTTGATCAATCAAGGGAGAGGAACAAAGGCATACTAATCAAAGATCAAGCTTAAAGAAGTTTGTGAGTGTAATTGTTTTAGGGTTGGGACTAGTGTCCGAACCACTTTATTTTCTTTATGTAATTTATAATTTATGCATGAAATAGACTTAATTTAAAGTTGGTAACTTTTTTAGTAAGGGAAGGAGGTTGATATGGAAATGAAAAAAATATATTGAGACATTGCTAATGCCTGATTGTATAGAATTTGTGGATTGCCCTTGTGAGATATATATTTGCTATGTTGTATGAGCTTTTAATTTCATGTGATGTTGCTGTTTATTTATGCCTTAATGTTGTTCGAATGTGACATGAATTTAACTAACATGACTTATATGAAATGGTACAATTATATGATAGGATGAGTATGCAACTCGAATTATGCAATATGTATGTGCTAAATTAAGTAATGGATGTTATAATTGCAGTGAATGAACTGTATGATAATTTGAAAAGATTAATAAGCCCTTGGTCATTTAGAGGTCTTAGATAGTACGACATGCCTAGAGTCTGAGCTCTCTTGATTTGTTGCTTAGTGCAAACCATGTTTAGTACCTAGTGTACTCTCTGAACTTGTTGATTGAATGTGATCTTGCTTGGTGTCCAAGACACATTGATGCTATTGAGCATCCCCTGACTTGTTGCTAAGGCAACTCCTATTTGGTACTTGGTACCCTCATGATGACTTGTTTATCTAATCCTTCTATTCTACCTAGGGTAATTAAATGAAAAATATATAATTAATAGAAGCTTATGAAGTGGATAAGTGAAATAATAATTGAAATGGCATGACATGATACATATTTGATAGATGAGATTTATGGACATTGGTCCTTTCGAATGTGATTAAATTGCATGTGAGATGCTTGACAGGTTCGAAAAATGAGCAATGTGGGCAATGGCTCTTTCGATTGAAATTGAAAGGAAAAGTAATATGTTTAATATGTTTGACTCATGGTCATAGTGACCCATTCGAATGACATGCCTAAGATGATGTATGATTTTTGGCTCATGAATAATGGATGATTCAATGCTATGCTTGGAATGATTTTGATTATATCGATTGTGAAGCATGAATATAAGCATGTTGGAACTTGACTTGATGTATGGTTCTTGCTTGTTCGAATATGAAGCATGGTGAAAATATCATGCTAATTGAAATATGTAAGAGCATGATGCTACAAATGTTTGTTTAGGAGATGTATGGAATCACTTTAGTTTCAGTTATGCTAATCTTAGTTAGGTGATATTCTTATGTTATCAACCTAGCTAAGAAACTTAATGTTTTATCACAAACTAATTAAAGAATGGATTAGCTTTAGTATTACCTTGCTAAGTACAATTTGTACTTAACGCTCCTTTGTTTCCTTTTCCCAATTAGCAGGATAGCTTGGGATTAAAGATAGCACTTCCGATCGGGGCAAATCACAAGTCAAGAAATGTATGATCTTAGTCTTATCTTTAGACTCCTAGATGGTGGCATTGAAGTCTGCTTAGATGTTCATTTTATCGTGTTTGGTCGTAGTTTAAACCTACGTTGGTGTATGAAGTTATTATATGCTCCTTGACGTTTGGTTAGGAGGCTATTATCATGTTTTGTTCTTAGTTATAAGCCTCATTCTTTTGTTGTAAATATGTAAGTCAAGCTAGTGGTCTTGCTTTATTCTTTTTGTTGTATATAGTATGTTGGCTTGACTTGGGCTAAGGAGCATCTAGAAGTATAATGTTTTGTAATGCAAGTTTGATAATGGAAGGTCGATAAGATGTTTTATGTAATCAATCATGATTTTTATGTTAATTACGATTTAAGAATTGGAATGTTTCGAATCAATCTAGATTAATTTGGTAGGGTGTTCGAATGGTTTGGTATAAAAAGGTTTAAATGATTCAACATGCTTAGAAATAAATCCTCTAATTGAAATTAATTGGTAACTATTAGAACATGGTTAGTATAAATTAATAGCATGAATGACCTAGTGTTCGAAAAGAGTGATGAGTGATAATTTTAAATTGGATCCTTAATAAGATAATAAGAAAGTTTAAATTGGTTTGTAAATTGTTAAGGTTTAATCTAAATGAAACTCTAATCGGTCTTGTTATGTTTAGAAAAATTTTTGTTAGCCCACTTTCCGCATGCGTATTAATATGGTTTGCTTAATATATGTGAAATGAAATCAGGTTCGATATCCTGTGAATGTGAATCCATTCTTGTCTGGATATTTCGTTTCTGTTTTGTTTTCCGCTTCCAATAATGCTCCTCGCTCCTAACTCGGTCGAGGGGTGTTACATTCTGTGGCATCAGAACTTTTTAGGTTACAGGTCCTAAAAACCTCGAATATATTTTGTTGTGCATCATTTAGGTTAAGTCAAGCCACCTATGACTCATACATTGGATTTCTTATGATTATGCTCCTAACTCTGATTTTGTTTAATATGAAGAATAATGTCTGAGACACGGTTAGCTCAGGACGATGAAAGTCCTCGAGGATCCTCAAGCGAATGGGATAGTGTTCGTATAAGGAGAATCCTCCTATACAAGATAATATCCGTCAACAACCTCTTGTACAACCTCAACCGAACACTGTTAATCCAGCTGTTTAGAATGCTCAACGAGACTGTCTCTTGGGTATGGAAGAAATGTTTGACCAGCTTTTGACAAACACGAGACAAGAACAACCTACTCTGGTAGCTGCTGCCCCTAGCAGAGCTCCTATTGAAAAGCTTGGTCAACATCGAGCCTACACGTTCACGGGCACTAGTGAAGAGAAACCTGAAGAAGCTGAGTATTGGTTAGAAAGAACTACTCAGATATTGACTAAACAACTTCAGTGCTCAGATGAGCATAAGCTCGAATGCGTTGTTGCCTTACTTGTTGATGAAGCTTTAAGCTGGTGGGAGACTACGACACTAACTGCTCCAGCCGAATCAGTAAACTGGAAGTTCTTCGTGGAAGAATTTAAGAAGAAGTATGTCAGTGAACAGTACTTGGCTGATCGAAGAAAACGTTTCTTGTATCTGAAGCAAGTAGGCCGATCGATAGAGCAGTACGTGGCAGATTTCTGTAAGTATTGCAAGTATGGTTCTGAGTACATCAAGACAGAGAAGAAAAAGTGTCGTATGTTCATTGACGGTCTAAATGATGAGCTGAGTGTGATGTTTACCGCTATGGATATCACGGACTTCCAAAATCTGGTGAACCAAGCTATTGCTACGGAAGCCAAGTTTCGGGCCACAGAAAAGAGAAAAAGTAGCTACCGACATGATAAGAAACGCAAGTGTAACACCCCAATTTTGGGCTTAGAAGTTTTGGGTTTAAACCGGACCGGTCGAATTTTCGATTCGAATATAAAAGGTGGTTTTAGAGAAAGCCTAGTTTGGGATGCATTAAAAATATGGAAACATATCTAAAAATTCTCTTTTAATATATATAAGAGAGTGGTGAAATCAATTTTACAAAATGAGGTTTGGAAATATGACATTTCGAGTTAGTGACTAAAATGTAATTTTTGAAAGTTCATGACTATTTTAAAAGGATTGAAACTTTGAATCTTTAAGGAGCTAATTTACCCAAGGGAAGATTTCTCTAGATTTTTCTTTATTTTTAAAGACTCATTTAATGTTTAATTAATAAAAGAAAAGAGGGAAAAACCATATTTTAGTTTCATAACTAACTTTTGCTAAAAAATTTCCCATTTCATTTTCTCTCAAAATTCCCTCAGCCAAAAACATTTCCACAGTAACTTTTCTTTTGATTTTCACACCTAATGATGAGATTCCAATCCCCGAATAATTCCTAATCATTTCTACATCAAATCCTCATCATTTGCTTAATGAATTTTCAAGGATTTTGGCTCTAAACAAGGAGAAATCCACATTTAGAGGTATGAACGTCCTTCTCCTCTAAATACTCAGTTCTTTATTGAAATTTCCAAGTTCTCAATCCTTAAATTGAGTTTTATTAAAGGTTTTAATGTTGTGATCTTGATTTTGGCTTAAAATGCAAGATTTGGATTTAATTTTGGAGAAATTCGTAATAGATGATTGGGCTCTGTTTTGAGATGTCTTTTTGATGTATTTTGGATGTTTAAAAGATGTGAAATGGAGGTTTAATCAATGCAATCCCGAATAGGTTGATTTTCCTAAGTTTTTACTTGTGAAAATGGTGGTTTTTGGGGTGATTTTGGTGTTCTGTTAATGTTGGAGGTATAAGGACGAGTTTGGGATCATTTTGGATGTTAATTGATGTTTAGAAATGGTTGGAAGTGATGGATCTTGGCTGGGTTAAGTTTTGGAGGAGTTTGGAGGTGATTTCGGTTGTGTTTGGTAGTCGAAATGTTGGATTTGTGTAGAGCAGCGAGTTTAGGTGTGTTGCTGGTGATTTTAATGCATGATGATGCATTAATCCTCTGTTGTTATGTGTTTAAAACATGGGAGAATGATCCGGAAGCAATAGAGGTGGCGTTGGTGGTTTCGGATTCTTGGAAGTCTTGTCGGCTAGCATAGTTCTGTGTATCGGTGAGTGGTAAAGAGTTTTCCAGCTTTGAAACATTTTGGATGAGGCTTTGGGAGCTTAGTTTAAGTCTAAGCAACTTAGCTAAGCTCAAGAGTAAGTAAAAGGAATTTCTCTCTTGGTTTGGGCTATGCTTTGGTTTTTAAATGCACTTGGGATGATTGTGTTTAAATTATTGTTTTTAAGCATGTTTGGACATGGTTTATTGTCGGTTATTAATGCCATTATGTTAAAGATGCATGAGGTAAGTAATCCTTGACTTGCTTGTGTTGTGTGCATATGATTTTAAGCATGTGATGCTTGTGGATTTGGCATTTTGGTTATGCTTGTAAAAACAGTGGATTAATGTAGTAAAATGGTTATATTGGCAAGTGATGTAAGTGGTTCTTGGTTACTTTAATCGGATATAGTTAGCCGACTATAGGATTGGGTGCACCGTGAATTGAGTCGCCTTGGATGTTGAGGGGTTGTGATTGTACCGTAAACTCCATCCAAGTACTCTAGCGATTGAGGAAATTAGTGTCACCACAATGGAGGATGGCTCTCGTGGGTGGGCTTGTTAAGCACCACCACGATGGAGAATGGCTCTCGTGGGTGGACTTTGCTAAGTGTCACCGCAATGGAGGACGGCTCTCGTGGGTGGACCTTGTTAAGCGTCAAAACGGTGGAGGGTTGCTCCCGTGTGTGAGCTTGGTTAAGGTGATTACAATGGTTGAGGTAGCTCCCATGTGTATGCCTTGTAGTGTGTCCCGGCTTTCGCTAGTGAGTTATACAACTTTCGATGAGTGATGTTGAGGGGTTGTGATTGTACCATTAAACTCCATCACGGGTGTTGAGGGGTTGAGATTGTACCGATAAACTCCACCTTGTGTTGTTCGGTAGTGTGTATGAAGCGTGTGGGACAACGCTTGTAATCCACGTATCCGATTGTGTGTTGTGTTGTGATGGTTTGTGAATTATCGCTTTAAAGACAATGTAATGTTCTTGAATGTAATGAAGCAAGAGATGCTTGGAATGATGCAAGGATGCATGGGAAGTGTGTAATGGTTTAAGAGTGCATGTATTACTTGTTAAGCTTGAACAAGTGTTTATCTTCTTTTATGAAAGGTGTTTATGTGCAAGGAATCTCTTTAATGCGTTGAAGTCTTGTGAAGACTTGTTTAGAAAGGCATGAAATGTAAATGTTGCTTTTGGTAGTTCATGTGTTGTGCATTTGTTGAATGCATGATATAGTTAGAGGGAACAAATGGTTTTCCAAAGATTTTGCTTGAATGGATCATTAAGCGTGAGAAAAGTATGTTATGAAGCGGAAATGTTTTTCAAGGAATTTGAGTTTAACTTTGCATAAGGTGTTCATGCTTGGAAAGGTTTTAATTGATGGTTTTGCAAGAATGTGCTTTGAAGTGAGTTATTTAGCTTTTCTAGCTAGGGGTTGGTTTTTATGATTGAGCAATGCATGATTTGAAGCATGTTGTTTAAAAAGGAGTTTTCAAACAATGTTTTGGTTTATCGAATTGTATCTACTTTTTAAGAGGGTTTTATGAATCGCTGCGTTGATGGTGTTTTGGTTTTGAGCATCCCTCACTAAGCATTATGTGCTTACGCTCCTTTGTGTCCATTAATGCAGATAATTGAAGTTGGGGCAGCAAGAAGCAAGGGATTCAAGGAGAGCTCCACTTGAGAAGTATGTCTCGGTTAATAGCTATAGATAATAAAGGCAATGGGGGAGAGTCTTTTATATTAATGTGTAATGAGATTGAGTATGTTACCCATATTTGGTTTGTGGTTTGAATCTTGTTGTTTATCGCTTTGCAACATTTGAATCTTCTTATTCATAAGTTGTTATACTATGCTTCTTGTTTTAAAGGCATGATCAAGTGTTGGATGTGTTGAAAGAGTTGGTGCACCTAAGGTTTGCTTTGCATCTAGATTTTAATGAAATTTGGTATTTATGATGCTTGGCCTGTTGTTGATATGTTGAGGATTGATTTAGAGTTTGTTTGATGGTGATTAGATGTGTAAAAACAGGCTTTTCTGCTGTTTCTGGGCAGGGTGTTTCGAAACACCCTTGCTTGTTTCGAAACAGGTGCATGTTTTGGCTTGGGCGTTTCGAAACGGGTAAAGGTGTTTTGAAACACTTTGGCTACTGCCAAGCCCCGTTTCTGAGCGGTCTATTCCCGTTTCGAAACACTTGACCGTTGGGCATTGATTTGAATGGTTTTGAGGTTTGCAAGCTTTACATTTTAGTCCTGATTTTTGTATGTGCAATTGCTTGAGTTCGAGATGTCCGTTTAAGGTGAAATTTGACAGAGAAGCATATAACCTAACTAATTTCATAATGGTATCTTAAAAATATGTAAAGTCTTCTTAAATTCTAGATTTTACAATTTGGTCCCTAAATTCGTATGTTGTGCAATTGAGTCCCTTATTGTTTTCCGATTGCTGTGTTTTTTGAGTATGCTTATCTCAAGAGTGTGCCTAGGATTAATGTGCATCTAGACAAGTTTAAAGAGAAAAAAAGGGTCGTTAATCAAGGTTGACTTTCGGGTTGACTTTGGTTTTCCCGGTGTAATCTTTGTAGTTCGAGTCAACCGTCTAGGCCGGGCTAAGGGGGTTACATTTGGTGGTATCAGAGCTAAGTTGCGAATGCTTGGGGAAATGGTAAATTATTGTAATAAGTGTTTGATGTTTATTCTGATGTGTGGTTGAAAGTCGGTTGAAATGTGTGTCTTTGAGCGAATTGTTGTTGTTTTTATCATGCTTTTTGGTTATGAATCTTCATTGAGCTAATGTGAAATTGTACTGATGATATGCTGGTGTTGTGAGCTGATTTTATGAATGATGAAAGCGTGATGGGTATGATATGTTGATGTTATGCTGTTGCGGGTGAATGTTGTTTGATGAGAGCATGATCGAAGTATGTTGATTGATATGCTCGATGTTGTGATAAGCATGTTTTTATTGATTGTTATTTCGTGTAAAAGGGGAGAATTCGGGATACCCATTGCCTTATTATTATAGCTATTGTGTTATGTTGGAGTTGGAGTCTTGAATCCTTGCTTGAAGCTGGCCTAATCATTTTGTTTGTTTTGTTATGATTGCTTGTTGATTATTAGCGCGATGGAATCGATGAGGGAATGGCAGTTGGGTGAGATGGTTTCTGCTTTAGAGCAGGTTGTTAAGTCTTGGAATTCAACTTTTGGTGGAGGTTTTTCGTTTCAGCCTACAGTGCCTGGAGTTGAGGTAGTAAGGCAGGAGAAGGAAGTTGGTTCTTTGATGAAAAGTTCATCACCTATTGTTCAAGAGGTGTTGGGAACATCTCAGGCCATGGTGAAAGTGAGGCCTGAAGACGTGCCGATTGAAGGACACACGAGTTTGTCAAAACAATGCCTATATGATTTGGGAGCTGTGGAGTATCGTGGTTCGACACCTGAGGCGTTCGAGGCTTGGTTAGCTAGTGTAATTCTGATTTTGGACCAGGAAGGGTGTGACTACGCCTGTAAGCTGGGAAGTGTTGTCTCATTGATGTTGGAGGACGCATGTGTCTGGTGGACATATGTGGCGGTGGCAACGCATATCCACGATATAGATTGGGACTTCTTTGTGTCTACCTTTTATGAAAGGTACCTTGGAGGGAAATTTCCAAGGGTTAAGCAACGTGAGGGTGTGGTTTCAGATTATGAAGGTGAGACAAGTTTAAGCAAGAGGGTTGTGGGCACTGGCCTTGGGAGTGGTCAGCGGAAGAGGCTACGTGATAGAAGGTTTTGCTTGAATCGAAGTCTGGGTGGTGGTGCAGATGTAGGTCAAGTGCAGTATGACCAAGGAGTGGTAGCTCAGTTTCCGAAGTGTGACCGTTGTGGAAGGTGTCATGTTGGAGGTTGTTGGGGCGCGGGAGTTTGTTGGAACTGTGGTTCTAAGGAGCTTGTGAAGCGAAATTGTCCTCAAGTGGTGAGATCAGCTTCAGTGGTAGCAAAAGGGTCTGAGAAGGGTCGTGGGCGCGGCCAAGACAAAGTTCGAAGGTGGCAGGAAGGGCAGAAAGGTGTGAGGAGCTTGGGGAATGAATCTTGTTGGAATTGTGGGTCTGTTGGACATTTGAGATGAAATTGTTTGAAGTTGGCTCGGGGTAGTCAGGGTTCTTTACCGTAGGGAGATGGTGATGACCTTAAGGTGTTGGTTGGTGCTGCGGTGGTGCGGCTAGAGAATGATGGTTCTGCGAAGAAGAGAGTTTGTCTGTTGAAGCCCCGAGGCAGTGGGATGTTTACAGGTAACCTTGTTACGTAACCTTTACCCTAGTTATCTTAGTTTGGTTTCGGTTTGGTTTTCCCTTGCGTAGTGGTATGGTCTTATAGCTAGCAAGTTTGGGGTAGTAGTTGATGTTGTTTTGAAAACAACTTTAGTGTGAAGAGGGCATTAGTGGGTATTTTGTGGTTAAAGGGTTGTTAGAATGGTAGAGTTGGACAAGTTAAAAGTGAGGTACGAGGTTGTTTTTAGGCGGATTCTGAGGATGTTATTGGTGGGTGTGAACCGACATACATGCACAGTTAAAACCATTGTTATATACTATATTATATATATGTGTTGGTACATGCATACATGTGACATGATATTAAAGGTTTTGCATACATGTACACAGGCATTGATAGGGCATATTGGTGACCATGCATACGAACGTTCACACTTGATAATAGCTAGTTGGGTCTGTTAGTGTTGGGATGGGGTTAGGTTGGAAGATGTGTTTTAAGAGTTGTTTTGGTGCTAGGAGATTACCGGTTGAAGTTAGAATCGGTCAAAGTGGTTGTGAATAACTAGTAGAAGTGGTAGTTTCTTGGTGTGAAGTGATGCAGTAGGTTAGTGGATGTGTTTCCAGAGTGTTGAGATGACTTGGCATTGATGTTGTAATAGAAGGGTTGTAGAAAAGGGTTGGCCTGGGGTGAATAGAAGTTTCGTAATCTTAATATGTATGTATAGAATGGGCGGTGTCCTGGTATGGCTATTTTTGTAGTCAAAGCTTGAAGTGGAAAGGCAATGTAAGTTCAAGGGCCATTGTTGGTTGGACGGGTTCTTGTGAGAAGTGGTTGGCTAGTCGTGTATAAGTAAATCCCTTCTGAAGTCAGCTAGTGGTATGTGGAACGCCTGGCGGAGTCAAGGTTGGGGTTTTGTGACGTGAATTTCAGATGTTGGGTGAGTAGTCCTGGTGATTCGTTATGGTAATGATAGTGGCAGATGTGAAGGAATGTCATCAATGCGTTGAGAAGTTTGAGTAAGCAGTTGATGTTTAAGAATTTTTGCTTGTTGTGGCAATCTTTGAAAGAAGTTGAGCAGTTTTGCAAGGGGTTTTAGAAGCAGTGAAGGTTGTGGGTCACAGGGTGGCTGAAACTGGATGGGTTAGTGTCACCGTGTGTGCGAGTTTTGAAAGTTATGAGTTAAGGTGGAGTATGTTGTAAAATTTGGAGGTTCTTCGGGTTGTTGGGCTATGTGCAGTTCGGGAGTGTAAAAGGTTAAGCTGTGGTTAACATCTGAGTGTTCTGGAAATTGTGAACAGTATGTGGTGGTGTTGGGTTTGGTTATAGTGTAAGTTGATTTGTGGAGGAGTTGGTTTGTAGAGTTTTGTGTGGAGAGTGTTCAGTGGTGGTTAAGTCTCTTGTCTTGCCTTGTGGGTTGCCTGGAGAAGTTTGGTTGTGCTCTTTTCGCCGGTTGAAATTTCGAGGACGAAATTTCCTAAGAGGGGGAGAGTTGTAACATCCCAATTTTGGGCTTAGAAGTTTTGGGTTTGAACCGGACCGGTCGGATTTTCGGTTCGAATATAAAAGGTTGTTTTAGGGAAAGCCTAGTTCGGGATGCATTAAAAATATGGAAAAATATCTAAAAATCCTCTTTTAATATATATAAGAGAGTGGTGAAATCAATTTTACAAAATGAGGTTTGGAAATATGACATTTCGAGTTAGTGACTAAAATGTAATTTTTGAAAAGTTCATTGAGTGTTTTAAAAGGATTGAAACTTTGAATCTTTAAGGAGCTAATTTACCCAAGGAAGGATTTCTCCAGATTTTTCTTTATTTTTAAAGACTCATTTGTTGTTTAATTAATAAAAGAAAAGAGGGAAAACCATATTTTAGTTTCATAACTAACTTTTGCTAAAAAAATTCTCATTTCATTTTCCCTCAAAATTCCCTCAGCCAAAAACATTTCCACAGAAACTTTTCTTTTGATTTTCACACCTAATGATGAGATTTTAATCCCCAAATGATTCCTAATCATTTCTACATCAAATCCTTATCATTTGCTTAATGAATTTTCAAGGATTTTGGCTCTAAACAAGGAGAAATCCACATTTAGAGGTATGAACGTCCTTCTCCTCTAAATACTCAGTTCTTTACTGAAATTCCCAAGTTCTCAATCCTTAAATTGAGTTTTATTAAAGGTTTTATGTTGTGAACTTGATTTTGGCTTAAAATGCAAGATTTGGATTTAATTTTGGAGAAATTCGTAATAGATGATTGGGCTCTGTTTTGATATGTCTTTTTGATGTATTTTGGATGTTTAAAAGATGTGAAATGGAGGTTTAATCAATGCAATCCCGAATAGGTTGATTTTCCTAAGTTTTTACTTGTGAAAATGGTGATTTTTGGGGTGATTTTGGTGTTCTGTTAATGCTGGAGGTATAAGGACGAGTTTGGGATCATTTTGGATGTTAATTGATGTTTAGAAATGGTTGGAAGTGATGGATCTTGGCTGGGTTAAGTTTTGGAGGAGTTTGGAGGTGATTTCGGTTGTGTTTGGTAGCCGAAATGTTGGATTTGTGTAGAGTAGCGAGTTTAGGTGTGTTGCTGGTGATTTTAATGCATGATGATGCATTAATCCTCTATTGTTATGTGTTTAAAACATGGGAGAATGATCCGGAAGCAATAGAGGTGGCGTTGGTGGTTTTGGATGCTTGGAAGGCTTGTCGGCTAGCATAGTTTTGTGTATCGGTGAGTGGTAGAGAGTTTTCCATCTTTGAAACATTTTGGATGAGGCTTTGGGAGCTTAGTTTAAGTCTAAGCAACTTAGCTAAGCTCAAGAGTAAGTAAATGGAATTTCTCTCTTGGTTTGGGCTATGCTTTGGTTTTTAAATGCACTTGGGATGATTGTGTTTAAATTACTGTTTTTAAGCATGTTTGGACATGGTGTATTGTCGGTTATTAATGACATTATGTTAAAGATGCATGAGGTAAGTAATCCTTGACTTGCTTGTGTTGTGTGCATATGATTTTAAGCATGTGATGCTTGTGGATTTGGCATTTTGGTTATGCTTGTAAAAACAGTGGATTAATGTAGTAAAATGGTTATATTGGCAAGTGATGTAAGTGGTTCTTGGTTACTTTAATCGGATATAGTTAGCCAGCTATAGGATTGGGTGCACCGTGAATTGAGTCGCCTTGGATGTTGAGGGGTTGTGATTGTACCGTAAACTCCATCCAAGTACTCTAGCGATTGAGGAAATTAGTGTCACCACGATGGATGATGGCTCTCGTGGGTGGGCTTGTTAAGCGCCACCACGATGGAGGATGGCTCTCATGGGTGGACTTTGCTAAGTGTCACCGCGATAGAGGACGACTCTCGTGGGTGAACCTTGTTAAGCGTCACAACGGTGGAGGGTTGCTCCCGTGTGTGAGCTTGATTAAGGTGATTACAATGGTTGAGGTAGCTCCCATGTGTATGCCTTGTGGTGTGTCCCGGCTCTCGCTAGTTAGTTATACAACTTCCGATGAGTGATGTTGAGGGGTTGTGATTGTACCATTAAACTCCATCACGGGTGTTGAAGGGTTGAGATTGTACCGGTAAACTCCACCTTGTGTTGTTCGGTAGTGTGTATGAAGCGTGTGGGACAACGCTTGTAATCCGCGTATCCGATTGTGTCTTGTGTTGTGATGGTTTGTGAATTATCGCTTGAAAGCCAATGTAATGTTCTTGAACGAAGCGAGAGATGCTTGGAATGATGCAAGGATGCATGGGAAGTGTGTAATGGTTTAAGAGTGCATGTATTACTTGTTAAGCTTGAACAAGTGTTTATCTTCTTTTATGAATGATGTTTATGTGCAATGAATCTCTTTAATGCATTAAAGTCTTGTGAAGACTTGTTTAGAAAGGCATGAAATGTAAATGTTGCTTTTGGTAGTTCATGTGTTGTGCATTTGTTGAATGCATGAGATAGTTAGAGGGAACAAATGGTTTTCCAAAGATTTTGCTTGAATTGATCATTAAGCATGAGAAAAGTATGTTATGTAGAGGAAATGTTTTTCAAGGAATTTGAGTTTAACTTTGCATAAGGTGTTCATGCTTGGAAAGGTTTTAATTGATGGTTTTGCAAGAATGTGCTTTGAAGTGAGTTATTTAGCTTTTCTAGCTAAGGGTTGGTTTTTATGATTGAGCAATGCATGATTTGAAGCATGTTGTTTAAAAAGGAGTTTTCAAACAATGCTTTGGTTTATCGAATTGTATCTACTTTTTAAGAGGGTTTTATGAATCGCTGCGTTGATGGTGTTTTGGCTTTGAGCATCCCTCACTAAGCATTATGTGCTTACGCTCCTTTGTGTCCATTAATAAAGATAATTGAAGTTGGGGCAGCAAGAAGCAAGGGATTCAAGGAGAGATCCACTTGAGAAGTATGTCTCGGTTAATAGCTATAGATAATAAAGGCAATGGGGGAGAGTCTTTTATATTAATGTGTAATGAGATTGAGTATGTTACCCATATTTGGTTTGTGGTTTGAATCTTGTTGTTTATCGCTTTGCAACATTTGAATCTTCTTATTCATAAGTTGTTATACTATGCTTCTTGTTTTAAAGGCATGATCAAGTGTTGGATGTGTTGAAAGAGTTGGTGCACCTAAGGTTTGCTTTGCATCTAGATTTTAATGAAATTTGGTATTTATGATGCTTGGCCTGTTGTTGATATGTTGAGGATTGATTTAGAGTATGTTTGATGGTGATTAGATGTGTAAAAACAGGCTTTTCTGCTGTTTCTGGGCAGGGTGTTTCGAAACACCCTTGCATGTTTCGAAACAGGTGCATGTTTTGGCTTGGGCGTTTCGAAACGGGTAGAGGTGTTTCGAAACACTTTGGCTACTTCCAAGCCCCGTTTCTGAACGGTCTATTCCCGTTTCGAAACACTTGACCGTTGGGCACTGATTTGAATGATTTTGAGGTTTGCAAGCTTTACATTTTAGTCCTTATTTTTGTATGTGCAATTGCTTGAGTTCGAGATGTCCGTTTAAGGTGAAATTTGACAGAGAAGCATATAACCTAACTAATTTCATAATGGTATCTTAAAAATTTGTAAAGTCCTCTTAATTTCCAGATTTTACATTTTTGTCCCTAAATTCGTATGTTGTGCAATTGAGTCCCTTATTATTTTCCGATTGCTGTGTTTTTTGAGTATGCTTATCTCAAGAGTATGCCTAGGATTAATGTGCATCTAGACAAGTTTAAAAAGAAAAAAAGGTCGTTAATCAAGGTTGACTTTCGGGTTGACTTTGGTTTTCCCCGTGTAATCTTCGTAGTTCAGGTCAACCGTCTAGGCCGGGCTAAGGGGGTTACAGCAAGGGTGATGACAAGTCTCACTGGAAGTCGAAGAAGTCTAAAAGTTAGAAGGAAGAGTCTTCTTCGTATAATCCAGCTCATCGTAGTAATTTCACCCCAAAGCCTCAGTCAGTGAATACACTTGTTGTCTCGGTTGTATTTGTTAACAGCACGGGAAATTTAGATATGGCTCCAGTCTGTCAGCATTGTCAGAAACCACATTTTGATCAGTGCTGAAAGCGGTCCAACTTATGTTTTTCTTGTGGCGGAAGTGACCACTATATCATATACTGTTCGAAGAGACCAGATCAAGCTCCTGCTCAAAATTCTGCTAATCCGAGTCATGTGCAATCCAATCGAAACAAGAACACTAGACAAGAACAGTCTGGGAATCATGGTAGAGGCAGAAGCAATCAGTCGAAAGCCATCACTCATCAGGAATCCCAAGCTCCAGCTCAAGTTTATCTTATTCGTGGCAAGGATGAGGAAGAATCTCGAGATGTTATTGTGGGTACGGTTGAACTGAACCTTACTCCTGTTTACGCTTTAATTGATTCGGGATCAACTCATTCTTTTATGTGTTCATACTTGATAGACAAGTTACACTTAAAGCCTGAAACTGTTAAAACTAGGTTAATTTTCTCAAACCCTATAGGAGGTGACCTGCCTATCAACTTAATCTGTAAGGATAGCCTTGTATCTATTCGGAATGTACCTTTTCCCTGTGACATGTATGTTCTGCCTAAATGTGAGTTTGACCTAGTATTAGCTTTAGACTGGTTGGGTAGACACGAAGCTTGGATTGATTGCCAGAATAAAATATTGTACTTAAGGGGCTTAGGGAAAGAGTCGATTCCGTTAATTGACAAGAAAACGACATCTATTTTTGCTGCTATGGCTTTACAAGATGAATTGGATTTTGGGTTAACTGAAATGTCTGTCGTATCTGAATTTGTTGATGTGTTTCTTGAGGAACTCCCTGGACTCCCTCCAATTCGAGAAATTGAGTTCAATATTGAAGTTCAGCCTGGAACAAACCCGGTGTCCATTACGCCCTATCATATAGCACCCATTGAATTGCAAGAACTAAAGAAGCATATTCAAGAGTTAGAAGATAAGGGTTTCATTCGACCCAGCACTTCTCCCTAGGGTGCTCCGGTTTTATGTGTGAAAAAGAAAGATGGGACAATGCGACTTTGCATTGATTACCGACAACTGAATAGAGTAACTATCACGAACAAATATCATCTGCTCCGAATTGAAGACCTGTTTGATCAGATGAAAGGTGCTAGAGTGTTTTCTAAAATTGACCTCCGTTCTGGTTATTATCAAATGAGGGTGAAGGATGAAGATATACCCAAAACTTCTTTCAGAACTCGCTATGGTCATTACGAGTTTCCTGCGATGCCATTCGGGTTAACGAATGCCCATGCTGCATTCATGGATCTGATGAATCTAGTATTCAAGCCTCATCTTGACAAGTTTGTGGTCGTTTTCATCGACGATATTCTGGTGTACTGTCGTAACAGGGATGAACATGCTCAACATCTTAGGATTGTACTCCAGACACTCCGAGAACATCAATTATTTGGTATGTTCACTAAGTGTGAATTTTGGTTGTCAGAAGTGTCATTTCTCAGACATGTTATTTCAGCCGAAGGAATCAAGGTTGACTCAAAGAAAATTCAGACAATTCTTGAGTGGCGTCATCCTAGTAATTTAAGCGAGGTCCGAAGTTTCCTCGGTTTAGCTGGTTATTACCGAAGATTTGTGAAAGGATTTTCGGTAATTGTTGCACCACTAACCAAGTTGCTTAGAAAGAATGAACTGTTTAAGTGGTCAAAAGGGCAGCAAAGAAGTTTTGATCAGCTTAACAAGCCTTGACTTGTGCCCCTGTTCTTATTCAGCCAAAGTCGGGAAAAGAATTTGTTGTTTACAATGATGTATCACATTCCAGCCTTGGATGCGTTCTGATGCAGGAAGGTAATGTGATTGCATACGCTTCTCGACAACTTAAGTCTCACGAAGTGAATTATCCAACTCATGATCTTGAATTAGCAGCCATTGTATTTGCGCTTAAAATCTGGGGGCATTATCTGTACGGTGAGAAGTGTAAGCTATTCACCGATTATAAAAGTCTGAAGTACTTGCTCACTCAGAAAGAGCTAAATCTTAGACAAAGAAGGTGGTTGGAATTACTCAAAGATTATGATCTGACCATCGATTTTCATCCCGGAAAGGCTAACGTAGTTGCCAATGCTCTGAGTCGAAAACCAAACCACGGTAAGTCTTTTGAAATTCTCAAAATTTGAAACTGCTCAATCTTGAAAATTCACTAAATCATTCAAAAAGTGCCTTGATTTCCAAGTAATGTATTTGATTTGTTTGTTCATAGCTTCTTTGGCCACTAGTGCTCATTTCCGACTATATAAAGCTCGGAATTATCTGAACGAACTCCAGGTTTAATCTGTTCTAATTTCTAGAATCAAAGAACTTAAACAAATTGATCCAGAAGTTCAGAGAATTTCATCTAAGCTTGAGTCTAATCCCAACTTCTCTGTCAAGTCAAACAGTCTTCTATATTTCAAAGATCGGATTTGTGTACCTAATAACAAGGAATTGCAAGATGAAATTATGCAAGAAGCACATCAAAGTTCTTTTTCAATCCACCATGGATCGGTTAAGATGTACTAGGATCTCAAGCCCTTGTATTAGTGGTCTAGAATAAAATCGGCTATCAATGACTTTGTATTGAGGTGTCTCAATAGTCAACGAGTCAAAGCCGAACATCGTGCTCCTACTGGATTACTTCAACCTCTTGAATTTCCGCAATGGAAGTGGGAAAGGATTACGATGGATTTCGTGACCGGTATTCCTTGCTCTCCAAGAAAGTGTGATGCTATTTGGGTGATCGTTGATCGTTTCACTAAATCAGCACATTTCATTCCGGTGCGGATGAATTTTAGTCTTGAGGCCTTGGCAGAACTGTATATTCGGGAAGTTATCAGTTTATATGGAGTTCCGACTTCTATAGTCTCAGATCGAGATCCTCGATTTACAGCTCGATTCTGGAAAACACTACACAAGGCTCTTGGAACTAAACTGAATGTTAGCACAGCTTTTCATCCTCAAAGCGATGGACAATCCGAACGAGTAATTCAAGTTCTTGAAGATATGCTCAGAGCTTGCATTATCGATTTCGGAAAGAACTGGGAAAAGTCGCTACCGTTAATAGAGTTTTCCTATAACAACAACTACCAATCTTCTATTCAGATGGCTCCTTTTGAAGCACTGTATGGAAGAAAATGTTGAATGCCTTTGTGCTGGTCTGAACTCGGAGATAATAAGGTGTTAGTGTTGAGTGCATAAAAGTTCTATATTTTACCCCCTCATTTACCCATATTTTTGCTGCACTAAAGCATGATTAATTGCATTTAGGATAGATTTTTGCATGCACATCACAATTAGATAAAAATGCACAGATGCTGCTGAAATTTGTAACTTTTGCAGGTATCTGCCGCGGCAACAATCCAGGGCAGCAAAAGAGCATAAGCAAGTTGCGGAGCTGGAGTTGAAGGACAAAGAGCACCGTCTACCGTGACACCTGTCGTGGCAGCAATGACGACAGAGAGACACTGAGGTGGAAAAGTGAAGTAGAGCTCGACAGAGAGAGGAGTTCAAGTCGTTCTGTCGTGGGTCACTCCCATATTTTTTTGAGCCCTGAAGCAGAAGGAAGGCCAGGCCCAAAGTTCAAGGAAGAAAGTCAAAGCAAGAAAAGAGGACGAATTAAAGACATCTACTCAGAAGATTTAGTCTTTAATAGATTTGTACTTTAATTTAAACTTGTATTCTTGCCATATTAGAAAACTTGGACCCAAAGCCTATATAAAGGCATGTAATTTGACCTAGGGAAGGATATCTCACTCCTAGCTGTCTTCCCCCAAAACCCTAGTCGTTTCTCTCTCTCCACCATGTTCTAAACTTCCCCAAGGGCTAAGGGTTGATCTTGTAAAGTAGTTGTAAGGATTGAATTGTTCTTAGGATTTTTCTGTTCAAGTAATAAAACTTCAAGTTTATTTACTCTGGTTTTTAATATCTCATAAGAGCATCGGGAGAGCATTGTGAGGTTATCCATTTGCTTGATATCGGGAGAGTTAAGCATACGAAAGGAGTAAATACGTGTTTTCCAGTTTATGGTTAAACCATCTTGGCTTAGGGATAAGTACAAGGTTAAGTGGCTAAAGACGAATTCACAAACATTGGTGTTCACCCTTTGATTCACGCCGGGAGGTATCATCCAAGACGTGTTCATCAATAGAACATGGACCTAGGGATAGGATAAGTCATAACAGGGATTCTTGCCAAGCTTGAAGTACGGAGTTGTTGGTCGTTGTCGTGACATTAATGGACCTCTTCCGTGACAGGAACTGCCGCGACAAGAACAACGACAGAACAACAGAAGATCCTCCGAACAGTGCAACACCTGCAATATTGAGCAAATTAATACCAGCCTATTCTCTCAATCTGATTTCTGTATCCTTTATTTTAGCTATTACTCAAGATCTTTCTAAACAATCATTTAAACTATTTCTTTTTCTTGTGCATCAATTCAAGGATAGAGTTATTTCCAGTCCTTGTGGAGATGATATCCGATACTCTAGTATCACTTTACTACTTGCGTCATGTACACTTGCACTATTTGCGATAGTCTTATTTACATGCAACAGTTAGGACCTCAACTGCTTTAGGAAACTGAAGAACATGTTCAGATTATTCATTCCCGGTTAAAACAAGCTTTTGATAGGCAAAATTCATACGCTGATCTGAAGCATAGGGACATTCAATATGGAATCGGAGATAAAGTATTTCTCAAAGTTTCTCCGTGGAAGAAAGTTTTTCGATTCGGCAAAAAGGGAAAGCTTAGTCCTCGTTTCATTGGACCGTTCAAAGTAACTAAGAGAATTGGTCATGTAGCTTATCAACTCGCACTTCCTCCTGAGTTCGATAAGATACATAATGTCTTTCATGTTTCTATGTTAAGACGTTATCGATCTGATCTGTCTCACATCCTTGAATCAGAAGAAGTTGAACTCAATCCCGACCTTTCTTATGAAGATGAACCTATTCAGATTCTTGATTGGGAAATCAAAAGGCTTCGAAATATGAACGTCCCTCTTGTTAAAATTCTCTGGAAGAATCATCACGTTAAAGAAGCAACATGGGAACCCAAGGATACAATGCGAAAGCAATGCCCTCATCTGTTCAGTTCAGGTGAGAATTCGAGGACAGATTCTTTCTTTAAGAAGGAGGGAATTGTAATATCCGCTTTTCCGTCCTAGAATTTAACTCATTGAATTAGAGTATCAAATTATACTTTGAAAACAATTACATCCACAATTAAGTAATTGATTCAATTTAGTCCTTGGACTTCCTTTATTTGGCAATTATTGCATCAATTCGAAATTAAAGGAAACTTGGGCATTCGAATCAAAGAATGGAGTTGAATGAGTCGAGGTGATAACTTAATTGAACATTAATTTAATTGTCACATGATTAAAGTAATAGGTTTGGAGAATTAAAAATAATTAGAGTGTGTATAATTCCCTAGTGAAAATCGGACCAAATTGAAAGAAGAAAGAAATTCTGTGTGAATGTAATTAATGACCAAATTAAAGAGAAAATAAAACATATATTTTGCATGCTAAATAATAATATTCTATGGGCTGCCCTTAGTATAAAGGAAAGATTAGGTTAATTGAGGAGGGTAATTAAGTAAAATAAAAACCCAACATAACCCCCCAAATTAAGGGATATGTCTTTCTTCTCCATATTTTCCCCTTGTTGTCGTGAAACTAGATAGAAAAGGAGAGAAAGAAAAGCTTGAAAAATTTCTAAAAGTTAAGCTCTAATGGGGAAAGAAATTGCATGCATGTTGATGGATTTGAGCTAGGAGTAAGAAGTGTCACCTAGTGGTAGCAAAGTTAAGAAGTACCACATATTCTTCTTCTTGCTATTCGAATAGGAGCAAATTATCCATGTAAAATTTTAGGTTAATTTAAGCATGAAATTGATAGAGTTATGGTGATTATGTTGAGCTGAAATGATGAAAATTTTGAATGGTTATATGTAAAATGGTGAACCGAGTAATAAGGGACTGTTTTGAGGAAAGATTAGAAGTTATTGATTAGAATGTAAAATTGAGATAGTTAGGGACCAAACTGGAAAATTTCTATTAGGACAAAGTTGAAGAGAAATGAAAATTCTATGGGGAACAAGCCTTAAATTTCTGGAAAAAATGAATTTGAATAAGGAAATTTTTGTTGGAATTAAGACTGGAGTGTACTAGAATAAAATGGAATTAGGGACTGTTTTGATTAAAATCAATAAATGTAAGGACCTGAATTACACGAAATTAAGCACTTAAATCAGAGTTTAAAATCAGGGGATTATGTAAGAATAAGTATGGACTCTTTAATTGAACTTGAAATGGCCTAAATTGGTGAATTAAGGAAATTAGTCACTCGAAGCATGAGAATAGGAATAATCTAGAAATTTCATGAAAATTAAGGACTTATCTATTGATTATAAGAATTACTAAGGATTTAAAAATAATTCCAAATGATAGTATGAATCATGTATTAAATGGTTTTAGAATTAAAGTGAGGTAAATAGGTGAAATTGAAGCTTAAAGTGTTTAAAGAGTGAACTGTCCAGAAAACTTAAACCTTAAGCTGTTACTTTGAAAATTCACCAAACATAGGATATAATGTATTTTGAGCTGCAGTTTTTATAGTATAAACTTTGAAATGTCTAGTATCATTGAGAGAAAACGGAATAGAATTTCAGTATTTGAATTAGAATTTATAGATTAAAGAAGTTAGGCAGTACTCGTTGTTTAGGACTGTTAAAAGGGTCATGTTTATGTAATAAACTGTATTAACTCAGAATAGAGAAAAATATAAAGTTTACATGGTTGGAAAACTGAGTTTAATACCTTTCTAAAGGTGTATGATAAGTGGAATTTGGATTAGTAAATAAGAAGTTATGACCAAAATAGTATATGGTCCTCCAACTAATTCAATAGAAAAACAGATTTGAAGATTAATGTTTACAATTGTGATAGAAGAGTTAATATGATTGAATTGTTCTCTGATATGGTTTGTATTTGCTGTATGTTGAGTGTTAAGATGAAAATACTGAGGAGTCTTTGGAGGAGGCAAAGGTTGATCAATCAAGGGGGAGGAACAAAGGCATACTAATCAAAGATCAAGCTTAAAGGAGTTTGTGAGTGTAATTGTTTTAGGGTTGGGACTAGTGTCCGAACCACTTTATTTTGTTTATGTAATTTATAATTTATTCATGAAATGGACTTAATTTAAAGTTGGTAACTTGTTTAGTAAGGGAAGGAGGTTGATATGGAAATGAAAAAAAAATGAAATGAGACATTGCTAATGCTTTATTGTATTGAATTTGTGGACTTCCCTTGTGAGATATATATTTGCTATGTTGTATGAGCTTGTAATTTCATGTGATGTTGCTGTTTATTTATGCCTTAATGTTGTTCGAATGTGACATGAATTTAACAAGCATGACTTATAGGAAATGGTACAATTATATGATAGGATGAGTATGAAATTCGAATTATGCAATATGTATGTGCTAAATTAAGTAATGGATGTTTTAATTGCAGTGAATGAATTGTATGATAATTTGAAAAGATTAATAAGCCCTTGGTCCTTTAGAGGTCTTATATAGTACGGCATGCCTAGAGTCTGAGCTCTCTTGATTTGTTGCTTAGTGGAACCCCTGTTTAGTACCTAGTGTACTCTCTGAACTTGTTGATTGAATGTGATCTTGCTTGGTGTCCAAGACACGTTGATGCTATTGAGCGTCCCCTGACTGGTTGCTTAGGCAACCCCTGTTTGGTACTTGGTACCCTGCTGATGACTTGTGTATCTAATCCTTCTATTCTACCTAAGGCAATTAAATGAAAAATATGTAATTAATAGAAGCTTATGAAGTGAATAAGTGAAATGTCATGACATGATACATATTTGATAGATGAGATTTATGGACATTGTTCCTTTCAAATGTGATTAAATTGCATGTGAGATGCTTGAAAGGTTCGAAAAATGAGCAATGTGGGCAATGGCTCTTTCGATTGAAATTGAAATGAAAAGTAATATGTTTAATATGTTTGACTCATGGTCAATGGTTAGTGACCCATTCGAATGACATGCCTAAGATGATGTATGATTTTTTGCTCATGAATAATGGATGATTCAATGATATGCTTGGAATGATTTTGATTATTTCGATTGTGAAGCATGAGTATAAGCATGTTGGAACTTGACTTGATGTATGGTTCTTGCTTGTTCGAATATGTAGCATGGTGAAAATATGATGCTAATTGAAATGTGTAAGAGCATGATGCTACAAATGTTTGTTTAGGAGATGTATGAAATCACTTGAGTTTCGATTATGCTAATCTTAGTTAGGTGATATTTGTATGTTATCAACCTAGTTAATTAACTTAATGTTTGATCACAAACTAATTAAAGAATGGATTAGCTTTAGTGTTACCTTGCTAAGTACAATTTGTACTTAAGGCTCCTTTGTTTCCTTCTTCCTAATTAGCAGGATAGCTTGGGATTAAAGATAGCACTTCCGATCGGGGCAAATCACAAGTCAAGAAATGTATGATCTTAGTCTTATCTTTAGACTTCTAGATGGTGGCTTTGAAGTCTGCTTAGATGTTCATCTTATCGTGTTTGGTCGTAGTTTAAACCTACCTTGGTGTATGAAGTTATTATATGCTCCTTGACGTTTGGTTAGAAGGCTATTATCATGTTTTGTTCTTAGTTATAAGCCCCATTCTTTTGTTGTAAATATGTAAGTCAAGCTAGTGGTCTTGTTTTATTCTTTTTGTTGTATATAGTATATTGGCTTGACTTGGGCTAAGGAACATCTAGAAGTATAATGTTTTGTAATGCAAGTTTATTAATGGAAGGTCGATAAGATGTTTTATGTAATCAATCATGATTTGTATGTTAATTACGATTTAAAAATTGGAATGTTTCAAATCAATCTAGATTAATTTGGTAGGGTGTTCGAATGGTTTGGTATAAAAAGGTTTAAGTGATTCGACATGCTTAGAAATAAATCCTCTAATTGAAATTAATTGGTAACTATTGGAACATGGTTAGTATAAATTAATAGCATGAATGGCCTAGTGTTCGAATGGAGTGATGAGTGATAACTTTAAATTGGATCCTTACTAAGATAATAAGAAAGTTTAAATTGGTTTGTAAATTGTTAAGGTTTAATCTAGATGAAACTCTAAGCGGTCTTGTTATGTTCATAAAAAATTTTGTTCGCCCACTTTCCGCACGCGCATTAATATGGATTGCTTATTATATGTGAAATGAATTTTAGTTCGATATCCTGTGAATGTGAATCCATTCTTGTCTTGATATTCCATTTCTGTTTTGTTTTTCGCTTCCAATAACGCTCCTCGCTCCTAACCCGAGCGAGGGGTGTTAAACTAACTCTTAAATTTTGAACATTTAACCCTTAAACCATAAATCATTCGATAAATGAACAACTATCAACTGATCACAGGGTTGGTGATGGCAAAACGAGAATAAATGTCGTTTACATGGTGAGAATGCATGCAGAAGTAATGGAATGGATATAATAACTTAATACGAACACCACATGATTACTGCAATAAATGATGATGGATGAATAATGCAGAAATCTTACGTATGTTGCAAAGGCCAAGTGATCCAGTGTTGCTCTTCTTCCAGTCTTGAGTCAAGAGATGCCTCCCCCGTTATGACTTATGAGTTGATACTTTGTAGTGCTGTTTTGAAACACCCTTTTAGGTATCGATATGGATAACGGTCAAAACCTCCCAAATGGTCATATTTTCCCAACGGTCTTTTAAATACAGCCCAACTATCACTCGTATCGAAACGTTTTGTAACCATTTTGATACAGCCCAATACCGTTTCAATACGGCCAGAGGCATTTTGATACGGCTTGCTGCATCAGGTTTCAACAATTAGTTCTGAAAAAGGTCGTTCTGATACGGGCTTGTGTGTTCCGATACGGAAAGCTCTAGAACAACATTTTATGAGGGAAATAAAGGCTCAAACGGCTTCAAATCAATTCCAACGGTCCTCAACGGTTGCAAACTCAATTGGGAGTATAAAAGGAACCTCCAAGCATCAAGGGAAGACTAATGCTTCAATTGTCAACAACATTATGATGTCAAATTGTCTTTATGGCCTTTATTCTATATTCCTTGTATAGACAATACTTGTGAGCCTAAATTGTCAAATTTGAGTGTGTAAAGGTTGCCTCCTTAGCCTAGAAAAGGGGAAGAAATTCAAGTGTGAATTTGTTGAAATCCTTAGTGGGAAGCTAAGGTAGTGGATGTAGGTGCTTGTTAGAAGGCCGAACCACTATAAATCCTTATGTCCATTGTCTATTTTTTTGCTCCTACACTTCCACCCAAAATCAATCTTCTCTGACCTTGGTGAGCTAAATTGTTGAAGAAAATCGAGCATATCAAGCCCAACAATCGTTTCATTTATTTATTTTAGTAATAAGTATTAGCTGAAATAAATGCATGGATGCAAATGCAAATAATGCAAAAGACAAATGGTATTCTGAAATAAAAGTGCACTTCATAAATCATAGAGTTTCAAGTACACATTATGAAAAATAAAGTAGTCTTATATTATGCCGCCTTGAGACGCTTGGGTGTTGGTGGCTCAATTCCTCATGCTAGTGTTGCCTCTCTCTAAATACGGCCGAAAAATTGGCTAATCTAATAAATGATGCCCATCCTCCCCAGCTAGGAGGAATTTCAATCTCAAATCACTGGCACGAGTCTTCATCTCACGAGCGTTAGAGACTGCCTTCCAGATTTGCAGCCTCAGATGATCAATATAAAATTGTCGTCCTAAGCACGCAACATCCACAGCCCGCTTTGTGTCAGCCCACTGGATCTTTTCATAGTTCCAATCACCAATAAGAGTACGAATATGGTCTTTATGTGCTTGCAGCTGCTTCTTTAGATCCTCAACACTGTAACGAAGCAGTTCAGTTTTGACTCCTTTTGCATCTTCCTTCTTTAGTTTCTTTTGAAGTTGTTGATTCTGATCTCGATACTTTTTGAGGCTACGACATGCATCTGAGTATCGATCTTCTAAATGTTGTTTTTCCTCAGCAAGTCAGTCTGCTTTCTCTTTTTGTTTTCAAGCCTCACGTTGCCAGTATTTTAGTTCCCTCTTCATTTCCTCTAGCTGTACCTTTTCTTTTTTCGAGGTCTTTGAGCCAGTTGCTTATGCCATTTGTGCCTTCAAACAATTGTTTTCTCGGGTCAATTCTCGCACATCTTTCAGGTGGATCTCTTGCTTTTTTATTAAGGTCTTTACCTCATTCTGATAACCTTCTCTCTGAAATTATTCCGCAAGGAGCTTGCCTTCAAGTTCAGTTACTCTGCCCCACAGCTTCTCTTTTTCCTTCTCGAAGTCTTGCTTGTAAATTTCCAACTCGGTCAGCACGATGCCAAGCTGAGGGTTATTTGACGAGCTTACTAAAACCAAAACACCTATGTTGTTGACCCTCTGTTTTCTCCAACTGGTATACTCGAGCACAACACCAGCAAACAGAGCCACCTTCATCCGGAATGTTTGATTCCACTCTTTGGCCAACTCCATGACTTGTTTTGTCAAATTGTCTTCTGTGTAAGAGAACTCCTCTTCACGAAGCCCATGTGTAACAGGGTTAAAATATGGAGAACCATATTGGTGTTGTACGAGCAAAGGGGCATACTGGTAGCTCCTCATAGGCCAATGACAGGAACCCACTCTATCTTCCCGCAATTGTATAGGATCGATATCCGATACATTCATAGGCTCTCCATGTAAGATCGACATCGGTGAGGTTCCTACAGAAGGTCATCCACTGCTATCGCTTCCCATATCGCGGCTATTGCTTCCTGGTAACTTCTTTAATTGGGATCAAATCTTTGGATGTTGGATGTCTACTTATCTTCTCATTGTCTCAAAAGTGGCTTCGTAACCATAAATATAGAAGTTGTGAGCATCTAGTGAAGCGCCCCTTTCCTTGAGTTCGGCAAAAGTTTATGGACCTGAAGGTTTCTGCCAAAATAGTTGGGACATGATTCATATTCTTCTGGGGCAGTAAGTTCATCAGGGTTATTTCAATATGCCCTAGAACTTTAGATAAGATCAATAACCCATAAATAGCCAAGGTGAGCAAATCAAGGACCCTTCCTTGCTTTACTTCCTTCATGATCTGGGAGTAGATGAATTCCCATGTGAAGCAAGGGCTTTTATTTTTTCGGCAACATGGGTATCCACTTCCTTGACTTTTAGACCAGTAAGGTTGGCAAACTTCTTCTGATAACAAGAGTTCTTCTCCTTCTAGTATATTTTATCAGGCTTCTCTAACTCCAGGGAAAATAGGACCATGTATTCCTCAATGGTAGGAGTCATGTCTTCTTGATTAAAGATGAAACAATGATAGGTCGGATCGCAGAATTCAATAGCCACTAGCAACATGGACTCGCCTACTTCTACCCCAAGCAAAAAGGCTATATCTCTGTACTTTTTGGTGAATATGGCTCGGTCTTAGGTTTCCAGGCTCTCCAAAACAGTGATTAATCTCAAAAGATGATTATGAGGCAATGCCATGTGCACTTGTTTAGGTAAATTGATGACAGTCTCCATCTTCACATTGTCTCCATGCCGGCGTTGAAGCTCTGTGGACTCGCTTCAGACATCGGTATTTGTAGAGCGTTTTAGGTGTTCTCCATTTATGAGCACAAGTGCACACTCTTGTCAAGTTATAGTATAAAAGATATCCTCTCCCACATGGATTGTAACGGCTCCTATGAATGTTTTCCTACACAAGGAAATAGTAATTTGCACAATTAAATTTCTAAATATGGAAAATTAAAAACACAAATAAAATAAGATAGTGATGATAAGGATGATAGGGAGAGATAAGGTTGATAGATCGGGTAAGGTAATTGTAGCTAAGTAGTGTGTAGACTGCATTGTAAAGACTAAGTGTGTTTTATGCTGCCACGATCTGCTGTCTCGGCGGGTAATGGCGGATAGCAACTACGACCCTGTCACGCGGCCGTAGCGGATCTGCTCTTGCAACTTTTGCTGTCTCGGTATGTGGAATGGAGATATGTCCTGGCGGGAAGTCTGGTAGATACTCCAAGCTCGGCAGAGCAATTCTTAAACGATCTTCCCTATGTCTAGGCAAGGATTCTATCACCACGTGATGTAGGCAATACCTAGAAATCTCAGTGTAAACATAACACAAGCAGTCGACGTTTAGTTGCTCCTTTTAGCCGTTGAAACTCGAACTTATGTCTAAGTCGAATTAGGAAACACCTCGACATGATGAGACCGTGCTTAACCCTTTCGTTAGTTTGAAACTCTTGTGCCCGACAAATGGATTTCCTCAACTGGACTTTTGGAACTAATTGAAGAAGTGAAGAACATGAATTAAGCAAACTTGAGAATATTTTATTGAAAACACACTTAAACAATTACAATCGTTTCTCACAACTCCTTTACATACAAAAACCTAAACCCTAAGAGAGTTGGGTCACAACCTCCAACACCTCTGTTAATCTATCTATCTACCTCTCCGCTATATCCCCTCATGCCCCTATACCCTCACATACATGGGTATATATAGGGCTCATGACCTAAGTTTGAGTCCTCCTTGTAGTAGAAGTCCTTGAAGTAACTTTACATTATATGCTAACTCCTTTTTGACTTGAATATGGACTCTTTGGACGTTGCCTTCTTCAACAAGTAAAGATAAGTCATCTTAATTATCAATCTTTAATCAGCTCTTCAAGCCGCTACATGCTTCAAATAATTGCAAAACTGGGCTCATTTGGCTCAGGAAATTGCCATCTTTCAATCGCGACCCATCTTGGCTAAGTCGGCTTAACTTCTGCCTGGGCGGCACGCAGCGGTAGTGCTGCTACGGGTGCGTCCTTGGCGGCACTTGGAACTGCTTCATTACAGCTCCTTTTTGCTCCCATTTTCCCTGTCCTCTCCTCTATTCAGCTACAACACCTGAAAATAAAAACTAAACTAAAACAATATCTTTTCTTAACCAAACATAAAACTTTCAATAAAAGCATGGTAAAAGAGAAAATATTGTTATTATGCATGCAATGCACCTAAATATGCCTAAATGAGCTTGAGAACAACAATAATAAGGGCAGGAATGTGTACAAAATATAGAACTCATGGACACTCTACACACCCCCAAACTCGAACTATTGCTTGTCCTCAAGCAATGCCACCTACTAGTATACCTGCCCCTTACACAAAATTAATAGAAACGTAGCCTTTAACTTGATTTCTTACCTCAAGGCTGTGGCACCTATTTAATGTTAGTGATAGAGAATGGCATGAATTAACTTACAATTTAATTTTCTTAGTGCTAGTGCAGTGTGTTCATGTCTGTGTCCATGCTTAACATGCTGAGTAAACTAGGTTAACAACGAATGCTAAACTAATTAGATTACTAAAGAGGATACGAGTTGCTGCCTTGGCATCAAAGTTAAGCATTTCTTTCTTTTTTCTTTTTTGATCATGGCTTTAAGGGCTTCAGCTCATCACAACTATTCTCCGGGTCTGAAGTTAAGATTGGTGCACACTACAAAACTGAAGAGAAACAAAATTACTGTTCTATTTTCATTGAATGATCAATATTAGTTACATCAGTAGATTATATCCTAAATAGGTTAGGACTTTTTGTTTTACAAGGAGACCTAGTTAGTTTTGAACTCTAACTCTATATGTTAGGTACAAGATAAAGATACACTTTAACTTATTTACAAACTCTAAGATTGCGTTATCTAACACTCCCCCTCAAACTGGAATATACACATTGTATAATCCCAGTTTGGTTATAAATCTGTCAAAATAAGCCTTTGGCAGAGGTTTTGTAAGAATATCTGCCACTTGTCCTTAGTCATGTCATGTTAGGTTTTGTAAGATTGCGTTATCTAACACTCCCCCTCAAACTATGTTAGGTACATAGTGTAAAGATGTCATCCTTGTAGCAAGCTTTTCAGCAATGAAATTTCTATCAATCTCTATGTGCTTAGTCCTGTCATGTTGGACAGGATCCTTAGCTATTTGGATAGTTGACTGATTATCACACAAAACTTCAAAACTTTCACTTTGTGTCACTCCCAAATCCTTGAGTAGTTTTACAATCCAGATTCCTTCGCAAATTCCCAAAGCCAATGCCCTGAACTCTGCCTCGACACTGCTTCTAGAAACAACTCTTTGCTTTTTACTCCTTCATGTCACCAAGTTACCCCAAAAAAAGGAGCAATACCCACTAGTAGACCTTCTGTCCGTAAGCTCACCTGCCCAGCTTGCATCAGTAAATACTCTAATGGTTCTGTCATTACCTTTTTTAAAGAATAAGCCATGACCTGGTGTGCCTTTTAGATACCTTAGAATCCGTTTTGCTGCCTCCATATGTTCTTGTCTCGGATCAATCATATGTTGACCGATAATATTCACCGGAAATGAAATATATGGCCTTGTAAGAGACAAGTAGATCAGTTTTCCAACCAATCTCTGATAAAGCTCTTTATCAACTTCAGGGCGAAGTTTTAACCTGTCAAACTTCAGACCTGCATCCATTGGTGTATCTGCTGGTTAACAACCCAACAGTCCTGACTCTTCAAGTAAATCAAGAACATATTTACGTTGATTAATTATCAGTCCCTCTTTATTTCTTGCTACCTTCATGCCAAGAAAATATCGAAGAGTTCCTAGATCTTTAACTTCAAATTCTCTGCTCAAAAGACCTTTCAGTCTACTGATCTCGACTTCATCATCCCTTGTCACTATGATGTCATCCACATAAACAATTAGGATAACCCTTTTATTCGAAGAAGTTTCCTTGATAAATAAGGTGTGATCTGCTGAAGATTGTTTGAATCCATCCTTCAAGATGACTTTTGTAAATATTTCAAACCAGGCTCTAGGGGACTGTTTTAGTCCATATAACGACTTCTCTAGCTTGCAAACTTGTCGAGACTGTTTTGTGCCCTTTACTCCTAGAGGAATCTGCATATAAACCTCCTCCTTAAGGTTCCCATTCAAAAAAGCATTCTTTACATCTAGTTGGTGTAGTTTCCATTCGCAATTCACTGCCAAGCTTAAAAGAATCCTAACTAAATTCAATTTAGCAACAGGTTCAGAGGTTTCTTTAAAATCAATCCCATAGGTTTGGGTAAACCCTTTGGAAACTAACCTCGCCTTGTACCTTTGAACACTCCCATCAGAATTATACTTTATAGCGAACACCCATTTACAACCAACGGGTTTTTTACTAGGAGGTAGATCAGTAATTTTCCATGTCCCATTCCTTTGAAGTGCTTCAATCTCCTCCTCAATAGCCATTTTCCACTGTGGATTCTTCACTGCATCTTCAAATCTGTCCGGAATCTCCTCACTATCCAAACATGTTGTAAAAGCTTTGAAAGAGGGCATTAAACTACAATAAGCAGCATATCTCTGGATAAGGTACTTAGTACATTTTCTCACCCATTTCCTCTTAGCAATAGGAACATAGTCACATTCAAGAAGTTGAGAAGGAATATTAACAGATTTATTACCTTCACTTATTTCACAGGCATCTGAACCGAATTCCAATTCTTGACGAGTGCAAGATTGCAGAACAATTTCGGGAATGATTCTGGTTTTCTTTCGAGTATAGACCTGCAACTGTTTAGGAGGCTGTGAAGAAGGTTTAGTAAACTATTTTGATGGAGAAGATGGAGAAGATAAGGTAATAGGCGATGCATTTGGGTCTTTATGAGGGGAGGAAACTTTAGGTTCAAGCAAAAGAGGACAAAGAGAAGAAGAAGGAACCGAAACCTGTTTCGAGGAAGGCTGAAAATCATTGTTAAAAGTCTTCCCCTGAATTTCAGTCGTGGAAAAATAAGGTTCTTGTTCAAGAAAGGTTAGATCCATAGTGACAAAAGAAATTCGCGAAGGAGGATGGTAACACTTGTAGCCCTTCTTTAGCGAAGAATACCCAACAAACACACACTTAACAGACTTAGGGTAAAGTTTCGATCTAGTCGGACTCAAGTTTTGAACAAAGACAATGCAACAAAAAACACGTAAGGAAAGAGTCGAACTCAAAGGCTTGAAAGAAGGAAAATAAGAAAGGAAAACATCCTTAGGTGTTTGAAAATTTAACACTCGACTAGGCATACGATTAACAAGATAAGTAGAGGTTAACAAGGCCTCTTCTCATAGATACTTAGGAATATTAGAAGAAAACATAAGGGCTCGGGTAACTTCTAAAAGATGACGGTTTTTGTGCTCTGCTATCCCATTTTGTTGGGGAGTATCAACACATGAACTGATATGAATAATGCCTTTAGTTTGAAAAAACTCTCCTAAGGTTCTAGTGAAAGATCCCCCCCCCCCCCATTATCAGACTAGAAAAGCTGAATTTTGGTGTGAAATTGTGTATCAATCATATTATAGAAGTCCATAAACACTCTAGCAACTTCAGATTTTTCTTTAAGCAAATATGTCCATGTAAGCCTACTATGATCGTCGATAAAAGTAACAAACCAACTACCCCCAGTGATATTCTTCACACGAGAAGGACCCTAAACATCACTATGAATACGAGAGAATGGATGAGAAGGTTTGTAAGGCGAAGGCAAAAAAGATTTACGAGTTTGTTTTGCAAGAGGACAAACAATGCAAGTAAAAGAAGAAGGCTTTTTATTACTAAATAATTGAGGAAACAACTTTGAAAGATACAAGAAATTTGGGTGGCCTAATCTATAATGCCACAACATAACATCATCTTTTCCTAAAGAAGTAAAACAAAGTGCAGAAGGGTGAGGAAATTGAGTGGTGGAAAAAAGATATAAACCATTCTGCAAACTAGCATTGCCAATCCTCTTCCTCATGTCCAGGGCCTGCAAAACGCATTCGGAATCAGTAAATGTCAGAACACAGTTGAAATCCTTGGACAATTTACTCACGGACAGCAAATTACACTTCAAATCAGGCACAAATAAAACATCATGAACTAGCAAACCCTCATTAATATAGACAGAACCTTTTCCATGAATCTTATAATAAGAACCATCGGCAATCTTGATAGAACGATTAACAAAGGAAGAATAAAATTCGAAAAATATATCCATGTTACCAGTCATGTGATCTGAGGCACCCGGATCAATAATCCAAGTCGAAGTACAAGAAGCGGAAAGGAAAGCAGGAGAAGGAGAGGAACACTCTATACCTGCAGATTCTATACTGGCCACATTACCTTCACTAGGACCAGTAAACTTACTAAACATCTGTTGTAATTGAGCCATCTGTTGCTTTGCGAACCCACCAGATGTAGAACTGGAAGTATCATCAGAAGATGAACCGAGGGAAGTCTTGGATGTCAAGGATTTCCAATCAAAATACTTCCCATGTAACTTCCAGCAGGTTTCCTTAGAATGGTCTGGCTTCTTGCAATAGTAACCAATGCAGAACTATCCGGAGCAACCGCATTTGGAACCATATAAGCACGCCTGCTCTCTTCACCTCGAACATCAAAAAATACCCATCGGATTGAAGGAAGTGGACTAAGACTAAGAACTCGAGACTTAACTGGCTCAAAATCTTGATGCAAGCCACTCAAAAACTGAAAAAGTATGCGTTGTTCGATGATCTTTTTGAAGAGACCAGTATCAATAGGAGTCTCCCATTCGTGTGAATCATAAAGATCAATCTGCTGCCATAAACTATTGAGAGTAGCATAATATTGAGTAATAGTCATCCCATCTTGCTTCAAGGCAGCAGTAGTGCTCTCAATTCCAAACAGCTCATAATTGTTATTCGTACTGGAATAGGTATCACGAACAGCTTCCCACATCTCTTGTGCAGTCCCATAGAGAACAAACTGAGCACTAACATCAGGAGCCATGGAGTTTAATAAGCAGAACATAACACAACCATTTTCTTGAATCCACTTGCAAGACCACTCTCGCCAGCAGCAGGTTTAGGAGTTTTACTAGTGATATACCCTAAGGTGCCATGTCCGATGAGAAACAATTTAACGGACTGTGACCACTGGAGATAATTTGTGCCTGTTAATCAAGGACACATGTTGACTGAACCAGAAGGTTCCAAGAAATCTGCCATGGAAGTAGCAGATGAGGAGGAAGGAGAGTGCAGCGCACACGAAGAGAAATTACTGTTATGTTTTCATTGAATGATCAATCTTGGTTACATCAGTAGATTATATTCTAAATAGGTTAGGACTTTTAGTTTTACAAGGAGACCTAGTTAGGTTTGAACTCTAACTCTATCTGTTAGGTACAAGATAAAGATACACTTTAACTTATTTACAAACTCTAAGATTACGTTATATAACAGAAACCACAAACCCTTTTGAATAGAGTCATCCCGTGAAGGCTTTCATTCACTCTTGCTAATTTGTCCGTCACTTCATTTAATTTCAGATACTTGGACTTTGATAGCAGTGGAGTGTCCTTGCTCATGATCCTTCGTAGAGCTTGTTTCGGGCACCTCTAGGGTATCAAACATTTTTATGTTGCTACCCTGTTCTGCCGCGTCGGCAAACCTGTATCCAATTAAGAAATTTTCATTAATTGAAGTAGGCAGTGTTAAACTTAGAACTCAAGAAAAAATTCAGCACTTAACAAACAGTGTAAGAATAATTGCCAAAAAGGAAAATTTTCTAAGTATTTTTCATGCTTCTTCCTATGGTTAAATCAAATTTTAAGTATGGTGTGAAAATAAGAAATCAGCTAACTATCATCAACACAGGTTTTAAGCTAAAAATTTCTACTTCATTAAGTGTTTAGGGTAGAATTTACATATACTCCTATATGCTACTAAATGAATCTAAAGGAAACAAAGAGGTCTATCCCCCCCCCCAAACTCAAGGCTGGCATTGTCCTCAATGCCTTACACAAAATAAAAAAAATAAAAACAAAAAATAAAACAGAAAAAAAAAACAGAAAAATTAAAAGAAAACAAAAAAAGAAAAAATATAAGAAAATGGTGCTATAGACTAGGGGATTTCCCCTCTGTTGCTGCAGCATCGGAGGAGGATTCTGAGGAGGTGGGTAGGACGAGGCGGCATGTGGCGGAAGGTTTGGCGACTGTGTGTGGGTCGTTTTGCTAGTGCTTCTGGCTCAGACCCTTCACCTACAGACTTTGTCGCATCAAAGGGCCGCTTCCTTTTACTTGCTGCCTTTGCCGGTTCATCGTTGAAGGAGTCAAATATCTTCATGTCTGAGTCCTCAGCTTCTTTTGCGGCTGCCTCTTTTGTTGCTGGGGAGGCGGCGGTAGTTTCCTTCTCTTTCTCAGAATCTGACGAGGAGGTAAGGTTGTATGGCTGGATCGGAGTGGGCGAGGTCCTTCTCTTGGGGCGGATGTGCGGCCCCTCACAGTCGGCGGAGGCTGGAGTGGCAGCTTGTCTGGGTGTGATCTTGGTTGGTTTGGATGTTGCTAACTTCGATGGGAAGGTGCGCAACTTTGGTCCATTGTCATGATACTTGTCTAGAAAGTAGGCCACAAAGGATTTTTGCACCTCTACAATGTACTTGGTGAAGATAACCTTTTTATGCTCGATCCTCAGGCAGCTTTCCACAAGGCTTCGCAGTAGAAGAATCACGACGGAAAGTAGGGCAGCATCAGTACTACCCACTGCGACTGGGGTGGCGGCAGGTTGAGACGACGGCTTGGCGGTTGTTGGTGTTTCCGGCTCTGGCTCCTGCATCATCTGGAGGCGCGGCTTTCTTGTCCATCCTTGGCGGCAATGATTGTATCTTTTGGGTGCGGTGGCACACGCAAATTGGCGCATAGGCCTGTGATAAATGCAAGGAAGATGAGGGGTCTCATGGCATTAGGCTTGTCTGCGTGGGTATAGATCTCCTCAAGAATCACTTTGCCAACATTGATTGGCCGCCCCTTCATAATATTGTGGATAAGGGCCAGCTGCGGCATGTTGACTGTTGATTCGTGCGAAGTGGGCATCAGGCGGTGTTGGATGAAGTTGCTCCAAAGGATGGCCTCTGGCAGCTGATCGTGGCGGTGGACAGATCCATTGTTCTTGCCAGTTAGCCACATGGTGTTGGGTCGGCATATTTCTTTCTTGATCTTTTCATAGTCAGCCGCAGTTAAATAGGACCTCCATTCTTCATGCGGATTCCCTCTGATTTCTATGTCGTAGAAGCTATTGATGGTTTCCGCTGTGAGCTTGACTCTTTCACCGCGGATATAGACGAAAGGGTCTTTTGGTGTAGGCTTGTGGGCATAGAATTCTCGCACCTGGTTGATGTTTATTTCATATAGCTGTCGTGCGAAAATATCCCATCCCAAGTTTTGAACTCTTTCGAATATGGTGGGTTCAAGGCCAAGATCCCCATCTTGCCTGGTGTATTGGAACCCTATTTCTTCATAGAGTTGCCACTTTGTGAAGTGCTGCTTGTAAGTTGCCGCTACAGTAGGGTTTAAGAACCTCTGAAAAGTTGGCTTGGAGGTGGAGGCGGTTTGTTTTGATGTGGCCATAACTGTGAGAATGGTTGTGTTTTCCTAAAGAATGGAAAAAAAATTTTCAAGAAGGTAAAGAAAACGAAATCTTGAAAGCAAAGATGACAAGAAGAATTGAGAGTAAAAGAGAGAGCAAAGTGAAGTATGAAGAGAGAATAGTTGGCCTTATATAACCGCTACTCTTCTCTGCCTTGGTGGGCACGCTGCCAACGAGCGGCAATGATTGCGGTGTGATTTTCGTAATTCTAGCCGTTACACAAATAGTCGTTCCGCCAGCTGTTGCAAATGTAGCCGTTGCGGCTAGCCGTTATGAAGCTGCTAGCCGTTATGCTCATCTGTCTTAGACTGCCTTGGCCGTTGGGTTGGGCCTCTCTTTTATTCTTTTATCTTTCTTTGTCTTGCCTTCTTTCTTAACCTGAAATAAACTAAAAGCAAAAATTAAAAAAAAATAACTGAAAATTAAATCTAATCCTAATGCATAAAAATAAAAATTAGGTTATGTTGGGTTGTGCATTTCCCAAATATAACCACTTCCTGAGGGCTTTGCGTTTGGCTTTTCGTCCAGGTACGTCCTCCCTCTCCTCATGTGGGTGTTGGCTGCCATCTTTGCCGCCCTGGCGGGACATACACCAAAGACAAACAAGAGGCATAAATTTTTTCGAAAAATAAAATAAACAGAAATTTAATGTGCAAAAACTAAAGTAGAAGTGCAGAAATTCAAACGCATTTGTTGTTGCCAATCCCCGGCAACGGCGCGAAAAACTTGTAGAGCGTTTTAGTTGTTCTATATTTATGAGCGCAAGTGCACACTCTTGTCAAGTTATAATGGCTCCTATGAATGTTTTCCTACACAAGGAAATAGTAATTTGCACAATTAAATTTCTAAATGTGAAAAAGTAAAAAACACAAATAAAATAAGATAATGGTGATAAGGATGATAGGGGGAGATAAGGTTGATAGATCGGGTAAGGTAATTGTAGCTCAGTAGTATGTGGACTGTATTGTAAAGACTAAGTGTGTTTTCTACTGCCACGATCTGATGCCTCGACGGGTAATGGCGGATGGCAGCTGCAACCCTGTCACGCGGCCGTAGCGAATCCGCTCTTGCAACTTTCGTTGTCTTGGTAGGTGGAATGGAGATATGTCCTGGCGGGAAGTCTTGCAGATACTCCAAGCTCGACAGAGCAATTCTTAAGTGATCCTTTCTATGTCTAGGCATGGATTCTATCACCACGTGATGTAGGCAATACCTAGCAATCTCAGCGTAAACCTAACACAGGCAGTCGACGTTTGGTTGCTCCTTTTCGCCGCTAAAACTCGAACTTATGTCTAAGTCGAATTAGTCAACACTTCGACATGATGAGACCGTGCTTAACTGTTTCGTGAGTTTGACACTCTCGTGCCTGACAAATGGATTTCCTCAACTGGACTTTTGGAACTAATTGAAGAAGTGAAGAACATGAATTAAGCAAACTTGAGAATATTTTATTGAAAACACATAAACTATTACAACCGTTTCTCACAACTACTTTACATACAAAAACCTAAACACTAAGAGAGTTGGGTCGCGACCTGCAACACCTCTATTAATCTATCTATCTACCTCTCCGCTATATCCCCTCATGCCCCTATTCCCTCACATACATGTGTATATGTAGGGCTCATGGCCTAAGTTTGAGCCCTCCTTGGAGTAGAAGTCCTTAAAGTAACTTTACATTAAATACTGTCTCTTTTTTACTTGAATATGGACTCTTTGGACATTGCCTTCTTCAGCAAGTAAAGATAAGTCATCTTACTTATCAATCTTTAATCAGTTCTTCAGGCCGTTACAAGCTTCAGATAATTGCAAGATTAGGCTCATTGGGCTCAGGAAATTGCCCTCTTTCAATCGCGACCCATCTTGGCTAAGTCAGTATAACTTCTGCCTGGGCGGCACTCGGTGGCAGTGTTGCTACGTCGGCGTCCTTGGCGGCACTTGGAACTGCTTCAGTACAGCTCTTTTTTGCTCCTAGCTTCCCTGTCCTCTCCTCTATTCAGCTACAACACCTGAAAATAAAAACTAAACTAAAACAATATCTTTTCTTAACCAAACATAAAATATTTAATAAAAGCATGGTAAAAGAGAAAATATTGTTATTATGCATGCAATGCACCTAAATATGCCTAAATGAGCTTGAGAACAGCAATAATAAGGGCAGGAATGTGTACAAAATATAGAACTCGTGAACACTTTACACACCCCCAAACTCGAACTATTGCTTGTCCTCAAGCAATGCCACCTACTAGTATACCTGCCCCTTGCACAAAATTAATAGAAACGTAGCCTTTAACTTGATTTCTTACCTCAAGGCTGTGGCACCTATTTAATGTTAGTGATAGGGAATGTCATGAATTAACTTAGAATTTAATTTTCTTAGTGCAAATGCAGTGTGTGCATGTCTGTCTCCATGCTTAACATGTTGAGTAAACTAGGTTAACAACGAATGCTAAAAATAATTAGATTACTAAAAAGGATACGAGTTGCTGCCTTGGCTACAAAGTTAAGCATTTCTTTCTTCTTCTTTTTTGATAATGGCTTTAAGGGCTTCAGCCCATCACAACTATTCTCCGGGTCAGAAGCTAAGATAGGTGCACACTACGAAACTACAAACCCTTTTGAATAGAGTCATCCCGTGACCCGAACACTCATGATCTTTGACTGACTGATATTTCAGGGTACCAAATAGATTCAATGAGATGTATGCTCTATAGGATACAAAAAATGTTAGAACATGGTAATAACAAAAAAAAATACAAGTATAAGATACATAAAGTAAAAACAATAAACAACAATAATACAAAAAATAAAACCTATGGCTTCACGTGGCTTTAACAGGGCTTGCTTTCTAAAACATACATTCATGCGGGTTTGGATCTAGAAAAAATTCTCGAACCCAATAATACAGAAAATAAAACCATTAGTGTACTTTACCCTAAATTTAATAGTTTGGCATGATTGTTTACCATTAAAGAATAATGCAGTGTATAATTAAATCTACTCATATATGGATTACCATTTTATTCGGACCCGACGAGTTTTAATTTGACTCAGTTTTATAAGGTGGATTTTAAAAAAAGCTTGGATTTTATCATTAAATTCTAAACTGTAAATTATAATGAAATTTGTACTCAATTTAGGGTGTAGAGTTTAGGTGTATTAGTTTAGAATTTAGGGGTTATGGTTAGGATTTAAGAGTTAGGGTTAGGGTTCAAAGGTTAAAGTTTAAGTTTTAGGGTAATATGTTGAGAATTTAGGTATTAACCTATAAACCCTAACCATAAACCCTAAATTTTATTCACCGACACCAAATTCTGAAGTTCTAAACCTAAACCCCTTAAATTCTACAACCTAAACTGAGTCCTTACATCCTAAAACTAAGACGCTTGTGGAAACTAAACTGAAAGCTTCCACCACTAGTGTATCAAATAATTATCCTTAATGTTTATGGATTATTATCTCATACACAGGCGGTAAAAACTTTTTGTTTCTACAAAAGCCTTAATTTTAGGGTTTTGAGTTTCAGTTTAGAATTTAGAGTTTATGGGTTTTAGTGTGGCGGTTTAAAATTTAAAATTTGGCTTAGGGGTTAGATTTTAGGGTAATATGGTTAAGAAATTATGTTTATATGCTTTCTGCTTTAGTTTTTTTCACCTACACTGACTTTCAAAGTTAAGCTCCGACTTCAATCTTCACCGTTTATATTTAAAGGAAAAGGAAAAACGTTATTAAACAAAATTACTTATTTATTTATATTTAAACATTATTACAAGACATGTTTCATATGGAGATACTGAAAAAAGAAAATTCTATGAAAAAATAAAATAATTATGAAAACTATATTATTTGCTATTTGTTGAGATTCTCGTAGCTTTAATTGGAACAATCGTCTGTTTTATTTGGTTTTTCCAGAAAATAATTTTTTGAAGAAAATTTCAGAAAATAAATGTCCGCGAATGTGCTTCAATGATCTTTTGTGTCCCCTAACTATCACAAGTTATAAATTGATTCTCCGACGCAAAAGATAATTAGAGCATAGTCGGGGGACCATTTATATAGTTTACCCAAAATATATTAGTAAAATAAGAATAAAAAATAAAGAAAAGGAAATAAATAATGCGTGGATTTTTTTCACAAGGCATATGCATATTTAAGTTTTAAAAGTCAAAATCTAAATTTTTAGCTCAAATTTTCAAACTCTAAACTTTAAATCTTAGATCCTAAACCTTAAATTTAAAATAGTAAAACCTAAACTCCTAAACTAAATCCCAAGCACCTAAATTTATGTATATTTTCCTAATAACAAATTAGTAATAAAAACTTAAAGTTATATGCGGGTTATTATTTGATACACTTTATCTATAAAAACATTGAAAAACATATTTATTTTAATTTTAAAATCTAAAATTAAATCTTTACACTTAAAATCATAAATCTTAAATATTAAATTATAATCCTAACTCTTAAATTTTAAACTTTTAACACTTAAACCCTAAATTATTTCATTTCGTAGTTTTATTTTCAACAAACTCTAAACTTTAAATCATAAACCTTAAATTTAAAACAATAAAACCTAAACTCCTAAACTAAATCCCAAGCCCCTAAAGTCATGTTTATTTTTCCAATAACAAATTAGTAATAAAAACATAAGTTATATACGAGTTATTATTTGATATACTTTGTGTATAAAAAATTACACAAACATGTGTATTTTAATTTTAAAATATAAAATCTAAATCTTTACGCCTAAGATCATAAATCTTAAATTTAAATACTAAGTCTTAAATTTTGAACTAAGTATGATTTAATGGAACCGTCGGTCAACGACGGATTTTGATAGTCAAAGGAGTACATTGGTTAAATTTTTGTGTTTAAGGGTTTAATTGAGTCTAAAAAACTTTAAAAACTTAAATTAATTTTTTTTTTGTTACAGGTTTTTCGAATCCTTAAGCCTATAAAATAAAATACAATAATTAAACTATATGAAAAGAAAAGAAGAAAAAAAGGACACTAATATTTGAAAATAAGGTAAGAGGCTAAAAGCAAAGCAGGAAAAAAGATGAGTCCAAGGGAACATGTGACTATCGCAAACCCCATAGAACGTTTCAACACTGCGTAAGTACCCGTAGTGAAAGCAACCACCATTGCTACCATTGCCAAAAACGTTAAGTAATCTGCTAGACGAAGCCAAAGAACCAGCAAATGATGGCCGTGCTTGATTAACGACGGGTAAAGAAAGTGGACGAAGATGGCTAAAAGAGAGAAAATAAATGCCACTGTATTTGTTACAATGAAGGCTTTAAAAGCTTCGTCACCACTCAATATTCCAGTGCCCTTGTCGCTCTTGTATCCGCCAGGTACGGTGAATGTGGCGGCGAATGTAACGGTTGCGACGTCATTATGTAACGTCCGCAGCGTCCGCATCCGCATCCGCGACACCGCGTACGCAACCGCAATTTATTATTATGGTGCATGCACAAAGAGAATGCATGAAGAAGTAATGGAATGGACAGAGTAACTTAGTTGGAACAACACAAGATTACTGCAATGAATGATGATGGATGAATAATGCAGAAATCTTACGTTTGTTGCAAAGGCCAAGTGAACCAGTGTTGTTCTTTTCCAGTCTTGATTCAAGAGATGCCTCCCCCGTTATGACTTATGAGTTGATTTACGTTCGTCCTTCAGTTAAAGATTGATCAAAGAATGGCCCGGTTCCTCAAAACATTCAGAAACTCCATCTTCTTTGAAATTCTTTTCCACCGCCAACTCCGAGTGCAATCTGAAACGCTAAGAAACCAGACGTGAAAGAGGTGGAACCGGCCTTTTCTTTGATCGATCTTCAACAGAAGGAAGAACACACAACGCAGATTGAGGGAGGAGCAGCTTTTGGAGAAAGAAAGCGAATGAGAAACGAACCTGTTTAAGAATGAGGCGGCGGCAGCATCAATTTACAACTATATAACATTATTTAGGTTGACGAGGTCTAGAAAGCAATACATCTTAAAAAAACGAATTAATGAATGGTTCAAGTGGTATAATTAAGGGCGGTTTAAAGATTGAGGTGTACTCTTATTTTTTTAATTAAATAGAGATATTACATCTTTATATCGGATTTGAACTCATACAAAATGGGGTAAGATAAATATCCATAGTCAATAGGCCAATTAGTGGGTATCAGGGGTACTGTTATTAAAATGAGGTCTTTCCTACCTTAAACTATGGGGCTTAGTTGAGATGGTACGAGTCTCTTTTACCTTAGCCAGTGGTCGAGGATTTGATCCTCACCCAGGGCATGGAAAAGCTTTAAAAACTTGTGGTCGGCGTCTACCCCCTATATGAGCCAACAGAACGCAAAAGGATTAGTCACTGGTCTCACTCTTGTAGACACCTTAGGAAACCAAAAACAATGAGGACTTCAATTTTTTTTAAAAAAAATGAATGTTTGTTAACTTGATGTGTTTGTTTGTATGCTGAATTTTGAATAAAAATAAATTAGCTTAATGTCAAAATAAGTGTCTAAACTATTATGTTTTCCCTTTTAGATGCTTAAATTATTTTTTGTCTCTTTTAGGTGCCCAACCTATCTCTTTTCTCCCTTTTAGGTGCCTCAACCCTTTTCCTCCTTTTAGGTGCAGAAAACTATCATTTTTTCGTTAAAGTTGATGCCTCAATTCTACCTGAAAAGAGACAAAAATGATAGTATTGTGTGAACCTAAAAGGAGCAAAAAAAAGTTTAGGCACCTAAAAAGAGAAAATGTGATAGTTTGGACACTTATTTTGGTATTAGGACAAATGAATTTCAAAATATATTAAGTATAACAACATTTTATCTTCCTCATGTGTTTTACCACTTATTTATAAATAATCTTTCTCTTTACCTTTGTAAGCATTTGACTTAACTTATTTTGGATTTTTCCAGGGCATGTATAGTCTCTGTTTGCACGTATTGAGTGCTTCACAATTGGTGCAAGTGTACATGTCGCAAGTTATAGTATAGAATAGATATCGTCTGCGTGGGGATTGGTGCTACATCGGGAATCTAATTTCTTGCATTGAAAAGAGAACACAAATTGGTGATTGTAGGAGTTCCAATTAACAAGTAAAATAAAAGATCAATTAAAAGAAAGATGTAATTCGAATAAGAGAGAGTAGGCCGAATTATTGTGGGTCGTGGTATGATAATTGAAGGAAGTTGCCCAATTGCCCAGACATTCACACCATTCCCCAAAAACTTGTTGCTCGTATTGAGTGCTTCGCAATTGGTGCAAGTGTACATGTCGCAAGTTATAGTATAAAATAGATATCGTCTCCACATGGATTGATGCTACTTCGGGAATCTAATTTCTCGCACTGAAAAGAGAACAAAAATTGGTGATTGTAGGAGTTCTAATTAACAAGTAAATAAAAGAGCAATTAAAAGAAAGATGCAATTCAAATAAGAGAGAGTAGGTCGGATTATTGTGGGTCGCGGTATGATAATTTAATGAATCGTCTAAGTATTGAATGCAAGAGCAACTCAATTGTTTTGACAACTAGCAACAGACGGATTGCCTAGGCAAGTGCAATTGACTGGGCAATTGGGAATGATGCGATTGCCTGGGCAATTGGGCGACTTCCTTCAAGGTTCGACGAAGTGTTTTTCAATGGTTTCTCCTTATCCCTAATTTGAAACACTGGTTAATTGTGCATGCCTTGGTGATACATTCTTGCGTTAACCATGGGTGAACATCAACCAATCTTGCGTTCTTTTTAGCTGTTGAAATTCGTAACTTATCATTAAGTCGAATTAGTCTTCACCAACATACGTTTGTATGAAAACCATGCTCATTCGTTTCTTGAATCTAACTCTTTCGATATTAGATAAATGGATGAATTCACGAGATCCTCTCCCAATTCACTTGCAAATAAAATTGAGAATCAAGAATGAACAAACCTTGAAATTAAATTGCAATTCAAATACCTAAAACAAATTCAATCGTTTCTCACAACCACTAAAACACAATAACCCCAGCCAAGGTAGTTTAGTTCTTAGTTGGGTTTAAAAGGAAAAACAAAATAAAAGTCCCCCAACATGAATTAAATCAAACAAGAAGGGGAAGAAGAAGATGATGTCGAGCAGCCCTCTTGAATTCTCTCTCAAGTCGAACATGTCCAAGGGTTGCGGCTAGGTCTTCTTTATATAGGAGATAGCTAGGTCAAAGTCTTTCTTGAGGAGGAAGTTAAGTTGGAATTAAATAGCAATACAAAGATAAATCTCTTTTAATATATTTTTATTCCTCGAAAAACTCCTTATAAAACTCTTGGAAATTAATCTCCTTTTGATCTCTTGCGTGGAACTCCACTCTTCTAGGATTTATCATTGCTTCTTGTAATTATCTCGAATTAAATGGATTTATCTTTGCAAGAAATCGGCAGCTTCCTCCTTCTTTCCTTAGTTGCTTCGGCAACTTCCAACTTACATGGGCAATCAATCCATCACACATAAAAACACACACCCGCAATACCTTTTCTCACAAAAATCAACCAAATTATGAAATCAAGCATGACAATGGAAGAAATCATTAAAACATGCATGAATGTCTAATAATGAAACTAAAATGAGCTTAAATCTAACAATAATATGAGTAAAAAAGGGTCATAAAAATAGTACTTTTGAACACTTAGCACACCTCCAAACTCGAACTATTTCTTGTCCACAAGCAATGCAAACTAACAATTACCTGCCAAAACTTTAATCATCAAAGACATGCTTCAAGCTTGAATTCAAACCTTAGAACCGTGACACAAAGTATGATCACCTTTTAATTTTTCGGATAGCACAAAAATCACCCAGAACCAAACTATAATGCTCGCGACAATGTGTGTGCGTAGTTGTATACAAGTTGATTTTCAAGATTCCATGTGAACAATAGGTTTTTAACAATTTAATTATTAGGGTATTTTCTTTTGTTTTCACCATAGACAATTATTGACACCTCTAGTGATTTAGAAATTTCTTATTTTGATTTAGTCGACTAGAGCCAATTTCGGGCATCTCTAGCAAGAAATTAACTTTTAATTTCAATTTTTTAATTACAAAAATTTTAAGCAACCTAAGTTCAATAAGTTTCTATCAATCAACAAGTCACAATTGTGTCAATGTTATTTAGCATCATAGTAAGATTCTAAGTTATTTTCAAGCAATCCTAAAATTTAAAGGTTCTTTCAATTAAGTGAAGTGGAAAAAATTCATCATTGGATATTCAACAAGTCCAAGCATTTAAATCCAATCAAAGGCATGTCAAGTAACATATACAACTTATATGTGATTACTAAAGATGAATGCAACTAAAGATGAAATTAACTAAAACAAGCACCCCCCCCAAACTCGTGACAAGCATTGTCCTCAATGTATGCAAGTACTAAAATTAAAAATGAAATAGAATGCAAATGAGTTAGTTGGAAAGGTCGTCACCTTGTATGATGAGTTTCTTCGGGTTGTTTGCTTGATTCTTTGCCTAGTTCATGGTGGTTAGATGCGTGTGGCTGGTACCGCATGAATAACATCGATGTCAAGGGGTAGAACATTTCCTCGATTTGATCTATGTTTACCGAGATAGGTTCACTTGCATGCACATCCGTAGTTGCCTGGGCAGTGGTCGGTGCAGGGGATTTCCTTGGCATGACAATTGTGAGTCATTGATGTGGAAAAACAAAGAAAACTACTAGAGCCTAAAAAGAAAACAACCAATAATAAATAAAACTATCCTAAAACAACCAGAAATAAAAGTAAAAATACGAAATAAATCCAAAATTAAGTTCAAAATTTAAAACTAAACTAAAAATAAAATAAAAATACGAAAGGAGTGGCATGATCATGCATCTCCTAAAGTGACCACTTCTTTGTTGCGCTCTACATGGGTGCCAGTATAGTGCTTTAATCTTTGTCTGTTAACTTTGAATTCATGTCCGTTAGTGGTGGACTTGATTTTCACAGCACCATGAGAGAATGACTTGATTACCTCAAATGGTCCAGACCATCTCGATCTCAGTTTTCCCGAGAAGAGTTTCAACCGAGAATTGAAAAAAAGTACTAATTGCCAGGGCAAGAATTGCCGCGACAATAGCTTCTTGTCATGCCAATGCTTCGTTTTCTTCTTATAGATTCTTGCATTGTCGTAAGCTAAGGCACGAAATTCTTCTATCTCGTTAAGGTTCAACAAACGCTTTTGTCCATCACTCTCTCAATCTATGTTCACGATTTTGATAGCCCAATATGCTTTGTGCTCGATCTCTACTGGTAAGTGGCAAGTTTTGTCGTAGACAAGTCAAAAAGGAGACATACCTAGCGGGTGTCTTGAATGTAGATCGGTAAGCCCAAAGTTCCTCGTCTAACCTCAATGACCAATCCTTTCGAGAGAGATTGACAACCTTCTTAAGGATACACTTTAATTCTCGGTTGGAGATTTCAGCTTGGCCGTTCGTCTGTGGGTGCCTTCATCACTGATGATTGCCCTTGGAATTCCAACCCGTGTAAATATATTTTTCTGTAGGAATCTCTGCACGGTTTTAGAGTCATTCCTAGGAGCCACAACAACCTCAACCCATTTAGATACATAGTCGACGACAAGTAAGATGTATAAATTGCTAAATGAGGATGGAAAATGCCCCATGAAATCGATCCCCCACATGTCGAACAACTCCACTTCGAGGCCCCATCTTTAAAAACCCATTTTCGAAGCCCATTTCAAAAGAAAAAAACAAAGCCCATTTTCGAAGGCCATTTTAAAAAAGAAAAAAAAGGAGAAAATAATTTTGATAATAAAAGTGGAAATAAATGTTGAAGAAAAAAGGAAATAAAATGAAGACCAAAAAATAAAATAAATATAATAAAAAAACAGCAAAAAAAAACAACAACAAAAAACAACCAAAAAAGGAAAAAAGAAAGAAAGAAAATAATGAAAAAAGGGAAAAAGGGGAACCAGCACGTGTCACGCGCCAGCACGTGAGCCGCACGCGCACGAGCTGGTTCCCTAGCAAACCCTCTCGTCGAACGTCGAGGAGTGCCATCCGGTGTCTACCGCCCACAACTGTCATCGATGTTGGTATCGGTCGACGCGTCTCGCTGTCGCCGACCCAACGCCGCTCGTCGCCTCTGCTTGTGCTCACCGGAATCTGCAAAAAACCGAGACAAATGGTCAAACCCTAGGCTCGAATCAAGGGGAAAATTCAGCTCCAAATCTAAACCAAATCGGATATGGTTTGAGAGGTTTTTTCGAGAATCAAGTCTCTTGTCTGATTTTTGCTTCAATTCGGGGATTGAAATCCGAATTTGGCTTGAATTTGAAGATGAAATTCAAGTATAAATACCCCCTTTTCACTTGTTCAACACACACCAATTTCAAGAAAATACACTTACAAAAAAGCAAACATGCTTAGAAAAATTCCGAAAAAATTCTCAAGAGTTGCTGGAAATTTTGGAGTTGAAGTTCGAGTTTGGAGGCAATTTTCCGGAGGCAATTAGGAGCATTTCAAGAAGTTCGTATTCGACTTCTTCGTTCGTCGTTTTGGTGAAATTTCTATCTTTCCTTTTAATTTTTTATTTAGAATTTTCACGCTTGTTCTTGGTTGAATTTTTGTGTTTGTGTTTGTTTTTTTTTTTATTTTAGGCTGTGTTCTTGAAGTCGGAAAATCGTTTCGCGATTCCGGTAATATTTTCGTTTTAAATTTCCGTTTAATTTTGGTTTGATCTTTAAAAATTTGCATGCTTTAAAAAAAATTTGTTAGGAGTGTTTTGATCTTTAGAAATGAAGAAATGATTTTTTAAAAGTGTTTATATTAAATTGTAAGAATAAAATAAATTAATGTGGTTTAATTGAAAAAACTTAAAGTTAGGGATTTAATTAGGAAAAATAATAATAATGGGTGGAAATAATAAAGGGGTTTGATTTCTAAAAATGATAAAAAAAATGTTTCTGTCTTGAATTTTAGTTTTAATAATAAATGGGTTAAGAGATTTTAGAGGAGAAAAATAATAAAGATGTTTTTTAGAAAAAGAAATAAATAACAAAGTTTTTTTAAGAAGAAAAAAATAAAAAGGTTTTAAAATAAAAGTTTAGGGTTTTAGGAAGAAATATTTTTTTAAAAAAAAGCTTAAAAGGAAATCTTTCAGAAAATAAGGTTTATTTTAGAAGGATGTCATTTAAAAAAACAAAAACTTTAAAAAAATGAAAAAAGAAGTTTTTGTTGTGAACAAAATAATGAAGAACAACGAACAAGTATAAAAGAATAAAGAGATGAGAGAAAGAGAGAGATTTGTATTATTCTCAAATATAGAATTATGTGTACAATGCCTTCAATGAATCATCTATTTATAGGCATAAGAAGTACATAATAATACATTAAACTCTAATTAATAGAGATAATATTCCTAATAATAAATAAATCAAACTCATTAGATAAAGTTCTAATCATGATAGACATCCACATAGATAAATATTCATAACACTCCCCCTTGGATGTCTATGAAGATAATGTGCCTCGTTAAAACCTTACTAAGATAAAAACCTAGTGGGAAAAAATCATTAGTGAAGGAAAAAGAGTACACACATCTTTAATACGTATAACATGTTGCCTCATTAAAACCTTACCAGGAAAACCCATTGGGACAAAACCTTGGTTAAGGGACAAAGAGTGCAACGCGTATTTACTCCCCCTCATGAAAACATCACAGAAGATCTTTGAATCTTCATAATTCAATCTTGAATATTATTTTTCTAAAGACCGTGAGGAATAAAACTTTGGAGTAATATGTTCCATGGTGTATCCACTTTCAAACTGAGATATACATCTTGCATTATCTTCACACAAGGTAGCTTTTATCATATCTTGTAAAAGTAAATCCACATATCTTTTGGATATGTTGGGTCAATGGTCTTAGCCAAACACATTTTTGGCTTGCCTCGTGCATAACAATTATTTCTACGACATTTGAGGAGGCATCAACGAATGTTTGAAGATCTAAATGTAATGATCTTTGTATATCCATGGACATTGCTTGACCAACTAATATATGATGCTTCAAAACCAAGAAAATATATAATTATCTTTATTCACATCCAACAATCCATATTGAATCTTCTTTAAGATTCTTTCAACTTATGTCCATTCATAGACAAAAACGCATATTTAAGTGCTCGATCTTTAGGCCGAGACAAAAACACATCTCAAGATTCTTTTTCTCAAATACTTTCATTAAATACTTTGAAAACTCTTCATGAGTTTCCAATTTGAAGCTCTTCAGGAGTGCTAATGATATAATGAATCTTGATCCAAACTCCGTTATAAAATACATAAAGAAATATGATCATTCTTATAGTATTTCCTTAATTAGTATTCACTAAGGCGATTATACCAAATGCGCCAAAAAATTCATGAGACATGTCTAAATAAATTTCTTCGGAAATTTCCAAATGCTTCTAGCATTTTAAATCCTTCAAGGATAAATATGGATCAACAAATAATTAGACGCATGTAAAATTTTTCATAACTGCCAAAGTAATTTGCATTCACCATGAAGTAATTAAAACTTTTCATAAATCATAGTTTGAGTCGTATTTACGACTACTTATTTGTGCCTCACTTGCATTACACCTTTAGGTGTTTGGACTGTTGGTCCAAATACTTCTATTTTAGAAGTTCAAAGCGTCTTTCAACATCAGCCAATTTAATATCTATACCTCTGGATAGATTTTATACAAGATCCTCGATTTCTTTCTTTACTTCTATAGAAGTATTTTATGTAAAATTGTTTGTAAAATCGTTGTCGACAACTTTCCAATTTTCTGGTTCCATTCTCGTAATGACATAACTCATCGAGATCTCTTCAAGATTTTAATCTTTATTTCAGGTACCTGAAATTCTTATAGAGTTTTATTATTTGTTATGTCTTGGGTCTCTTCAGGAGCACCCGCCTCCAATATATGACCATCTAATATTACTTTCTATTTACGAGAATTTTGATCATTGGAACCATTTCAACTATCATGCTTCAGGCATGATTTACATTCTCTCGCTCTAACATGTAATTTAAACTTAGAACATTTCAGCTGGTATATGAGACTTAATTACTCTCATTGGGTCAGTAAATATGTCTGGGAGTTGACTGCAATAACATGAATTATCTTATGAACTTCTAGTTCATATACGATGATCTAGATAATGATAATTCATTTTCCTCTATCCAGCTGATTATTATTTCCCCCTGATGTTGAGAAAAATCATGTCATAAATGATTCTCCAATTAATGTTTAAGAATTTAAACATAAAAGGAGACTCGTACTCTACATATATTCTCAACCCTTTTTATTTACCCATTTTGTGCGTTGTGGTGGAGCAATTCATATCGCACATTCAAAAATCATAAAATGGGAAATGTATGGTTTCTTACCAAAAACCAATCATAACGGGGAGTTTATTATAACTAGTTGGTTTGATGTGTATAAGTGTTGCTATATGGAAACACCATATAAATAATAACTCTTTTGTTCTCATAGTTTAGCTATTAAATAGGAGACATCCAATTGAAATTTTGCTAAACTATACTTTTCATAATCAATAGGCTTTGTAACAACTGATATAGCCTAAAATATAAACCCATTAGCTTTTCAAGACGAATAATTTAACTGCATAATCTGAATCTTTTTAGAATCAATCTCACAAACTTCTGGTTGTAATTCGATAAAACAATGTAGATGCATCTACTAAAATCATATAAAACTTGCCACATTTGTGGATATATGAGCCCATATTTCGTTCAGATATGCAAGACATACAGTCTCAACTTCAGTACAAGAACTTTAAGTTCTAATTCTTTTGGTAATTGGGATCAGCTATATCCTTTGAGAACAAACAACACAAGAACTTCAGGTTATTTTAGTAAGTGGAATTTAGTCAATTCCTTTAAGCAACACAAGAACTTCACGTTCTTTAATAAGTGGAATTTAATCCATTCCTTTGAGAATAAGCACCACAAGAACTACAAGTTCTTTTAATACATGTGCTTGTAAATCTCAATAATTTTTTCACCATTATTGATCAGGATGGTCTAACCGATCATGCCAACTATATATATGTGTGTATATATCTATGAATTTGTAAACTTCTTGTTTATCATAACATGTAATTCAATCTCACTCGTGCATGTCTAGTACGACCATCAAATTTTTTCCTTTAAATAGGAATATATTTAGCTCTTTCGGAGCTTTCAATTGAAATTATCTTTTGGTAGCAATATATAGCTCTTCTAGAGCTTTCAACTGACTTTTTGGCTACCAGAACTTATATCCATATTGACTTATTTCAAATGTCAATTGATAATATATGTTATCTGCAATTCCCAAAGGGATATTTTTTGAACTCATATTGCTCTCTTAAAATTTCCACTTCTAGTGGTGACGATATTATTACCATTAGCGGTAATTATTGCAATATTTGCAATTATGCACTTTTCATAATGTGCTTTCTCTCAAGAATTTATTGCTCTTCTAGAACATCAATATTTTCAGTACTTTGAGATATAGTACTCACATTATTCCCTTGCATTTAAATGGGAAAATATATCTTATTCTTATGTTGAGCATAAATCGTCACCATAGATTGTATTTGACAAGTAATCATGTTAAACAAAATAAATAAATATCATAATATATAAATATAAATATAAAACGTAAATAATTAATGTATGTAAATAAATAAACGTAAAGTAAAATAAATAAAAAAATAAATAAATAATTCTCTTCAAAGTTATGAGAATAATTAGAAGATGATTTATTCCTTTCGAGGGTTATAAGAAAATCAAAAACGTCCAAAAAAGTTGGACCAACAATGTCCAAATAAAGTTGGACCAGTATCATCTTCTTCATGTTTCGCAAACAAAATTTGCTTCTATTTTCTTTCCTTTATCATTCAATGATTCTTAATTTTTCAACGTACAACACGTACGAGACCAATGGTTTATAACATCGCATTGGTAATAAGAAAAGTTTTACTTCAATAGAATGATCTTTATCACTCTTGTCATCCTTATAACCTCACTACCGGTGGGTAGAAGTATTTTTAAAATGACCATATTTTTCATGTCTATATTCATAGCCTCGACCACGACCACAACTTCTAATGTGGTTTTTATTCCTTCCATAATATAATCTCATATTCACTTCAGGGAATGGAGTAGAGCCAGTGGGCCTTTGAAACCTTTTTCACATATCTTTATCACAAAGAACAAAGATTTAATCATCGTACGCGACATTGTTAAACCTGTCCACAAGGTCCTTTAAAAACCTCCTTTGAGACCAGTAGCCTCGCAAAACGGGATGTCCAGCCAGTATACTTGGATTATATCGAAATTATGTCTCTAATTGAATAATGATTTACCATGTTTGCATTCACTTCAGGAAATGAAACATTTCCAATAATCGCACGGAATAAACATCATACTTGCATTCACTTCAGGGAATGCTCCATCATTGATAATCGCATGGAATAAATATCATGCTTTGCATTCACTTCAGGGAATGCCTCCCATAAGACTTTTTGGATCAAGACGAATTTTCGTAACTTGAAATTGAGAGAAGTCTATGGTCGAGTTTTTCGACGAAGAAATATTGCTTTCGAGCAAATATAGACTTTATAACAATCTTTTTATAGATTGAAATTCACCATGATTTATCACACGTTAAAATCATAATTTAAAGGAAAATAAAATAAAATCAAAATTTACCGATATTGATTTTCTTCTTGAGGACAATTGAGACGTAGCAAATGACCAAGACAGCTTCTCATAATGTCATGTCTCTTTCCAAGTCATTATATCATGCAAAAACTCAAAACACGGTTAAAACATCAATAATCATTGATAAATACATATTAGTCTTTAATTATAATATGATATAAATATAACAATGAAGAACTATATTAAAAAAATTAATTGGTTTCAAAAATATTCGAGCATAGTACACCAAACAAACATGTTTTGAGAAAAAGAATAAATTAACTAACAAAGAGAAGCCTTATTACGGTGTAACTTTATCAACAAAAATCTATCAAATTAACATATGTAACTAACAATATTATCAATAATATTATAATATCATTATTAAAGATGTTGTCAAACACGAATACCAGAACCAGTTCCTCACTTTCTTCAATTTTTTTAGCATTTATTGAAGCCATATAATCGTACATATATAAGGGATTACGAGTAGTCATGATTTATTTATAAAAAATGTACCAACATATTATCGATTAAAATAAATAATTCATGGCATGAAAGTATTCACATATCATAATTAAAAAAACAATCGACTAACATAAAAATAAATACTTAAATGAAATTGTGGTGAATTGACCTGATTAAAAATTCTATCTTTTATCTTCTAGATCGCGAATGAAAAATCATGGTTGATGAATATGATCCTCGATGCAAAGAACTTATTGCTCTTGAGTGAGTCGTGCTGATAACGTGTTGTGAACAAAATAATGAAGAACAACGAACAAGTATAAAAGAATAAAGAGATGAGAGAAAGAGAGAGATTTGTATTATTCTCAAATATAGAATTATGTGTACAATGCCTTCAATGAATCATCTATTTATAGGCATAAGAAGTACATAATACATTAAACTCTAATTAATAGAGATAATATTCCTAATAATAAATAAATCAAACTCCTTAGATAAAGTTCTAATCATGATAGACATCCACATAGATAAATATTCATAACAGTTTTAAAATAGAAATTCTTTTTTTGAAATAAAAAAATTAAAAGGGCTAAACAATGTAAAAGGGGTCTTGGCTTTTAAAAAATATATAAAAAGTAAAAAAGAAGAAATAAAGGTTTTTCAAAAGAATTAATAAAAGGAAAAAACACAAAAGAAAATTTGAGTTGCTTGCTTGTTTTTTAGAAATAGGTTAAAACTTAGGTTTAAGTTCTAAAGCTTAGATAGAGACGTATTTGTTGAAAAATTTACTTCACAAAATAATAAGACACATTAAGCATACTTAAACCCTTCTTTAGGAATAAAAGACTTAGACATTTTTTAGGATTTTTAAATAATCAAACTTAGAATTAATATAAAATGCTCAACGCACTAAATTTCTTTGCTGCTTGAAAAGTGAAAATAATTCAATGCGGTGTCTTATCAAACGAGAATGACGGGTTAGCGCCAGAAATGTTGGCGGTGATTAAAGGTTATCTCCCAGGCGATAAAGTCGTTAAAATAGACTAATATTTATTAAACGGACAAATGAAATTGAACCTTTGTGAACTTACAAATTCTAGTTTTGAAAACGATTTTAAAACCAATTAGGTACCAATTTTGGGCGTCGTGGGGGTGCTAACCCTTCCCCACGCATAACCGACCCCCAAACCTGTTTTTTCTAATTTTCGCAGACCAAAACCGTTGTTTTATTAAAATAACCCTGATTTAAAGTGATCCAATCACACTTTTCAAAAAAGGTTGGTGGCGACCCCATGTTTTTTAAAGTTTTCCCAAAAAGTCGAAGCCTCCCTAAAAAGTGTTTGCGACAGCTTGGTGACTTGCTTTTGTTTTTTTAAATAAAAACAAAAGAGGGCCATGCCACAAATAGGTTTAAATGGTTTTCAAAAAATGTTTGTTTTAATATGGAATTTGCAAGTTCACGATTAGTTCTATTTATTTGTCCATTTAAATGAATATAATTCCATTTTATGCATTTAAGACTTAATTCCAAGCTATATCCCAAGCTTTGTCACGTTCATTTCATTGGAGGGAAATACGCTTTGCTCATGTAAGAATATTGATTCTTCGTATGGGCCTAGCAAGTACCTTTGGGACTCATTCCCTTGTCTTCGTAAGGATTGATTCTTCGAGATGACATCAGTGATGAGTCCTCCTGAGTTGAACTCGATTCGTTAGAAGCCTATAATGAGTGAGAATCGAGGGCCTTGCTACCCTTAGTAGGGGACGTCAAGGACAACTCAGGTACCCTTTTAGAACCGAGCCAAGTTTGAGAATTTAGAGCCTACCCCAATATAGCCATGCGGAAAGCCTAGGGTGTTGAGTTACAGGAATAATCTGTGGAGACATGTCCTGAAATGTTGGAATGCTGGCCCAGAATTATAATGCATTTAATTTGTCTTTTCTATTTCATTTCCCTTTTCTTGCTCTATTAATCTCCGTTCCTTATCTTGTTTGTTTTGCATGTGCATCATTTCATATTTAGAAGGGGTTGATTCTAGAAAATTGTTCAAAAATGGACGAAAAGCTCTTAAAGATTAAGGAGAACCAAGCACGAGATAATGTTGGCAACTAAAGCTGCAACTCTTCGTCTGTATATCAAGCCCATTGGAGAAGTTGGACCAAGGCTCATGTGGCTAGTTGAAGAAATCAAGGAATTAGGTGCTCAAGCTGAAAAATATTTGTAATTCGAAAAAGATGTAATAAAAGTTTTCATGTTCAATAAAGAGTTTCCTTTCATGAGAAGATTTTCAATGGAATTAATGGTCCTTTGACTGCATTCATGCATTTGCATTGTTTTCTTTGCTTTGTTGTTTGCTTTTGTGGATTCAATTGTGCATACATTCATTCATGTCAAAAACTAACTTAATATAAAAAATGACAGAATATCAAAAATTACTAAGACAACTCAGAAATACGGTACACGAGCCCAAACTCGAGCCATGGACTCTGAGGAAAGGTTGACAACTTTGGAGGCGAACCTAAAGAAAATTCAAGATAAGTTAGAGAAATGGAGATCGACCTGAAACAACAAGTTGAGGCAGTTCATCAAAAAAACAGACAATTCAATAGCCGCTATGTTAGGGTTCAAGGATCCAGATGCGTTTGAAGAGGGATGAAACACTACTGCCATTTCATGTTTTTCAGGGATGACTTTTAGGAAGGAAACTGCTCCCAAAGCCAAAACACCCATCCATGTTGCTGAATCATCCACTCATGTTGCAAATGGGGAGGCTAATAATTATGAGGTACCTAACCTCAATGAAATTACCGATAAAGTTAGAATTGAGAAGAAGTGGGAGGATAAGTACGAGATGTTAGAAGGACTGATCAAATCCTTCCAAGATGGAGCTGCTCATGGTGGAATGGATTCCAATGATCTGAGCTTGGTAACTGACTTAGTCGCACCACCAAAATTCAAGATCCCGGACTTTGAGAAATATAATGGACCACATGCCCATCAGCACATCTAACTATGTATTGTAGAAAGATGTCAATGTACCTCGACAATGAGAAGCTGCTCATTCATTGCTTCCAGGACAACTTAGTAGGTTCCGTTGCACGTTGGTATTCGCAATTAAGTCGGGTGAACATCAAATCATGGAAGGATCTGTCCAGAGCCTTCAGTGAGCAATGCAAGCACATTTCAGACATGGTTCCAACTCGTCCGGTCTTGCAAGTGATGGAACAAAAGCATCATGAGAGCTTCTGACAGTATGCACAAAGATGGAGGGATGTAGCGGCACAAGTGCGACCACCGTTGCTAGAAAATGAGATCACCCAGATGTTTGTGGAAACTCTAAAGGGTCCTTTTTATGATCGCATGCTCAACCATGCTACGAAGAACTTCGAGGACATGCTAATGAATGGAGAACTGATCCTAGCAGCGATGAAGAGCGGAAAGTTGGATAGTGGGGAAATGAAGAAGACATATAAGAAGAGAGATAATAATGAAGTCAATACCACGAATGTCTACAACCCCAGTTATTCAACATGTGTGGTGTTCAACAAGCCTAACACCTTCAATAAACCCAACACCTCAGGTCCAACGGTTGCAAGTGTCCCAAAAGGAGAGCGAAAATATCAAGGAAATTCGAGACCCTACTTTCCTCCCATCCTAGTGACATATGCAGAGTTGTTTGCCGAGCTGGTCAAGTTGTAGATGGTGCTACTAAGACATGTCCCTCCGTTCTCACTGCCTTATCCACCTTGGTACGATGAGAAGGCCCAATGTGAATACCATGGAGGAGTGAGGGGGCATATCATTGAGAACTGTACCGCATTCAAAAGGGTGGTGGATGATTTAAGGAAATCAGACATGTTATCGTTCGAAATATCCCGAGGAAAAAGGAAACCCTTTGCCAAACCACCAATAGACAAAGGTGAGTGTTGTGCTCGAGGAAGGAAAGAGAGTGATCAAGGAGTATGTTGAAGAAATTAAGGCGCTCATGAGTTGGGTATGGGCTCAATTAGTAGCGGCGGGAATATTGAAGGAAGTGAACACGAAGATAAAGGTTGATGAAAAACCATACTACGAGTACCATGAAGATGAAGGACATGAGATCCAGTGTTGCTTAGAGTTTAAATGGATGGTTCAAGCCTAGATGGATAGCAAGGAACTTATGTTCTTCGAGAAGGGAGATGTTAAGCATGAAATGAATGTATGTGCGACGGAGGAAATTTCCTTTGGGAAGCAAGGAGAAGAAGTTAAAGAAGGAAGACAGTGAAAGCCTTATCATGTGGTGATCCCAGTAAAGATGGACCAATTTGGTTTGGGCTTTAGGCCCAATAAATGGCAAAAGAAAGCTGAGACTAAGGAGCGGTAGGAAAGCATGAAGATAAAGCAGAAGGAAGAAGAAATCAAGTGGGAGCCAGTGACGTACCCACCCTTAAGTTACATTTTTAGGGCTGGAGGGCTCTTAGACCCTAATGCCCGATTCGACAAGGAGGAAAAAGGAAAGGATGAATTGTGCGAGGTTCTTGAGAATTTGAGCATTAACGCCATCACAAACGATGAGGGAGGAGAAAACAAATATCTGTCCAAAATTTGCCTCTGTGCTGAGCTGAAGAACTGGACCGCTAAAGTAGTCCCTAAAGTTTTTAAGACTGCCTCAGTAATTCTCAAAACCAACTCTTTTACCCTTAGGCCCTGGGGTAGTTAGAGATCTTATGTAAAAAGGGTCTATATCAAAACATTATTCTGATTTCAATAAAAGATGCATATTTTTCCCAATAATATTGTGTGGCAAAATTTCTTTCACAACACAAAACAAAAAAAAAACCAAAAAGATCATAAAAACCCAAGAGCAAAAACAAACCCTTAAAAACGTAACAAATCATGTCATTTCATTCATTCATTCTTTCTTGGTATATATTTTTGTTTCTTTTATTTGCAGGTTTTTAAATATCAATGGTCTAAACGACTCCGAATCAGATATCGGAGTCAATTTTGAGTTACCACTATGTTTAGAGGAAGTGAAGAGTATTAATGATGAAGAAAAGTATGACTTGCATGATGATCTGCTTAAAATGGTAGAGGGAGAGGAAAGGCAAATTGTAACACCCCTCGCCCGGGTTCGGAGCGAGGAGCGTTACCGAAACAGAACATAACATATTATCAAAATAGAAATCATAACAAGAATTGTTTCTTATTAGCAAACCGTATCAAAACGTGTGCGGAAAGTGGGCTAACAAATATTTTCTAACACAACATAGATCAAGCTATCATATTACCACACTAAACCTTATTATTAGCTTACATGCAACTTAAAATTTTCATACTATATTATTAAGAATGAAATTCAGTTACTAATAATTTTCCAATTTAAAGTTCCATTTTTATTTTTCAGTCGAAGCATCATAAGCTATTCATGATGTCTAATTTTACAAAGCACCTTCTCATTATTTCTAATTGTTTCCAATTTGGAGATCTATTCCAAGCTTATTCGAACAACCTAGGACCTTTAATTACAAGGCCATTCAAAAATACCTACTCAATTTTTCAAGGATTTATTCGAATCATACATCCACATTAAATTTATCATTAGTTACTAAATGCACAAACATAATACGAACCATACATGCAATCTCACTTACTAACATAATTCCTTTCATTAAGCATGTTTGAGTTACAAAATATCATCCTACCATGATATACCCTAAGCCATGTCAAGATACCTTTCTAATATTTACAACAAAATAAAACCATTACAAAACCACCAAGCTTGACTACATATGTACAAACAAAACGAGGCTTACTTACTAATTACATAACATGCTTACTAAACTCCATACTAGCATTCAAGGGGCATATATCAAATTCAAACGCCAACGTAGATTAAGGCTAATGTCAAACAAAACGAAATGTATCTAGACAAATTTCCAAGCCACCATCTAGGAGTCTAAATACAAGACTTAGGTCATACATATTGTTGTCTTGTGATTTGCTTCCAATTAGAATTTTCTAGCTTTATGCCCAAGATACCCTCCTATTTGGGAAGAAGGAAACAAAGAGCGTTAAGTAAAAATCGTACTTAGCGAGGTAATTTCTAAAACTAATTCATTCTTTTAAACATATTATGGTCATTTTTAAGGTTACTTAGCTAGGCTTATTATCACATAAAGCATCTCCTAACTAAGCTTATCATGCTCAAGTCTAAATTAACTTCATACATTCCATGTACTAACATTTGTAATATGAGGCCATACACAATTTCAACTAACAACATGCTTATCATCATGCATCACATTCGAACAAAGTAAGAATCATTCAAGCATATCATCGAACCAACCATCATTCATAAGCAAAACACAGATCATATTATGGTATGTTATTCGAATAGGACCACTGTCCACATTAAACATGAATCAAGCAATCCAAGCATACCACATTTCCTCATGTCATTCGAAAAGGACCATTGTCCAAATAAATCATATAACAAGCGTAGATCATATCAAATCATGTTAGTGACTAGGTAAGCAAGTCAACAGGTAATTTTTGAAATGAGGTTTGGAAATAAGACATTTCGAGTTATTACACTTCGAAAAATTGATTTCACTTCATAATGTTATTACAAACATATACATAGTTATTACCCCTGATTTTTAGATATTTTTCCATATTTTTAATGCATCCCAAACTAGGCTTTCCTTAAAACCACCTTTTATATTCGAACCGAAAATCCGACCGGTCCAGTTCAACCAAAAACTTCTAAGCCCAAAATTGGGGTGTTACATGGATGGTGTACAAGACACATTGATTCTGCTGAGCATCCCCTGATTTGTTGCTTAGTGCAACCATTGTTTGGTACTTGGTACCCCCTGTTGACTTGCTTACTTCATAATGTTATTACAAACATATACATAATTATTTGTGTACATTGAATTTACCCAAGAAGAGTTTTCTCCAGATTTTTCTTAATATTAAAGATTTAATTAATGATTTTTAATAAAAGGAAAAAGGGGAAATAGATATTTTTGACTTCATAACTAACTTTTGTCAAAACTTTCCCATTTCTTTTTCTCTCATTTTTCTCTCAGCCAAACACATTTCCCCAGCCACTTTTCCTCTGATTTTTACATCTAAAGATGAGATTGTAATCTCTATTTGATCTCTAATCATTCCTACATCAAATTCTCATCATTTGCTTATTGAATTTTCAAGAATTTTGGCTCCAAACAAGGAGAAACTCACATTTAGAGGTATGAACGTCCTTCTCCTCTAAATACTCAGTTCTTTACTGAAATTCCCAAGTTCTCAATCCTTGATTTGAGTTTTATTGAAGATTTTGATGTTGTGATCTTGATTTTGGCTTAAAATGCAAGATTTGGATTTAATTTTGAAGAAATTCGTAATAATTGATTGGGCTCTGTTTTGAGATGTCTTTTTGATGTAATTTGGATGTCTAAATGATGTATAATTGAGGTTTGATCAATGCAATCCCGAATAGGTTGATTTTCCTAAGTTTTTACTTGTGAAAATGGTGGTTTTGGGGTGATCTTGGTGTTTTGTTAATGCTGGAGGTATAAGGACGTGTTTTGGATCATTTTGGATGTTAATTGATGTTTAAAAATGGTTAGAAGTGATGGATCTTGGCTGGGTTAAGTCTTGGAAGTGTTTGGAGGTGATTTCGGTTGTGTTTGGTAGCCGAAATGTTGGATTTGCAAAGAGCAGGAAGTTTAGGTGTGTTGCTAGTGTTTTTAATGCATTATGATGCATTAATCCTCTGTTGTTATGTGCTTGAAACAGGGGAAAATGATCCGTGAGCAATTTGGGCTCTGTTTTGAGATGTCTTTTTGATGTAATTTGGATGTCTAAATGATGTATAATTGAGGTTTGATCAATGCAATCCCGAATAGGTTGATTTTCCTAAGTTTTTACTTGTGAAAATGGTGGTTTTGGGGTGATCTTGGTGTTTTGTTAATGCTGGAGGTATAAGGACGTGTTTTGGATCATTTTGGATGTTAATTGATGTTTAAAAATGGTTAGAAGTGATGGATCTTGGCTGGGTTAAGTCTTGGAAGTGTTTGGAGGTGATTTCGGTTGTGTTTGGTAGCCGAAATGTTGGATTTGCAAAGAGCAGGAAGTTTAGGTGTGTTGCTAGTGTTTTTAATGCATTATGATGCATTAATCCTCTGTTGTTATGTGCTTGAAACAGGGGAAAATGATCCGTGAGCAATAGAGGTGGCGTTGAAGGTTTCGGATGCTTGGAAGGCTTGTTGGCTAGCCTTGTTTTGTGTATCGGTGAGTGAAGTTGGGTTTTCAGCTTTAAAACCAAGGTTTGAAGGTTTTGGGAGCTTAGTTTAAGTCTAAACAACTTAGCTAAGCTCAAGAGTAAGTAAATGGAATTTCTCTCTTGGTTGTGTTATGAATTGGTTTTTAAAGCACTTGTGATTGTTGGATGCAATGCATGTGATTTGCATGTGTTGAGTGTGTAAAAGTTCTATTATTTACACCCTTTTTAACCCATATTTCTGCTCCATTCAAGCATCATTTCATTGCATTTAGGTTAGTTTTCAGCAAAACATCACAAATATATAAAAGGCACAGATTCTACTAAAAATGGTTGTTTTTGGCAGGTTGCCGCCGTCGTAGACGGTGAAGGCAGGCGCGGGGATGAAAAGCAGAAGAGCTGAACTGGACAAGCAGACGAAGAGGACAATGCTGCCATGGAGCTGCCGTGACAACAGAGGACGACAGCAAGTTGCTGCCATAGTAGACGGAGAAGGCAGGCGCAGGGTAGAGAACAGAAGAGCTGAACTGGACAAGCAGATGATGAGGACGAAGCTGCCATGGACCTGTCGTGACAGCAAGGTGACAGCAACCTTATGAAGAGGAAAAGTAAAATGGACCTCGATAGATAGAGAAAAATCTGCTCGTCTGTCGTGTGAAAGCCAAATATTTTTCCAAGCCCCGGATCAAAGGATATGTCAAGCCAAAGCTCAAGGAGAGGAATTCCCATGAAACAAGGAGGCGGCTGAAAAGTAGGAATCCTTAGAGATTAAGCATTTATTAGAATCTTACTTTTCATTAAAGTTGTAATCCTTGTTAACTTAGAATACTTGAGCCCAAAGATTATATAAGGGCATAGATTTAACCTAGGAGGCATCCAATATCCAATACCCCATAACCGATAACCTAAACCCCCCTGCCGTTTACCCGTCACCGGCATGTTCTAAATTCCCCCTAGGGCCACGGGTTGATTTGTAAAGTAGTTGCAAGGGTTGTTTTGTTTTAGGAATTTTCAGTTCAATAAAATAAACTTCAAGTTCTCTTATTTTGGTTATTAATATCTTGCAAGAGCATCGGGAGAGCATTGTGAGGTTATCCATTTACTTAGCATCGGGAGAGTTAAGTATACGAAAGAAGTAAGAGCAAGTTCTCTAGTTTATAGTTGAACTATCTTGTGCCTAGGGATAGGGCAAGGTTAAGTGGCTAAAGAAGAATTCATACACATCGGTGTTCATTCTTCGATTCACGCCGGGAGGTATCATCAAGACGTGATCATCGACAGACTTTGACCTAGGGATAGGCCAAGGCAGATCTGGGATTCTTGCCAAACTTGAAGTACGGAGTTGGTGTGTTTGCTGCCGCGACAGCCAACGGACAGCCGCCGCGACAGGTGCTGTCAGTGACGGGCGCGACGACAGAACTGGATTTCCTAAGCACTATAATACCTGCACTACTGAGCAATTCAATACCAGCCCATTCTCTCTATCTTGATTTCTCTACTTTTATTTTCCAGTATTCTTTATTATTTTCGTGACAATATCTTAATCTATTCTTTTCCCCTTGTGCAGATAGCGAAGGAAAGGGTTAGCCCAGTCCCTGTGGAGACGATATCCGATACTCTAGTATCACTTTATTACTTGCGACGTGTACACTTGCACTACCATTGCGATAGACTATTTTACATGCAACAAGTTTTTGGCGCCGTTGCCGGGGACTGGCAACACACTCTTACCCTAGCTTCTGCACTTTTCTTTTATCTTTATTTTTTTTACAAAAAAAAACTCAGGTGAAAATACAGGTTCAATGGCATCAACATGCCAGGAAAAACCATTCGAGAGTTGATGTGGGAAAGTTCTTGCAATTACCGTAAAGACATGCTGCCATGACAGCAACAGGGGCAGCAAATGCCGATGTCGCAGCAGCAAAATTTTTTATGGTACGATCAAAACCCCCCAAATTTTTTTATACCATAACAATTTTGCTACAGAACCCGACCTGCCCTGGCAATGTCATCATCCTCAAGAGCAGTCAAAATCCTTAGAAGACACACTGCAAGCCTTCATGGCACTCACTCAAGAAGTGTCGGTTTCTATGGACGCAAGTATCGCCAAGATGGATGAACTCTTGAGCAGACCAGTCCTCATTCATGCCACAGATGAACATGAAATCCCGAGGCAAGATGACGAGGACGCCCATGTGAAGGAATACCCAACATATGATGAGTCTGAGCAACAACTTGCCATGACAATGATCGAGGAGCCGGAATGGAGCAACACCGCGACAACGCTGAGTGAAATTCAAGAGAATGTCACGGCAGCAACCACTTTTGAGGCAGAAACTCCAGTCAAAGCAGAAACTGCCGCCTCGGCTGCAACTGCCGCCTCGACAGCAAATGCCGCCTCGACAGCAACTGCCGCCTCGACAGCAACTGCCGCCTCGGCAGCAACTGATGATGAAGCAGCAACCACATCAGAGGAAAATTCTAAACCCACCACCTTGATTATGCCTGAACAAGATTGCACACATCCATCCCTGTCATGGCACTCGCACGATCACCTAGAAGAGCTACCCAATGACAATGCCTTACCGATGGAATATGAGCAGGTAATAAACGAACCTTTTGAATTATATGAATACTCACCAATTCCATTGCAGGTATTTGAGGAACCAACGCCGGTGGACACAGAATCATCAAAGTCTCTACTGATGGAGATCTACAAGTGGTCAACAGAATTTGATATAGAGAGTGATGGCACTTACCAATGTCCCATTGACCTGCAAAGTAACCTGATAAAGAACTGTCAAAATAACTGTCTGCCGCAGCAGCAGACACGAAAGCAAGGGATACATTCAACCACAACAACATTCAACGAAAACAAGGTAAGTTTGTGGCCGAATGTCAATTTGATTATTTCTAATCATATATTCATGCCCTCAGAAACATTACCAAGAAGGGAGGAATTCATGGACTACAAAGGGAAGAGAAAGAAAGGAGCCCCCAACATGAGAATAATCACCAGATGGAGGGTACGAATGGACTTCAAGAAGTACCGGAAACGACGCCTCAAGCATTATCAGGGGACTGAAGCCCCATGAATGCAGGAAGTGGTTACCTTAGAAGATGCCCCACCTGGCATCCCTAATTTAACCTAAATTTTATTTTTATTTTTATCATTTATTATTTATTAGGAAATAAGGTTTAGTTTATTCGAATAATGCTTTTAGGAAATAAAGGAGCCAAGAAGAACAGGAGAAGTGAACTAAACCCAACACCCATCCATCAGCCCAACAAAGCCCAATATTGAAGCCTGTCGTTACGGCTGCCATGACAGACGCGGAAAAGACAGGCTGTCACCATGTTGTCACGACAGACGCAGAAACGTGTGACAGAAGCGTGACAGACGCGGAAACGTTTGTTAGACGCATCAGACACGATAAAGCTCGACAGTCGCCCAGTTATTCGCGCCTGTCGTTACAGCTTCAACGGGCAGCAATTCCTTTTCTATAAAACCCCGTTTCATTTTCATTTTCACTCACTTTTGCTTTTCTTACTTGCTCTCCATCTTTAGTTTTCATTTTCTTTCAATTACTTTTCACAACCCTTGCACTAACATGTCTTCCAGAAAAAACCCGCCGCAATGCTGCCTCTACTTCCTCACCGGCAGCAACTCCCCCAGAATCCTTTGCAACCAGAGATCTGTGGGAAGAACGAGGCCTCATTTATACTCCAAAGGCAAAGAATCTGGGCCTCAAGCCTTTCATCACCTGCCGCCTCCATACCATCACCGGCCCCGACGGCAGCCGGCAGCACCCATGTCAAAACATCTGCTCGAGGAACAAAGTGACCAGTGCCCTCGGATGACCTTGCTGCCTTTGTTGCTGGGTTCTTTTCCTCCTCCATCTGGGCAGACAAATGACATTGAACTCTCTATTCAGAGGAACCTGTCGAAGGAATTTAGACCTGTAAAGAGGCAGAAAAGAATGGCAGATAAGAAAACTCTGCCAAAGGCCAACAACAGCAGTGACAGCAGTGGTAACAGCTCTAATATTCAGGTTTTACAGCAACCACCCCAACCTGCCCTGCAAACCAGAACCCGCCGCCAGATCCGCCTCAGCAGCAGCAGTGAAGACAGTGATTAAAATTTAAGTTTCTTATATTCTTATTGTTGCCTGCCATATATATTTTGTGATGTACTGCCTTCATATGCTTTCATTTTTATTTTGTCATTTGCATTGAGGGCAATGCAACCCTCGAGTTTGGGGGTGGCAACCCTCCATATTCATGGAGTACATCTTAGTTAAATTGTGTCCTTTACTTAGTACTTTTCTAAAAAAACGAAAATTAAAAATTTTGGCTGAAAATTGTGAACTGAACTTACCTGTCATTACAGCTCTGTCGTGGCAGCATCTTTAGGACAGTTTAAGGAGAAGTTTAGAGCCTTTCTATAGTTCTGAAAACTTAAACACCATTGTGACTGTTATATTGCTTAGATTTCTTTTAGCCAAACTAGAATAGGATGCTTAGTACTTGAATAGCCCCTAGAGGTGCCCGAAACTGGCTCTAGGAAGCTAACTAGAGGTGCCCAAAACTGGCTCTAGTAAAAATTAGCTTGAAAATAGAAGAAAAAGAAGCATGAAAATGTGTCTTCAAAAATAAACTTTGGCATAAAAATTTGAGTCAAAAAAAAGTTGAATATTCTAGTGAAACTAAGAGAGTCTTGGCATATAACTGTTCACAAGCAAGCACACACTGCACGAGGACTATAGGGAGATTCCGGACAAATCCTAAATTATCCGACAGGTTGCTGCCGCCACAGAGAACGAATGACGGGTAAGGGAAAGTTCACTGTTTGAAAGCCAAAACAAAAATATTTAATTTTTTTTGGTCTTAGTTGCTTCAGGACAAGCAAAAACTTGAGTTTGGGGGTGTGTTGAGTGTGTAAAAGTTCTATTATTTACACCCTTTTTAACCCATATTTCTGCTCCATTCAAGCATCATTTCATTGCATTTAGGTTAGTTTTCAGCAAAACATCACAAATATATAAAAGGCACAGATTCTACTAAAAATGGTTGTTTTTGGCAGGTTGCCGCCGTCGTAGACGGTGAAGGCAGGCGCGGGGCAGAAAAGTAGAAGAGCTGAACTGGACAAGCAGACGAAGAGGACAATGCTGCCATGGAGCTGCCGTGACAACAGAGGACGATAGCAAGTTGCTGCCATTGTAGAGGGAGAAGGCAGGCACAGGGCAGAGAAGCAGAAGAGCTGAACTGGACAAGCAGATGATGAGGACGAAGTTGCCATGGACCTGTCGTGACAGCAAGGTGACAGCAACCTTATGAAGAGGAAAAGTAAAATGGACCTCGATAGATAGAGAAAAATCTGCTCGTCTGTCGTGTGAAAGCCAAATATTTTTCCAAGCCCCGGATCAAAGGATATGTCAAGCCAAAGCTCAAGGAGAGGAATTCCCATGAAACAAGGAGGCGGCTGAAAAGTAGGAATCCTTAGAGATTAAGCATTTATTAGAATCTTACTTTTCATTAAAGTTGTAATCCTTGTTAACTTAGAATACTTGAGCCCAAAGCTTATATAAGGGCATAGATTTAACCTAGGAGGCATCCAATATCCAATACCCCATAACCGATAACCTAAACCCCCCTGTCGTTTACCCGTCACCGACATGTTCTAAATTCCCCCTAGGGCCACGCGTTGATTTGTAAAGTAGTTGCAAGGGTTGTTTTGTTTTAGGAATTTTCAGTTCAATAAAATAAACTTCAAGTTCTCTTATTTTGGTTATTAATATCTTGCAAGAGCATCAGGAGAGCATTGTGAGGTTATCCATTTACTTAGCATCGGGAGAGTTAAGTATACGAAAGAAGTAAGAGCAAGTTCTCTAGTTTATAGTTGAACTATCTTGTGCCTAGGGATAGGGCAAGGTTAAGTGGCTAAAGAAGAATTCATACACATCGGTGTTCATCCTTCGATTCACGCCGGGAGGTATCATCAAGACGTGATCATCGACAGACTTGGACCTAGGGATAGGCTAAGGCAGATCTGAGATTCTTGCCAAACTTGAAGTACGGAGTTGGTGTGTTTGCTGCCGCGACAGCCAACGGACAGCCGCCGCGACAGGTGCTGTCGGTGACGGGCGCGACGACAGAACTGGATTTCCTAAGCACTATAATACCTGCACTACTGAGCAATTCAATACCAGCCCATTCTCTCTATCTTGATTTCTCTACTTTTATTTTCCAGTATTCTTTATTATTTTCGTGACAATATCTTAATCTATTCTTTTCCCCTTGTGCAGATAGCGAAGGAAAGGGTTAGCCCAGTCCCTGTGGAGACGATATCCGATACTCTAGTATCACTTTATTACTTGCGACGTGTACACTTGCACTACCATTGCGATAGACTATTTTACATGCAACAGCATGTTTTAAATTCTGTTTTGAAAGCATATTTTATCATGGTTTAATGCTGGTTTTGAAAGTCATGTGTGAAGGATGCTCAAGGTAAGAGATCCTTGGTTATGTACATTGGAATTGTGGAATTGATGCATAGTGTTTCATGTTGTTTAATGGCTTTGTGTAATGCTTCAAAAACAGTGGATTGATGATGGTAATTGGTGGTTTTGGCATTTTGGTTATGCTTGTAAAACAATGGATTAATGAGGTAAAATGGTTATATTGGCAAGTGATGTAAGTGGTTCTTGGTTACTTTAATCGGATATAGTTAGCCGGCTATAGGATTGGATGCACCGTGAATTGAGTCGCCTTGGATGTCCAGGGGGTTGTGATTGTACCGTAAACTCCATCCAAGATTCCTAGCGATTGAGGCAATTGGTGTCACCACGATGGAGGTTGGCTCTCGTGAGTGGGCTTGGTTTAGTGCCACTATGATGGAGGTTGGCTCTCGTGGGTGGGCTTGGTTTAGTGCCACCACGATGGAGGATGGCTCTCGTGGGTGAACCTTGTTAAAGTCACCATGATGGAGGTTGGCTCTCATGGGTGGACTTTGTTAAGCGTCACAACGGTGGAGGGTTGCTCCCGTGTGTGAGCTTGGTTAAGGTGATTACAATGGTTGTGGTAGCTTCCATGTGTAAGCCTTGTGATGTGTCCCGGCTCTCGCTAGTGTATTATACAACTTCCGATGAGTGATGTTGAGGGGTTGTGATTGTACCGTTAAACTCCATCACGGGTGTTGAGGGGTTGTGATTGTACCGGTAAACTCCACCTTGTGTTGTTCGGAAGTGTGTATGAAGCGTGTGGGACAACGCTTGTAATCCGCGTATCCGATTGTGTCTTGCGTTATGATGGTTTGTGAATTATCACTTGGAAGCCAATATAATGTTCTTGAATATGATGAAGCATGAGATGCTTGAAATGATGCATGGTTGCATGAGAAGTGTGTGTAATGTTCTATGAATGCATGTTTTACTTGTTAGCTTGAACAAGAGTTTATCTTCTATTGAGAATGTTGCATTGTGTGCATGGAATCACTTTGGTGCATTGAAGTCTTGTGAAGGCTTGTTTTAAAAAGGCATGTAATGCAAATGTTGATTTTGTGGTTCATGTATTGCATTTGTTTAATGCATGAGATAGAATTGAGGGTGTAAGTAGTTTTTAAAGGTTTCTTGCTTTGAAATGATTTTCAAGTATGATGTGAAGTGGAAGTGTTTTCCAAGGATCTTGTATTTAACTTTTCATATGATGTTCATGCATGGAATGGTTAAATTTATGATTTTGCAAGGTTGTGCTTTGAAGTGAATTACTTAGCTTTTCTAAGCTAAGGGTTGGTTTTCACGTTTGAGCAATGCATGATTTAAAGCATGTTGTTAAAAAAGGGTTTTCAAACATTGCTTTGGTTTATCGAATTGTGTTTACTTTTAAAAGAGGTTTTATGACTCGCTGCACTGATGGTGTTTTGGTTTTGAGCATTCCTCACTAAGCATTATGTGCTTACACTCCTTTTTGTCCATCAATGCAGATATTTGAAGTTGGAACAGCGAGAAGCAAGGGATTCAAGGAGAGCTCCACTTGAGATGTATGTCTCGGTTAATAGCTATAGATAATAAAGGCAATGGGGGGAGAATCTCTTATGTTGATGTTTAATGAGATTGTGTATGTTGGACAAGTTTGGTTTTATGATTTTGAACTATGTGGTTTTACGCTTGCAACGTTTGAATCTTCTTATTCTTAAGTCGTTATGCTATGTTTCTTGTTTTAAAAGCGTGATTGAGAGTTGGTTGTGTTGAATGACTTGGTGCACCTAGGGGTGGTTTTGTATCTAGATTTTGATGCAAATTGGTAGGTATGATGCTTGGCATGTTGTTGATTTATTGTGGAATGGTTTGGAGCATGTTTGATGGGGTTTAAAGGTGTTTAAACAGGCCTATCTGCTGTTTCTGGGCAGGGTGTTTCGAAACACCCTTGCCTGTTTCGAAACAGGCCCTTGTTTTGGCTTGGGTGTTCCTGAACGGCCTAGACCGTTTCTGAACACTTTGGCTACTGCCAAGGGGTGTTCCTGAATGGCCTAGACCCGTTTCGGAACACTTGACCGTTGGGCATAAAATTTGAATGGTTTTGAGGTTTGCAAGCTTTACGTTTTAGTCCTGATTCTTGTATGTGCAATTGCTTGAGTTTGAGATGTCCGTTTGAGATGAAATTTGGCAGAGAGGCATGAAACATGACTAATTTCATGATGGTAACTTAAAATTGGTAAAGTCCTCATAATTTTCAGAATTTACAAATTGGTCCCTAAATTCGTATTTTGTGCAATTGGATCCCTTATTGTTTTCCGATTGCTGTGATTTTTGAGTATGCTTATCTCAAGAGTATGCCTAGGTTTAGTGTGCATCTAGACAAGTTTAAAAAGAAAAAAAAGGTCGTTAATCAAGGTTGACTTTCGGGTTGACTTTGGTTTTCCCCGTGTAATCTTTGTAGTTCGGGTCAACCGTCTAGGCCAGGCTACGGGGGTTACAATCCAAGTTATCATGAAATCAACAAGAAATGCACTAAGCATTTAGGTGCCAAATACCATTTCAGAGAGTACACTAGGTACTAAACAAAGAAGATCAGACTCTAGGCATGCCCTTATACCTAAGACCTCTAATCAACCAAGGGCTTTATAAGTCTTTCAATTTATCAAACACTTCATTTATATCATTTATCATTTGTTTTTACCAAAATCATATTGCATACACCAAGATACAAGCTTATCATGTCATATAATTGCACAACTTCATGCAAGAAATACAAATTAATCTCATATCACATTCAAGCATCATCAATACATTAGAAAAACAGTAGCATCTCAATCAATTTCAAGCTCATATCAAACATTGCAAGTAGTCTTCACAAGGACAGTCCACAAATACACAACAACAATGTATTAACAATGATTCATTTCATGCTTCGTTTTCTATTTTAGCCTCCTTTCCCTTACTAAACAAATTACCATCTTTGAATTGAGTCCAATTCATGCATAACATATAAATTAAATCACATAAAAGAAATAGGTTGGTTAGGACACTAGTCCTAACCCTAAAGCAATTACACTCACAATACTCCATTAAGCTTGTTCCTTGATTACAATGCCCTTATTCCTTCCACTTGGTTGTCCAACCCTTGCTTCCTCCAAGATCTCTTCACACACTTGATATTAACACTCAAACACAATCATATAAAAATTATATTAGAGATCAATTCGATCATATTAAATCTTTGACACAAGCACAACATTAACATTCAAAAATGTTTTTCATTTAAATAGTTTGAGGACCAGTTACCAATTTGACCATAACTTTTTACTCACTAATTCAAATTTCAATTATCATACACCCTTAGAAATTTAATTCACTCAGTTTTCTAACCATATAAACCCCATATTTTTATCTCTTCTGAGTTAATACAGTTTAATACTTAAACACAAGTCATTTTAACGGTCCTGGACAGTTTCCACTATTTAACTACTTTAATTTATAACTCCTAACTCACATACTGAAATTCAATTCCGTTTTGTCTCAATAATAATAGACATTCCAAGGTTCATACCATAAGAATTTCAGCTCAAAATACATTATACTCTATTTTTGGTGAATTTTCAAAGTGACTGTTCAAGACTTTGATTTTCTGGACAGCTTACTAAGGTTTCACTTCAAGCTTTTGAATTCTTCATCTAAATTTTCAATAAATATCTTAAACAAGATTTCCACTGATCCTTAATGTTTATAAATCTCAACTAATCATTAATTAAGCAATTTAATCCTTTTAACATAACCATTTACTCCCCTAAAGTTTACGATTTCACCGTTTAGTCCAATTGTCCTATTTCACTATGTGCTTCACTTAACAACTAAATTCAGCCTTATATGGTCAATTCGAGTTAAGAAACAATATTATTTCATTTTTCCCTGATTGTAACTTATCTCTTAAATCTAAATTCAATATGTTTAAAGCCCTTAAACTTTTCAAATTCTATCAAAACAGTCCCTATTTCTCATTTTGCTCCATTACATGACCAGCTTGTTCTAAAGTGAAATTATCCTATTCAAAATCATTTTTCATGCAACTCAACACTTCTACCATGTATTTACTTTGATTATCTATAATTTCCACCTACAGAACATTTTCCAATTCAAACCAAAACACATTCAAATTTCCAGATTTCGGCAGCATACTAATCAAGTTGTGTTTAAGCATAAAATTGTCTATGTAAACCAATTCCTTTCATACTTTTAATTACAACTTGGTTCTAACTTAAATCTAACAAGTTATTTAATCCAACATGCAAGCATTATCAAATTTTCCAGAACTGAAATCTATAATTGACACTTGAAATAACAATGATTTCATGAAGGGAAATAGGAAGTACTTCTATTACTTACTTGAATTTACTCATGCATGTAATCTATCATCCCCTTTAAATCCTCTTCTTCAAAACTCCATTTTTCCTCTTGATTTATGCATAATTTTCCAATTTTCTCTCAAGCTTTCCTCTCTCCTTTTCTCTCCAAATACACGGCACACACAAGGAAATGGGAGAAGGTAGACATAACCCCTAAATTTGGGACTATGGTGGAATTAGCTTTTACCCAATTGCCCTCCCATATCCTTTTAGTTTTATTTTTTTACTAAGGGCAGCCCAAAGAAATACAAATTTTAGCATGAAACATTTTTATTTTGCTTTAACTTTAATTTATTCATTATGCATGGATATAACTAATTTTAATCTTTCATAATTTGGCCCGATTTCTCAAATTGTGCATATTTGTTCTAATTATTTTAACTTATTAAATCACTTACTTTGACCATGTTATAATTAAATTAGGGCTCAACTAATTTATCTTCTTGAATCATTATGTTCAACCCTTTAATTTTTTAACACCCAATTTCTTTTTAAATTCGATTTTAATTCATAAAGTGCTAATTGAAGGAATTCAGGGGCCAAATTGAATAAATCGATTAATTGTGAACTTATTTGCTTTTAAAGAAATAATAAATACTCTAATCTAGTAAGTTAAATTCTAGGACAAAAAGGAGGATGTTACACAAATTCTGCCCCACAAAGAAGAGTTAGAGGCTTTGAATCTTTGAACCAAAGAAGAGAAGCGTGAAGTAAAGATTGGTACCACCATCTCAGTTAAGACACGACAATGTTTGATTGAGCTTCTGCAAGAATATAAAGACATCTTTGCTTGGTCATATCAGGATATGCCTGGTCTCGATACAGATATTGCTATGCATAGGCTTCCTATAAGAGAGGGATGGGAGCCAGTAAAGCAAAAGCTCAGAAGAATGAAGGCTGATACACTTTTGAAAATCAAAGACGAGGTCAAGAAGTAGTACAATGCAAGATTCCTCGAGGCAGCTAAATATCCAGAATGGGTGGCAAACATCATCCCAATTCCTAAGAAGGATGGAAAAGTAAGAATGTGCGTCGACTACAGGGATCTTAATAGAGCATTATAGTGTTCTCTAAATATGAGCGCAGGTGCACACTCCTGTCAAGTTATAGTATAAAAGATATCGTCTCCCACAGGGATAGGACATCTTGATTCGAATCTTAGTTCTTGCACAAAGAAAATTAAATGCACAAATAAGTTGATTTGTTTGAATAGGAAAGTAAATAAAAACACAAATAAATAAAAGGGAAGAATTAAGATTGATAGAATGGATAGGGTTATGCTGTTGCTTAGTGTGAAATTGCGTTGAATAGGACAAGTTGTTTTGCGCTGCCAGACTCTGCTGCCTCGACGAGGGATGAAAGATAAGATGTAAAGATGCTCTCACTGCCTCGGCAAGGGAACGAACTTGTGTCTCGACGGAAAACTCGGCAGAATGCTTTGAAAGTGATCCCGCTTATGTCTAAGTCAGAATGTTGTTGATGCCTACTGCAGATAATACAAGTCATGGCGTGAATCGTGCAGAGACAACAATGTTAAATCGTTCTCTTTTAGTTGCCTTAAACCCTAACCTATTTCTAGGCCGGATTAATCACTCCGTCTATAGATGAAATCATACTTTCTCCTTTCGTGAGTTCGACTCTCTCGATACCGAACAAAAGGATAGTAATCAACTAATCTTTCGCCTTAATTGAAAACTATGAAGAACATGGAATAAGAAAACCTTGAAGCTTTATTGCAAAAACAAACTTAAAATCCTAAGCAACCGTTCTCACACTAATTACAACATAACCCAAACCCAAAGAGAGTTTTAGAACATAATGTCGGCAAGAAAACCTAAACTATGCCTAAGGGAAAACCTAAGTTGTCTTAAAGTAATATTACAATGGGTATATATAGGCATTAGCTAGGTCTAGTCCTTCTTGGAGTAGAAGTCTTCAAAGTAACTTTTGCATTAAATGCAACTTTAAACTCTGACTTCTTTGAGTTGAATGTGGACTTTATCACGTTGCCTTGCTCCGCAAGTAAGCTCGAGTTCCTTCTTCGGCGGCTCTGCCTGCTGCTACAGTCATCGAAAAATTGAGTGGACAGCATCGATAGAATCATGATTTTCTGCTCTTCAGATCGTACTCCAGTTCTCCAATTCCACAGCTTGTTGTCTTGGGCAGCAGGTAGGGCGGAGGTAGCTACTCGACAGCTGTTGTCCCTATCTGGAACTGCATCAGTACAACTCCTTAGTCTGCTACCTCAGCATCATGTCCTTAGTTTCTCTGTCCTTCTGTCAGCCTCTAGTACCTAAAACTAAAACTAAACTAAAACAATACATTTTTCTTACCAAATGACAGAAAATTAATACAAAGCATGACAGAGTAAAGAATACTGTAAAATGCAATGCATGAACCTAATTATGCCTAAAATGTACTCAAAAACAAAAATAATATGAGATGAAATGTGCATGAAATATAGAACTTATGGACACTTTACACACCCCTAAACTCAAACTATTGCTTGTCCTCAAGCAATGCAACCTAAACATTCTTTCCCTTTAAACTAATCAAAAAGAAAAAAATTTGTTTTAAACTTGATTTAACACCTCAAGGCCGTGGCACCTGTCATTAATTTAGTGAGAGGGGAATAACACGAATTACCTCAGAATTAAACTATAATATGCCGGTGAAGTGTGTGCAGAAACTGTGAACAAGTTGAATATAAATAACATTCTAAGTAAATAGAGATTCTGTCATGATATACAAGGTTGTTGTCGAGACAGCATATTCAAGGACAATTTAAATAATCAGGGCAGTGAGGGCGTTAGCTAATCACAACTACTCCTCTAGGTCTGAAATTAAGATATGAGCAAACTACAAAACCTCGAACCCATGGAGTAGAGTCATCCCTTGAAGACTTTCATTCACTTATGCTAATTTGTTCGTCACTTCAAAATTTTCACTTATGCTAATTTGTTCGTCACACGATTCTTCCTAGAGCCAGTTTCGGGCACCTCTAGGGGTAGGCATCATAAAACTTTCTTTTGTATGTCTTGGTAGTGCTTTTTTCTGTTTGTTGTCTGCCGCGGCAGCTTTCTGTAACCATTGTTAGAATTTTACAAATAATTCAAGCAGGCAATGTTCACCAGAAATTCTAACAAATTCAGAAAGTAACGGTAATGTTTTTAAATTGTTGGTAACTATAGAAAAATCCTAAGTTTACTTCATGCTTTTCCACCAAAATTAAGTTCTTTTTAACTTGGTGCAAAAATTTAAAGTCGGCTACCCTATCATAGGCATAAGTTCTAACAAAAAAAATATTTTCAATTAATTTTTCTAAGGCAAGTACGTTATGCGATCTAATATGCACTAAAGTATGCCTAAACATGATGAGTGCTAACCCCGCCAAACTCGAGTTGGGCATTGCCCTCAATGCACAAAATAAAAACAAAAAACAAAAACAGAAAATAAAACAAATAAAAAAATAAAATTAAAAGAAAAGAAAAGAAAAACAGAAAAATAAAATAAAGAGAAGAAAACAAAAAAAAAACCTAGAAGTTGGAAGATGGTTGAGAGGAGGCTTGTGTCTTTGCTGCTGGGAGGAGAAGGAGGATTGAATGATAAGGCGGCAGTCGGCAGATGCCTGGGCGGCAGAATTAGCTGGTGAGGTCTTTGCTATCCGCGACGGCTGGACTCTCTTGGGGGTAAGACGAGGCTCTTCATGTTGTTCTATAGGAGGAGCGACAGGAGAGGCTTTGCTTTCTTTTGATTCTGTCTCCTCATCCTCTGGCTTGCCGGATATGATGTGTCGCTCCCTTTTCTATGTTCCTTCCTCCATTGGTGCTCCCAAAGGGTCAATCGCCATTGGGCTGCTACTTCTGCTGTTGTTGCTTCTGTTGTTGGTGGCTGCTGCTCAACCTCGTCTGATGAGAAGGTGTTGGCCACCGTTGCCGCTGTGCAGATGGGGAATGATGTTGCTGATGCCGTTCTGGGGAGTCTGCCACCGTGTTGGATGCGGAGGTGGCGGAGTACGATGGGTAGTGTGTCAGGGACAGCATCTATCTACGAAAGGCGACGTGGTAGGCAGCTGCGGTTGAGGGTGTTCCTTGTGCGGAGGCTACTGCGGCGGCGAGATCAGCGGGGTAAGGTGGAAGAGTGGGGCCGTCATCTGGGTACTTCTTCTAGAGATAAGCCACAAAGGCTTCTTAGACCTCCCCTACATACTTCATGAAGGTCAGTTGCTGATGTTCGATCCGTTTGTTGTTGTCAATGAGGGTGTGCAGCAAAGTGAGGACTTCACTTGTTAGGGCAGCTTCAGTACTGCCAGAGGCAACTAGAGTGGTTGGTTTGGCGGCAGAGGGCTGACTGAGGGTGTTGGGCTCTGTCTCCGGAGCCTGCATCATCTATAGGCAGACTTTTTTTGGTCCACCTCTTCTTGGCAGTTATCATCTCATCCTCGGGGTCGGTTGGGATGGTGAAATTGGCACAAAGGCCGATGATGAGTGGCAGGAAGTATAGCCTACCCTTTGTCTTGCGGAAGCAGTTGTGATCTTCTTGCATATAATCTCCCCAACGTTGATGGGCTGGTTCATCATAATGTTGTGAATTAGTGCAAGGCGCGACCGATTAACATTGGAGTTGTGGGGGGTGGGCAGCAGACACATTTTGATGAAGGTAATCCATAGCATTTCCTCGAGCAGCTGGTGGCGGCGTTGGACAGAGCCGACATGCTTTCCTTCCAACCACGACGTGTTGAGCTTGTACAACTTGGTTTTGAGTCTATCATAGTCAACAGCCGTCAGTGACTTCCTCCATTCCTCGTGAGGGTTGTCGTCCATTTCTAGGCCGTAGAAGTTGTTGATGACGATAACGTTTAGCTTGACAGGCTCCCCTCGAACGTAGACGAATGACAACTCTGAACATGGGTTATGGACATAGAACTCTCTGACCATAGTGATGTTGGCCATCTCTGACTGTTGTGTAAATATTTCCCATCCCTTGTTGTGGATGGTCTCGAACAAGGCGGGCTCTAAGCCAAGGTCCCCTATTTGCTACATGTAGTGGAAACCTTGCTCCGCCCAAATTGCTTGCTTGGCAAACTAATCTTTGTATCTCTTTTCATCTGCCCTAGAGCAGAAGCGTTTGGTGGTGGGTTTGGGTTCTGTAGAGTGTCCAAAAGTTATATATTTTGTACACAGTCATGCCCTTATTATTGTTGTTTTTAAGCTCATTTAGAAATATTTAGGTGTATTGCATGCATTATAACAATATCTTCTCTTTTTCCATGCTTTTATTGAATATTTTATGTTTGATTGAGAAAAGTTACTATTTTAGTTTAGTTTATATTTTCAGGTGTTGTAGCAAGGTGAGGACAGGACAAGACAGGAAAGCTGGAACAAAATGAGATGTACTGAAGCAAGCAGTTCCAGATGCCGGCAAGGACGCTGCCAAAGCAACATTGCCGCAAAGTATCGCCCAGGCAAGAGTTACACCAACTTAGCCAAGATGGGTCGCGATTTAAAGAGGGCAATTTCCTAAGCCCAATGAGCCTAGTCTTGCGATTTTCTGAAGCCTGAAGCGGCTGGTAGAGCTGATCCAAGATTGATAAGTAGAAGCACTTATCCTTACTTGCAAAAGAAGGCAACGTCCAAAGAGTCATTTCCATCCATCTCTACTAAAATCAACGCTCCACTAGAAAGATCCTTTGTCACAATGTACGGTCCTTCCCAATTAGGCGCCCATTTTCCTTGGGGATCACTTTGAATTGGCAGCTTCTTCTTTAATACCATATCACCTTCTTAGATTTCTCAAGGACGAACCTTCTTTTCATAAGCCCTAATCATTCTCCTTTGGTAGATTTGACCATGACATACGGCTTTCAGTCTCTTTTCCTCAATTAAGTTCAGTTGGCCATATCTTGCTTGAACCCATTCTGCTTCATCTAACTTGGCCTCCATCAAAACACGCAACGATGGTATCTCAACCTCGATTGGTAGCACGACTTCTACTCCATATACTAATGAGAACGAAGTTGCCCCATTTGATGTTCGTATTGTTGTACGATATGCTTACAGAGCAAATGGTAACTTTTCATGCCAATATTTATAAGTATCAGTCAACTATCTTCTTAATATTCTTATTAGCTGCTTCTACTGCTCCGTTCATCTTCGGGCAGTATACTACTGAGTTGCGATGCTTAATGTTAAACTACTCACAGACCCCAACGATCATTCGGTTGTTAAAGTTAGAGGCATTATCGGTGATTATGCTTTCTGGTAGACCATATCGACAAATGATCTCATTCTTTAAGAAATTGCAAATAGTGGACCTAATTACATTTGCCATGAGGCCACTTCCACCCACTTTGTGAAGTAATCAATAGCTACCAGAATAAAGCGATGACCATTTGACGCCTTCGGATGAATCTTCCCAATGACGTCTATGCCTCACATAAAGAATGGTCATGTAGATGACATGACATGAAGAGACTAAGGAGGCGCATGAACCTTGTCAGCGTAAACCTGGAACTTGTAACATTTGCGGGAATAGTTTATGCAATCCCCTTCCATCGTTGACCAGTAATATCCAAAACGCGTAAACCTCTTCCAAAATCAATTGTGCTTCTTTTTCATCCACACATCTTAATAGCACCATGTCTCGAATTCGTTTGTAAAGGATTTCTCCATCAAGAATGTATCCTGATGCCATTTTCCTGATCATTTTCTTTTCATTTTCTGAAGCATGTGATGGGTATTGCTGAAGCTTTATGTACTAAAAGATATCATGGTAACACAACAAACCATCTGCTTCTTCTTCTACATTGTAACAATGAGCTGGTGAATACCCAACACAGGCTTCAGAACCCTCACTTGCTTTTAACATGGCGGCCAAAGTAGCTAGTGCATCAGCCATCTGATTATCTTCTTTTGGGAGATGCTTAAAAGTGATCACATCAAATTCTTTAGTTAACTCAAGGACCAACTTGTGATACTCTGTCAATTTTGCATCTTTTGTTTCCCATTCGCCACGTACTTGGTAGATGATCAACGCTGAATCCCCATAGACTTTCAAATTTTGAATTTTTCTATCGATGGCTTCCCTTAGGCCCAATATGCATGCCTCGTATTCTACCATATTATTGGTGCAGAAGAACTTCAAACGGCAAGTGAAAGGATAATGATCTCCCTCTGGTGAAGCCAAAACTGCTCTGATACCTCGTCCTAGAGCATTTACAGCACCATCAAAATGCATGACCCAAGATTCTGTTGGTGACTCTTCATCTTCCATAATACATATTAAATCCTCATCGGGGAAACTGAAATCTAATGCCTCATAATCGCCTTGTGCACGACTTGCAAGAAAATTCGCTATGACGCTTCCTTTCACTATTTTTTGATTCACATACTAATGTCATATTCTAAGAGCAATATCTGCCATCGCACTATTCTTCCTGATAGGGCTGGAGCTTCCATCATAAACTTTAACGGATCTAAACATGAGATCAACCATGTAGTATGATACAACATATACTGCCTAAGCCTTTTAGTGGCACATACCAAAGCACAACATACCTTCTCAATCGAATTATATCTTGCTTCATAGTCAGTAAACTTCTTGATTACATAATATATCACCCTTTCCTTCCTTCCAGTTTCATTATGTTGTCGTAATACGCAGCCGCAATTGAATTTTCAAACACCGTTAGATAGAGTATTAACGATTTCCTTGAAACAAGTGGCATTAACACTGGAGGATTAATTAGCTGCTCCTTGATCTTTTCTAAAGCTGCTTGGCTTCTTCATGACATGTCCCCAGGTTGTTCTTTCTAAGCAACCTAAATATTAGATCACATTTATTCGTAAGCTGGGAGATGAAACGGGCTATGTAATTCAACCTTCCCAAGAAACCCCGAACTTACTTATGTGTTTGAGGTGGTGTAAACTCGGATACTGTTAAGAAGTATTATGCTTGAAAAAAAAGAAAAAAAAAGAAAAAGAAAAAAAGAAAAAAAAAGAAAAGAAAAGAAAAGAAAAGAAAAAAAGAAAAAGAAAATGAGGGTTCAAAATGAAAACCTGCAAAGGGCGTTTCGAAACCAAATGAGGGTCTGAGTTGAAAACCCGTAAAGAGCGGCTCAGATAATTCGTAAGGCAGTTTTTGGGGCTCCACAGATTATGCATTGTACTCAAGGCTTCCTCAACAATGGTAGCATTCAAGATTACTCCTGGCGTTTGATAGGAGGAGTTTGGACTTTTTGATATTGGAATACTTGTTTCCCTTTCTTTTTATAAACCTTTTTTGTGTTTGCCACAACATTAATATATGCAAAAGATTAATGGTTTGACAATCATTTATATATGCAAAAGATTTTTTAGCATTACTTTGAGAATGTTTTGGAAAGTATAGGGACTACAAAGTGTTCCATAATTATTGTTTGGGGCATATGACATTAAAATGCTTGATGTAGAAGTAAAGCCTTGTTTCAAATTTCTTTGAAAGGAAGAGAAGTCATATAAATGTCCGGGCACTTAAATAGTGTTTCTTAAACCACCAGCCTTCCTTACATGATAATGAAAGCAGTCTTACAATATTAGAACTCGATCTAGGAAGTTCATCCTTGAATGTTGACTAAGAAGACAAACGAGGATTAAGTGTCTCCAATGAAGTGAGAGTAAGATGTAAAGATAAAGTCAGTAAGCAAAGGATAAAAAATGAAGCAAAAGTCAGAGTTGTTCATAACTCATGAGCGAATTCCAAGGCAAGGGAGAGGGCCTTATCCCAAGGAATGGTGAATTTGAAGTTGGAAAGCTAGGAAGAGTTGAAAGAAAAGTGAAGCTAACTTTCTTATTTATGCAAGTTTAGGAGAGAGTTCATGTTAATCAGGTTGGTCTCGATAGCCATAATTTCATCAAAATTAAGAAAACGGTCTAAGAAAAAGAAGTTTTAAAAGGAAAAACTCGTCATGCATTCATGTTTTAGACATCCCTAGGAACATGCATATCATAATTATATTGCATGTTGCATTTTGTTTTTTACAGGTACATGGAAGACCTGTTCAAATGAGGGTTTGCTTATTCATCCAAGCATAAGGAGGATGAAATTTTTAGAAGATCCGCCTATCTGTTCAGGCAAAATGAGAATGGAGTTTGCTTATTCATTCAAGCATAAGGATGATGAATTTTTTTCAGAAGATTCGCTTATCTGTTCAGGCAAAAGGAAAATGGAGTTTGCTTATTCATCCAAGGATAAGAAGGATGGAAATTTTCAGAAGATTCGCCTATTCGTTCAGGCAAAAGGAGAATGAAGTTTGCTTATTCATCCAAGCATAAGGAGGATGAAATTTTTCAGAAGATTCGCCTATATGTTCAGAAAAGAGGAGAATGGAGTTTGATAATTCATCCAAGCATAAGGAGGATGAAAGTTTTTAGAAGAATTTGCCTATTTGAGCATTTGGGAGAGCAGAGCCCAGCTCGGTTATTTAGGCATTTAGGAGAATTGAACACAGCTCAGCTATTCGAGCATAAGGAGAATAGAAGCAGCCTGTCCCTTCGGGCATTTGGAGAATGGAACCCAGCTTAGCTTTTCGAGCATCAAGAGAATAGAGCACGCTTATCCGTTTGAGCATTTGGAGAATGGAGCCAACCAAAAAATCGGTGAAAATCAGTGCCTTTTGGTCTTTGCTTTATTTATGTTGCACGAAGATAAGCAAAGAGGGACAGTTGTTGTCACTAGATTTTGACCCCAATTTTAAATAATCCAAAAAAATAAATAAGAATCCTTTTTTCCCCTTAAAATAAAAAATAATAAAAGGCCCACCCTTTTCTAGATTAAATAAAAAATACAACACATACCCATCTTTAAAAACCCATTTTTGAAGCTCATTTCAAAAGAAAAAAAAACAAAGCCCATTTAGAAATACTAGCCCATCTTTTAAAAAATGAAAAAAAGAGAGAAAATAATTTTGATAATAAAGGTGGAAATAAACGTTGAAGAAAAAAGGAAATAAAATGAAGACCAAAAAATAAAATAAATATAATAAAAAACAACAAAGAAAACAACCAAAAAAGGGGGTTCCCCAACAAACCATCTCGTCGAACGTCGAGGAGTGTCGTCCGGCGTCTACCGCCCACGGCTACCGTCGTCGTTGGTGTCGGTCGACGCGTCTCGCTGCCGCCGATCCAACGGCACCAATACCGCTCGTCACCGGCACTTGTGCTCGCCGGAATTTGCAAAAAACCGAGACCAATAGTCAAACCCTAGGCTCGAATCAAGGGGAAAATTCAGCTCCAAATCTGAACCAAATTGGATAGGGTTTGAGGGGTTTTCCGAGAATCAAGTATCTTGTCAGATGTTCGCTTCAATTCGGGGATTGAAATCTGAATTTGGCTTGAATTTAAAGTTGAAATTCAAGTATAAATACCCCTTTTTCACTTGTTCAACACACACCAATTTCAAGAAAATACACTTGAATAAAAAGCAAATAGGCTTAGAAAAATTTCGGAAAAATTCTCAAAAAAATTCTCAGTAGTTGCTAGAAATTTGGAGTTGAAGTTCGAGTTTGGAGGCAATTTTCCGGAGGCAATTAGGAACATTTTGAGAAGTCCATATTCGAGTTCTTCGTTCGTCGTTTTGGTGAAATTTATATCTTTCCTTTTAATTTTTTATTTAGAATTTTCATGCTTGTTCTTTGTTGATTTTTTGTGTTTGTGTTTGTTTTTTGTGGATTTTAGGTTGTGTTCTTGAAGTCAGAAAACCATTTCTCGATTCCGGTAATGTTTTCGTTTTATATTTCCGTTTAATTTTGGTTTGATCTTTAAAAAATTGCATGCTTTAAAAATGTTGTTAGGAGTGTTTTGATATTTAGAAATGAAAAAATGTTTTTTTTAAGTGTTTATATTAAAATGAAAGAATAAAATAAATTAATGTGGTTTAATTGAAAAAAAACTTAAAGTTAGGGATTTAATTAGGACAAATAATAATATTGGGTGGAAAAAATAAAGGGGCTTGATTTCTAAAAATTATAAAAATAAAATAGTTTCTTTCTTGAATTTTAGTTTTAATAATAAATGGGTTAAGGGATTTTAAAGGAGAGAAATAATAAAGATGTTTTTTTCGAAAAAAATAAATAACAAAGTTTTTTAAGAAGAGAAAAATTAAAAAGTTTTAAAATAATAGTTTAGTGTTTTAGGAAGAAATATTTTTTTTTTTGAAAAAAAAAAGCTTAAAAGGAAATCTTTCAAAAAAATTAAGGTTTATTTTAAAAAGAGGTCATTTAAAAAAGAAAAACTTACAAAAATGAAAAAATAAGTTTTAAATGAAAAAATATTTTTTGAAATAAAAAATAAAAAGGGGCTAAACAATGTAGAAGGGTCCTTGACTTTTAAAAAAATATATAAAAAATAAAAAAGAAGAAATAAAGGTTTTTCAAAAGAATTAATAAAAGAAAAAAATACAAAAGAAAATTTGAGTTGCTTGCTTGTTTTTTAGAAATAAGTTAAAACTGAGGATTAGGTTCTAAAGCTTAGATAGAGACGTGTTTTTTGAAAAATTTACTTCACAAAAATAATAAGACACACTTAAGCATACTTAAACCCTTCTTTATGAATAAAAGACGTAGACATTTTTAGGATTTTTAAATGATCGAACTTAGAATTAATATAAAATGCTCAACGCACTAAATTTCTTTGCTGCTTGAAAAGTGAAAATAATTCAATTTGGTTTCTTATCAAACAGAAATGACGGGTTAGCGCCAGAAATGTTGGCGGTGATTAAAGTTCATCTCCCAGGCGATAAGGCCGTTAAAATAGACTAATATTCATTAAACGAACAAATAAAATTGAACCTTTGTGAACTTGTAAATTCCTGTTTTGAAAATGATTTTAAAACCAATTAGGTACCAATTTTGGGCGTCGTGGGGGTGCTAACCCTTCCCCACACGTAACCGACCCCCGAACCTATTTTTTCTAATTTCCGCAGACCAAAACCGTTGTTTTATTAAAACAAAACGTTTTATTAAAATAACCCCTATTTAAAGTGATCCAATCACACTTTTCAAAAAAGGTTGGTCGCACCGCTGTGTTTTTTTAAGTTTTTCCAAAAAGTAGAAGCCTCCCTAAAAAGTGGTTGCAACATTACCAGAGCATATTTTGTTGTTCCTCTTCGGGAATTCATCGTCTTATTACCTGATCTGCATATTGTTTAAAAAAAGAGGCTCGTCTCAATACTAATGCTTAGCATCATGTCGAAATCGCTTCTTTCCTTGATTAGTAAGATCATAAGGCATAATACCGCTAACTAAGAAATTAACTAGATCGACATACCATGGTGTTGACGAGTCAAATAAAACTACTCATCCGAGAATGCATTGTGGATCTTCCAAGTGTCATCATCTTGATTGCCACCTTCCAGCCTTGACAAGTGATCAGCAACTTGATTCTTCGTTCCTTTCTTATCCTTAATTTCAATGTCAAACTCTTGTAAAAGTAAAATCCAACGAATTAAATGAGGTTTGGCATCTTTTTTAGCAATCAAATACTTAATTGCCGAGTGATCAGTATGGACAATTACCTTAGTACCAATCAAATAGGAACGAAACTTGTCAAATGCAAAAACTACTACTAGTACTTCCTTTTTCGTTGTGGTGTAATTCAATTGAGCACCGTTAAGGGTTTTCTTAGCATAGTATAATGCATGGAAGATGTTACCTTTTTGCTGTCCTAAAACAACACCTACCACAAAATCACTTGTGTCACACATGAGTTCAAAAGGTAGGGACCAGTTAGGTGGAATGACAATGGGTGCCGAGGCAAGTTGTTCCTTCAGGTTTTTAAATGTTGTGGCGCATGATTCATCAAAATTAAAAGCTTTATCCTGTTCAAGAAAGTTACACAAAGGTTTAGAAATTTTAGGAAAATTATAAATAAACCTTCTATAAAAACCTGCATGACCGAGAAAGCTTCGGATTCCTTTGACCGAATTTGGTGGTAGAAGTTTTTCGATCACGTCCACCTTGGCCCTATCAACTTAAATTCCTTTGGAGGAGATCTTGTGGCAGAGCATTATACCTTCATCTACGATAAAGTGACATTTTTCCCAATTTAGAACTAGATCGGGCTCTTCACATCGTGTTAGCACTTTCTTCAAATTGCTGAGGCAATTTTCGAAACTATCCCCAAACACCGAAAAATTTTCCATGAAGTTTTCGAGGAAATCTTCCACTATGTCAGAGAAAATTGCCATCATGCATCTTTGGAAGGTTTATGTAACATTGCATAATCCGAACGACATCCTTCAAAACACATATGTACCATACGGTAATGTGAAGGTGGTCTTTGCCTGATCATCTGGAGCTATAGCTATTCGATTATAATCTGAGTAACCATCAAGAAAACAATAAAAAGATTTACCTGCAAGTCGGTCAAGCATTTGATCAATAAATGGAAAAAGAAAGTGATCTTTCCTAGTAGCTTTATTTAACTCACGGTAATCCATACAAACCTTCCAACCGGTCACAGTCCTAGTTGGGATTAGTTCATTGTTTTCGTTACTTACCACGGTTATACCTCCCCTTTTCGGTACACATTGTACCGGACTTACCCATGTACTGTCGGAGATAGGATAAATGATACAGTCATCTAACAACTTGATTATTTCTTTCCTCATGACTTCCTTCATAACAGGGTTAAGTCTTCTTTGTGCCTCAATTGTTTGTTTATGATTATCCGCCAAAAGGATTTTGTGCATACATACTGTCGAGCTAATTCCATTCAAGTTGGCAATTGTCCACCATATTGCCTTTCTATGCAGCGTTAGCATATCAATAAACCTCTTTTCATGTTCAGACTGCAACTTAGAAGAAATAATTACAGATAATGTGTAACACCCGAGTTTAGGGGTCGGGTGAAAATAATATTTAAATAATATTTTGAGTCTCGGTTTTCTAATTAAATAAATAAAATAATGGCTCAGTTTTGTTTTGCAAAATTTAATTGAAGAGTTGGACCAAATTTTGATGACAAAGCCCAATAGCCATTTTAATGGCATTTTTGTAAATAGTTGGATTTCAAATTTAAAAAGTCCTTTTCAATTAAAACAACATTTTTGTCATCTCCTTCACTATTCCTCCTCTCCATTTCCACGACAAAGGGAGCTCTCATCCTCCTTCCACTATTCCATTTCCTTGCTTCTCCATTTTAGCTTGGTTTTGAAAGGTAACTACATTTCCGACTTACCCTCATCTTCCTCTACTTGAAAGTACAAATAGTTTTCATTTTCATCCATGTTTTGGAATTTGAGTTTTTGGAGGATTTAAATAAAAATGGTAACTTTATTGTTTTTAACTTAAGGTTTTGATTTAATAATGTTAGATATGATGTTTGTGAATCAAATGGTCCAACATATATGATTTTTGCATGATTTTATGCACATTCCCGGATTCGGGTTTCCAAAGGGTTTTGGGATGAGTTTTGGGTATGGTTTATGTTGGAAATTGTGGGCTGAGGATAGTATTATAGTCGGGGGTCGTTTTGGAATCATTTGGAAGTAGTAAAAATGTTGAAAACATGAGTTTTGGTTGAGGATTGTGGGCTGCTCGAGTTTGGTAATTTTGGGGGTTGTCCATGGCTTGAATTCTTGTGTTTGATGTTTGAATAGTATTCTGGGTTAGCTACTTTGATGTTTGAGCTGATTTGAAGTTGTTTGGATTGTGTTGAGTTGTTTAGAGACAAGGACGTGTGTTGGTGAAGCATCGGGAGTGAATCCGGAAGCTTGAAGGTTTGGTTGCTTGATAGTTGAGCTTGGAAGTGAAGGTGAGTGGTTAATGTTTTCAAAGTGGTTTATAAGTGTTTGGTTCAAGCATGTGGACTAGGTTGGGCTTGGTAAACCCACCTAGAGTTAGGATTAGAGTGGTAGCCTAATCCTAAGCTTTAGGTAGAGACATTGGTTGAACTCTTTAATTGATGCTTATGCCTCATGATGATATGTGTTTATGGTGTTATGTATAAATGTGTTATACATGTATGTTGAGGCATGGTTGTGATGCATTGTTATATGCATGAGATATGGGCATGATGCTAATCATGGTGAGTACGTGCTAAGCACGGAATTGGTTGTAATTGATATTGTGAATTGAGTTAAATGTTGGCACTAGTATGCTTGGGTACAATGATCAATCATTAGGATGTTAGTGTGCACACGAAAGTCAAATGCGCGCGTGGTCTTGATGATGGTAGTCATCAAGATGGAGTACGGGTTCACCCGAAAATTCTTCCTATATATTGTGATAGTCGGTGATGAGTGTAATCCCATCGACGGGGCGTGAGGATGAGTGGAATCCCCTCCACGAGAACGGTGATGAGTGTAATCCCACCGTGAGGTAAAGTTGTTGTTGGATGTGAGTTCCAACGTGTTTATCCGCGTATTCGAGTCATAGCTAGGTGCCAATATGAGTTGATGTGTTTATCAATGTGTTTTGAATTTGCACAAAAAATTTCATGGTGCCACAATAGCGCCACAACCTTATGGTTTTCCGCAAGCACGAGCAACAAAAGTATGGACTAAGCCTTCTCTATGTACGATTAAACTAACGGTTGATGGTATGTATCAATCTCTAGCAGGTCTTGGAATGATGGGACTACTAGCGCGAGATTATCATGGCCTAGTATTAGTAGGATGTGCACGCACGTTATTAAAAGCGATGTCAACAGAGACTGTAAAAAGCCACGCCTTCTATGCGACTATTCTTTTTGCACTAGATCAAGGATGGTCGAAGGTTCTAATTGAGGGAGATGTTGTAAATGTGGTTAATCTTCTTCAATAAAAAAACTCAAGGTAGATCGGCATTGGCTCATAGCATGACCGAAGTGAAAGATCTTATTCAGCAGCAACATCATATATAAGTTGTCTGTATTCATCAATCAGCAAATAAGGTAGCTCTTACTTTAGCTCATTGGGCGTTTAGTGAGCAACATTGTAATTATTTTTATTTTGAAAGCCTAAGTTGTATTAAACAAATTGTAATTGATGATGCTATTAATGGACAATATTGTGGGTACTCTTTTTCCGTATGGGTTGAGATTAGATCTTCTAATGTTGATTGTAGTGGGGTTTATTATAGATGTAAAAAGTTGACCCGACCTGAAAACCCGACCGAAACCTGCTCGAGTCAGAACCTGGTTTGACCCGAGGATGCGATGACTCAAAACCGATCTGTAACCGACTGTAGTTAACCCGAACCCGATTTGGACCTGTTACTTAGTAACCGAACCCGACCTGCATCCGACCGAGAATGACTTAAACCCGAATTGAACCTGTTACTATGGACCCAAAACCTGACCTGCACCCGACTGAAATGAACTCGGACCCGAGACTGACCTGGTAGATAACTGATATTACCCGACTGAATCGACCCGAGATCCGATTTTACCCGACCTGTTAATTGACCCGACTTGTTTTGAACCCGACCTGTTGTTGACCTAAACTAATATTGACATGACTTGATATTTACCTGACATGTAATTGAGAAAGTCTATGATGATTTTTAAGAGAAAAATAAAGTATTAGAGAAATTATGAATTTATTATATTATAATATGTTAAACTAATTTTCACCTTTTAAATTACTAATTTTTATATCTAAAATCTTTTTTTGTTAAATAAGTCAATAACTATTAATTTATTAAATTATATATAAGAATATATATATATATATAATCAATTTGATAAATGTAAACTATTAATTTTTTAAATCAATTTAAAGTGTTAAATAATATTTTTGTTATATATACATATATAATCAATTAAAAATATCAAAATAAGAAAGAAACAAAAAACATATTTATGTATTCTTTTAACAAAATCAACTTGACTAAATTTTATTCGAGAAGATTGAAAATTAATTGTTAATTTGATAAAAAAAAATAAATGTTAGAAGGTTCATTGTTTCTAATATTTGAAATTCATAGTTGTAATTATAATAACGTAATTTTTAATTATTTTACACAAATTTACGCGGCGGATAAAAGTGAAAATAAAATAAACTTAAAAATAAAATATATTAATTTAAGTTATTTTTTGGAGGGAATTGGATTAGAGGGAAAGTTGACCAAATTTCTATTATTATTTTTTTTGCGTGAATTGGATTGGAGGGAAAGTTCCCACAATTTTTTAGGTTTATGGGGAAATCACCTATTATGCCCTTTCACGTATAGATACTTTTCATTTAATTCATATTTTCACTTTCAAATTTTAGTTTTGTACAATTAGGTCTCAAAATAGTCGACCATTTTTATTTGGCCTTTAGAATTAGGTTCTTTTAATTAGGTCCTTAGTTAGTTAGTAAGCCCATAAAATTCACACACTGTGAAACCGATAAACTAATTTTGATATAACTAAAGAATTTAAGGACTAATTTGAAAAAGATAAAACAAATTTTTAAGTCCTCAAATCTCTCTATATATTTAAAGGAACATTAATGGTTAAGTTAAAAACTCAAGTTATCAAAACTTTTCTAAGTGTTTTTAAAGCCAAAACAGTGATTTTCGAGTCACCGTTTCGGAACGACCTTTGGGCGTTCCGGAACACTTTTGAAACTGTGAACCTTTGTTTCGAAACGGGTGAAGAACATCGGAATGGTTTGACTCGTTTCGATACGGTAGTATCGAAACAACTACAAACGTTTCAAAACGGCATTCAAACTTTGTTTTAAAAATATGTGTAACCAATCGGACCCGCTTATGCGTTTCACCTAACTCCGAGCGGTCACAACCTATGATCAAACTTCATATCACAAATTTTATTTAAATATAAAAACTGGTATAGTTCCGCCTAATAGTGGCTATAACCCATACTTCAAAACCTGTTAGCAAGACATATCCTTTATTGTTCCAAATCGTCTACAAAACCATCAAAGATGCTTTCTCATCCATCTCAAAATAGAAAGTAGAAGTTTAATATCGATGTATTACAAAATAAGTGATGTAAAGCATAAGTTGTCAAATAAGATCATGGCCAACATCCGCCAATATATATATAGATATATCATATCGTATCAAAATATAGGCATAAGTCACCCCGAATACAGACAGTTAGGAAGATAAGAACATTACAACAACTAGATGCTAAATGTGTCGATCCTCCAAATGCCGGGTCCACAGGGTAGCCTGTCGCAAGTATCTGAGAGGGAAGAGGGGAAAGCATGAGCTAGGGAGCTCAGTGTGTTCCGATAAGTGCAGATCAAGCAATCACAAGTATACATCAAGTATAACATATTAACATGTTACAGATCAGAACAATGGTTTGAGAGCATACAAAGGTTTACTAATAACTACCCTCCAACCTTACACCATTATGCAGTCCCCCAGAACTGCATCCATAAGGACTTACCCTAGGCCCGATGGGCGTAGGTGCCACCTAAGGGGCTGCCTTAGGTCCATAAGGGTTTACCCGTGCCAGAGCATCGGAACCTACCCAAAGGGAGACCTTGAGTCCATAAGGATTTACCAGCTGGATCAGGGCTGTACCGACAGAGACTTCGTATCATATCCCAATAGTATACCCCAGACAGAAATTAGAGTTCAGGTTCCATACATGAGTAGCAGAATACATATAGCAGACATGTTCTATTCAGGGTAACAATACAGAAACTCATGCTTTCAACAGATAAACGGGCATACCATTGAGCAAACATATTCGTCATCATTATGCAAGCAAAACGTATCATCATATATCAAGTTTACTGATTTCAAAACCAATTACGTCAGACAAACATGCTATGTTAATCCAGATCAAGTAGTCACACGCAAAGTTAGATCAAGCATACTTACAATAGGCAAACAATGTATGAAATCATTAGTTCAATTCAGCCTTTTATCAACATAATATCATTCATATTTCATTGGTTATTTGGTCAATCATCAAGATATAGTAAGCATGCAACTCATACAGCAGAATGTAGCACACATAGAACACACCTCAAAATACGGTCGGTGGGTAAATTAACGGGCACCAGCCTCGGAGCGCTCAGATGTAGAGTCAGGTCCTAAATCACAGAAAATTGAACGGTCATATAGTGAATTAAAGGTTTAGTTGTTCTTATACACTGAGTTCAAGTTCATACTTATATTAACTGGAGCGTGAGGGTGAGCGGAACGAGAGGAGCTAGGCTGAGCTGTATACTGATCACAAATATCTCGAGCACCTTACACAATTAATACACTTTATCAGACCCTTAATCGACCTTATTATCATTTTAATTTAAGCTATTTAGTACATATGCATGATTTAGGTTTAAAGTCAGATTTGAGGGCTTTCAGGTTAGAATTTCATAAAATGGGCTTCAAAATCGGACTCAGGACGTCGAAAAACATAAAATAGGGCCTTTTCGAAAAATTTGACTTTCTGGTCAAAGTCAACGCATGCCGTCAGCATAAGTCAACGCTGACGTCAGCAGTCAAATGGGTCAAGATAACTGAGTCAACTCGGGCGAGTCAACTCACTGAGCTGACTCGGCGATTCAACCCAGCCGGGTCGGGTCGGAGAGCCCATGGGTCGAGTCAGACCCGTTTCTTACCCTTATCAGAAAGGTCGCCGGCGGCGATCGGAATCTCGCCGGAAAAGTCTCGAAATGTCGTGTTTTGACCTGAAAAGAAAGCCTTTCGATTACACAATGTTTAACCCGAAATTATTCAACCGAAACATCGTCGGATAGAGGCTGAAAGTTACCGAAAACGTAATAGGGGTCTTGGAACTATCGAAGCTCCGACGAAGGGCTTAACGGCGGCGAACGGAGGCAGCAAGCTCGGGTTTTGCAGATCCGGACGCAAGGATCTCGGCCTTGCCCACGGTGAGCCAAGAACGGCGGTGATTAGGCCGAAAACGCGGCAGACGTGGCCCACGAAATTTCCGAACTTCGATCGATAATCCACCGTACACCGCTATTCGAGGGCGCGCGTGACCGGTAACGGCGACCTCACGACGAGATGGAGAACACACCTCTGGCAGCGGTGTCACGAACGGCACGGTGGTGACGCGGCTGCAAGCTCGCCGGCAAAGAAGGAAAAAGAGAGGGTTTCGGGGAGAGGAAAAATATTATTGGGATCTGATTTTCATTAAAGCTGGTAGGTGAGGAGTTAGAGACTTATTAAATTCAGATTCAATAAAGGGTTCAAATAAATTTTTGGGGAACTTTGCACTAAGAGCTTGCTAGCTCAAACGGCTGGGTAACGGCCAAAACAAGGGGAGGTTGCGGGTTCGACTCCCCCCAACCTCCACCCTTTTCAATTTTTTTTAAACAATGGGGTGTTACAACTCTCCCCTCCTAAAAAGAATTTCATCCTCGAAATTTACCTGAATTAAACAGATGTGGGAACTGTTCTCTCATGGGTCCTTCAACTTCCCAAGTAGCCTCGCTGGGGCTCCGATTTCTCCACTGAACTTTAACCATTGGAATGCGTCGGTTTCTCAGAACTCTCTCATCAAAATCCAAGATCTGAATCGGTTCCTCCTCGTAGGACAAGTCCGGTCTCAACTCTACATCCTGAACCTGGATAACATGACTCGGGTCTGGATGGTACTGTCTCAACATAGACACATGAAAAACATTGTGAATACGGTTGAGCTGAGGAGGCAACTCAAGCTGATAGGCAACTGGCCCAACTCTCTTCACGATACGGTACGGCCCAATGAATCTCGGACTCAGCTTACCCTTTTTTCCAAATCTTAAAACTTTCTTCCATGGAGATACTTTCAGAAAGACTTGATCACCGACCTCAAACTCAATATCCTTTCTTCTCCGATCAGCATAAGATTTCTGTCTATCAAAGGCCTCTTTCAGGCGATCACGGATTAATCTGACAGTCTCTTCAGTCTCTTGGACCAATTCCGGACCCAAAGTCTTCTTATCATATAGCTCGGTCCAACAGATAGGAGTTCGACATTTACGACCATACAGAGCTTCATAGGGGGGCATGCGAATACTAGCTTGATAGCTATTATTATAAGCAAACTCAGCCAAGGGCAAGAAATCTTCCCAACTACCGCGGAAGTCGATCACACAACCCCTCAACATATCTTCTAGAATCTGAATTACCCTTTCAGACTGGCCATTGGTCTGTGGGTGGAAAGATGTACTAAAGTTCAATCGTGTACCCAGAGCATTATGCAAAGCAGACCAGAAATGAGAAGTGAACCTCGGATCTCGATCGGATATAATGGATAAGGGTACACCATGCAATCTGATGATCTCAGAGATGTATAACTTAGCTAGCTTCTCAAGAGAGTAGGTAACTCGGACAGAAATAAAGTGAGCTGATTTGGTGAGTCGATCAACAACAACCCAGACAGAATCCTTCTTGGAAGGAGTCAGAGGTAACCCGGTAACAAAATCCATAGTGACACGTTCCCATTTCCACTCCGGAATCTTAATGGGTTGTAGTAAACCAGATGGGTGCTGATGTTCTGCCTTAACCTGCTGACAAGTCATGCACCGAGATACATAATCAGAGATATCCTTTTTCATGCCAACCCAACGGTACCTCTGTCTCAAGTTCTGATACATCTTATCACCACTTGGATGCATAGCATAAGGACTGCTATGAGCCTCACTAAGGATGGCCTGCTTTATGTCAGTATCATCAGGCACACAATAACGACCCTTGAAGCATAGAACATGATCTTGATCAAAAGTGTAGGCAGACGTGGAACCTTGTTCCACTTGTTGTATGACTGAGAGTAAGGAATTGTCTAAACGCTGTTTGGCCTTGATCTTCTCGGCCAAGGTCGGCTTAACTTGCAATTCAGCCGATAAGCTGCCATCATCAAAAATACTTATCCTGGCAAACAAGGACCTCAAGTCTGAGATAGCCTTGCGGCTCAAGGCATCGGCAACAACGTTGGCCTTCCCTGGATGGTACTCAATCTCACAATCATAATCTTTAAGGAGTTCAAGCCAACGACGTTGTCGCATGTTTAGCTCTCTTTGAGTAAGGAGGTATTTCAGGCTCTTGTGATCAGTATAGATGTAGCACTTCTCTCCGTAGAGATAGTGCCTCCAGATTTTCAAGGCAAAGACCACTGTAGCTAACTCAAGGTCGTGGGTGGGATAGTTGCACTCATGTGGTCGTAACTGACGTGAGGCATAAGCAATCACCTTCCCCTCCTGCATCAGTACACAACCAAGCCCAGAATGCGAGGCATCGCTATAGACCAAGAAGTCCTTTCCCGACTCGGGTTGTGTCAGGACTGGAGCTTGTGTCAGAGCTGTCTTTAATTTCTCAAAGCTGGCCTGTTGTGCATCAGCCCAAACAAAAGGAATACTCTTCCTCAACAGCTTCGTTAGAGGGGCAGCAATGATGGAGAAACCCTCGACAAAGCGTCGGTAGTAACCAGCTAAACCCAGAAAGCTACGAATCTCTGAGACATTCTTAGGTTGCTTCCAACTAGCGATAGCCTCGATCTTACTGGGATCAACCTGAATACCTTGAGCTGACACAACATGCCCCAGAAATATCACTTCTTTGAGCCAAAATTCGTACTTGCTCAACTTAGCATACAAACGATGCTCTCTCAAGGTTTGCAGAACAATCGTCAAGTGATCAACATGCTCGGATTCTGTCTGAGAATAAATCAGAATATCATCAATAAACACCACAACAAATTGGTCTATGTAGGGTCGGAACACGCGGTTCATCATGTCCATGAAGGCAGCTGGTGCATTGGTAAGACCAAAAGGCATCACAAGAAACTCATAGTGCCCATATCTAGTGCGGATAGCTGTCTTTGCAACATCATATCCCTTTATCTTCAGTTGATAGTATCTAGACCGAAGATCAATCTTCGAGAAAATTGTAGCTCCCCGAAACTGATCAAACAAATCATCAATCCTAGGTAGAGGGTATTTGTTCTTAACCGTCAGCTTGTTCAACTTCCGATAATCAATGCATAATCGGAGAGAACCATCTTTCTTCTTAACAAAGAGGACTGGAGCTCCCCAAGGTGAAAAGCTAGGTCGAATAAATCCTCTATCTAGGAGCTCTTGCAATTGGATTTTCAACTCTTTAAGCTCCTTGGGAGCCATGCGATATGGGTTCATAGACACGGGTGCAGACCCCGGATAAGTCTCAATCTCGAACTCGACATCTCTATCCGGAGGTAGACCGGGCAATTCTTCTGAAAAGACATCAGGAAATTCGCTAACAGTGTGAATCTCTTCGATCTTGGATAGAGAACCTTTCGTATTCCAGGAGCAAGCGATGATGGTCTCATATCCTTTCCGGATCATTCTATCGGCGGTCAGAGCAGATACAACATTAGACAGATAACCTCGACGTTCTCCGATTAGAATCACTGATCGGTCGTTAGAAGTCTTTAAGGTAGCCCTTTTTAACTCGCAGTCCAAACTAACCCGATGCTCTGACAACCAATCCATACCCAGAATCAGATCGAACTCCTCCATTGGAAGCTCCATGAGATCGGACAAAAAGATTTCCCCTTGAACCTCAAGAGAACAACGCCTAAGCACCTTATCCACAGACACAGATTGACCAACAGGGCTCATAACTGTAAGAACATTTTCTGTGGCTTCGATAGGAATCGAAAGTTCTCGAGAAACAGATCTTGAAATATAGGAGTGGGTAGAACCATTATCGAGCAATGCAAAGTATGGAACAGAGAAAATGGTAAAAGTACCTGCTATAACATCCGGCTCATCTCTATCATCTCGACGTCTGGTAGCATAAACGAGAGCTGGCTGCCTAGCCTCGGATAAAACGGGTCCTCCACTCTGATGGGATCGGCCTCTAGAATCGGACCTAGCAGCAGATGCAGATGGTCTACTCTGACTACGACCTCTAGCAGGAGTCTGTACAAAAGTCTGTGAGCGAGTAGGAGTCTGAGAGGAAATCCGAGGTGTAGACGGTGAGACAGGACAATTCTTCAGGAAGTGATCTCCAGACCCACAACGGAAACATGTACCAGCCTTCTTTCTGCACTCGCCCCCATGGCGCTTATCACAGTGCACACAAAGGGGAATAGGGGTGAAACCAGATGAATCACCTCTACTAGCAACCGGGGTCGAAGAAGAATCGGTATGGATCCAAAATTGCCTCTCTGATGGCCAGAAGTACGGTTCCTCTTACCAGGGCGGGTGGAGGACTCAGGAAAAGGAGGCCTCTTAGATCGCTCACGATCAACTCTAGCTCCTCCAGCAGCTGCTAGCTCAACCTCCTCAAGATCTTTAGCTTTCTCTACTAAGGTGTCGAAGTCCTTATCCAGGTGTCCGACAACATGCACACACAGCTCGTACCTCAGCCTCATCACAAACTTGCAGCACTTCTCTTTCTCAGTGGGCACTAAGCTAGCCCCGAACCTGAGTAAGCCCAAGAACTCTTTCTCATACTCTGATACTGACATATCTCCCTGAGTCAAAGTCCTGAACCGATCTTGCATCTGTCTCATATAGCGCTCGCCAACAAAACAGCTCTTGAAGCGCTCCTTGAAGAAGTCCCAAGTCAGACGAGCTACAGGAACGCTACTGACCACAGAATCCCACCAAGTGCGGGCATTCCCATAAAGCATAGAGACAGCCCCTATATATCTCTTGGTTGGCTCAAGACCCAAGGAATCCATACGTCTCTCTAAATCGTGGAGCCACTCTTCAGCCTCGGTAGGGGCTCCACCTGTAGGGCCGTCGAAAGTCCTCGTCCCATTTGTGATCAGAGTCTGAGAGATGGGAACCTCAGGAATAATATCGGCTGCCCTAACAGCACCAGATATCAGCTGCAAAAATTGACTACTGAGGGTTTCTTCGGTGACCAATGTGGGAGGCTCAGAAGAAGACGGTACTCCTCTAACCGGAGTAGACACATCGATCCCAGGGGTTGGCTGAGGAGCAGACACTACAACAGGACCAGAATGGGCGGAAGGCTCAGTAGGACCAGGGGCGGAGAATGGAGTAGGTGACTCAACCACCGGGTCATTCACAGCATCGGCAAACCGAACAGGTCTACCGCGCCACCGATTAGGTCGACGCCCTCGAACGGCACTCATAGCAGAGGATCTCTACAAGGAATAAACTTAGGATCAGTTCATGGAAATGGAGAATCGAACACAAATGAGCTGACAAAAGTAGGGTTACTTAGCTCTTTTCAAAACATATTTTGTGAAACTTTTACAACATCGCGTAAAAAGGACTCATACACAGTCCGAGGTTTTTAAAACCAAAAGCTCTGATACCACTAAATGTAACCAACCGGACCCGCTTATGCGTTTCACCTAACTCCGAGCGGTCACAACCTATGATCAAACTTCATATCACAAATTTTATTTAAATATAAAAACTGGTATAGTTCCTCCTAATAGTGGCTATAACCCATACTTCCAAACCTGTTAGCAAGACATATCCTTTATTGTTCCAAATCGTCTACAAAACCATCAAAGATGCTTTCTCATCCATCTCAAAATAGAAAGTAGAAGTTTAATATCGATGTATTACAAAATAAGTGATGTAAAGCATAAGTTGTCAAATAAGATCATGGCCAACATCCGCCAAAATATATATATATATATATCATATCGTATCAAAATATAGGCATAAGTCACCCCGAATACAGACAGTTAGGAAGATAAGAACATTACAACAACTAGATGCTAAATGTGCCGATCCTCCAAATGCCGGGTCCACAGGGTAGCCTGTCGCAAGTATCTGAGAGGGAAGAGGGGAAAGCATGAGCTAGGGAGCTTAGTGTGTTCCGATAAGTGCAGATCAAGCAATCACAAGTATACATCAAGTATAACATATTAACATGTTACAGATCAGAACAATGGTTTGAGAGCATACAAAGGTTTACTAATAACTACCCTCCAACCTTACACCATTATGCAGTCCCCCAGAACTGCATCCATAAGGACTTACCCTAGGCCCGATGGGCGTAGGTGCCACCTAAGGGGCTGCCTTAGGTCCATAAGGGTTTACCCGTGCCAGAGCATCGGAACCTACCCAAGGGGAGACCTTGAGTCCATAAGGATTTACCAACTGGATCAGGGCTGTACCGACAGAGACTTCGTATCATATCCCAATAGTATACCCTAGACAGAAATTAGAGTTCAGGTTCCATACATGAGTAGCAGAATACATATAGCATACATGTTCTATTCAGGGTAACAATACAGAAACTCATGCTTTCAACAGATAAACGGGCATACCATTGAGCAAACATATTCGTCATCATTATGCAAGCAAAAAGTCTCATCATATATCAAGTTTACTGATTTCAAAACCAATTACGTCAGACAAACATACTATGTTAATCCAGATCAAGTAGTCACAAGCAAAGTTAGATCAAGCATACTTACAATAGGCAAACAATGTATGAAATCATTAGTTCAATTCAGCCTTTTATCAACATAATATCATTCATATTTCATTGGTTATTTGGTCAATCATCAAGATATAGTAAGCATGCAACTAATACAGCAGAATGTAGCACACATAGAACACACCTCAAAATACGGTCGGTGGGTAAACTAACGGGCACCAGCCTCGGAGCGCTCAGATGTAGAGTCAGGTCCTAAACCACAGAAAATTGATCGATCATATAGTGAATTAAAGGTTTAGTTGTTCTTATACACTGAGTTCAAGTTCATACTTATATTAACTGGAGCGTGAGGGTGAGCGGAACGAGAGGAGCTAGGCTGAGCTGTATACTGATCACAAATATCTCGAGCACCTTACACAATTAATACACTTTATCAGACCCTTAATCGACCTTATTATCATTTTAATTTAAGCAATTTAGTACATATGCATGATTTAGGTTTAAAGTCAGATTTGAGGGCTTTCGGGTTAGAATTTCATAAAATGGGCTTCAAAATCGGACTCATGACGTCAAAAAACATAAAATAGGGCCTTTTCGAAAAATTTGACTTTCTGGTCAAAGTCAACGCATGACGTCAGCATAAGTCAACGCTGGCGTCAGCATGACGTCAGCAGTCAAATGGGTCAAGATAACTTAGTCAACTCGGGCGAGTCAACTCACTGAGCTGACTCGGCGATTCAACCCAGTCGGGTCGGGTCGGAGAGCCCATGGGTCGAGTCAGACCCGTTTCTTACCCTTATCAGAAAGGTCGCCGGCGGCAACCGGAATCTCGCCGGAAAAGTCTCGAATTGTCGTGTTTTGACCTGAAAAGAAAGCCTTTCGATTACACAATGTTTAACCTGAAATTATTCAACCGAAACATCGTCGGATAGAGGCTGAAAGTTACCGAAAACGTAATAGGGGTCTTGGAACTGCCGAAGCTCCGACGAAGGGCTTAACGGCGGCGAACGGAGGTAATTAGGCCGAAAACGCGGCAGACGTAGCCCACGAAATTTTCGAACTTCGATCGATAATCCACCGTACACCGTTGTTCGAGGGCGCGCGTGACCGGTAACGGCGACCTCACGACGAGACGGAGAACACACCTCTGGCGGCGGTGTCACGAACGGCACGGTGGTGACGCGACTGCAAGCTCGCTGGCAAAGAAGGAAAAAGAGAGGGTTTCGGGGAGAGGAAAAATATTATTGGGATCTGATTTTCATTAAAGCTGGTAGGTGAGGAGTCAGAGACTTATTAAATTCAGGTTCAAATAAATTTTTGGGGAACTTTGCACTAAGAGCTTGCTAGCTCAAACGGCTGGGTAACGGCCAAAACAAGGGGAGGTTGCGGGTTCGACTCCCCCCAACCTCCACCCTTTTCAAATTTTTTTTAAACAACGGGGTGTTACAATATGACTGTTGAAGTTTTTAACTGTTTTTATACTGGTCGTTAAGGCGTATCGAAACGCTTTCAAGCCGTTTCGATACGGGCTTTGACAGTGGCTAAGTGTTTCGAAACGGGTCTTAAGCGTATCGAAATGATCGTGCCCATTTCGGTACGGTCTATTTAATACACCCCAACGACTCTTTCTTTTTTGGTATGTTTCGAAACAAGATTGGGCGTTTCGAAACGGGTGGTTGCAGACTGCATTTATGGAGGGAAGATAACATCCCAACGGCTCTATTGATGAATGCAACAACCCTAACGGCTAGAATTCAATGAAAATGTATAAAAGGGACCTCTAAAAGCTTCAGCAACAACTATTGATCTCAAAAGAAACATCCAAACATCAAATCCAAGCAATTGAGCCTAAATCCCATTATTTCTTGTAAACCCCAATTGTGAAATTGTAATTTCTATTCTTATCCTTTCAATTGGGTTGAGTGCTTGTAATTGGGTTACATTTTGTATTGAGAGATACTTGTTTAGCCATTATTTTCTTTGTAATTCTTGTGTGAGGATTGGGTCAAATTTTAGGTAAAAAATTTGACCGATATTGTAATGGTTACCTTCTAAGCCTAGAAAAGGGGAAGAACGATTAGTGGAATATGTAGAGTTCGATTGGAACTTGAACCACTCTAAATCCTCTTGTCTATCTTTTTATTTGTCAATACCACTACCAAAAAGTCTAAAAATCCAATTCACCCCCTCTTGGTTTATATCGATCATTTGATCCACTCAACACACAGTTTAATTTAACCATGCTTAATGTAGGATTTTTTATTAATTGTTTCAATGGAATTTTAATTTGTTAAATATGATCATTAAATTTGAAGCTTAATTAAAATTATTAGTGTTTGAGGTTATGAGATTATGTTTGCACTTTAATTATTAGTGATTGCAAGATTTAGGGGTTGAGGTTTGAGGTTTAATGATAAATGTGTCAAGTTGAGTGTTTGGGGTTATGGAATTTGTAAAACCTATGTTTGATTTTGATATAATTAACTCTTTAAGGATCATTTTGTAAAACTTAAAATTGTTTTTATAAGTCCCTTAATAAGTTTTAAAAACACCAACACTTTAAAACTGATTTATAAAACTCAAACTCAAAATATTTTCTAAGTGTTCCAAGACAAAACCATTGAAAATCGTCCAAGCGTATCGATACAGCACCGAGCGTATCGATACCATTTTACCAAACTTGGTTACTGCCGGAACCCGTATCGATACCCTAAACCCTCGTATCGATACGCCCCTGTGTTAAAATTCAAAGAGTTTGAATATTGTACCGATACGGCTAACCCTCGTATCGATACGGGCTTTATAATTTTTAAATATAAGTCGGTTTAAAAAATATGACCGTTGGTGTCAGTTGGTTGGTAACCAAACTTTAAAAGTTCGTTGACCCGTATCGATACGCCAAACCCTCGTACCGATACGGTTGTGGACAGTGAGCTAAGTTCAGAAAATAGTATCGATACGGCCCTTGCCGTTTCGATACCCCGTACCGATACGCTTACGTGCGTATCGATACCACTTATTAAATGCACACAACGGCTCTTTCTTTTCTGAGACAGGTACCGATACCCATTCCCGCGTACCGATACCGGTAGCTGCAGAAGCGCATTAATGGTGGTAAGAGAGGGTTCCAACGGCTCCATTTATGTTCCCAACCACCCAAACGACTAGAAATCAATGAGGAGGTATAAAAGACACATCCAAAAGCTACAGCAACAACTATTGATCTTCAAGAATACACTTATTCATCAAATCCAAGCAATTGTGCCAAAATTCCTATTTGTCTAGAAATCCCAATTGTAATCTTCATTCATATTTTGTTAAATTGGGTTGAGTGCTTGTATTGGGGCTATCATTTGTATTGAGAGATACCTTATTAGCCTTCAAATTTTCTTTGTTCACTTGTGTGAGGATTGGGTTGATTTTTGGGTAGAAAAATCAACCGAAATTGTAAAGGGTTGCCTCCTTGTCCTAGAAAAGGGGAAGAGCAATTTAGTGGAATTGTTGCAAATCCTTAGTGAAGCTAAGGTAGTGGATGTAGAGTTCATTTGGAACTTGAACCACTCTAAATCTCTTGTCCATCAATTTTTTAATTTGCAAATTTCCACCACAAACCTTTAAATTTCCAATTCACCCCCCCCTCTTGGTCAATTTCGATCTTGCGATCCACTCAACAATTGGTATCAGAGCTTCTCTTTGAGGATTAACAACCACAAGAGGTGATCCTTGGAAGAGTGTGATCATCAAAATATCAAGAGATGGCTTCAACCTCTGGTTCCAGCATGTACGAGTCACAATCGACCACAAAGCCTCCCTTCTTCAACGGTGATAACTATTCTTTTTGGAAGAATAGAATGCGTCTATTCATCAAGTCAAATGACTATCTTGTGTGGGATGTCATTGAGGATGGGCCATACATTCCATTGAAGCAAGACGGTGAAGGCAAGATGGTGTTGAAAAAGAAAGTAGAAATGAGTGAAGAGGAGAGGAAGAAAATTCAAGTAAATGATAAAGCTCTCCACATGTTATTTTGTGCTTTCGGTCTGGACATCTACTCAAAGGTCTCATCAATTGAAAGTGCCAAGGAAGTGTGGGACACTCTTGACACCACTTATGAAGGCACCAATGATGTCAAAGAAACTAAGATTGGGATTCTCAATCTTAGCTATGAAAATTTCAAGATGGAGCCCGATGAGACGGTGTCAAAGATGTTTGATCGATTCTCCACGATTGTCAATGGTCTAAAGGGCTTTGGAGAGATCATACCGGAAGACAAGCTTGTCCGGAAGCTACTCTATTCACTTCCCGAGTCTTGGGATGGGAATAGAACCGCTATCATCGAAGCAAAGAACTTGAAGACATTGAAGCTTGATGAGCTTGTGGGTTCTCTCCTTACTCATGAGATCATGAAGCAAGGAAGGGAATATGAGAAGAAGAAAGAAGAGAAAAGGGTAGAGAAGCTTGAGGTTGAGAAGAAGAAGAAGATGGGAATAGCTCTCAAGGCTAAAGCTTCACAACATGATGAGAGTTCATCTTGTGAGGAGGATGAACTTGAAGAATTGGCTATGATAGCCAAACGGTTCTCACGCTTCATGAGGTCCAACCGGGGAAGAAAAATCCAAAGGAAGATGGACTTCAAAGGGAAGAACAAAGAAGAAGGAAAGGATCCTATCATTTGCTTTGAGTGCAAACAACCCGGCCACATCCGTTCGGAGTGCCCTCAACTCAAGAAGAAGGGCTTTGAGAAGAAGAAAAGACTCAAAGCCAAGCTTGCTACTTGGAGTGATGAGAAGTCATCGGAGGATGACGAACAAGAAGTGGCTAATCTTTGCCTCATGGCACTTGAGGAAGATTCCTCCTTGGTAACCTCTAACTCATCTACTTTAGATTTCTCATATGAAGAATTAAATGATGCATATGATGAGTTACAAGAGGTATATGATGAATTAGTTGAGAAGTATAAGGAGTCGGTCATTAGGAATAAAAAGATTATTCAAGAACTAAATGAGAAAAATGACTCACTTACTCAAGCTAATTCTAAATTTGAGAAAAAGATTTTAGGGTTAAAAGATGAACTTAAATTTTTCCAAGATGAAAATGTTGATCTTAATAATCTTTTGTCTCAATGTAATTGTGAACACCAAAAGGTGTTGGGTGAGCTAAATGAGCTCATGAAGTCTTTAAAAAATGTTGGTAGTGCTAAGCATGAAGTAGGAGAATCATCTAGAACACACCAACCTAAGAAAAAGACTAACTACTACAAACAAAGTAGCTATCCTAGACATAGTAGAGCTAAAAGAATTAGAATTGTATGGGTTCCTAAGGAACTTGTCAAATCTAATAATAATATTGCTATGTCATCTTGGATTCCTAAGGGAACCAAGGTTTTGGGAGCTAACACTCATGGACCCAAAATGATTTGGGTACCAAAAACCAAAGTTTAATATCTTTGTTTGTAGGGGGGCATTGCTACAAGGCCAAGGCACAAAGTCAAAACTCATGGTACCTTGATAGTAGATGCTCGAGGCACATGACCGGAGACAAGAGTCGATTCATGGATCTAAAGCCAAAAAGTAGAGGAGTAGTAACATTTGGTGACAACTCCAAAGGCCACATTAAAGGTATTGGCTTCATAGGTAATCACTCTACCATTCTTATTGAAAATGTCTTATATGTCGATGGTATTAAACACAATTTATTGAGCATAAGTCAATTGTGTGATAAAGGATTTAATGTTTTATTTGATAAAAATGGATGCAAAATTGTAGACATTAAATCTAATAATATTATGCTCATAGGTCATCGCATAGGAAACATATACATGGTGCATTTAGATGACATTCATACATCTCATGCATGCTTAGTTGCTCAAAATGAAAATGATGCATGGTTGTGGCATAGGAAGCTAGGACATGCTAGCATAAGTGTTTTAGAAAAACTAGTCTCTCTAAATCTAGTTAGAGGTTTACCCAAGATAAAATTTTCAAATGATAAAATTTGTGATGCATGCTCAAAGGGTAAACAACATAGGTCTTCCTTTAAATCCATTAATGATGTTTCTACTAGTAGATGCTTACAATTAATTCACATGGATTTATTTGGGCCAATTAGGACTATGAGCTTGGGTGGTAAGTCTTATGCTTTTGTGCTAGTTGATGATTTTTCTAGATTTACTTGGGTTCTCTTTTTAAATACTAAAGATGAGGCTTTGGAAAAATTCATCACATTTTCAAAACTAACCCAAAATGATCTTGAACTTAGAATTTCACATATTAGAAGTGATCATGGAACCGAGTTTCAAAATTTAGGGTTTGAAGAGTTTTTAAATGAAAATGGTATTAGCCATAATTTTTCGGCTCCTCGAACTCCTCAACAAAATGGGGTAGTTGAGAGGAAAAATAGAACTTTACAAGAAATGGCTAGAACTATGCTTTGTGAAAACAATTTACCTAAATATTTTTGGGCGGAAGCCACAAACACCGCTTGTTATATTGTAAATCGAGTAATGATTAGGCCAATTTTAAAGAAAACACCTTATGAGATTTTAAAATCCAAAAAGCCTAACATTAGCTATTTTCACCCTTTTGGGTGCAAGTGTTTTGTTTTAAATAATGGAAAAGATAACTTAGGTAAATTTGATGCAAAAAGTGATGAAGCCATTTTTATAGGTTACTCTTTAACCTCTAAAGCCTATCGAGTATTTAACAAAAGAACTTTAGTAGTAGAAGAATCTATTCATGTTGTATTCGATGATAACCTCCTTCCTAGGAAGGATTCTTGTGATGATGATGATGTAGGGATCATAAATGCCTTTGATGGAGGCCAAACTTCAAAGGAGGATGAGATTCCAACAAAGGAAGAGGACTCACAAGATCCACCTCTTGAAGCCTTGAAGGACTTGGCCATTGAGGAAAAGGAAGAGAGCTACCCAAGGGAGTTGAACTATGTCAAAGATGGTGAAATCTTGGGTGATCCATCCAAGGGGGTAACCACTCGTTCTTCTCTTAGATTAATGAACCATGTTGCATTTATCTCATGCATAGAGCCTAAAAACATAAAAGAAGCATTGAAAGATGACTTTTGGATTATGGATATGCAAGAAGAGTTAAATCAATTTGAGAGAAGTAATGTATGGACATTAGTTGATAGGCCTAGCAATCAATCTACAATAGGAACTAAATGGGTCTTTAGGAACAAACTAGATGAGAGTGGTAACATTGTGAGAAATAAAGCTAGACTTGTAGCAAAAGGTTACACTCAAGAAGAGGGAATAGATTTTGATGAAACCTATGCACCCATAGCTAGAATGGAAGCCATTAGGATGTTGCTTGCATATGCATGTTATCATAATTTCAAGCTTTTTCAAATGGATGTTAAAAGCGCATTTTTAAATGGTTTTATAAATGAAGAAGTGTATGTGGAACAACCACCGGATTTTGAAGATTCAAAATTTCCAAATCATGTTTTCAAACTTACCAAAGCTCTTTATGGTTTAAAACAAGCTCCTAGAGCTTGGTATGAAAGGCTTTCAAATTTTTTGATTGAAAAAGGATTTGAAAAAGGTAAGGTGGACACTACACTCTTTATAAAAATGTATAAAAATGACATCTTAGTAGTTCAAATTTATGTTGATGATATTATTTTTGGTTCTACTAATGAATGTCATTGTCAAGAGTTTGCTAAGTTAATGCAAGGTGAATTTGAAATGAGCATGATGGGGGAGCTCTCATTCTTTTTGGGACTCCAAATCAAGCAAAAGAAGGATGGCACTTTCATCAACCAAGCAAAATACATAAAGGATATGCTCAAGAAGTTTGGCTTAGAGAATGCAAAGCCTCGAGCCACTCCTATGAGCTCATCTACAAAGCTTGACAAAGATGAAGGAGGTAAGTGTGTTGACTCTAAGCTTTATCGTTCTATGATTGGATCTTTGCTTTACCTTACCGCAAGTAGACCGGATATCTTGTTTAGTGTTTGCTTGTGTGCTAGGTTTCAAGCTAGTCCTAGAGAGTCTCACCTTATAGCCGTTAAGAGAATCTTTAGATACCTTAGAGACTCTCCTTGTTTAGGTCTTTGGTATCCTAGAGACTCTACCTTCAACCTTCATGCTTACTCGGATGCGGATTATGGGGGTTGCAAAATTGATAGGAAAAGTACTTCGGGAACTTGCCAATTCTTAGGTAGTATGCTCATATCTTGGTTCTCTAAGAAACAAAATAGTGCAGTCTTATCTACCACCGAAGCCGAGTACATATCCTTAGGGAGTTGTTGTGCTCAAGTCCTTTGGATGAAGCAACAACTCTTAGATTATGGAATTAAAGTTGAAACCATACCCCTAAAATGTGACAACACTAGTGCAATATGTTTAACTAAAAATCCCATCAAACACTCTAGAACCAAACATATAGAAATAAGGCATCATTTCATTAGAGATCATATCCTTAAGGAAGATGTGGTTATAGAGTACGTAGACACCTTGAATCAATTAGCGGACATATTTACAAAACCTTTAGACAAAGAGCGTTTTTGGTCCCTTAGGAGAGAGTTAGGTCTAGCTAGCCTATCTTGACCTTTTTGGACCTCTTTTGTGCTTAAATATGCTTGATCTTGTGAAATGCCATGTTTGTATGCTTAGACTCCCAATTTCTTCCATGCCTATAGTTAGGGGAAGTATGATTCTGTTAAAATATGCTTAAAACTGCTCATACATCATTTGCATACTCATAGGAGAGATTAGGTTCGAGCCTTTGGTTGTTCTTTGAACCAAATATGCATTTCTGGGCATACCGTATCGATACTATTCTACGTGTATCGATACATGTTCTTCATTTCGTTTCCCAGAATTCTCTTCGCTTCACGCGTATCGATACGATTCATACCGTATCGATACGGGTCGTTTCGATACGGACCCCTCCGTTTCGATACGACTTTTCCAACGGGCATTTTTGCAAAAAGACATCTTTATCCCTGTATCGATACTCCAACGGGCGTATCGATACTCGACTGCGCTGATGGCTTTAATTAGGCTTTTAATGTATTCAACTTTTACCCAAACTCAAACTTTTCAAAACCTAATTAACCCTAGGCGTTTTTGCCTATAAAAAGGCCCTTCCTCTTTCATATTTTTCACATCTCAACTCAAACCTAAAAGAGATTTTGAATCAAGCAAGGCTTTGTGCTCTCTTTATCATCTTTGTGCTAGTTTTCTTCAAATCTTCAAGTTTCTATCAAGGTAATCTCCTTCTTTTTCTTTTTCAATTCCTTTTTGTTTTAATTTTTTTTTCAAACTTTGTTTTTCTTCAAACTTTTTCTTGATTTTTTCTTTTCAAAATTTCTCTTAAAATTTTTTTTACCTTGATTTTTACTCAAATTGAAGAAATCTCCCTTGCTTATTTTCTCTTTTAGATCATGGCACCAAAAGAACAATCGAGGAAGCGACCAAGGGTTAATCAAGCCGGTGATTCCTCCACCATGGGAGAAATTGCTCGTCCAAACTATTCCATCATCTATGATCAATGTTTTCCCAGCAATTCGGGTCTCGCTCACTTTCGTCAATATGAGAATTACAAGATCTGTGCCGAAAGGGTAATATCCATCCCTTTTCTCAATTCGGAGCGTTTCAAGTTTGAATACCTCCCCTTGCTTCATCGTTGGAATTTCATGGATTTTATCTCTATTCCCGGTTTTTACTATCGTCTCTTGGTTGTGATTTTCTATGCTAATGCAAGATGTATTAGTCGTAATGGGGAAGTTGTTGCTATTAGTTCTTTTCTTATGGGGAAGAAATTAATCCTTGATGTCAAGTCTATTTGTGATGTCTTTAAGTTGGATGATGAAGGCCTTGATGATGAGCATGGTATGGGGCATGTTCTTAGTGGTTCCGTCACCGCCCTTAATGCTCATGATCGAATCCTACATTTGATGGTGTCGTGGTGGTTTCGTCCTTCCGGAGGAAAATATTCCACCATCCGTCAAGTGGATGATTTTTGGATTTGGTGCTTCCGTGAAGCCAAGCGACCAAATCTAGCTCGTCTTATGTTCGCGGAGATCGTCTATATCGTTCAAAATTGTAACACTCCTCATGTCACCTCCTTCACATACGGTACGGCTTTGAGCTATTTCTTTGTTAAAAAGGATATTGATTGCTCTTATGACTATCCAACTTCTCTCACCGATCCTATTGATGAGCGGTCTCTTGCTCGGGCAAAATTTTCTTATGTTAATGGTGAATGGATACGTCTTGCCGAGTTACCACCGGAAGCCGCCGCCATGTTTGAAGAGGCTCAAGCTCCTCAAGCTCCTCAAGTCCAACAACCCAATATGGATGCTCTCATGACCTATCTCAATGAGCAATTTACCGGGTTGCGCACGGACATGAATACTCGTCTCACTTCCATGGAAACTACTTTTGACACTAGGATGACGGGTATGGAGAATCGCCTTCAATCTCTTGAAGGTGGGCACAATTCCTTGAATATTTCCATTGCCGCTTTCCATGATGAATGGCGTAATAGCATGCGCACTAATGAGCCTTTGGGACTTGATGATGAAGAGGATGAAGACGAAGAAGACGATTCTTAGACGTTTTCTCTTGTTTGTCATGCATATCATTTAGGATTTTATATTTTTATGCACCTATGTTTTATGATTCTTAGGATTAAGGTTGTTTTAAGATTAAAACCTATGCTTTGATTTCTTTTTTGCCTTTGTTTGGATTTTAAGTATGTTGCTTTAATGAATAATATCTATGTTGCTTATTATACCTTTGATTTCTTTATGCACTTAATTGTCTCAAAAAAATTTTGATCTAACAAAAAGGGGAGAAGAAACTAGCTCACACTTTAAAATATTTTGATTTTAACTCAAAGGTTACCAAGCTTATATTGAAGGGGAGTTAACTTTGTAAAGGTTTTCAAAAATGTCAAAAATTTTAAGTTTTAGTTTTGTTATATCAAAAAGGGGGAGATTGTAAAACCTATGTTTGATTTTGATATAATTAACTCTTTAAGGATCATTTTGTAAAACTTAAAATTGTTTTTATAAGTCCATTAATAAGTTTTAAAAACACCAACACTTTAAAACTGATTTATAAAACTCAAACTCAAAATATTTTCTAAGTGTTCCAAGACAAAACCATTGAAAATCGTCCAGGCGTATCGATACAGCACCAAGCGTATCGATACCATTTTACCAAACTTGGTTACTGTCGGAACCCGTATCGATACCCTAAACCCTCGTATTGATACGCCCCTGTGTTAAAATTCAAAGAGTTTGAATATCGTACCGATACGGCTAACCCTCGTATCGATATGGGCTTTATAATTTTTAAATATAAGTCAGTTTAAAAAATATGACCGTTGGTGTCAGTTGGTTGGTAACCAAACTTTAAAAGTTTGTTGACCCGTATCGATACGCCAAACCCTCGTACCGATACGGTTGTGGACAGTGAGCTAAGTTCAGAAAATAGTATCGATACGGCCCTTGCCGTTTCGATACCCCGTACCGATACGCTTACGTGTGTATCGATACCCCTTATTGAATGCACACAACGGCTCTTTCTTTTCTGAGACAGGTACCGATACCCCTTCTCGCGTACCGATACCGGTAGCTGCAGAAGTGCATTAATGGTGGTAAGAGAGGGTTCCAACGGCTCCATTTATGTTCCCAACCACCCAAACGGCTAGAAATCAATGAGGAGGTATAAAAGACACATCCAAAAGCTACAGCAACAACTATTGATCTTCAAGAAAACACTTATTCATCAAATCCAAGCAATTGTGCCAAAATTCCTATTTGTCTAGAAATTCCAATTGTAATCTTCATTCATATTTTGTTAAATTGGGTTGAGTGCTTGTATTGGGGCTATCATTTGTATTGAGAGATACCTTATTAGCCTTCAAATTTTCTTTGTTCACTTGTGTGAGGATTGGGTTAATTTTTGGGTAGAAAAATCAACCGAAATTGTAAAGGGTTGCCTCCTTGTCCTAGAAAAGGGGAAGAGCAATTTAATGGAATTGTTGCAAATCCTTAGTGAAGCTAAGGTAGTGGATGTAGAGTTCATTTGGAACTTGAACCACTCTAAATCTCTTGTCCATCAATTTTTTAATTTGCAAATTTCCACCACAAACCTTTAAATTTCCAATTCACCCCCCCCCCCCCCTCTTGGTCAATTTCGGTCTTGCGATCCACTCAACAAAATTAGTTTAGGGATTAAGGGAATATGCTTGCACTTTAATTATTAGTGATTGTAAGTTTAGGTGTTGAGGTTCGAGGTTTATGGGTAAATGTGTCAAGTTGAGTGTTTGGGGTTATGGGATTAGCTTAGGGATCATGGGATTAGACTTGCACTTTAATTATTAGTGATTGTAAGATTTAGGTGTTTAAGTTTGGGGTTTAGGGGCAAATATTTCAAGTAGAATGTTTGGGGTAATGGGATTAGTTTAGGGATTTAGGGGTTGAGGGGTATAAACAATACATGTTTAAGTTGAGTGCTTGGAAATTGGAATTGGGGTTATGAGATTAGTTTAGGGATTTATGGAGGCTTGTACTTTAATTACTAATGATTGTAAGATTTAGGGGTTGATGTTTGGGGTTTATGGGTAAATGTGTCAAGTTGAGTGTTTGGGGTTATAGGATTAGGTTAGGGATTTGGGGTTTATTTTTGTTCATATTAGTCCGTAATTTTTAACCGAATTGACCCTAATTTATTTCAAAATTTTCTAATCTAGTCCAATATTTTAAATATGATGATATTTTTGTTCATTATAGTCTTTATCCCTAAAAGGCTAAAACTTTATTTTTAACCAAAATTGACTTGTATATATTTCTATTTTTGGTAATTTAGTTTAATACTATTTTTGTTTATTTTAGTCCCTACAATTTAATTTTTAGTCAAAATTGCCCTATACTAATTTATATTTTTGGTAATTTAGCCGAATTTAATATAGTCCCTAAAATTTAATTTTTAGTCTAAATTAACCATTTTTTTAATTTAGTCCAAAAATTAAAAAAAAAACAATAACCGTCATTTTTAGCCTAAATCCCAAAGAACGATAACCAATCCCAATGCTCAAGTCCCAACGGCCAATTCTCATCTTTCAATTTCAAATGAAATTGAGTAATTACTAAACAATTAAGTTAACAAAATACAAATGGAGGAAAAACCCGCCCATTTTTAAGGGTTATTTGCACTTTAGGTCATTACTAGTTTAAGAGCCTTACACTTTGGTCTTTTTTTATTCTTTAGTTTTAGTTTGAGTCATTTTAGTCTCAATTTTAGTTTAGTCCAATGTCTTTAATTTTAATTTTGTTATTCATTATAGTCCCTGAAACTTTATTTTTATTCTAAATTGACCCCTAATCATTTTTTGTAACTTAGTCCAGTGTTTTTAATATGATAATATTTTTATTCATGTTAATCTTTAAAATTTTATTTTTCACCAAAATTAACCCTTATTAATTTCTAATTTTTGTAATTTACTCCAATATTTTAGATATGAATCATTTGATGATATTTTTGTTCATTCTAGTGTCTAATATTTATTTTTAATGTGATTCGTGTTCGTGAAAGCCGAAAGACGTTAAATAATTTACTCGAAATGAACCCAAAGTCTATCAACTTCGATTTGTACCAAACTCAAACTTAATACGAAAACGAAACCCGAATTAACCCAACCTGAAATGAAACCGACTTGAAATTACCCGACATGAAATGAACTCGATTTAAATGAACCCGACCTGAAATGAACCCGACCCGAAGTCTACCCGAGCCCGAATTTAACTCGTCAATTCACTAATTCAAACCCGAACCGTTTTGACCCGACCTAAAATGAACCCAGCCTGAAATGAACCCGACCTGAAACTAACCTGCACCCGACTCGAATCGAGTCGAAATATCAAATCAACCTGAAATGACTTGTATCAAATTTAACTCGACTTGAAACCCATCCGATTACCTGCTTTTACATCGCTAGGGTTTATAATAAGTCCATATTTCTTTAAAAAAAAACAATATAATAAGCGGGGATTGCATTTACCTCGAAAATAATCCCATCATTTGGTGTGCTAAGAAACATAATGTAGTCTCTCGCTCAGATATCGTAGTTTAGCAAACTCAGGTTTTGAAAGTGTATGGGTTGAACAATTACTTCTTGAAATGGGACGAATTCAACTTATTGTCTGCTACTATTGCAGTGTTCATTTTACGATTTATTTTCGGACCAACGATGTCATGTCTAGCATTGAACCTTACCGTTGTCCTTAATGCTCATTGCTGTATCTTTTCTCATCTACAACTTCATGTTGCTTGGAATTTTGTCTTTAAACATTTACACATTTCCGAACTAAATAAAATGGTACCGAATACACCCGCAACAAAATTAAAGTAACATATATAGATATAGTCTGCTCTAAATTCTAATCATGTTAAAATAAAGTTGACAAATTACCTTATAGTAGATGCTATAGCCTATATACATATATGCAGTATTCAACTTCCCACATTTTTTTGCAGAAACAAAATATGAATATCTGTATAAAATTCCAGAATCTTCCAACATTAGCAAAAATGTGATGCCAAAAATAACTGTCCAGCCACTAGATACGTACAATACAGGAGACAGGAGTGAAAAAATGAATGCCAAGTTTAACTAAATAAACCGGAACAGACCCTGTACTCCTTGTATCGTATAAGATAAAACCCTAACCATTTCGAAGAAAACTACTGGCTTCAAGCTTCTGCAGTTGGATTTACCATGGCAGGTAACTTGGTGCCGTGACTCCAAAGCACTTTCAAGTCTCCTCTTATTAAAGCTAATACAACTATAACTCCTGACAACAAAAAACAAACAAACAAACCATGAGGGAGAAAGGGAAAGAAACAAAAAGACTTGAAAACGAGAAAGGATATAGCATCCTTTCAGACATGCAGCATGCTAGATGGAAGAAGTCGTCAGTCAAGGTGGAATAGTGAACTTCCGTTACCTAGCGTACAAGGAACAAGATAGAGGAGTGCAGGCTGACCGTTCCCGTTCATCAGATATAGCCCTAGGTATGTGAAGAAGAGGCCTGCAATATATGAGAAATCGAAACAAATAAGAAATGATATAAAGCTTGCTAATTTGCTGTTATGGAACTCTTCTCTTTAGTAGCTCTTAAACCAACTAAAAGCAGGAATACGCCAAAATCAAGGTTAAATTGGTTTGAAGACTTGCATTAGCTCTGGATCATAAAGATTTGCCATGAATTGAATCAAGAACATAAATGCTAGGAAAAAGCATCACCGAAAACATTTGCAGGTAAAACCAAATGGGGCCAGAAATTGCAAAGACAAGCCAAAAATTAGCCAAACTCGGTTTAAACTTAAGAGGAATCCCTATGAAACCACTATATACGAACTATGTAGCAGAAAAGTACACATTCAGACTCACCAAACTTAAGAGTAGAGAAAGAAAATTAATAGCTTAACAAACTATGGGCGCATGCACACTCACCAAATCCATAGCCAATCATCAGCCACAGAAAATACCCTTCCGCTAGACTCTTCTTGACTTCCCTATCATATCTGAGACAACCAAAAAGAAAAAAAAAATCAATAATAAATCCATAATATAACAACAATGCTAAAAACCCTTCAAAACCAAGGGCATAAGAAAGGAAATAGACCAATCTGCAATTTAACACCAAAACTGGTTCCAAGTATTGGTTTGGTCCAATCTATAATCCAATTCACCCAAGCAGGGGTGAAGCCATAAATGTGGTTACTGGTTAAGAAGGGGACCGAATATATCAATATTAACATTGCATATGTAAAATTTTCATATGAAATAAAGTTTTTATGCTAAAAAACATTATAGTGAAACTAAAATAATTATAACTAGCAAACTCCAGTACTGGCCTAGTGGTTAGCGGTTCACTTTCCCCTTCCCATGTCCTAGGTTCAATATCCACTGCAATAAAAAATAATTTAAACTAGCATAAAATTATTTCATATTACAAAGAAAGTTAATATTACATGCATTAATAAAAGTAAAATGTAAATTTTGTATTAGACATAACTAAGCTAAAAAAAAGAATGAGGCTTCAATTAAAAGTGTTACTATGTTTATCATATCTATGAAAAATGCAGAGTTTCCTTCCTTAAGAAATGGTCACTCAACACTAGAGATCTTGTAATATTTCCTTTCCTAAGAGTTAACTCAAATTGTGCCCAATTTTGTCAGAAATTACTTCTACCCTTGCACAAACTCAGCATGCAGAAGAATAGACTTTATGTCCTACCAGTGAACTACAAAATATTCAAGCAGCCTATCGACTCAACGGTCGCAAGTATCTTAGATTGCGTCAACTGGTGTCGACTTCTCTAAAAGGTAAAGGTAATTTTTTATTGGGATTCGTCTAAACGTTACTTTACCTTCTTTTTCCGTTTAATGAAGATTAGCTGAACTAAAAAGAAAAGAGTAGCATTAAAATATATTTTTACTTGCCAATCAAAGATGACCCCAGGATTAATAATTGTCTCAAGAAGTCCAATACACATATATTATTGGACCTTTTGAATAACATTCAAAAGACCATATGAAAATTGAATACCTTTGCGTAGATGTGAAACAAATATTGGGCATTCTAGAAAAGAAGTAGAAAAGCATTTCGAAATTGATTTACCAAAAATTTTAACCCATTTAACCCACTGGATTTATTTCATTTTTTCTTAAACGAAAATGGATGTTGAACCTCCAGCACCCAATCCATAGATTCATACCAGAATTGATTAAATGTATATGGGGAGAATTCACTTTGGCTTTGAAGTGACTCCTCCCTAGATAAGAACATCATGATATTTTTTTAATTGGATCAATTAAAAAAAACTTAAAGTTTGGGATTTATCAATAGGTAATGTTGCTCCAATACCCACCCAACCAAAGTGCTACTGTAGTACCCAAAAAAAATACAGTTGTTATTTGACAGCAAAATGGATTTTGGAATTTATTAACATTTCCCCCAAAAAATTTACTATTAATAATCTTGTGGGTACTAAAACCATTAAAAGAACACCCAATAACTTGTCAGATACCCTACAAAGCATTTGAAATACAAGAAAGAAATACTATTTACAAAGGGGAAAAGGGCCTTTAAGTACCTGTAAGCAAACGTAATAAGCAAACCAGGAAAGAGAATGTCCCCAAATCCAATCATATTATAGCCACCCCAAGGATCAACAACTCTAGGAACTCTCAAGAGCAAGGGTATTGATTCTCCACCAGAATTCTTTCCTTTAGCAACCTATTAACATTAGCAAAATGTTAGAGATCAAAGCTCGTCCTTGGACAGTGAACTTATATTATAAGTCCTTACTTTTTGCTGGCTAAATGTTTAGTGCACCTACAAAAAGAAAAAAGAAAACAAAAGAGGGCCAACTTGGCTTATGAATTAGGAACTTGCCATGTGCCAAGACCACTTTCATTGAAATGCAACTGTGAGCAAAAAGCATATGATCTTACATTTTGCCAAGTAAAAAACTATTTTCAAATTCTAGCATATTTAAAAAATAAAATATTGTGCAGCTAGATTGACCTACCAATCGAACCAGTTAACATAGAAAGTAACCCCTCAAACACTACATTTTCTTTTAAGTGGTATCTAGGTCACCATGACCTAGCAGTTGAAAGTTTAAAACCAAACAGGGCTTCTACTAATAAATAAATCTTAGCACCCGTCAAAGGTAGCTTGGCCTACACTTCATAGGGCTTGACGAGAAGGATGTTTGAGGTTAAAATTTTGTTTTCAGGCCTTCACCAAATACTACAGACAAAGGAGTTATTTTACATGAAATTGTAGAGAAACAGAATAAACTCTATTATGTATTCAGTAAATTTCACTCTAGAAATAATACATCGTTACAGACTATTTTAAAGACTCTAAGAGTAGGACTTTTAGTTACATTAGGAGTCCTAGTTACATTTAACTACTAACTCTAATCTCTTAAGTAGAAGACTTTAATTACAAATACTAAACTAGAGTTATTTACAACACTAACTCTTATTCGGATAAACTTACACTCCCCCTCAAGCTAGTGAGTATACATTGTATAAGCCCAGCTTGAACATAAATTTATCAAATAGGATTTTTGGCAGAGCCTTTGTAAGAATATCTGCCACTTGTTCCTCTGTTGGAACATAGGATAATGATGCAACTCCACTTGTGAGTTTCTCTGCTATGAAGTGTCTATCTATCTCAACATGTTTTTTCCGATCATGTTGTATGGGATTTTTTGCAATCTGAATTGCAGAATGGTTGTCACAGAAAATCTGAAATTTTCTGTCATGACACATTTCAAGTTCTTCGAGCAGTTTAAGTAGCCAAATCCCCTCACACATTCCTAAGGCTAGAGCTCTGTACTCAGCTTCTGCACTGCTTCTTGAAACCACTGTTTGCTTTTCCATGTAACCAAGTTGCCCCAAACAAAGGTACAGTAACCACTTGTAGACCTTCTATTTGTGAGTTCACTAGCCCAGCTAGAGTCTGAAAAAACTTTTACACTTCTGTCAGGACTCCTTAAAAATCAAAGCATGTCCAGGTGCTATGTTGCATCGATACGGGTACGGGGACGAGAAACGGCAATTTCTAAAATTATAGGGTACGGTACGGCATATAAAATAAATTTTAAAATTCTAAATAGATATAAATTTTAAAATTCTAGATAGATATAATTTTAAAAATTCTTAATTGAAAGGAAATAAAACTTGGAGGCTCAATTGAAAGTTTCTTTATGGATTTGAGGACTTAATTGGAATTAAACAAAATAGTTTAAATCCTAATTAAACTAAAAATGTGCCTTAAAGGACTAAATCCTAGATGGAGTAAAACTCCTAAGCCTCTCCGAAAACCTACTGAAACCTAGACTCTCTCCTTCTCATGAATTACCCAAATTTTGGCATTTAAATACCACTTTAACTCTTTTCTCTCCTGTTTTCCTCCATTGAAAATTTTCGACCGTCCTTTTGCAATGCCGTTTAGTTACCGTCCGGCGACCGTGGTTCACACCACCGCCACCAATCGAAACCCCTCACCGACCCGACTAAAACCCTATCCATTGTTCATCCTTGTCGTTCGCCGGCACTGCTGGGGACGGACGTGAAGGTGATGTGCCGTCCCCGAAACGTCCCCAAAATTATCTCAGTCGTCTCCAACTCTCCATTCACTTTCAGCCATACCCCGTCAACGTGGGACATTCCCAATACGTACCACAGTCGTTCCTGTCCCATACCCGTGCCGGGGACGTTTCGGGTACTTGAAACGGCATAAGGTTGTCGTACCCATGCTTCCCAGTCCAGGTGTGCCTTTCAAATACCTCAGTATTCTTTTTGCAGCTTCCATGTGTTCCTGTCTTGGGTCAGTCATATATTGACTAGTGATATTGACTGGAAAAGAAATATCTGGTCGAGTTGGGATAAGTAGATCAACTTCCCTACTAGTCTTTGATATAACCCTTTATCTGCCTTGGGGCCCAATTCTGCTTTGCTAAATTTCAGACCAGCATCCATTGGAGTATCTGCTGGTTTACAGCCCATTAATCAAGTTTCTTCAAGTAAATCTAGAACATATCTTCTTTGATTAATGACCAGTCCCTAGCTGGATCTAGCCACTTCCATGCCTAGGAAATATCTGAGTTTTCCTAGGTCTTTAATCTCAAATTCCTTGCTCAACAGCTGTTTTAGTTGACAAATCTCTTCATCATCATCTCTTGTCAAGATTATGTCATCTACATAAACTATTAAGATAACTCTTCTGTTATTTGAAGTTACCTTGGAAAACAGTGTATAGTCAGAAAAGAACTGTTTGTAACCCATTTTCAAAATAACTCTGGTAAATCTCTCAAACCAAGCCATTGGTGAATGCTTCAAGCCATAGAGTGATTGTTGAGCTTGCAAACCTTTTGGCTATTTCCATCATCCTCTAGTCCTGGTGGATTCTACATATAGACTTCTTCCTCCAAATTTCCATTCAGAAAAGCATTTTTAATATCAAGTTGATGTAAATTCCAGTCACAATTCACTGCTAAGCTCAATAAAACTCTAATTGTATTAAGTTTAGCTACTGGAGCAAAAGTCTCCTTATAGTCAACTCCATAGGTCTGTGTAAAACCTTTAGCAACCAGCCTTGCTATGAGTCTCATTATACTGCCATCAGAATTAAATTTAATAGCAATTCCCCATTTACAGCCAACTGGTTTTTTACCTTGAGGAAGATCGGTAATAGTCCAGTGTTGTTCTTATTCAATGCATCAACTTCTTCTTCAACGATCCTTCTCCACTTAGGACACGTTAGTGCTTCTTCAATGGTTTTAGGAATCTGTTCATCTAAACAGGTTGTAAATGCTCTAAACAATGGCATCAAATTTCCGTAAGCAGCATACCTCAGAATGGGGTATTTAGTACACTGTCTAACCCTTTTTCTCTTAACAATTGGCAAACACTCAAATTCAAGTAAATGAGAAGGAATTTCAGTTGAGTCATTACCTCCATTGTCTTCACTGGCAGCTGGACTCAAGTCCAATTCTCGACAAATACCAGATTGCAAAATGGCCTCTAGAATTATCCTTTTTTTCTGGTATAAACTTGTAGAGGTTTAGGAGGTTGTAATGGTGACTTAGGTTGGTTTTGTGAAGTAACAGGAGTAGACATTGATGAAGTAATATTTGGAGAAGAAGGTGAAGGTCTAAGAAGTTCAACAGGAACTTGGGAATCAAGTAATAAAGAACAGCTAGAGGGTAAAAAATCTGAGGAGGTGGAAGGACAAACCTGATTGTGAGTAGGCTGAAAATCAATATAAATCTCTCCTGAGTTGTAGCCTTGGAGAAATAAGGATCCTGTTCAAAAAAGGTAAGGTCTAAAGAAGTAAAAAAAATCGAGTAGGTGGGTTATAACATTTGTAGCCCTTCATTAGTGAAGAATAACCGACCAAAACACACTTAAAAGACTTGGGATCAAGTTTAGTCCTAGATACGTCTAAATTGTGCACAAAAACAGTGCACCCAAACACTCTCAAAGGAAGAATTGAAGACATGGGTTTAAAATGGGGAAAACTCTTTAAGAAAACTTCCCTAGGTGTTTGATAATTTAGAACTTTACTAGGCATCCTATTAATAAGGTATGTAGCTGTTAACAAGACTTCACCCCATAAATACTTTGGTACATGGTTTGTAAACATTAAAGCTCTAGTGACTTCCAATAGGTGTATTTTTCCTTTCTACCACTCCATTTTGCTGTGGAGTGTCAACACATGAACTGATATGGACTACCCCTTTTTCAAGAAAGAACTGACCTAAAGATTGTGTAAAAAACTCACGCCCATTATCAGATTTTAAAATCTGAATTTTGCTTTGAAACTGTGTTTCGACCATGTTATAAAATTTTTGAAAAACAGTAGACACCTCTGATTTTTCTTTCAATAAATAAGCTCAAGTAGTTCTACTATGATTATCAATGAAGGTTACAAACCACCTACTTCCATTAACATTCTTCACCTTAGAAGGACCCCAAACATTACTGTGAATTAATGAGAAATGATGTGAGGGTTTATGAGAGGATGGTAAATAATGAGCTATTCTTTGTTTAGCAAGTGGGTAAACAATGAGCTCTTTCTATTTCAAGAGTGTTTCGAAACGAGTTCAAGCGTTTCGAAACGGGGAGCTGCAGAACTGCATTTATGGTGGGAAATGAAGTCTCCAACGGCTCCAATTCAACCCCAACGGCTAGTAACGGCTACAAACTCAAAGAGTATAAATGGGACCTCCAAGCATCTAGTAATGGTTAATGCTTCAATTGTAACACAACATATGATCAAGAAATTGTCTTAGAGATTAAGTGTCAATTTATTGTATAGACAAACACTAGTGAGCCAAAATTGTTAGATTTGCTCAAGTGTTTTAGGTTTAGGTGAGAGCTTTATTGTGCAAACAAATACCTATTAGAGGGATTTGAGTTTGCGTATTTTTATCTCTTGTAAAGAGAGTTTGATCAAGGCTTTGGGTAGAAAGCTTGATCGGTTTGTAAGGGTTTCCGGGGACGAATCAATAGTAAATTGATTGAAAATCTTTAGTGAGAAGCTAAGGTAGTGGATGTAGACATTGGTTAGAAGGTTGAACCACTATAAATCTTGTCTTAATCATTTTTAGCTTCCACACCATTATCACCCAACATTTCACTTCTCCACCACTTGGCGAGCAAGAACGGTTGAAGGAATCGAGCACCGAATAACCCAACAGAGTCCATTCAGAAACTGAAAAATCCTCTTTTGCGTAGTGATCTTTCTGTATAACACAGCATCATTTGCAGTCTCCCATTCGTTTGCCTCATACAAATCAATTTGCTGCCATAGATTTGTTAGAGTAGTGTAAAACTGTGTAACCGTCATCCCTTCCTGCTTAAAATTAGAAGCCTTACTTTCAATGCCAAATAACTCAGAATTGTTGTTGGTGCTCAAGTATGTATCTTTAACAACATTCCAAACTTCACTAGTTGTTTCATAAAGAAGAAATTGAGATCCAACTTCCGGAGACATAGTGTTGAGCAGCCAAGACATGACCCTGCCATTCTCTTGAGCCCACTAGTCAAAACCCTGGTCATCAACAGAGGGTTTTTTAATTTTCCCAATAATATACCCTAGGGTTCCTCGGCCAACAAGAAAATTTTTAACAGATTGGAACCATTCAAGGTAATTAGTGCCCACAAATCTGTGACAAGTAACAATCGAACCTGTTACTTCTGAAAAATCTGCCACACCGACAGTTGAGATGGAGGAGGATTGCAGCTCACTCGACATTGATTGATTTTGATTTTCCATCAAAGAAAAATTTTCTGATGGGATCGAAATTAGACTGATACCATGTAGTGAAACAGAATAAACTATATTCTGTATTCAGTAAATTTCACTCTAAAAATAATACATCGTTACAGACTATTTTAAAGACTCTAAGAGTAGGACTTTTAGTTACATTAGGAGTCCTAGTTACATTTAATTACTAACTCTAATCTCTTAAGTAGAAGACTTTAATGGCAATTACTAAACTAGAGTTATTTACAACACTAACTCTTATTCGGATAAACTTACAGAAAGATTAAGTCCTACTCTTAGAGTCTTTAAAATAAATTATCAGCACAATGTCGAGTTTATCCGAACAATTACTATTGTTCCTAGTTTATTTTTTTCAAAAAAAAATTATCAACACAATGCTTTCTGAAGAGAGATGTGTACATAAAAGAGTAGGAAAACAATGGATGTAAATTCCAAAAAAAGGTAAACAAGGACATGTGAGAAGTCAAGAGGGGAAATACAATAAAATCAGTTTTGTAGCTCCAATAAGGAGCTCTGCAATGCAACAGTAAAAAACATGTTTATTTTGTAATCTAGAAATGATTTCTATAAGTCAAACATGCAGAGCATATGAGAAAAATCATAGCTTCAACCAAACCAAGAAATGAACCATACTCCGTTCCATAAGCATGTATTAATTGTGTTATTATTTATGTTCATCAATACTATTGCAACAGCTAATACAAAAGAATCATGACAACATGGCTTTCCCAAATTACCAAACTGCCATGATTGGTACTTTCATGGTATTGAATTGAGTAACAATGAGAAAAACACTGCTGCTCCATTGGACGTAAATTTTGAATACTCTCACTAGAGTCAAAACTCAAAACCAAATGACTAATAAATGCTTTACAATTATTGACACCGAGGAATTTCAATTCAACAACTAAATGGATGAGCACTTACTTCAATCATCACACTCTGGTGGAATATAAGTGGTGATATGAAGACCCAAAAGATGTCATAAACAAATGCACAACACAGAAGTGCTGTAGCAACCTGAATTATGGAGAACAATCAGGGCAAGGAGTGAAATACAATTAATAAATACATGATGAAAGAAACCATAGTACCTTGATATTAGGTAGTCGAGCCAACTGTAAGACATTTATCATCATACAGATACCCTTTATAAAAAATAAATAAATTTAAGGCGGTCAACAAACAAAAAGCAAAAGACATTAGACAAATTTTTGAACCAATTTCTATGCAAAAACAAAAGAAACTTAACACTAACATCAAATTCTATTTAAACAAAGAAACAAGTAGGCGAAACAGCCGCAATTGTAATAAAAATGAATTCCAACAGATGTCACAGGGTATTCAAATAAGGGATTAACTAAAACGCAACCATATGATCCTAAATACCACTTCTTTTAAAATCTGATCGTTCCAGACATCTTTCTTTAGAACAATTCCTTCGCCTAAGACACATTGTTGAAGTTCTTGTAACTCTCATACAATTTTAATCCTCTTAGGCTCTTACATCATTAACCTAACATTTAATCTCAGAATCCTACTAGTTCCCCTATAATAGGCAATAGCATTAACTTGTCGCCAATTTGATATAACCCTCTTTCCTGGTCAACAATTGGCTTCCATATACTCAACACATTAACAAGCCAAAATATTACCCTTGCAGGAAGTGCAAAAATATTTGCAACAATCAATTCCTAAAACTCCCCATAATTAGCCAGGGATAGACGTGATGGTATGAAAGACTTACGAGGATATTTTGGCCCACCCATGCATAAGATGCTCGTCGATGAATGGCCCAGACAATAGCGAATATCATACAGAGTATAAAAACCCCAAGTGAAACAATAGTAACCTCCCCAATGACAGGCAATCTTACCGTCTTCTGTGGAAAATTTCTGCATTTACTGCTTGTACACTTATATTAGGAACAACAATAAAAAGAAGCTAGATCTTGTAAAACAGCTATTTGACAGGTTTAGTAGTGATAATCAAAGTTACAAGCATACCACGTAATAGGAGTCATAATGACATTGTGCATCCCCTGGAAAGAAAGAATACAACATGGGTTAATAAGATAATGTATCACTATGAAATATATATTATATGTATATTTTCCTTACCAAAAGTTAAAATAGCTACTTCAGTACTGTTAATATGCATGGTGCAGAAAAAGAAAACATGGAAGATTTCCCACGGAAGCATGCAGAAGTACAACATTAAACCTATCCCTCATGCATTTCTTAAAAATACTTGTATATATTTATTAGCCATGGATATAAATCAGTAACTTAGAGGTGTAGTTTGCTTTTAACTTTCCATGACTGACCATTGGTAGATTCAAACAAGCATACAATGATAAAAAGAAAAGAAAAAAAAAAAGGGAAAAAGAGACATTGGAAGCAAAACTATGTTACCTGAACAGCACCGATGCAGAAGAGTACAATCAGCACCCAGATAAACCATTTAGACATGAAAAAGAAGAGTAGCAGCAGAAAAACGGATGCTAATATCACAAAAATTATTGCACCCTTTACAGTAATATCAAGAGTATCCTTATCATCATCACTGTCTGTTCCAGCATTGGATGATTCCTAGTCAACAGAAGGAAAAATAATAGAAACAGAAAGAAAATTGAAGAATCAGATACACTAATAGAAGGAAGAAATTAATATAAAATGGTTATGGTTGCTTCACACGCAAGAAATTCAAGTAACAATTTGACAGAGCCGAGGTTAGATAAATGAAGACTGAAATTCTACAAGCATCTAAGGTCTTTGGATATAATATACGAGTAACAAGTCCAAAAGTTCCTGGGGTAATTGCTTACAGGGAGACCAGCTAACCATCTATAATACCCATAATACAACATAAAATAAGATATTTTATATAAATCACATTCAGAAGTAATTAGTTATTGAGTTAGATGTATCAAAAAAATTCAATGGTTAAAACTTACAGAACCCTAGTCTCATTTATCTTTAGTTTCGCAATTCTACCTTAATGAATTACTTAGAACATTTAAACATTAAAATATTTTCACGAGTGCTTTGAGATTTTTTTTTTTTTTGTAATTTGAGAACATATCAATAACAAAATATTCAATAAAACTCTAATAAAGTTTCTTGTTTTATATCAAAGAAATCGTTACTTCATAAGTTTAAATTCAGAACTTCTAAAGAAAGAATTGCATACGAAGTGTTAATGAAGTAGCATGAATTGCATATATATTTTCCTAATTCCTGGCAAAGGACCTTAACATTTAATATTGCAATAATGGAACAAACACCATTCAACCCACCAAATTGCCATTATAGAGATACGAGAAATGAGCTAATCATGAACCACCAACTCGTAGGATACTATGAAAAATATCAAGAAAAAGAAAACCTAATTGTATGATGTCTAGGAGGCCACACACCATTCAGATAACAGTAACTAAGGACCTCTAGGAACATACTTTGCATGAAAAACAGTTATACAAATAACCACCAGAACTAAAAAAAACAACAGAAGCCGATCATGGGCATCAATAGGACGTGTTAGTCGTGCACATTATAACCAATTATTCCCTATCGACAGGTGTCAACAAATATCTCTAAGACATAATATACAGAATGCAATTATGAACTTCATAACAATGATAGACACTAGATTGTGGTAAACCTTCAGCGATGAGTCATTGCAGCGTTTTTCAGTTTGCTCAGAAGCACCAAACTCTTGCCAAAGTGAAGCAGTAATAAGTGTTCCAACAGACATTGCCCACAAAAATACCACCGAGACATCCACGATAGGACGAGTTGGTGCATATAATAAGAGTTCAACTGCATAAGAAATTAGCATGATTTGGTTTATATGAATCTTCATATGAAAATAAACTTCGAAGATTCAAAGAATGCACATGTTAATATACTCAAAGCTAAAACTCACACGCAAAGACAGACAATAGGTTATAGAAGATCTAATAAACCAGTATTTCTATATATTTTTCTGTTGTTTTCATGTAAAATAAATAGACAAAATTTTATCATTTTAAAACTCAAGTGAAATTAGCATGATTTGGTTTATATGAATCTTCATATGAAAATAAACTTCGAAGATTCAAAGAATGCACATGTTAATATACCCAAAGCTAAAACTCACACGCAAAGACAGACAATAGGTTATAGAAGATCTAATAAACCAGTATTTCTATATATTTTTCTATTGTTTTCATGTAAAATAAATAGACAAAATTTTATCGTTTTAAAACTCAAGTGAAATTAGCATGATTTGGTTTATATGAATCTTCATATGAAAATAAACTTCGAAGATTTAGAGAATGCACATGTTAATATACCCAAAGCTAAAACTCACACACAAAGACAGACAATAGGTTATAGAAGATCTAATAAACCAGTATTTCTGTATATTTTTCTGTTGTTTTCATGTAAAATAATTTTATCGTTTTAAAACTCAAGTGTAGACTATTGCCCCAGCGAACTAGCGAAAGTGTGAACCACAAATAAAGAGCCAACATAAAAGCAAAACCTCGAGTAGAGAACTTAAACAGAAGTGTGAACCTTAAGTAAAGAACTAGCACCAAAAATAGCAACCAAGGTCAAACCCCGATGACGAAGTAGGCTGAAATAGGGCTTCAGAAGGAAAGAAATAAAATTGAGAGGGAGTATATATATATACACATTAAAATCACGATCCTTGTTAGGAATAAAGGATACAACTTAAAACACAAATAAGGGCAACCTAAAATAGCTATTTAAGAAATACGATTCTATCTACATGTTTTTACTTCTTAACTTTCTCTGGCTTAATTATTAGCAAGCAGAAAATTCCAACGCCTCAAAGCTTCTGCTGAAAAAAGTACCACACTCAAATCAAACATGAATTCTCTTTCTTATTAGCCATGTACCAAGACGCTTAATTGAGTCTGGGCTAGGCAATTTTAATGAAGCGCTCAAAAGGCGCGTGAGGCGCATGATGCGCTAAGGAAAAAGAAAACTAGAAAGAACTCAAAAGGAGAGGAATCTGTTGAAGAAGAAGAGGAGGAGGAGAAGGGGAACCGGTGAGTACAATAACTGCTTCAATGGTCACCTTAATATAGGCAATGGAGGGGGAGGTGTGGGCTTAGGGGTGGGAATTGGGTGGGGAATATTCAAAAACTGTAGGGATCCGAACCGACGGGTACGGAGAATAACCGAAATCTTCACCCACGGGGATGGGGACGGGGAAGTTTTATAATCGAAGCTCAAATGGGGATGGGGACGGAGATTGCTATATCCGAACCGTGGGGATAACCGAACCGAACCGTATAAATAAACATAGGGATCCTCAAAAAATATCAGCAAAGATCCCGATATTTACTTATTTATATACACTTAATATATCTTAATAAAAAAATCATAACTATATTATTATCATTTAACTTTTTCTCAAACCTAGCCACACTTAAGTTTCTCAACATGCTTCTATCTTAGTTTTTAGATATAAGCTAAAACCCTACTCTAAATCTTCCCCAACACAACACCCTTTCAATCTTTATCATCTCGTAACTACTTCCAATCGAAGTATCCAAACCGTGGAGATCCGCGCGGGAAGGGTATGGGGACGAAAAAATCCCCGAAGCATTTAATGGGACTTCCCGAAACCGTAAGTGTTGGGGACGGAGTGAGGAATGCAAAATCGTCCCCACCCCGCCCGATTCCCACCCCTATTGGGCTCCATTGTTAGGCACAATTTTTGACACATTTGTGCCACAAGCCTCTTTGTTTTTGCCAAAATTCCCTCCCAAGGGATCTTCTCCCTCTCACCCCATCAACCCTTCCTGTTAGTTTAGACGAGTAGACTTATTATTTTAGTTAAATTGTACGATTAGAATTAGAGTCTTAGTCGAATTACCTAGTGATAGAGTAAGTATTTAATATAAAGTAGGACTCCTAATGTAACCTAAAGTCCTAGGCTATAAATATGTATCGATTGTAACCTATGTTGTACATTAGAGTTTTTTACTCAGTTTCCTAATAAACATAACACTTTCTGTTTATCTTCATGGTATCAGTCTAATTCGATCCTATCGAAATAATTCTCTTTCATGGATACTCCATCCAGTTCGAGTAAACTCCAATCTTCTTCTTCCACGGTGGTTCAAATGGCAGATTTTTTAGATTCTTCTATCTCAACTATTCTTTGTCATAGATTTGTTGGAAACAATTATATCTCTTGGTCCCAATCTGTAAAAATATTTCTGACTGGAAGAGGAACTCTTGGCTACATTAATGGGAAAATCAAGAAGCCTTCTGCCGATGACCCATCCTTTGAGAAGTGGACACAGGAGAATGGCAGGGTTATGTCCTGGTTGATAAATTCGATGGCTCCTGAAGTTGGCTCGCAATTCTTGCTGTTCGAAACAGCAAGTGAGATTTGGGAAGCTGTGTGAGATACATATTCAAGTACAAACAACTCTGAATTGTTTAGAATTGAAAGTACGGCCTCGGCCTTGAAGCAAGATGCGATGAATGTTACTCAATACTACACAACTCTAACAAATCTGTGACAACAAATTGATCTTTTTGAGGCTCCCGATTGGGTAGATCCTACAGATTGTGTGAGATACATATTCAAGTACAAACAACAACTCTGAATTGTTTAGAATTGAAAGTACGGCCTCGGCCTTGAAGCAAGATGCGATGAATGTTACTCAATACTACACAACTCTAACAAATCTGTGACAACAAATTGATCTTTTTGAGGCTCCCGATTGGGTAGATCCTACAGATGCTGCGCTTTACAGGAAAATTGTTGAGCAAAAGAGAATTTTCTAGTTTCTTAGTGGCCTCAATCGAGACATGGATTCCATCAAGTCTCGGATCCTTGGTCTCAATCCTCTCTCTTCCCTACGCGAGGTATTTTCAGAAGTTAGGAGAGAAGAGAGTAGACGGTTGTACATGATCCCTGAAGCTCCTATTCATGACAACTTGGCATTGGTCACTCAAACATCTTCTTCTCCCAAGCCTAGATGAGGGAGAACCTTTTGTGACTACTGCAGAAAACCTGGACATCTCAAGGACAACCGCTCGAAATTACATGGGAAACCAGCCGATTGGAAACCTCCAGCCAACAAGGTACAAAAAGGCATCTCTTCACCTATTGCTTCTTCGTCCACACCCACCGGCTTCACCAAGCAGCAAATGGCCCAACTGCAACTGATGTTCAGTAAATTTACAGCCACTAGTGAAGGCAACATAGCCTTAGTTGAAACTGGAGGTACACATAATTCTTTTGTCTCTACTGCACTTCTCTCTACTTCGACTCAATCTACATGGATTATCGACTCTAGTGCTTCTGATCATATGACTGGTAACAGGAATTTGTTTTTCGACTTTAAATCGTCATCTTCTAAATCTTCAATTAAGATAGCTGATGGTTCCTTCTCACCCATCCAACGCAGTGGTTTTGTGTTTGTTACCAATGATTTAATCCTTAAAGATGTGCTATATGTGCCTAAGTTGGACTATAATCTGTTGTCTGTTAGCAAGCTATCTAAAGATTTAAGATGTGTTTTCCAGTTCACTAATTCCAATTGTTTTTTACAGGCACTGGACTTGAAGAAGAGGATTGGCAGTGCTAGCTTGCAGAATGGCCTTTATGTTCTTCACAGTAAAAGATCACCTACTCCATCTTGTTTTACTTCCTTAGGACAATCAGATGTCATGCTACTACATTTTAGATTAGGAGATCCATTTTTTTTATATTGAAAAGTTGTTCTCTAAATTATTTCTTAATAAAAAGCCATCTTCTTTTCAATGTCCTATTTGTCCTCTTGCGAAACAAACAAGACAATCTTATTTGCTATCTATTTATAAACCCTCACATCCTTTTTCTCTTATACACAGTGATGTTTGGGGTCCTTCTAAAGTGAAGAATGTTACAGGTAGCAGATGGTTTGTAACTTTCATTGATGACCACAGTTGAACAACCTGGACTTACCTATTGAAAGAAAAATCAGAAGTTGCAAAAGTGTTCAAGACTTTTTACACCATGGTTGAAACCCAATTTCACACTAAAATTCAGACCTTTAAATCTGATAATGGGAGAGAGTTTTTTAATCAGTCCTTAGGTGATTTTTTGAAAGAAAAAGGAATTGTGCATATTAGTTCTTGCGTTGATATACCCCAACAGAATGGGATAGCTGAGAGAAAGAATAGGCATCTACTAGAGGTAACCCGAGCCCTTTTGTTCACCCACAATGTTCCTAAATGTTTATGGGGTGAGGCCTTGTTAACATCCACTTATCTAATTAATCGTATGCCTAGTCAAGTCTTAAACTTTCAAACACCTAGAGATGTTCTTTATCCTTTTTCCCTCACTTTAAACCCTTGTCATCTAATCTTCCTTTAAGAGTTTTTGGGTGTACCGTGTTTGTTAAAAATTTGAATCCCTCTAGTTCCAAACTTGACCCTAAATCCCTTAGGTGTGTCTTCATAAGGTATTCTTCACTAAAGAAAGGCTACAAATGTTACTATCCTCCTTCACGCAAATTTTTTGTTTCTTTGGATCTTCAATTCTTTGAACAGTTACTATTCGACGGCTACAATTCAGGGGGAGAATAATGATGCATTCCGGCCCTCTCACATACAGGTTCCTTCTACTCATTTTCCTTCGTTAATTTCATCTTGTCCATTAGCACTTGAGCCTCAGAATTCTTCCACTCCCTCGGTTTCTTCACCTATTCTCTTGTCTACTCCACAATCATCACCAATAGGAACTCAAACCACAAACAATTCCCCTTTACTACCTCCTAAACAGTTGCATGTTTACACCAGAAAAAGGAGAACTATTCCAGAGACCATTCTGCAATCCAGTACTTGTCAAGAATTGGATTTTAGTCCAGCTGCCTGTGAAGACAATAGAGGTAATGATTCTACTGGTATTCCTTCTCATCTCCTTGAATTTGATTATTTGCCTATTGCTAAAAGAAAATGGGTAAGGCAATGTACAAAACATCCTATTCAGAGGTATGCTGCCTATGGGAATTTGATGTCTTCTTTTAAGGCTTTTACAGCATCCCTAGATGGTGAACAAATTCCTAAAACTATTGAGGAGGCCTTGCAGATTCCAGAATGGAGAAAGGCTGCTCAAGAGGAGATTGAGGCACTTGAGAAAAATGGTACATGGACCATTACAGACCTTCCCCAAGGTAAAAAGCATGTTGGCTGTAAGTGGGTTTTTGCCATCAAATACAACTCAGATGGGAGTATACAGAGGTATAAGACTAGGTTGGTTGCTAAAGGTTTTACACAGACTTATGGCATTGATTATAAGGAGACATTTGCTCCTGTTGCCAAACTTAATTCTGTTAGAGTTTAATTGAGTCTTGCTGTAAATTGTGATTGGAAATTACACCAACTTGACATTAAGAATGCTTTTCTTAATGGTAACCTTGAGGAGGAGGTCTATATGCAAATTCCACCAGGGCTTGAGGGTGTTGGACAGAATCGACAAGTTTGCAAGCTAAACAAGGCACTCTATGGCCTAAAACAGTCACCTAGAGCATGGTTCGAAAGATTCACTAGGGTTATTTTGAGAATGGTTACAAGCAGTCAACGGCGGATCACACTCTGTTCTCTAAGGTAACATCATCAAACAAAAGGGTTATCCTTATTGTTTATGTGGATGATATAATTCTAATAGGTGATGATGAAGAAGAAGTGAGCCGATTAAAAGCTTTCCTGAGCAAGGAATTTGAAATCAAAGACCTAGGGAAACTCAGATACTTCTTAGGCATGGAGGTTGCACGATCATGCAAAGGACTAGTCTTAAACCAGAGGAAGTATGTTTTAGACTTACTGACAGAAACTGGGCTACTTGGATGTAAACCTGCAGATACGCCTATGGAAGCTGGTTTAAAATTCAGTAAGGATGATGACAGTCCCAAGGTAGATAAGGGGTTGTACCAGAGACTGGTAGGAAAATTGATTTATTTGTCACTAACAAGGCCTGATATATCTCTTTTCTAGTTAATATAGTAAGCCAACACATGACAGATCCAAGGCAGGAACATATGGAAGCAACAAAGAGGATTTTGCGTTACTTGAAAGGTACACCTGGACATGGTTTTCAAGAAGAGTTCTAACAAAACTGTTCAGATATTTACAGATGCAAGTTGGGCCAGTGAACTGACTGATAGGAGATCAACCAGTGGGTACTAATCATACGTATGGGGTAATTTGGTGACATGGAAAAGCAAGAAGCAAACTGTGATTTCAAGAAGCAGTGCAAAGGTTGAATATAGAGCTCTAGCCTTGGGTATGTGTGAAGGTATCTGGCTAGTGAAGCTACTCAAAGAACTTGGAATGACTCAAGCAGAAGATTTTCAAGTTTTTTGTGATAATCAATCAACCATTCAAATTGCGAAGAATCCCATTCAACATGACAGAACAAAACATGTTGAAATTGACAGACACTTCATCGCAGAGAATCTATCTAGTGGAGTTGCCTCATTAGAATATGTATCAGCAGAAGAACAAGTGGCAGATGTCCTCACCAAAGCTCTGCCAAAAGCTCTTTTCGACAGATTTCTATTCAAGCTGGGATTATACAATGTATATTCTCCAGCTTGAGGGGAGTGTTAGTTTAGACGAGTAGACTTATTATTTTAGTTAAACTGTACGATTAGAATTAGAGTCTTAGTCGAATTACCTAGTGATAGAGTAAGTATTGAATGTAAAGTAAGACTCCTAATGTAACCTAAAGTCTTAGGCTATAAATATGTATCGATTGTAACCTATGATGTACATTAGAGTTTTTTACTCAATTTTCTAATAAACAAAACACTTTATGTTTATCTTCACTTCCATTTCTATAAATTTTAACGTATCTTCTTTGCTTAAAGAGATGAATAAGAAAAGAAAGAACTTTGAATAAATAGTTTTTCAACAATAATTTTATTACTTGGATAAATTTAATAATTATTTTGTAATTTCAATAAGTTCAGTTTCAAAGCATTCTCATTCAATAATGAAGATTCTAATGTAATCACATATTTATTAATCTAAAACCGCATATCTACACAATCACAATCAACATTGAAAGAATGGAAGAAACAGCGAATTGTATTTAGGCGACAACTTTATCAACACTTGGACAGTAAATCTTTAATTTTCAAAAAATGTGCCACGCTTCAATACGGCGCACACCTTGCGCCTAGGCTATAGGACTTCTATCGCCTTAGTGCGCCTTGCGCCATTTTTTACATTGCTTATTTGGCTTAAATGAAAAACCATCCCCTAAACTATGCTAATTTTTTGCTTTTAGTCCCTAAACTATTTTTTTGTCAAAACAAGTACATAAACTATTATTTTTTCCATTTTAAATCCAACCATTATCTAAGTTAAAAAATTATTTTGGCCAATGAAATGTTGACACGTCACAAAGATTTAGGTGCTTCTTTTTTACCAAAAGATAGTTTAGGGACTAAAAGCAAAAAAACATAGTTTAGGTACTTTTCTTGACCAAAAAATAGTTTAAGTACTTAAAATGCTTAGAAATAATAGTTTAGGTACTTGTTTTGACCAAAAAATAGTTTAGTGACTAAAAGCAAAAAAATACATAATTTAGGGGCTAATTTTTAATTTAAGCCTTCGTATAAAGTTTAGGCTTACTTTCAAGAAAAAGAAGAAAGCCATAAATTCTTATATTAAAAGTTCATAGATAAGGGAATGACATTGAATATTGTGTGGTAACCCTAATACATAGACATGTGTACATTTCAAAAAAGAAATACATAACATATGCATGTACGGTCACACAAACCTGTAGATTGTGGAATACGTAAACATAATTGCAAAATGAAAAAACTTATATTAGTGAAAGTAATTTCTTCATTTAGATCTGAACCATTTAATTTTTTTAACTGATTAAAGAATGATAAAATGTTTCCTGAAAACGTTTTGTCAAACAGAAGGATAGACATATATTTAAACCAAACTCACTGAATTAAGCCTTAACAACTTAATCAAATAGTTGCATTTGGCAGGTTTAAACCTTCCAGTAAAAAGGTAGCCCAAATCTAGTCCAGAGGTTCAAGTGCATTCCTTCCTAGAACATTATAAACCACTTTTTGAAAAGGATATCTTGTTTCTAGCAATCAAGGAAGTATCTAATATACATCTAAAGAACAAAAGGAAAGGGAAAGAAAGACATCACATGAGGTCAAGAGCTTACCATGTTTGTTTGCCATAGTTTTGTTAAGGTCGTCTCCCTCAGATTTTGGAATCATCACAACAGGTATCGAAATATTTAAAGGAGTACCATCATCAGAACAAGCCATCATTTCAGCCGCTAGATAAATATTAAAAAGAAAGCTTATGTAAGAGACTAATAGTCCATTACATTCCTTTAACGAAATGATCCAATTGAACTTCAAAAGAAGTTTAAAATGCAAATAACATATGGCATCAATACTAAATTTATAACCTTCTTTGTCATTTATCACCAGCAAGGCTGCAGCACCTCCTAACTGTGCAACTTTTGCCTTAGTTACAAAGTCGCAATCACCACGTTTAGACAAGGCCACAGAGCCAGTTAGCTGTAATCAAAAAAATTCTGACTGTGATGCTTCAAAAAATTTCATTTGGCTTACATCAGAGTGTAGTGCTTATGAAACTATTAAGAATTATTCAAAAGTTCAACAAATTATCATCTCCAAACTCTTTTAAGTTTTTCCCAAACTTCATAGGCTGGCATGGTCCTGCTAGAACTTAGAGAAGTTTAGAGGGTGTGAACTATACTTTCACATGTTTAACTCAATCAAACAAGGATGTACATAACTGATAATAATAATATATAAACAAAGCCAACCAATTATTGGTGGGGCAAGTTGAAATTTTTTTAGAGAACAAAGTAAACTGAGACAAAAACCTTCGAAGAAGAATTAGAACAGCCAGTTGGAGGATTTGAGAAAATAGGAACCAATTTGGAACTCTTGTCCTGTTCCGTAGGCAATTTTGCTCCAAAGCTTGCCGTTAACCCAGATAGAAATTCACCTTCAACCCCATCAACCCAGATCTTCACCATGGCCTGCTAAAACATATGAAATTCATATAAGCCTACCATGTCAAAAGTTGCACTCACTACCCTGTTATCTGTCTCTCTAGACTACGTTTCAACACAAACCAACAAAGCAATCAATTTCTTTCATAAGATAGCAAAACTAATGCAAATCCTAAAAGACCCCTGATATTTGGAAAAATTCCTATCGCTTGACCAAATCCCAATCGAACAGATTATCCGAAATCTTTTACCCAGAACAACGTTTGTAATAATTTTCCTATAGAATTCACTTGTACCATACTACCATACAAGTTGACTGCAACAAATATCCCCATTGTCCATGACAAATCTCCAGGAATCAAAAACACAATCTATCTATCTACACCAACATTTGTTTCCATTGTTCTCTCCAATTAAAGAAAATGGGTAGTTTTGTTTTCCTATTTCTCTCACAGAAATGAAAATAGAGAATCGTAACGGAGCTAAGAAAAAAATTAGAACAATTCCAAATCAAGCGGGAATTCAGATAAAAATAAATTAACCAATTCAATAAAGCACGAAGCAAGACATTTAGCAATGGCGTGAATGCAAAAGATATTTTTATAAAAAAAAAAGAAATGGAATTACCGCTTCGCTAGAATTGTTACAGGAAGGTGAGTTGGAGTCACCGGCGACGGCTGCAACAGCGGATGACAAAGCGATGAGAAGCAAAAATAGAAGAGTCGCCGGAATTCGGCGTGGGTTTTCCGGTGGAAACGACATGGTTGTATGGGAATTGCTGATCGGAGCAAAAGAGAAGAAGAGTAGAATTAATAATAAAAAAATCCTCCTTTTTTACTTCCTGGTTGATAAAGAAAATAGATGCACGAGAATGCATCGGGCAAGGAAAGAAAAACATTAATCTCTCTTTCTGTTAGCTGAATTTATGTTTTCTCTGAATACTTCAGCGGAAAACTCGTTCCCTTTGCCAGTAAACCGAAAGGTTCGGTGTTGGGTATGGAAACACAAGTTCGCCAGAAAGTTTTAGCGGAACGTTGTAATGGAACAAAATTTCAATTTAGGGTAGATTAGTTTTTCGTCACTTAATTTTGCTCGTCTTTCTTTTTCGATCACATAATTTTAAACTCTTTTAATTTACTCATTAAATTTTAAATCTCGCCGTTTGTTTCACGTATAATATTTTATGGGAAACAATTTCCAAGCTTGTTTGCCTGAAAAGAGTTATTCAAAGTAAAATGTTTTCCTAGTCAAAAAGAAAAACACTTGGCTTTCATGTAAAATACCTTGGGAATCACTAACAAATCGGTATAGCATTAGCAGGATAAAGTGTTAGGTATGTAAATAATGTTAAAAATTTGAATCTTAGCGTTATGAAGGAAGACAACTGAATTTAAATGGTCGTATCATATTACGCCTCTACAAAGTTCAATCTAAATTAGTCGGCCAATAACTTTAAATATAGATGGCTAAACAAAAAAATATCTTGAGAATCTCAAGTCTGTAAGACATTTTTTAAATTTGCGGGGACAGTTTTGCATTCCCCACTCCGTCCTCAACATTTGTGGGGACGGTTTTAAAAATCCTCATTACATGCTTCGAGAATTTTTTTCGTCCCCATATCCATTGGATCTTCACAGGTTTTAGGAAATCTACATCCAAACAAATAAACAAAAATTATTACTTTACTGGCCAAAATATGTAGTCAATTTTAATTTACAAGTCATATACTCAAAACACTTAAAAATATTTAAATTTAATATATTAAAACAAATATCCAACATTAAATTTCTAAAATTACAAACATAATAAACAAACCATTTAAAACTATTATAACAACTTAACATGTAATGATCCACACGAATATTAATGGTCTTGAATTCTTGTTATGATCTTTCGCGTCATCAACCTATAATATAAAAAGTAAATATTATATGTATCAAATAATAAGTAAATAGCATATATTTATAGTTTTAAAATATGACGCTACTCTCTGGAAACCCTAGCCTAAACCCGTTTGAAAACCCTAGCGGCCGCCCACCGAAAAGCTCGGATCCCGTGGTAGTGGCACCGGCGTTGGAACGTCCCGCGTCCCCACTCCATGAAGACCTGCAGAGGCAAGCCAAGAAAGGGCGTAACGAGGGGCAGCCTTCACTGGAAAACCTAGTGCCTGATCAGAGGGTGGACGAGATTATTGTGGATGCTCCCATACAGGAGTCGACTCCAACAGAGGATATGGGGCAGCGGGGTGAGGATCCCAATAAGCCTACAGCATGGGTGAAACCTTCATTCCGCGACATTATGATGGGGGAAAACTCCCAGCAGACCCACAGAGGATCACTAAGTGAATTGGATGTGGTTGTGAGTGATTCGGACGTTAGGGTTATGTTGGATGGACCGTTGCCGGAGATTCGATTCTCGGATAGAGTGCATGCGGCAATTGATGAAAAACTGGCATTCTCGCTGGTGGTGCGTTTGTTAGGGAAATCTATTGGGTATCGAGCACTCCTTAATCGCATAGAAGCTCTATGGAACCCTAAAGGTGAGATCTGTCTAGTCGATTTGGATAACGACTACTACTTGGTCCGGTTTGCTAGTGAAGAGGACTATAACGCAGTCTTAAGTGGTGGTCTGTGGGTTATCTATGGAAGCTATCTAACAGTACAACCATGGAGCCGTTCTTTCTCGACGTCGAAAGGGTATCCTTCACGGATCATGGTGTGGGTAAGGCTACCAGGACTACCCTACCGTTATTATACAAAAAGCCTTTTTCGTTCAATCGCCTCATTATTGGGACAGGTAGTGCGGATCGACTATAATACTACGGAAGGGAAGAGGGGCCGTTTTGCCAGACTAGCTGTAGTGGTTGACCTTGAGAAACCACTTATTCCAGGGTTGATTATAGATGGTCGTCGCCAAACTGTGGAGTACGAGGGGCTTCCCGCTATTTGCTTCGACTGTGGGAAGTATGACCATTCAAGGGAAGTGTGTGGGCAGGAGGTGCAATCTGATAGGGTTGAGGCCGTTTAGAATGTCACCCCCGAGAGTCCGGAGGAGCTTTATGGGCCTTGGATGCAAGTCACCAATCGTCGACGTAAGGGAGCGAATGCGATGATGGCCAGTCGTAAGGGTGGGGACGCCTCGAACAGGAGTAAGATGGATGCTGGGTCTCGTTTTGACGTACTTGCTGCGGTTTCGATAGAGGAATTGGATAAGGATGGTGGGAGGTGCGTGACGCCGCTGCCTGCATCTGTTGTGTCTATAGTGTAGGGGGATATCACTGGTCCAGTGCCACCCGTGGTGGTAGAAAGTCCCTTAGACGATGTGCCTCCCTCACCAAGGAATAGTGAGCACCGTAATGGTGCAGGGATAGTAGTATCTGGAGCCGATGAGCATCGTAATGGTGCAGGGGGAGTAGCGACTGGGTCTGAAATAGGGGGCGAATGGATGTTTTTGTGCAGGAGGTGACTCCAGCAGCGGAAGCTGTCAATGTGGCAGTGCCGGCCATGGTGATACAGGTACCTACGACATTATCTAAGGAGAAGCATACAGCGGTTCAAGTAGGACACCAGGAACATAGGTATGTGTTGAAGGACCATAATGGTCGCGGCTCCCTAACTCTAAGTCGAACTAGTCAGTCAAAGGGTTTGGCGGCTAGCAAGGGCTCAGCTCGTAGGGGGCTGAAAACAAAGAAAAAAGATTATCGCATCTCTAGCTCTGATTGGATCCAGGACATATCGTCGGAACTAAATCGCGTGGCTGCGGGTGTGGGTACACAGGTTCGTATTAGTAAAGGGCAAGGTGCATCCTCCAGCGAAGTACAGTGGAGAGAAAATTGCAGAATTGAGGTTTTGGTCCCCTTCTCAATCTTTATTTTAATGGTTAAGATAATGTTTTGGAATGTACAAGGAGCTTTGGACTCCGAGTTTAATCGTTATTTCCAGCTGTTTGTTAGGACTCAAAAGCCTGAGGTAGTTGCAATAATGGAACCTCGTATCAGTGGTTCTAAGGCGGATGATTTCATTCGTCGATCGGGGTTTGACTCGTCTTTTAGAGTAGAGGCGATGGGTTTTTCTGGAGGTATCTGGGTTTTCTGGAAGGACAATTTACAGATTGATATTGTTGCCGTCTCAGATCAGTTTATACATGCTATTTGTGTTGATAACTCGAATAATAGTTGATTCCACATCACCTTTGTGTATGCAAGTCCTACTAGGTGTATCAGACAAGGGGTTTGGGCGCAGCTTCGGGCATTGGAACCTACTGATTTGAGCCCATGGGTACTTGGCGGTGACTTTAATGTAATTGGTAATTCTTCAGAGAGAAGTGGTGGGTCCCAAGCTCGTTCCGACGTTTGTGCACGGTTCACGGACTTTATCTTTGATGCGGGTTTACTTGACATGGGCTTCCATGGGCCAATGTTTACATGGCGTAGGGGGAATTTGGCTCAGAGATTGGATCGTTGTTTATGTAGCTCAAATTGGTATTCATATTTTCCGACATCGGAAGTTTACCACTTGCAGCATCTTGGCTTGGATCATCGCGCTGTTCTTTTGGTTACTGATGTGGTGCACAATGCATCATGCCATACACGTTCGTTCCGTTACATTCATGCATGGAGTGAACACCCCGATTTCGCAAACCTTGTGCAACGTTCATGGGATGATACACGCACAGTGGTGGAAAACATCTCAAATTTCTGTGAAGACTGTCGGGCTTGGAATTGGAATGTGTTTGGGCACATAGGCAAACGCAAATGTTTATTACTAGCTCGCATCAGGGGTGTGGAGAGAGCTTTGGAGACTTCGCGATCGGATTTTCTGATTTCTCTTAAGGAAGACCTTAAGCTAGAATTGGCGTGGGTTCTTGACCAAGAGGAAAGCCTTTGGCACCAAAAATCACGAGCCACGTGGATTGAAAAAGGGGATCGCAATACGCGATACTTTCATGCAGCTACATTAGCAAAGCGGCGTTGTAATACTGTTCGTATGCTTAAGGGCAGTGACGGGCAGTGGTGCAGCGATGCAGAGAAGCTTAAGGCCTATGCGGTTGAGTTCTTTGAGAAATTATACACAAGTGAGCCCCGGATGAGTTCTATGGGTCCAATGGGGAAGTTCCACACATTTAGAAGGAAGGAGATGTGATCGATGATGGCAGAGGCGACGATGGAAGAGGTGCGGGAGGTGGTCTTTAGCATGCCACCACTTAAAGCGCCAGGGTGTGATGGCTTACCGGTGGCATTTTTCCAACAGAATTGGAAGGTTGTTGGAGAGTCGGTGTACCGCATGGTTCGGGATTTCTTTGACACAGGTATTTTGGATACTTCAATTAATCACACCCTGCTTGTTTTAATTCCAAAGGTTGAGCGACCTACTCTTATAAGCCAGTTTCGACCTATAAGTTTGTGCACAGTGATGTATAAAATAATCACGCGATTGCTTGTTTGTCGCATTAAGCCCTTCCTCCCGAAATGGATTGCCCTTACGCAAGCGAGCTTTGTGCCCGGGAGAAGCATAATAGACAATATAGTAGTGGCGCAAGAGGTAATGCACTCAATGAGTATGAAAACTGGAAAGAAAGCTTGGATGACCATTAAAGTCGACCTCGAGAAGGCGTACGACCGGTTAGAATGGGATTTCATCGAGGAGACCTTAGTGGATGCTGGTTTGCCGGGGAAAATTGTTTCTCTCATTATGATTTGTATCTGATCGGCCTCGATACAAATAATATGGAATGGTGAGCTTACATGGATCTTTCAACCGTCCCGTGGGATTAGGCAAGGCGACCCGTTGTCGCCATACATATTTGTTTTATGCGTGGAAAAGTTGTCTCAAAGCATTTCTGAAGCGGTAGATACTAGCGTTTGGAAACAAGTAAGGGCTTGCTCGAATTGGCCCAGGACTCTCCCACCTATTTTTTGCAGATGATTTAGTTTTATTTGCTGAGGCGTCCGTCCAACAAATGGGGATTATCAGGGATATTTTGTCAAAGTTTTGTAGTTGGTCAGGACACCGGGTTAGTATAGCTAAGACGCAGATATGCTTCTCTAAGAATATTGATGCCGAGCTTCGTGAGTATATTGCTCAGGAGTTTGGCTTTGCTGTTGTTACGGATCTTGGGAAGTACCTCGGGGTTCCCCTCCTTCACTCTAGAGTTACAAAAGCAACTTACGCATATCTTCTTGACATGGTTCAAAAGAGGCTATCGGGTTGGACAGCGAAAGCTCTGTCTCTTGTAGGTTGCATCACCCTCGCAAAGTCAGTGCTTCAGGCGATACCAGTGTACACCATGCAATCAACTTGGCTACCGAAGGGACTTTGTAATGAACTTGAGCGCCTTATCCGTATATTTGTGTGGGGTGCTAGTAGTAACGCTAATGATGTTCCATTGGTTAGATGGGAGGTGGTACAACAACCGGTGGACTGCGGTGGACTAGGATTTCGGGATGTTCGTAAACAAAATACGGCGTTCTTAATAAAGCTTGGCTTCCAGCTAGTAAGAGATGAAAACAAGCTGTGGGTCAAGATCCTGAAGGCTAAATATCGTTGGTATGGTGTCATACCCTTGCAACTTCGACGAATGCGTTGTTCCCGTGTATGGAAGGGTCTATCGAGAGTTTGGGATGAGGTGCGTCGAGGAATCTGCTGGAACGTCCGTAATGGCCTACTTACGGATTTTTGGCATGATACATGGCTGGACGGAGAAGGCCCCCTTGCTGCATTCTGCTTGAACCCGCAGGATATGGTTTCGACCCCGGTGGTTGGCATGGTTACTGCTACTGGAGAGTGGGATTGGCAGTCTCTTGCTAAGGTGTTGCCGGAGGAGGTGCTGTTGAAGATTGCAGCGGTACCGCCACCTAGTGCCCGACTCGGGGATGATAATCCTGGCTGGCGGTGGGAGGCGTCACGGTGTTTCAGTACTAAGACGGCGTACCAAGCGTTTCTGCCTACACAGAGGGGTGCGGGTACGGGTGCATGGAAGATTGTTTGGTCACTGAATGTCCCTAAGCGTGTGCAAACTTTCTTATGGCTTACTGCACATAAACGGTTACTTACGAATGTTGAAAGGGTTCGTCGGCACATTGCTGTGTCCCCTCTCTGCAGCCTTTGTGGAACTGTTGAGGAGGATATAGATCACGTTCTACGTAAGTGCAAGAAAGCAGTGGAGACTTGGTCGAGCCTCGTACAAGTGCAGGATAGAAGCGTGTTCATGGCGGTCCCCTTTCGGGACTGGTTGCTTGGGAACCTGAACTCGAACGCTGTGGGGCTGCAGCATAATGGGTCGTGGGGGGTGCTTTTCGCTACGACTTGTTGGCTCATTTGGAAGGATCGTTGCAGCCGAATCTTCGATGTGAATTATGTGGGAAAACAAAACCTTGTTGTGCAATGTAAGTTACTAGCTGCTGAGTTTAATCACGCTTGCTGCAGTAAACATGGACGGTTGAGGGATGAGAGACCGGTGGAGAGATGGTGTCGTCCGCCACCTGACTGGATCAAAGCCAATACTGATGGGGCTGTTAATCCGTCTAGCTGTCGGGCGTCAGTTGGTGGCGTGCTGCGGAATAGTGCTGATACCTGGGTCCTTGGATTTTTTCGCCAGGTAGGACGATGCTCTGTCATGCTATCGGAACTCTGGCATCCATGATGCGTTGTTACATGCCTGGAGACTAGGGTTCAGATGGGTGGAGGTTGAGTCGGATAGTTTGAAAGCTATTCGGATAGTGTCGAAGGCCTCTGACGCCTTGCATGGCCATGGGTTGGTCGCGGCAATCTTATTGATGCTTGATTGGGATTGAGAGGTATGTTTTCGACATATTCGACGTGAAGGGAACATGGTTGCCGACGCGCTTGCATCTTTGGGACAAAGGACCACTGCTCATGAGCAGTTTTTCGTGGAGCCACCAGACTCTATTAGACCTCTTTTAGAGGTAGACTTGCAAAACTAGGTGCTTATTCTCATCCTGTATTACCGAAAAAAATATCATATATTTATATGCATCAATAATACAAGAATTAATGAGGAACTAAAAAGGTAAATTACTAGAGAGATCACTTAAACTTAATATTTTTTTTAAAAAAAAAGACATAAATATCTTGATGGACTGAAATATCGTTAATAAGATAAGTAAGTATACAAGTAAATGAGAGTTAAGTATGTTTTTTATTCCTAAAATATTGAGATCCTTGCGTATATTTTTTAGGGATCCCCTTAGTTATTTATACAGTTATGGTTCAGTTATTTTCACGATTCAAGTTATGAAGTGATTTTCGACGAACCACGTGTCATTTGTGTGATGTTGCACCGTCATTGTCGTTCGTTGTGCTTATTACTTATCGCCGGCAAGCCGACGTCCTCGTCAATTCATCTGCCTCTGGCGCCATCAGAAAGGGTTCTGAAAACCCTAATCGTTTCGTTTAAGCTTTGTGTGCAGGCCATCAGATTTGGCCAAGAGTGACCAAACCGAGTGACCAAATTGGGTTGTGTGTGTTACATGGGTAGAGCCAAAATAGTGAGCCCAAACTGAATTGAGAGAGAGAGAGAGCCCAAACCCGTTTGACATGGAAGAATCCAAACCAACAAATCAGGTCTGCACCTAAGCCCAATATGTTAAATGACCCAATTTGAATAAGTGAACCGAACCAAATGAACCGGACTAGTGACTTGAACCGGGTTTGACCTGTTGACCCTTGATAGAGGACTCGACCCGATAGTTGACCAGACTAAACCTATTGTCGACCCGATCCGTTGATTGACCTGACTCGTTGACTGTTAACCTTAGACTGTTGAATTTGGATCAGAGTGGACCATTGACCGTGACTTTGACCAGAGTTGACTTTGATTGTTTACTGGAGTTGACTTTTCCATATAACCCTCACCACGTCTTTTTTTATGTTTTGAGTCTGAATCTGCGGTCTTTTTTTTGTCAATTTCAAACTCGAAAGCCTTATTTTGTTATTTACAATTATTTTGTACTTAGCATCTGAAGAGTTGTGAATTTTAAAATATGATTTAAAATATTTTTGTATTTAGGTGATTACAACTATGGCCGACGAGTTACCACCTCTGCTTGTCAGACTGATCATGCATGCTCTTCGAGGTCTACGAGTATTCTTTCATATTAGTACTTTATGTTTTTAGTTAGTGCTTAGTGATAGTGATAACGTAAAGTTTTCAACGTAAATTTTGATTTAGGTAGACTTGAGCGTGAGAAGTGTCCTTCTCGACGTTAGAGCTTTTGCCTGCTTAAGGTATGCTTCTTCACGTGCTATAAATAGATGATGTTTTATTCTTTTCTTGATTCATTACTTGAATTGTGATTTGAGAATGTCTTAAAAAATCATGCATGTCATATTAAATTGTGTTTTTAAATCAAGCATCGAATTTTCAAAAATGAGAACCTCGTATTTAATAGGATAAGATTAAGTCGGGATTTATGATTTTTAAATCATATCATTGTGTACATAGGATGAGATTGTGTTCAGAAAACGTGAGGGAAATATACACTCTAGTGAGGGCAACCTCCACTCTGTCTGGTGACTGTTAGTTGGGTATTGAGTTGTGCATCTGACATCATATCATTGTGTTGAGTTTTATCATGTTTTTTAAACTACTTATGAGAGAATAAAATATGTTTTATGGTTGCTTGCACTTTAAAAACACACTAAACTCTTTATCTTACTCATAGTTTCTCTTACATATATCTTCAAACTCTTAGGTGATTCGGTACTTGAGCATCTCATATTTTACTCGAATATTTTATTATTAGTATGAACTTTGTTTTAAGACTTCCAAATTATCATTTATTGGTTGTGACATTGATATGATTTTGGATAATATGATTTTATATTTATAATATGAGATTATTTTTCAGCATGCACTTTCAGTCATTTTACTAAGCTACCAGTATATTTTTATAACATTAAGTTTTATAATAAAGAAAGTATTTTAATGAAAAATATTATTTTACTTTTTAAACTTAAAATTATTTCTTGAAGGATAAGTTTTTAGTTGTGACTTTTCAAATTCAACAATTTCTTTTAAGTCGAGTTTAGGAGATTACAAGCTAGTTGACTGTTTCATTATACACCAAAAGGAAAAATTAAAGATGTCCTCGTTAGAGTGGACAAATTTATCTTCCTAGAAGACTCTATTGTGAGGTCGATAAATATAGACAGAAGGTCAAAAATAGCCCCCAACATTTTACCGTTTTGTTAATTTTAGTTTTATCTTTCTTTTATGCAAACAACCACCTAAAGTTTTATTTTCGTTCAAATTTCACCTTCGTTGGATGAAAACCGTTAGTCAACTAACGGTCAACGCCTGAGACTGACGTGGTATATCTGCAGGGCATGGGGAGATGATGTGACACTACCACGTGGCATTTTTGCTGACATGGTGATTGGTTAAAAATATTTTTCTTTAAAAAATAATTAATTTTTCAATTTTAAAAAAAAAATCATGTCAGCAAAAATGTGATGTGGTAGTGCCACATCATCTCCCCATGCCCTGCAAACATGCCACGTCAGTCTCAGGCGTTGACCGTTAGTTGATTAACAGATTTTATCCAACAATAATGAAATTTGAACGAAAAATAAAACATTAAGTGGTCGTTTGCACACAAAAAAAAGATACAGCTAAAATGACCAAACAAAGAAACATTGGGGTTATTTTTGACCTTTTACCATAAATATATCCCGATATTTTGGGACGGCCTTTCCTTGCAACGAGGAGGATCCTAATCGATGTCTATAAAAGAGAGATAAATGTTTGGTTTAATAAGGAGAAATTAAGTTTCAATGCTCAAAGAGAGATAGATGTTTAGGCAGCATATTTAATTTCATCCAATTCGGGTACCTATAGCATATTCAATTTACTCACTTGTAACTTTAAGGATTAAATTGTAAATACTGAAATAATAGGGTAAAAAACAGAAATTAATGTAAATGTCAGATTTGAACCCACACAAGGTGCAAGCATACGTGCATCCTTGGCTACTCGAACACCATTCTTGATTCATCAATTGTAATAGTTTGATATTTACAAATATGGAAAGATAAAACAAAATTTGGTAAAGAAAAAAAATACATTATCAAACAAATGTCATAAAATGAATCATTTGAGTCCAACAATGCTCTCTTATACAAGTTACTATAAAACAATGCTTCAATTAAAGGGGGAGGGGGACAAACAACTATGTTCAAACGATACCATATCATGCCCATCCTACCTCTCCCCTACTAAGTTCTTTCATTTTGGGGCAAATGCAATGATACACAACTTATGCAAAGAATAGACAATTATCTGGAAACTATAGATTCTGACATATATATATGTTACGTATGCATCTATGAAACATATCCCAACCTCTTTAGAAACCAGCTGCTTTCAAGAACTTGTCGTAAGGGCTTGATGGCAATCATCTGAAAGACTGTAGTTTGCTAATTAACTTCAATCTTCTCAAACTCCACTTCCTGAAATAGAAAAAGAAAATTAGTCCAGAAAAACTACCATGGTAACAAGAAAATGCAGAGGATTGAAAATTTTCTGAGAAGGAAGACACTGAACTATAGATTGTTACACACACGCACATATTTATCGAACATACCAAACCTCTTTAGCATCCAGCTGCGTTTAAGAATTTTTCGTAAGGACTTGATGGCGGTAACTTGAAAGACTGCTGCCCATATTCTAGTGCACAGAGGGCAAGTTGTCCCCCTGCATGAACTTGGTCCTTGCCAATTACCTTGAGGTCTTCATAAAGCTCTACTTCCTAAATCAGAAAAAGATCAATCCATCAAAAATAATATTATTGGTTGCATCAGATAATATTTAATTGAATAAGCTCATGCTGCAGTACCATGCCAATTAGTACTATTAACTATCAATCGTATACAGGTTATACTTTGGCTTAGGGAAGAATGTAGAAAGGATTACAGGTATTTAGAGACATCAGACAAGAAATTAAGAAAGTAATACAAATGTTTGTCGTGTGTTTAAAGACCAACGCACCACATTCGGTAAACAGAGGATCTCCTTTCCATTTTCCTCCAAGAATGCTTTGGCTTCCTGTTGCTGCTTGAAGCTATGAAGCACTGACATTTTCTGCTGTTTACCCATTACAAGAGCTTCACACTGACTCCTCATTTGGTCATAAGGAATGGGTGTAGGCGAAACCGAAAAGCTTGCAACTTGTCGTGCTGTTTCGAGAACCTATTGCAAACAAATCAATATACCTCGTGAGAAAATGAATGCTAGATAAATCTCGAGATGGTTATAAACAATGTGAATATTAGCTCTCTGCACCCAACAGCCAAGAACCGATTAAATGACTCAATAAGATGGATTGAATAGTTTTTCTCTTCTCTATCTTCAATTGTTTAACCTTAAATAGCTCAATACATATTCATGAGTTTATTTTTTGTTCAATTCGGATTATAAAAAAGAGAGTAAACAAATTTGAATTAGGGAGGTTGGTTAGAGTTCTACAACAAAACATATTGCACAACAAAAGGTACAAAGATGCATAAATTAACGTTGAAGAGTTAAACTTGTATGATCCGGGTCAACTCCATTAATCAGTTTTGGGAGATATGAATTAAAATGTATAAGTTCTATTGTCTTATATAGTGCATGGATGCACTTTGCGCTTTCAAACAATCTTGAAGGCATGGAAAACAGAATTACAAAACTGCAATATCATGTAGCAAAGCCTATTACTTTATCTTGACTCTAAGCTTGTGGACAAGCTCCTTTTCCAGGAAGGGAGTATTGTTAAGAACGTAAGACTCTTAATAATTAATAAAAGGTTGTTTTATTTTTCCATGGAGAAATTAGGTTGGACTCGATAATTAATAAAAGTGATTTTATTTTTCTAAGGAGAAATTAGGTAGGACTCTCAATAAAAAAAGTTGTTTTATTATTCTTAGGAGTAGTTAATTATTTTAGGACTCTTAGAATAAAAGAATTTTGGTAGGACTTCACTTACTGATATACTACCTTGGAATAATGAAAGATAAGTTGAATTTTCATCAAAACCCTAAAAGAGGTATGGGTCTCTCTTTAACAAACCTAAGGTTTCAATCTCCATTTGATGAGCCGAAAGGTTTCAGTCTCATTTTGATGAGCTGAACTATTAATCCCACACACACAATCATAATAAAGCCTCTACCGATTTAAGATTTTATAGATTATAATAACTAAGATGAAGAAAGGCAGGCCTACAGAATCCAAAGGTGCATGCTATCCTGAGAACCTTTTATAGCCTCTACCTGAGAAATTGAATAATGACATACTATACTTTTGTAGTTTTTATTGTTTCCAAATTCATTGAGGAATTATACTGTATATATATAAAGAACTGATCACCTTACCGAATCCAAAAGTTCATTGACACTTAAAACATCTAGTGTACTGATGGATAGTGATGCTTTGCGATCTGACTGACTTCCATTGGTTTCAGGGAAGGTTTCATCATCTGTTATTGCAGCTAGAGGCATGATCTGATGCAAAAAGAATCAAGTCAATCACCTCATTGTATTGTAGGAGTGTATGTAATCCAGGTAAGATCTACCTCTTCAAATGGCTGAAACTCCATTTGTGCAAGAGGAGAACATGGTCTTGGCGTCTCCATAAACAATGGAGCGCCGAATGGGTATGCATCATCTGGTGAAAAGCCCTCAAGAATTTGTTTCTTAATACTTGATAATTCATCCTGTAAGAAGAAGACAAGGGTTGATAAGAACCTTGTTTGCCAGCATTGACGATAAATGTCACTATTACCCTCTACAAGACACACCTGAACAAGGGGGAAGGGGCAACAAGTCACTTATGACATTACTCCTAACTAAATTTTGCGCTATGATGATTATTTCTATTGCTAACAAATAGCTGCTCACAACCAAAATCTTTCATATAAAAGGTTTATTAAATGAAGAATCCTTAAATATCTAGCCTAAGCACCTAAGTTCAACACTGTTACCACTTCAAGAAAAAAACTCACGTCAATGTAACTTATAATATACTCACAAATGGCAAATAAACCTTAAAACAAAAGAGTAACAATCAGAAACCAATACATTACCTCAGAAATTTTGTCAAATTTAGTCATGAAATGGGAAATGACGGTCTCCTTCAAATGAAGATCATCTATCTCTATTGCCAAGAGAGTTTTGGATGCAGCAGCATCATCTTCCTTTGATCCATATAATACACCAGCCACATCAGATTTCACACCCACAGCCTTGAGTCTCACACCCTCAACTAATTTGAGATAAGGATCAACCTGTGTGAAGGATGATAGACTCTAGTATCAGCATGTCAGCAAAGAAAACTTTTTGAGATAGATAAAGGACAAGAAACTGACTGCTTGATCTGTCAGAGATGCTTTAACAATAGGAATTAATTCTGGAAGATTGCCTGCCCTGGCTGAGAAAATAAGCATGTAGGATGCCAAGGTAAAGAGAGACCTTCTGCGAGATGGTTGCAAACCTCCTTCAACAAGCATGCAAGACACAAACGTCAGGAGAATTTTTCACCAAATTGAACAAGCACCCAACCTAAAACCATTTGGTAAAAGGTGAAGACGCCCAAGTTTAATATAAAGACCTAAATGCAATCTAAAATTTAATCACGGTGAGATAAACCATAACAGTTAGGGAAAACAGAGGAACCTACCACTTTAAAAACTGGGTAACACGCACGAGTAACATGCATAAACTAATACCACATTAAAACAGAGAGACGATTGGGTCTGAATATTTCAAACTTGCATTGCCCACATAAGGTCTAATACATAAATCCTATTTATAAACAATACAAAAATAAACAAGGAAAAGAAATCTACATTTATTAATCTATATTTAAAGCAAGTACATCAGTATTCACATCTAGGAAATCTACAACGAATCACCTATAATTCAGCAAACATTAGATTAGCTAGAATAAATATCTAGACAACAATTAGAATAAACTTTTTGAGCCACAATTTTCTTGTGATGTTCCTTGAGATGGATGGGAGAAAATTAAAGTAGCATTGCTATAACAAAATCAACAAGGATAAACACAATATGGAAGCGTGTGGAATAATTTCACTCTAAAAAAACATTATAAAAAACTAAACACTAATACTAATAGATGTAACATACCTTCTTGATCCAGAGAGATGCTCCTCAGGGAGAATGCCAGCTGAAAACTCCGAACTAGGGCCATGTGACTGGAAGTCTATCATCAGAAAAATTAATCACTAGACCAGTTCAGAAATAGCTACCAAAATGGAAAGAAAACCTCTAATAACATTAAAAGATATTTAATACATTCAATAGACAAAATGCAAAAGAAAAGAGGAACTTCTTAGCAAAAGACCTGGGAAATCCCTTTTAGAAAATCAACATAATATCCAAATTCTATCCCAACCCAGTTATTGTCCCATGGCACACCTCACTGCTGAAACAAGTTGAATATCGCATGATAAACCTAACTTAGGTGCATTCAACAGCAAGGTTGGCACTACTATCTCACTTCAAGTTTTCTAGGTAATGGTAGATGGTGCTGACAACTAGGAAGAGACAAGACATTAAAGGGAGAGTCTTTCTACATTCACGGAAACGTCCATGACGAGAACTCGGACTTCAATGATATTTGAAAAGGACATTTCTAATATCAAATTAAGTACAATCGGCAACAGCAGAAAGCCTCTGTAAAACAAATAAATAAGCTGATCATTCGTCTATTTTTGGGTTCTTCCAAAATGTTTGTCCATCACCAAGAGTAACACATTTTCCAATTTCACTATTCTACCCTTTTTTTGTATCATACATCATCACCAAAAACAAAATAAAATCAATAAAAAAGAGTAAAGTAATATCATAAACAACTAATATTTCTTGAACCACGTGCACTGATAAAGGGGATTGATATTTTAGAACAAAGGCAGTATAAAAGATTTCTTTTTTCTTTTTCCTTTTGAGGGAGTAAGGCGGCATAAAAGTACTAATTACCTTGGATCGGGTAAACAATACTGCAAGATAGAAGGAATGGGCCATAGCCTCAAAGTTTGCAGGGGTATTATCAGTGGAATTGGCCTGGACCCATATTGATGAAAGAAGAAGATTCACTTGATGGCTACTTAATCGGAGGGAAGTGGGCTGCTGAAAAATTCAGATGCGTAAGAAAACTAACTAATATATGAATTGATTAACACCAAACAACAGAAAGACAGAAAATTCACACCATTTTTCTATCATCCAGAGCATGCTTGATTCTAAATGAGTTCCTATGGGACTGACTGATAGGTCAGTTGCACTAACCTTCACAATTGCACTAACCGATATGTCATACGAAACATCTTCCGAATTTTTTTTATTTTGATCTGACAAAGGTGAAAGCAAGGATGGCATAAGCACAATGGAGAAAATGTTGTGTGCCCCAACTCGAGTTTCATGGTCGGGATGAGACATTGCAAGGAGCAACTGGTGAAATAGAGCATCAGGGAAGGTCTGGAATGGATTAATAATGTCAGAACTCAGAACTTAGATACATGTACAAGATAAGAATGAATACAACAGTATAATATTGTTAGATTATCCGATAGAGTTAGAGTCCTTATGCAAATAGTAATTTAAATTAAAGTTTACTTCCTAAAAGATAGAGTTAGATGTCTTTTGTACTTAGGACTCCTAATTGTAACTAAAGTCCTATAGTTGAGTCTATAAATTCACTGTAAAGGGATGTAATTTCAAATGTACTTCAATAACAGAAAATTAATTCTGTTTTTCTTCCTTTTCGCAGAAACTTAAATTCTGCTTTGCTTTTCTGCATTATTCTGTTTTCTTAAAGCTGGAAATTGCTTTTCTACAATTATTACCCAAGAATACTTGCCTTCTTATGATATGATATGTTCGGGATGGAAGACATGATCTCTGCAGTTCGTTGAACAGCAGAGATCGTTGTTCTTGCAACAATACTGTTGGTTGGAATATTCTCTAGTACCACAGCCATCATATCAAGAATTGGTCCCACATCCCCAACCTGTTAAATACATACAGAAAAGGAGTTCAACTAAATGGGAAGAAACAATAATAACAAGAATAATTAGCTTCCCTATGCATCTTAAAATAATTAGATTCAATTAGGACTTGGATGTATGCAAGAGAACTTTCCCAACCTTATTTGAGAGTTCTGAAATACACTTTTCTAAGCCCAACAAAAGATCAGTGTTACATTTATCATTATCACCCCCGGAAGTTGATAATTCAGCTGAATTTTGTAGGCACTTTCGTAAATGCTTCATCAAATCAGCTATTGTACCAATGATTGCCGTTGAGGGCTGAAGCTTTGCATTTTGTGTAAGTTGAGTTATGACATTGACAATGTTAACTTGTATATGAGGTTGCTTGGTTACATTCTTATGCTCCATGTGCTTCGCCAAGATGGCCAATAGTTGGTCAGACTTTTCTCCTGCCATTAAAAAATAAATGCTATTATATCTGCAAAATATTTATCAGAAAAAGTTAACAAGAAGGATTCATGCTAAAACTTCCGTAGTAACCTTCTTCTTCCATCAGCAGCTGCAAGTACATTAGAAGAGAAAAAGCAACTCCCTTCTCCTGGGACCAATGGTTTTCAGCATCAAAATTATGAAAAAGAGGTTCAAGAACACGTCGGATAGTTGTTGCTTCTTTTGCCAATCTGGCTATATTACGCAAGATAATCCTTGACCAGTGAGAGGGACTCTTGGAAGTATCTCTGCTAAGGAGCCAAATGAAGCAAACAATTATATTTGGACATATGATAAAACATATCCTGATGAATTGAATATTTAATGAAATAAAGCCTTACATTGTTGGATCAAATTCTGAGTTAATTACAAGGTTTGGTATAGACAATGCCTTCTCATCGATATCTGGGACAGACGAACAACTTTCAACCACTTTCCTTCCATCAACAGGGGAAACTTGAATATCCATGTAGTTCTCCAAGGTCACTGATATGATCTATACAAGATACAAAAAGAATTTAAGATGAACAAAAAGGCCAATAACTACTGCTCATCTGTTTCTCTAGTGTGTGTTTTACAATATCTAGAAGGAAATTCAAGAAGCTAAAGCTGAAAGTCCAAAATAGAACTGAGAGGAACTAAATGATAGAAACAAATAGAGATGTTATCGAAAAAATATACTTCTCCGTAAACATTTCAAAGATCTGTTCAATCTTTCTAATGAAGCTCCAATTAGGTAAAAGAGAGTCCTAATTATTTCAATATTTTTAATGAAGCTACAGATAGGACTAAAATATATTTGGTTATATATGTACAGTTAAAATGTATCGGATCAAAAAAGTGCATTGATAGAAAAGCCACCATAAGAAATAATAACTTACACTATCGAAGTCCATTGATATATGAGAGTGTTCACCCATGAAGCAGACCTAGGCAGAAGTAATGAGAGAGAAGAAAATAGTAAGTGGTTGGACTTGTGAGTCAAAGAAAACAAATACGAGTAAAAAATACTAAATAAGAAAAGAAGTACAGCAAATGGAACAAAATTAACAAATACAATAACTGAATGAAATTAATTAAAAAGAAAAACTCCATGAAAAGAGAACCAGGAATTAATCCAACATGTAAGGAGTTCGAAGCTAACTCATATATTAAGGTTATTTACAGGTTTATTAAAGCTTTAAGTTCAACAAAGCACACTTGATACACACTTGGTAATGAAATTTATACACTATATTCCCCTACAATCCTTATAGAAGCAATCATATCTAAGAAAAGGTCAATCGAAAAATTCAATTGTTTGAACTGTTAACTAGTCTAGATTCAAACTTATCCTATATCATAACACAAGCAGCAAAAGCCAAGGCTCTTTCCATTAAAAACATATTGCAAAAGGTCAGCCTCTTGTTTAAAAGGATGTATTCTAACAGAGGATTTGGACCGTTGCACAAAAGTAGAAAAAGTAGAAGCTACTTGAAAATTTTTAAATAAGATGTATAATAATCTTGCTGAGCCATCCTTTAATTAACTGGCGGACAATAGACATTGCCAGTAGCTAAACCAGTAAATTTGTTTTGGAAACACATCTAAATCAGCAGAGTAGGAAATTATGAAGAAGGAAATGACCGGAAAGACAAGCACACAACTCCAACAAGTATTAGATACATGAAATAACGGATAAAAGAGCTAACAATTAACGGTTTCAATATGCATGCACGTGTCATAAGGAAGAAAAGTTATGGGTACATAAAAATATTAACTGCGCTAATTTAAGTGCACTGTGCAGTTACTATTCTGGACAAAAGAGTTACTTTAGCCAAAAAATTCAAAATTCAGGAGAGAACAGTACCAAGGAAGCCAGAACTTGCAATCCTGCTGAACGTAAATGCAAAGCTCTGTCATCATCTCCTTCTTCTTGAGCCAGTTGACAAAGTTTAGGAATAAGGCCCTCTAATTGGAACATATGTGTGCTGTCCATCTAGTTTCAAATCCCATAGAATTAGAAAAGCTTTGCTAGTTACAGCTAAATGTAAAGCATTCTGTCTATAGTCTGTTTGCAATCTAAAAGCCAAGAAGTGAACTGTTATATAATCATTCTGCAGGGCTAAGTCCAGTAAGTTGTCTACATCAAAAACTTAAAAAGTCCATTGGTGGAAACCTTTAAAGTTCAAAGGGCTACTTAGCAACCCGTGCCACAGCTGTACATTCTACTCGCATATCAGTACTACTACACACCTGACTGTTTATGAAATCTACAAGAGCATTGCAACCCAAAATCCGCATTTCATCTTGCCGTGTTTGTTCCAAAAGAGTCCGAGTGATCCCTAATAAACTACTAGCAAAAAGTGGCCTGCAAGAATAAAGAGCTCCTGTGAATGTTGCATATAAAATATAGATATCCTACATCATATTTACACTTCAAAGGTGCCTCATAAACTAAGGTAACTATAATACAATGAAGATAATCATAAATGCCACATTAATTCCCTACATTAAATTAAAACTGAATCCATGAAAGTACATAAAATTACTAGACTAATTTTCTAAATAAATTAATCCTTCACTGAGCACGATTTTATTCTGCAAGTTAAGCCCAGTCTATATTTTATGCATAAACATGATTTAATTTTTAGAATAACAAAATACTCAAAAAGTTTAGTTGACCTGTCAAAGAAAGAACTTTTAAGGAGGACTCTGCACCGTAGTAGTATAATCTCACAAAACATTAAAAGAAATAAATTATTGTTTATCGAACATGTGTACCTATGTAATTATTAAAAACAAAAAAGTCATCTTTATATTACCAGTATTCTTGCTGTGCAACCAAAGACAAGGTGAAACTTCTTCTTTTTTTTTTTGACAGAAAGGTGAAACTTCAAATAAATAACAAAGAGGGTTAGTTAGTATATCATAAATTATTAAGTTGTTATCTTCCAAAGTTCAACCCCTGCTAGAATTTGGTCCGCAACACAAGCCCCTTCAATAAATTATTGTGTGACAGTTACAAGCCAAATATTATGCTCTACCTAAGATTTAGTTAGTAAAGTCATTGGTTAATTCTTTCAAACTCCCTTGCTCCAAGCTGCTCCCCCTAAAATGAAATGTGGCTGAAAAATTGATGCCATTTTTTTATATCATTAAAGTTTTAATATTTCAACACATCAAACTTACATCTGCTCCTTACATGACGATAGCAGTTTCCTGTAAATGCACAATACGGCTTTCACACATCCAAAGTTCTCATTCCGTAAATCCTTGAAACATCTTTGCTCTAAGTTACTTGTAATCTGTGCAGACAAATGTTAAGAGATGTGAAAAAAACAAGCACTCAGTAAAGTTATATAGTCAATTTCAAACTAATTTCGAACATATCAAGGATACTTAAGTTGAATTTTTCCCAAGATTAATACCAATTAAACATTTGCAATCAGTTTTAAACATTTCTTGACAAAATCTACTAACATTTTAGAAAATATTTGCAAACCACCTCATTTTAACTAATATCATATTATCGTTTTAAAAGCAAGATTGAACCCTAAACAAGTAGGAGATATAAAACATCACAAAACTTATTACTTTAGAACCCAATATAATAAGAAAGAAGTAGCAGTGTCCTCACATTCAAGTTTTGTATTTTTCATTTAAATTAGCAGATATTTGCCAAGAAATTTTTGGAAACTGACTTTTCAGAATGTGATTGTGTGTTGAAAACAGAGATAAAATATTTATAAAAAAAAAGAACTTGCAATAAAATAGTGGAAACTAACATTGCAAACAGAAAAAAAAAATAGAAACTCCATGTTATAATCAAATTCTTCCAAGAATAATGAACAAAAAGAAAAGCCATAATACCTCCGGTATTCTTAATGGATTCCTTGAAGCATATTCACAGAGCTTTGCGGTTTTCCTATCATTCGGCTCAGCATCCTGTCAAACCAAAGATAATTGGAAAAATGTTAAGCATATCAAACACCCATTTTCTTCCTCCTTTTCCCTTTAGGTACCTGTGATCTGGGTTAAGATTTCTGTGCAGGGTCTGGATGAAGAGACCTAAAGACAATTTCTAGAAGCATATATGCCTTACTTCCCAAATATCAGAAAAACTAATATCGATACTGCCGCTTCTTCCTCAATCTTCAACAATATCTAATACCCACGGACATTAGAAACTTATGCAGCCAAAACCAAAATAGCAGCGGCAGTAAATGTAGAAGTAGATCTTATAAACATTATATCCTTCTGTGAACTTCACAACCTAAAATCTATCTCATGTTTTGAAGTCACCGCTTAAACTGAATTTAATACTGATCATCAATCGTTCAGTACAAAAACAACGAACAAGCTAGACTAATACCCATAGGCAATTTTCACTAGAAGAACCAAACATTAACAAAATAGCTAGTAAAAAAGCTCCCAAAATCAAGTAAAAATCGACAGTTGATGAGCTTAAACTTACCTGGTTACGGGGGAAAATTTCAGCTAGCAACTTCTTGTATCTTTTAACAGGCTGTCTTGACCTTGCACGCATCGAAGGGCAGAAGAAACAGAGGTTACTGCAGGCGGGCACAACCCGTCTGGACATTACCCCCATTTTTTTCAATGCAAATTCAAGTGCACACTTATCTGAAAATCCAAATTAACACCGAAAAGAAAAATCAACTGAAAATACTAAACAACAATTCGAAGAACATGAACAAAACATGCCAATTTACTCATTGATCATAACGGCCAAACTTAGAACAACACTAGAAACTAAAAAGATTGACCAAATTTCTATCATAAGTCAAAGGAGAATTATAAATAATAGAAACTAAAACCAAAGCAAATTTATCGAAAATTGAGAAATAAATGAATAAAACCCACCAATTGAACTCTTCGAAACTTTTAATCAACTAAAAGAAAACTAGCTCATGAGATCCCCGATCTGGCTTCGCCCTGAGGAGCTGTAAAGAGAAGTGGTTCAACGAATATAGTTCAAGAAATTTTTATTTTTATTTTTTAAAATCCAACTCATTGCTCATTCTACCACTTTATATATAATAAATAATCATATAATTTATCGTCAAACTAAAACATGGTTTTTTTTTATATTTTTCATCAACTAAAAAATGCATCTAAACTCTTATTGAATAGTTATTTTTTTCATATTTTTTTAACTAATTTAACCACCCATGTTTTATTTTGGTCAAAATTATCGTTATGCGAATAAAAATAATTAGTCAACTAACGATAAACAACTTGAAATAACTTGACAGAATGACAAGTCAGAAAAAATTATATTTCGTATAATTTATAAAAAATATTTTTTTGACTAATGTGTCATTATGTAAAGTCAACATATTTGTATATATGGCATTGCTATCGCGGCGTGCATTGTCATGTAGGTTTGTCACGTTATTTCAAGTTGTTTATCGTCAATTGACTGACAGTTTTTATCCACATAATGGTCATTAACTCAAAATGAAACATTAGAAGTTAAATTGATTAAAAAAATAAAGGCTAAAATAACATTCAGTCAAACATTACGTGGGTATTTTTTTCATTATATCTTTTTATAAATAATACCTCAGTATACTTTCACTTGGGCAAAAGATGAAAGGCTTCTCATCAGGTTCGCTATTCTTCTCAATAAACTCCCACTTAAAAATAAAATAATTAAAATAAAATTTATTTTGTTGATTTTTTAATTAATAATTTAATAATTTTTAGCTAAAAATTAAATTACTTAAAAATATATAATTAAAAAAACATGACATCTAAGTTTTAAATTATACGAAATATCAACGGATTGATCCAAGTGATAAGTAGTTTGGTATCGCTTAAGTAGGTCTTAAATTCGAAGATTTGTGCATGCAGAAAATCTTTGTTGGAGCCTCACCCACCAAAAACAAGTGTACGACGCAAGTCGATTCGATTAGTCCGAGCAAATCCCTAAAAAAACAAGAGGACAACCAAAAAATTATACAAAATCTTGTAATTATTTTATTCAGTTATTTTTTTACTTATTATTTGACTGTAATTATACAAAATCGTTGGATGCAATGAAAACGAAAACGGGTCAGCTGGAATCATTTGGTGGAAGCCATTCGTCGTCGTTTCTCTACGATTAAGATCGAATCTCCCGAAGGTCAATTAACAAAGTTGGTTCAGCTGTCGACAGTGGAAGAGTATCAAACTCGTTTTGAGGATATGGCATTACGCACGACGATGACTTTGACTGAAAGTTTTCTCACCCAGTGTTTTGTGTCGGGTTTACGGTCGGATTTGAAGCATGAAGTGTTAGCCCAATGACCCACGACAATGTCTGATGTATTGGCCCTGGCGAGATTTCATGAAGCCAAGATTAACGAGGCTAAGAAATTAGTGGGTTGTGGTTTCGGGCCCAAATTACCACCTCTTTTGCCTACCCGTCTCCACCATCCTCTAGCCCAAAACACATGCCTGGCAGACCCCCATCATCAGATGCAACCACATATCGCGCCAACCCCAATTCCCTTCGTCGATTTTTCGCCGCGAAAGCTCAAACATGCCGCAAAAAGGGCCTCTGCTACTAATATGATGAGAAATTTGTTACGGGTCATAAATGTAAGAAACCTCAATTGTTTCTATTAGATGATGAGGCTTCCGACTTCACGATTGGCGTGGGTGAAGTGGTTATTGAGGACGCCCACGATAAACATGATCTTTCTGATGAGGACATCCAAAAACCTTGTTTAGTATCGTTTAATGCATTTGCTGGGTGTATTACCCCTAATACACTCTGTGTGCGAGGTGAAGTTCAGGGCTGGCATGTCAGTATTCTTATCGATGAAGGGAGCATACACAATTTTGTGCAAGCAAGAACTGCCAAGCTTTTGGGTCTTCCAATTACGGACGCTTCTAATTTTCGGGTCTTAGTTGGGAATGGTGATCGTTTGTGCAGCGAGGGATGCGTTCGAGATCTTAATCTGAGGGTTCAAGGCACAGAGGTACATACAGATTTTTTGTGTGCTGCCTTTAGAGGGAACAGAAGTGGTGTTACAGTTGCTTGGATGGCCATCATTGGTCCCATAACAATGGACTTCCCCAAGCTCCATGTAACCCCATAAACCTGACCTGGAAGAATTGGGTCGAATATAAGGAGTCAAGCTCAAAGCTTGTCCCTCACGTAAGTAACCTGATTCAAAAACTTTAATTCCAAAATAGATAATAATAATATCGCATAATACACATTGATAAAATATTCCTAAAAAAAATAAATATTCGAAATGTACATGCATGATAAAATATAATAACCCAAATAAAACGTCTGAAATCCAAAAAGTAAATACAATCTGATAAAATGTATAATGTAAATAGTTCCAAGTATCATACTGATAATAACAAATAAAGCTGAAAACGAGGTCCTCCAAGTACAGTAGCCTAGACCTGAGTATCTGAAATAGAAACTAAGGGGGAATCAGCGAAAATGCTCAGTGTGTCTCTACAACACAAATAGAACTAACTGAATCATCATAACAACAGAGTCAACCAGACATTATCAGATTTCAATTTTCCACCAAGAATCAATTCAACACATAAATAGGTATGAATGAATATGCAACATAGTATGATATGCACCCAACTACATCACCATCCGAAGAGTAAGGTTCCCAAAACCACTCTCTACCTCGTCACCATCCGAAGTGGAATCCAGCCCGTAGGGCAAAACCACTAATCTGAAGTAGACATCAACCTGAAGGATGAAGCTACTAAACTTCCCGTACAGAATCTCAACCATAATGAGATGACATAAAATCTGAGTTATGAATCTGAATGCATTGTTTATCAACAGAAATGCATAATCATATAATCCGATATACAATAATCCGAATTTGATAACATATATAAATATTGCATAATGCAACAGAAGGTTGAACAAGTCAAATATCACATATCAACAAAATATTATTACCATACATTATCAGACCACATCATGTATACATTTCAGTCCATCAACACATTTACATACAGAACACTGTAAGCAGACAACACAGAAGAGAACACACCTCAGGTAGCTAACACTCAACGTTGACGGTGACGTCTCCCACGCTCAGCTTTGTCTCTAGGTCGGTCAGAGTCAGCTCTTATAAGAATTAAATACACCATCAAAGATACTACTACTATGCTAAGACACTGATAATGTAAATATCAGATATATTATTAATTAAATTCACGAACGGATCCCGATGTCTGAGCAACAAGAGGTCGTCCAGGTGGAGGAGGATGAAGGATCTCAGTATCTGAGTTAACGTCGTCTGAAAAATAAGAATAAATACAATTAATCTCCCGATATTCAAATCTTTAAATACTAAGCATAAACAGACAAAAGTGGTAAAAACGGTCTTTCAGGTTCGAATTTGGGAAAACGGGTAGAGGAATCGGAATCAGAATGTCGAAAAACATAAAATAGGCCTTTTCTGAAAAAGTCAACGGATGACATCATCGCACACGTCAGCCGGTTCGGTTCTAGAGAATGTTCCGGTTCGTCCGGTTCGGTTCAACAACTCGGACCAGTTCGGTCCGGTTCAGCTTTTTTCCCCCCTTTCTCACCCGTTTCAAAATTAGGGCACAAACAACCCCGATTCCTCACCGTTGGTGACCTCTCACACCTCAAACCAGCGAGTTTCTGAACCCCCCACAACTCGTGCAAGCCCCAAATGCTCACCTACAAACCCAAAACACGAAGGCAACCCATGCAAAAAATACGAACGTCTCAAAGTCTAATTTTCAGCGAACAACGGCTGAAAGGAACGAGCTTCAGTGGGGTTTTGATTGCAAGGTTGAGGGGAATCGTTTGGCAGTTCCGTCGCAATGAACGACTACGGTTAAAGGCTGATCGAAGCAAGGCAAAGGAAAATGGGGGTTTTCGGTTCTTGAAAAACACGATATGGAGAAGGAACTCACTCTTGAACACGAACCGACGAAAAACTGAAGGGAAAGGTGTTTTATCCCATTTTTTGGAGGTAATTACTTCATAAGGGCCCCCCACAATTTCTCGCTTCACACTATTGTCCCCTTAGTTTAAGATTCTTACAAGTGAGTCACTAAAATGAAATTTTAAATTGAATTTAAAATTTCCCAAATTTTAGGTTTAATTTAGGGTTTTTATAATTTAATAAAATCGGGGTGTTACAACTCTCCCCCCGTTAAAAAGAAATTTCGGCCTCGAAATTTACCTGGAGAAAAAAGTTGTGGATACTAAGCTCTGACGACAGTCTTGGGTTCCCACCTAGCCTCATCATATCTACGACCACGCCACAAGACCTTGACCATCTTAATGGTCTTTCTTCTGAGAACCTTCTTATCCTGAGCAAGAATCTCAATAGGCTCTTCCTCAAAACGCAAATCAGGACAGACCTCAATATCCTCAACATGAATAGTATGTGACGGATCAGGATGATAACGTCTCAACACTAAAATATGAAAGAAATCGTGAATACACTGAAGCTCTAGTGGTAGCTCTAGCTGATCGGCAACTGGTCTGACTCGATGAATAATCCGATAAGGGCTAATGTAACAAGGACTCAGCTTGCCTTTCCAACCAAACCAAAGTACCTTCCTCCAAAGAGATACTTTCAAGAAAACCTCATCACCCACCTCAAACTCAAGATCACGACGTCTCAAATCGGCATAAGACTTCTGTATGTCAAAAGCAGCCTTAAGCCGATCTCGAATCAATCTGACAGTCTGCTCAGCCTCATGCACAATCTTAGGTCCCAACAATATGAGCTCATTCAACTCAGTCCAACCAATAGGTGAACGACACCTATGCCCATACAGAGCCTCATACGGTGCCATCTTAATATTGTCCTGATAACTGTTATTATAAGCAAACTCTGCAAGCGGTAAGAAATCCTCCCAACTACCTCTGAAATCAGGAATACAGCCCCTCAGCATATCCTCAAGAATCTGGATCACACGCTTAGACTGACCATCTGTCTACGAATGATAAGATGTATTGAAGTTCAAACGTGTACCAAAAGTAGAATGAAGAGACCCTAAGAATTTTGAAGTGAACCTCGGATCTCTGTCAGAAATAATAGATGACGGTACCCCGTGAAGTCGAACAATCTTAGAAATATAAAGTTGAGCTAACTTACTCAAAGAATAGTCAACTCGAACAGGAATGAAATGCGCGGACTTCGTCAGACGATCAACAATAACCCAGATGGAGTCCTTCTTCGATGGAGTCAAAGAAAGTCCACTAACAAAGTCCATAGTCACACGCTCTCACTTCCACTAAGGAATCTCAATATGTTGTAGTAACCCAAACGGACGTTGATGCTCTGCTTTGACTTTCTGACAAGTCAAACATCTCGATACAAATTCAACGACGTCCCGCTTGAGACCTTTCCACCAGTACCTTTCACAAAGATTCTTATACATCTTGTCACCACTAGGATGCATAAAATAAGGACCATCATGGGCCTCACGGAGAATAACTTGTTTTAACCAAAATTTCCTCGGAATACAATATCGGCCACGGAAACATAATACCTCATCCTGATCAATAGAGAAATCTCGAGATGTACCCTCATGCACCTCTTTGATATGATGCATCAAAAATGGATCACTAGGCTGCTCAGCTCAAATATCAGAAATCAATGTAGGAATAACCCAAAGTTCTGCCAACAGATTGCCATTGTCGTACAAACTCATCCGAGCAAACAAAGCTCTCAAATCTGAAATGGCGTTACGACTCAATGTATCATCAATGACATTAACTTTACCCGGATGATACTCAATCTCACAATCATAATCCTTGAGAAGCTCTAACCAGCGACATTGTCTCAGATTAAGCTCTTTCTGAGTGAGGAGGTATTTCAGACTCTTATGGTTTGTATAGATATAACACTTCTCTCCGTAGAGATAATGTCTCCAAATCTTAAGTGCTAAAATAACAGCAGCAAGCTTTAGATCGTGGGTAGGATAGTTACACTCACACGGTTTCAACTGTTGAGACGCATAAGCCACTAACTTTCTGTCCTGCATTAGAACACACCATAATCCGGTATATGAAGCATCATTGTAAATTGTATAAGCCTTTCTAGGCTCATGCTGAATCAAAACTTGTGCTTCAGTCAACACATACTTAAGCTTCTCGAAACTAGACTGTAACACCCGGGTTTGGGGGTCGAGTGAAATTAAAATATTAAAATATTATTTTGGGCCTCGTGTTTTCAAAACAAATAAATTTATGTTGGACGTATTTCAAACCAAGCCCAAATAGCCATAGGTATCCTTCTTTTGTAAATACCTTATTTCATTAAGGGTGAAATGGTCTTTTGGCTTTTAAAAATAAAACACCCATTTTATTCACTCATCTTCTTCCCCCTCCCAAAAGCATTTCAACGACAACTTCTCTTCACCATTGTTGTTCACTATTCCATCACCCTTCTTCCTCATCCTTGAAGGTTTTTGAAAGGTAAACGTATTTTTGAGTTGTCCTCGTTATTCTCTACATATCTATACCTTTATTTTTCATTAAAACCCATGATTTCTCATTTTGAAGTTTTGAATTAAAAATGCTAACTTTGTTAGCTTTAACTTAAGTTTTTGATTTGTTGATGTTAGATAAGTTGTTTGCTATCTAAAAGGTCTAACATACTCGATTTTTACATGGTTTTATAATTATTCCCGAATTTGGGCTTTATGGAGGTTTTAGAGGGGTTTAAGGTTGGTTTTGGGGCTGTTTGATGTGGGAAATTGTTGGCTGATGGTTGTATGATGGTTGAGGGTTGTTTTGGAAGCTTTTAGGAGTGTTATAAGTGTTGGAATCAATGGTTTTAGGTTGTGGTTATGGGCTGCTCGAAAATGGCATTTTTTGGGGTTGTATTTAGCTTGAATTTGTGCGTTTTGTGCTTGGTTTGTGTTCCGGGTTGCTACAGTAATTTGTGGACTAAATTGTGGTTGTTTTGATTGTGTTGGGATGTTTAGAAGTAAGGAATTGTGTTGGTGAATCCTCGAGAACGAATCCGGAACCATTGGGAGCTTGATCGGCTAGAGTTGTTGAGCTTGGAATAGTCGGTGAGTAGTTAATGATTTCAACTTGGTTTAAATTGGTTTTCAAATGTTGGTTCAAGCATGTGGACCTAGGTTTTGCTTGGTAAACCCACCCAGAGTTGGGATTAGAGTGGTAGCCTAATCTCAAGCTTAATTTAGGAGACCTTTGGTTGAACTTCTAAATGCTTGTTATGCCTCTTGTTTCATATTAATTGTGATTAATGTGGTTATGTATATTGTGATATACATGTGTGTTGAGGCATGATATTTGATGCATTGTTATATGTATGTCAGTATGTGGTTGTGGAATGTGGTTTGTGCATGATGGTAAATCATGGTGAGTACGTGCTAAGCACGAAATTTTGGTAAGAAAGTTGTGAGGTTGATTAATGAAATGTGTTAGTACTGGCACTAGTATGCTTGGGTACAATGATCGATCATTAGGATGTTTAATGTGCACACGAGAGTCGAAATGTGCGCGTGGTCTTGGTAATGGTAGTCATCAAGATGGAGTACAGGTTCGCCTGGAAATCTTCATATATATGTTAGTCGGTGATGAGTGGAATCCCATCGACGGGGCGTGAGGATAAGTGGAATCCCCTCCGCGTGAAACGGTGATGAGTGTAATCCCACCGTAAGGTAAGGGTTGTGTTGTTGGATGTGAGTTTCAATTGTTATTCGCGTATTCGGGTCATAGCTAGGTGCCAATACGGATTGTGGAATGTGTTGCTAATACGTTTGATATATGCGTCTCCATATGTTGTGTTTATGGACTTGTTGAGCATGGCATGATATTGAGATTATGTTCATGCATCATATATATTTGACTTTTGTGGCTTCAAAGGTAAGAACTCGTGTATTCTACATTGGTTGTGTTGCTCGTGCTTGGACCCTGCATTGTCGAGGTTTGTTTTATGAGCTTACCCTCACTAAGCTTTATGCTTACACTCTCTTTTGTTCAACAATGCAGATCCGTAGTTCGTGGGTTGCTTGCGCAAAGAGAGGGCCTCCAAGTGTGCTAGTTGAGCTTTTGATATTATCAAGTATGGATTTTTAAGTTATGAGATGTAATAGACAATCAATGGGATTTGAGCATTTGATTTATGTTGTTGTTATGTGTTAGGAGCATGTTTAGACTCCTATGTTATGTGGAGGTTTTGTTTATGGTTTGTTATGCCTTGTATGTTGGCCTTGCGCCCATATCATGAATGCTTGTGAATGTTTTTGTCTAAGGTATGAATCTTAAATGATATGTATGCTTCATTTGTTGAATTGATGATTCCTTTTAATGTATGGCTTTTATAGGTATGTTATGCGTTAAACATGCTTGTTGTAGGGTGTCTTGCCTTTAGAGTTAATGCATGTTTGGTTGGAGGTCTTATTTGGTGTTTTTGAGGCAGTCTTGTGCCTTAAACCAGCTAAAACTTGTCTGTTCACAGCAGGGGTATTGATACGGTTGGACCCGTATCGATACGGCCCTCTTGTTTTAGGCCAATCGTTTCGATACGCGAGAGGGGCGTTTCGATACCATTTTGCTACTGGAAATCTGAGATTTTGACGAGAAATTGAGGGTATCGAAACGGGCCTAGGTGTTTCGAAACGGTCTTCGTAGCGTTAACAACGAGAAGTTGACTACTGAAGGCATATCGATACGGTCAACCAGCGTATCGATACGGTCTCCTCGAGTTGACTTTGGTCAGTTGACCTAGTCAAGGCGTATCGATACGGCCTGCAGTTTAAGTTAAAATGGGCTATTTTTGATTTGTTGTTTGGTTGTTCACCTCGCTTGTTGCTTCCGTTGTCGTCGTTTCACATAGGACATATCAATGCATCTAGACAAGATAATAATAAATGAAAAAGTTTTCTCGGGTTGTTAACCGAAGTGGAGCCTTAACGGGTTTCGCCTCGGTTATCCCTGTGTGGCCTGATCGGACCGGTCAAGCGTCTGGACCGGGACAAGGGGGTTACATAGACTGCTGAGCTTCATTCCAAACGAAGGGAACATCCTTTCTCAGAAGCTTAGTCAACGGAGCTACAATAAAAGAGAAACCCTCAACGAATCTCCAATAATAACCAGCTAAACCCAAGAAGCTTCAAACCTCGGGAACATTCTTGGGCTATTTCCAACTCATAATAGCCTCAACCTTCATCGGATCAACCTGAATACCCTGAGCAGAAACTATATGACCCAAAAGAAGGATGAAACTTGGTTGCTTCCAAGTTATAGTCTGTTTTCCTCGCCTGTTTTTCTGGTTAAAAAGGACAGAACTTGGCGCTTTTGCATCGATTATAGGGCGTTAAATGTCATTACCGTGAAGAAAAAGTTTCCTATCCCGACGGTGGAGGTATTATTCGATCAATTAGGTGATTTACAGTTTTTTTCGAAGCTTGATTTACTTGCGGGCTATCATCAAATTTAGGTACAAGCTGAGGATGTACAAAAAAACCGTGTTCTCCACACATGAGAGACATTACAAATTTCTCGTAATGTCGTTTGGATTGAGCAATACTTCTTCTACTTTTCAAGCGACTATGAATGATGTGTTTTGCCCTTACCTGTGTAAGTTTGTTCTTTTTTTCCTCGACGATATACTGATTTATAGTCACAATTGGTAGGATCATCTTGGGCATGTTCGACAAGTGCTGCAAGAATTGAGAAGGAATGGATTGGTGGCGAAGCAATCAAAGTGTATGTTCGGGCAGACTCAAATCGAATACTTAGTCCATGTGGTGTCGAGAGGATTAGCAATGGATCCTTTCTAGGTTGCGGCTATTCGAGCTTGGCCCCAACCTTGTACAGTGAAAGACATTCGGGGATTCTTAGGCATTGTGCAAATTTATCAAGGGGTTTGCCACCATTGCCGCTCCTTTATCGAATCTGCTGCGTAAAAGAGAGCATTTTGAGTGGACTGCATCGGCTCAACATGCCTTTGACTATATGAGAGCCTTTGTTCTACTTTGGTTCTAGGATTGCCCAACTTTAACAATGATTTCATTATAGAAACATATGCATCGGGAGTTGGGATATGGGTAGTGTTGCATCAAAGGGAGAAGCCGTAGCTTTCTACAGCAAAAAATTGAGCCCAATAATGAAGGGAGTGTTCATTTATCATCGAGAAATGTATGCGATCACTCAATCTGTGGTCAAGTGGCGACAATATTTGTTGGGGCGGCGATTTCACATAGTTACTGACCAAATATCACTCCGTGAGCTTAATCAGTAGATGATTCAAACGCCTGAACAACATAAATGGTTATCCAAATTGGTGGGTTATGATTTTGATTTTAAATATCACCCAAGGAAACTAAGCGAGGTTGCCGATGCACTATCACGAGAGGGAGCAACAAGTTGTATATCATTTTTCCGGCCATTATTTGGGGTATTATAGGATATTAAAGCAGCAAGCACTTTGGATCTGCAGCCCTAAGAATTACGCCAATGGATTAGTGAAGGATAGACTAACTTTGGGGGCTATGTTGATAGGGACGGCCTTGTGGTATTTCAGGGTAAGATTATGGTACCTAACAAAGTTTCATTGCAAACCTTGTTGCTTAGGGAATTTCATGGATCGAAGATAGGGAACACTCTGGAATCAATCATACTTACAAACGTCTGTCCGCCAACTTCTATTGGACAACCATGAAACAAGATGTTCGACAATATGTCCGCAATTGCTAGGTCTGACAACAAATGAAGAGTGAGAGCTTGCGATCGGCAGGACTGCTTCAACCCCTCCCAATTCTAACGCAAGTATTTGAGGACCTTGCTCTTGATTTTATAGTAGGATTGCCTAGGTCCAATGGCAAGGAAAAAATCTTGGTGGTAGTTGATAGGCTTATTAAGTATGAACACTTCTTTGCCCTCCCAAAGAAATTTGACAGTAAGGTTGTGGCTAAGGTTTTAGTGCGGGGAATTGTTAAATTTCATGGGATTCCTAAGTCTCTTGTGAGCAATCGAGATAGGATTTTGATTAGCTCTGTGTGGACAGAAATAGCAAAGTTGCAGGGCACTGAGTTGTGTATGAGTTCCTCTTATCACCCTCAATCAAATGGCCAAACGGAGGCTCTCAACCGTTGTTTGGAAATGTATTTACGGTGCATAGTTGTTGACGATTCAAGTAAATGGGAGCAATATTTACCTTGAGCGGAATATTGGTACAATACGGCTTATCAACAATCGGCATGCATAACCCCTTTCAAAGCCTTGTATGGCTGTAAGCCTCATACCATAGTAGATTATCTCGAGGGCAACGCTAAATTCGACAAGGTTCATCGTGAGCTTCAAGAACGCAATGAGATACTTTGATTGCTCAAAAACAATTTATGGCAAGCACAAGTTCGCATGAAGAATCGAGCAGATAAGAATCACATAGAACTTGAATTAGAAATTGGAAGCTGGGCGTATGTCAAATTGCAGCCATATCGCCAACTATCGATTCACTTGCGAAAACAACAAAAACTTAGTCCACGATTCTTTGGCCCTTACCAAGTGGAGAAAAGAGTAGGTGTTGTAGCCTACCGGTTGAAGCTGCCAGAAAACTCTTGGATCCACCCAGTTTTCCATATTTCATAGCTGAAATCGTGTCGTGGACAACCTCTTCAGAAGATCACTCCCCTACCCCTGCTGCACGACACTGTCGTTAAGCCGGTCCCTATTGAGAACCTTGAGGATAAGGTTTCTTTGAAAATGAGGGGGTATTGATACAACCAGCACTGTCGACAATGCCGAGTCACTAGATGATCATCAACCTGAGGAGAATGCTAAGCTGGCCGAAACAAATGAGCTGGAACAACCCGTTGAAAATGTTTAGGAATTGCGTAGAGGAGGAAGGCAAAAGAGGGCCCCCAAAGGCTCTAATAGATTTTGTTTGTTACTGAAGGAATAGCTGATAAAATGTATGTCTTGTAAACAATTTAGGCATGACAAACTGTGAAAAAGACTTTTCTTCTTGAATCTAAATTTCTTCTTCTCTCTATCTATTTTTTTTGAAATATTCTACAACTTTCTTTGAATTGTTGTACGAAACATATTCTCAACCATATAATAAATATAATGGCATAGTATAACGGCTAAGCACTTTGAACCTTTTTGAGCTCGAATGTGAATTTTAAGCGATTCAAACATATTGTTTTTTTAATTAATTAGGTATTTGACATGTGTTACCACAATATAAAAACACATGTCATTAACAAAAATTTACCTTTAATAACCCAAATTAATAAAAATGAAAATAAACGTTGATAATAGGGATGGGCACGGAACCCGGACCCGACGGGTTCTGACCCGACCCGGCCCGATCGAGTCGGGTATTTTTAGAAAAAAAATGTGGTCGGGTCGGGTCGGGTTTTTGTGTAGGGTGAGGTCGGGTCGGGTCGGGTTCGGGTTTTAGGGTGAAAAAATCCGACCCGACCCGACCCGGGACTAATAGTGTAATTTCCCTTAAATTTTTTAGGGATATTTGTAATAATACCCCTTTATATATATATTTTTATAATTAGGTCCTTAAAATTGATTTTTTATTTACAATTTAGTCCTTCATTTATTATTTTTTACAATTAAGTCTCTTAAAATTATTTTTTTTACAATTTAGTCCCTAAAATTGATTTTTTTATATAGGTCGGGTCGGAGTCGGGTTTAAGGTATTTATTTTCGGGTCGGGTCGGGTCGGGTTTTTTAAAAGATATGATCGGGTCGGGTCAGATTCGGATTTAGGGTTAATATTTTCAGGTCGGGTTCGGGTGGGCCAAAAACCTGACCCGACACGACCCGACTCGTGTCCATCTCTAGTTGATAACGAGTTCACAACAAAATAGTGACCAAGATAAAAGAAAAGTAGAAGTTAAATTATTAATATTATAGTTCACATTTTTTTTAATAATTGTGGGTTTAGATTTATATAGATAGATGCTATATTGAATTAAATAATAAAAACTATGAAGTTCTTTTTCTCTTTCCAATTTTCATCTTTTTATTTGTTTATAAAAATAGTGTTTAGTGAAAGAAAATTTGCTCTTGAGTTTCAAATTCACAATTTAGAGAGGAGGGAAGGTGTTAACTGCGAACTTTAACCACTTACTCTAAAGATTATTAACTGTTATATGTATTTTTATATTAATGTTGACAATATTTAACATTTGTGGACAATAATTATATTTATTTGTATTTATTATTTTTATGAGTTGTTTGGTTGAAATTTTACATTCATTATATGATCATATTTTATTATTGTGTAATTATTTCATACACTGGCATTAGAAACTAAAAGTTTGTACAAGCATCATAGTTTTAAGATTTAGGAATTCAGTTTAAGGTGTGATATTTAGGAGTTTAAAATTCAGAGATGATTGTTAGAATTTAGGGTTTAAGGTTAAAATTAGGATTTATAGATTAAAACTTAAATTCCTACCATATTACCTTAAAATTAAACTTTAAATTCTAACTCGACCCCTAAATGCTAATCATCATCCCTAAATTTTAAACTCTTACGCATAAGCCCCTAAACCCTACACCTTAAATTAGGCGTTTGCAAAAACTTTTAATTTCTACAATTAATGTATTGAATATAAATCATTTATTATTTAGTTGTTAGTTTATGGGCATCTATGACTCTAGGGGAAAATATCTTATTTAACTTTAATTTTTGTAGATTTTTTTAAAATAAAACTAATTGTTATTATTAATTAAAAAATAGAGATAAAATCACATAACGTTTAGATTTTTACAAAGGAGATGGCCCACGTGTTACAATTTCATTAACTGTGAACCGTGTGTTCACTGGACATTGATTGTAACTCTGGCGTCTCTTTCGGAGCACGATTATTGAAAATGGAAAGCTGTTGCACATATTCGTCGCCTGATTACAAAACCCAACGGTCCGAAAATTAAGGGAGTAATTGTTTATTTATTTTTGGGTAAACTACATAAATGGTGCCCTGACTATGCTCTAATTATCTTTCGCATCCTTTGACTATCAGAAATTATAAATTGGTCCTTCAATTTAAAAAAAATTAACAAATTAGTCTAACATCATTAAAAACGCAACGCTTGATGATGTGGCAGTTAATATAAATTGGTATAATTACATAATTAGCCTTCAAGTTCTATACTTTTTTTTTAATTTGACACTAGTTCTAAAAATTAACTCACATTATTTTGGGGTGAATTGGTATAATTGCATTGCACAACTTCAATCCCCTTCATATACCAATCATACCTGGAAATTTTCAGCGAATTCTTAGCTTTGAGCAAATTGAAAATGGAACAAATTTTGATAATCTATTTGCTTTTAGCACTTTTCTTATGGCTGGCCACCAAGTTGATCATCTCAAGATGCAAAAATCTTTCACTGAGTACGTTGCCTCTTTCGATTCTAGGCCATCTCCATCTCCTCAAAGAACCCCTACATCGAACACTCTTTTCTCTTTCACAAAAACACTACAACACTTATCCACACACTCATTACAATAATAATAAGCCCAAACGCACATTATATGTGATACACAAGCATACACGTACACCTTTTATACGCTCATACACCACATACATGTAAACCCGCACTCATGCCTAAATATTCAATCAAACACATACGCCAAACTCATAACTTACATAATAATATATAATATAACCTATATATAACATGCATACATATATGATTAAGCGATAGCCCAAATAAGCTCGTTATTATAAAATGAAATGAGAAAAAAATTTCCGGACAAAATTAGTGATTACAGAACTAAACTCATGCTAGAAAGGTAGTTGTGTGGAGTATATCATCATTTACACAAACGGTAGAACAATTCAAGGACATCGAGTCTATTGGGCAGCCAGTAAAATAAATATACTTTCACAAGGGAAGGTTCAAGGGTGGGCACCTACCTATCTTATGCAACTATCAATCGTAGAAACTATCACCACATCGAGTCAAAATGTTTTGATAAAATGCATCAATTTCATTCATGTGGGGAATTGTTAGAAAACGTGAGAAAATGGTAACTTTGAGCCATAATTCGAATGAGTAAAGATGGAGATTCGAATAAGGATTCAATTGGATCTTATTTTAATATGTGAGACCTTTACAACGGTATTTCATATGCTCAAAATGGTTGATTAATGAATGAGAAATTGATGGTCAAAGTAAAGAGGTTGTGAATTAGGAAAAAAAGAAATGGAACCCCATATCCCACATGGATGGGATAAATGGATTGTGAAGTGTTTATATATACTTACCCTACTTGTAGTCATTGAATGACTTAAGCTGAACATGTGCTTTTTGAGTAGGGTGTGTGAATTCAATCCTATCTGTTAATTACGGTATTTTGTTTATTTAAATTAAATTAATTAATTAATTTATTTTGAATTTAACCTTATCGACCAACAGAATTTTCTCTCAAACTTAGCCACATTCAAATTTTTTAACATGTTTGTATTTTAATTTTTAAATATAAGCTAAAACTCTTGTCTAAATATTCCCTCAACACAACACTCTTTCAATCTTCATCATCTCGTAAACTGCTTCCAATCGAAGTATCCGATTTTTATAAATTGAACTGAATTTATCATTTATTTTGGTCAATAAAATAATATTTTTATTTAATTTTTTAGGTAAAATTTGTCCAAAAACTGCAAGAATTCGTGCGGAAATATTATGGGAACGAAAAAATTCCCAAAACATTTATCGAAGATTTTCCAAAACTATAACTAGTTAAAAGACGAAGTAAAAACTGCAAAACCATCTATGCCCCCATCCTATTTCCACCCCTACATGGAATATTCAAAATACTCACATAAGTTGTTTTAATTCATTGTTTCTTTTAGCTTTACACGTAATACAATCATGTTTTTGTCTGTACATGTGCTCATGTTCTAACATTGTAATAATGATTAATCAACAATAATTAATTGGGACCACTACAATAAATTTAGCTTTCTTTTGAATAAAACTGCTACTTTCATTTCCCTCAATCTTAGCCACATTATAAGCAAAATTAGTCTTACATAAAGTTTTAATCACAAACATAAGTAACCAAAATTTTCCGATTTCAATCTCTTTTGTTGATTAAAGAAACTATTAGTCATACTTTTTCTATAACTTTATCTTTTATAATAGAAACTCTTAGGATTTCTTTTAGTAGTCTTGATATAATTACGAGATAGTATATGTTTATATATTTTTTTAAACATTTAATAACGCCACACATTTTGCAAACAAAACTGCTTGAGCCCGAGTCTCTTAAAATGAACAACATCCTCCTTTTCACTGGGACCACTCTTTTAGTTCGTAAATTCATAGAATCTAAATCATAAATAAATTATAAAATGATATCAGTATGATTTAATAAGTTAGATAATACATTATCCATTTTTCAGGCATTATGTCTGTTTTGTATCTACATGGTCATGATGTACTATTTCCCACTATTTAGTTTAGGGAGATTTTTAATGAAGCCTATAACCATGTTATAGCATGTATAATTCATTACATAAAATCATATTACTTGTTAATAAAAAAATTCCTAAACTGAAAAAAATTACAATAAGCTTAAAATATTATCAATTAAGGATGGATTTGAAAGGCCATCCAATAATTAGATTTTTTAATGTAATTAATTATACATGTGTGATATATTTAGGTAACCAATGATGGTAAATCACACTAAATTTAATTAGTAAGGGAAAGATGAAAATTAGAATGATTGTATACTTAATTAACCATAATAACTTTCAAACATTTTATTTGTTTATTTAATAAACCCTACTAAATTAACAACAAGAATTGGATGAAATGGCTTGACACATCATTTTCTCAAAAAGCGAATTCAGGTTCGAACCTTGAAAATGATATTGTTGAAAGGAGAGTCACAAATCTCGAACATGTACCATAAAATGGACATGTACTATATAAAAAATAAACCCTACTAGTAGTGAATCGAAAATTATTATCTAGAGGATGCATTCAAGTAAATTAAAATTAATTTTTACAAATTACAATTCCAAATCATATACCCAAAATGTGAACTGAACTTAAACACTCAAAATTTTCAAACTTTAATTTTTGTTGTTGGATACAATGTTTAGATTATCTAAATTCCTTCCCACCATTAAATCAAAAATATTAAACACTTAAATATTTTTTTTATGTTACACTGATAACAAAATCAACTAAATTTAATAAATAAAATTTAACTTTTAATTACATAAAAAATGAAAAGATTTGGGATTATTAAAGAAAGACATGGTCAAACTCAAGCCCAGAAAATAGGTATATTCTTTTCTGTTGAGCTGTCTCCAACCTTTTGTTTGTCAAATTATTAAATGGTATTAAATATGATGAAAAAAACAGGTTTGCTTTAAAGTAAAGGGAACATAGTGATGAAGGCAAAGGCTTCTTTTAAAAAAATAAAATCTAACTTTACTTTAAAATTTTATTTTGGCCATTTTTTTGTTAGCTTTATTTAAATTTGATAAAATGATTAACATCAAGCGCGTTGGATACCTAAAAAGAAAGAACATAATTTGCAGAAGGCTTAATAGGTAAATAAGTGTTTAAAATATAATTTTTTATATAGGTATTTAAAGTATTTTTCGACTTAAACATGTACTTTGCTGTTAATAATAGTTAAAAAATTATGTTAGTTAATAAAAACATGACATGTGACATGTTTTATTTTAAAAAAAATTGAAAATTTGCCAAAACAGTCCATAAATCCCTAAATTCCTAGGCCCCAAATCTCGATTCCAGCCGTTGACGTCGCCAACCGTCGACGGCGTGCCCACCACTTTCGTCACAGAACCCCGCAATAATTTTCCCATCCTCCCGTCGTCGATAGTCGACGAACAACATGCATATTGTCGAAATAAAGTCGAACTCGCGAAAGGAAAAGAAAACGATCGACGACCGATCGGCCAACGAACGACGATCGAGTCTTGCAGCAAGAGAAGGAGGCTTTATTCCGCCGCCTGCAGCGTGATGAACTACAACGATAGTGGCCGGATTTGGGGATCTAAAGATTTAGGGGTTATTTTGTGATTTTTGGGAAATATAGGGATTTTAAAAAATTAAGTTAATAGAAATAAGAAAAATAAAAAAAATTAAAATCAGAGTCACATGTCATGTTTTGATTGGTTATTTTTTTTTAAATGGTCGATAATGGCTAGACACCTAAAATAATAACGGTGCAAACGTTAGACACTTACTTGACCCGAACAATACTTTAAGCACCTATCTAAAACAAAAGATATAATTTGAACACTTATTTAACATTTAAACATTTATCGAAAAAAAAGTCATTCATCAACTTACAATAACTAGGGGAACTTTGTCATTAATTTAAAACATATCAATAAAATATAATTATTTTATTGCAATGTTTAAATTATAATAATTCTTAAATCCCTAAATAATCGAATTTAAGAAAATTGTATAGTGTTTAAACTTAATTTTTTAGATTATTGTAACAATTTCGATATCAATCAAATTGTTATGAATATTTATTTATGTGGATGTCTATCATGATAAGAACTTTATTATAGAGATTTGACTTACTTTATCATTAGAAATATTATCTACATTATTTAGAGTTTAATGTATTATGTAGTTCTTATGCCTATAAATAGATGATTTAGTCAAGTCATTATATATACAATTCTATATTTGAAAATAATACAAATCTCCCTCTTTCTCTCATCCCTTTGCTATTTTATTCTTGTTCGGTGTTCTTCGCTGTTTTATTCACAACACATTATCAACACGACTTGCTCTGAAACAATAATTAATTACATCAAAGATCATATTCATCTACAACACATCAACCACTTAATTCGATTTTTGAAAAATATTTGATGTCAAGAATCGTAAGTGAAAAAGCAAAGGTTAGCAAGTTTTTTTCTCCTCTTGATGTTTTACCTTTATAATTACTTATGTGATTTTGATTCAAACCACCCTTATTGATTTGAAACCATTTATTACTTCTTATGTTTTTTTAATGAATAGAAAAGTTATAAAATTAGAATTATGTTGTGAATAAAATAAAGAAGAACAAGAATAAGAACAAGAAGAACAAAGAGATGAGAGAAAGAGGGAGATTTGTATTATTCTCAAAATATGGAATTGTATACAATGCCTTCAATGAATCATCTATTTATAGGCATAAGAAGTACATAATACATTAAACTCTAATTCATAGAGATAATATTCCTAATAATAAATAAATCAAACTCCTTTGATAAAGTTCTAATCATGATAGACATCCACATAAATAAATATTCATAACACTCCCCCTTGGATGTCTATGAAGATAATGTGTCTCGTTAAAACCTTACTAAGATAAAAACCCAGTGGGAAAAAAAATTCTTTAGTGAAGGAAAAAGAGTACACACATCTTTGATACGCATAACATGTTGCCTCATTAAAAACCTTACCAGGAAAACCCATTGGGACAAAACCTCGGTTAAGGGAAAAAGAGTGCAACGCGTATTTACTCCCCCTCATGCAAACATCACAAAAGATCTTTGAATCTTCATAATTTAATCTTGAATATTATTTTTCTAAAGATCGTGAGGGATGAAACTTTGGAGTAATATGTTCCATAATGTATCCACTTTCAAACTGAGATATACATCTTGTGTTATCTTCACACAAGATAGCTTTTATCATATCTTGTAAAAGTAAATCCACATATCTTTTGGATATGTTGGGTCAATAGTCTTAGCCAAACACATTTTTTTGGCTTGCCTCGTGCATAACAATTATTTCTACGACATTTGAGGAGGCATCAACGAATGTTTGAAGATCTAAATGTAATGATCTTTGTATATTCATAGATATTTCTTGACCAACTAATATATAGTGCTTCAAGACCAAGAAAAGATATAATTATCTTTATTCACATCCAACAATCTTACAACTATTGGGATACTCAATAGATATGCTCTATTCATATTGAATCTTCTTTAAGATTCTTTCTGCTTATGTCTATTCATAGACAAAAGAAATATATAAAAATGCTCGATCTTCAGGTCGAGATAAACTTGATGTCAAGATTCAAGTACTTGTATTGAAAGTACTTCATGAGTTTCCAATTTGAAGCTCTTTAGGAGTTCTAAAATTATCATAATGGATCTTGATCCAAACTCCTTTATAAAATACATAGGGAAATCTGATGATTCTTATAGTATTTTCTCAATTAGTATTCACTAAGGCGATTATACCAAATGCGCCAAAATATTCATGAGACATGTCTAAATAAATTTCCTCAGAAATTTCCAAATGCTTATAGCATTTTAGATCCTTCAAGGATAAATATGGATCCACAAATAATTAGACGCATGTAAAATTTTCAAAACTGCAAAAGTAATTGCATCTACCATGAAGTAATTAAAACTTTTCATAAATCATAGTTCAAGTCGTATTTACGACTACTTATTTGTACCTTACTTGCATTACACCTTTAGATGTTTGGACTGCTTGTCCAAATACTTCTACTTTAGAAGTTCAAAGCGTCTTTCAACATTGGCCAATTCAATATCTATACTTCCGGATAGATTTTATACAAGATCCTCGATTTCTTTCTTTACTTCTATAGAAGTATTTTATGTAAAATTGTTTGTAAAATCGTTGTCGACAACTTTCCAATTTTCTGGTTCCATTCTCGTAATGACATAACTCATCGAGATCTCTTCAAGATTTCAATCTTTATTTCAGGTACCTGAAACTCTTATAGAGTTTTATTATTTGTTATGTCTTGGGTCTCTTCAGGAGCACCCGCCTCCAATATATGACCATCTCATATTACTTTCTATTTATGAGAATTTTGATCATTGGAACCATTTCAACTATCATGCTTCAGGCATGATTTACATTCTCTCGCTCTAACATGTAATTTAAACTTAGAGTATTTCAGCTGGTATATGAGACTTAATTACTCTCATTGGGTCAGTAAATATGTCTGGCAGATGACATGTAATAACATGAATTATCTTATGAACTTCTAGTTCATATACGAGGATCTAGATAATGATAATTCATTTTCCTCTATCCAGCTGATTATTGCCTCCCCCTGATGTTGAGAAAAATCATGTCATAAATGATTCTCCAATTAATGTTTAAGAATTTAAACATAAAAGGAGACTCGTACTCAATATATATTCTCAACCCTTTTTATTTACCCATTTTGTGCGTTGTGGTGGAGCAATTCATATCGCACATTCAAAAATCATAAAATGGGAAATGTATGGTTTCTAACCAAAAACCAATCATAACGGGGAGTTTATTATAACTCATTGGCTTGATGCGTATAAGTGTTGCTATATGGAAACACCATATAACTAATAACTCTTTTGTTCTCATAGTTTAGCTATTAAATAGGAGGCATCCAATTGAAATTTTGCTAAACTATATTTTTCATAATCAATAGGCTTTGTAACAACTGATATAGCCTAAAATATAAACCCACTAGCTTTTCAAGACGAATAGTCTAACTGCATAATCTGAATATTTTTAGAATCAATCTCACAAACTTCTGGTTGTAAGTCGATAAAACAATGTAGATGCATCTACTAAAATCATATAAAACTTTCCACATTTGTGGATATATGGGCCCATATTTCGTTCAGATATGCAAGACATACAGTCTCAACTTCAATACAAGAACTTTAAGTTCTAATTCTTTTGGTAAGTGGGATCATCTATATCCTTTGAGAACAAACATCACAAGAACTCCAGGTTCTTTTAGTAAGTGGAATTTAATCAATTCCTTTAAGCAACACAAGAACTTCACGTTCTTTAATAAGTGGAATTTAATCCATTCCTTTGAGAATAAGCACCACAAGAACTACAAGTTCTTTTAATACATGTGCATGTAAATCTCAATAATTTCTGCACCATTGATCAGGATGGTCTAACCGATCATGCCAACTATATATATGTGTGTATATATCTCTGAATTTGTAAACTCCTTGTTTACCATAACATGTAATTCAATCTCACTCGTACATGTCTAGTACGACCATCAAAATTGTTCCTTTAAATAGGAATATATTTAGCTCTTTCGTAGCTTTCAATTGAAATTATCTTTTGGTAGCAATATATGGCTCTTCTAGAGTTTTCAACTGACTTTTTGGCTACCAGAACTTATATCCATATTGGCTTGTTTCAAATGCCAATTGATAACATATGTTATCTATAATTCCAAAAGGGATAATTTGCGAACTCATATTGCTCTCTTTATGACTTTGACGAGTATAACGCACTTTGAATATGGAATAAAGTTCCATTTGACAATAACATATTTGCTCAACCAGAGCCTTTTGTGATATTAATACTTCCGGATATAGTACTCACATTATTCCCTTGCATTTTAATCGAGAAATGCATAATTGTGCACCTTTCAAAATGTGCTTTGTTTCATTTACTTCAGGTAATGAAAATATGTACTTTGTATCATTCACTTCGAGGAATGAAAAATAAAATATAGCACATCATATCAAGTCGATCATCTATCAGAGATAAACTTTCAAGTGCTCTTCCGAAGTATTGATATTTTAGTACTTTGAGAAATACTACTCATATTTTCCCTTGCATTTAAATGGGAAAAATATTTCTTATGCTTAAGTATAATATGAGTACTTGCATTATCTGCTAGGCATAAATAGCCACAATTCTAGGCATAAATAGCCACAATTCATTGTATATTTTATTCCGGAAGTAATCATATTCTTCAAATAATAAATTAACATAAAACGTAAATAAATAATATATGAAATAAATAAAGATAAAGCAAACTAACATAAATAAATAATAAATAAAACGAATTAACATTAAAAAAATAAAATAAATAAAAAACAATTATTCCTGTTAGAGGTTATAAGGGAAATAAAATAAATGGTAAATTATTCCCTTCAAGGGTTATGAGAAAATTAACAATATCCAATTGAGTTGGACCAATAACGCCATAATTATTTTCGCCATAAACAAATTTTGTTTATATTTTATTTCATTTATCATTCATGATTATGGATAAAGTCCATAATACTTTGGCGTTTGACAAGTACGAAACCAATGGTTTATAACATCACATTGGTAAAAGGATTTCACTTCCTTAGAATGATCTTTATCACTCTTGTCATCCTTATAACTTTGCTACCAGCGGGTAGAAGTATTCTTAAAATGACTATATTTTTCATGTGTATATTCATAGCCTCGACAACGACCACAACTTTTAATGTGATTTTTTATTCCTTCCATAATATAATCTCACATTCACTTCAGGGAATGGAGTAGAGCCAGTGGGCCTTTAAAACCTTTTTCGCATATCCTTATCACAGAGAACAAAGATTTAATCCTCGTACGCGGCATTGTTAAACCTGTCCACAAAGTCCTTTAAAAACCTCCTTTGAGACTAGTAGCCTCGCAGAACGGGATGTCCAGCCAATTATACTTGGATTATATCGAAATTATGTCTCTAATTGAATAATAATTTACCATGTTTGCATTCACTTCAGGGAATGAAACAGATCCAATAATTGCATGGAATAAACATCATGCTTGCATTCACTTCAGGGAATGCCTCCCATAAAACTTTTTGGATCAAGACGAATTTTCGTAACTTGAAATTGGGAGAAGTCTATGGTCGAGTTTTTCGACGAAGAAGAAATATTGCTTTCAAGCAAATATAGACTTTATAATAATCTTCTTGTAAATCCAAAATCATCATGATTTATCGCACTTTAAAATTGTATTTTAAAAGATAAAAATAAAATAGAGTTTACCGATATTGAATTTCGTCTCAAAGACACTGATGACGTAGCAAATGAACCAAGACATCTTCTCATAATCTTTTTTACACCATGTCTCTTTCCAACTCATTTGAATACATGTAAAACTCAAAACACGGTTAAAAGCATCGACTTTTATCAATAGAATAAAAAAAAATTATTTGAGACTAGATCAAAAAGTATAAAAGTAGTCATAGATCAAGTTGAATAAACATAACTATAATTGATGTGATCAAATTATAAACAACCATAGTTAAAATCAAGCGACATTTTGATGAATATATAAACACATCAAAGTAACGTATTCCTTTTGCCTTTGATTCACATACAAAGTAATTGATACAAATAATAAAGTTGCTTTATATCTCGAATTTATTCATATAAATTACCATAATAATAATAATAATGATAAAACAAATATATAACAATCACATGACAACACAATCCTTGAATGAATCAATTATAAATTAGAATGGAATAATAAAAACTTTGAATAAAACTAATATGCTTTAATTTGGTTTGCTTTATCAATCCATCTAATGAAGTACGACGATAATTTTAATTTTCGTTAATTCAAGAGTTACTTCAAGTATGAATAAAATAATAATAAATTAAAATAATAACCAAATAATAGATATGAATATACTAACTTTTGGAGAATGATAAATCAATCATTATATTAGTATATAAATAAGTAAAACGTACCATACTTTCCAAGGTAAGCTGAATATATGATAGATGTAGTCACCAATATCAAATTGAAATTCTTTTCGAGAACCACCAACAATAATCACAGTAATTGAGCGAGCGAGATCGTGCTGATAACGTGTTGTGAATAAAATAAAGAAGAACAAGAATAAGAACAAGAAGAACAAAGAGATGAGAGAAAGAGGGAGATTTGTATTATTCTCAAAATATGGAATTGTATACAATGCCTTCAATGAATCATCTATTTATAGGCATAAGAAGTACATAATACATTAAACTCTAATTCATAGAGATAATATTCCTAATAATAAATAAATCAAACTCCTTTGATAAAGTTCTAATCATGATAGACATCCACATAAATAAATATTCATAACAAATTATTCTTCAATAATTCATTAGACGTATTATGTCTAATGGTGCACGTGATTTCAAAGAAAAAAGAAAAACAGTGGCAAACTCATCCATAGTTTTTGGTCTGATCAGTTTAGTCATCATATACTTTTTTTAATTCTATTTTAATTTCAAATAGTTCTATTTTATGCACTTCAGTCCATCATGTTATCCTTTTAAATATATTTACAGTTTCTCAAACCAATAAGTTCCCAAATAAAATTGTGGAAGAAGAACATTATCGATTGGGAGTTATTAAATTTTTTAGTTTATAATTAAAGATCAATATTTGCTTATGATTTTTCTATTGATAAAAATTGATATTTTTAACAGTGCTTTAAGTTTTACATGATATCTTTAAATGGCGTGGTAAGAGACATGACATAAAGAAATTATGAGAAGTTGTATTGGTCATTTGATATGTCTCCATTGTCCTCGAGAGGAAACTTATTATCGGTAAACTTTACCTTTAATTTCATTATTTAAAATACAATTTTAAAGTGCGATAAATCATGATGATTTTGAATCTACAAGAAGATTGTTATAAAGTCTATATTTGCTCAAAAGCAATCATTCTTCCTTGTCGAAAAATCGACTATAGACTTCTCTCAAGTTCAAGTTATGAAAAAATCATCTTGATCCAAAAAATTTTGTGGGAGACATTCCTTGAAGTAAATGCAAGCATGATGTTTATTTCATGCAATTATTGAATCCGTTTTATTCCCTGAAGAGAATGCAAACATAGTAAATCACTATTTAATTGGTAACATAACTTTGATATAATCCAAGTATATTGGCTGGACATCATGTTCTGCGAGGCTATTGGTCTCAAAGGAGGTTTTTAAAGAACCTTGTAGACTGGTTAAACAATGTCGCGTATGAGGATTAAATCTTTGTTCTTTGTGATAAGGATATGTGAAAAAGGTTTCAAAGGCCCACTGGCTCTACTCCATTCCCTGAAGTGAATGTGAGATTATATTATGGAAAGAATAAAAGCCACATTAGAAGTTGTGGTCGTGATTCAAACCATGAATATAGACATGGAAAATATGGTCATTTTAAGGATACTTCTACCCACCGGTAGTGAGGTTATAAGGATGACAAGAGTGATAAAGGGAAGAAAATAGAAGCAAATTTTGTTTGCGAAAAATGATGAAGATGATATTGGTCCAACTTTATTTGGACATTGTTGGTCCAACTCATTTGGACGTTGTTGATTTTCGTATAACCCTCGAAGGGAATATTTATCTTCTAATTATTCTCATAACTTTGAAGAAAATTATTTATCTTTTTATTTATTTATTTTTATGTTTATTTACTTTACCCACATTAATTATTTACGTTTTATATTTATATTTATATTTATATATTATGATGTTTATTTATTTTGTTTAACATGATTACTTGTCAAATACAATCTATGGTGACGATTTATGCTCAACATAAGCATAAGATATATTTTCCCATTTAAATGCAAGTGAATAATGTGAGTATTATATCTCAAAGTACTGAAAATATTTATGCTCTAGAAGAGTAATAAATTCTTGAGAGAAAGCACATTATGAAATGTGCATAATTGCGAATATTGCAATAAATACCGCTAATGGTAATAATATCGTCACCACTAAAATTGGAAATTTTAAGGGAGCAATATGAGTTCGCAAAATATCCCTTTGGGAATTATAGATAACATATGTTATCAATTGGCATTTGAAATAAGCCAATGTAAATATAAGTTCGGTAGCCAAAAGGTCAGTTGAAAGCTCTAGAAGAGCTATATATTGCTACCAAAAGATAATTTCCATTGAAAGCTCTGAAAGAGCTAAAAATATCCCTATTCAAAGGTGTTGAGATTTAGGGGGCTCGATTCCTTCAATCGTTCTTGCTCGCCAAGTGGTGGAGAGGTGGAAATTTGGGTGATAGTGGTGTGAAAGCTAAAAAGATAAATGACACAATGATTTATAGTGGTTCAACCTTCTAACCAAGGTCTACATCCACTACCTTAGCTTCCCACTAAGGACCCTTATACACCGATCAAGCTTTCTACCCAAAGCCTTGATCAAACCATCTTTACAAGAGAAAAGATAAGCAAACACAAATCCCTCTAATAGGTGTTTGTTTGCACAATTTAGCTCTCACCCAAAACCTAAAACACTTGAGCAAATTTAACAATTTTGGCTCACTAGTGTTCGTCTATACAAAGAAATGACAAATTAAGTACTAAGACAATTCTTGATCATTTGTTGATTGACAATTCAAGCATTAACCATTACTTGATGCTTGGAGGTCCCTTTTATACTCCTTAATGAGTTTGTAGCCGTTACTAGCCGTTGGGGTTGAATTGGAGCCGTTTGAGACTTAATTTCCCACCATAAATGCAGTTCTGCAGCTCTCCGTATCGAAACGCTCGAACCCGTTTTGAAACACCATTCAAGTAGAAAGAGCTGTTGCAGTCTGATGCAACACCCGTATCGAAACGCTCTTGGCCGTATCGAAACACCCGTATCGAAACGCCTGTCCCCGTATCGAAACGATCTGCGTTTAAAAGTTAATTGGGAAATAGCCATTGGGGGTTTATGACCATTGTGGTCGATGCCACGTAGGCGTATCAAAACAGCATAGCCCGTATCGAAATGCTTGGCAAAATCCTCATCCAGAAAAGACACGTTTCGAAACCAGTTTTGAAACACTTTGACACTGGAAGACCCCGTATCGAAACACCTGGATGGTTTTGTTTAGTTTGGCTTTGAAAACATGTGAAAACATCCCCTAAACATAGTTTCAAGTTGTTTAGACTTCAGAAAATGTTTTGAATTCTTTTTAACTTTGTCCAAAACTATTTTTCAATTATTATATCAAAACATTAGTTCTACAAAAGGAACAATTTTAATGGTCATACTTGACATGTACGAGTGAGATTAAATCACATGTTATGGTAACCCAGAAGTTTACGAAATTCAGAAATGTATATACACACTTGTATATAGTTGGTATGATCGGTTAGACCATCCTGATCAATAATGATGCGAAAGCTATTGGGATTTATATGCACATTTATTAAAAGAACCTAAAGTTTTTGTGTTGCTTGTTCTCAAAGGAAATGATTAAGATCCCACTTACCAAAAGAACTTGAAGTTCTTGTACTAAAGCTGAGACTACATGTCTGAACGAAATATGGGCCCATATATCCACAGATGTGGAAAGTTTTATATGATTTTAGTAGATGCATCTACATTGTTTTATCAATTTACAACCAGAAGTTTGTGAGATTGATTCTAAAAAGATTCAGATTATGCAATTAGACTATTCGTCTTGCAATAGCTTGTGGGTTTATATTTTAGGCTATATCAGTAGTTACAAAGCCTATTGGTTATAAAAAATACAGTTTAACAAACTTTTAATTGGATGCCTCCTCTTTAATAGCTAAACTATGAGAACAAAAGAGTTATTATGTGAAACCGATAATTTGATTTTGATATAACTAAAGAATTTAAGGACTAAATTGAAAATGTGAAAACGAATTTTTAAGTCCTCAAACCTCTCTACATGTTTAAAAGAAAATGCCTAAGTTAAAAACTAATTTTATCAAAAGTTTTCTAAGTGTTCTTGAAGCCTAAACAGTGTTTTTCGAGTCACCGTTTTAGAATGGCCTAAGGCGTTTCGAAACACTTTTGAAACTGTGAACTCATGTTTCGGAACGTATATCGAAATAGTTTCAACACTGTGAACCCTTATTTCGAAACGGCTTAAGAACATTGAGACACCGTATCGAAACGACATCCAACGTTTCGAAACGGTCTTCAAGTCAGATTTAAAAATATGACCGTTGAAAGTTTTTAACTGATTTTAAACAAGTCGTTAAGGCGTATCAAAACGATTTCAAGTCATTTCGATACAGGCCTTGACAGTGGCAAAAATGTTTCGAAACGGGTTTCGAAACAGCTTTTAGCGTATCGAAACGATCTTAACTGTTTCGATACGAGCTCTTTAATGCACCCCAACGACTCTTTCTATTTTGGTCTGTTTTGAAACAGGATCGGGCGTTTCAAAACAGTTGGTTGCAGACTGCATTTATGGAGGAAAGATAACATCCCAACAGCTCTATTAATGAATGCAACAACCACAACGGCTTGAATTCAATGAGAAGGTATAAAAGGGATCTCTAAAAGCTTCAACAACAACTATTGATCCAAAAGCAAACATCCAAACATCAAATCCAAGCATTTGTGCCTAAATCCCATTATTGTCTTGTAACCCCAATTGTATTTTTCATTCTTATCATTTCAATTGGGTTGAGTGCTTGTAATTGGGCTATATTGTGTATTGAGAGATACTTGTTTTATCCAACAACTTCTTTGTTTCTATTGTGTGAGGATTGGGTCAAATTTTGGGTAGAAAATTTGATCGAAATTGTAACGGTTACCTCTTTAGCCTAGAAAAGGGGAAGAGCAATTAATGGAATTGTTGAAAATCCTTAGTGAAGCTAAGGTAGTGGATGTAGAGTTCGATTGGAACTTGAACCACTCTAAAATTCCTTGTCTACCATTTTTATTTGCCAATTCCACCACCAAAAACTTAAAAAATCCAATTCACTCCCTCTTGGTTTATTTCGATCATTCGATCCACTCAACAATAGGTATCAGAGCCTACCTCTTTAAAGGAATAACAACCACAAGAGGAGTTCCTAGGAAGAGTGTGATCATCCAAAAATCAAGATATGACATCTACCTTCGGATCTAGCATGTACGAGTCTCAATCTACTACAAAACCGCCTTTCTTCAATGGTGACAACTATCCATTTTGGAAGAATCGGATGCGCCTCTTCATCAAGTCCAATGATTACTTGGTTTGGGATGTCATTGAAGATGGTCCCTACATTCCATTGAAGCAAGATAATGAAGGAAGGATGGTTCTAAAGAAAAAGATGGAGATGAGTGAAGAAGAGAGAAAGAAGATCCAAATAAATGATAAAGCTCTTCACATGCTTTTTTGTTCTTTCGGTCCGAACATCTACTCCAAAGTCTCTTCCATTGAGAGTGCCAAAGAAGTGTGTGATACTCTTGAGACCACCTATGAAGGAACCAATGATGTGAAGGAAACCAAGATTGGAATTCTCAATCTTAGCTATGAGAATTTCAAGATGGAGCCCGATTAAATGGTGTCCAAGATGTTTGATCGCTTCTCAACCATAATCAATGGGCTTAAAGGATTTTGAGAGATTATACCGAAAGACAAGCTTGTCCGGAAGCTACTCTACTCACTTCCCGAATCTTGGGATAGGAAGAGAACAACCATCATAGAGGCCAAAAACTTGAAGACTCTAAAACTTGATGAGCTAGTGGGTTCTCTCATTACTCATGAGATTATGAAGCAAGGAAGGGAAGAAGAAAAGAAGAAGGAAGAGAAAAGAGTAGATAAGCTAGAGGTGGAAAAGAAGAAGAAGATGGGAATAGCTCTCAAAGCTTCATTACTTGAGGAGGATGAGTTAGAAGAATTGGTTATGATAGCCAAAAGATTCTCACGCTTCATGAGGTCCAACCGAGGAAGGAAAATTCAAAGAAAGATGAACTTCAAAGGTAAAAACAAAGAAGAAGTGAGGGATCAAATCATTTGCTTCGAGTGCAATAAGCCCAGTCACATTCGTTTGGAGTGCCCTCAACTCAAGAAGAAGGGCTTTGAGAAGAAGAAGAAGCTCAAAGCCAAGCTTGCTACTTGGAGTGATGAGGAGTCATCCGAGGATGACGAACAAAAAGTGGCCAACCTTTACCTCATGGCACTTGAGGAGGATTCCTCCATGGTAACCTCTAACTCATCATCTTTAGATTTTACATATGATGAATTAAATGATGCATATGATGAGTTGCAAGAGGTTTATGATGAATTAGTTGAGAAATACAAAGAGTCGGTCATTAGGAATAATAAAATTATTTCGGAATTAAATGATAAAAATGACTCACTTTCTCAAGCTAATTTAAAATTTGAGAAAAAGATTTTAGGGTTGAAAGATGAACTCAAATTCTTCCAAGATGAAAATGTTGACCTAAATAATCTTCTTTCTCAATGTAATAATGAACACCAAAAGGCGTTAGATGAGCTTAACAAGCTCAAAGAGTCTTTTAAATATGTTGGTAGTGTGAAGCATGAAATAGGTGAATTTTCTAAAACAAACCAACCTAGGAAAAAGACTAATAACTACAAACAAAGTAGCTTTCCTAGACATAGTAGAACTAAAAAGATTAGAAGTGTATGGGTTCCTAAGGAACTTGTAAAATCTAATAATATTGTTGCTATGTCACCTTGGATTCCTAAGGGAACCAAGTTATTGGGAGCTAACACTCGTGGACCCAAAATGATTTGGGTACCAAAAACAAAAGTTTAATATCTTTGTTTGTCGGGGGAGCATTGCTACAAGGCCAAAGCACAAAGTCAAAACTCATGGTACCTTGATAGTGGATGCTCGAGGCATATGGCCGGAGACAAGAGTAGATTCATGGATTTAAAGCCAAAAAATGGAGGAGTGGTGACATTTGGTGACAACTCCAAAGGCCACATTAAAGGTATTGACTCCATAGGTAATCACTCTACTATTCTTATTGAAAATGTCTTGTATGTCGGTGGTCTTAAACATAATTTGTTGAGCATAAGCCAATTATGTGATAAAGGATTTAATGTTTCATTTGATAAAAATGGGTGCAAAATTGTTGACATTAAATCTAATAATATTATGCTCATAGGTCATCGCATAGGTAACATTTACATGGTGCATCTAGATGACATACATACATCCCATACATGTTTAGTAGCTCAAAATGAAAATGATGCATGGTTATGGCATAGGAAACTAGGACATGCTAGCATTAATGTTTTAGAAAAAAATAGTTTTCCTTGATCTAGTTAGATGTTTACCCAAGATTAAGTTCTCAAACGATAAAATTTGTGATGCATGCTCTAAGGGTAAACAACATAAGTCATCCTTTAAATGCATTAATGATGTTTCTACAAGTAGGTTTTTACAACTTATCCATATGTATTTATTTGGGCCAATTAGGACTATGAGCTTGGGTGGTAAATCTTATGCATTTGTTCTTGTAGATGATTTTTCTAGATTTACTTGGGTTCTATTTTTAAGTACTAAAGATGAGGCTTTAGAAAAATTCATCACATTTTCAAAACTAACCCAAAATGATCTTGAACTTAGAATTTCTCATATTAGGAGTGATCATGGAACCAAATTTCAAAATTTAGGGTTTGAAGAGTTTTTGAATGAAAATGGTATTAGCCACAATTTTTCGGCTCATCGAACTCCTCAACAAAATGGGGGTAGTTGAGAGGAAAAATAGAACTTTACAAGAAATGGCTAGAACCATGCTTTGTGAAAACAATTTACCTAAATATTTTTGGGCGGAAGCCACAAACACCGCTTGTTACATTGTAAACCGAGTAATGATTAGGCCAATTTTAAAGAAAACACCTTATGAGATTTTAAAATCTAAAAAGCCTAACATTAGTTATTTTCATCCATTTGGTTGCAAGTGTTTTGTTTTAAATAATGGAAAAGACAACTTAGGTAAATTTGATGCAAAAAGTGATGAAGCTATTTTCATAGGATATTCTTTAACCTCTAAAGCCTATCGTGTATTTAACAAGAGAACTTTAGTAGTAGAAGAATCTATACATGTTGTATTCGATGATAACCTCTTTCCAAGGAAGGATTCTTGTGATGATGATGCTGTAGGAATCATTAATGCCTTTGATGGCGGATGAACTTCAAAGGATGATGAGATTTCAACAAAAGAAGAGGACACACAAGATCCACCTCTTGAAGCCTTGAAGGACTTGGCTCTTGAGGAAAAGGAAGTGAGCTACCCAAGGGAGTTCAACTATGTCAAAGATGGTGAAATCTTGGGTGATCAATCCAAGGGGGTAACCACTAGATCTTCTCTTAAACTTATGAACCATGTTGCATTTATCTCATGCATAGAGCCTAAGAATATAAAAGAAGCATTGAAAGATGATTTTTGGATTATGGCTATGCAAGAGGAGTTAAATCAATTTGAGAGAAGTAATGTTTGGACATTAGTTGATAGGCCTAGTAATCAATCTACTATAGGAACTAAATAGGTCTTTAAGAACAAACTAGATGAGAGTGGTAACATTGTGAGAAACAAAGCTAGACTAGTAGCACAAGGTTACACTCAAGAAGAGAGAATAGATTTTGATGAAACCTATGCACCCGTAGCTAGAATGGAAGCCATTAAGATGTTGCTTGCATATGCATGTTATCATGATTTCAAGCTTTTTCAAATGGATGTTAAAAGCGCATTTTTAAATGGTTTTATAAATGGGGAAGTGTATGTGGAACAACCACCGGGTTTTGAAGACTCAAAATTTCCAAATCATGTTTTCAAACTCACTAAAGCTCTTTATGGTTTAAAACAAGCTCCTAGAGCTTGGTATGAAAGACTTTCAAACTTTTTAATTGAAAAAGGTAAGGTGGACACTACACTTTTCATAAAAAGGTATAAAAATGACATTTTAGTAGTACAAATTTATGTTGATGATATAATTTTTGGTTCTACTAACGAATGTCATTGCAAAAAGTTTGCTAAGATAATGCAAGGTGAATTTGAGACGAGCATGATGGGGGAGCTCTCATTCTTTTTGGGACTCCAAATCAAACAAAGGAAGGATGGCACCTTCATCAATCAAGAAAAGTACATCAAGGATATGCTCAAGAAGTTTGGCTTGGAGAATGCAAAGCCTCAAGCCACACCTATGAGCTCATCTACAAAGCTTGACAAAGATGAAGGAGGTAAGTGTGTTGACTCTAAGCTTTACCGTTCTATGATTGGATCATTGCTTTACCTTACCGCAAGTAGATCGAATATCTTGTTTAGTGTTTGCTTGTGTGCTAGGTTTCAAGCTAGTCCTAGAGAGTCTCACCTTATAGCCGTTAAGAGAATCTTTAGGTACCTTAGAGATACTCCTTGTCTAGGTCTTTGGTACCCTAGAGACTCAACCTTCAACCTTCATGCTTATTCGGATGCGGATTATAGGGGGTGTAAAATCGATAGGAAGAGTACTTCGGGAACTTTTCAATTCCTAGGTAGTATGCTCATATCTTGGTTCTCTAAGAAACAAAATAGTGTAGCCTTATCTACCACCGAAGCTGAGTACATATCCTTAGGGAGTTGTTGTGCTCAAGTCCTTTGGATGAAGCAACAACTCTTAGATTATGGTATTAAAGTTGAAACCATACCCCTTAAGTGTGATAACACTAGTGCCATATGTTTGACAAAAAATCCCATCCAACACTCTAGAACCAAACATATAGAAATAAGACATCATTTCATTAGAGATCATGTTCTTAAGGAAGATGTTGTTATACAGTATGTTGACACCATAAATCAATTAGTGGACATCTTTACAGAACCTTTAGATAAATAGCGTTTTTGGTCCCTTAGGAGAGAGTTAGGTCTAACTAGCCTATCTTGACCTTTTAGGACCTCTTTTGTGCTTAAAATTGCTTGATCTTGTGAAATTGCATGTTTGTGTGTTGTAGCTCTTGAAAAATATCCATGCTTATAGCTAGGGGGAGTATGTTTATGTTTTCATATGTTATTACTGCTCATTCATGTCATTCATGCAAATTAGGACTTGCAAAATCCATTTTTCTGCACTTTTAGAGCCTCATCTGCACTTCTAGGCCCAGGTGTATCGAAACGGGTCCAACTGTTTTGATACTGGTGCTTTAAAATTCTATCTGAGAAAAGGGTGTTTCGAAACGTCTTCCAAGGGTTTCGAAACGTTTTTGCTACTGCCAAGGAGTGTATCGAAACGTGTTTCGATACGAGTCAATGGGGATTCGATACGGTCAAAGCCGTATCGAAATGGTAGCTAGACTTGAAAAGTCGGTCAACCTTCGGTGCTCGCGTTTCAAAACGGTCGAAACCGTTCCGAAACGGGTTAGCAAACTGCTTTAAAGGGGCTTTTAATGTTAAAGTTTAACTTTAATTAAAATTCTCCCAAACCCTAAAAACCCTAAAATCGATTTTCCTTATAAAAACCCTCTAAACCTCTTTGTTTTTCACCAAATCTTGAGGGCTTTTACTCTTAAACACAAGTCTAAGCAAGCATCAACAATTTTGTGCAAGGATTTTCATCTATTCATCCAAAATCTCAATTCAAGGTATATTTTCATATTTTTCTTTTCCCTTAAATTTGTATTCGAATCCTAGGTTAGAAAATTTTATTTTTGTATAGTTTATGTGTTTTGATACTTGGGTTTTTCAAATCTTGTGAAAATTTTTCAAAATCTTAAATTTTTTTATTCGAATATATGATTTTTCATTCATATTTTGTTTACTGTTTTTTTAATTGTTTTTCTCTTAAATTTTTTGTGTGTTTTGTTTTGTATCTTTGTTATTAAAATTTGTTTTTAAACCTAAGTGGGATTTACCATTGGATTGAATTAAGGAATTTCATGCATACACTTCAAATTTGTTTTAAATTGCTTGCTTTTATGTTTTTAGGATTTTATCAATGGATCCCGCTAACAAGAAACGTAAGGCACCTCAATCGGGTGAAGGATCAAACCAAGCCGCTCTCCGTCCCAACCTTACTCAACTTTTTCTCAAGAGTCTCAAAACTCCCGTGATGAAGGCGCGTTTCCAATATGTCAAGACATTTGGCGTTCGTCGTGAGCGTGTTGTTGACATGTCGTTTCTTGACTCCGAGCGCTTTCTCTTCCGTTATCTCCACCGTTTACAAGAATGGAGCTTTTTCGGTTTCTTGAGTATCCCGGATATTTGTTACAAGTACATGGTCCTTATCTTCTACTCTAATGCCCAACTCTTTAACAATGAAGATAACTCCGAAGTTGTTCGCATTGAGTCTCAGATCTTGGGAACGAAGATTGTCATTAACATACCTTAATTAGAGACTACTTTTGGTCTTAAGGACGAAGAAATCGAGAATGAGACTCATTTTGGTTCTCACACCGGTTCAGTGCTTGCCTTGGATGCTCACGATAGGTTCCTCCACTTGATGGTCTCGTGGTTTATTCGCCCCTCTGGAGGTAAATTTTCTTACGTTCGTCAAGTAGATTATTTTTGGCTTGAATGTTTTCGTCGTGGAGAGCAACCTAATCTTGTTAAGATCATGTTTGCCGATATGGTGAATAATGTTAAGCTCCGTGAAACCGATGCGCTCAAGTCTTTCACTTATGGGACTGTTTTGAGTTATATTTTTGAAAAGCTTAATATTGATTGCACCTATGACTCTCCGGAACCCCGCAAGCAAAAACTTGGTGAGTCCTCTCTCCGCAAGTCCGGATTTCACTACATCGACAATGGCCAATGGGAACATGTTGATAGGGAAGCACCTCCACCTCAAGTTGAACCTCAACCACAAGCTCCGGTTGCTAACAATGAAGCTCTCACGTCTTTTCTTATCGAGCGGTTCAACACATTGGACACTAACATGTCTAGGGGTTTTGGTGCTATCAATACTCGCTTGCAATCCGTGGAGGATCATCTCCTTGCAAATGAGAATCGACTCACATCCCTTGAGAATCAACATTCATCTATGGACATGTCCTTCTCCACCTTTTATGGCCAATGGATGGATTTTCGTCACTCTCAAGCTAAGGACGATGATGATTCCATGGATGACGATGGTGACGACGAGGCTTAGGATTCTCATGTCATCTCATATTAGTCTAGCATATTATGATTAAGTTTGCATCTTTATTTCCCTTATGTTTTATGAACTTATGCTTTGATTTTATTTGGGATTATGCTTTGAACTTATTATTTAAGATTTATGTTTTGGATATTTGAATTTTATGAATTTATATTATGTTGCTTATTGCTTATTGCTTTTAACCTTATCTCTTTGAGCCTTGTTTATTATTTTTGATCTAACAAAAAGGGGGAGAAGTAATCTAAGAGCCAAAATTCGTTTTAAGTGTTTTTTAAGTTTTAAAACTTGAATTTAAATCTTTTTAAAACTTTAAAAACCCATCTTAAATTGAGGGGGGTTAAAATGTATTCAAAATTTTCAAAACTCTTAAAAACTCTAACTTTGGTTTTGTTATATCAAAAAGGGGGAGACTGTGAAACCGATAATTTGATTTTGATATAACTAAAGAATTTAAGGACTAAATTGAAAATGTGAAAACGAATTTTTAAGTCCCCAAACCTCTCTACATGTTTAAAAGAAAATGCCTAAGTTAAAAACTAATTTTATCAAAAGTTTTCTAAGTGTTCTTGAAGCCTAAACAGTGTTTTTCGAGTCATCGTTTTGGAACGGCCTAAGGCGTTTCGAAACACTTTTGAAACTGTGAACTCATGTTTCGGAATAGGTATCGAAATAGTTTCAATACTGTGAACCCTTGTTTCGAAATGAGTTTCGAAACGGCTTAAGAACATCGAGACATCGTATCGAAACGACATCCAACGTTTCGAAACGGTCTTCAAGTCAGATTTAAAAATATGACCGTTGAAAGTTTTTAACTGATTTTAAACAAGTCGTTAAGGCGTATCGAAACGATTTCAAGCCGTTTCGATACAAGCCTTGACAGTGGCAAAAATGTTTCGAAACGGGTTTCATCTCAATTAACTATTCATTGAATTGAATTAATTATGATTAATTGTGATAGCCTCTTCATCTCAAATAAGATGATAGTGTTAATTCTAAGAGATTCGAGTTTAATTAATTTTGATATATATAAAAAATAATTTAATTGAATTTTTTAGGAGAATTCAACAATTCATTGAATTGAATTGAATCGATGATGGTGAAATTATTTTTAATGGTATATGGTTTAGGGTATAGGTTTAAGAGTTTAAGTGTTTAAGGTTTAATAGTTTAGGGTTTTAGGTTGAGGGTTAAATTATTTTTTATAAAGAATAGGGTCAAATTGAAATAATATTTAAATAATGAGGGTTCAATAGAAATACGGAAATATGTGAGGTACTAAATATATAGTTTATCCTTATTAAAAAAATAAAATTTTAATATATAAAAATAATTTAATTGATTTTTAAAAATAATTATTAATTGTATGATGGGTCCTTGAAATTTTAAATCTTTATTAATTAATTTAATGATGTTCAGTTGTATTCAACATTAATGATGTTCAGCGGTGTTCGTCGCACGTTGTAAAATTTTCCTATATCATATATGCTTAAATATTTTTATTTGAAACAATGTATAATGATATAGGATCCACTTACGTAAAGCTCATAATTTTACACATTTTTTAGATCACTGGATGATTGAGATTAACTCCTTATTTTTCCCCTAAGTTATAATCTTCACATAACCCACTGTTAATCTCGGACATTCATTTCATCTATCCAACGATCCAAATTTTTTTGTAAAAAATAAAAAACTCTTACATTGTGTAGCTGGTTACTATCTCATATATATAATTTATGATAGATAAACAAATAAAAAATTAATTAGGATTGAATTAGAATTCTATCCATGGGTGTGTCGACCTAAGCTTAGGCAATAATTTATACTTTGAGTCAGCCTGGCTCAACTCAAATAATAAATATTTTTAAATTCAATTATTTTTTAAATATAATCATTCTATATAATAAAACCAAAGAAAGGGTTAAAAATCTAATACATAACTCAAAAAATAAAGATATAAACAAACATGATCGTTGATAATGAATGATAGATACCATCAACACTAACATAATAATAAAATATGACATTATATACATGTATATTTAAAAGATATATACACATGTATATGTATGTATGTACACAGTACATTCCTAAACAAAGATAGACTTAAAACAAATTCTTACAAACAAAGCAACTTCGATAACAGACAGTTTCTGCACTGTCTTTATGTTCAGGACTATTTGTTGATAGATAGATAGGGAAATGCCTTTTGTTTTCAATGGTGATGTAGTAGTTTCATATTTGACATTTACGAAGTGAAAAACGTTGCCAATAAATAAAAATGACATATCATTTAATCATTTACGACATTTTTAATTCATACTAATTTCTTCAACACATATGTGACACGTATATGAATATATTTATTTTTTATAATTAATTTTATTTTATGAAAGATAGTTCAACTCTTGGGGCAGGAGGATCTACAGGTGCTAGGGGATCTACAGGGGTCGGGAGATCACTAGTTATATAATCAATAGGGTCGGAGAATCTGGCAGCTCGACCTCGCCCACGACTAGGTTGACGACCTCGTCTGGTGCTCATATTCGATTACCTGATGCTCCATACACAAAGGTAAAATTTATGGTCAGAACTGGCACTAGAGTACCACACACAGTTAAACATATAAAACTTGATGACATAACCTTTTGAAACACGTTTGTAAAATATTTTATAAAATAATATTTTATTTAAAATCCATTCACAGTTCGGGGTTTATAAAACTAAAAGCTTTGATACCAACACGATGTAACCCACTAGACCGACCTATGCATTAAGTCTAATTCCGGGAGGTCACATTACATACCAAACACTTCTCATGAAAGTATTTAAAGATTAAAGGTCCAAATCAAGTAATAATTATAACCTATACATAGGTAAAATACGATTATCACTTTGAACCGTATCAGAATTTAGTTAAAAAATAATGTCAAATTGGACAAATTAATAAAGTATCTAGTATCAAAATATAGACTCATGTCATCTTAATAAAGACAGTCCGGAAGATACAAAAATTACAACAAAAAAAGGTGTACTGAATGTGTCAATCCTCCAAGTGCCAAGTCTGAAAAGCCTATCCAAAAGTATCTGAAAGGTGAAAGATTTGGAGGTATGAGCTAGGGAGATCAGCGTGTTCCAATAAGTGTAGATAAAACATTTAAATATTTCAGATATACATAAATCATTTTAGTAAAACATGTTTTAAGGGCAACCAAAGTTTTTATTTAAAATATAACTACCCTCCAACCGAACATCATGCAATTTCCTAAAAACTGCATCCTAAAAGACTTAACCTAGGCCCATTGGGCATAGAATCCTACCTAAGGGGATACCTTAGGTCTTGAAGGATTTACCCTAGGCCCATTGGGCGTATGAGCCTAACCAAAAAATTTACCAGATAGATCAGGGTTGTACCTGTAGAGACTTCAAATCATATCCTAGAAGTATTCTCCAAGTAAAACAGTTTATGACAGAAAGTAATATCACTAGACATCAGGAGGCAGACATGTATTTATTTTAGTAAAACAAAAAACAGAGATCATAATCTCGAATCAGTCGTAGGACATACTTTCATACAGATAAAATAGGCATGCTTTCAAAACAGAAAAGTAGTCATGTTCAAATCAGAGAACATTCTATAATATATTCAGAAAATCATTTCAACAGATCGTGCAAAACAATAATATAGCACACACGGAACACACCTCAAAAAGCTGGTCGAAAGGGTCTACCCGGCACCTACCTCGCTACGCTCTACATCGGTGCTAGATCCTAGATCATAAAAGAATAAGGTTCCTATGAGAAATGAATTCTAGCTTAATAAGTTCACCGAGTTTCTAACATCATACTAGTAACCACGGGCGTGCACTGGTGTGCAGATCGGGAAGAGCTGGGCTGAGCAGACAAACGTTCGGGTGAGTCTCGAGTACCTTTAAATAGATAATAATCCAAGTCAAATCCTTAATCTAATTATATTTCTCATAAACTGAATAATTAAAAACATAGCGTGCTCGAGTTCAAAGTCAGATTCAGAGACTTTCGGGTTAGAATTTTGTGAAACAGACTTTAAAAATGTACTTAGGACGTCGAAAAACTAAAAAGAAGAGTTTTTCAAAAAAAAATTGACTTTTTTGGTCAAAGACAATAGTCAACAGTCAATGAGGTTGACTCAATTGAGTTGACTCGGCTGAGTTGACTCGGGCCAATTGACTCGGCTAGATTAACTTAGGTTCGGGTCAAACTAGGATCAGGTTTAGGGTAGACATATGACTCGACTCACTTACCCAATATATAGCTTCACCGACAGCTCACCGGAAATGTCACCAGGAACCCCAAACGACTTGATCCTACCAAAAAATAAATAGAAACTAACTCAACATTTCAGCCATCTTCATTCATGAGCCAAAATCAAGTCGAAACCTTACCAAAATGGGAAAACATGATAGAAAAATAGCGTAGTTTCGACGATGCCCTAACAACGACAGAAAAAAGATCAATGACCAAAGTTTTGGTCGCTCCAATATGCTAAACACGGTGGCGGCTACGACTTCTCGCCTTGACGATGGACGACCACAAAAATGGTCAAACGTAAATCGTGAGATTTGGGTTTAATTTCGAAACTTCAAATGGATCCCCACGGCAAATGGTGGGGCTTCACCGCGAGTAAAGAACAGCTAGGGTTAGGGTGTGAGGGTGCTCAATTGGTGGCGACAGTAATGACCACCGTTCAACGGTGATAGAGATCTGAGAGAAATTGGTAAGGGGAGATGAAAAGTTAGGAGAGAGAGAGAGAAAAGATCTAGATATTTTGATGGACATTAATTATGGCATGCGAGTTTGGTTCAGACCTTTATTTAATTTCGGTATAACCGAAACGAATAACTTAAAAAAATACATAAATAAATTTAACCAGAAATTACCTTAGCTCAAATGGTTAAGTCAAAGAAATACACAGTTAAGGGTTACAAGCTCAAATCTTTTCGTTGTCATTATCCATTTTTTTCTTCCTATACCTTAAATAATTATAGAAATTTTAGGGGTTTTACATAGGTAGCTTAAGTTTGGACTCTTAAACTTGTTGGGCTGGTGTCTGTAACAAGTTTTGGTTTGAGCTTGGTCCAATGATATGAGGTTATTTTCTAAATCAATAATTTTTTAAATACTAAAGGCCCCTTTAGCGTAGCTTGAAAAAGAATTTTTGCTTAAAAAATTACTTTTCACCCATAAATAATGTTAAACACTTTTAAATTGGTGTGAAAAATAACTTTAAAAAATGATTTTCCACCCAACCTCAAATGCTAAGATTTCTAGCCTTTGAGGAGGAAAGTCACTTTTAGGTGTGAAATTACTTTTTTACCATTAATTATTAACACTAATATTAATAGTAATATATTAAAATAATATTAAATATAATATTTATTATTATATTAAATTAATATTTTTAATATTAAATAAAATAATTATTAAATATATTAAATATAATAATTATTATAAATTTAATATTTTAAATAAAAATAACTAATAAAAAACTTTAATATTATAAAATAATATTAAGTATAATAATTATCATAATATATTAAATTTTTAAAGTTTATATTATATATATTACTAATGAATCGTCATGATTTTTATATTTTTATTATTTAAGTTAATTTTTTTTCGTATATAATAATATTAATAAATTTTATGATAATGAATTTAAACATCATTTACGTTCATTTATTTTTACTTTACAATATTATGTCTAAAATTGACATTTTATCTTTGGAAAATTCTACAACGGGCGACGAACATTGATGAACACCACTAACGATGAACAACGATGAACACCATTAATTTTTTTTTAAATTTTAAAAATCTAAAGGACTAAAATTATAATTAAAATTATCTCTTAAAAAATAAAAATCAAATTTAATAGTTACTTTATAATATTTTTTTAATAGGTTAGAATCAAATATACCCAATTCTCCTAAACCCTAACAAAATCAATCTCTTCAAAAAATAGAAATCAGTTTATAATTTTTTAATAGATTTGAATCAAATATACCCGCATATTCACATGGTTGTCACGTCTATTAAATTTGAGTTTAAACTGATTTCTATCAAATAGATTTAAAAAAATTGATTTTTATTTTTTGAAGAGATTGATTTTGTTAGGGTTTAGGAGAATTTGGTATATTTGATTTTAACCTATTAAAAAAATATTATAAAGTAACTAATAAATTTGATTTTTATTTTTTAAGAGATAATTTTAATTATAATTTTAGTCTTTTAGATTTTTAAAATTTTAAAAAAATTAATGGTGTTCATCGGTGTTCATCGTTAGTGGTGTTCATCAATGTTCGTCGCACGTGGTAGACTCATCATTTATCTTTTCAAAAGTATTTTTTGACAACAATGCCAAACACTATAATCTTACAATTAACTTTTCAAAATCACTTTAAAAACTATTTTCTGACTGCACTTTTAAAAACATTTTTTTGAAAGTCATGCCAAAATGGCCCTGAAACATTGATTTGCCCCTTTTGACTTTTATTGTTCGATGAGGTGACGTCTCAGAAGGGAGAGTAACACGAGCACCCGTTCAAGGTCCCTATTTTTTACTTTTACGGTTTCGGTAATTTCTCAAGTAACAATTTTGTAAGTTAGTAGTTGTACCTTATTGTTTTAGTTGTATTTAACATGTTTTCTTAACAAAACAACGGAAATAATATGTTTGTTAAATTTTGATCTTGTTTCTATGATTTATTAGTGAAATATTAAAATAATTGTTCAAAGTAAAGGCATATACTTTTGTTATATAAGGACTTATCTTTGAGTTTTTACTCAAGACCTAAAAATGTCTGAAACAACTCTAGAAGATTGGGATTTTGCTAATCTATCTTCATCCATTTTTGTGTATTCACAATTACTATGCATTATAATATGTAAAGCCTATATTTCGATTCATTTTCTATGAATTTTATCATAAGTTTTGCTGATATCAATTTTCAATGCAATTTCACCGGAAGTATGGTGGAATTGATCCCTTTAACAAAAAGCAAGCTGTTCCTCTAAGACTATTTTCAGCATTAAAATTTTCAATCTTTTAGTCAGAACTTTTAAAATTATATGATAAAACATATTACACAAAGATATAGGTAGTTATTATTTTAGAGACGTTAGCTCAAATACGTTTGGAATGAGAACAATCAACGTGTTTGATAAAAAAATGAAAACGTAGCAGTCAATGCAACCACTGACATCAATAACAACGATATCGTTGGCGCAGTTACTTTTGATTTGACACTAGGATTAGGTCTTCCCTTTCCATGGAATTTGCGACCCTCAGCGGGTGGTGTGATTCATCCGACCCGGTTATCTTGCTCGAGACCAGGCGAAGGTGGCTTCCTCCTTCCAGAGCTCGTCGGTGGCCGGTGGTGCGGTGGACGACGCCGGCTGGTGGCTTGGTCCGGTTCCCAGGAGGTGGATTTCTCTGGCAGGTGCGGTGGGCTATGCCGAGCAAGGCTCGAACGGGTTCTGTTTTCACCTCTCTTTCCGGTCGGTTTTGGAGCCCAGGTATGTTTGCCGGTGGCGAAGAATCCTTGAACAGCCTCAGCTTCGTCATACGGGTTTGGAAGATCGGTTGGTGCTACGGTTCTAAAATCAATTTGGGGGTTGGGGTTGAGGGAGAAGTAACGAATATGGGTTGGGTAGCCGTTTCATGGCGCGACCTTGGCTCCTCCGATGACGATGGCTCAAGAACAACAGCTACTCGATATTTCGGCCTGCTTGGGAGCACGGGAACGGCGATGAAGGTTCATTGGTTTTTCACGGAGAGGGCACAACACTGCGATCTGTTGATTCCGGCCGTCTTGGTCTTCCGGCGGATGACGACTCTTCTGTCTATCGAAGTGGCGACTTGGGGTGCCTTGTTCTCGGATGACGACTCTGATTTGTGTCTGCTCGCCGGAGGAAGGCCAGCACCAAGGATGTCGCCGGTTCTCAACGTTGATAGGGAAGTAGGTTGGTTGGTAGAGATAGAACGGTCCTTTCATGCCCCCAAGGATGTTAGCAGATTGACAGCTATTTGGGTTACCTTGTTAGGAAAGGTTGACCTTTACTTTAGGCTTTACTATGTTCTTTCAAATCTGATAAAGGACGACATCCTCATTCCTCGGGTGTTGTGCCTCGATTATTTGGTTGTCTTGTTACTATTTTGGAAGTCTTGGTTTTTCAAACCTTGCTTTCTATTTGTTGCTACTGACTTACCTCCCTGGGCCCACGTTGAATTTGCACTGAAGATGCTGTACGGTTCCAGATTTTATGGGATTGTGCTTCCCATTTCTAAGCTTAATTACAGGCAGCATGGAGACTCTCCCATCTTGGCTTCAAGTCAGCTTTGCATTTTCTATACTAAGATCCGAAATTTAAGGACTTCTACTGGTTGGACCAGATTTCAATCTGGGAGATGGATTTCCGAAGAGTCTCGTTTTGATGCTGAGTATCGGGAGGTGCAAATGTGTAGTTTTGGATGGGACCCGGGTCTTATTATCGAAGGGGCCCTTATTTCCAATTTTGGAATCTTATCAGACAACATCTCCGGTTTTAGGGGATCTGAGATCAGTCTATCCCTTTTAAAGTCCAACAAATTCACTTCTTTTGGGATTTGGCAGTTTGAAGATCATGGGAGATTTGGTGGCCCCAACCGGCTTTTGTGTCTGGCTCTTAAAAAGCCCCGTTTGACTTTGGTTTGTAATTTTGCATGGGACCCGGGTGGATCCAACACCACAGGTAAATTACGATTGTTATGGCATCGTTTTCGGGTCTGCAATGGTTTTGACAAGCCTGGGCTGAGGGATAACTCGATGGAATCTCATCTTTCGAATTGGGTGACAATGGATGGTGTCTTGATAAGGATCGACGGCTCATCGTCGGAAGCCTGCCTCTGGGAAGAGCTCTCAGATACTGCCGTTGTCGATAACTCTAAGAAGGACCTGTGGTTTCTATTTTTTAGTTGTTCCAGGATTCGTCCAGGCTCGAAGATTGTTTTCGGATGTTTTAGGTGTCTAGGTGGTTTTGCTGACTGTGTTGCTGGTTTTCTTAGGTCTGTTTCTAGCTTTTCTTTTATTAGGTTCGTGTGTTTGGTTGGGGTTCATGGAGAGCAACGAATGCCCTGGTCTTTTTTTCGGTGTTTGGATGTTTATCACCGTTGTAATTGCCGTGACAAGGACCGTGACCAATGGAACGGAAGCCTGCCTCTGGACAGAGCTCTCCGGCGAAGGAATGGTGATGCCGTTCGTCCTTACTCGATTGAAGATTCGTTTTGGCTTCGAAGTAAGTCTCTCGTGCTTCTTTCGATTTGCCGCAAGATCATCACTGATGTGGATGGTGTCGACCTGTGCTCCCTTTGCTGCGCAAGTGGGTTTGGAATTGGCCTGTTATGGCCCTCTTTGTTAGTCTTTTTCCTTTTGAAGTTGTGTCATCTGTGTTTGTTTGGTGCTTTACCTGACCAGTGGTTGTGTAAGCTAGGTTCAGGTGGGAACCAGTTTGCCTTTATCGAGTCTGTTCTTGTTTTTTAAGTAATGAAAGTCTATTTGATCAAAAAAAAAATGCAACCACTGACATCACCACTATTAACATTTTAAAATTTTTTAAAGTGCGTTTGGATCACGAAATATAAGAGTACTTGTAAAAATAAAATTTTTAGAATTTAACATTACCTGACATATTACTAGGAATGTTACATTATCTTGTTTGGTTTAAGCACTTGCATCACTACTAATAACATTTCAAAACTTTTTAAGGTGCGTTTGGATCACGAAATATAAGATGACATGTGAGAATAAAATTTCTGGAATTTAACAATACTTGACAATATTGGGAATGTTACATTATCTTTTTTGGTTTAATTGAGAGGAATACGAGATGACAATGTTTGGTTGGAGGAATATAAAGTTGTCTGAAAGCAAATTTGACCAAATTGTCCTTATGATGTATTTGCCTTTAGACAAGTAAAATTTCCCATATATAATTGAAACTATTTATATGAAAATACATAAAACTACTTCGGTTGCACTACATAAATTTTAGAAAAAAAGTATGTAACAAAATTTAATACAACTAGTATGTTAAACTTATATTTTTAAATAATTATCATAAGTATTAAATTTATTTATATATGAAATATAACATCATATGCAAAATATAAGTTTCAAGTAAGATTTTATTAAAATTTAGTAAAAATATACTAAAGATAATTATTTTAAAATGATCCAAAGTAAGATTTAAATTCACATTTCATTGAGAATCACTAATTGACCTAGTGGCTAAGGATACTCATATTGTCTCATCTTGTATGGGTTTGAATCCCGATACAGAAATGTAATATCTCTATTTAATAAAAAAAATCACATTTCATTGTGAGATTAAATTAATGATATTGTTCAATATCTTTTATATTATGAGAATATGTAATAAATTTATATTTTTCAGTTGTTGTAATTGAAAATTTTTACTATTAATTCGGGATAATAATCCTTAAAAGATAAAATCAACAAATGATGTTTAAAGTGTTTTTATGAATATATATATATGGGTTAGGAACAACTTACACAGTGTAAAACTCTTTAAGTTTTACACGTTTTTTGGATCGTTGGATGGGGGAAATGGATGGCCGAGATTAACTCCTTACTTTTTTTCCAAATTATAATCTTCACATATTCTACTATTAATCTCATCCATCCGTTTTACTCATCTAACGATCCAAAAAACGTGTAAAACTTAGAGAGTTTTACACTGTGTAACTGGATCATATCCCTATATATATATATATATATATGAGTTAGGATCAACTTACACAATGTAAATGTAACGCCTCGGGTTTAGGGGTCAGATGTTACTCAGGTAAATCGGGTTCGAGTCGTGGGCTCGTTTTAAAATTTAATTAAGCTTGAGTTTTATTTTATAAGGATTTGAAATTCATTAATGGCAAAACTGTAAATTTTAAAAGTAAGAAAAAAGATGAGTAAAGGGCCTTTTGAAACAAAAAGAAAATAATAAGCTCATCTTCTCCCTTGGCTCTCCTTTTTCACGACATAAACCCCTATAAAGCCCTAAACACTATTCCATTCATTTCCTTCATCATTTCAAGTGTTTTCAACAAGGAAGACCATTTTGACTTGTCCTCTCAATTCCTAACACTTTGATGGTTTTAGTTTTTGTAAAATGTCATTGTAGAGAATTTTCAAGATTTCAAAGTTTGAAGAAAAGTATGAAACTTTAATGGCTTCTTGGGTTGTTTCTGATTTATAGGGTTAAGTTTTGAACTAATCTTGCCCTAGGGTACATTATATCTCAATTTGGTTGGATTTTATTAAGAATCCCGAAATTGGGTTTTGGGGTATTTTAAAAGTGTCAAAACTTGGGTTTTTAGTGTGGTTTTATGTTGGAGAGTGAGGCTGATGTTATAACAATGTTAGGGAGATGTTTGGAGGTGTTTTGAGTATTGGAATTAGTAGTTTTCTGCTGGGTTATTAGGGAGTACGAAAATGAAAAAGTTTAGTTAGCTCATGGGTTGGAAATATGGTAAATGATTCCTGAAATTGTATCTTGATTGTGACAGTGGTTTTGGGGCTGAATGATTGAGTAATACATTGTTTTTGATTGACTAGAATCAAGGGAAACCGTCAGAGAAGCTTCGGGCACGATTCCGGGGAATTTGGAGACGTGAGTGTGTTTCGGCTTCTGGTTGGGTTTCATCGGTGAGTGGAAATGTTTTGAACTTGTTTTGCTTTCGAAATGGGTTCTTGGGGGTTTGGGTGAAGCCTTGTGGGCTAACCTAAACCCAAGTGTAAGTTTACTAATCCTACCTTGATGGTTAAGTGATGATGTATGATTAATTGTTGAGATATCATATGCATTGTGAATTGCTTTTACGTCTGTTGTCGTTGTGTAGTCGTTGTTGGTGTCGAGCCTCACGTGATGGTTGTGTAACTACGGTGATGTGTAGTCCCACCGGTAGTGACTAGTAGAAGAGTACGTTGATGTGTAGTCCCAACGGAAAACTACTAGTTGAAACGGTGATGTATAGTCCCACCGTGTTTTGGGTTGTGCTTGTGCAAACCTTGTAATTGTGATATTGTGCCTCATTTTGTGCAAATAAATGGTTTACTTATCTTTTAAGAAATGTGATTTGAAAACTGCATTGTTGATGAGTTTTTAGAGCTTCGCTCACTAGGCTGTCAAGCTTATGCTCTCCTTTTTCCAACATGCAGATCACTAGTGTTACGGAAGGCAAGTGGGCAAGGGAGGAGTTTTTTGGAGTTCTCAAGTAGCTCAAGTATGATTTAAGACTTTGTAATAATGCCTAGACAATGGGGTACTAGACTTGTATGGAGTTGGTGCCAAACTCCTTAATTTGATTTTGTTGATGTTCTAGCATGTGAGTTGTTGATGCTATGTCAAGTATGTTATGCTTCTATGTTGTGGATTGTAAACCATGTTTATTTTTGTTGCTTAAATGCCTTGTGTTTGAAGGCTTAAAACTATATCCCATTAATGCCATGTGTGTTTGTTTTAAGGCATGTAGACTTGGTATGCAATGTATATTGGTGAATGATTGAATTCCCTTATGAATGGCCTTTTATGTATGTTAAGTGTTCGAACATGTTTGTAGTAGGGTGTATGCCTCTAGAGTATGTATATGCACGTTGTATCTTGATTCTTGATGTTTGAGGCATGTTGGGGACGTTTGGAGATGCCTAGAACTGATTTTAGAAACACACAGACTGCAGGCGTTTCGGAACGAGTAAGGTTGTTTCGGAACGGGCGTGGTTCCAGGGATACCCGTATCGGAACGCGTTCCAGTACGGTTTGGCTACTGTGAACCCCTGTTTTGATACGTGTACCGAAATAGTTTGGCTACTGTGAACCCCTGTTCCGATATGTGTACCGAAACAGATTGGCTACTATGATGGCCTGTTCCGGAACGTGTTTGGAAACGTCTATGGAAAAAAGGACCCTGTACCGAAACGGGGGTGGGCCGTATCGGTACGAGTAGTCTAGCTTTTAAAACTGGGGCCCGTGTATCGAAACGGGCAAGCCTGTTTCGAAACACATGCCTGTTATTTGGGCTTTTGGCATCCTTGGAGGTCCTCAAGTGTTGGGCTTGGGTCCGGGTTGTTGTGTGCTTTCTTGTGAGCCTTGTTTGCGGTCGTGTATGTTTGATTTGTGCGCGTATGTAAGAGAACAAACTAACTCGAATACATGGTAAATTTATATTAACTTATGCTTCGTCTGCAAAGTCTTGTCTTGTTATCTGCTGTCGTTTCACACATAGGATTTAATGATCCATCTAGACAAGATAATTAAAGAAAATTTTCTAGGGTTGCTAATCGAAGGGGAGCCTTAACGGGTTTCACTTCAGTTTTCCCCGTGTGACCTGCTCGGACAGGTCAGTCGTCTACACCGGGACGAGGGGGTTACAATAAAACTCTTTAAGTTTTAAACGTTTTCTAGATCGTTAGTTGGGGGAATGGATGGCTCAAATTAACTCCTTACTCATTTTTTCCAAGTGATAATCTTCACATATTTACTGTTAATCTCGCCCATTCGTTTCACTCATCCAACGATTCAAAAAATGTGTAAAACTTAAAGAGTTTTACACGGTGTAAACGGATCCCCTCTCTCTCTCTCTCTCTCTCTCTCTATATATATATATATATATATATATATATATATATATATATATATATATATATATATATGAGTTAAGATCAACTTACACAATGTAAAACTCTTTAAGTTTTACACGTTTTCTGGATCGTTAGATGGAGGGAATGAATGGCTCAGATTAACTCCTTACTCTTTTTTTTTTCAAGTGATAATCTTTACATATTTACTGATAATCTCATCCAACGGTCCAAAAAACGTGTAAAACTTAAAGAGTTTTACATTGTGTAAACGGATCCCCCCCTCTCTCTCTCTCTCTATATATATATATATATATATATTGATATTGTAATCGTTCAGAATATATAATTTATTTTTTTAAAAATTAGTATATTTATCATTTTTGGCAATATCTATATATTTATTTATTATCCTATATTTTAACTACGTGTCTTATTTTTCAATATTTTATTTATTTGTATGTAGTTATGCTTTATTTAATAATTTAAAGTAGCAAATTAGCTCAAAAAAAAGAAAGGACATGATTGAAATGTTTCTATTTTATCAAGGGCACTTTTGTCCTAAATAGGGCCGTTCCTAGGCCAGGGAAATAAGGGCGATGACCCAGGGCCCACACCCATATATTTTAGCTGGAAACTTAGGGTGAGTTTAAAGAATTTTGAGGGCCCACTACAATATATATATATGAGATATGATCCAATTACACAGTGTAAAACTCTTTAAGTTTACACGTTTTTCGGATCGTTGGATGAGTGAAACGGGTGGATGAGATTAACAGTAGATATGTGAAGATTATCACTTGAAAAAAAGTAAGGAGTTAATCTCAACCATCTATTTCCCCCATTCAACAATCCAAAAAACGTGTAAAACTTAAAAAAGTTTTACATTGTATAAGTTGATCCTAACACTATATATATATAAAATGTGCAAATTGAGTAAAGCCTTCAAGGTTGAAAATTAGAATAAAGTTTGCTGCATGAGGCCCACATCATTATTATTATTTTTAGATAATTCATTATTAACTTTTTATAATTGTTTGAACTTTGAACCTTTGTTTTTTTAGTTTTTATTTCTGCAAAAATAAAAAAGGTACCGTTAGTTTGTAATTAGTATATGTTTTAGTAGGTTTTAGAGAAATTATTAAGGTTTTAATAATAATTCATTTTTCTTTTTTTAATAAGAACAAAAATTTCAGATAGACATATAAATAATCCTTGTATTGTTCTTGTTTTTCACATCTCAAATTCTCTTTCTTAAAATTAATTTTTTTTTTCAATATTTGTTATTAGAGGCCCAGTTTGTAACCCCCTCATCCCGGTCTGGCCGAATGACCGGTCCGAGTGGGCCACACGGGGAAAACCGAAGTGAAACCCGTTAAGGTTCCCCCTCGATTAGCAACCCTATTTTTTTTCTTTAACTTAATCTTTCCTAAAGACTCATTTATATCTTACGTGATCAAACAACGGAAAATAAACACACGAGATGAACATTCGTACCCAAAACAACATTTGAACAACCCAATTTTAATCTTTTAAACAGGCCGTTTCGAAACACCCTTGATGCGTATCGAAACGCCTTGACCAGGCCAACTGCCCCAGAGCCTATACAAGGGGCTGTATCGAAACGGTGGTCAACCGTTCCGAAACGCCCTCAACGGTCAACTTCTCGTGGTCAACGAGATTTTGACCGTTTCGAAACCTTCAGGCCCGTTTCGAAACGCCTTCATCTCGTCAATTTCTCAGAATTCCAGTAGTCAAAACGTTCTGAAACGCGTATCGGAACGGGGGCTCCCAGAGGCCAAACCGTATCGAAACGCGTTCCGATACGGGGTCCCTGAAGCCTACCCGTTCCGAAACGACCCCTCCCGTTTCGAAACGCGGGCTATCTGCAACCCTTGGAAACCAGATTTAGGCGAATTTCAATAAGTCTAAAGGCCCCATAGGGCCCCCTAAAGGCACACAACACCATCAAACAAAGTCTAGAGGCATGCATCCTATGTTTAGCATGCTCGAACACATACAAGACATAGAGTTAAGCAATCATACATACATGACAAATTTACATTAGCCTTTCATACAAATCATGCTTGAAAACATCGATAAGCAAAAGTACCATTCAACCCATAAGGGTTTACATGCCATGAAGCAAACTTAAACATCCAAAGGGCATACATCAAATGAGCATTTGGCAAGGTATATCATGCTTACAAACCAAGTCAAACCATAAACATCAAAATCACATATGAGTCATACAAAGCTCATACAAACACACCCTCTTGCCACATTGCTTATCTACTACATAATTAATAACCGTACTTGAGCAACAAACTTGGAAAGCCCTTCTTGCCTTGCTCCGAGCTAACACCACGCTAATGATCTGCATTGTTGAAAATGAGAGCGTAAGCTATAAGCTTAGTGAGGATGCTCTAAAACCGAAAACATCAACAATGCAGGGTTCAAGCATGTATTCCCTAAATCTCATATCTAACATGCATAGGTAATTTCACAAGTAGACCTAGCTAGTCTTTCAAGAGTCATGTATGGCATCTCACATCATACAAAGCTCGAACATCAATATCAACATCATATATATTAACATCATATATCACAATCATATGAACAAGTTTAATTGGCCACTATTAGTTACCCGAATGTGCGGATTTAATCTCAACAATCACTTTACCTCGGTGGGATTACACTCACCACCGGACCTTGCATGGGCGGGATTCCACTCATCACCACATGCCCTACGGATGGGATTCCACTCATCATCCCGTAGAATATATAATAGCTTTCGGTGGAATATTACATCACCGTACTCCTCCTTGATGACTTAACGCCATCAAGGCCACGTACGTTTTGACTCAATTTGTGTGCACACTAATCCTAATGATCGATCATTTACACCTGGTAAGTTAATTAGTGCCAATTTTCATTTACCACAACACATATCCATCAACCACGTCTCATGCTCATCACATATACATATCATGGTATACATGCACAAATTAACCACATATCACAAGAGCATAGATAGGCAAACACAATAGCATTTAATGAATAACAATAGCTAAATTAACAACTTGAATTCACTTAGAAATGGCCTACCAAGCACATTTCAACTCACACACTCGAACCAAACTTTAAAACGTGTTTAAAGTCACTCACCGCCCTTCCTTAGCAACCAAAACAAGTCTCCTACAAGCCCGGATTCGATTCCAATGCTTCTCCAACGTCTCCTCTTGCTTCTAGCCAAGAAAAAACACAACCATTATTCCCAATCAATGCTAAAATTCAATCAACACTCAACCCTTTAGCTCAAACTAACTTCAACCAAATTTCCAATCAAAACAAACCCCCAAAAATATAAATTTTCGTGCTTCCTCAAACCCTAGCTGAAATTTCCATTTTCAATCATCCAAATGACCCCCAAAAGGTCTCAAAACATCCTCCTAACATATATAAACCATCAGCCCTTTAATTTCAATCTAAAACCCACCAAAAATCAAGTTTTTGACATCTCAAAAATTGCTTCAAGAACCCATTTCGGGTTTTCAACAAAACCCAACCATTTTGGCATATAATGTACATTTTGATGTGAATAAACAAAAACCCAACTCCATATTTCAAAACAAAATGAAAATCTTCATAAAAACTCAAACTTTTGTAACGCCCCGGTTTTGGGCTCAGAAGTTTTGGGCGTTGACCGGTTCGGTCAAAGTGCTGATCGAATATATAAGAGTGAATTTAGGAAAGCCTAGTTCGGGTTGCATTAAAAATATGGAAAAATGTTCTAAAATCATCTTTTAATATATAAAAGTGAACAGTGAAATCAATTTTGAAAAATGAGGTTCAGAAGGGTGACATTTTTGCTAGTGACCAAAATGTAATTTTTGGAAGTTGCGTGACTATTTTATAAGGATTGAAACTTTGAATCTTTAAGGAGCTATTATTCCAAAAAGAGTTTCTCCAGATTTTTCTAAGATATTTTAATGCAAAATTCTGATTTTAAAGCTTAAGAAAAGTGGAGGGAAATCATTTTACTATTGTGTAACTAACTTTCCATTTTCTTCCAATTTTCATTTTCTCTCATTTTCTCTCAACCCAAACACTTTCTCTCCAGAGATTTACTTCTGATTTTGTCACTCAAATCTTCCTTTTCAATTCTCCTTGGATTCCTAATCATCTCTACAACAAAACCTCACCATTTGCAAGTTGTTTCATCAAGCTTTTTGGTTCTAAAAAGGAGAAATTCAAGTTTGGAGGTAAGAACGTCCTTCTCCTCTAAACTATCAGTTCTTTACTGAAATTCCTAAGTTCTCAATCCTTGATTTGTGATTTATTAAAGGCTTTTCAATTGGAATCTTGATTTTGGCTTAAAATGCAAGATTTGGTGATTTTTGTGGAATTTTCGTATGATCTGTTTAAGCAGGGTTTTGAGGTGTGTTTTTGATGTTAAATGAATGCTAAATTGATTAGAATTTGAGGTTTAATCAATGCAATCCCGGATAGGTTGAATTTCCTAAGTTTGGCTTGAGTTTTTGGTTGTTTTTGGAGTGTTTTTGATGATCTGTTATACCTGGAGGTATAAGGATGTGTTTGTGATCATTTTGGATGTTAATTGATGTTTAAAAATGGTTAGAAGTGATGGATCTTGGCTGGGTTAAGTTTTGGAAGTGTTTGGAGGTGTTTTCGGTTGTGTTTGGTAGCCGAAATGTTGGATTTGGGATGAGCAGCGAGTTGAGTCTTGTTGCTGGTGTTTTTAATGCATAATGATGCATTAATCCTCTGTTTTTGTGTGCTTGAAACAAGGGAGTTTGATCCGTGAGCTTTAGAGGCATTGCGGAAGGTTTCGGATGCTTGGAAGGCTTGTTGGCTAGCCTTGTTTTGTGTATTGGTGAGTGAAGTTGGGTTTTTCGCTTTTAAACCAAGGTTTGAAGGTTTTGGGAGCTTAGTTAAGTCTAAACAACTTTGCTAAGCTCAAGAGTAAGTAAATGGTTTTTCGCTCTTGGTTGTGTTGTGAATTGGCTTTAAAAGCAATTGAGTTTGATGGTTGCAATGCATGTGATTTGCATGGTTTATATTCTGTTTTGAAAGTATATTTTAAGCATGGTTTAATGCTGGTTTTGAAAGCCATATGCGAAGGATGCTCAAGGTAAGAGATCCTTGGTTTGTACATTGAAAATGTGGTTTTGATGCATGGTGTTGCATGATGTTTCATGGCTTTGTGTAATGCTTTTAAACAGTGGATTGATGATGGTAAATGATGGTTTTTGCATATTGGTTATGCATGTGAATCATTGGACTAATGTGGTAAGATGGTTATATTGGCAAGTGATGTAAGTGGTTCTTGGTTCTTTGATCGGATATAGTTAGCCGGCTATAGGATTGGGTGCACCGTGAATAAAGTCGCCTTGGAGGTGGAGTGGTTAAGAGTGAACCGGTAAACTCCCTTCAAGTATCCTAACGAGATGGTTAAGGTCATAATGGAGGTTGAATGCCCATTCGAGGACCTTGGTTAAACAAAGGTTATATGGTGGTTAAAAGTCCATATATGGGAACCTTGTGCTTGTTAGGATCACAATGGTGGTGTAAAGTCCATGTGTGGATCTTGTGTAGGGTGTCCCGGATCTCGTTAGTGATGTTATACAACTACCAATCGGTGAATGTAAAGGTTGTATGGTGGTTAAAAGTCCATACATGGGAACCTTGTGCATGTCAAGGTTGTATGGTGTTTAAAAGTCCATACATGGGAACCTTGGGAAAAGTTAAGGTTGTATGGTGTTTGAAAGTCCATACATGGGAACCTTGTAAAAAGCTAAGGTTGTATGGTGTTTAAAAGTCCATACATGGGAACCTTAGGATGGTGAGGTCAAATGGTGTTTAAAAGTCCATTTGGAGACCTTGGATTGGTAGTGTGTATGAAGCGTGGGGGACAACGCTTGTGATCCGCGTATCCGATTGGATGTTGAGTTGAAAAGTGAATGTGGTTGATCACTTGGAAGCCAATATAATGTTCTTGATTATAAAGAAGCATGAGATGCTTGAAAAGATGCATGGTTGCATGAAAAGTGTTAAATGCTTGTGAATGCATGTTTACTTGTTAAGTTGAACAAGTGCTGTTTATCATTTGGTAAATGATGCATGTGTGCATGAAATCTCTTAAATGCATTGGAGTCTTGTTAAAACTTGTTTTAAAAGGCATGTGAAGATGATGTTGTGGTTCATATATTGCCTTGGTTTAATGCATGTGTTGGATTGTTTGAGTAATGGTTTTAAAGGGTTTCTTGCTTGGAATGACTTTCAAGTATAAGAAAGGTATGTTGTGAAATGGAAGTGTTTTCCAAGGTTTGAATTTAATTTTGCATATGGTGTTTATGCATGGAATGGTTAAATGGATGATTTTGCAAATTGAGCTTTGAAATGGTTTTCTTAGCTTGCTAAGCTAAGGGTTGGTTTTCATGTTTGAGCAATGCATGGTTTTAAGCATGTTGTTGAAAAAGAGTTTTCAAACTTTGCTTGGTAAACAAATCGAGTTGCTTTTCAAAGAGGTTTTATGACTCGCTGCATTGATGGTGTTTTGGTTTTGAGCATTCCTCATTAAGCATTATGTGCTTACGCTCCTTTTTGTCCATCAATGCAGATTCTTGAAGTTTGGACAGCGAGAAGCAAGGGATTCAAGGAGGACTCCATTTGAGATGTATGTCTCGGTGAATAGCTATAGTTAATAAAGGCAATGGGGTAGAATCTCTTGGGTTGATGTTTATGTGTTCGTATATGTTCGGGCAAGGATGGTTTTATGTTGTTGATGTTGTTGGTACATGTTTTGGCTTATATGAGATGGATTTGGAGATTTTGTGTTTGAATGGTTGCTTGTGTAGGAAGCATGCTTATAGAATTGGGGCTTTTCATATATGTTGTTATATTGACGTATTGTTGATGCAAGTATGTCTCTTATATGTTGAATTGCATGTTGGTAAAGTTTGGTGGCTTTTGGAGCATGTTTGGATGATCAATTGTGTGTTAAAGTATGCATCTTGAGGCAATCTGTGCAGGGTGTTTCGGAACAGTGCCTACCGTTTCGGAACGGGTGCCCTAAACCAGCCCAGGCGTCCGAAACGGGAGAGACCGTTCCGAAACGGAAAGGCTACTGCCAGTCCCCCGTTGCGATACGCGTTGCGGAACGGCCCCGCCTTTCGAAACGGGCTCTGCCAGTTTCGGAACACGTGACCGTTGGGGGCTGACATAGGCGGTTATATGTTTTGGAATGTTTGCAATTTGGTCCTGAAACTTGTTTGTGCAATTGTATGAGTTTGGGATGTCCGTTTGAGCTGAAATTTGGCAGAGAAGCATGAAACCTGATTAATTTTAAGTTGGTAACTTAAAATCTGGTTAAGTCCTTAAAGTTTTCAGAATTTACAATTTGGTCCCTAAGGTTGTAAATTGTTCAATTGGGTCCCTGTTTGATCTCTGATGTTTATGATCTTTGAGTATACTGTTTGTATGATCACATCTAAGGTTAACGTGCATCTATACAAGCTTAAAAAGAAAAAAAAGGGTCGTTAATCAAGGTTGACTTTCGGGTTGACTTTGGTTTTCCCCGTGTGACTTCCTTATTTCGGGTCAACCGTCTGGGCCGGGTTAAGGGGGTTACAACTTTAACCAAACCCTAACATTTCAAAACTGGGTAGTTTTAAAATCTAAAACCATGGATAGATAGAGAATGAAGAGGAGAGTTAGAAAATGTTTTTACCTCTCAAAATGGTCTTGAAATGAAGATGAGGTTCAATGGAATAGTAACTTTGAGCTTGGGAGAGTTTGAAGAAGGGATTTGGGTTTCTAACGTTGGAAAAGCGGGAGTGGGGAGAGAAGATGACAACTTTTTAAAAGTTGTCTTGCTTTTAAAATTCTTTTGGTCAAATTACCACATTGGTCCCTCCCCTTTTTATTAAAACCCAATTAGACCCTAATTAAGGTTGAATTGATTTAATTTAATTTTACTGACTCGGACCACTAACCCGACTAACTCCTAACCCCAAAACACGGGTGTTACAACTCTCTCCCACTTAAGGAATTTTGTCCCCGAAATTACCTGACTGAAAGAGATACGGAAACTGCTTTTCCATATCCTCATTCCTCTACCAAGTGGCCTCGTCCACACCTCGACGTTGCCACCGCACCTTTACTAACTCAATCGATCTACCCCGAAACACCTTACTGTCAGAAGCTAGAATCTCAACTAGTTCCTCTTCATAAGTCAAATCCGAATTCAATTCAAATTCCTCTACGGGCATAACATGCGATGGATTAGACCTGTACTTATGGAGCATCGAAACATGGAACACATCGTGTATCTTCTCTAGTTCGGATGGCAAACGCAACTGATATGCAATCGGACCAACCCTCTTCACAATCTCATACGGTCCTATGTACCTCAGACTCAACTTCCCTTTTCGGCCAAATCTCATCACTTTCTTCTACGAAGACACTTTCAAGAATACCTTCTCACCCACTGATAACTCAACTTCCTTCCTCTTCAAATCAGCATAGGACTTCTACCTATCCGAAGCAGCTTTCAAACGATCACAAATCAATTTTACCTTGTCAGTTGTCCCCTTGAGCAAATCCGGTATAGGTAACAACTTCTGTCCCACTTCGGCCCAACAAACTGGAGTCCTACACTTTCGGCCATACAAGGCCTCATACGGAGCCATCAGAATGCTCGACTGGAAGCTATTATTGTAAGCAAACTCAACTAAAGGCAAGTGCTTCTCCCACGTACCCTGAAAGTCAATGATGCAACAACGCAACATATCCTCTAAGATCTGAATAACTCTCTCTGACTGACCATCTGACTGAGGATGATAAGACGTGCTGAAGTTCAAACGGGTACCCAAAGCTGTATGCAGACACTCCCAAAATCGAGAAGTAAACCGCAGATCTCTATCTGACACAATGGAGTTCGGCACACCATGCAGTCTAACAATCTCACCAATGTATAAATCGGCCAATCTATCTAAAGTGTAAGTAGTATTGACTGCCAAGAAGTGAGCACACTTTGTAAAACGATCCATAATAACCCACACTGAGTTCTTCTTCGTAGGAGTCAAAGGCAAACCTGAAACAAAATCCATGGTGATGTTTTCCCATTTCCATTCCGGAATCCTCAACGGCTGTAACAAATCTGAGGGAACCTGATGTTCCGCTTTCACTCTCTGACACACTAAGCACTTACTCACAAAGTCAGCTACATCTCTCTTCAAGCCAACCCAAAAGTACTCATTCTTCATATCACGATACATCTTCGTACTTCCAGGATGCATAGCAAACGGACTACTGTAGGCTTCAGTCAAGATCGTACGTCTCAAGTCACTGTCCTCTGGCACTACTATCCTATCTTTGAAACACAAAACCCCATCAGTACTGAAACTGTAGTCTGAAGATCTACCCTCGGCTATATCTTGCACGTGAGGTGCTAAAGATCTATCTAGGAGCTGTTTCTCTCTAATCAACTGACCTAAAGTAGGTCTAACCTGAAGCTCGGCTACCAACCCACCCTTACCCGGATGGTACTCAATGGTAAGATCATAGTCTTTTAGCAACTCTAACCACCTACGCTGTCTGAGATTCAAATCTCGCTGAGTCATAATGTACTTTAAACTCTTGTGGTCGGTGTACACTGTGCATTTTTCACCGTACAAATAGTGCCTCCAAATCTTCAGAGCAAACACAACTGTGGCTAACTCTATGTCATGGGTCAGATAGTTGCGCTCGTGGGTCTTCAACTGTCTCGAGGCATAAGCCACTACTCTCTTGTCTTGCATAAGAACACACCCTAGCCCTACATAAGAAGCATCACTGTAAACTACATAGTCCTTTCCGGACTCAGGCTGAATCAAGATCGGTGCTTGGGTCAAAGCTTCTTTCAATTTCTCAAAGGCTCTCTGTCTTGCATCTGTCCACTCAAACTGAACACTCTGTTGAAGTAACTGTGTCAACGGAGGGGCTAACTTAGAGAAACCCTCTACAAATCTCCTATAGTATCCGGCTAAGCCTAGGAAGCTACGTACCTCGGTTACAGACTTCGGCTGCTTCCATTCAACAATGGCCTTAATCTTCTTCGGATCAACTCTAATCCCATCGGCTGACAGTACATGTCCTAAGAAGACTTCTTCTCGGATCCAGAATTCACACTTGCTTAGCTTCACATACAACTGATGATCTAGCAAAGTCTTCAAAACTAGTCTCAAGTGTCGGTCATGGTCTTCTTCAGTTCGCGAATACACCAAGATATCATCTATAAACACAACTACAAACTGATCTAGATACTGATGAAAAATCCTATTCATCATGTCCATAAAAGCAGTCGGTGCATTAGTCAACCCAAAAGGCATGATTAAGAACTCATAGTGACCATACCTAGTCCTAAAGGCCGTCTTCGGTACATCAACCTCTCTTACCTTTAGCTGGTAGTAACCCGACCTCAAGTCAATCTTCGAGAAGACTGATGCTCCTCTCAACTGATCAAACAAGTCATCAATTCTAGGCAACATATATTTATTCTTCACTGTCAACTGATTCAACTGTCTATAGTCTATACACATTCTCATACTTCCATCTTTCTTCTTCACAAACAAAACTGGTGCACCCCAAGGTGAAGAACTAGGCCGAATAAAACCTCTATCTGTCAATTCTTGCAACTGTGTCTTCAACTCTTTCAATTCTTTCGGTGCCATGCGATACGGAGCAATCGAAACAGGAGCCGAATCAGAATAAGTCTCAATAGTGAACTCTACCTCTCTGTCTGGTGGTAACCCTGACAACTCTTCCGGAAACACACTAGGAAAGTCACATACTGTCCGGATGTCCTGAGGTCTAACCTCACTCATGTTAGGGTTCAACACATACGCCAAGTATGCTTCACACCCCAACTCAACTAACCTCTTAGCTTCTATAACTGAAATCACATTGGACAAGAACTTCACGTTCTCACCCACCACTACAATCTCATAGTCATCTGTGAGCCTCAAAGAAATACTCTTATTTTCAAAATCTATCCTAGCTCTATGCTCCGTGAGCCAGTCCATACCCAGAATCACATCAAAACCATAGAAAGGTAGCTCCATCATATCCACTGGAAACACATGTCCCTGAACCATAAGCGGACACCTTCGGTACATCTTTCTAACTACTACTGTGTCCCCAAAGGAACTAGTAACACTAACTCCTACCTCTAACATCTCACAAGGCAAATTCAAAGACTGTGCATGCTCACTCAATATGTAGGAATGTGTAGACCCAGAGTCAATCAAAGAAAGCAAACCCAAAGACTGTATCGAGAAGTTACCTGCGATCACATTGTTGTCATGCTGATCCCCACGCTGAGCGTAAACTCTGGCCTGACCTCCGCCCTCCGGCTGAACTGCAACTACATGTGCTATGTTCCTCTGTCCATCATTCCTCGGCTGAAAGTTACCTCTACCGCGCCCGCGGCCTCTTTGAAAGTCATTGGCTCTAGCAGGAGCCTGAGCTGGTGCCTGTCCCATCAGATGTGGACAGTCACGCCTAATGTGGTCTCTAGCTCCATAACTCCAACACGAATGAAAATTTCCCCAACACTCACCGGTGTGGTTCCTCCCGCAAGTAGCACATGTGGGCAACTTCCCACCAGCAATCTGGCCTTGTTGGCCCCTCCCATGGTTACCGCCACCACGTCTATGATCATAATGATGCCTGTTGTCCCATGCCTCTTGGCATCACCTCTATCAAAGTTACTGGACCTCTTACCCAAACTAGATCCACCAGACCGCCTGGTCAAGCTCAAGCTGTGCTCTAAGTCCTTGGCCCTCGCGACCAAGACATCAAAATCAGTGTAGTCTGAAGCTAGAGTATACGTCTTGATCTCTTCACTCAGCCCATAACAAAAACGGTTACAACGTTCCACCTCAGTAGGAACAAGCTTCAGTGCATACTGACTCAGTCTGACAAATCGAATCTCATAGTCTGTCACGGACATACTCCCCTAGAGCAAAGCCATAAACTCCCTCTTCCTCTCATCGAGGTATCGCGGACCCAGATACTTCTTACGGAATGCTGACTCAAAGAACTCCCAAGTAATCTCGGCCTCATCCATACCCGTAGTAATGGTGACCCACCAAGTGTAGGCATCACCCTGAAGCAAGGACTCAACACATCCCAACTTGCGCTCACTAGTACATCCCATCTGAGCGAGAATACGAACAGTCTTCTCAAACCACAACTCTGACCTCTCTAGAGTAGACCCTCTAAACTCTTCGGCCCCTAGGCCCCGAAGTCTCTGTAATGGCAAACCAGTGCCCTCACCCTAATGGTGTGCTGCTGCCTGACCCCCAGTTACTGCAGCCTGAAATGCCCCGGCTATCGCCTGAACCAACGGAGCTAAGTCTATTCCGGCCGGTCCTTGGCCACCTTGGCCTCCTTGAGGTCCCTCTCCTTCGGCTCCTACCTCGCCTCCTACTCCCGGTGGAGAAGGTGGTGGTGGTGGAGGTGGTGGAGGAGCTCCAACTCCAACCATAGGCTCTCCCACTTGAGCCTCCACTCTAACTACTGGCTCAACTCCTGGAGCCGCTGCCCGTGGTTCCGGTCGAACCATCCTAGGCCTCCCACGTGGTCTCATGATACAACTAACAAGGTAATAACTACAACAACAAACAAATAGGGATTACGTTAGCCAAAGCAAGGGTCCAATAGTGCTCAAGTACTCCCTTTTACCATAAAATCTTTTTAAATTAAGTAATAGTAGCAATGAGCACACACTCTACAGCAGACGCAACATTTCATGCTTCAAAACATCATACGAACAGTCAAACATCAAGAATTTCATGGCAAGGCATGCATTGAACAACACAATCACTTAGCATATCAAGCTTACCTCACTTACCTGCCCGAGGTCTCGGTAACCTCAGGCTCTGATACCAACAAATGTAACCCTTTGTCCCGGTCTGGCTGGATGACCGGTCCGAGTGGGCCACACGGAGAAAACCAAAGTGAAACCCGTTAAGGTTCCCCCTCGATTAGCAACCCTATTTTTTTCTTTAACTTAATCTTTCCTAAAGACTCATTTATATCTTACGTGATCAAATAGCGGAAAATAAACACACGAGATGAACATTCGTACCCAAAACAACATTTGAACAGCCCAATTTTAATCTTTTAAACATGTTGTTTCGAAACACCCTTGAGGCGTATCGAAACGCCTTGACCAGGTCAACTGCCCCAGAGCCTATACAAGGGGCCGTATCGTAACTGTGGTCAACCGTTCCGAAACGCCCTCAACGGTCAACTTCTCGTGGTCAACGAGATTTTGACCGTTTCGAAACCTCCAAGCCCGTTTCGAAATGCCTTCATCTCGTCAATTTCTTAGAATTCCAGTAGCCAAAACGTTCTGAAACGCGTATCGGAACGAGGGCTCTCAGAGGCCAAACCGTATCGAAACGCATTCCAATATGGGGTCCCTGAAGCCTACCCATTCCGAAACAACCCCTCCCGTTTCGAAACGCGGGCTGTCTGCAACCCTTGGAAACCAGATTTAGGCGAATTTCAATAAGTCTAAAGGTCCCATAGGGCCCCCTAAAGGCACACAACACCATCAAACAAAGTCTAGAGGCATGCACCCTATGTTTAGCATGCTCAAACACATACAAGACATAGAGTTAAGCAATCATACATACATCACAAATTTACATTAGCCTTTCATACAAATAATGCTTGAAAACATCGATAAGAAAAAGTACCATTCATCTCATAAGGGTTTACATGCCATGAAGCAAACTTAAACATCCAAAGGGCATACATCAAATGACCATTTGGCAAGGTATATCATGCTTACAAACCAAGTCAAACCATAAACATCAAAATCACATATGAGTCATACAAAGCTCATACAAACACACCCTCTTGCCACATTGCTTATCTACTACATAATTAATAACCGTACTTGAGCAACAAACTTGGAAAGCCCTTCTTGCCTTGCTCCGAGGTAACACCACGCTAATGATATGCATTGTTGAAAATGAGAGCGTAAGCTATAAGCTTAGTGATGATGCTCTAAAACCGAAAACATCAACAATGCAGGGTTCAAGCATGTATTCCCTAAATCTCATATCTAACATGCAAAGGTAATTTCACAAGTAGACCTAGCTAGTCTTTTAAGAGTCATGTATGGCATCTCACATCATACAAAGCTCGAACATCAATATCAACATCATATATATTAACATCATATATCACAATCATATGAACAAGTTTAATTGGCCACTATTAGTTACCCGAATGTGCGGATTTAATCTCAACAATCACTTTACCTCGGTGGGATTACACTCATCACCGGACCTTGCACGGGCGGGATTCCACTCATCACCACATGCCCTACGGATGGGATTCCACTCATCATCCCGTAGAATATATAATAGCTTTCGGTGGAATATTACATCACCGTACTCCTCCTTGATGACTTAACGCCATCAAGGCCACGTACGTTTTGACTCAATTTGTGTGCACAATAATCCTAATGATCGATCATTTACACCCGGTAAGTTAATTAGTGCCAATTTTCATTTACCACAACACATATCCATCAACCACGTCTCATGCTCATCACATATATATATCATGGTATACATGCACAAATTAACCACATATCACAAGAGCATAGATAGGCAAACACAATAGCATTTAATGAATAACAATAGCTAAATTAACAACTTGAATTCACTTAGAAATGGCCTACCAAGCACATTTCAACTCACACACTTCACACACTCGAACCAAACTTTAAAACGTGTTTAAAGTCACTCACCGCCCTTCCTTAGCAACCAAAACAAGTCTCCTACAAGCCTGGATTCGATTCCAATGCTTCTCCAACGTCTCCTCTTGCTTCTAGCCAAGCAAAAACACAACCATTATTCCCAATCAATGCTAAAATTCAATCAACACTCAACCCTTGAGCTCAAACTAACTTCAACCAAATTTCCAATCAAAACAAACCCCCAAAAATATAAATTTTCGTGCTCCCTCAAACCCTAGCTGAAATTTCCATTTTCAATCATCCAAATGACCCCCAAAAGGTCCCAAAACATCCTCCTAACATATATAAACCATCAGCCCTTTAATTTCAACCTAAAACCCACCAAAAATCAAGTTTTTGACATCTCAAAAATTGCTTCAAGAACCCATTTCGGGTTTTCAACAAAACCCAACCATTTTGACATATAATGTACATTTTGATGTGAATAAACAAAAACCCAACTCCATATTTCAAAACAAAATGAAAATCTTCATAAAAACTCAAACTTTAACCAAACCCTAACATTTCAAAAGTGGGTAGTTTTAAAATCTAAAACCATGGATAGATAGAGAATGAAGAGGAGAGTTAGAAAATGTTTTACCTCTCAAAATGGTCTTGAAATGAATATGAGGTTCAATGGAATAGTAACTTTGAGCTTGGGAGAGTTTGAAGAAGGGATTTGGGTTTCTAACGTTGGAAAAAGGGGAGTGGGGAGAGAAGATGACAACTTTTTAAAAGTTGTCTTGCTTTTAAAATTATTTTGGTCAAATTACCACATTGGTCCTTCCCCTTTTTATTAAAACCCAATTAGACCCTAATTAAGGTTAAATTGATTTAATTTAATTTTACTGACTCAGACCACTAACCCGACTAACTCCTAACCCCAAAACACGGGCGTTACACAGTTTTTATTCAATGTTTATTATTATGGACAAACTCCTTAAAAAATTCAAAACTTATTATAAGGGACAATGATTTAAATAACGGCCTGCAACCACAATAATGACTGTTTTATAGCGGTAGCGACATCGTCTGAAACCACAATGTCCACAAATGTTATGTTCGCAATCGCGATAAATGCAACATGGCCGAAAACGCGACCACAATCGTAATTTAAATTTCTAATTATGGGTCCAATTTTTTTATTTGCTCTAAGGCCACCAAAATCTCAGAAACGGGCCTGGTCCTAAATACAAGGAAATGTCAAATACCTAAAAAAGGAAGAGAATAGGATTCCCAATGTAACACCCCAAATTTGGTCTTAGAAGTTTAGGGTCTGAACCAGACCGATCTGATTTTCGGTTCGCATATAAAAGGTGGTTTTAGGGAAAGCCTAGTTTGGGTTGCATTAAAAATATGGAAAAATATCTAAAAATTCTATTTTAATATATATAAGAGAGTGGTGAAATCAATTTTACAAAATAAGGTTCGGAAGTGCAACATTTTGAAATAGTGACTAAAATGCGATTTTTGAAAAGTTTAGTGGTGACTGTTTTGTAAGGATTGAAACTTTGAATCTTTAAGGAGCTAATTTACCCAAGAAAGGATTCCTCCAGATTTTTCTTGGATTTTAATGATTTAATTAATGTTTAATTAATTAAATGAAAAGTGGAAAACCATATTTTAGATTTTCATAACTAACCTTTGTTAAAACTTTCTCATCTCATTTTCTCTCAAAATTCCCTCAGCCAAACACATTTCTACAGCAACATTTCTATTGATTTTCACACCAATTGATGAGGGTATGGTCTTATAGCTAGCACATTTGGGGTAGTAGCCGGTGTTGTTTTGAAAACAACTTTAGTGTGAAGAGGGCATTAGTGGGTATTTTGTGGTTAGCGGATTGTTAGAATGGTAGAGCTGGACAAGTTAGAAGTGAGGTAAGAGGTTGTTCTTAGGCGGATTCTGTGGATGTTATTGGTGGGTGTGAACCGACATACATGCACAGTTAAAACCATTTGTTATATACTATATTATATATATATATGTTGGTACATGCATACATGCGACATGACATTAGAGGTTTTGCATACATGTACATAGGCATTGATAGGGCATATTGGTGACCATGCATACGAACGTTCACACTTGCTAATAGCTAGTTGGGTCTGTTAGTGTTGTGGTAGGGTTAGGTTGGATGGTGGGTTTTGAGAGTTGTTTTGGTGCTAGGAGAATGTTAGAAGTAGTGGAGGGTAGTAAGCGAGCTGGCAGTAATAGTGAGTGTGATCTAGCATGTTGACAGAAGGAAAGTTTTTGGTGCTTAAAGAGTTTAGTGGTGTGGTGGTGAGGAGATTACCGGTTGAAGTTAGAATCGGTCAAAGTGGTTGTGAATAGCTAAAAGATGTGGTAGTTTCTTTGTGTTAAGTGATGTTGTAGATTAGTGGATGTGTTTCCAGAGTGCTGAGGTGTCTTGGCGTTGATGTTTGCAAAAGGAGGGTTGTTTATGTAGGTGATGGTTCGTAGCAACCTTCGAGGAGTTGAGAGGAGGTTGTGTTGAGGGTTGTAGAAAAGGTTTGGCCTGGAGTGAGTAGAGGTTTCGTAATCTTAATATATTTGTATAGGATGGGCGGTATCCAGGTAAGGTTAGTGTTATGGTCAAAGCTTGAAGTGGAAGGGCAATGTAAGTTCAAGGGCCATTGTTGGTTGGACGGGTTCTTGCGAGAAGTGGTTTGCTAGTCAGGTATAAGTAAATCTTTTCTAAAGTTAGCTAGGGGTACGTGGAACAACTGGCAGAGTTAAAGTTGGAGTTTTGTGGCGTGGATTTCAAATGTTGTGTGAGTAGTTTAGGTGAGTCTTTATGGTAGTGATAGTGGCGGAAGTGAAGGGATGTCATCAATGCATTGAGAAGTTTGAGTAAGCAGTTGATGCTTAAGAAATTTTTGCTTGTTGTGGTAATCTTTGAAAGAAGCTGAGTAGTTTTGCAAGGGGTTTTGGAAGCAGTGAAGGTTGTGGGTCACATGGTGCCTGAAATTGGATGGGTTGGTGTCACCGTGTGGTCGAGTTTGGGAGTTATGAGTTAAGGTGGGGTATGTTGTAAAAATTTGAAGGTTCTTTGGGTTGCTGGGGCTATGCGCAGTTCGGAAGTGTGAAAGGTTAAGCTGTGGTTAATATCTGAGTGTTCTGGAAGTCTTGAACAGTGTGTAGTGGTGTTGGGTTTGGTTATAGTGTTAGTTTGATTTGAGGAGGAGTTGATTTTTGTGGTGTTTTGGGTGGAGGGTGTTCAGTGGTGGTTAAGACTCATGTGTTGCATTGTGTGTTGCTTTGTGAAGTTTAGTATCGTGCTCTTTTCGCAGGTTGAAATTTCCTAAGAGGGGAAGAGTTGTAACACCCCAAATTTGGGCTTAGAAGTTTAGGGTCTGAACCGGACCAGTCTGATTTTCGTTTCGAATATAAAAGGTGGTTTTAGGGAAAGCCTAGTTCGGGTTGCATTAAAAATATGGAAAATATCGAAAAATCCTCTTTTAATATATATAAGAGAGTGGTGAAATCAATTTTACAAAAATAGTGACTAAAATGCGATTTTTGAAAAGTTCAGTGGTGACTGTTTTGTAAGGATTGAAACTTTGAATCTTTAAGGAGCTAATTTACCCAAGAAAGGATTTCTCCAGATTTTTCTTATATTTTAATGATTTAATTAATGTTTAATTAATTAAATGAAAAGTGGAAAACCATATTTTAGATTTTCATAACTAACTTTTGTTAAAACTTTCTCATCTCATTTTCTCTCAAAATTCCCTCAGCCAAACACATTACTACAGCAACATTTCTATTGATTTTCACACCAATTGATGAGGTTTCAATCATCAATTGATTTCTAATCCTTTCTACATCAAATCCTATTGTTTTGCTTATTGGATTTTCAAGAAAATTGGCTCTAATCAAGGAGAAATCTACATTTAGAGGTAATGTTCTTCTCCTCTAAATACTCAGTTCCTTACTAAAATTCCCAAGTTCTCAATCCTTAAATTAAGTTTTATAAGAGGTTTTAATGTTGTGATCTTGATTTTGGCTTAAAACTCAAGATTTGGAAGAAATCTTGAAGAATTTCGTGGTGTTTGTTTGGGCTCTGTTTTGAGATGATTATTAAATGTATTTTGGATGTCTAATGATGTGTAAATGAGGTTTGATCAATGCAATCTCGAATAGGTTATGTTTCCTAAGTTTTTGCTTATGAAAATGGTGGTTTTTGGGGTGATCTTGGTGTTCTGTTAATGCTGGAGGTATAAGGACGAGTTTGGGTTCATTTTGGATGCTAATTGATGTTTATAAATGGTTAGAAGTGATGGATCTTGGTTGGGTTATGTTTTGGAGGAGTTTGGAGGTGATTTCGGTTGTGTTTGGTAGCCGAAATGTTGGATTTATGTAGAGCAGCGAGTTTAGGTGTGTTGCTGGTGATTTTAATGCATGATGATGCATTAATCCTCTGTTTTTATGTGTTTAAAACAGGGGAGAATGATCCGGAAGCAATAGAGATGGCGTTGGAGGTTTCGGATGCTTGGAAGGCTTGTCGGCTAGCATAGTTTTGTGTATCGGTGAGTGAAAAAGAGTTTTCCAGCTTTGAAACATTTTGGACGAGGTTTTGGGAGCTTAGTTTAAGTCTAAACAACTTAGCTAAGCTCAAGAGTAAGTGAATGGAATTTCTCTCTTGGTTTGTGCCATGATTTGTTTTCAAATGCACTTGGGGTGGTTGTGTTTTAATTACAGTTTTTAAGCATGTTTAGACATGGTTTAATGCTGATTTATTAATGCCATTATGTTAGAGATGCATTAGGTAAGTGATCTTTGGCTTGCATGTGTTGAATGCATATGATTTTAAGCATGTGATGCTTGTGGAGATGACATCGTGGTTAAGCTTGTAAAAGCAATGGATTAATGTGGTAAAATGGTTATATTGGCAAGTGATGTAAGTGGTTCTTGGTTACTTTAATCGGATATAGTTAGCCGGCTATAGGATTGGGTGCACCGTGAATAAAGCCGCCTTGGATGTTGAGGGGTTGCGATTGTACCGTAAACTCCATCCAAGTATCCTAACGAGAGAGGTAAGATCACAACGGTGGTTAAAAGTCCGTATGTGGATTTTGGTAAGCTCACTACGATGGTTAAAAGTCCGTGTGAGGATTTGGTAAGATCACAACGGTGGTTAAAAGTCCGTGTGTGGATCTTGGTAAGATCACAACGGTGGTTAAAAGTCCGTGTGTGGATCTTGTGTTATGTGTCCCGTACTCTCGTTAGTGTGCTATACAACTACCGATGAGTGATGTTGAGGGGTTGTGATTGTACCGTTAAACTCCATCACGGGTGTTGAGGGGTTGTGATTGTATCGGTAAAGTCCACCTTGTGTTGTTCGGTAGTGTTTATGAAACGTGTGGGACAACGCTTGTAATCCGCGTATCCGATTGTGTCTTATGTTGTGATGGTTTGTGATTTATCGCTTGAAAGCCAATATAATGTATATGAATGAAATGAAGCGAGAGATGCTTGAAATTGATGCAAGGTTGCATGGCAATATGTAAATGGTGCAAGAATGCATTATGCATGTGATACTTGTTAAGTATGAGCAAAAGTATATCTTCTATTGTAAGTGGTGTATATGTGCTTAGAATCTCTTTAGTGCATAGAAGTCTTGATGGAAAAAGGCATGTAATGCAAATGTTGCTTTTGTAGTTCATGTGTTTTGCATTTGTTGAATGCATGAAATAGTTAGAAGGAACAAATGGTTTTCGAAAGGTTTTGCTTTGAAATGATCATCAAGCATGAGGGAAGTATGTTGTGAAGTGGAAGTGTTTTCCAAGGAATTTGAGTTTAACTTTGCATGTGGTGTTCATGCATGGAAAGGTTTAAATAATAGTTTTTGCAAGAATGTGTTTTGGGGTGAGTTGGTTAGCTTTTCTAAGCTAAAGGTTGGATTTCATGTTGAGCAATGCATGGATTAAAGCATGTTGTTTCAAAAGAGGTTTTTCAAACAATGCTTTGGTTTATCGAATTGTATCTACTTTTAAAGAAGGTTTTATGATCCGCTGCATTGATGGTGTTTGGGTTTTGAGCTTTCCTCACTAAGCATTATGTGCTTACGCTCCTTTGTGTCCATCAATGCAGATAATTGAAGTTGGGGCAGCAAGAAGCAAGGGATTCAAGAAGAGCTCCACTTGAGAAGTATGTCTTGGTTTATAGCTATAGATAATAAAGGCAATGGGGGAAGAGTCTTTTATATTGATGTGTAATGAGATTGTGTATGTTGTCCATGTTCAGTTTGTGGTTTGAATCTTGTTGATTATCGCTTTGCAACATTTGAATCTTCTTCATCATAAGTTTTTATGCTATGCTTCTTGTTTTAAAAGCATGATCAAGTGTTGAATGAGTGGGTGCACTTATGGTATGATTTGTATCTGTTTTTTAATGCATTTTAGTAGTTATGATGCTTGGCATGTTGTTGATATGTTGAGGAATGATTTAAAGTATGTTTGTTGGTGTTTGGATGTGTAAAACCAGAATTTTCTGCTGTTTCTGGGCAGGGTGTATCGAAACACCCTTGGCTGTTTCGAAACGGGTGCATGAATTGGCCTAGGCGTTTCGAAACGGCTAGAGGTGTTTCGAAACGCTTTGGCCACTGGCAGGCCCTATTTCAAAACAAGCCTCAAAACGAACCCGTGTTTCGGAATGGTCAACCCCGTTTCGAAACAGGTGACCGTTGGGCACTGATTTGAATGGTTTAAAGGTTTGCAAGCTTTACATTTTAGTCCTGAAAGTTGTAATTGCAATTGCTTGAGCTTGGGATGTCTTTTTAAGCTGAAATTTGGCAGAGAGGCTTGGAATATGATAAATTGAGGTTTGGTAAAACTAAAATCTTGAAAGTCCTTTTATTTACTAAAATTTACATTTTGGTCCCTACTATTGTGATTTGTGCAATTGAGTCCCTTATTATTATTTGAACGATGTGCTTTTCACGTATGTGTTTCTCGAGAGTACACTTAGGGTTAATGTGCATCTAGACAAGTTTAAAAAGAAAAAAAAGGGTCGTTAATCAAGGTTGACTTTCGGGTTGACTTTGGTTTTCCCTGTGTAATCTTCGTAGTTCGGGTCAACCGTCTAGGCCGGGCTAAGGGGGTTACACCCAATGTAAACTCAAAAAGTGCTACTGTTGGGAATAAAATATTATTCCTAGTGGGAATCCTCACAACCAAACGTGAGTATATTCATTTTTTTCTGTGATCTAAACGACCCCTAAAGAAACTCGGGTTCAAGTCATCTAAACCTAATGACATGTTATATTCATTAAAAACACATCCTTACATAATTCATCTTGTTCAAGTAATGCCAATAATCTAGCATTATCATCAATTCATCATGAGATGCTCTCAACCACGTATAACGGGAAATTCTAAAAACAAACGGCTTAGAAGTCGACTAAATACAAACCACTAAATCAGGGGCATTGGATGAAGCCGGTTTTAATGTGGCCGTTGGATTAAAAAAACAAAACAAAGGATATATGGTTACCCGATAACCCTTTTATGATGATATAGTTCACATATATTGAAAGGGAGCGGGAAAAGGAAATTTAAAAGTTAGGGCATCGAAACCAAGAGGACGAAGGCATTATATCTATCAAGCAAGGAAGAAAATCTGAAGGAAATTCGTGGAGGAGATTGGGTTTGAACACGGATTTGGAGGTTAGTTATTGCTTCTTGCTTCCTTTTTTTTCGTTTTTTATGATTTGAGCGAAACCACATTGCAAATGATGAAGGATTTTGTATAAACCGTTTGAATGTTCTTCCATAAAAATTTCTTTTTACTTTATAATGAATATTGTAGAGGAGATTGGATTAGAAGAAGGAATTATTAGGGTTGAGGGTTATTGGCAGTTTAAGGTTCTGGTGCAATAAACAAGTAATAGCAATTAAATTGAAATAAAAAGTAGGAACAAAGATAACAATAGTTAAAAGAAGTGTTGAACACCTTTATTAACTGGATTAAAGCCTTGAATAAACCGTTGACTTTCTTCTTGAATAACAAACGAAATTAGGTTGGATAATTCAGTGATGTTTCAATTGGGAGTGATAAATGTTAGAAATGTAGAGTAGATTGGATTGGAAGAAGGAATGTTTAGGTTAGTTAGTGCTAGTTCCTTCATTTTCCCCATCTTTAATTGTAGTTGATATGGTACGAAAATGTGAAAGAAATATTGTCGAGGAGATTGGATTGTAAGAAGGATTGTGTTGAAATTCATGTAATGGTTATGATTGTTGGTTGAGATGGTTATGGTTTTTGGTTAAAAAAGTGGTTTGCATATGCTCTAGTATTGAATGTGTTGGAAGGATGTGATTGTTTCTTAAGAACAAATAGGTGATTTGAACTAGTATGTAATTTTGGGAAATGAGTTTTCATTACACATGGTTGAAAGCAATATTTCTTGGTTGATACTATTTGTCAAACTTGAGAACGAAATAGAAACCTCTAAATATCATTACATTTGAATAGAAAATTTAACCATAGGTAGTATTTGCATCAAAGTTTTGATTTGTTAGACATATTCTTATAAATAGTTGGCAACTATTTATACTTTGCTAAAAATGAAATGTAGAATTCATATGTCAATGTAAAGAGGTGAAATAGAACAAGTCATTGGAATTCACATGCAAAATCCTATTTGTGAAGTTCAGATTTTGTAGAAGTGTCATCATTTTTGCCTTTCAACGTTCCCTCTTTGATTATTTTAGGTACGCGTTGCAGACAATGGAGCATGAGAAGAAGTCCGATAAAGGGGAGCCTAAGGCACCTAAGAAATGTACACCATATTTCTATTTCTAGTAAGTTGAAGTTGAATGTATATAAAATTTTTTAATTTATTAAATATGAGTTGCATAAGCTAACCGTGAAATTTTGTTTTACGATAAAAGCGAATGTAAACGTTTGAAGAGGGAAGAAGAAAATGAACAACAATGTAAGTGTGTTGTGTAATGGTTTGTTAAGTGTACATGGCATTTGTATTTGACTAATTGTGGGAGTGATACAGAAAAGAAAAGCATTGGGTTTGAGGTGGAAGCAGATGAGTGAAGATGAGAAGAAGCCTTATGTACAAATGTACGAGGAGCAAAAGCAGGCTCAGGCTGAATGGAAAGCTACATGCAATCTGAAGGAAATTGTACTTTCTCAAAAAGACAAAAAGGTAAGTGAATTTTTAAAATTATTTATGGAGAAAGAGATGAAAATGTCCTAACATAATGTATATTCGCGTTAGACTTATGTAATTAATGTTTGTATGAAATGTTCTAGGAGATATCTTCAAGATGTGGACTCATTAAGTTGTCAAATCTGTTTGAAGAGATGAGGAAGTTGAAGATTGAGGGTATTGTTAATGAGTTAGGGTTTGGTCCATTATTGGAAATGAAACCGAGAGCAATTCATCGCGACCTATGTCACACTTTAGTAGAGAATTTTGATGTCCACAACTTGATGATGGAATTTGATGGACATAAAATTCCAGTGTTGGTTGAAGATGTGGAGGATGTATTGGGTTTGAGGAATGAAAGAGTGGATGTTGAAATGGGTACGAGAAATGTTGATGCAAAAGAAATGGCATCGAAGCACCGAATAAGCAGGGATACCACAGTGAAGGAACTTGAGCATGAGATACTTACCGGTGCTTTTCATGGAGACGAGTTAAGAGCTCGTGTTCTTCTTTTCATTGTCGGTGTTTTTATAAGTCCAAATGCGAACTTGATGCCTTCCTAAGAACATTTGCGGTTGTTGTGCCTAGCAGGGTTGAACGGAAAAATCAATTGGTGCAAATATGCATATGAGATGTTACTTGATGGAGTAGCCAAGTCGAAAGTTCGTGGTGGGTTAGCATACATGACCGAGTGCATCACGATAGTAGAGGTAATTTATGTTTAAAAGTATGTTTTGTTCGAACGCAGTAGTTGTTTCATGTGATTGAGTTTATTGAGTTTTATTATAATGTTTTGATTTATAATAAATGTAGGTAAGTTTATTTGATTTTTGGAGTGGAATCGCGAGTAGAAGAGTTGTTGTCGTTGATGGTCGCGATCGCATACATGCTTGGGAAAACAAGAAGGAAGTAAGGAAGATTGTAAACAACCTCAAGGAAGAAAGACCTCCTAAAAACCCAAGGTAAGTCGGTTAAACGATTTGATATTATATAGGATGTTGTGGTTATATGAAATGATTTACTGATGATGTTTGTAGGTACTTGGGTATGATTATGAAAATGTTGAAGGGGAAGATTCAATGGAACAAATGATGTGGTTTTGAAGATGCTGCACATGGTACTGTTAGAGTTGGGTGGAATAAAACATAGTCTGGAAGCCCGTGTGGAGAAGGAAAAAGAATAAGAAGAGAGTTTAAAGGAATTGAAGGAGGAATGCAAGAGTTTAAATGCCAACATGATAGAATTGCAAAATTCGTTGAGAAATGTTGATGGAGAACTTGTTGTTGATGTTCAAGAAGAAGAAATGGTTGAGAAAGGGGAAGTCAGAGAGTCCGATCCGAACCATGGACTTGATATTGACGAGGACCCATTGATGGACGATGTCGAGTGGTGGAAGGAAGAAACCGTTGATGTCCCGAAAACAAAAAAAAAGGTATAAACATTATAAGTTTTTTTTATCAATGTTTCATCAAGTTAAGGTATGAGATTATTGTTGTTGATATTGTTGGTGTTAACTTGTAGGGTAAGACAAGAGCAATATCTAATGCAAAGGTTAGTGGCAAAGGGATAAGAGTAGGAATGAGAACTCGGAACATGAATAAAGTCAGCGATTAAAGGAAGTGTGATGTGGACAACGTTTGGTTTAAGTAGGGTTTGTTTAGAACATTATATGGTGTGTTTGATTATGCATAATGGGTGAAATTCATATGTTATTCAAACTCATTCTAGGGGTTCTATAATTACTGAGGTTTTGTAATAAATTTTAATTGGTTGAACGTACAATACTTATTTGTGTCATTAAGTATTGAACAATAAATGTGTAAGCATTGCAGATACTGACGTACGTGCAAGTACCAAAGGGAATAGGCGCGTCAGCGAAAAACACATGCGACTATATATGGAATACGCCTTTGCGTGTAGAGTAAGCATTCTGAATCTGAAAGTATGCTACAATGATGTTGTTCTGTTCAATATAAGTTGTAAGTTTTTGTATGGGTGCAGTGAAGTCGTCGTAAATTTTGGCCACACATATTTGTCTGTAAGCGATGCAAAGACGTTACGACCAGGAAGTTAGGTCGGTTCAATGGTTAGTAGGTTTGACTATTCCCCTTAAGCATTTTGCAGCATATTTGAAGAAATTTAGTACGATAGTTGCTATATGTTTTGTTTATGGTTTAGGTTATAGATGTCGTTGGGTTTACAATTGTTGATGAAGATAAAAGGAAGTAATCTAAAACAAGGATAGGGTACATCACGTGTGCATTGAGTGTATGTTTAATATTAAAGAATCTTATGTCTATTATGAACAAATGGATGTGGTTTTGTAAGGATACATGGTTAATAATAAATAATGTCTTGTAGTCTCAGCTTGTCGAAGGGATAATGGATGCTAGTTCAATTGCTGATTATTGGTATCATATTTTCAAACTGTATGGCCGATTGACGGACTGTAATGTGGTACGAAGAAGCATTAATATATTAAACACCCCCATGCACTTTCATGTCATATGTATATTACAATGGAAATCGTTGATTGTTTCAGCTTTTTATCCCCGTGAATGACAACGGGAATCATTGGTTTATGTGTGTGGTGGATCTTGATGCTGGTGAAGTGAAGCTACTCGACAGCTTACCAACGACCCGAGCCAATGCTGCAAGGGTGGCTATGGCCCGGAACCTGGTAATAAGCGAGAACTACGAACTTTTATTCTGCCATCGTTTAAGATGTGACATAGTATGTAAAAACATACAAATGTTTGTGCATGTAGAGGAATAGTTTAGGAGAATGTTTAAAAGATAAGAAGTTTGTCCAAGTGTTTGACTCACCATCAAGGTCGTTGAGCGATTTGCGCATGATGGTGGAAAAAGTCAAACATCGGGATAATGGGTACATAGTTGTTATATTATAATACTTTGTGTTATTTTTGTTTAACAAATTGTAAATAATTAGTTGTGGTATCTTGTTAACACAAATTTGTATTTAAACATAGACGATTGTGGTATGTTTTGCATCAAATGGATGCAGCTTTGGAATGATAAGTCTATAAGGGAAGTGGTAAGTTCATATGATCTTCATTATACTTTGCTTACTTTGGTCATCTATACTGGAAAAATGGTCTTTAATTAATGCTTAATTTGTTTATACTTGTCTTACTAGACCGTTGGAAAATGGGATCAGATATTTCTTTTGTATGATCTTATTAGTCATGACAAGAATCGTTTGCGGAGGTCTATAAATGTTACTGTAGGTCAATGGGTTACCTTCAAGGCAAATGCACAACCATTTCCAAAACATGGCACCTTTCAGCATCCAGAATGGTAAGGGTTTAGGAAGCTATGCATTGTTTTTATGTAATTGAATGCAATACGACGTGTAGTTAATGATTGTAATCTTATGTAATTTTGTTTGGTGAAGAACATGTCAGGGGAGGCACATGTGAATGGATGGCAACGGATCTTTTACTGTTTATTTGTGTCATTACGTAAAGGAACCCACTTTTTTATGGGTCGTAACTATGTTTGTATGTATATGTACATAAGTATATGTAGTAAAATTGTGTTGCAAGCATAAATAGGTTATGTAAGTATAAACTAAAAACATTTTGAATGTATCTTATGCAATTTTGGGGCCATAATGTGTTCGAACTCTTGTACAACAATCTGTATTATATGATATATTTCAATGGATAAAATTAGCATATGCACATGATTTCGTATGTCTGTAGAGGATATATTTGGTTGTATGTACATATATTTGAAGCATATTGGAGTGAGATGATCGTTTGGTTGTACTTACAGTTATTTGAAGCATATATACGTGAATTTGTATGTTTGAAGAGGATCTACTGTGTACACGTTTGGAATCTGCATCACAGTAAATAATAAATCGTCATTTGGAAACACGATGAATTTGTAGGTAAAGTATAAACGAAAAGTCGGTGAACTTGATGGAATCTTGATTAATACCTTCGATGTCGTGGTCGGAGATATGTTATCAACATTCTACTCGTCATTCCAACAATATAGGTCGACCTACGTGGAAGTCAATAGCAAATTCGCGTTAACTTTTCATGTATTGCTATACAACATACGTAAGTACAAATGACTCAAAGTTGCATCAGGTTGGGACATGTCTAGGTCAGGAGGATATTCTTCATCAGTATCTTGCACTCTTATACTAGCCATGCTTCGACACCGAAGATCTAAAAAATCCTACACCAATATGTTGTGTCCTCCTTCGTTTCTTACTTGTCTCTGAGGATGAAAGAAGGACAAGTAGTTGTGAAAAACCATTATTATCAGCTGCCACTTTAAATTGCATCAGGTCATTAGGTGCAATTACTTGACAGATGGTCTGACATGTAACACAATAAATGCTAAAAGATTAAAGGGGTTTCGATACCAATATACGAAGGTTTCGATACCCCATTCAAGAGCTAGTAAAAGTAGGCATTTCTTCCAAAACAGCATCGAAACCACATTTTGGGTTTTGATCCCCCATGAAGAACACTGAAATTGGGCGTCTCTGGCAAACCAGCATCGAAACCTCGTTTTGGGTTTTGATCCCCCATGAAGAAGACTCAAATTGGGTGCCTCTGGCAAACCAGCATCGAAACCCTATTTTGGCCTTTGATCCCCAATAAAGAAGACTCAAATTGGTCGTCTCTGGCAAACCAGCATCGAAACCCCCTATTAGGTTTCAACACCACATTGAAGAGCAGTAAAATTAGTCATGTCTGCTAAACTAGCATCGAAACCACAGATCGGAGGTTTTGATACCCCCTTTAGAAACCACTACAACTTTGTTAGCCTTTTGGAAACTAGCATCCAAACCTCGTGTGGGGATTCGAAACCGGTTTGAAATACTAAATAGCGAGAAAGAAGTTATGTCAATGAAAACTTGGCCATTAAAAACCCCCATTCCCTCCTTTATCTCAGAAAACACAAGTTTCTAACCTAAACCCTAGAAAATTACAAATGCAATTTCAAAATCCAACATAAGCTCTATTCCAAGTTGAAGTACAAACTACGTTCATTTGTTTTTCGATTTCTACATTGGGTGCTTCAAATCCAACCCGTCTTCGTAAGTTCTTCAAAGAATGAACTTTTTTGCGACTTTATATTAGGATATGCTTGCATCAAGCTAGTTTTGCATCTTATTCACAATTATATAAACAATGCACTTAGTTTTGCATCTTGTTTAGTTTTATATAAACATGCCTTTTAACATTGTGGTTCATTCTGCAAAAAATTTTGTAGGGAAGATAAAATGATCTGTAAATTTGTGTGTTACACAAATTTTCACCTCTACTGCCCATAACTCCTCAATGGCTCCTAAAAACAAAACCAGTAAAGGTAAACGAGGTCGGTTTGAAATAGGTGGTTCTATCCGTTCAAATGAAGCTCCACAACCTCAAAATAGGTGGTTCTATTCGTTCAAATGAAGCTCCATAGGAATATCGATTCAACTTTTGGCCTTTATTTGTGGAATGGGGTTGGATGAGATATCTCGATATTAAACCTCGTGTCTATCACAACCTCGTGAAGATCTTCTATGCCAATGCTACCCTTGAGCGTGATGGAAGAACACAAACTGAGATTGTAGCTATCGACTCGTATCTAATGGGAGTTGAATTTACAATCACTCCGGCAATTATTGCCCAACACCTTGGTGTGGAAGCTACTGGTGAACATCAAGAATTCGAGCGTGTCCCCTTGAAGTTTGATGATGACAACCCCATTCATCTCCATATCCATGAAAGTCTTCTGCATCTTATGACAATTTGGTTCTTTCGGCCCTCTGGTGGACGATGCACTCGCATGCGTCATACCAATTATTGGTGGTTACACCAATTTCGAACTGAAACTAAACCCGATATAGCAACAATTATCTTCAAATCTCTTGTGGAAATCATTAGCAACCCTTCAAGAGGCTCTTTCAATTATGGATGTGTGCTTAGCCACATCTTTGAATGTTTAGGGATCGACACCTCCATGGACCCTAAAATCCTGTTGTCGAGTAAGATTGATGAAACAACAACTAAGAAGACGGGGTGGACGTTCATTCAGGGTGAATGGGTCCATAAAAGAGATGAAGATGAATCAAGAATTTCCGGAGGAAATGATGATGCAGCTGATGCTCCACCTCCCTTGACACTTGACTCCATCTATGCTGCTATCACGACGGGCTTTCAGAACTTGGATGCTTTTATGCGTAGTAGTCATGTAGAGACTCAATCCCGTCTTGGGAAAGTAGAAGATCGTGTGAAATCATTGGAGCTTGAATTTCATCGGCATGTATTTCGACCGACATCGCCTCAGGATGCGTCGGAGCCTAAAGATGGTTAGGCTATTATGCATAGTATAAGGAGTTTGTTGTATTACATGTTGTACTTATGTTGATTTTGTTAGACTGCTTCATGAACATTGTTGGACTCATATTGTACTATACAATTGTACACCTCCCTTGCATTTGGTGTTTCATTGTGTTTACTTTTCTTGACAAGTTGATTGTGTTCATGCACGTAACATTGTATTGTTTGTATACATAATCTATCCCAGGTACTTCTGCATAAGAGCACTATGATGCAGATTCTGCACCAGCAGGGCATGATCAGGCATATGCTCTAGCAGAAGGCCATGATCATGCGCGTGCTTATATGCCTCAAGTGACTCACACTTACATGCAAAATAAGCTTCATCGCCAAGGCATAACACGAAGTAATGAAATAGGCTCTGAAATTCAGAGACCAAGACGTCCTCCTCAAATGTATGGCGAGTGGTACCAGAACGTACCAGCTGCCGCGACGAATAAGAAACTTCTTATTCTTGATTACAATGGCGTGCTTGCCAGTGTTAGGAGAGACAATATTCCTTTTTCGTCTCACTTCTTTTCAAAATGTTTACAAATTAGTTTACCAAATTGTTTTTTTACGTATGCAGCTGTGCAACTCAGACCTGGTGCTGCGGAGTTTCTGTATTTTTTTACTGCCTATGAGGTTGCTATTTGGTCTTCAAGGAGAAGGTAATGTGGACCTCTGCCACCACCCTAAATCAATTGAATTAATCGATCTTTTAATAATATTTGGTCTTCTTACTTTTTTGTGCTTGAGCTTTTCATCAATTGTAACACCCCATTTTAGCCCTAATTTTAAAATCCCTAATTGTGAAAATTCCCAATTGGAAACCCTAGAATTTGGGGGAAAATCAGAATTTAACCTAATCTAAAAAGGGGACCAAATTGAATAAATTAAGATTTTGGCGGTTAAATTGTTAGGAGGGCAAAACTTTGGACCCTCCTTTTGTAATTTACCCAATTGTCTAGGGCAAATACTCTTTTGGTTCTATATGAGTCTGTGCGCCGCTCTTCCTTGTTTTCTATTAAAATAATATTAAAATACCAAAACATATCAACCATTCCCCGTTTTTCCGTCGAAGCTCCGGTCAAGGGGTTTCATCGCCGTTCAAGCGGTTCGAGGCCAGTGGAGTGCTTGTCATCACCGCGCGAACAAAACCTGGCTGTCGTCACTCGTCGCGTGCCGTTGTCGCATTCTGTCGCCGCTGTTGCCATCGGAAACATTTGAGTTTCCTTCGTGAACTCCTGCCGACGCCGTCCTCTGTGAGCGTCGCTGCCGTCTCGAGTTGGGTGAGTGTTGTGGTCGAGGTTACTGTTGGGCTTCGGGTTTATTGTTGCCGTTGTGTTGGCCATGTCCGACATCAGCGTTGGTTGCAGTCGGTATGCCGTGGCCGCCGTCGGGTTCGCTGGTGGCGTCGTGGGGGTTGGTGCGCCGTCGGGATCTGGTTAGGGTTTTGTGTTGGGTGGCTGTTAGATCTGAACTAAACCGGTTGGGTGTGTTGGACCGGACCGGACGGCTGAGTTGAACCAGACCAGTGGACTAATGCAGGCTGACGTCATCTGACGTTGTTGCTGACGTCAGCGATGATGTCATCGTTGACTTTTTGCGTTGACTTTTTCGGCTGAGTCCACCTTTAAGTTTTTCGACGTTCTGGTTCCGTTGCCGCTGTCCGTTCCTTCAAATTCGAACCCGAAATGCCTTTTTGGATCAAGTTTATATGTTGAGCTCAAATTTTTGTTAAATGTTGCATCAGAGTTTGACTCGGATATTTTCTTATGTTCAGGTGACGTGGACTCTGACCCCGAGATTTTACCTCCTCCTCCGCCAGGCAGACCTCCAGTGGCACAGTCTTCGAGATCTTCTAGTAAGTTTTCTATTAAGCGTAAATATTCGAATGTGGCATAGTAGAAGTCTTATATAGTGTTCTTTGTTTTTAGGAGCTGATTCTATCCGACCTTCCGCTAGAGTTGAGCGTGGGAGACGTCACTATCGACGTTGACTATTTAGCTGCCTAAGGTGTGTTATCTGTCTGTGCTACATGTATGTGTTGCCTGATTGTGTGATCTGTATGAGAAATGTTTTGTGTTATCTTGCTCGGTTGATTGAGAAATATTTTTTGTGTTATTCTGCTCTGTTATCTAATGAATATTGCATGACTCGACTGTATGCTATTCTTCTCTGTTACCTGATAAATAATGTATGACTCGGATGCTATGATCATGTTATGTAACACATATCGGAATCGGATTATTATGTACATGCATCTTAGTTATTTAACAAGATTGCATTCGGACTCTGAAATCGGATTACATGTCATATCATTGGGTTGGGATATTGTACGGAAGAAGCTCAGCGACTTCATCCTTCGGGTTGAACTTCGCTTCGGATCAGTAGTTCCATCTTTCGGGATGAGTTCTGCTTCGGACATGGTGTTGAGGTGTAGAGTGGTTTAGAGGAACCTTACTCTTCGGACGGTGATGTAGTTGGGTGCATGTCATGTTATGATATTTGTATGCTTTGCTTGTATACTTCAGAATATTTGTAAATTCTTGATATGTTATTTGACTGTTGGATTGACTTCTGTTATGCACTTTAGAGACACACTGAGCTTTATAGCTAACTCCCCCTTAGTATCTGTTTCAGATTTCCAGACTTAGGTTTCGGTACTTGGAGGATCTCGTTCGAACATTATTTGATACTATTTATCAGTACGTTTTGTTCTAGACTTATATTTATTTATTTAAGTACTTTTCGAATTTGGTTGTAAACGTGGACTTTGGACATTTATTATTTTTAGGGTTTGATAAACTATTTTTAGCATGCTTGTTTAAAGACGAAACATTAAAGGATATCTTTTATAATTGAATAATAATTTTGGCATAATTTTTTATAAATAATCTTACTTGAGGGGAAAGTTTCCAAATTGTCAATTTCAGTTTGTTATAAACCCTTAGGTCAAAATAGGGGGTTACATCAATGCAGAGAAAACCTTGAGTGGGCACTGTTGAGAATTAACAATCTTAAACCAAGACTTGCCTTCATTTGGGTAACTTCGGTATGCTGTTCTTTAAAGCATCTTTAAAAATTTCTACAAAATTGATGGACTTCATTTGAATTATGCAGGATCAAAGTCACTGCGAACAACATCCCTCCTAACCAAATATATTTACCAAAAATCTGAGGCGCGCGTGGGCTAATATGCCTCAGCATAACAAAGGAAACACGTTGTTGGTTGACGACTCCGAAGCTAAAATGATTAATAATCCGGTCAGGAAAGAACTCAATCTATTTGATCTTACTTTCAGACATATAATCAATGAATCTTTAGAAACTAATTATGTTTTCGATTATGTTCATGTTTCAGGAGAACACCTACATATGTCCTAAATCCTACAAGGTACAAGATGAGAGAACTGATAACACATTAGGTAAAACTTCCGAAATCAAACATCTTCATTATAAAGATGGAGCATTTTCTTCAACTCAAACCTAATTATGTAATTACTGTACTTGCACTTGATCATAGAAAAAGGTGGTTCTATTCGGGTATATTTAAAAAACTTGGCCGCAGTAGACAATGTTCAAGACTATGTGAAGCATCATCCTTTTTGGATTAACTGTAGGTCAACGAGATCGTCGATTGTTCACCTATTGTTTTATGATAATTTGATATGTATTATATGTTTGTTCGTCTTTTGTAATTGTGTAAATACAACATACACTGTTAAATATGTACAAATCTCATAGTAAAATTTTTGTCCTTATTATATGATCATTTTAGAGTTTTGTACACAAACAACAAACATTTCCAAAAATTATAAATAACCCTAAATCCGCTACACTATCCACTTTCACCCTAACAAAAGTAAACATACGGTCCATTCCTGGTAAACAAGCACAGAAAATCCATATAGGTTGTTTTGATGCCACCTAAAGGACTTAAAATTTGCGGTCATTCTCGCAAGCCAGTACCGAAACCGACCATAGGAGGTTTCGATGCCCCGAAAAGGACTTTAAGTTTTTGACAATTCTGCCAAACCAGCACTGAAACCCCATATAAGTGGTTTCGATGCCCCTAATAAAACTTGTACAAAAGTATTCTTTTTGGTAAGAAATTGTGTATGGACACATTCCTTACAAGTACATGCGCCATATTGAACCTTGGTGAAATTGTGTACTAAAAAAGGTATATACCTTTTTCTCTTACAAATTTGTACCAATTTGTGTACATTTGCTACCAATTTATGTATATACACAAAACCTTATAAAACTTGTACCAAAGTAAGTTTTTTGTAAGAAATTGTGTATGTACACATTTCCTTACAAGTACATGAGTCATTTTGAACCTTGCTGAAATAGGTGTAATACAAAAGGTATAAACTTTTTCTGCAGGTCAAACCGGCACCGAAACCCCATAGAGGCGGGTTCGATGCCCCCTACTGGAATTAGAAGCACCGAAACCCCATATAGGTGGTTTCGATGCCCCTTATACAACATGTACAAAAGTATGCTTATGGGTAATAATTTGTGTGTGTACACAATTCCTTACAAGTACATGCGTTATATTGAACCTTGGTGAAATTGTGTACTAAAAAAGGTATATAGTGTTTTCTCTTACAAATTTGTACGAATTTGTGTACATTTGCTACTAATTTATATATATACACAAAACCTTATAAACCTTGTACCAAAGTAAGTTTTTTGGTATAAAATTGTGCATCTACACATTTCCTTACAAGTACATAAGCCATTTTGAACCTTGCTAAAATAGGTGTAATACAAAAGGTATAAACTTTTTATGCAGGTCAAACTGGCACCGAAACCCCACAGAGTTGGGTTCGATGCCCCTTACTGGAACTAAAAGCACCAAAACCTCATATAGGTGGTTTCAATTTCCCCTTCTAAATTATATACAAAAGTATGCTTTGGTTAAGAATTTGTGTATGTACACATTTTCTTACAAGCAAATGACCCAAATTGAACCTTCGTGAAACTGTGTATTAAAAAAGGTATATACCTTTTTCTCTTGCAAAGTTGTACCAATTTCTGTACATTTGCTACTACTAAGTGTATACAGTACTGAAACCCCTAAAGATGGTTTCGATCCCACTAAAAGGAATCTGCCTTTACAGTGTTCTGTCTTTTCACTGTAATCACAAGAACCGTTTCCTGTTAATCATGTATAAAGCTAGTTTCGATACCCCCCAAAACGAATCAGCCTTTTCAATTTCGTGTCTTTTCACTAGAATCATATGAATCGTTTCATGTTCATCATGTATAAAACTAGTTTCGATACCCCCCAAAACGAATCAGCCTTTTCAGTTTTGTGTCTTTTCACTAAAATCACATGAATCGTTTTATGTTCATCATGTATAAAGCTGGTTTCGATACCCCCTAGCACAAATCAGCCTTTTCAGTTTTGTGTCTTTTCGCTAGAATCACATGAACCATTTCATGTTCATGTACCTTCAATGAATAGACATTGTGCCTTCTCACTTCCCCTCCTTAGTTTTCACTTTCCCTCCCAACTGAAATTTCCTATATATTAACAACTCTTCTCTTTACTCTTTACAACATCTTCTACTCAATGTACTCAACCCTTTGCTTTGAAATCAGTTCTCCTTCACCATATTCTATTCAATATCTTTAGATACAATGAGTTCGGGCAGAGCTTCTAGTCACAATCCTCAGCCATTCGCAAAGAGGAAACTTGATTTCGACTCAGAATCAAACAGCGATGATGATGTCTATTTTTATTCTGACGAAGAGGAGGAACAAAGCCATGAGACACTGAAAACAAGCAAATGGTTCGAGAAGTTTTTGGAGACCTTCGATAGAATGAACACAATCAATGACCCTTCTACTCGATGGCAGTGTCCAGCATGTCAAGGAGGTCCTGGTGCCACTCACAGGTTTCTTGGCCTTCAGTCCCTAGTGACACATACCAAAACCAAAGGCGGACCAAAGCTCAAACTCCATCGCCAACTTGCTCAACTATTGGACGAGGAATTACGTAGAAGGGGTACTTCCGCTATTCCTCCTAGTCAAGCTTATGGGGAATAGAGTGGTTTGAGAGATGATCAGAATGATGATGATATTGTCTGCCCCACGCCTGCAAACGATGAGGAAGAGGATCACCAAATACTCCGACCACCCATGGTGATGATAATGAACACAAGGCTTCATCAAGATGCAAATGTGAAGGTAGTTATATAACTTTTGAATTATGTTTTCATGAATATTACAATTCCTTAACTTGTAATGTCTTGCATTTTTTGCTTCAGTGGCTTGGTTTGGGAAACCAAGAGCTTCTTGCCTATTTTAGCTCCTATGATAATGTTGTTAAGGCTCGCCATTCTTACGATCCTCAAGGCCATCGTGGGATGATCCTTCTAATTTTTGAGAGCACGACAAGAGGTTATTTCGATGCTCAGCGTCTGCATACCTAGTTTGTTGCCCATGGTTTCGATAGAGAGGCTTGGGAACATTGTCACGACTTCTTGTATGGTCTAGCCAGACAACGAAAACTTTATGGTTATATGGCTGCCAAAGAAGACATCGACAACTTCAACCGCCATTCTCAAGGTTTTTTCTATCATCATTTTCTTCTTTTATACAAGATGCACTTCTGCTCATACTTATGCATACATGTTTTGTTCATTAGGCAACTATAGGGTCAAATTTGAGATGGGATCATATGCAGAGATGGTTGGTCAGCACAGTTCACAACGAGAGGTTGGTCCAAGTGCCATGGGTGGCAGAGGGCATGAAGGTTGTTTCCCTGGGCAGGGATGAGGATTGAGGAGGCGCCATTCTTTTAGTTTCATTTTTTTATTTCAATATGTATTTGAAGAACTTTGGAATTCATTTTTTTGTTTCCTAAATATACATCATCCTTAATTTTCATATGATCCTTCTGTCTTACTACAAATGTTAATTTTCAACTAATAAAGGGTTTCTTGAAGTCCTTCAAATATTTTCGTATCTTCCAAACAAGCACCGAAATCACAAAATGGTGGTTTCGATGCCGCCTTCAATGTCATCAATTTTTCCTATTTTGTATTTGTGTATATACATAAATCCTTGTACTACCTATACCAAAGTATATTTTGTAAGTAAATTGTGTATGTACACAATTTTTTACAACAAGATCCATTCTCAGCCTAACAAAATTATACATACCCCTCATTTCTGCTCAACCAACACAGAAACCCAATATAGGTGGTTTCGATGTCACGTAAAGAACTTTAACTTTTGCCCATTCTGCCAAACTAGCACTGAAACCACGTATATGGGGTTTCAATGCCCCCTATAAAAACTTGTACGAAAATATATTTTTTTGGTAAGAAATTGTGTATGTACACATTTCCTTACAAGTACATGAGCCATTTTGAACCTTGGAGAAATTGTGTAATAAAAAAGGTATATACCATTTTCTCTTACAAAGTTGTACCATTTTGTGTATATTTGCTACTAATAAGTGTATAATGATGCACATTTCAGTTTTTATCATACTATATTATATACTTAATAAATGACATGGTATTAATTTAAAATATGATATGAAATTTTTGAACCCAACAATGTCTTAGTGAAAAATCAGATGATGTTCATCTTAGGAGATACGAGTTCAAATCATTTTGCCTACAAGGTGTATGTGCATTGTCAAAGGGTTAAGAATATATATTAACATTTTTAAAACTTTTTAAAGTGCGTTTAGATCACGTAATATAATATTACTTGTAGAAATAGAATCCCTGGAATTTAATATTACCTTACATATCACTGAGAATGTTAATTATCTTGTTTGGTTTAAGCACTGCATCACTACTAATAACATTCTAAAACTTCTTAAGGTGTGTTTGGATCACGAAATATAAGATGACATGTGAGAATAGAATTCCTGGAATTTAACATTACCTGGCATATTACTGAGAATGTTACAGTATCTTTTTTGGTTTAATTGGGAGGAATATGAGATGACAATGTTTGGTTGGGGGAATATAAGGTTGTCTAAAAGCAAATTTGACCAAATTGTCCTTATGATGTATTTGCCTTTAGACAAGTAAAATTTCCCATATATAATTGAAAATATTTATATGAAAATACATAAAACTATTTTGGTTGCACTACATAAATTTTAGAGAAAAATTATGTAACAAAATTTAATACAACTAGTACGTTAAACTTATATTTTTTAAATAATTGTCATAGGTATTAAATTTATTTATATATGAAATATAACATCATATGAAAAATATAGGTTTAAAGTAAGATTTTATTAAAATTTAGTAAAAATATAATTATGATAATTATTTAAAAATGATCCAAAGTAAGATTTAAATTCACATTTCATTGAGATTCACTAATTGGCCTAATGGCTAAGAGTACTCATATTACCTCATCTTGTATGGGTCTGAATCCCGGTATGAGAATGTAATATCTCTTTTTAATAAAAAAACAATTGACATTTCATTGTGAGATTAAATTAATGATATTATTCAATTTGTTTTATATTCTGAGAATATGTAATAAATTTATATTTTTTAGTTTTTGTAATTGAAAATTTTTACTATTAGTTCGGGATAATAATGCTTAAAAGATAAAATCAACAAATGATGTTTAAAGTGTTTTTATGACTATACATATATATTATATTAATACTGTAATCGTTCAGAATATATCATTTATTTTTGTTGGGTTTTATGGTGCTCGATTTCCTTCAACTGATGTGTTTGTCAAGTTTGGAGAAGATTGAATTTTTGGGTGTTAAAGTGGAAGCTTAAATATTAGAATTGGACACAAGGATTTATAGTGTTTCGGTCTTCTAACAAGCACCTACATCCACTACCTTATATCCTCACTAAGGATTTCAACCAAATCCACTAAGAATTTCATCCCCTTTTCTAAGCTAAGGAGGCAACCTTTACAACCCTCAAAGCTTTCTGCCCAAAGCTTGAGTAAACCCTCTTTACAAGAGAAATTCTAAGCAAACTTGAAATCCCTTTAATAGGTGTTTATTTGCACTATTTAGTTCTCACCCAAAACTTAAACACTTGAGCAAATTTAACAATGTTTAGCTCACAAGTGTTGTCTATACAAGAAAATGGACAATTAAGCTCTAAGACAAAATCTTAATCATAGTGTTGTTGACAATTGAAGCATTAGCTATTCTTGATGCTTGGAGGTCCCTTTTATACTCCTATTTGAGTTTGTAGTCGTTACTAGTCGTTAGGGTTGAATTGGAGCCGTTGGAAACTTTATTTCCCATCATAAATGCAGTTCTGCAGCCTAAGGTATCGGTACACGGGTACCTGTATCGGTACGCCCTTCTTCAGAACTAGCCGTTGGGCTTTTGCCAACCTATGTGTATCGATACGCTAGGAATCGTATCGGTACGGTCTGCACTTTAAAAGACCGTTGGGAAATAGTCGTTGGGGGTTGTTAAAGCAGCGATCAGTGTGCTTTAAAGGCGTATCGGAACGATCTCTCTCCGTATCGATACGGGCAAGCTTGTATCGGTACAGGTTTTGGCAGATTCAAATCTAGAGTAAAAAGATATCGATACGGCATATATCGTATCGCTACGGTAGTGTTGAAAAGCCAGGTTTGATCGTTTTAAAGCATTCCAAACTTTGCCAAAAAACCTTTTTAAATACCTCAAACATATTTTCAAGTTGTTTGGACTTAAAGACATGTTTTAAATTCTTTTCAAATTAGTCCAAAACATTTTTTAATTATTATATCAAAACACACAGTTCTTCAATCTCCCTTTTTTTGATATAATAAAACCAACTTGAAAAATTGTTTGGGATTCTCCCCCTTCAAGTTTAAAATTTTGAATAAGAGATGAAAAAATTAAAAGTAAATAAAGCTCCCCCTTATTCATTTGAAAATGCAATTTTTTGAAAATTAATTCTCCCCCTTTTTGTTATATCAAAAAGAATTTAAATGACTTTAAGTTCAAAATAACTTAGGAGATTACTAAAAATTGACACAAATAAGAAATTTGATTTTAAAATGGCTCCCCCTTACTCAAAGCATCGTCAAAAGATGTTAGTCCAACACATGATAATCTAGTTGAATTAAAAGAAAATAAATCAAATTAACCAAGTAAAAGCAACTAGATTTTACCAACACTTGAATTTCAAGGGAGGATGTGAAGCCTTCCTTCTTCAAGTTTTCTTCATTGTGTGCATGGAACTCCCCCTCATTTATTGGACTTGTTGAACACCTCAATCACACCTAATACTTAGTTCCCTTAGGAATCCATTTTTCAATTTCATCATTTTTAGTTGAAGTACTTAGTTCTTTTGGGACCCAAATACTTCTAAAAACTTTACCATTTACAAATCTAGGGGCACTAGATTGTCTAACATAAAAATTTGATTTTCCAAAATTATTTTTCTTTTCAAGCTCATTGGAAATCAAATCTTTTTCTTCTTAAACTTTATGAAGCAAATTTTGTAAATCAAAACATTTTTGTTCAAAATCTTTGAGTTTTGCTTCAAGTTCAATTTTAGTTTTAGAAATCAAGTCATTTTGAATTTTCAAATTTAAAATTACTTTCTTGTTTTTCAAAATGTGATTTTTAAATTCTAAAACCAACTCATCATAGGCATCTTGTAATTCATCAAAAGAATATGAACATGAAGTAGATGAATTAGAAGTTACCATTGAATCTTCTTCGATGGCCATAAGGCAAAGATTGGCTTGTTCATCATTGTTGGAGTCTTTATCACTCCATGTAGCCACATAAGCCTTCTTCTTATGGCTGGAAGTGCTTGCCTTCTTCTTCTTTATGGATTCTCGTTCGAGTTATTTCATGGCTTTCTTCATGAAAGGGGCACACTTCTTGAAGACATGAACTATCTCTTCTTCTTCATCCTCCTCCTCACTTGTATCAACATGGTTGCACTTGGAGGATTTGAGAGCAATGGAATTCGCATGGATGCCTAGCTCCTTGACTTTCTTCTCCCCCATCTTCTTTATCTCTACCTTCTTCTTCTCTTCTCCTCTTCTTTTTCTTTCTTCATGATTTGGTGAGTGAGAAGTAACCCCATGAGTTCGTCAAGCTTCAAGGTCTTCAAATTCTTAGCTTCGATGATGGCGGTCCTTTTCGAGTCCCATGACTCGGGAAAGGAGTAGATAAGCTTTCGGACAAGCTTCTCTTCCGAGATGGCTTCTTCATAACCTTTGAGTCCATTGGTGATGGTGGAGAACCTATCGAACATCTTCTCAATGTCATCTTCTAGATCTATCTTAAAGTTTTCATACTCGTGGTTAAGGAGTCCGATCTTGGTCTCCTTTACTTCGTTGGTTCCTTCGTATTCGACTTCAAGCTTGTCCCATACCTCATTGGCATCTTCACAAGAAGACATCTTCTCGTAGATGTTGTGGCTCAATGCACAAAATATGATGTGGAAGGCTTTGCAATTGAGCTTCATCTTCTTGTGATCATCCGTGCTCCAATCTACCTTCCTTCGTTGTGGCACGAACGGACCGTCTTCTAGTATTTCCCAAAGCTTGTAGTCCTTAGACTTTATGAAATACATCATTCTTATCTTCCAATAGGCATAGTGTGTTCCGTCGAAGAATGGTGGCTTGTTAATGGATTGCGCCATTTGATCGGTTGGTTGATGTGTTGTATCGAGCTTCCTAGATCACCTCAAAAGGATGTTAATCCTCTTCGATTGAGCCAAGCTCTGATACCAATTGTTGGGTTTTATGGTGCTCGATTTCCTTCAACCGATGTTTTTCTAAGTTTGGAGAATATTGGATTTTTGGGTGTTAAAGTGGAAGCTTAAAGATTAAAATTGGACACAAGGATTTATAGTGGTTCAGCCTTCAAACAAGCACCTACATCACCTTAGCTCCCCACTAAGGATTTCAACCAAATTCACTAAGAATTTCGTCCCCTTTTTTAGGCTAAGGAGACAACCTTTACAACTCTCAAAGCTTTCTACCCAAAGCTTGAGTAAACCCTCTTTACAAGAGAAATTTTAAGCAAACTTGAAATCCCTCTAATAGGTGTTTGTTTGCACTATTTAGCTCTCACCCAAAACCTAAACACTTGAGCAAATTTAACAATGTTTACCTCACAAGTGTTGTCTATACAAGAAAATGGACAATTAAGCTCTAAGACAAAATCTTAATCATAGTGTTGTTGACAATTGAAGCATTAGCCTACTCTTGATGCTTGGAGGTCCCTTTTATACTCCTAATTGAGTTTGTAGCCGTTACTAGCCGCTAGGGTTGAATTGGAGCCGTTGGAGACTTTATTTCTCACTATAAATGTAGTTCTGCAACCTAGGGTATCGGTACACGGGTACTCGTATCGGTACGCCCTTCTTCAGAACTAGTTGTTGGGCTCTTGCCAGCCTATGTGTATCGATACGCTAGGAATTGTATCGGTACGGTCTACACTTTAAAAGATCGCTAGGAAATAGCCGTTAGGGGTTGTTAAAGCATGGATCGGTACGCTTTAAAGGCGTATCGGTACGACCCCTCTCCGTATCGATACGGGCAAGCCTATATCGGTACGGGTATTCAAATCTGGAGTAAAAAGGTATCGATACGGGATATACCGTATCGGTAATGTAGTGCTGAAAAGCAAGGTTTGACTGTTTTAAAGCATTCCAAACTTTGCCAAAAACCTTTTTAAATACCTCAAACATATTTTTAAGTTGTTTGGACTTAAAGACATGTTTTAAATTCTTTTCAAATTAGTCCAAAACATTTTTCAATTATTATATCAAAACACCTAGTTATTCAATTTTATAAAAAAAAAATAGTATATTTATATTTTTTTGGCAATATCTGTATATTTATTTATTATCCTATATTTTAACTTTGTGTCTTATTTTTCAATATTTTATTTATTTGTATGTAATAATGTTTTATTTAATAATTTAAAGTAGCAATTTAACTCAAAAAAGAAAGGACATGATTGAAATGTTTCTATTTTATCAAGGGCACTATTGTCCTAAACAGGGTCGTTCCTAGGCCAGGATAATAAATGCGACGACCTAAGGCCCCGCCTTGCTCAGGGCTCACACTCAAATATTTTAGCTGGAGACTTAGGGCGAGTTTAAAGAATTTTGAGGGCCCGCTACATTATATATATATATAAGATCCGGTTACACAGTGTAAAACTCTTTAAGTTTTACACGTTTTTTGGATAGTTGGATGAGTGAAACGGATGGATGATATTAACAGTAGAATATGTGAAGATTATCACTTGAAAAAAAAGTAAGGAGTTAATCTCAGCCATCTATACCCCCATCCAACAATCCAAAAAACGTGTAAAACTTAAAAAAATTTACATCGTGTAACTTGATCCTAACTATATATATATATAACGTGCAAATTGAGTAAAGCCTTCAAGGTTGAAAATTAGAATAAAGTTGGTTGCACGAGGCCCACATCATTATTATTATTGGATAATCCATTATTAACTTTTTATAATTGTTTGAACTTTGAACCTTTGTTTTTTTTTTATAAAAAAAATACAACTTAACCAAAATTACAAGTAATTTGTTACCATGTATTGTACCGTTAATTTTTATTTTTGCAAAAATAAAAGGTACCGTTAGTTTGTAATTAGTATATGTTTTAGTAGGTTTTAGGGTAATTATTAAGGTTTTAATAATAATTCAGTTTTCATTTTTAATAAGAACAAAAATTTCAAATAGACATATAAATAATCTTTGTATTGTTCTTATTTTTCACATCTCAATTTCTCTTTATTTTCTCTTTCTTAAAATTTAATTTTTCAATATTTGTTATTAGAGGCCTAATTTTTTTTCAATGCTTATTATTATGGACAAACTCTTAAAAAAAATTCAATACTTGTTATTAGAGACAAGGATTTAAATAACGGCCTGCAATCGTAACAATGACTGTTTTATAGCGGTAGCGACATCGTCTGAAACCATGATGTACGCAACCGTTATGTTCGCATTCGCGATAAATGCAACATAGCCGAAAACTCGACCACAATCGTAATTTAAATTTCTAATTATGGGTCCATTTTTTTATTTGCTCTAAGGCCACCAAAATCTCAGAAACGGGTCTGGTCCTAAATGCATGGAATTGTCAAATACCTAAAAAAATGAAAAGAATGAGATTCCCAATATAAACTCAAAAAAAGCGCTACTGTTAGAAATAAAATATTATTCTTAGTAGGAATCCTCACAACCAAACATGAGTATAATATTTTTTTTCTTTGATCTAAACGCCCCTAAATAAACTTGGGTTCAGGTCATCTGATACTAATGACATGTCATATTCATTGAAAACACACCCTTACATAATTCATCTTGTTCAAGTAATGCCAACAATCTAGCATTATCATCATGAGATGCTCTCAACCACGTATAACTAGTTCAACGTTCGCATTCTCACATCGATAATCAAAGTAGCGTTAAGTAATGCCGCAGATTTCATTTTTTTATCATACTATATGATATACTTAATAAATGACATGGTATTAATTTAAAACATGATATAAAATTTTTGAACCTAACAAGTATTTTAGTGAAAAATCGGATGATGTTCATCTTAAGAGATACGAGTTCAACTCGCTTCGCCTACAAGGTGTATGTGCATTGTCAAAGAGTTAAGAATATATATATAAACATATACTACTTTGTAAACCACCTTTTACACTATTCAAAAAAAATATGATATGAAATTTTTATTAATATAACGTCTGCATCTAACATGTTATATATCTTAATGTGAAATATTTTTTATTGGTATAATAGAGCGATATTTGTATTCTCAATGTAAATATCAGTACTCGAGCCAACAAAAGATGAAAAACAAATAAATATCTTTAATTATTCAACTAAGTAAATGATAATAAGTTTATAAAATCAGTTAAAATCAAATCTAACAACTTCGATTAAGTTAGTCATTCAGATTTTGCTCTTTCAAAAATAATCATTTTACTTATTTTCAAAATAAATATTTATAAATTTAAAAATATAAATGCTAAAATACACTCAACAAATATAAGAACATGTACGATTATTTTACTTTATTCTGAAAAATCAAGAGATATTAAACTATTTATACTTTAATTCATAGATAAATTAACAATTGTACACCTTTAATAGTTTTTTCACTTGAGATTTCTTTATTAAATTAAAATAATTATCAACTTAAAAGTTTTAACCTTTCTATTTTTAGAAAAATATCTTTAAAAATAAAAAAGTACATTTATAGTATTAAATTAAAAATAAAAACAATCCATTTTCTGAGATAAATAATAAATTTTCAAATTTAAAATTTTAACCCTATTATTTTTAAAATTTTCTTAAAAGAATAATCATAAAAAATAAAAAAAAATGTTTTTATAATGTAAAATTAAAAAATGGTGAAAAGAGCTCCCGTTCCTATTTGGTTGGGCTTGGGCAGTTGGGCTGTTCATTCAACCGAATAACGTGTATTGTCGTCTCGGGCATCGAATCTCAGAGGGGAGACAACAAAGGAAGAATGATAAAAAAAATTGTTGATCGGTGTTAAAATCCAGGACGAGAATGTCGAAATTCAAATCCAGGTTGATTTTATCCTGGCTTTTCCACATACAATTCCTTTTTCAATCCTCATCCACAATTGCTGCTACCAGGTCCATTACAATCTAAATTATCTGGGTCAATGTATTTTCTAGGAATTTTTGTCGTCCAAATAGTTTTGGCTACTTTTGTTTCTGCGTTTTCAACTCTATTGAATTGTAGGAAGGAGATTGGCTTTCCAGAGAGGCGCATTTGCAGAACAACAGTTCAAGGAAGGTATTTATTATCTGATGATAATGGTAAGTTATTCTGTTCATCATTTTTCTTCTTCTTGGACTACCATATTCAATTTCTGTAATTTGTAATTTTTTTTTTTTTTTTTTTTTTTTGGGGGGGGGGGGGAGGGGAATTGATTTTTACTTGTTTATAGGAAAATGGGTATGATTAACTGAACGAAAAAGAACTGAAAGCTGTTTACTTTCTTGCAAAATCTGGGGTTATATACATGGCTTCTTGCCATAGTCATTCAGGAAAAGCATTATGATTCTTTATAAAAACTGATTCTTTATCCGCACACTGGAGAACAATGAAGTTTGATCCAAGGTGTTAAATTTCATGATCGTTTGTTTAATTTGCATTCAACTTTATGATTACTCGTTACTTGAGAGTTTGCGGAACTCTTATTTTCTAGATTCTGACTTTGGCTTTTGTATTACATATTGTATCTAATAAGTCTGGCCTGTTTTCTTTATCTTTTAGTTTGATTAGGTTCACAATAGTATTTACGTTGTAGGCTATGTGTGTGATGCTCTCTCGTTGGATCCACAGTCCCGTTGCTGTCCTGAAAGAGGAGACAAATTCTCTTGCCAGTGAGTGCCCCTCCCCCCATTCTTATGGTCTCCATGATGCAGGCTTAAACTAATTCTTTAGGGTGGCTTGTAACACCTTTGGTTCTCCTTTGCAGTGGATGCAATGTTCTTTCCAAGTGCTGTAACTCCTATGAATTTTGTGTTTCGTGCTGCCTACACCCTGAACAAGTATATTTTTTGAGCATTCCTTATTTTGTATAATCATCATATATATGCTAGGTGTAATTAAATTCACACCAAGATTTCTTTTGCAGACACAAAAGGAACAAGTATTGAAACTAAAAATAGCCAAGCCATCGACATCAGGTGAGTTTAAAGTTTTAGTTAGACACAGTTGCTCATTTACTTCCATAGATGCAAAATGGTATGAAGTCTCTTGCTTCTGCTAGGGCATATATGTTGGTTCTCACGGCATGGAAGTTTGTCCTAAACATTTTGGATACTTGTCTTGCATAAGTTGATGACATTTTGTATTGCAGCATAATCTGATTAATAAGAATTGAGAATGTAATTTTCAACCTGTGTCATCTGCCACGATAAAAAGCCTCAGGCACTCTAATTATGCTGAGCTTTTTTTTCTTCCCCAAAAGTGGATTTTCATACTCGTGACGGTTATACATCGTATTAGTCCTTTTGAAGTAATTCTTTTGCTTCCTTTCCTAGGAATCAGTTTGTGAGATAGCTTATTTGGCACTATAGCAACTTAAAAATCACCTACAGATAACCTCTTGCAATATTCTTTTGAATATGATGGTTGTGCCTGTATTGGGACTATAGAATTGTATATTTGTGTAAAAATTATTCTAAATGATTTATTCCTGTTCCTGAGTAGTTTGTTTTCTTGATATGGTAGTTACCCTACTGAAGATGTATTCAATCAGTAATATTTTGGCACTTTATCTTTCAACGGTGTTATTGCTACCATGTTGTTTCTCTATGAGGTGTGAGGTCCTTATAGCCTTTTTTGCCCCTCTTTGGCAGGGACATATCCAAATGTCTTTGATTTTTGTGCTGGGAGGTGTCGACATAACTCTGAAAGTGTTGTAAGTGATATTCTATAGATATATGAATATATTTAGGGTTAAGTACAAAAATGGTTACTAAACTATCCCTAAAAATACAAAATGGTCACCGAACTTTCAAAAGTTACATAATGAGCATTAAACTTTAGTTTTTATTACAAATGGTCATTGGCCCGTTAACTGGGAGACGTGGCAATTACAAAAGTTTGTATACTAACATATTTAATCCTCAATATTTACACATTCAGTCAATTTATACATCAATAATGAGCGTTAAATTGGGAATAAATTGATTGAATGCATCAATATGGAGGATTAAATGTTCTATTATTCAAATTTATGTCACTGTCACATCACCCATTTAACGACAATTAACGGCTCAGTGACCATTTTGTATCTAAAACTAAAGTTTAATGCCCATCATGTAACTTTTGAAAGTTTGATGACCATTTTTGTATTTTAGAGATAGTTTAGTGACCATTTGTGTACTTTACCCATATATTTATGGTGCACTGGGTCATTTCTCTCTCTCTCAATTTTTTTTAAGAAAAAGGAGCTATCTAGGTATAATTTCTTGGACACCATTGGTGGTGAAGATTGTCATGCTAATGCTATAAGTCACACACCACAATAAGGGCTTCTGTTTAATTTAATAACTTGTGTGATTTTCTTCATTAGTGACATTTCTATATGTAATATACGTGACTCAAATAAGAGCTACTTTTTATGTTTTAAAACTATGATTCAGGTTGGTTAAATTAACTTTTTGTTTCAGGTTCACGAAAATGCCTATGTTAGTGATTTTCATCATTGCTTTTCTCTGCCATCAAATTCTTCTGGTACGTTTTGACATGACTTACCCTTTAACATTAACATTCTGACTTTGGCTCATTTTTACTGATTTTTATTTGAATACCTTGTATATTCCTTCCTAAATTCTGCTCCTCTGACGTAGCAAAAGATATGGGGAAAAACAACAGTGATATTAAAATAGAGAAACAGAGGGAACTGAGAGGGTAATAGATGAACCAGGGAATGGAAATAAATATAGTGGATCTCAATAATCCAAAAGCACTACTCCAGCATACTTTCCAAAGACGCATAGATTAAATAATTAAATGACATCAAATACACAAATTATTGTTGAGCCCATAAACGATAACAGAAGATCTTATGTTTGTGTTTGTGTGTATTGTGCAGAACACTGATACCCTCTTTCTGGTTTAATTCAGTAAGCAGTAATTTAGCATTAAATTACATGATTGAGTTTTACTTGCAACAGGGTCCACGGTCTCACCTGTAGAAGCCAAACTAAATGGTATTAATGTTGTTGTTGGAAGGTGAATCTTCACTGTGATTGGTTCTGTTTCTTCATTCGAACATGTAATATCTGTTGATATAATACTTTTTTCTCTTTTTCCCATGGAACAAAGGCAAGGAGAGTCTTGTGATTCAGTTTGCAAGTCAAATGGACAATCTTGTGTACTAAATAAGCTTTTGATACTTAACCAGTGTGAAATGTAAGTTCGTCACATTTCCTCTTTTATTATTTGGTTTTGTTGTACATGGCTAATACTATCTTGAGTTTGTTCCTCTGTTTGGTTGATCTACCTGCAATTGCAGTTAGGTATATTGTACGACCCTTCTTGTTTTTACATTTATCTGGTTATCCCTATTGTATTTTGAATTTTGTCGATGCTTTCACACCTTCCATTTTCCTTTTCATCTAAGAGTAAAGTATAGGTGTTATCAAAACAGTGAGGTTCTCAACAATTTGTTGTTGAAGTCATTTTTATAATGTTATGTCTATTGTCTCCTGCACTTCCAATAGCTTCTTCTGTTATTAGATTTTGGTTTAAGTTGTTCTTTGTAAACAGTATGCAGAAATATATGAGCTGCAAAGGAGCATGCTTGGCAAGTGTTGGAGCCGATCAACCTGCAGAAGTTGTAGATGATGCTCCCAAACAGTTGGTATATTTCCTTCCTCGTTCTGCTAAACTGATTATTTTTGTTAATTATTGAAATAATTATTTTCTACTTGTTTTATGAAATGCAAATCTTGTCATAAACCCTATCGATAAAATGAGAAAATTAATGCTAAAGGTTGAGAATGACATATTCCCCATGTTTCAGAATCCGGGAGCATGCTTGTATACTCGGACACAATCAATGCTGTCTTGTGATGGTTCTCATCGGCATACCAGGAGACTTTGCCCCTGTGCATAGTGCATAACTTTGGTGAGTTTGGTTTTCTTATCAACTATTAGGATATCTTTTCACTGTCAGAAGTTAACTGCATTGTTGCTGTATGCGATCTTGTTAGAGTATTGCTGGGACAATTTTAGAGATGAATCATGTCTTAAATCGAGCTATTTATCTCTCGAGTACTTCTTGAAGACTTCGGATTTTCTGGAGAGAAGAAATGTGTAGGGTTGTGCATGTCTGGACATTGTTGTATAAATTAAAAGCAAAATGCCATTGACATGCTAATTTGAATTCGAACGTCAATGCAATACATTAGAGTAAAAGATTGTGGGAATGGATTGTTTATAGTATTTTTTGATCGAAATGGATAATTCATAAGCTGTGTTTACGGTTAAATTAGGGGAAAAGGCTCGTTTCTTTTTCTTTTTTTTTTTTGAAAAAATGGTATATTCATTTCAAACAATTATTTAGGGAAATGCTAGAATTCTACGGGGAAGTCGTCACGGATAAAAATCCTCTGCCCTTTTTCGGTGCCTTTACTTATGCCCCAACACAAACACAACAAAATTAAATTCTAAGCCCTAACCCTAAATTCTAAATCCTAAACCCTACACCCTAAAAAAATACACCTACCTTAAATTCCCTAAACCCTAACTATAATCTCTAACCTAAAACCTTAAATTTAATTTTGAGTGTGGGGGCATAAGTAGGGACTGTTGGATTAAAATTCGCAATTGTGGACACATATGTAAAATGTATGTTGCTATTATAAAGTATGACACAAAATAAAGTGACTAATTAAGTTAAGCATGTCATAGGTATTAAAATGTCATGGAAATAAAAGTGTAAATACCATAAGATATATTTATAATTCAATGAGGGACAGAGTTATAAATATTTAATAGTTGATTTAATAAATCAACTATATAAAAAGGTAGTGGTCCCAAGAAATAGGTTAACTTGTTTTTCTCTCCTTCCCCGTCAGAGAGTTTTACGTCAAGAGATAACATTTCTTCTTGGAAGATCAATACCAAAGTTTTGGGATTTTCATATCAAGATTTTCAATCTATCAATGAATTCAGGTACGCTTCCGCACTCGATTTATCCAGTTTATTATTATTGATGATTTGACATGATAGATCATGAGTTTTAAATTTAATATCTATTATATTTTGGTTTTAACATGGGCACCGAAAAGGGGTAGAGGATTTTCATCCAGTCGTCACCATCCCATGGAAGTGATCGACAGCTTTTGTCGGGTATTTTTTTTGCATTTAGGACTAAAATGTAAAAATTTGAAATTATAGTGGCTAAAATGAAAATTTTGAAAATTGTACTCAAAACTCACCGTTTTGTGGGAGGTAAATTAAATTAAATTAAATGATTTGATTATCCAACTATAAGGTGAGTCTAAAAATACGAAAGACTATGGGTGTTCAATTGAGGTCGTTTTTTTTAACTACTTAATTTTTTAGATCTACACATTAACAAGGAGACGTTCCCGTTTACATCATGAAAAACATTATTTTGGCATTTGATAAAATATTTGTTGACATCCGATTTTGAATATTTTTTTTCAATTTTTGTCTCATTGACATCGAACTTTTTTTAACATGTCATGTTTAAAAATTTTGATTTTATTTTACAAAAATATACTGTTATTGATAAGGATTAGATAAGTGTACTTTCATTGTATTATGAAATTTTTTATTTTATCCCTATAATTTTAATTTCCTTTCGATTGGCCCCCTCAATTTTATCACAATGACGAAAATAAAAAATTTCAAGAATGTAGTACAAGTACATATTTTCGTAATGCAATATATTTATAAAATTACTGTAAATGTTTCTATTTCTTAAACTTTTCAATATTTTCCTCCAATTTTAATTCTTTTCATTTTAATCCAATTGATTGACCGTCGTAGTTTACTTAGAAACTACTCTCTTTTTTTCTCGAACCACAATTTGATCTGAGCCATGAAGACTTGAAGAGGTCCATATCCCCACAGCAAGCACTATGTGGCCCATTTTGCCAAAACCAGATGAAAAATGAAGAATGAAAAATAACAAATCTTGCCAGATGTTGGCCTTTCTCTTTGCAATTTTCTGCTGGTTAAAAATGATAAATTGTGGTGGTCAGTGTGTTTGCCCTATATTGACAATGAATAGAACAAACCTTCCATTTTTTAATATTTTTATTAAATGCGTATAAACCATGTCATTCAAAAATCAATAAATAAAAAATGTCATAAAAATTCATTCTCATTTATATTTGATGAATTCCGAAACAAGCAAAAAGACAGGCGAAACAACAAAAAAGGTCGGGCATTTCTTTGCCATTGTCGTCGCATGCATTTGAATTTGATCATAAACAGCACAAAGAAAGACGAAACCATAGATGTTCTCGACCGTTACAAACCTCGATTCATTAAATCTATAAAAACCCAGTTTAGATTTCACAATGTATTTTACTTGAACATTTAAAATTTCACGTATTTTTCATGTTAGAAACTATAGTCTGGCTTCAAAAACTTGTTGCTGAGTGGCTTGGTACCCGTTTCAGCCTCTTGTTCTTCTTCAGCCTCAAAAGCTTTATGGCTAAGAATACTGTTAAACAACTGAGTTCCTCTCAATGCGTTTGTCAATGGCAGATGGCCTTCGGGTGTTTCGTCGTTGAGTTCCCATATAAACTCATCGGGGAAAGCCCTGTAATTGTATTGTTCGATTTCGGTGTCAAGTCTTTTCATCCACCCGAGTTTGAGGAACAACTTGGTGAAGTCCTTGTTAGCTTTCTGCCAGACTCTTTTTTGAACGCTGTACCCCAACTTGTTGTTGCTGTATCTTCTCCATAGTTCATCAATGGCTTTCAGATCAATTTCTGAGATGAATTGGACTTCGGAGAAGAAGACGTAGCCGCGTTTCTGAGATTGTTCGCCGGCTAGAAGTATGAGCAGACGACGGGTCTCTTCGTCGGCTTGGCGGAAGTTTTGGGTTGAAAGGTGGTGTTGGAGGGTGTCAAAGGAGATATCTTGGGAAATATTGGTGGTGGAAGTGATGGAAGAAGGAAGAGAGAAGGTGGTGGTAGAGGAGGAGGAGGTGGAAAGGATGTTTGTGGTGGTGGTTGTGGAGGGGGGTTTGAAAAAGATGAGGGAGGAAGGTGGAGGGAGGCGTTTGAAGGAGGAGCAATGATGGTGGTGGTGGTGGTTGAGGAGGGTTCTTAGAGAAGAAGAGGCCATGTATTTGTTTGATGGTTTTTGGTGGGATTTTGAGGGATCTTTAAGGGTCATAGATATTGGATTTGGGTGGGGGCTCTAGTTGATGGCAGATAAAAGGATTAGATATTGGAAATACAATGCATGATTCTGATTGGTCATCTTTGGCTGACACTCATTATCTTTTGATTTCTTTCTATAAATTCAACGTTACAATAGACATTTCTCTTATTTTTTTTTTGTAAAATGCATATATATTTTATGGTATATATTCGAGATTTATGACTCTCTTTTTTAATAATATGTCTTCAAATACCGCTCTAATGTAATTATATAATCGTATTTATTCTATCTACTACGATTCTATCAAATTCTCAGTGTTAGAACAATGCATAAAAAACATAGTATGGTACATCTAATAGCGGATCAAGAAAATTAAAAATAGGGGTCCAAAATAATTTCTTTTGCTAAAATGGGTATGAAAAAAAAATATTTTTTACCTTAACGCATTGAATTAAGATTTTTTAAGGAAGAATATCACACCAACTTAAGCGTGCTACTCCCTAAGGCGCTGCATTCATCCGCCACTGGGTACATTATATGGTTGAATCAGAAATCAAGAAATATATTGTGAGAGAATAAAAAATACAAATTAAGTACATGTCCAACCCAATAAAAAACTCAAGAGAGTGTATTTTATGCTCATAACAATCAGCACATGTTCACGGAATCGACCACAATTCCATCTCAAAAAGTGAGATCCTCCCAATGATAATGCAAAGTCATTGAATCTTAGATTGGCAGGCATGCCTTTGAAAGGAGATATCAGGTTCGAATTCCCACCCCCAAACAAATAGAACCTATCAATTTAGGATCCTACAAAGTTACCACCCTTCTGAATTCCAAAATATTTAGTGATTTTGCGCTTCTCTAGCATTAAAATTTTCAACAACTTGACCATCAGATAACATGAACAAAATCTAGATGAAACGAGAAGATATCCACATGATTTAAACTGTTCCAACACATGCCAAGTAAAGACCCTCACTACTTACATTAGTAAGTAAAGTTGTCGCACTTCAGTGAAAGGTAGAAGGGCCTGAATCATCTGAAATTCTCAAATTATAGCGTCGTGCCAAGCGTCTAACAGTTCCATCAGCCATCAAAGTATCTATCATCTCATACTTCTTGCAATTTGCTTTCAAAGTTTCTCCTTGCTGCTTTGCAAGCTTCTCCTCCTTCTCCAGTTGATGCTTCAATGCAACAAAAACTCCTTCACTATAAAATAACAATATCTTACACCTAGAAGCGGATGGATTATAATTTACCTTGATCATCACTGCAGTTTCAGTGGCATGCTTTTTCACAAGCTGCTTAAGCTTGTTTGCTACCTCAGCGTTGGGATCAGAAGGAGCCAACCAATGGACATGCAGCTGTCGACCAGGCTTTCTCGGGCGATCGCCAAACATCTCGGGTACAGCAGCACATGCCCTCACAGGCCTTGGCATTCCAGACATCATGAACGGCAACTCTGATAATGTCGAGATGACTACTTCAGCTTGCTTTTGCTTCTCCATCTCCACCAAAGCACATCGGGGCATGTTCCGCGGCTCCAGATAGTTCGGAATGAACTCAACACTCTTGACAGTTCCATACTGATCAAGAGCAGTTCTCACGACTGACTCGGTTACAAGTGGCGATAGGTTGTCCAAGAAAACCGTCCGCCTCACCTTCTCATTGAAAGCAGCATACTCATCTTGTTCGGCAGACCCCATTTAGGATGAAAGCCTATGAACCTGAATGTGACATACAGACAAATCAACTTTTTCTCCAAATTTCAAAGATAATATATTCATCCAGACATTCCAACAAAATGTGACATCTCTAAAGTAAGGCTCCATTTGGCCCTAATCTTTTAATCTTCAAATATTATTTTTAATTTACTTTTGGTTCCTCGAAAGTTATTAAAGCAAAATCACAATTTTCTTCAAAGATAAACAAATGAATAAAGCCACGACCACCTAAACATATTCTAACATGTTCGTTTCACATATAAAACTGAAGTCATGAATTTTGATATCGAAGAGAAACTAATTCGTTTCCATTGAAATACTTCAAAATATAGTTTTCAACGCATAAACTTATAATCCAACGAAAATAATTTAAAATTAATTAAAACATAACCTTTTGAATTGCTCTTCAACTCTAGCGGAATAAAAGAAAAAATGAACAAAAAAATTAATGAAAAAGCTGCAATTTTAAGAAAATAAATATTCGGCGGATAATCAAGAGTAAAGATAGTGAAAGAGATACCTAGTGGTGAAGACTGAGGAATGAGGAGTGGCCACGGCGAGGCTGCCGGAGAGTTAAGCGTACACCGCCGATTGAGGAAAAGCAACAAGAGCCTCCGGAAACACAAAAGAAGCGAGGGGGAATTCAGTGAAGCGAAGAAAGAAGGAAAAGGATAAACTCTATATTATAAAATCTTAAACTCTAAAGCGATGGAGACGGCGACGGTAACACCAACGACCTCGACGCCGGTAACGTGTAACGTACAGAGAGTGAGAGAGGTTTGGGTAGGAAATTTCGAGAAAGAATAAACTCTATATTTAGTTTTCAACTTTAAATGAATAAACCGTTTTAGTTTAGGCCCAATCCAAGTTGGACAGCAGGTTCAAGCCCAAGCTCCAATCCACTAAAAATAGTTTTTTTTTTAATTATAAAATCTTCTTTATCATTGTAACTTAAAATAAATTTAAGGGTTAATTCATCAAATTAATCCTTAAGTTCTAAAACTGTTCCAATTAAACTCTAAAGTATCGATATTGTATTAATTGAGTCCTTCAATCAGTTTAAATGTCAATTTTGATATTAAATGCTGGTTCAAATATAATGTGGAGTGTGTATAAAACATATGAATCAATTTGTAAACACACACAAACTATATGTGAATAGTTTGAATCTGACATGTTAAAATAATACTACATTGTTAACAAAATTTAATTTCTATTCTTTAAAAAGTCGAAATTATTCTTACAATAAGTATAAACTATTTCAAGTGTTATAGGACAATTTAGTTTTGTGAAAATCAAAGAAACAAAATATTATTGCACGATTTTCTACAAAAAGCAGAGTATAGAAGTATGATCATTACTATAATAGAAGAAGTTTGGTTGAATGTCTTGTTTTCAGAACTTGGTCTTTTACAAAAGGCAATCTATAAAGTTTTATTGTGACAGTAAAATGACATTGCAGATTGCAGGTAGGGGCATTTCAAACCGGGTTCACTTTACCATTAACAAATTATTTCGGTTAACCGATAAGTTCGGGTCACCCAATACTCTATTTTAAACCGTAACTATTCAATCGTTTAATCAAAAAATTTGGTTCGATTCGGGTAATGATTTTTTTATTTTGTTTATTAAAAATATAAAATTTAATAATATATTTTTTAATACTAGCAAGTTTAACACTTAAACTTCATAAAATGAAATTATGCTTTTACTTTTGGGAAATGAGAAAATAAAATAAAATTTAATTTTTCAATATAAAATATTAAAATGGTATATAGTATAATAATATATATTATATAACTGATCGGTTCGGTTACTTGGTTTGTCCCAAAATCGTGAACTGTAACCGAATCGATTTCTTCTTAAAAAACAAAAACCCGAACCAAAACTAATTTTTTCGGTTCGGTTAACCAATTTTTTAATTCGTTTTTTTCGGATTTCGAAATCGGTTTCAGTTTTTTACACACCCCTAATTGCAAGCAATTCAGTTTTTCATGAGCGCACTAAATATATAGAAATTGACTGTCATTTATTAGAGAAGAATTATAGAAAAAGCCTCATAAAGATTGAATATGTGTCTTTTACAAAACAGTTAGCCAGGGTTGTGCAAAAAAACCAAAAAATCGAAATCGATCATGAAATCCGAAAAAATCGATCCGAAAAATTGGTTAACTGAACTAAAAAATTCGATTTCGGTTTGAGTTTTTTTTTATTTTAAAAAGAAATCGGTTCGGTTACGGTTTACAGTTTTGAAACAAACTGGGTAATCAAATCGATCGGTTATATAATATATATTATTATACTATATACTATTTTAATATTTTATATTAAAAAATATATTTTATTTTATTTTCTCATTTCCCAAAAGTAAAAGCATAATTTCATTTTATGAGGTTTAAGTGTTAAACTTACTAGTATTAAAAAAGATATTAATATTATGGGTCGAATTTTAAAAGTATATATTTTTTTCTAACATATTATTAAAATTTATATTTTTAATAAATAATATACAAAATCATTACCCGACCCGAATCCAATTGAATTTTTCGGTTAACTGAATAAATAGTTAACCAGTTGAATGGTTACGATTTAAGGTCGAGAATTGAGTGACCCGGACTTACCGGTTAACCAAAATAATTTGTTAATAATTAACTGAACCCGTTTTTGCACACCCCTACTGTTAGCAGATACTTTTACTAAGACTTTGAGAGTGCAACAACATAATTATTTAGTATCCAAGTTGGAGGTAAACGATGTCTTTCTCTCACCAACTTGGAAGAGTGTTAAAAGTTAATTTGTGTTGAGATTTAGGGGGCTCGATTCCTTCAACCGTTCTTGCTCGCCAAGTGCGGAGAAGTGGGATAATTGGGTGTTTTGTGGGAATGGAAAGATAAACAGTTTACACAAGGATTTATAGTGGTTCAACCTTCTAACCAATGTCTACATCCACTACCTTAGCTTCCCACTAAGGATTTCCAAACAAATTCACTAAGAATTTCGTCTCATTTTCTCAGATTATGAGGAAACCGTTACAACAATCAAGCTTTCTACCCAAAGCTTGATCAAACACTCTCTTACACAAGAAAGACTTAGCAAACTAGAAATCCCTCTAGAAGATATATGTTTGCACTATAAAGCTCTCACCCAAAACCTAAACACTTGAGCAAATTTAACAATATTTAGCTTACTAGTGTTGTCTAAGCAAGGAATGTACAATTAAAGCTCTAGACATAATGTGTCATCATAATGTTGTAACAGTTGAAGCATTAACCATTACTAGATGCTTGGAGTTCCTTTTATACTCCTTTTTGAGTTTGTAGCCGTTGAGGACTGTTGGGGATGGATTAGAGCCATTGGAGCCTTTATTTCCCACCATAAATGCAGTTCTGCAGCTTGGCGTATCGATACCCTTCAAGCCGTATCGATACGGTCTCGATAAGGAAGTAGCCGTTGTGCACTTCAGCTGATGCGTATCGGTACGGTCCTGCAAATTAAAAGATCGTTGGGAAATATGACCGTTGGGGTAGTTAGGCGTATCAGTACGCGACTAGCCGTTGGGCTGTTTCAAAAACACTGTATCAATACGACTAAGTGTATCGGTACTGGTTTTGGCTACTGGAAAATTCCTGTAGTTGAAACCCTAAGGCGTATTTGTACGGTACCAGACCGTATTGGTACGAACACTTGAAAATCTTGGTTTTGACTACTTTAAATGCACTTTAAATCATTCCAAAGCCTTGTAAAACCCATAAACATATTTTCAAGTTGTTTTGACTAAAAACATATTTTAAATTATTTTCAAATTAGTCCAAAACATTTTTCAAATATTATATCAAAACACTTAGTTCTACAATCTTCCCCTTTTTGATATAATAAAATCAATTTTTCAAACCATTTCTCCCCCATTTTGTTATATCAAAAAGAATTTAAAATGACATTGGACTCAAAATAACTTAGGAGGTAAAAGAAAATTGACACCATTAAAGAACTTGGTTTTAAAATTGGCTCCCTCTTACTCAAAACATCAAACAACGTTAGTCCAACATATATGATCATCTAGTTGAAATTTAAAAAAAATAAAACAAATAAAAGCAAGAACAACTAGATATTTACCACACTTGAATCCAAGGGAGTATGTAAAGCTCCCCCTCAAAATTTGACTTGTTGATCAATCTCCATCACACCTATTCTAAGACAATCAAGTAATTTTTGGTATCCAAATTGCTTTGGATCCATATACATTGGTAGCACAAAAATTTCCCCCCCTTAGGAATTCATTTTTCAATTTCATCCTTTTTAGTTGAAGTGCTTAGTCCTTTTAGGACCCCAAACACTTCTAAAACATTTTTCATTTACAAATCTAGGGGCACTAGATTGTCTTACATAAAAATTTGATTTTCCTTAATTATTTTTCTTTTGAAGTTCATTGAAAATCAAATCTTTTTCTTTCTTGAGATCATCAACCTCTTTTTGATGATTTTTTCCATTGTTTGAAGCAATTTTTGTAAATCCAAAACTTTAAGCTCAAAATATTTTATTTTTACTTCAAATTCTAAATTGATTTTAGAAAGAAAATCATTTTCGGTTTGTAACTTTGAAATTAATTTCTTGTTTTCCGAAAATAAAGCCTTGAACTCAAAAACCAATTCATCATAGGCTTCTTGTAACTCATCAAAAGAATATGAATTTGAACTAGATGAGTTAGAAGTTACCTCCCCCTCATTAAGGGCCATCAAGCTTAGGTGAGCTACCTCATCATCGGTGGAGTCTTCATCACTCCATGTGGCCGCATATGTTTGCTTTGAAGATGATCCCTTCTTGTTGGACTTTTGGGATTCCTTCATCTTCTTCCTCGATTCATGATTGGATTTTTCCATTTTGCTCTTCATGAACCGGGCAAATTTGTTGAAGAGATAGGTCATCTCTTCATCTTCACCTTCCTCCTCACTTGAATTTACATGACGACATGTGGAAGATTTGAGAGCAACGACACTAGCGTTGATGCCTAGCTCTATGTTCTTCTTCTTCCCTATAGCTCTAATATCTTTTTTCTTCTTCTCCTCTTCTTTATTTTCTTCATTATTTGATGAGTGAGAAGTGACCCCATGAGCTCATCAAGCTTCAAAATCTTGAGATTTTTGGCTTCGATGGTGACGGTCCTTTTTGAGTCCCATGACTCGGGAAGGGAGTACATGAGCTTTCGGACAAGCTTCTCTTTCTAAATGGCTTCTTCATAGCCTTTGAGTCCATTGGTGATGGTGGAGAACCTATCGAACATTTTCTCGATGTCTTCTTTCGGACCTATCTTGAAGTTCTCATACTCGAGGTTTAGGAGTCTAATCTTGGTCTCCTTTACATCGTTGGTTACTTCGTATGTGACTTCAAGCTTTCCTCATACTTCCTTGGCACTCTTACAAGAATGCATCTTCTCATAGATATTGGGGCCAAAAAGCACAAAATAGGATGTCCAAGGCTTTGCAATTAAGCTCCATCTTCTTGCGGTCGTCGGCACTCCACTCTGCCTTGCTTCCTTGTGGCACGAACGGATCATCTTCTACTATATCCCAAAGCTTGTAGTCCTTGGACTTTATGAAAAACTTCATCCTTATCTTCCAATGGGAATAGTGTGTTCCGTCGAAGAAGGGAAATTTTTCGATTGATTGTGACATTGAGCCGGTTGAGTGAAATGTTGATCGAGTTTGCCGAATCTTCTCAATAGGATGTTAATCCTCTTTAATTGAGCCAATCTATGATACCAATTGTTGAGATTTATGGGGCTCGATTCCTTAAACCGTTCTTGCTCACCAAGTGTGGAGAAATGGAATAATTGGGTGTTTTTGTGGGAATAGAAAGATAGACAATTTACACAAGGATTTATAGTGGTTCAACCTTCTAACCAAGGTCTACATCCACTACCTTAGCTTCCCACTAAGAATTTTCAAACAAATTCACTAAGGATTTCCAAACAAATTGACTAAGAATTTCGTCACCTTTTCTCGGATTAGGAGGAAACCTTTACAACTATCAAGCTTTCTACCCAAAGCTTGATCAAACACTCTCTTACACAAGAAAGACTTAGCAAACTAGAAATCCATCTAGAAGGTATATGTTTGCACTATAAAGCTCTCACCCAAAACCTAAACACTTGAGCAAATTTAACAATATTTAGCTCACTAGTGTTGTCTAAGCAAGGAATGTACAATTAAAGCTCTAGACACAATTTGTCATCATAATGTTATAACAATTGAAGCATTAACCATTACTAGATTCTTGGAGATCCCTTTTATAGTCATCTTTGAGTTTGTAGCCGTTGAGGACCGTTGGGGATGGATTAGAGCCGTTGGAGCATTTATTTCCCACCATAAATGTAGTTCTGCAACTTGGCGTATCGATACTCTTCAAGTCGTATCGATATGGTCTCGATAAGGAAGTAGCCATTGTGCACTTCAGTTGATGCGTATCGATACGCTTACCTAGCGTATCGGTACGGTCCTGCAAATTAAAAGACCGTTGGGAAATATGACCGTTGGGGTAGTTAGTCGTATCGGTATGCGATACAACCGTATCGGTATGCGACTAGCAGTTGGGCTGTTTCAAAACACACCGTATCGATACGGCTAAGCGTATCGGTACGGGTTTTGGCTACTGGAAAATTCCTGTAGTTGAAACCCTAAGGCGTATCGGTACGGTACCAGACCGTATCGGTATGGACACTTGAAAAGCTTGATTTTGACTACTTTAAATGCACTTTAAATCATTCCAAAGCCTTGTAAAACCCTTAAACACATTTTCAATTTGTTTTTGACTAAAAACATATTTTAAATTCTTTTCAAATTAGAGTAAAACATTTTTCAAATATTATATCAAAACACTTAGTTCTACAATTTGTTAATTAATTATTTTTTTTTGTACAACTGACGTGTAACAAACTCAGTTATTTAACTTGGATGAGGTGATAGACCTTATATATAAAGGATGACATATTGTAAAGTTAATTCATTCATTACAATTGATAAAAATTTCAAAATATTCTCTGATTTTAACACATGCCTTACAAATAACTACTAACATAGTTTTAAAATTTAAAAGATCTTGTAACGGTATCTTATAAAAGTTTCTTCACCTTATTAAATATAAATTTGACAAACTTAACCTGAGATCCAAACCTGATGATTCAATTTGACTTGAAATTTTGAAATAAATTAAACTAAATTTACTCGAATTTTAGTTGAATTAAAATAGATTCGAACAAAAAATAACTCGAAATAAAAAAATATTAAAAAAATAAAGAAAGATGAAATGTGAATTGTCGCGTAACTCACTAAAAAGTCAAATATATTGGCTTTATAAAGCCATATAGGGTTGTAAGAAACTAACTCGACCTGAAAACCCAACTAAAACCGATTAGGGATGTAAAAAGCTGACTCGGTCTGCAAAACTGACTGAAACTGACTTGAGTCAGAACTGTTTGTGACCTGAGGTGGTGGTGATTCGAAATTGATTCGAGTCTGAACTGGTGTTGACCTGAACCCTAGATGAACCTGAAACTTTTGGATCTGAACCCGACCTGAACCCGAATTCAACTTGATAATGTGATAATCGAACCCGACCTGTATCCGACCTGATATGAACATGAACCGAGATTAACCTAGTAAATAACTGATATTAGCCGACCTATTATCAACCTGACCTATTATGAACCTAATCTGTAATTGACTCAACCTATAAATGACATGGCTTGTTATTGATCTGTTTTGATATTTACATGACTTGTAATAACTAATAAGTTAAAACCGATGAATTTGTGAGATTATAAATTTATTATATTATAGCGTGACAAAAATGCATCTTCACAATTTAAGGTACATGATTAACTATGATCATTAAATTAATATGTTTATTTTTTTATATTTATAAATTATAATATATAAAAATATTTAAAAGTTTTATTAAATATCTAAATGTTGTCAACATAATTCCTTAAGCTTTTATGATTTATGGTTTAATATTGACAGTTTATGGTTTAATTTAGTGTTATTGGTTTATGAGGTTGATTCTGATTCTTTAAGATTTATGGTTTAGTTTAGTGATTAGCTTAGGGTTATTTATTTATGTGATTAATTTGGATTCCTTAAAGTTTAGGGTTTAATATCAATGGTTTATGATTTAGCTTATGGTTATTGGTTTATGAGATTAATTTTGATTCCTTAAGGTTAATGGTTTTGGGTTTATTATTAATAGATTATGGTTTAGTATATGGTTATTAATTTACGAGATTAATTCTGATTCAACTTGCTAATTTATGCGTTTGAATTTGACTAAATATTTAAATCAAAGCTTCATGTGTACAATTGAACTAAATTAAAGTTTCAACTTTCATGTGTACAATTACATATTTACATCCAAATAAAAAAGTTTGTGTATAATTATATTAAATCAAAATTTATATGGTATAATAATATTGTTCTAATTGAATTAACTTATTAAACTTAGGATCTAATTGAGCTAAATTAAAACTTAGAAGCATACATTATGGACATAATTAAAAGAATTCTAAAACTAAATGTGTAATCTCAATTAAATTAATTTAAATTAGGACTCGATTGAATTAAATTAAAACCTAAAAGTAAAAATTTGGGACTTAAATGAAAAATATCTAAAGTTAGAAGGGCTACAATTTTTTTTTATCATAACCTAAAAACCAACACGGGTGGGAATCTTTCCCTCCCACCGTTTCACTTTAATTAAAATCATGAAAAAAATAATTGGTGGGGAAGAACAAAAATTTGGAGGGAATTAAGCCCCTAATTTTTAGGTTCTTTCCCTCCAAATCCAAATGAAATCTTTTTAAATTTGATTCAATAATTAATTGCCCACTTGACATTTGCCTCATAATTTTTTTGCTTAGTGATTAATTATCTTTTAGGTCCTCAGTTGCTTAAAATTTTCATTTTAGTCCTAAAATTCACTTTTAAATTTTGTTTAATCCAATTTAGTCATAATTATATATATATTAAATTATAAAATATTTCGACATCTTAAGGGATATTTTGGTTCATATTAATCACTAAAATTTTATTATTATCTAAAATTTACCCATAATTACTATTTCGAAGTCTATTTGTAAACGATAAGACCCATTTTGAATTTCAACCGAAATCGATATTCTCTGACATGAATTTTGTACATCAACGACGTGACCTGACCTGAAGTCCATCCGAACCTGAATCAACTTGTTAATTAACTGATTCTGGCCCAAACCGTTTTGGCCTAAACTGAAACTTACCCGACCTGAACCTGAACTCAATCTGATTTAAAATCAACATGATAATGACATGAATCTGAGTCACCCCGAATCTGACCTGATCTGATTTGAACCATTAAATTAACCTGACATAACTCGTATCTAATTTGATCTGACTTGACATGACTTGACCAGAAACCTAAACGATTACATGATTTCACATCCCTAAAACCGATTGATCTCCTATTGACATGACCTGAAATCAACATACCTAATATTAACCGAACTGACCCGATAGCTACACAGATCACCATAGACCCGAATTAAAACCGAACAAAATTCGAATCGACCCTGAACCAAATGTAGTCAATCTCGAAACAACATGAACCGAACGATTTGTTTGCCACCTCTAGTTAAATATATTAGATTGTTCTATCTTTGTTCATGCCCACCTAGACCTGTCAAATTTGACCCGAACTGATTTACCTAACTTGAGACTCGAAACCTGAAATAAACTATGCCGAAATCGACCCAAATTTTAGTTGAACCGAAATGGACCTGAACCAATTTTTGACCAAACTGAATGGACTAGAATCGATTTTACCAGAACCAAAACAACTTGAAAAAAATATTAAAAAAAAGATGAGATGTGAACTATTGCACAACTCACCAAAAAGTCATATATATGGGTGTAAAAACCTGATTCGACCTAAAAACCCTACTGAAACTACCGATTGAAAGGTTGACCTGATATTGACTCAAACCAAAATCAACCAACCCCGTATTAACCAAATCAAAAAACAATTGAACCGAAAATCAACTGACCCAATATGACCCGAATCACCATAGACTCAAACTAAAACCGAACCAAATCCAAACTAAAATCGAATATAATCAAACCTGGAACGACCCAAACAGAAGAACTCGTTTGCCACCAACCCACCACCCGTGTAAAATTAAACTAGATCTTAAGACCATTAAACGTGTGTTCGTATATATTTTTCTAATAAAAAGGGCTTTAGAAAATATACCCTCTTATATATATATATATATGTATATATATATTATGGATTGTTAAAATCCAATAATGTTATTGTTTTTATTTGGGGTAAAGTACACCAATGGTCACCAAACTTTTAGTGTGCGTTTATTTTAGTCACCGAACTTTTAAAAATTTTATTGGGGTCACTCAACATTTATTTCGCTTTTATTTTGATCTCTCAACTTTTACTTCGCTTTCATTTTGGTCCCTCTCATTATCTTTCATTAGAAAATGTTGATACAGCCTATTAATTTTCATTTTCTTCAAGGGTAAACTATATAAATGATCACTGAACTTTTAAAATACTTTCATTTTGATCAACAAAATTTTAAAACTTTCAATGGAGTCACCAACTTTTTTTTACTTTAAAGCAACCCCATTGGTTTAAGAAAAAACTCTTTCAATGTATTAAACAAAAGTAAATAGTAGATTTTACTTTATGATTATTATGAGTGTTAAAAAACACCCGACCTGGTTGACCCGGTCCGTCGACCCGAACCTTTAAAAACCATGTAATTCTTTTAAAAAATGACCGACCCGAGTTTTTTCCAGGTAGTTGGGTCGGGTATGGGCCAAAATATTTGTGTAGCTGGGTACCCAACCAAGTACTTTTAATATATTTATTTTTTAGTTTTAAATTATATTTTTATTTTAAGTTCCTTAATATTTTTACCCTCGAACTAAATTTAAATTTCTAATTTTTTCTAAGTTTGAAATATGTATTATGAATTTTTAAAATTTTTGTGTTTGATAATTAGTTTAAAATATATAATAAATCAAGTTGATGTAAGAAAATATAGTTAACATTATTGAATAATAAGGATGGCGTTTTATTGGTTTCTCTACTGAAATTAATACAATAAGTTCTAGAGCGTTTGGGTGTTCTCCAATTATGAGCGCAAGTGCACATTCTTGTCAAGTTATAGTTTAAAAGATACCGTCTCCTACGAGGATTGGACTGTAACGCCCGAGTTTAAGGGTTAGGTGAAAATAATATTTTAATATTATTTGGGCTCGGTTTTATGATTTAAATAATGTTTCGGGTTTTGTTTTCAAATTAATTAATTGTGTTGACTATGCTTTGGGATTAAACCCCAAATGGCCATGGATTATATACTCTTGTGAATATCCCATTTCATTAAGGGCAAATTGGTCTTTAGGCCTTTAAGTTAAAACAAAATAAAACACCCAAATTTTCACTATTCACCTTCTTCTTCAAAACTCCCCAACGCTGTAACAGACTATGAGATCCGTTTTGTTCGCTTGAGTCAGTACGCTCCAGAGTTGGTTCCTACTGAAGTGGAATGCTGTAACCGTTTCCGCTATGGGTTGAGCGAGGAGATCAAGAGGTACATGTTAGCTTCTGACTACTCAGAGTTTGATGTATTGTTCGCGAGAGCCAAGGACTTAGAGCACATTTTGGGGTCGGCCAAACGATCTGGTGGGTCTAGTTCTGGTAAGAGGCATAACCACTTTGACAGTAGAGATGCCAAGAGGCATAGAGGTGGCGGACATCAGTTTGACCATAGACGTGGCGGTGGCCATCATGGTAGGGGTCATCAGGGCCATAGAGGAGGAGGGTGTTTGCCCGAGTGCACCCGTTGTGGGAGACAGCATGCTGGTGAGTGTTGGGGTAACTTCCATGCTTGTTGGAACTGTGGTTCGAGGGACCACTTTAGGAGAGATTGTCCGCATCAGGCGGCACAGGCACCGAACATTGCTCAGGCTCTTGCGAGGGCGAATGATTTTCGGAGAGGCCGTGGGCGCGGTCGTGGCTACTTCCAGCCTAGGGCTGATGCATCTAGGATAGATGCTCCGAGGAACCTTGCTCATGTTGTGGCAGTGCAGCCAGAGGCAGGAGGACCGACGAGAGTTTATGCTTAGAGAGAGGCCGGGAACGACACTAATGTGATAGCAAGTAATTTTGAGTTACAGTCTATGTCTTTGCTTTCTTTGGTTGATTCGGGTTCTACATATTCCTACATTTTGAGTGAGCATGCATAAAAGTTAGATGTACATGTTGAGATCTTAGATGTAGGTATGCATGTGACTAGTTCTTTTGGTGAGACAGTTGTGGTTAGACGTATGTATAGGAGATGTCCACTGAAGATTCAGGGTCATGTGTTCTCTGTTAATATAATGGAACTTCCTTTCTATGGTTTTGATATTATTTTGGGTATGGGCTAGTTAGTTGAGCACCGAGCTAGTATGGATTTTGAGACGAAGAGAATTTCCTTGAAACTTTCTGATGACTACAAGGTAGTAGTAGTAGGCGAGAACATTAAGTTATTGTCTAATGTGGTGTCAGCTTTAGAGGCTCATAGGTTGATGGACTCCGAATGTGGGGCTTACTTAGCTTATGTTATGAATCCGAATATGAGTGAAGCTAGACCGAAAGATATCAGAACAGTGTGTGACTTTCCGAATGTGTTTCCTGAAGAGTTGTCGGGTTAACTCCTGACAGAGATGTTGAGTTTGTGATTGAGACTGTTTCAGGGTCTAATCCAGTTTCGATAGCTCCGTATCGTATGGCTCCGAAAGAGTTGAAAGAATTGAAGAGTAAGTTGCAAGAATTATTAGACCGTGGTTTCATTAGGCCTAGTAGTTCTCCTTGGGGTGCTCCCGTGTTGTTTGTGAAAAAGAAAGATGGCAGTATGCGCATGTGTATTGACTATAGACAGTTGAAACAGTTGACTGTGAAGAACAAGTATATGTTGCATCGTATAGATGATTTGTTTGACCAGTTGAGAGGTGCTTCATTGTTCTCGAAGATAGATTTGAGATCCGGGTACTACCAGTTGAAAGTTAAAGAGTGTGATGTTTCGAAGACAGCTTTTAGGACTAGATATGGTCACTATGAGTTTCTTGTGATGCCGTTTGGGCTCACGAATGCACCTGCATCATTCATGGACATGATGAACAGAATTTTTAGAGACTATCTAGACCGTTTTGTAGTTGTTTTCATTGATGACATACTTGTGTACTCGAAGACAGAAGAAGAGCATGATGAGCACTTGAGATTTGTTTTACAGAGATTGTTGAGCAATCAGTTGTATGCGAAGCTTAGTAAACGTGAGTTCTGGATTTGAGAGGTTGTATTTCTTGGCCATGTTTTTTCGACCGAAGGTATCCGTGTTGATCCATCAAAGATCGAGGCTATTGTTAAGTGGAAACAACCTAAGTCTGTGACCGAGATTAGGAGTTTCCTAGGATTAGCCGGTTATTATAGGAGATTTGTTGATGGTTTCTCTAGAGTAGCTGCTCCTTTGACTAAATTGTTGCAAAAAGAAGTTAAGTTTGAATGGTCAGATGCGAGACAGAAGGCCTTTGAGAAATTGAAAGAAGCTTTGACAAATGCTCAAGTGTTAGTGCAACCTGTTTCAGGTAAAGAATTTGTGATTTACAGTGATGCTTCCTACATAGGGTTAGGATGTGTTTTGATACAAGAAAGAAGAGTTGTTGCTTATGCTTCTAGACAGTTGAAGATTCATGAGAAGAACTATCCTACTCATGATATAGAGTTAGCCGCAGTTGTTTTTGCATTGAAAATTTGGCGTCATTATTTGTATGGTGAGAAGTGTATAGTTTACACCGATCACAAGAGCTTGAAGTACTTGATGACACAACAAGAGTTGAACTTGAGACAGAGAAGATGGCTAGAGTTGCTAAAAGATTATGATTTGACCATTGAGTACCATCCGGGTAAGGCAAATATAGTAGCCGATGCTCTGAGTAGAAAAGTGGTCGTTGAGTTGAGAGTTATGTTTGTAGATTGAGTGTGTCCGATGATGGTGGGTTGATCACCGAGTTACAAGTGAAGCCTTCTTTGATTCAGTTGATTAGAGAGAAGCAGTTGCAAGATGTGACATTAGTTCCTCATGTTCAGGACATAGCCGAAGGAAGACCGACCGAGTATAGTTTCAGTGGTGAGAGCTTGTTGTGCTTTATAGATAGAATTGTTGTACCAGAAGATGTTGGGTTGAGACGTCAGATTCTGAGTAAAGCACATTTGAGTCCCTTTTCTATGCATCCGGGTAGTACCAAAATGTATCGTGACTTGAAGAATGATTACTTCTGGGTTGGTTTGAAGAAAGATGTAGCCGAATATGTGAGTCGTTGTATGGTTTGTCAGAGAGTGAAGGCAGAACATCAGGTTCCTTCAGGTTTGTTACAGCCTTTAAAGATTCCAGAGTGGAAATGGGAGAGGATCACCATGGATTTTGTGTCGGGGTTGCCTTTGTCTCCTTCGAAGAAAAATTCTGTTTGGGTGATTGTTGATAGGTTCACTAAATGTGCTCACTTCTTAGCAGTGAACACTACGGATTCCTTAGACAAGTTGGCAAACTTGTACATCCGTGAGATTGTGAGACTTCATGGAGTTCCGAAGTCTATTGTTTCAGATAGAGATCCTAGATTTACTTCGAGATTCTGGGGTTGCTTACATAGTGCTCTAGGTAGCCGTTTGCATTTTAGTACGTCTTATTATCCGCAGTCCGATGGGCAGTCAGAGTGAGTGATACAGATTCTAGAGGATATGCTTCGTTGTTGTGTGATTGACTTCCAGGGTTCTTGGGAGAAGCACTTACCGTTAGTTGAGTTTGCTTACAAAAACAGTTATCAGTCTAGTATTTAGATGGCTCCTTATGAGGCTTTGTATGGTAGACGATGTAAGACTCCGATTTGTTGGGCTGAAACAGGTCAGAGATTGTTACCTATGCCGGATTTGCTTAAGGGCACTACTGACAAGGTGAAGTTGATTTGTGATCGTTTGAAAGTAGCTTCCGATCGTCAGAAGTCTTATGCGGATTTGAAGAGGAAAGAGATTGAGTACTCTGTGGGTGAGAAAGTGTTTCTGAAAGTATCTCCGTGGAAGAAGGTAATGAGATTTGGCCGGAAGGGCAAGTTGAGTCTGAGGTTCATTGGTCCGTATGAGATAGTTGAGCGGATTGAGCCTGTAGCTTACTATTTGAGGTTACCTTCTGAGTTAGAGAAGATCCATGATGTCTTTCATGTGTCTATGCTTAGAAGATATAGGTCAGACCCTTCTCATGTTATGCCCGTAGAGGAGATAGAGCTGAATCCGGATTTGTCTTATAATGAAGAGCCTGTTGAGATACTTGCTTCTGATAACAAGATGTTGCGTGGTAAGACCATAGAGTTGGTCAAAGTGTTGTGGAGACATAGAGGTGTGGAAGAGGCCACGTGGGAGAGGAAAGCTGATATGGTTGAATAGTTTCTGTATTTGTTTCCGTCAGGTAATTTCGGGGACGAAATTCCTTAAGTGGGGGAGAGTTGTAACACCCGGGTTTAAGGGTTAGGTGAAAATAATATTTTAATATTATTTGGGCTCGGTTTTATGATTTAAATAATGTTTCGGGTTTTGTTTTCAAATTAATTAATTGTGTTGACTATGCTTTGGGATTAAACCCCAAATGGCCATGGATTATATACTCTTATGAATATCCCATTTCATTAAGGGCAAATTGGTCTTTAGGTCTTTAAGTTAAAAGAAAATAAAACACCCAAATTTTCACCATTCACCTTCTTCTTCAAAACTCCCCAACATGAAAAAAGCTCTCTCTCTACAAGTCACTATTCCATCACAAAGCTCCTCCATTTCAACTCATTTTTGAAAGGTAACATCATTTTTTACTTCTCCTCAACTCCCTCTCTTCAAAAGTACCATTAGTTTATATTTTCGTTAAAGTTTTGGAAAATGGAGTTTTGAAGATATTGATTAAAAATGGAAACTTTATGTTGTTAAGCTTAATGTTTTTATTTAATATGGTTAGATATGAAGTATAGGAGTTAAATGGTTCAACATATGTGAATTTTTCTTGATTTTGAGCAATTCCCGAATTTGGGTATAAATGGGGTTTTTTGAGGGTTTTGGGTGAGTTTTGGGGGTTGTTTTAGGTGGGAATTGATAGTCCAATGGTGGTACTATAGTTAGGGGTCGATTTGAGTTCATTTGTGGGTGTCAAAGTTGTTGGAAACATGGATTTTGGAAGAGGTTTTGGGACTGCCCGAGTTTGGTTAAAAGTGGGATTGTTCATGGCTTGGAACATTGTAAATTGTATTTGAATTGTGTTCCGGGTTGGTATTTTGATGATTGGGCTGATTTGAGGTTATTTGAATTGTGTTGAGGTTGTTTAGAAGCAGGAACTTGTCTTGGTGAAGCATCAAGAGGAAATCCGGAAACGTGAGGGTGGTTGCTTGCTTGGCTTGGAGCTTGGAAGCTTAGATGAGTGGTTAAATGTTTAAAGTGGTTTTTAAATGGTTGGTTCGAGTATGTGGACTAGGTCGGGCTTGGTAGACCCACCTAGAGTTAGGATTAGGGTGGTAGCCTAATCCTAAACTTGATCTAGAGCCATTGGATGAACTTGTATTTGGATGTTTATGCCTCGTATGACTTGTGATATGATTGATTTATGTATAATGTGATATACATGTGAGATGAGGCATGATTTGTGATGCTTATGGCATGCATGGAAATGGTTCATGATTGTGATCATGGTGAGTACGTGCTAAGCATGGAATTGATTGAAATGAATAATGTGGAATGAGTTAAATGTTAGCACTAGTATGCTTGAGTACAAATGATCGATCATTAGGATGTTAGTGTGCACACATGAGTCTAAATTCGCGCGTGGCGTTGAGTCACCGAGGAGGAGTACGGGTTCGCCTGAAAATTGTATTTATATATAGTCGATGATGAGTAGAATCCCATCGACGCGGCGTGAGGATGAGTGGAATCCCCTCCGCGAGACCGGTGATGAGTGTAATCCCACCGTGAGGTAAAGTGGTTGTTGGATGTGAGTTCCAACGGGTTTATCCGCGTATTCGGGTCATAGCTCGGTGCCAATATTGATTGATATGTGTATCAATGTGTTGTGAAATGTGATCTTTATTTGGATGTTTATATGTGATTACATGTGTTGTGAAATAGAGCTCTATGAGCATGGCATTTAATTGGATATTGTTCATGCATCTCTAACTTTTGGCTCTTGAGGATCCTTGGTAATTATGTATTTTACCTTGGCTAAGATCGTGCTTGGACCCTGCATTGTCGAGGTTTGTTTTTAAAGAGCTTACCCTCACTAAGCTTATTTCTTACGCTCTCTCTCTTTGTTCGACAATGCAAATCCTTAGTTCGTGGGTTGCTAGGAGCAAGAAGGGGGCCTCAAAGTGTGCTTGTGGTGCTTGTTTGGCTACCAAGTATGAACTTTTAAATTAAGATGTAATGGTCAAGCAATGGGACATGTAAACGTCTTATGATGTTTTTGGGTCATGTTGCTATGGTTTTTGTTTAGGAGCATGTTATACTCCTCGTATGTGCTTGTTAAATTGGCTTTGGGATGTATGCCTTGCTTGTAACCATGTTAGTATTTTGCTACCTAAAATTGCCTAAGTGTTGGACATGTTGAAGCTATCACCTTTTATGATATGCATGGATGTATGGCTTTGTGATGTTGTGCCTTAGTGTTTAGTCTTGTTATGATGATGTTCAAGCATGCTTATATGTTGGTTTGCCTTAGGATCGTTGTTAGTATGTTGTTGGAGGTTTTAGTGGTGTTTTTGGGGCACCATTGTGCCTTAAAACAGCTAAAACTAGTATGTAGATAGAGGGCGTTTCGAAACGGGTTACCCTGTTTCGATACGGTCCCCTTTGTTTTGGCCGAGCGTTTCGAAACGGGTAGGGGCCGTTTCTGTACACTTTCGCTATTGGAATTTTGAGAAAATGGCGAGATGAAGGTGTTCCGAAATGGGTCTATGGTGTTTCGAAACGGTCAAATCTTGTTGACCACGAGAAGTTGACCAGGGAGGGTGTTTCGAAACGGTTGACGCCCGTTCCGATACGGCATCCTCGTTAAGGCTTAGAAATGTTGACCAGGTCAAGGCGTTTCGATACACCTTAATGGTGTTTCGAAACGGCCTGTTAAATTACATAAAAATGGGTTGTTTTGCTTAGGTTGTTCGAGTTATTGTTTTGCAAATGCTTGTCTTTCGTTGCTGTGATCACATAGGAATTAAGTGTGCATTTAGAGAAGAGTAAATTAAAAAGAAATTTTCTGGGTCGTTAACCGAGGAGGAACCTTAACAGGTTTCGCTTCGGTTTTCCTCGTGTGGCCCACTCGGACCGGTCGAGCGTCCGAACCGGGACGAGGGGGTTACATGGACAACCAAATTCGAATGTAAATCCATGCACAGAGAATATTTTAATGCATAATTAAATTTCAGTTTGTTTAAAAGAAAAATAAATAAACACAAGTAATTTAAGGAAGATATCAGTTTGATAGAATGAGCCAGGATATGTTGCTTCGTAGTGTGAAACTGTGTTGAATAGGTTAAGATGTATTGCGCTGCCAGACTGTGCTACCTCGGTGGATGATGGCAGATTGGTGCTTCAACAACTTTCGCTGCCTCGGCAGGTGGAATGGATGAATGGCTCGGCGGCAAGGTCGGCAGTCCTTCAAGGATCGGCAGAACGCTTCTGAAGTGATTCTGCTTATGTCTAAGTCAGAATATTGTTGATGTCCGCTGCAGATAATACCCATCGGCGTGAATCGTGCAATGAACAACAAATTTTGGTTCGTCCTCTCTTAGCCGCTTTAAACCCTAACCTATGTCTAGGCTGGATTGATCAACACCTGGTATGGATGAGATCGTGCTTACTTCTTTCGTGAGTTTGACTCTCTTGATACTAAACAAATGGATTGCTCACAATCAATCTTTCGAACTTAATTGCAAACAGTGAAGAACATAAAATAAAAAAACTTTGAATTTTATTGCAAATACAAACTTTAATCCTAAACAATTGTTCTCACACTACTCTACAACACAACCCAAACCCTAAGAGAAATTAGAACATAACGACGACAAAGAAGCACAAGAGAAACTTAAGCTATTGCCAACTAGGGAGATTCTAAGATGCCTCAAATACAAAGTATGATCAAGTATATATGGGTTATGGCCTAGGTTAAGTCCTCTTTGGAGTAGAAGTCTTCCTCATGATAAAGTAGCTTTTGTATTAAATGCAACCTTTAAATCTAACTTCTTTAACTTTAATTTGGACTTCTCTTGTCGTTATCTTGTGTCGCAAGCAAGCCTTGATCTTCTCCTTTGACGGCTCTATCCGTTGTTCCGACATTAGTAACTTGAGTGGATGGGCTCAATGGACTCAAAAAATTATGCTCTACCGATCGCACTCCAATTCACTAATTCCTCAAGTTACTACCCTGGGCGGCAGGTACTCGGCAACATCTCTCTCTGTGTTGAACTGCTTCAGTACAGCTCTTTGGCTTACTGCCTCAACAACAACTCCTCTGATTTCTCCTCCTCCTGGCAGCTTCTAGCATCTAAAATTAAAACTAAACTAAAACAATATTTTTTCTTATCAAATCAGAGATATTCAATAGAAACACGGTAAAGTAAAGAATATTGTAAATAATGCATGCATATACCTAAGTATGCCTAAAATGCACTTAACAATAGCAATAATATGAGATGAAATGTATACAAAATATAAGACTTATGAACACTTTACATAAGCAATTATCAAAAGCATTTAAATTCAATCCAACGAGGTTGGTCCAAGTGGTAAGCAACTTGGTTCCGCTTAAGCAGACTTTGAGTATCAGGCGTTGTGTCTGCAGAAAGTTCTCGATGAGAGACTCACCCACCAAAATCAGGTGTGCAACACGGGTCAATCCGGATTAGTCAAGGTGAAGCCTAGAAACCGAAAGGGAAACAAAAACATTTAAATCCACTTGTGCAGGAAACAAAAATTAAAGCAGACCAATTACAAAACTAGTTGATTTTTAAAAAATGTCAATCTAAGTTTTAATTTATGTACTGGGTAAAAATTTAGAGAATTTAAATTTAGTTTGAGGGTAAAATATTAAGAAAATAAAAATTTAAATTTAGAGAAATAAAAATTTAATTTAAAACTAAAAAATATATTAAAAATACAAGGTTGGGTCGGGTATCCTACTACACAAAAAATTTGGCCCAGACCCGACCCAACTACTCAGAAAAAATATCAAGAATTGTCCAGTTTTTAAACGTTCGGGTCGACAGGTCGAGCCAATCGGGTCAAGTATTTTTTTTCTTAATCATAAAGTAAAATCTAGTTCTTATTTTTGTTTTTAATACATTGTAAGAGTTTTTTTTCTTAAACCAATAGGGTTGCTTTAAAGAAAAACAAAAGTTGAGTGACTCCAATGCAAGTTTTAGAATTTCGGTGACCAAAATGAAAGCATTTTAAAAGTTTGGTGACCATTTATATAGTTTACCCTTGAAGAAAATGAAAACTAACGGGCCACGTCAGCATTTTCTAACGGAAGGTAACGAGATGGATCAAAATGAAAGCGAAGTAAAAGTTGAGGGACCAAAATGAAAGCGGAATAAAAGTTGAGTGACCTCAATAAAATTTTTAAAAGTTTGGTGACCAAAATGAACACTCCTTAAAAGTTCGGTGACCATTGGTGTACTTTATCCTTTTTCTTGAGTTGGAGAAAAAAATGCGTTGTTCGTCATTATACTCCATTTCATCAAATTATAATGTTTATATTAATTAACAGTTAGGATCATCATTTGAACAACTTGAATGTTCTCAGAATTAAATGCTAAGTGAGAAGGAGAAGACCCTGATTCGTTATGGAGTTAAAATAGAACTCGGAAAATTGTAATTTAAGAAACTAAACAGTTAACATGAATTCCATCCATTAGCATTAGAAGAAACAGATCAAACGAGTTACATTCAGTACAAACTCAGTAGTCACAAGAAAGAATTCAAATTAACAACACAAGGACAACAAATTCGATATAGCCGCAAATATCACGATCGGCGTTCGTTACAGCGCGGATAAATTTACAGTGTCATGCTATGTGCCTTGGATAGCACACATGCAAGATGCAAACCAGGATATGATACTATAAAAATCCTGAAATTTGCATCCTACAGTTCTCCATTTTTTTTACAGTTCCATTTCCTTGAACCAAGACAACTACTCGAAGCATTTTCCGGTATCTTTTAGAAATTGTGTTGTAAGAACAAACTTTGTTGAGGAGATGCAGGGCCTATCTCTTCCTCTAAGCTTCTCAAACCATCCCCGGCATGCCCTACATTGCCCGTGTTTCTTCCTTCTATGTTCTTTCCCTCAACATCTGCTTCCGATACCGATGATTTCCGCCTTTGAGACGAAGTTACACTAGGGAAGGTAATCCATGAAGGAGCTCTAAACTCAAACCTTTGATCCTCGACTTCTTCTGCTACTTCAGTTTCCGAGACCGATCGGTTTGAAGACCTTTGAGAAGACTTCTTGTGCATTCTGTTGCTTCCCAAGATCACCTCGGTTGGCAAAATCGGTTGTTCGCTACACGGACTGCCCATCAACTGAGCCAAAGCTCGCTCTAAAGCGGTGGTCACTTTATCCATTGATGGTCTCTCTTTCCCTCTCATTCTCACACATTTGGAAGCCACATTTGCAATCCTTTTTAAAGCTTCAATGTCTGCAGGAGGTTTCAAAACGGGGTCTAGAACTGCAGATATGTCTCCCGATTTAATCAGTGGAACCGCCCACTCAACTATATTCCCTTCTTCGTATTGCATATCAATGGCTTTTCGTCCGCTTAAAATTTCCAACAATAACACGCCAAAGCTGTAGACATCGGATTTTGTTGTGAGGTAGTGAAGCCTGTAGTATTCTGGATCAAGATAACCGAGTGTTCCAGCAGGTAGCTCGGCTAATGGACTGCCACTATCTGCAGGTCCTAGTAAAGAGAGACCGAAATCAGCCACTCGAGCATTGTGTTCTTCGTCGATGAGAATGTTTGAGGATTTGATGTCCCTATGAATCACTGGCGGGCAAGCGTAACCGTGCAAGTATTCGATTCCCCTAGCAGCTTGGACTGCGATGGTGACCCTTCGAACCCAATCTAATTGCTCTTTCAGGGCTTTGTTCTTTCCATGAAGATGCTGGTGCAACGATCCATGAGCCATAAACTCGTAAACAAGAAGTCGTTCTCCACCTTCTTCGCAATATCCGAGCAGATTCAAGAGATGCGCATGGTTCAATCTCGACAGTAAATCTAACTCTGTGTGGAACTCTTTCGAATTCTTCTGTTTATCTGAAGACATTATAGCCTTTTTAACTGCAACAACAGTCCCATCTTTCAATACCCCTTTATAAACACATGAGAAACTTCCTTTTCCAACCACAGATTCTTCTTTGAATCCACCGGTGGCTCTCTCAAGTTCTTCGTAATTGAACATCCGAGCTCTCCTGATCTTAAGCTCGTCAAAGTCCGGACGGATTTTTACGATTTCTTTTCGGCAAGAAGCAATCTCATTAGCTTTCTTGGATTTTGACTCTTCTGCTTTGCAGCGACAGTTTTGCAACCGGTATCGAACATATAAAACTGCAGTTAACGACATAATAATCACCAGTAACACAGCAAAGGCAATCTCCGCAACGATGATTGGCAATTGCAGTGACCAAAACCTCTCATTTTTACTTCCATTAGAAGCATCAGAATTCGAAGACGAAGAACAATTCGAGAAGCATTCCACCGAGTTGCAACTAGAACAATTGTAATCACAAACACGATCAGCCTTCAAAGTACATCCTGATTTTTGGTACATTTCGGCAGGGCAACCAATGCTGCAGGGCATACAGATATGAAAGTTAGGAGACTTGCAAGGTGCATTCTCGGGACTAACTTCATAGAAACCCGGTGCGCAAGGAGTGTCTTTGCAAAGTCCGGGTGAGACAGCCAGAGGGAGCGAGGTGGGGAATCCGACACCCCAACAAACCGGGAGAAAGGATTTTTCGGCTATAACAGCACAGGTGAAGTAATTTCCAGCTGCAATTCCATAGACTTTAACACCTTTAGGAGGTGGGGTACTTGGTTTGACAATGAAACCCCAACAAACCACTTGGTGATCATAACTCTTGATTCCACAAGCATGAAACTTCCCTCCAACAACTGTAAGCATCGGATCTTTTGGCGGCAAATCTACATTTCCTTGACGAGAATATGCAACCGGCATGGACAGTTCTTCGTCGAGGTTCAAGCTCCTTCCCCAGCAAAAGACTCTAGAGTTCAACCCTTCCAAAATCCCACATACATGATAACCGCCAGCCGCAACCTTTTGAAACCTCATTTCTCTAGGAATCAAGCTAATGACACGGCTACTCGTCTCATCACCCCAACACAAAACAGTCAAGTTCTGAGAAAACAACCCGCAGTTGAACTCCGAGCCTGCAGAGAGCGATTCGATCTGCCCGTCGAACACATAGTTCTTGGTCATATTATAACCCCAACAATCAACCAAAGCATAATTTCTACGCTTTCCGGTTAAAGCCTTTCTCAAACCGCATAAATGGTAATCTCCTGCACTGATCTCTACGTACTCGGCTCCCTTGATCATCGGCTGAGGAACCCCCATTTCGATATAGCCGCTGCTTCCCCAACAGTAAGGCTGGTTCGAGTCCATCAACAGCCCACAAACAAAGCCGTCACCGGCAGTTAGACCCACAAATGGGAAATGAGAAGGGGTCCCATAGATGACTGCAGCATTTGATCCATAGCAGGTCACACGATGTGAACCATCAGGTTTTAGACCACAAAAAACAGGACCATTCTCACCATAAGAAATGGCAATGCTAGACATGGAGCCTAGACCCGAAACTACCCACCACAGATTCAACAAAGCCACAAGTGAGACCCAAACAGAAGAATTGAGAACTACCATTGCAGCAGAAGATGAGCCTAACTATTCAAAGCTAATTTGAATCAACACTATACCCCAGACACTTTGAATAACAACTTTCTAATGTACCCTTTTCAGTATAAACATGATTTCCCATCATCAAAAATAGCAATGGAGTTGAAAAAATGAGACCAAAACCAAGTACCAGAAGCTCCTTACCTTAAAGCCCAGATCAAAATACTGCCTTTACATGGAAACCAAACAATTCCACACCATTTCTGCAGCCCTGGGTACTAGCCCATACTTTTAGCTTTTGCATGTAGTTTCTTGACAGAGAATGAAAATGGAAAAACACCCAAAAACCAGAAGATGATGATGAAAATAATAGAGAAGAAAACTAGTGGAGAAGGGAAGTGGATGATAGTTTAAGCAGGGAAGAATGTAGTGAGAAAGGGAAAGGGAAAGAACAATAAATGTGGATCAAACTGCTGCTTCTGAATATTGGCAAATGTTGGTGAAAGCATTTAATGAGAAGTTAATGCCATTTCATCTTTTTCATGCCTTCTCTCCCATTATCATATTCATCACCCATTCCCTTTTTTTTTTCTTTTTAATCTTTGCTTCTTCATTTTTATCTTAAACGTCACGGGCATTTCATATACATGCAATTTCTCGTCCTTCCTTGGCTTGCATTACAATTATAAATTGTGTTTAAGATAATAATTTGATTATTCAAAAATTTAATCGTATTGTCACGTAATCAGCTTGCTGTTTCCAGCTTCAATTTTCAAAATTGTTGTCATTTATTTCTTTTCCAGCTTTCTTCCTTTTAACTACTCAACAGCTATTCTTTCAATGTCTCGTAACTATTTATTATTACCATTGAATTATAGATATTGGGTAATATATCATATAGAATTTTAGGGAAATTTACACTTTTGATTATTGAAGTTAACGTTCCTTTTTATTTAGACCACACGTCTATAATATAATCAAATTATATTAATAATATAAATTGAATGCAGTAATTTGATTAAACTAAAAATTTGTAATTTAAATGAAAGTTGGGAGTTAAAATTTAATGACCTAGAATATGAATTACCTAAAAATTTACTATAATTATATTTATAGTTACTTTAAAAATAAAATAATGAAGCATGAACCAATTTGCTTCAATAGTTAAGGGAACGGCATTTAAAAAAAATCTGCTAGCTAGTGCAGAGGTGGATTTATACAAGTGTCTGGGGGCATGCGAACCCCGATATTTGGGGAAATTTTAATTACACCTTTTATTATTAATTTTTTTTAATTAGGCCCTTCAAATTTGTTAAATAAAATCTTAATTTTTTGAATATTTTAAGTAAGCCCTTTAAAATGGTTAAAAAAATATCCATAAGTCTCCTAATTTTTTTTGAAAATTTTAATTATACCTCCAATTTTTTTTAAAAAAATCATTATGTCCCTCAAAATTTTCAAAATATATTATTAAACCTCCATAAAATTTAAAAATTCTGATTAGGTCCCAAATTATCACACCAAGGTCCATCCCTCACTAATGCACTTGATAATAATCATTTAATATTAATTAGTTTTTATTACACTTGGATAAAAGAAAACATTTCATGTAATATATATATATATATTAAAATTTAGGCTAATATAAAAATTTGACCTGCAAATTAGTAATAATCAAGTAAGTCCCAAATGAAATAGAATGTCAACCATTATTTAGAAATTTGAGATCAAATAAATCATTTATTTCAAAAAACATTTCAGGTGAGCCCTTGTACCGATAACAGATATTACAACGGTGACATGAAAACTTTTCATTGGTTGTATGTTGATGTGGCTACACTTGATTGACTGAAAATCTTTAAAAATGACTAGAATTTTCTATTTTTAAACAAATACATAATACTAATAATAATAATAATAATAATAATAATAATAATAATAATAATAATAATAATAATAAATTAGTAAATAGAAGTATACAAAATTAATTTTAATTATAAATAACTAGATATACTTTATAAATTATAACAATAGTATTCACGTTGATAGGTTCATGTAGAAATATCTCGTTTAATGGCGAGAAGAGGATGATAAGCGGCATGTAGAGGAGGTAAAGCGGCAAGTAGAGAAGACACAGGCGTAAGCAAAGGGAACGACGATGAGTGGATCATCTTTATTGACAACCTAAGCAAGAGGGTTTCGAGATCAGCGGTGCGAGAACTTTTCAGTCGTTATAGAAGGATCAATAGGGTTTTTATTCCGAAAATCAACATGAGATCAAAATACAAAGACTATACTTTCGCCTTTGTCAACATGGCGTCCAAGAAGGATATGACTGCAATAATAGATAACCTGGATAACACTCTAGTGGATGGTCGAGTTATAAGAGTTTCCCAGGCCAAATATCTCAAAAGGAGAGGTATGGATCGCTTTCAAACTAATTCAAGATCTGATGGACACGAGTCCAGGGGTAGAAATGACTCGGTTTCAAAGACACACATTCCAAATGGTGGCAGAACTGGTGGAACAAAAAATAACAAGAAGGAAAAGATGTCATATAAGGATGCTCTCCTCCGTAATGTAATACCAGATGAAGCTTCGGTTAGTGGTGAGAGTTCGAAACTTTAGTGGGGAATCGGTAGTTCGTGACAGTTTTGATTTCTCTGAAGAATGCAACTTTGTAAACCCGATGGCTAAAAATTTGGGTGTACGCAAACAAGGTTTCTTCAGAGCTAGTTTCAGACGAGAGATGAGAAGGCAAGTTAGAGACTATGTTGAGAGTGGTTCCTCACCGACCGAAGGGAGGGCTCGTCTGTCCTACTCCGATGATAACATTTCTCTCGAGAAGATAGAGGCAGAAGCGGTCTAGGAGGTAAGCAGAATACTGGAATTTTCCTTTAAAGATGGTAAAGAGACTGTTATCAACATGGTGTGTGAATTGGAGATGGGATTAAGGGAGAATTTATAATTCGTCGCAACTTTTGGTTATAACATATTTATCAATGAATCTTTCAATCCTATCTTGGAATATCTGTGGTATTAGAAGAAAGGAAAAAAGCTCGAGCAATTCAAAAAGTAATTCGCAAGCACAAGTCGGATTTCGTTTTTATACAGGAAACAAAACTGGAATTAATCAGAGGGATGCTAGTAAAGAAAATATGGAACCCGTCATAAGCAAATTTTGTCTTCTTCTCTGCCGTAGGATCTGCGAGTTGTCTGTTATGCTTATGGAATCCAAAGGTTTTTAAAGTTTCAAAGGAATTTGTCAATCTGAGATTTATTGCTCTAATTGGGTCTGTTGGTGTTGATAACACTAGATTTGGCTTCATGAACGTTTATGGGCCTTCAGTTGATTCAGAGAAGGAAGCTTTTTTATCGGAGGTACTTTCTTTCATCAAAAGCTGGAGTGTTCCATGGTGTATCGGGGGTGACTTGAACCTTTTTCTTGATCTAGAGGAAACTGAAGGGCTCTCTCTCAACATGGCTATGATGGATAGATACAAAATTTTTGTTTTCGATGCAACTTTAGTGGATATCCCACTCCAAGGAGGCAAGTTTACTTGGTGTAACAACCGCGACCCACCCACTTATGTCAGGCTCGACCGCTTCCTACTTTTCGCGGACTTTACCTTGAAATTTCCCAACATCTCTCAGAGAGTCTTGATCAAATCTCTGTCAGACCATAATGCCATCCTCCTTCACAATGCGGAATGTAACTGAGCCCAAGCCTTTTAAGATTTTTAATTAATGGTTTGAAGAAGAAAATTTCGAGGATACGATACTGCTGGCATTGTCTGATTCTAGGCGTAAGAACCCTAGGATTGGGGTTGGAGGCTTATTGAGGGGTGCTAAAGTAGCTCTCAAAAAGTGGGTGAGGACTTTTCGAAACTCTGAAAATCTCTCAAGTTACAAAATCGAGCAAGAAATATCCAACTTGAAAATTTGTCTCTAAAATGGTGACATTGATCCTTCAATCCCTCCTAAACTGAGTCGACTATGTGCACTACTTTGGAAGCAATATCAAAGAGAGGAAAGCATGTGGTTACAGAAATCCCATCTCAGATGGTTTAGCAAAGGGGATAGGAATACAAGGTACTTTCATATGGTAACCTCGTCGAGGCATAGACTTAAATGCTATTGAGTTTCTTAAGATTGGTGGAGAAACAACTTCAGACCCTCCTCGCATCAAATTGGCAGTAAAAGAGCACTTTATGGAGGCATATAATCTGAAAAATTCGTTAGAATTGGAAGATTTTAAGCTGGACTTTGTTGTCTTAAACGTTGCACAAGTCGAAACGCTCACAAAAAATTCTCTGAAGAGGAAGTGTGGCCAGCTCTATCATCTTTGGATAGTAATCGAGCCCGAGAACTAATGGATACAATCTGGGATTTTTAAAAAAATTCTGGACAGTATTAAAAGCCGATATCATGCGGTTCTTTGAGGACTTTTATGCAGGAAATGAATAGGAATTGGGCAAAAATCATTCGTTCATCATATCCCTAAAATCATCAGCTCGAAGTCCCTGGAAGAATATCGCTAATCAGCCTTCTGGAGGTATGTATAAAATCTTATCTAAAGTCCTAACTAGAAGACTTCGTGTGGTAATGGAATATTTAGTGGGTGAAACCCAATTTGCTTTTATACCGGGATGCCAAATTCTGGATTGTACGTTCATTGCTAATGAGGTTGTGGATTTTATGATCAAAGGGAAAAGAGAGGGGTGGCGTTTGAGATCGATTTTCACAAAGCCTGTGATTCCATCGATTGGGGTTTTTTAATTTTAGTCATGAAAAAGTGTGGTTTCAATGATCTTTGGTGCAACTGGATCCTCAGGTGTATATCCACAGCTTCTATCTCTGTTCTTGTGAATGGGGTACCTACGGAGGCTTTTAAAATTACCTGAGGGTTGAGGCAAGGTTGCTCACTATCGCCTTTGTTTTTTAATCTTGTGAGAGAGGCTCTTAATTTAATGTTGAGTAAGTGTTGAGTGGATCGAATGATCAAACTAAACCAAGAGGGGGTGAATTGGATTTTTAAAGTTCTTGGGGGTGGAAATTGCAAATAAAAAGGTAGACAAGGAATTTTAGAGTGGTTCAAGTTCCAAATGAACTCTACATCCACTACCTTAGCTTCACTAAGGATTTGCAACAATTCCACTAATTGCTCTTCCCCTTTTATAGGCTAATGAGGTAACCCTTACAATTTTCGGTCAAATTTTCTACCCAAAATTTGACCCAATCCTCACACAATTGAAACAAAGAATTTGTTGGCTAAGGAAGTATCTCTCAATACAAATTGTAGCCCAATTACAAGCACTCAACCCAATTTAAATGATAAGAATGAAAAATACTATTAGGGTTACAAGACAATAATGAGATTTAGGCACAAATGCTTGGATTTGATGTTTGGATGTTTGCTTTAGGATCAATAGTTGTTGCTGAAGCTTTTAGAGGTCCCTTTTATACCTTCTCGTTGAATTCTAGCCGTTGTGGTTGTTGCATTCATCAATAGAGCCGTTGGGGGTTTTATCTTCCCTCCATAAATGCAGTATGCAACTAACCGTTTCGAAACGCCCGACCCTGTTTCGAAACAGACCAAAATAGAAAGAGTCGTTGGGGTGCATTTAAGAGCCCGTATCGAAACGGTTAGACCTGTTTCGATACGCTAAGAGTCGTTTTGAAACATTTTGCTACTGTCAAGGATCGTATCAAAACGGATTGAGATCGTTTCGATACGCCTTAACGGTTTGTTAAAAATCAGTTAAAAACATTCAACGGTCATATTTTTCAAATCAATTTTAAAGTCTTTCAAAACACTTGATGTCGTTTCGATACGGTTGCTCAATGTTCTTAAGCCATTTTGAAACTTGTTTCGAAACACGGGTTGACAGTGTTGAAAACGTTTCGATACCCGTTTCGAAACATGGACTCACACTTTCAAAACTGTTTCGAAACAGTGACTCGAAAATCATTGTTTTGGCTTTAAGAACACTTAGAAAATATTTGATAAACTTAGTTTTTAACTTAGGCATATTGTTTAAAACATGTAGAGAGGTTTGAGGACTTAAAAATTCATTTTTACATTTTCAATTTAGTCCTTAGGTTCTTTAGTTATATCAAAATTAAAATTTCGGTTTCACAATCTCCCCATTTTTGATATAACAAAACCAAATTTAGAATTTTTAAGAGTTTTGAAAATTTTGAACACATTCTAACTCCCCCTCAATTTAAGATAGGTTTTTAAAGTTTTAAAAAGATTTAAGGATTTAAATTCAAGGTTTAAAACTTAAAAACACTTAAAACATTTAAAAATGAATTTTGGCTCTTAGATTACTTCTCCCCCTTTTTGTTAGATAAAAAATAAGAAACAAGGCTCATAGAGAAGAGATAGGGTTAATAGCAATAATCATTAAGCAATAAGCAACATAATAATAGTTCATAAAATTAAAATATCCAAAACATAAATCTTCAACAATAAGTTCAAAGCATAATCCCAAATAAAATCAAAAGCATAGGTTCATAGAAACATGATGGAAATAAAGATGCAAACTTAAACCTAAAATGCATAGCTAATATGACATATCATGAGAAACCTAGGCCTCTTCGTCGTCGCCATCATCATCCGTGGACTCATCATCGCTCTTGACTTGAGAACGACGAAACTGCATCCATTGGCCATAAAAGGTGGAGAAGGACATGTCCATGGCCGATTGTTGATTTTCAAGGGATTAGAGTCAATTCTCATTGGCAATGAGACGATCCTCTACGGATTGCAAGCGGGTATTGAGAGCACCAAAACCTCTAGACATGTTAGTGTCCAAAGTGTTGAACCGCTCGGTAAGGAAAGCCGTGAGAGCTTCATTGTTCGCAACTTGAGCTTGTGGTTGAGGTTCAACGGGAGGAGGAGGAGGTGCTTCCCTATCAACACGTTCCCAATGCCCATTGTTTACATAGCGAAAACCGGACTTACGGAGAGAGGACTCACCAATTTTTGACTTGCGGGGTTCCGGAGAGTCGTAGGTGCAATCAAGATTAAGCTTGCTAAAGATGTGACTTAAAACCGTTCCATAAGTGAAGGATTTCAGGGCATCGGTGTCACGAAGCTTAACATTATTGACTATCTCGGCAAACATGATCTTAACAAGATTAGGGCGCTCACCACGACGGAAACACTCAAGCCAAAAATAGTCTACTTGACGAATGTGAGAATATTTACCTCCGGAGGGGCGAAGGAACCATGAGACCATCAAATGGAGGAATCCATCGTGCGCATCCAAGGTAAGCACCGAACCGGTGTGAGAACCAAAGTGACTCTCATTCTCAATTCCTTCGTTCTTAAGAGCAAACGTAGACTCCAAGAAAGGGATGTCAATGACAATCCTCTTGCCCAAGATAGAAGACTCAAGGTCAACCACTTCGGTATTGTCTTCACTATTAATAAATTGAGCATTGGAGTAAAAGAGAAGTACCATGTGTTTGTAGCAAATGTTCGGGATTCTCAACAAGACAATGAAATCCCATTCTCTTAAACGGTCGAGGTAACGAAAGAGAAATCGCTCGGAGTCAAGAAACGAGAGGTCAACAACACGCTCACGACGAATTTCAAACTCCTTAACATAGTTGAAACGATCCCTCATCTCTTGAGTTCGAAGAGTTTTTTGAAAAAGCTGGGTGAGATTGGGACGAATACTCAATTCACTTGCTTGATCGGTCTTACGCTTTTTGCTAACGTTCTCCGTAAACATCCTAAAAATATAAAGCAAGCAATTTAAAAACAAGTTTGAGTGTATGCATGAGATTTCTTAATTCAATCCAATGATAAATCCCACTTAGGTGAAAAACAAGTTTTAAAAACAAAGAAGCAAAACAAAACAACAACAAAATTAAGAGAAAAACAAATTAAAAAAATAGTAAAGAAAATATGAATAAAAAATTATATATTCGAATCAAAAAATTGAAGATTTTGAAAAAAATTTACAAGATTTGAAAAACCCAAGTGGTAAAACGCATAAACTATACAAAATTAAAATTTTCTAACCTAAGATTCGAATATAAATTAAAGAAAAAAAAAAGAAAAAGAGGAAAATCTACCTTAAATTGGGATTTTGGATGAATATGTGAAAATCCTTGCACAATATTGTTGATGCTTGCTTAGACTTGTGTTTAAGAGTAAAAGCCCTCAAGATTTGGTGAAAAACAATGAGGTTTAGAGGGTTTTTATAGGAAAAATCGATTCTAGGGTTTTTAGGTTGTTGGGAGAGTTTTAATTTTGGTTAAACTTTATCATCAAAAGCCCCTTTAAAGTAGTCCGCTAACCTGTTTCGGAACAGTGTCGACCGTTTCAAAACGCATGCACGAAAGTTTGACCGATTTTTCAACACCAGCTGACTGTTTCGATACGGGTTTGACCGTATCGAATCCCCGTTGACTCGTATCGAAACAAGTTTCGATACACCCCTTGGCAGTATCCAAAACGTTTCGAAACCCTGTGAAGGCGTTTCGAAACGCCCTTCTCTCAGATAGAAATTTAAAGCATCCGTATCGAAACAGGTGGACCCGTTTCGATACACCTGGGCCTGGAAGTGTATATAAGGCTTTAAAAGTGCAGAAAAATGAAATTTTCTAAGGCCTATCTTGCATGAATGACATGAATGAGCAGAAAAAACATATGCAAACATAAACATACTCCCCCTAGCTATAGGCATGGATGAAATTAGGAGTAAAAACACATAAACATGGCATTTCACAAGATCAAGCAATTTTAAGCATAAAAGAGGTCCTAAAAGGTCAAGATAGGCTAGTTAGACCTAACTCTCTCCTAAGGGACCAAAAACGCTCTTTGTCTAAAGGTTTTGTAAATATGTCCGCTAATTGATTTAAGGTGTCAACATACTCTATAACCACATCTTCTTAAAGGACATGATCTCTAATGAAATGATGTCTTATTTCTATGTGTTTGGTTCTAGAGTGTTGGATGGGATTTTTTGTCAAACATATAACACTAGTGTTATCACATTTAAGGGGTATGGTTTCAACTTTAATACCATAATCTAAGAGTTGTTGCTTCATCCAAAGGACTTGAGCACAACAACTCCCTAAGGATATGTACTCGGCTTCGGTGGTAGATAAGGCTACACTATTTTGTTTCTTAGAGAACCAAGATATGAGCATACTACCTAGGAATTGACAAGTTCCCGAAGTACTCTTCCTATCGATTTTACATCCCCCATAATCCGCATCCGAATAAGCATGAAGGTTGAAGGTGGAGTCTCTAGGGTACCAAAGACCTAAACAAGGAGTATCTCTAAGGTACCTAAAGATTCTCTTAACGGCTATAAGGTGAGACTCTCTAGGACTAGCTTGAAACCTAGCACACAAGCAAACACTAAACAAGATATTCGGTCTACTTGCGGTAAGGTAAAGCAATGATCCAATCATAGAACGGTAAAGCTTAGAGTCAACACACTTACCTCCTTCATCTTTGTCAAGCTTTGTAGATGAGCTTATAGGTGTGGCTTGGGGCTTTGCATTCTCCAAGCTAAACTTCTTGAGCATATCCTTTATGTACTTTGCTTTATTGATGAAGGTGTCATCCTTCTTTTGCTTGATTTGGAGTCCCAAAAAGAATGAGAGCTCCCCCATCATGCTCATCTCGAATTCACCTTGCATTAGCTTAGCAAACTCTTTGCAATGACATTCGTTAGTAGAACCAAAAATAATATCATCAACTTAAATTTGTACTACTAAGATGTAATTTTTATACCTTTTTATAAAAAGTGTAGTGTCCACCTTGCCATTTTCAAAACCTTTTTCAATTAAAAAGTTTGAAAGTCTTTCATACCAAGCTCTAGGAGCTTGTTTTAAACCATAAAGAGCTTTAATGAGTTTGAAAACATGATTTGGAAATTTTGAGTCTTCAAAACCCGGTGGTTGTTCCACATACACTTCATCATTTATAAAACCATTTAAAAACGCGCTTTTAACATCCATTTGAAAAATCTTGAAATCATGATAACATGCATATGCAAGCAACATCCTAATGGCTCCCATTCTAGCTACGGGTGCATAGGTTTCATCAAAATCTATCCCCTCTTCTTGAGTGTAACCTTGTGCTACTAGTCTAGCTTTATTTCTCACAATGTTACCACTCTCATCTAGCTTGTTCCTAAAGACCCATTTAGTTCCTATGGTAGATTGATTACTAGGCATATCAACTAATGTCCAAACATCACTTCTCTCAAATTGATTTAACTCTTCTTGTATAGCCATAATCCAAAAAATCATCTTTCAATGCTTCTTTTATATTCTTAGGCTCTATGCATGAGATAAATGCAACATGATTCATTAATCTAAGAGAAGATCGAGTGGTTACCCCCTTGGATGGATCACCCAAGATTTCACCATCTTTGACATAGTTGAACTCCCTTGGGTAGCTCACTTCCTTTTCCTCAAGAGCCAAGTCCTTCAAGGCTTCAAGAGGTTGATCTTGTGTATCCTCTTCTTTTGTTGGAATCCCATCCTCTTTTGAAGTTTGTTCTCCATCAAAGGCATTTATGATTCCTACATCATCATCATCACAAGAATCCTTCCTTAGAAGGAGGTTATCATCGAATACAACATGTATAGATTCTTCTACTACTAAAGTTCTCTTGTTAAATACTCGATAGGCTTTAGAGGTTAGAGAATATCCTATGAAAATAGCTTCATCACTTTTTGCATCAAATTTACCTAAGTTGTCTTTTCCATTATTTAAAACAAAACGCTTGCAACCAAAAGGATGAAAATAGCTAATGTTAGGCTTTTTTAGATTTTAAAATCTCATAAGGTGTTTTCTTTAAAATTGGCCTAATCATTACTCGATTAACAATATAACAAGCGGTGTTTGTGGCTTCCGCCCAAAAATATTTAGGTAAATTATTTTCACAAAGCATGGTTCTAGCCATTTCTTGTAAAGTTCTATTTTTCCTCTCAACTACCCCATTTTGTTGAGGAGTTCGAGGAGCCGAAAAATTGTGGCTAATACCATTTTCATTCAAAAACTCTTCAAACCCTAAATTTTGAAACTCGGTTCCATGATCACTTCTAATATGAGAAATTCTAAGTTCAAGATCATTTTGGGTTAGTTTTGAAAATGCGATGAATTTTTCTAAAGCCTCATCTTTAGTACTAAAAAATAGAACCCATGTAAATCTAGAAAAATCATCAACAAGTACAAATGCATAAGATTTACCACCCAAGCTCACAGTCCTAATTGGCCCAAATAAATCCATATGGATAAGTTGTAAACATCTACTAGTAGAAACATCATTAATGGATTTAAAGGAAGACCTATGTTGTTTACCCTTAGAGCATGCATCACAAATTTTATCGTTTGAGAACTTAATCTTGGGTAAACCTCTAACTAGATCAAGGGAAACTAGTTTTTCTAAAACACTAATGCTAGCATGTCCTAGTTTCCTATGCCACAACCATGCATCATTTTCATTTTGTGCTACTAAACATGCATGAGATGTATGTATGTCATCTAGATGCACCATGTATATGTTACCTATGCGATGACCTATGAGCATAATATTATTAGATTTAATGTCAACAATTTTGCACCCATTTTTATCAAATAAAACGTTAAATCCTTTATCACACAATTGACTTATGCTCAACAAGTTATGTTTAAGATCATCGACATACAAGACATTTTCAATAAGAATAGTGGAGTGATTACCTATGGAGCCAATACCTTTAATGTAGCCTTTGGAGTTGTCACCAAATGTCACAACTCCTCCACTTTTTGGCTTTAGATCCATGAATCTACTCTTGTCTCCGGTCATATGCCTTGAGCATCCACTATCAAGGTACCATGAGTTTTGACTTTGTGCTTTGGCCTTGTAGCAATGCTCCCCCTACAAACAAAGATATTAAACTTTTGTTTTTGGTACCCAAATCATTTTGGATCCATGAGTGTTAGCTCCCAGTAACTTGGTTCCCTTAGGAATCCAAGATGACATAGCAACAATGTTATTAGATTTTACAAGTTCCTTAGGAACCCATACACTTCTAATCCTTTTAGTTCTACTATGTCTAGGAGAGCTACCTTGTTTGTAGTAATTAGTCTTTTTCCTAGGTTGGTTTGTTTTTGAAGATTCACCTATTTCATGCTTCACACTACCAACATTTTTAAAAGACTCTTTGAGCTTGTTAAGCTCATCTAACACCTTTTGGTGTTCACTATTACATTGAGAAAGAAGATTATTAATGTTAATATTTTCATCTTGGAAGAATTTTAGTTCATCTTTCAACCCTAATATCTTTTTCTCAAATTTTAAATTAGCTTGAGACTCATACATGCTCGAACCGGAGGTAAATGCCATCTCTTGATTTTTGGATGATCACACTCTTCCTAGGAACTTCTCTTGTGGTTGTTAATCCTCAAAGAGGTAGGCACTGATTCCAATTGTTGAGTGGATCGAATGATCGAACTAAACCAAGAGGGGAGGTGAATTGGATTTTTAAAGTTCTTGGTGGTGGAAAATGCAAATAAAAAGGTAGACAAGGAATTTTAGAGTGGTTCAAGTTCCAAATGAACTCTACATCCACTACCTTAGATTCACCAAAGATTTGCAACAAATCCACTAATTGCTCTTCCCCTTTTCTAGGCTAAGGAGGTAACCCTTACAATTTTCGGTCAAATTTTCTACCCAAAATTTGACCCAATCCTCACACAATTGAAACAAAGAATTTGTTGGCTAAGGAAGTATCTCTCAATACAAATTGTAGCCCAATTACAAGCACTCAACCCAATTTAAATGATAAGAATGAAAAATACTATTGGAGTTACAAGAAAATAATGGGATTTAGGCACAAATGCTTGGATTTGATCTTTGGATGTTTGCTTTAGGATCAATAGTTGTTGCTGAAGCTTTTAGAGGTCCCTTTTATACCTTCTCATTGAATTCTAGCTGTTGTGGTTCTTGCATTCATCAATAGAGTCGTTGGGGGCATTATCTTCCCTCCATAAATGTAGTCTGCAACCAACCGTTTCGAAACGCCCGACCTTATTTCGAAACAAACCAAAATAGAAAGAGTCGTTGGGTGCATTTAAGAGCCCGTATCGAAACTGTTAGACCTGTTTCGATACGCTAAGAGACGTTTCGAAACATTTTGCTACTGTCAAGGATCGTATCGAAACGGCTTGAGATCGTTTCGATACGCCTTAACGGTTTGTTAAAAATCAGTTAAAAACATTCAACGGTCATATTTTTCAAATCATTTTTAAAGCCGTTTCGAAACACTTGATGTCGTTTCGATACGGTTGCTCAATGTTCTTAACTCGTTTCGAAACTTGTTTCGAAACACGGATTGGCAGTGTTGAAAACGTTTCGATACCCGTTTCGAAACATGGACTCACAGTTTCAAAACTGTTTCGAAACGCCTTAGGCCGTTTCAAAACGGTGACTCGAAAATCACTGTTTTGGCTTTCAGAACACTTAGAAAATATTTGATAAACTTAGTTTTTAACTTAAGCATATTGTTTAAAACATGTAGAGAGGTTTGAGGACTTAAAAATTCGTTTTTACATTTTCAATTTAGTCCTTAGGTTCTTTAGTTATATCAAAATTAAAATATCGGTTTCATAGTAAGGTTGTTGATAAAAGCTTGTTTCATGGTTTTGAAGTTGGAAGTGGTGGTGACTGCCTTTCGATATCACATTTGATGTTTGTAGAACTAAGTTTTGATATAATATTTGAAAAATGTTTTGGACTAAATTGCAAAGAATTTAAAATAAGTTTTCTATTCAAAAACAACTTGAAAATATGTTTAAGGGTTTTCAAAAGGCTTTGGAATGATTTAAAGTGTATTTAAAGTAGTCAAAACCATGATTTTCAAGTGACCGTACCGATACGGTATTGAACCGTACCGATACGCCTTAGGGTTTTCAAACTACCAAAATTCCAGTAGCCAAAACCTGTATCGATACGCTTAGTCGTATCGATACGGTGTGCTTTCAAATAGCCCAACGGCTAGTCGCGTACCGATACGGGTGTATCGCGTACCGATACGCCTAACTACCCCAACGGTCATTTGAATTTGCAGGACCGTACCGATACGCCAGGTAAGCCTATCGAAACATATCAGCTGAAAAGCCAAACGGCTAATTCCTCATTGAGACCGTATCGATACGCCAAGCTACAGAACTGCATTTATGGTGGGAAATAAAGGCTCCAACGGCTCCAATTCAATCCCAACGGCTAGAAACGGCTACAAACTCAATTGGGAGTATAAAAGGGACCTCCAAGCATCTTGTAATGGTTAATGCTTCAATTGTTACGGTAAGTCTTTCTTTGTACAAGAGAGTGTTTAGGTTTTGGGAGTCTTTCTTTGTACAAACTCAAAATTTGTCTAGAGCTTAAATTGTAAATTCCTTGCTTAGACAACACTTGTGAGCTTACATTGTTATATTTGCTCAAGTGTTTAGGTTTTGGGTGAGTGCTTAGAATTACAAACAAACACCTATTAGAGGGATTTCTAGTTTGGTAAGTCTTTCTTTGTACAAGAGAGTGTTTCCTCAAGCTTTGGGTAGAAAGCATTGAGGGTTGTAAAGGTTGCCTCCTTAGCCTAGAAAATGGGACGAAATTCTTAGTGCATTTTTTTGGAAATCCTTAGTGGGGAGCTAAGGTAGTGGATGTAGACCTTGGTTAGAAGGTTGAACCACTATAAATCCTTGTGTCAAATTGCCAAATTTTCACCTCCCACTAAAACACCCAATTATCCAACTTCTCCACACTTGGCGAGCAAGAACGGTTGATCGAATCGAGCCCCTAAATTTCAACAATTGGTATCAAAGCTTGGCTCAATAGAAGGGGATTCACATCCTATTGAGAAGATCCGGCAAGCTCGATCAACATTTCATCAACCGGCTCAAATGGCGCAATCCATCGACAAACCGCCTTTCTTCGACCGAAATCACTATGCCCATTGGAAGACAAAGATGAAATTCTTCTTGAAGTCAAGAGACTACAAGCTATGGGACATAGTTGAAGATGGTCCGTTCGTGCCTCAAGGAAGCAAAGCGGAATGGAGTGCCGACGATCGCAAGAAGATAGAGCTTAATTGCAAAGCCTTGCACATGCTCTTTTGTGCATTTGGCCCAACCATCTATGAGAAGATGTCTTATTGTGAGAGTGCCAATGAGGTATGGGACAAGCTTGAAGTCACATACGAGGGAACCGATAAAGTCAAGGAGACCAAGATTGGGCTCCTCACCTTAGAGTATTAGAACTTCAAGATGGATCCGGAAGAAAACATCGAGAAGATGTTTGATAGGTTCTCCACTATCACAAATGGACTTAAAGGTTATGGAGAAGCCATCCCGGAAGAGAAGCTTGTCCGAAAGCTCATCTAGTCCCTTCCCGAGTCATGGGACTCAAAGAGGACCGCCATCATCAAAGCCAAGAATCTCAAAACCTTGAAGCTTGATGAACTCATGGGGTCACTTCTCACTCACCAAATAATGAAGAAAAACAAAGAAGAGGAGAAGAAGAAGGAAGAGATTAGAGCGATGGGGAAGAAGAAGATCTTGGAGCTAGGCATCAATGCTAGTGCCGTAGCTCTCAAATCCTCCACATGCCATCATGTAGATTCAAGTGAGAAGGAAAGTGAAGATGAAGAGATGGCCTATCTCTTCAACAAATTTGCCCGGTTCATGAAGAGCAAAATGGAAAAATCCAAGCATGAAACGATGAAGAAGATGAAGGACTCCCACAAATCCAAAAAGAAGTGATCATCTTCAAAACAAGCATATATGGCCACATGGAGTGAGGAAGACTCCGCCGATGATGAAGTAGCTCATCTATGCTTGATGGCCCTCAATGAGGGGGAGGTAACTTCTAACTCGTCTATTTCAAATTCATAAACATTTGATGAGTTACAAGATGCCTATGATGATTTGCTTTTAGAATTTAAGGCATCATTTTCCAAGAACAAAAAGTTGATTTCAAAAATAAAAATTGAAAATGATTTGCTTTCCAAAAAAAATCTTGAACTTGAAGTAAAATTGAAAGATTTTGAACAAAAATGTTTTGATTTACAAAATTTGCTTCTTAAAGTTCAAAAAGAAAAATATTTGATTTCCAATGAACTTGAAAAGAAAAATAATTTTGGAAAATCAAATTTTTATGTAAGACAATCTAGTGCCCCTAGATTTGTGAATGGAAAATGTTTTAGAAGTGTTTGGGTCCCAAAAGGACTAACCAGTTCAACTAAAAAGGATGAAATTGAAAAATGGATTCCTAAGGGGACTAAATTTTGTGCCACTAATGTCTATGGATCCAAAGCAATTTGGATACCAAAAATTACATGATTGTCTTATGCTAGGTGTGATGGAGAGTGATCAACAAGTCAAAAATTGAGGGGGAGCTCCATGCACACAAAGGAACAACACTTGAAGAAGGAAGGCTTCACATCCTCCCTTGAGTTCAAGTGTGGTAAAATCTAGTTGTTTTTGTTTTTATTTGATTTATTTTCATTTAAGTCAACTAGATAATCATATATGTTGAACTAACATTCTTATGATGCTTTGAGTAAGGGGGAGCCAATTTTAAACCAAAATTTTAAGTGTGTCAATTTTTTGCCTCCTATGTTATTTTGAGCTAAATGTCATTTTAAATTCTTTTTTGATATAACAAAAAGGGGGAGAAATTGGTTTGAAATTTTGAATTTTCAAATTTTCAAATGAATAAGGGGGAGCTTTATTTGATTTCATATCTTAAATCTCTTATTCACAATTTTAAAGTTAAAGGGGAGAATTCCAAACAATTTTTCAAGTTGGTTTTATTATATAAAAAAGGGGAGATTGTAGAACTAAGTTTTGATATAATATTTGAAAAATGTTTTGGACTAAATTGCAAAGAATTTAAAATAAGTTTTTTAGTCAAAAACAACTTGAAAATATGTTTAAGGGTTTTCAAAAGGCTTTGGAATAATTTAAAGTGTATTTAAAGTAGTCAAAACCTTGATTTTCAAGTGACCGTACCGATACGGTATTGAACCGTACTGATACGCCTTAGGGTTTTCAAACTACCAGAATTCCAGTAGCCAAAACCCGTACCGATACGTTTAGCCGTATCGATACGGTGTGCTTTGAAATAGCCCAACGGCTAGTCGCGTACCGATACGGGTGTATCGCATACCGATACGCCTAACTACCACAACGGTCATTTCCCAACGGTCATTTGAATTTGCAGGACCGTACCGATACGCCAGGTAAGCGTATCGATATGCATCAGCTGAAAAGCCAAACGGCTAATTCCTCAATCAGACCGTATCGATACGGTTTGACGAGTATCGATACGCCAAGCTGTAGAACTGCATTTATGGTGGGAAATAAAGGCTCCAACGGCTCCAATTCAATCCCAACGGCTAGTAACGGCTACAAACTCAATTGGGAGTATAAAAGAGACCTCCAAGCATCTTGTAATGCTTAATGTTTCAATTGTTACAACATTATGATGTTAAAATTTGTCTAGAGCTTAAATTGTAAATTCCTTGCTTAGACAACACTTGTGAGCTTACATTGTTATATTTGCTCAAGTGTTTAGGTTTTGGGTGAGTGCTTAGAATTGCAAACAAACACCTATTAGAGGGATTTCTAGTTTTCTAAGTCTTTCTTTGTGCAAGAGAGTGTTTCCTCAAGCTTTGGGTAGAAAGCTTTGAGGGTTGTAAAGGTTGCCTCCTTAGCCTAGAAAATGGGACAAAATTCTTAGTGAATTTGTTTGGAAATCTTTAGTGGGGAGCTAAGGTAGTGGATGTAGACCTTAGTTAGAAGGTTGAACCACTATAAATCCTTGTGTCAAATTGCCAAATTTTCACCTCCCACTAAAACATCCAATTATCCAACTTCTCCACACTTGGCGAGCAAGAACGATTGATCGAATCGAGCCCCTAAATTTCAACAAAGTTTGCCAACGACTGGTTGATCTTCTTTGGTTCTTCAGTCAATCAAGTCCGGAACATCAAAAGAGTCATACGAGTTTTTGAATTAGCGTCAAGCTTAAAGCTTAATTTGGAAAAAAAGCAAAATCTATGGGATAAACACCAATCAAAAAGTCTTGGCAGGTTGGGCAGCCTCGGTGGGTTGCTGTGTCGACAAATTCTCAACAAGCTATCTTGGTCTTCCCCTTGGTGCAAATCGAAATTCCTATGGTCTTTGGGAACCAATGTTTAACAAAGTTGAGAAAAGGCTCGATGGGTGGCAACCGAAACTTCTATCCATGGGTGGAAGGCTCACTATGATCAAGTCTATCTTAACTAGCCTCCCAGTGTATTTTCTTTCTATTTTCTGGATGCCCAAGGCTGTCTTGAATAAAATAAATAACCTGCTTCCTTTGGGCTGGGAATGCTGAAAATTCTAAAATCCACTGGGTAAATTGGTTGGAGGTTTGTAAATCGAGGGATTCAGGGGGATTAGGTGTGATGGACCTAAACGTTTTCAACCGCATCCTACTTGGTAAATGGTGCTGGCGGTTCGGAAATGAAACCACTAAGCTATGGAGAAAGGTGATCTTTTGCAAACATCCTCCCTTTCATGGCAGTTTGCTTCCCGTGGGAAAGAGTCCGAGACATTACTCGTGGATATGGAATGGTATATTGCATTCTTTTTGCTTAGTGGACAATGTGGGGACTTGTTTGAGAGCCAACCTTCATCTAAAAGTTGGGAATGGCAGATTAATAGGTTTTTGGCATGATGTTTGGCTCGAAGATTCAGCTTTGAAATTACAGCTTCCGCGCATATTTTCTTTATTGGTGAATAAAGATGGTTACATTGTAGAAATGGGAAGAAAAAATGAAGAAGGTTGGCACTGGAACATTCAATTGAGAATGACCCTCTTTGATTGGGAAATCCATATTTGGAATTCCTTCATGGCCAAATTGAACAACTTCAGATCAAGCAGTTTAGAACACGATTGGGTGAACTGGTCGGGATCAGGGGAGGGATCTTTTTATGTAAAATCGCTAAAGTACTTGTTAAGTGGACCAGTGTCATCGAGGAATTTTTGGAATGATTTTGTGTGGATTGGATGTGCTCCTCTGAAGATCGAATTATTTGTTTGTTTGGTTGTTAAGGGCCGTGTACCGGTGAAAATGGAATTGGTGAAACGAGGGATAACTTCAATTTCAAGCAGTTTGTGTCCTCTATGCTTGTCCATGCCAGAGACGATTTCACATCTCTTTTTTTCTTGTCAGATAAGTTGGCAATTATGGACTTGTTTCCTAGCAATGGTGGGGTGAGGTTTTGTTTTATGGTCTTCTCCAATGGCATTCTTCGAAAATTGAGGGGTCGCGTCTCCTCCAAATCTGAGGCGTTTGTAGTCCGTAACCCCCTTTGCAGTAATCTGGATCTTATGGTTGTTTAGAAATGATTTGATTTTTAATGGCAAATTGATGAATTCAATTTAGATTCAACAACAGGTTAGACAACGCCTGTAATTTTGGCTAAAGGCTAAATTTAGAGAGTGCAAGATACCTTTGGAGGCGCTAATGGCTGATACGATGTTGGCAAAAGATGATATTTTGGATCACTCGCAGACCACTAAGACAACACAGTGGGTTCCACCTCTGGTGGGTTACGTAAAGCTAAATGTTGACGGCGCAGTATCATCGTTGAACTCGAAGGGAGGAATAGGGGGAGTGCTTCGGGATGACTCGGATAATATTTTGTTCTAATTCTCGGAATCATGCGGGACTATAACTCCAATCTTGGCTGAGCTTCTTGCGATTAAGGCTGGTATTGATAAAATTATTTCGACAAACTTAGAAAATAAAGTTAGATTAATAATAGAAACAGATTACAAAACGACAGTGGACTGGTTAAACGGGACTGAAGATCCCCCGACGTTCTTTTCTGATTTAGTGGCCGATTTGATATCCCTTATGCCTTAGCAGAGGGATGATACTTAGATGAATTCATAGGCAATGTAATGTGCAAGCAGAAGGTTTAGCCAAAGCTGGAATTGGCTAACCTTCCAACAATATTAGTATGAAAGGGCGCATGTGTATGTCACTCGTCTTTGTTTCTATGTTTTGTTTCATCGATGTAAACTCTGGTTCTTATTAATTTAATGTCGGGTATTCTTTTCTCTCTATCTAAGATTAGAGGGATTTTTAACGAAATCATTTACCTTTCAAAAAAATTATAACAATAGTGACAAAACATAAAAGCTTTGTAAGAAAATCTAAAAAAAGTATGAGATGAAAGTATGTTTTTCTCTTGTTATAATGTTAATTATTTGTAATTATATTTTTACAATTATTAATATTCGATTTACTAATCGATTAGTTTGGATCGAGTATCGTAAATGCCCAATAAGAAATTGATATTCTCAATCTAATTTTCTTCATTAACAATGTCATGATTCAAACTTTGAAAATTGTTTGCTAGACCAACATTCTTATAATCTTCTTCGAAATTTCTAGTTGTAAGACATTAGATCCCTAAATATAAATTAACGACACATTATAATAGATCAGAAACACTTGTAGACAAAAATCATACCATCGATTGTATCAAATAATAATGCTTTTCTAAATATTATAAACATATTAGTGGCACAAGCATGCTTAAATTTAAGGGTAAGCTACTTTTTGTCATTCAAATTAAAAAAAATCAATTTCATCGTTGAACTTTCAAATTTTGTTTGTTTTAATTACTTGATTGTTGATTATCATTTGTTGATCATCATTTGCGACGTAACTAATATCAAAATGTTTCCTTCCTCTTCCTATTCTCTTCTTTATCGGCGTGAAATCAAGATATATTGTTTTTCTCCTTGACATGTACGAATTTGAAAGAAAATATTCCAATGTCGTTAATTCAAAGGGAGTTTGGGAAGAAAGTTTCAATGATATTTTTCTTACATAAATTTACCAAAATATTTAAGCAACATTAAAGACTTAGTGACCAAGTGATTAAAACGAGCAAAGTTTAATGATGAAATTAAAATTTTTGAACTTGAGTGACCAAAACAGTAACATAGGAAAAGTTGAGTGGCTATAAAATTAATTTACCCCAAAATTTTAAATGAATTTTTATTTCAAAATTTAGGGCCGATTAAACTTGTTAATGGGCTTAGCAACATAAGAGTTAGGCTTGATATTTTGACCTCAACCTACCTTCTTTCGGTTGATTTCAAATTAAATAAAAATAAATTATTTAAATGTAATTATAAATAATATAAATATAAATATTATAATATTCTATGATATATAGAATAATAAAAAATATCGGATCGGATTAAATTTACGTTCGGTCATGTAAATTTATGTGAAACCAAATCCAGACAGATTTATGTGCGACAGTTTTAACTTTGCTTATACATTATAATAATATGAAAAACATTTTTCAATTAATTCAAAAACAAGTAGTCAATAATGCTCATAATGTCATATTTTTTATCCGTTCAAATTCTGACATTTTCTTTAAATATGTAAATTATTAATTATCTATTTAATAAAATATTTGTAAAATATTATATTTTCAAATAAAAAATTATTAATTATATTTAATTATAAAAATGAAAATGCATTTGTTTTTGGAGCAATGACAGTGGCCTTGGTAAAACCAACCGAAGCACGTGCCACATTTATAAGGAAGTGACCTTCGCCTTACTTTCCTAGGCTAAGGACCATAAGATGCAATGCAATCAACCTACCTACCTGCTTCAACTTCATAATTTTATCATATACTTATTAAATACTATACTTTTAAATTCTACATAATGAAAATAGCAGATATTTGGAAAACTTAAAAAAAAAAAAAATACACACAATACAATTACATGGAAATATTAAAATCTAAATAAAATATATATATATATATTGAATTATAAAAACATTATAAATTCATAAGACTTTAAGCCGTGACATTCTCCCAACTAAATCTCGTGAGAGGCAACGATTGTTCACCATGACTAATCCAGACATAAATGGAACAAAAAAATAAAAGTGAATCAAGGAATATTATTACTACAAAGTAATGCAATGAACATAACAAGATAACAGAAATAAATTGCAGTCAAGAATATGCATTTCCAATGCTACATGATCAATTGTACCGATATAAAAGGGGAACCATATGAATTAGACTGAAGTTTTAGTGGAAACAATAATTTAATTATGTAGTATGAGGTTTCAATTCATGCCCGGACCCGAAGGGGCATGTTGTTTAGCGAAATTGGGCTCGGCTACTCTGTTGTTTTAAGTCTTTAAAGGATCAAAATGTAACTATTTTAAAGCATCATCATCACCTCCTAATATTCTCTCTAATAACCAATATATTTGGACATTAGATGAAAGGATCAAAATGTAAGTTTTAAATAAGAAAATCTTCTATAGATTTACACTAAGCCTAGTTCCTTTTCTTCTTTGCAAGTAATAAGATAATTATCAACATTCACAATAATTGTAGCAATTATAAATAAACGAAAAACCAACCTTCAAAATATAATGAAACGCTTCACTTCTAACCTAGTTAGGCGAGGACTACAGGGGTGGAGACAATATTAGGGAAGCAACGACCCATAGAAATTTGTACTTTTTAATTGTTTAAAGACTCAACTGAAAGTTCATCAAACCTGATTTTGAAAACATATTTATGTATTTTGTCTCTGAAATGTACTTACTTATACAGGTGAGAAGTCCTGGAACCGGTTTTTACAACACTACTGAAAAAAAAAACTGGATTTAGTTATACTTTCAGCTTGGATTTCATGCTGCTCACATCTTCTTTTGATTCCGTATGCTTTTGTGGTTTAAAAAGCTTGCACATCCCAACTGGATGCCGTTGTTGAAGACCCTCCCGACCATCTTCTCACATTCCGGGTATGGTTTGACATACAAATTATAGAATCTAAGCCTACTTGGCTTCATCAAATTCCAGAGCACCTTTTGATCGAGGAACAATCTGTTTGTCAAAATTGGCACCCAAATATTCTGGAGCTTCAACTAACCAACCAACTCTATACTTCATCCTATTCACCAAGAACTCAATTTTCTTCTCCCCTAATTCCATGCCCAAAACTCTTGGGTCCCTTATAATCTCCTCCCTAATTTCATTTTCAGGGAAACCCAATTCCAAAAACTCGTCAAGCAATGGCTTCAACCTATTTTCAACATCAAATCCTAAAACTTCAGGAAACGAATGAAAAACCCTTTCAGTCCCATATCTTGAAATCCCAATTCCTTCCAAAAACACAATCTTTCCAATAATTTAATCTTCCTTCATCATGATTATCCTAGGAAACCATTCTAAAACCCTAGTCAAAACCCCACCGTTAAACCCTAAATCTTTCAAAACACCAACACGGTTCAAAAATAAACCCGGGTCTATCTGAAATCGCTTAGAAAGTGCCAAAACACTGCAGATCGCCTCTGGAGAAACACCCGAGTTCCCAACTTTAGAAATCCCAATTTGCCATTTTTTCAAAAAGTTAAAATCCAAAACAGCCGGACAATCGAATAACAAAGAAATAAAGGAAGTCTGGGGGATTCTAAAAGATAGAAGAATGTTCAGAGAGTCCTTGATTTCGTGGACATTAGAGTGAACGAGTAAGAAATGATTTCTTGCAAGGAAAGTATGGAGTTGAGCAGGTAAATATCAGGGTTTGAAAATTGGGTAAACTACATAAATGACCACCTTACTATTGCAAAAGTTGCGATCTGACCACATTACTTTTTTCGTCACAATTAAACTACCAAATTATTTAAATGATATCAATGTGACTACCACCCGTTCAAGGTTAATGAAAGTGTGACGTGGCAGTTAAAAAATAAGAGTATAATTACACATTTAGTCATCGTTACTTATAAACTCTATCAATTTAATCCTAATTTTAATTTAATAAAATAAATTAATTATTTAATTAGGTGTTGATACGTATCAACACCTAATTGGAGGAATTTAATTATTTTATTTTATTTTTCTCCTTCAATCAAGAGGTGACATGTGTCACCACCATTTAGAGGAGAAAATTCAATTTGCACAAGCATGCCAATGGTGAGAATCAAACCCACGTATGGGTGATTTAGAAGCAGTGACTTAGCCACTGCATCAAACATGTATTTGTGCTAAAAATAACCCTTTTAAATATATGTCATATTCGAGTTTTGTTGGGAATGTTGTACTCCGGCGCTATCCTCTTTTTCTGCGTTTGATACAGGTTCGTCAACCATGTTTGTGACAGCATCTGCTACGGGCTCATTTCTCTGCTTCTTGGACTGTTGTTCGACAACCTGATAGTTAAATGAAAGATTAATTATGTTTTTCCATGATCCCAACACAAGTCGGTCTCATGCATGTTTTGTTCACTGTATATATTATAGGGTAAACTACATAAATGACCACCATATTATTAGTAAAGTCGCGATTTGACCACCTTACTTTTTTCTAACCAATTAAACCACCAAATTATTTAATTGGTTGCAATGTGACCACCAGCCGTTAAAAACTAACGGGAGGGGTGACGTGACAGTTAATAAAATTGATATAATTACACATTTAGTCCCCGCTATTTGTACATTTTATCAATTTGGTCCCAATTTTAATAAATAAAATAATTTTATTATTTAATTAGGCTACGACACGTGTCACCATATTATTGGAGGACTTTATTTATATATTTTTAATTTAATAATTTTTATTTTGCTCCTCCAATCAGATGGTGACACGTGTCACCAGATTGAAGGAGCAAAACTAAAGAAAAAAGAAACTTGCTTCCAATAGGGTTCGAACCCAAGTTCACTAGGTTGAAAGTGAGCATAGCTACCACTAAGTCAAAGATATCCTTGTGATGTATTGTACAAAATCTAATATATAAATAAAGTCCTACTAGAAGACTCCTTTGCTCGGTATCGTTCCCTCAAAATCATTGAAAGATAGATTCAAATACTGCAATGCCCAAAGCTCATAAGAAATGCTGGAACCCCACCTGAAAGATTATTGTTCGATACATCCAATTGCTGAAGACCTCTCAATGAACTCAGAGATAAAGGAATAGGCCCTTCAAACAAATTGCCATCCAAGAACAGGTACTCCAGACTTACACAACTACCAAGGGCTTTTGGAAGCAAACCAGATAATCTATTGTGAGAAACATATAAGCTGCCTATATTTCTCAGATTTTCTACTTCAACGGGAAGCTCACCAGTCAAATAATTTGATGACAAGTCTACTAGAACAGACATGGAAGGTATATTGAGTATTTCAGGGGGTATTGGTCCACTAAGATTATTGTAAGAAAGTGCCATCCCAAGCAATTTTTGGCAGTTACCTAGACTTGAAGGAATGCTCCCCTGGAGATTGTTAAAATCTAATATATAAATAGATTTTGTACAATGCATCACAAGGGTAGCTTTGGCTTAGTGGTAGTTGTGCTCACTTTCAACCCAGTGAACCTGGGTTTGAACCCTATTGGAAGCAAGATGTTTCTTTCTTTAATTTTGCTCCTTCAATCTGGTGACACGTGTCACCACCTGATTGGAGGAGCAAAATAAAAATTATTAAATTAAAAATATATAAATAAAGTCCTCCAATAATATGGTGACACGTGTCGTAGCCTAATTAAATAATAAAATTATTTTATTTATTAAAATTAGGACCAAATTGATAGAATGTACAAATAGCAGGGACTAAATGTGTAATTATACTAATTTTATTAACTGCCATGTCACCCTTCCATTAGTTTTTAACGGCTAGTGATCACATTGCAACCAATTAAATAATTTGGTGATTTAATTGCTTGGAAAAAAAGTAAGGTGGTCAAATCGCGACTTTACCAACAGTATGGTGGTCATTTATGTAGTTTACCCTATATTATATATAGCTTGGACTATTTGATTATACGTTAGAGTAGAAGGCTTACCTGCACAGGACTAGCAGCTATTAGAAGGCCAGCAACAATGAGACGCTCATCCCACCGGATCTACTTCTACTTTCTTGAGTTCTCCATCTAAATCTATATTGGTGAATCACTTGAAACCACACCATAACTATTTTAATCCTCTTCTCTACCTTTTATGTTCGATGCTTGTTAACTTTTTGGATCAACATTAGTCGACGCTTGAAACTTTGTAATGGGCAGAGGCCTAAACTCTGGAAAAAAAGCTACTTTTACCTCATCTTACATTTATAACTTCAAACAATAAAGATCCACCTTTATACGAAAGGAAAGGAGTCTCACTCCAAATCCTCGTTCCATCAACCAGTTTTTCTGGTTGATGGTATGCACACCAGTGAATTCACCGTTGAGAGGGTGTTTTTGGGTGGTCATTCATTCTGTACACAATAGAACATATATTTAAAAGGGTTATTTTTAGCACAAATACATGCTTTGTGCTTAGCCACTGCTTCTAAATCACCCATACGCGGGTTCGATTCACACCATTGGCATGTTTGTGCAAATTGAATTTTTCTCATCTCCTGATTGGAGGAGAAAAATAAAATAATTAAATTAAATATAAATAATTAAATTCCTCCTATATGGTGTTGACACGTGTCAACACCTAATTAAATAATTAATTTATTTTATTAAATTAAAATTAAGACTAAATTGATAGAGTTTATAAGTAACGAGGACTAAATGTGTAATTATACCCTTATTTTTTTAACTGTCACGCCACCCTTCCGTTAACCTTTAACGGCTGGTGGTCACATTGATACCATTTAAATAGTTTGGTGGTTTAATTGTGATGAAAAATGTAATGTGGTCAGATCGCAACTTTTGCAATAGTAAGGTGGTTATTTATGTAGTTTACCCTTGAAAATTTAGTAGTCGTTGAGGAGTTTTAATTATGTTATTTACTTATTTTAATTATACTGTTTAGCCGTTGAGCTGTTTAATGAAACGGTGCGTTGAGATTAGCTGTTCATAGATAAACGTGGTTATTTCGGTTCTTGTTAGTTAAAAAGGTTTTTTGGTGCATTGTAAGTTTTATCCGATGAATGCATGAAATCTAACCTTTCCCTTTAATTTATTTCTCTTATCCTCTCAATTTTTGATTTCTCTTCTTCCTCAAATCACTAAAAATTCTGATTTATCAGTTTGTGTCTTTGCAAAGGTATCAAAGCCTTGACGATCCTCAGAATCATGGTAGAGACTCGGAGTCAAACTGCTCAATCGGCCATAGAAACTCAGACGACTACCACAGAACTTGCGACTAAGGTGATCGTATCTGACTGGAAATAGGTAACAACCAAAATCAAGGAGGATGTTCAGCGTTTGGAAACCTTGATCGGTGACCGTTTCCAAAGTATGCAGTCAGCGATGTTGGCTAACTTGCATAAGATGTTAGAGATTGCTTTGGGAAAGAAAATAGATGCTAGTGAGATGTTGGCCCAACACACCGGAATCTTGGTTTCGCCTCAATCGATTCAGAAGAGCACTAGTCCTCCTCCAGAAGCGGTGGTCGTTGATGAAGCTCAGTCGAGCAAGCATGAACTCGTGTTGGTACCTGGTACTAACGAAACTCAGGTAGTGCAACAAGAAGTCATTTCCCAGTCCAACAATTTTGCCTATAAGCTTCAGTGCCCTAGGTTTGATGGGACAAATTTCAAAGGGTGGTATTCCAAACTGAAATAGTACTTTGAAGCAGAGATGGTGACGGATACAACTAAGGTTCGAGTGGTTATGTTGCATCTCGAGGGTAAAGCACTCCAGTGGCACCAATTTGTTGCAAAATTTCAAGGAGGCTTTAAAGAGGTTAGTTGGGATGAATATTTGAAAATATTAAGGGATAGATTTGCCCCAGAGGGATTTGATGATCCTTTTTCCGAATTAGTTTCTTTGAGACAAGTGGAAATAGTATAACAATATTATGATGAATTTCTTCAATTGCTCAATCAAGTTCAATTGCTTGATGATTATGTATTAAGTCTATTTAAGAACCACCTCAGAATAGAAATTAATCCAATGGTTAAGTTATTGCAAACAAAGAATTTAATGGATGCTTTCTGTCTTGCAAAACATGTCGAAGCCATGGTTTCTTCTGGGCAAAAGAAACAATTGTCACAACCATCAGGAATTACCCATTGTTAGTGTACATTCCTTCCAGGGTTGGCAGTAGCATAATGAAAGGACTAGTTGGTACTGGGAACATGGCAGGTCCTGGTTCTTCTGAGTACTCTACTCCTAATGTGTTTGGTCCTACGAACACCAGGGTAGGGAACTAAGGGAATCAAAGAACTGGAGGAAAATACTATCTGAAAGTAAGATTGGAGATAGAAGAAAAAAGGGTTGTGTTTCTGGTGTGCTGTAAAATATGCACCAGGGTACAAGTGTGCTAAAACACAACTGTATCAGATTGTAGTGAAAGGGGCTGAAGAGGAAAGTGAACCAGAGATTTTTCTAAATTGTGAAGAAACTGTTGAGGTGGGGATTATTGAAAATTCAAAGAATGAAAGTCATATCATGTCTCTGAATGCATTATGGGGATCTGCTAATTGGGAGACAATGAAATTAGATGTTAAGGTCCATGAAATGTCTTGTACATCACTGGTAGATTCTGGGAGTACTCATAATTTTTTAAATATTATTGTAGTGAAGAAAATAAGATTAGCTGTGGATAAGAAGAGTCCACTCATAGTTACAGTAGCAGATGCAAATGTGCTGACCACATTAGGGCAATGCCAGGCAGTGAGCTGGGAAGTTCAGGGAAGGATTTTTGTTGCTGATTTTTTTTATCCTACCACTGAAAAACTGTGATGTGGTACTCGGGATACAGTAGCTCACTACTTTAGGAGTCATTAAGTGGGATTTTGCTGAGTTACAAATGGGATTTAGGCATGTAGGCTTAGACATTTTGTTGAGAGGAATGCAACCTGGAGAGTTGAGGGTGACGAACTCCAAAACTTGTCATAAAATGTTAAGGAGCAAAAAAGGACCATGTAATGTTGCTTTGTGGATGTTGAACCCTCAACTAGAAATGAAGAGGGAGGATGAGCAGTTGCCTATGAAAATTTAAGATAGAGTCGATGAAAGAACAAGCCAATGTGAAGGTCAAACCATACAGACTAATCAAAAAGATGAAATAGAGAAGTTGGTGGGAGAAATGCTAGCCTCTGGGATCATTCGAGATAGCAACAGTTGTAACCCCCTTAGCCCGACCTAGATGGTTGACCCGAACTACGAAGTTTACACGGGGAAAACGAAAGTCAACCTTGATTAACGACCATTTTTTCCTTTTTAATCTTGTCTAAATGCTCATTAACCCTAAGTGTACTCTTGAGAAAGGCATACTTGAAAATCACAGCAATCGGAAAGCAACAAGAGACTCGATTGCACAATATACCAATTTAGGGACCAAAATGTAAATTCTTGAAAGGTGAGGGACTTAACCAATTTCAAGGTTACCAATATCAAATTAATCATATTACATGCTTCCCTGTCAAATTTCACCTTAAACGGACATCCCGAACTCAAGCAATTGCATATACAAAATTCAAGACTAAAACGTAAAGCATGCAAACCTCAAACCATTCAAATCAGTGCCCAACGGTCAAGTGTTTCGGAACGGGGGTTGACCGTTCCGAAACACGGGTTCGTTTCGAAACCTGTTCTGAAACAGGGCTTGGCAGTGGCAAAAGTGTTTCGGAACGACCTCTACCCGTTTCGATACACAAAGGCCATTACAGGCCCCTGTTTTGAAACGGTAGTACCCGTTCCGATACAGACTGCCCAGAAAGTGCAGATTTTTCTGGTTTAACAAACATTTAACCAATCAAACACATCCCTATGACCTCCTAATCATGCCAACAATTCAACATACATTTAGGGAACATATTTGCATCATCAAAACACATTCATGGCGTCAATTAGGAAAAACCTCAATCTATAGGCATGCAACCTAATACTCAAAACCAACCAAACATCAAATCATCAATGCAAACACCAAATGGCCATTTACATGTCCCAAACATCAAAAGGCTTCATGCCATACTTAGGGAGTCCAAAACCTCTCCCAAAATCACAACCTAAGTCCTCATTGCCAAATACCAAAAACTAATAATGTTGTAAAAATAGTCATCATACATGAGCTTAGCCTTCCCCTTGGATTCTTAGCCTCCTTGCTGCCCTTTTAGCACTTCAATTCTTTGCATTAATGGTTCAAGAAAGAGAGCGTAAGCACATATGTCTAGTGAGGCATGCTCTAATGAAACAACACAATAATGCATTTTATAAACACCTTTCAAAGGCCTTAAATTCATAAACATCATTTTTCATGCAACAATGCATACACAACAAGCATCTCATGCTTCATTAACATCAACATGTCATATTGGCTTTCAAGTGATAATCCATTACCATTTTTCAACACAAAACACAATCGGATACGCGGATTACAAGCGTTGTCCCATACGCTTCATATACACTACCAAACACACAAGGTGGAGTTTACCGGAACAATCACAACCCCTCAACACCCGTGATGGAGTTTAACGGTACAATCACAACCCATCCACATCACTCATTGGTAGTTGTATAACATCACTAAGGAGAACACGGGACACACAACACAAGATCCTCACATGGCATTTTAACCACCATTATGATCTTAGACATCTCGTTAGTGTACTTGGATGGAGTTTACAGTACCATTACAACCCCTCAACATCCAAGGCGACTTTATTCACGGTGCACCCAATCCTATAGCCGGCTAACTATATCTGATTCAAATACTTTAAAACCAACACATCACTTGCCAATATACATCAATTATCATCATTAATCCACTGTTTTAAAGCATCCATATCAAAGCCATTAAACCATCATGCATCACTATGCATCAAGCCACAATTATTAATATCAACCAAGGATCTCTTACCTTGAGCATCCTTCAACACATGGCTTTCAAAACCAGCATTAATCATGCTAAAACATGCTTTCAAAACAGAATTTAAACATGCAAATTAAACACGTTGCATCCAACCATCTCATGGTTCATCAAAAAGAGAGTTTCTCCGAAAACTTACTCTTGAGTTTAGTTAAGTTGCTTAGACTTAAACTAAGCTCCCAAACCTTCAAATATTGGTTTCAAAGCTGAAAACCAAACTTCACTCACCAATTCCGTTTCGCAAGCTTGCCGAAACGTCGATCAAGCCTCCAGATCAACACCACAAGGATCCAAAGATGTCTCCCCTGTTTTAAACACATCAAAGCAGAGGATTAATGCATCATCATGCATTAAAATCTTCAGCCATTAAACCTAAACTCGCTGCTCTCATCAAATCTCACATTTCGGCTACCAAACCCAACCGAAATCACATCCAAACACTCCCACAACATTACCCAGCCAAGATCCATCACTTCTAAACATTCTTAGACATCAATTAACATCCAAAAAGAACCTAAACTCGTCCTTATACCTCCAGCTACAACAGAACACCAAGATCACCCCAAAAACCACCATTTTCACAAGTAAAAACTTAGGAAAATCAACCTATTCGGGATTGCATTGATTAAACCTTCATTTCACATCATTAAACATCCAAAATACATTAAAAAGACATCTCAAAACAGAGCCCAAATATTCAATACGAATTTCTTCAAAATTAAATCCAAATCTTGAATTTTAAGCCAAAATCAAGATCACAACATTAAAACCTTTAATAAAACTCAATTTAAGGATTGAGAACTTGAGAATTTCAGTAAAGAACTGAGTATTTAGAGGAAAAGGACATCCTTACCTCTAAATGTGGATTTCTCCTTGATTAGAGCCAAAATCCTTGAAAATTCAATAAGCAAATAAAGAGGATTTGATGTAGAAATGATTAGGATTCATTTGAGGATTGAAATCTCATCATTTGGTGTAAAAATAATTAGAAATGCTGTTGTAGAAATGTGTTTGGCTGAGGGAATTTTGAGAGAAAATGAGATGAGAAAATTTTAGCAAAAGTTGGTTATGAAACTAAAATATGGTTTCCCTCTTTTCTTTTAATTTAATTAAACATTAAATGAGTCATTAAAATTAAGAAAAATCTGGAGAAATCCTTCCTTGGGTAAATTAGCTCCTTAAAGATTCAAAGTTTCAATCCTTACAAAACAGTCACCACTGAACTTTTCAAAAATTACATTTTAGTCACTATTTCAAAATGTCACACTTCCAAACCTTATTTTGTAAAATTGATTTCACCACTCTCTTATATATATTAAAAGAGGATTTTTAGATATTTTCCATATTTTTAATGCATCCCGAACTAGGTTTTTCCTAAAACCACCTTTTATATTCGAACCGAAAATTAGACTGGTTCGATTCAGACCCTAAACTTCCAAGCCCAAAATTGGGGTGTTACAACAGTTCTTTCTCATCACCTGTAGTCATGGTAAAAAAAAAGATGAAGGTTGGCATATGTGTGTTGATTACAAAAAAATAAATTAGCTTACAATTAAAGATAATTTGCTCATGCCTGTAATTGAGGAGCTGTTGGATGAACTAGGGTCTGCCATGTTTTTTTCTAAACTGGATCTTAGGTCAGGATACCACCAGATTAGGATGAGAGATTCAGACATTCTAAAAACTGCATTTATGATACATTAGGAGCATTATGAGTTTCTTGTGATGCCCTTTGGACTCACTAATGCCCCTGCCACTTTCCAAGGCCTAATGAACAAGGTTTTCAAACAACAATTTAGGAAATGTGTCCTGGTTTTCTTTGATGGCATATTGGTATACTTCCCAGACTGGAATTCCTTTGTATTACATCTACAAGAAGTGTTAAAGATTTTACAGTCCAACCAACTTTATGTCAAGTTATCAAAATGTTGTTTTGGGGCTGTGGAGGTAGAATACTTGGGATATATCATTTCCAGGGCTCATATTGCAATGGATGAATCTAAGGTGAAATGCATATTGTACTGGCCAGTTCATGTTTCTGTAAAGGAGTTGAGAGGTTTTTTTGGGCTTATTTGGATATTACAGAAGATTTGTTAAGGGATATGGTTGCATGGCCAGGCCTCTAACGAATCTGTTGAAGAAAGAGGCTTAGAGGTGGGGAAAAGAAGAGCAATCAGCTTTGGAAGAATTAAAGAAGGCTGTGAGTTCTGCTCCTGTACTTGTACTACCTGACTTCAACTTGGAGTTCATAATGGAGACAGATGCCTCTGATCAAGGCTTATATGTGTACGAGAAAGAGATGTTGGCAACCCCGGTGGCTGTTAAAAAGTGGTCAAATTATCTGATAGGCAAACACTTCATTATTAAGACTGATCATCAGAGTCTAAAATTTTTATTTAAAAACCAAGCTATCACTCCATTTCAACAAAAATGGGTAGTCAAAATGATGAGCTATGACTAAGAAATGTAGTGTAGGAAAGGAGCTAACAACATTGTGGCTGATATACTATCTAGAAGACCAAAATCTGAAAGTTTGTTAACTATGAGAATCAGCAAGTTAGATAGTGATATGATGGGGAGAATTGCTATGTCCTAGCATACTGATGAGAGGCTATCTAAAATCATCAATGATATAGAAAATGAGAGTCAAAAGCATAAGAAATACAGTTAGAATGGTGTTGTTTTGAAAAGGAAAGAAAAATTAGTAGTGGGTAAGGATGTTGCATTGAGGAAGGAGTTAATCGAATTCTTCCATAAAAGTGTAATTAGGAGACACTCAAAAGCACATGCAACCATTAAAAGGTTGACCATTGTTTTGTATTGGAAGGGTCTTAAGAGGGAAGTCAAAACCTTTGTGAGAGAATGTATGATCTGTCAGAGGTGCAAGGGAGAATTACAACACCCTAAGGGACTGCTTCAGCCTCTTCCTGAAACCATTTGGCACTCTATAAGCATGGACTTTATTAAAGGTTTGCCGACTTCAAGGAAGAAGAATTGCATTTTTGTAGTGGTAGATAAGTTGAGTAAATATAGTGATTTTGTAGCAGTTTCACACCCTTTTACTGCTAAAGATATTCCCCAAATTTTCTTTGAAAATGTTTTTAAACTGCATAGTTTGCCTCATGACATAGTATGTGACAAAGATAAGGTGTTCATGAGCCTTTTCTGGAAAGAATTGATGATGAAGTTAGGAGTTGCTGTGAATGCTTCTACTGCTTATCACTCCCAATCAAATGGTCAAATGGAGAGAGTTAATCAATGCCTGAAAACTTATCTCAGATGCATGTTAGGAGAGAGGCCTAATGAGTGGGCAGAATGGATACACCTTGCTGAATGGTGGTACAATACCACATTTCACACTGCCATTCAAGTGACCCCCTATCAAGCTGTTTATGGACAAGTTCCCCCAATCCATTTGCCTTATATAGCGGGAGATTCATTGGTAGCTGAAGTGGATAGAAGCCTCCAACGAAGGGAAGCTGTTATTAGAATGCTCCAGTTTCACATGAAGAGAGCCCAAGATAGAATGAAGTCTCAAGCATATAAAAGAAGAATTGACTGTGAATTTTAGGTTGGGGAGTGGGTATTTCTGAAGTTGCAATCATACAGGCAACAATTTGTGATATTTAGGAACTGTCAAAAGCTAAGTCCCAAGTGATTTGAACCATTTTGATTTTGGAAAAAGTGGGAAAAGTAGCTTACAAATTGCAGTTGCATGAAAATTCTAAGGTTCATCATGTATTCCATGTGCCCAACTAAAGAAAAGAGTCGGTTTTGAGTTGGTGTAGTCTGAACTACCAGTGATTGATCCAGATGGTACTATTGGCAAGGAACCAGTGAGAATTCTTGACAAGAAAATGGTGAAGAGGGGTAACAAGGCAGTAATAAAAGTTCTGGTTAAGTGGTACAACTCGTTCCCTGAAGATGCAACTTGTGAGGTTCTTCATTTTCTGCAACAACAGTTTCCTCACTTTGATCCTCGAGGTCAAGGATCCTTTTGGAAGGAGGGAGTACTGTCAGGGTTTGAAAATTTAGTATCCGTTGAGGAGTTTTCATTCTATTATTTACTTATTTTAATTATGTTGTTTAGCCGTTGAGTTGTTTAATGAAACAATGCATTGAGACCAGCTGTCCATAGATAAAACATGGGCGTTTCGGTTCCTATTGGTTAAAAGGGTTTTGGGGGGTGCATTGTAAGCCTTATCCGATGAATGAATAAAATCTGGTCTTTTCCCCCAATTTCTTTCTCTTATCCTCTCAATTTTTGATTTCACTTCTTCCTCAAATCACTAAAAATTCTGATTTATCAGTTTGTGTCCTTACAGTGAAAACCCATACCTTTGAAGGAGATTTGCAAGAGAAATGTGGTTCCTGAATTGCGGGATTTTTGGGGAAACTATGGAAAAGAATTCATTCGAAGAGAATCGGCAGAAAATAGTTGCTTTGATAAATGAACTGATAGAAATGGCTTATTTTGCAATACAAAGTCGTGTTCCTAACTATTATGAGTAGAACAAAAATTAGGGATGACCAAATAAACCAAACCCGAACCGACTCAATGTGCCATGATCCAATCCGGTCGAGATTTTAGTCTTGAATTTTGGGATTGGGGCGGGACGAGTTCAGGTATATGCTACAAATTTTCTGTCCCGCCTTGCCCCTATATATATTTAAAGAAATTATATATTTTATTATATTTATAAAAAATACGACTATATATAAACACTTTTATGGTTGTTAAGATACTTTTTTGTGCTTATGGTAAAAAAAATTAGATGTTGTTCAAGTTTTAACATATCTGATTCTGACGGTCAATGGTTCAAGTTTATTTTTTAAATATGTAATTTTTCATGTGGGTAATTTAAAACTGGTTTTTATTTTATTTTTATATAAGTTTAAAGTCTTTTGAAACTAAATTTTTTTGTCATAATGGTGGATTGATCGGATCTAAGAGGTTAAGATTTTTTTTTCAATTTTTCGGGTTGAGTCGGTTCGGGGTTAGGTTTATGAGTTAGTATATTGGGGCGGGTAAACTAATATTTTAATCTGGGGCGAGGTCGGGTTTAGGAGCTTATAGATCGGGGCGGGAGCGGGGCGGCCAAAAAACGGCCCGCCCCACCCTACCCCGTGCCCATCCCTAACAAAAAATTGTCTGCCCTAGCTATACCACCACATTAAAAAATTCTAAAGAATTAAATTTTAAATTTTAAATCTTAACCCTAAATTTCACATCCTAAATCTTAAACTCTACCCTTTAAAAAATATACCCTACTCTTAATTTCCTAAACTCTAACCATAAACATTAAACCTTAAACCCACTTTTTAAAGTGTGGGCACCAAAAGGGACATGGTTAGGGGGAAGACGATTTCCATCTTATGAGTAGTGTTACGCTCGACTCAGCTCGTTGAGAACTCGAGTCGAGTTTAAGTTTGATTCGGATCTAGTAGTATTCTCGACTCGATTAGTTAAGACTTCAAACTGAGTTAGAGTCGAGTCCAATCGAATCGAGTAGTGACTGAACTTTGATCGAATAAGACTCGAGTAGTTCGAGATTTGTCTCATCTCATCTATAGTCTTAATAATTGTTGAGTGAATTTATTTATCATCATCAACAACAATTAAATCCAACAACATACATTTTAGTTCACTTTAATTTTAAAATATTAAAAATTTAATATATTATATTTTTAAGTAGCTCACGAGCTTTTCGAGTCGAGTATCGAGTAACTTAGCTTAACTCTTCAAGAACTTAAGTCGAGCTCGAGCTCAAGTAGAACCCAATCAAGTCGAGCTTTAATTGAATCGGACTTTGTTGAACCCGATATCCTCAACCGATTTGCTTGCCAAGTGGTGGAGAAGAGATAATTTGGGTGATGGTGATGGAAGAAATAAAAGAAATATGAACACAAAGAATTTAGAGTGGTTCGAGCTTCTAAACAAGCTCTATATCCACTACCTTAGGTTCCCACTCCAAGGATTTCCAACAAATTCACTCTTGAAGTTCTTCACCTTTTCTAGGCTAAGGAGGCAACCCTTACACACTCGATACTCGACTCGAAAGCTTTCTATCCTAAAGCTTGAGTAAACTCTCTTTTACAAGAGAAATGAAAGTAAACTTGAAAACCCTCACAAGCTAGATTGTTTGCACAATTTAAGCACTCACCCAAACCTAAAACACTTGAGAAAATTATAACAAGTTGAGCTCACAAGTGTTGTCTATGAAAGAATGTGAAAATTAAGCACTAAGACTCTTTTACAATCATAAGTGTGTAGACTTTTTGATCATTAGTTGATTCTGATGCTTGAAAGTCCCTTTTATCTTCTCAAATGAGATTCTAGCCGTTGGGGATGAATTGGAGCAGTTTGGGTTAATTTCCATGATGAATTTCCTAATCTAGTGATGTCGGTACCGGTACGCGGGTACCCATATCGACACGGCCCTGTTTTGGGAAATAGTCGTTAGAGACTGAAAACTCAGAGGGGAAACCACCAAGGGAGGTTTCGAAATCACCATGCATGTACATGTACGGGAGATGTTGTATCGGTACGGGTTTTGAGTTTTGGAAACTGAAAACCCAGGGGGTTTCTAAACAATCATGCATGTACCTATATGACAGATGTTGTATCAGCACAGGTTTTGATTTCTGGAAAGAGGTTTGCATATGTGTATTGGTACGAACCAAAGGTGTACTGGCACGGGCCTTAAAAATCGACATTTTGACCATTTAAAAGGTTTTTGAATCATGTTAAAATCGTATGAAACCATTTCAAATTATTTTCAAGTTGTTTGGACTTTAGTTGGTTTTTGCAATATTTTTAAATAAGTCCAAAAATATTTTTCAATTTATTATATCAAAACAAAAATCCTAACATTCTCCCCCTTTTTGATATAATAAAATCAACTTGAAAAATTGTTTTTGTGATTCCCCCCTTAGTAAAATAAATTTAGAATAAGAGAATATAGATTTAAAAAAGTTAAAGGCTCCCCCTTATTCATTTGAAAATTCAACTTATTCATTTGAAAATTCAATTTTTCAAAAAATTATCTCCCCTTTTTGATATAATAAAATCAACTTGGAAAATTATTTTTGTGATTCTCCCCCTTAGTAAAATAAATTTTGAATAAGAGAATATAGATTTTAAAAAATTAAAGCTCCCTTCTTATTCATTTGAAAATTCAATCTCCCCCTTATTCATTTGAAAATTCAACTTATTCATTTGAAAATTTAATTTTTCAAACAATTCTCCTCTATTTTTATATAAAAAAATTTATAACTTGAAGTTCAATAACAATAGAGGTTTTAAGAAGATTCTGCAATTAAAAAAATTGGTTCCCCTTACTCAAGCATCAAAAAAGATGTTAGTCCAACAATTCATGATTAAAAGAAACTGATTTTTTTTATAAGAAGGAAGGCCTCGTTAAAAACCCCCTTCATACCGGATAAGCCGAAAGGCCAACCAGCAGCGGAAGGAGGAAAAGAGCGCCTTATATTTTATAACTAATATAATATAAAAATGTCCGTACAAACTATGAAAATACAAAACCAAAATACAAGAGACCAACACCAGCGCTAATCTAACCAATGCCTGATTTTGCTAGACCATCCGCCCTAGTGTTTGCCTCCCTCCTAACCCACCTGAAGATACATCTTCCACCGCACCTTAGCCTTATAATATCGGTTACTAACTGACGAAAGGGGCTGGGGCATATAGAAATATCTTTGATCCAATCCAGAGCCTCCCTGCAGTCCGACTCAACAATAAACTGAAATCCTTTGCAAAAGTCAGCGGAAAATAACAGAGATAAGCCATGTTTAATGGCCAACAGTTCCGCGATGATAGGAGGACCACCCGGACAAGCCTCCGAAAACGAAGCTAATTCTTCTCCCAAGTGGTTACGAATCGTGCCCCCCAAACCTCCTTTCGACCTGCAAATGCTAACGGCACCATCAATGTTTAGTTTTAGAAATCCCGCCGGGGGAGGGGACCAAATAACAGGCTTGACGCGTTTCGGATTGACCGAAAACCCATCCGCAATTGAGAGATTATTAATCATATCAGACAAGTTAATATCACAAGAACCAAATTTGGCTTTGAACCAGCTAGCCGTGCGGGTTCTAACAAGAAAGAAGGCTAGGATAGGATCGAAAGAGCCTCCTTGAAAAACCAGTTCATTCCTCATCAACCAGAGAGTCCACAAAGTCGCCGCGGGAATAACATCCCAAATCGCTTTAGCTGTGCGTACAGGCTTCGCTGCATTCCAGACCTGAAAAAAAGGAATTGGGTCGATGGGATATACAAGCTGTACATTCCAAATGCCAGCTAATTTCATCCACAGTTGCCAAGAATAAGGACAAGCGAAAAGCAAATGGGAAGTGGATTCAATACACAATTTGCAAAAAGGACAGGATACATCTGTTATCTGAAGGATCCCCCGATGGAGAAGATTAGCTTTGACAGGGATTCCGTTTCTTAGGATTCTCCACAAGAAAAATTCCACCTTAGGTGGTGCGAGGCCTCGCCAAATTAATTCTTGCCAATCGAAAGAGGATGATACATTTGCATAAAAAGAATTCCTGCAAGACTTTACCGAATAGATACCGTTTTCAGCTCCATTCCACACTAAGCAATCGGAATTGAAACCCGAAGAGGAGAAGTTATTCAACACCTCTAGGATATTATCCCATTGCGAAATCTCCCAGTCGAAGAGACGCCGCCGAAGGGGGATATTCCACGACCATAAATTGCCAGAGCGAGTACCATAATCAGAGACTCTCCCCGACTTGTTCAAAGCTAAATTGAAAATGCGGGGAAATGAGCATTGAAGGGGAGCATTTCCCAACCAAATGTCGGACCAGAATAAAATAGAGGATCCATCGCCCACCTGCATTCGCGAATTTCCTAGGAAACAGTCTCCCATAACATCACAGTTTGAGAAAGAAAAAATCATACCTCGCCATATCCAGGACGAAAGACGATGAACTTGGAGTTCAGGTAGAATATAGGTTTCATCCAGATTTAGCTTAGCACAAATCAATCGTTTCCACCTGCTACCTCTCTCAGCCGCAAATCTGAAAATCCATTTGCCCAACAACGCACGATTCAGCAAATCTAGATCGCACACACCCAGGCCTCCGAGCTCAAGCGGCTTACATATAGAAGCCCAATTGACCCAGTGTATCTTCGGGGACAAGGATGAGCCACCCCAAAGAAAACGGGCCATGAGACTGTTTAACTTTTTATGAATATCAGCCGACATCCTAAATATAGACAGGAAATAGGATGAGAGGGAAGATAAGACCGACTTGATTAGTACCAAACGGCCGGAGAAAGATAGATTGCCACTCTTCCACCCAGCCAAAGCAGAATCAAACTTTCGTAACACCGGTTCCCATAGAGCTCTCGAGTTTCTTTTGGGGCCTAGAGGGAGCCCAAGATATTCCGCTGGAAATTGACCCACAGCACACCCAATTTTGGAAGCCCAAACAGAGATAGTATCCGAATTAATATTAATCCCGTAGACATTACATTTTCCCATATTCAGTTGTAACCCTGCAGCTACTTCAAAAATCCTAAGAATCCGTCTGATATTAAGGAGATGAGATAAAGATGCACCAGCGAAGAAAATAAGATCATCGGCGAACTGTAAGTGGGACAAGTGTTCTGTATTATTACCCCGACCAATCTGAAAGCCTGAAAACAGACCAATACTAGTTGCCTTTCTAATGAGCATAGATAAAGCTTCACCGACGATGTTGAACAACATCGGAGAAAGAGGGCAACCTTGTCGAAGGCCTCTCTTAAGGTCGAACCGAGAAGTAGGGGAGCCATTAACAAGAATCGAAAGCGACGCCGTAGAGATACACTGAAATATCCAGTTACACCATTTAGCACCACATCCCATTTTCCTCAGAATAAAAATCAGAAAGCCCCAGTCTACTGTATCATACGCCCGTCTGAAATCAGTCTTGAAAACTATGCCTTTCAATCCCATTTTTTGAACATAATCCACAGCTTCGTTAGCAATCAGAGAACAATCTAATATCTGCCTACCTGCCACGAAGGCGAATTGGGAGTCACTTACAAGATCATTGAGCACGCCTTTGAAACGTCTGGATAACAGCTTAGCCAAAATCTTGTAAATACTACTAACAAGGCTAATAGGACGATACTCGTTAATGCATTCAGCCCCTGGTACCTTGGGAATGAGGGCTATGAACGCATGGTTGGTACCCGAATCCCATGGTTTCCCGCAAAAGAAATCGTCAAAGAATTTTACAACGTCTACTTTTAGATATTTCCAGTACTTCTTATAGAAGCCAATGTTAAAGCCGTCTGGTCCCGGCGCCTTTGAGCAATCCATAGACAAAATTGTATCCCATATTTCATCTTCCGTGAACTGTGCTTCTAAGGACTCAGCTTGGATATCAGAAAGCTTGTCGAACTCTATGTCAAAAGACTCCACCTCTAATGTGTCTCCCCCCTTGAAGAAGCCTTCAAAATGATCGAAGATGGCCGATTTAATTGCTACTGGATCGGATGTTTGAGCTCCATCAATTTTCAACAATGTAATCCAGTTTCTTCTTCTACGGTTTGAAGCTGTCAAATGAAAAAAACTTTGTATTCCGATCCCCCTCGGAAAACCACTTTAGCCTCAATTTTTGCAACCAGATTCTTTCTTCCCTACGGATAAGATCTCTAAGGTTCCATTTAAGATCCGCAATTTGCTCGAGGGAATTATCTGCCCCAAAGCCCAACTGATAGTCCCTCTCTAATCTCATAATCTGGTTCTCCATGTTTTTAATGGTAACATCTAAATTATAACATGACTTGCGAGGCCATTTTTTAATTGCTTGTTTTGAAGACTTGAGAACCCCAAGAATGCCTCTCCTCCTATCTTTCCCACTCCTTTTAGAAACAGCCTCGGCAATAATTTCCTCGAAGCCCTCTTCATCCATGAGATAATTAAAAAATTTAAAGGGCCTTGGACCCCAATCCACCTTAGCCGAAGCTAGCAAAATCCCATTGTGGTCTGATAAGGAGTTTGGTAATAAGGTTTGAGTAATGGAGGGGAAGGCAGTCAAGAATGAAGATGAGACCAGAAACCTATCCAACCTTATGTATGTAGGTGGATCCCTGTTATTTGTCCAAGTATACTTACCACCTAATAGTGGTATATCGCAAAGAGATGAGTTCTGCAGGAAGTTCCTAAATAAATCAATATTGGCAAAATTCCACGAAGAACCAGACTTTTCATCAGTACTAAGGAAGACATTAAAATCGCCTCCTAAGCACCAAATAACTTCATAATTTCCCATGAAAACTCTCAATTCTTCAAAAAAGTCTCCTTTCTCGGCGTCTAAATGAGGACCATAGATATTCACAAACCCAAAATTGGCATTCAAGGAAACAATTGAACCAAACACTGCAATGAATCTGTTCTTGATTATATGAGAAACGTTAGAGAGAAAATCTGTGTCCCAGGAAACCAACTAACCCCCTGCCGCACCTTCGGAAGGAGCGCTAATTGTAGTCCAACCTTTATGGCAACCCAATTTTCGGATTAAAGCAGAAGAAAGATTCGAGACTTTGGTCTCCTGGAGAAATACCATCTTTGGTTTTTTATCTAATAACATCTTGCTCACCATACGTACTTTTTCGCTTTGACCAAGACCTCTAATATTCCAGCTAAGTATAGAAATATCACACATAATTCAGAATTAACCCAGAAAACCAGCAATCCAGGGGCAGAACGGATCAAGACTTACCCGCTCTATCAACGCAACAACCTTGTCCAAAAAAGCAGTCTTACCACCCACGAAAGAAACGCCCAACATCGTACTGACTCCCCAAACTGCGAGAGCCTCATCAATGCCATTCAGATGCACTGATCCGTGAATAGAATTAGCTGAGAAAGAACCCGAAGCCGAATCTGAGCCCGAATTATCCAGGGAATCCCGAATTTTCCTGCGCAACTCTCTACGATACCCAACATTTAAAAACGAACTGTCTCCTCTATTGGATGCCGACAGGCGAAGAATCTGGGGGGAAACTGTCGTAGGATTCCGGTCAACCACCGAGACGAGGGGTAGAACTTTGTTTGGTGACTTGATATTAGGGGGGAGACTCCCCAAAGCTATCTGGCACAATTTCCTCAATCATATCGGAAGAAACGAACTGACCCTGGGAAATAGGTGGACCGTTCTTTGCAGCACGATCCAAAGAGTGATGGACTGGCCCGTTAGGATTTATCCTGGACGTGGCATCCAAAACTGGAGCAGGTCCGTCATGTAACACCCGTGTTTTGGGCCTAGGAGTTAACCGGGTTTATAGTTCGAGTCAATAAAACTTAATTTAATCGATTCAACCTAAATAATGACCTAATCGAACTTTAGTAAAAGGAAGACTCATATTGTAATTTTACCCAAAAGTCTTGTAAAGCAAGACCACTTTAACAAAAAAGTTGTCTTCCTCCCCCTTTATTCCAAATCCAACGTCAAAAACACCATAAACCCCTCCTAAACTCTTTCAAACCTAAAACACTATTCCATTCATTTTCTTCCTCAATTCAAGGTGTTTTGCAAAGGTAATTATGTTTTCTAACTCTCCTCTTCAACCTCTATCTAACCATGGTCTTGGATTTCAAAAACATTGGGTTTTGAAAATTAGGGTTCATATGAAATTTGGGGTTTTAATGGGGCTTTTTAATTTGTTTTGTTAAATCATGTTGGGGTTTTAGTTAATCATGTTAAAAGATGTAACATATGTCAATTTGGTCGAATTTGGGTAAAAATTCGTAGCATGCTCTTGAGGTAGATTTTAGAGTATGAAAACTTAGGTTTTTGGGAGGTTTAATGTTGTAAATGAGGGGCTGATGGTCTACCTAGGTAAGGAGGGTGTTTTGGGATGCTTTGGAAGCCATTTGAGTGTTTGGAAGTGGGTTTTTCAGCAAGGGATTTGGGAAGCACGAAAATTGAGTTTTGGGAGATTTTGTGGTTTGGGGAATTTGTGAAATTTGGTTTATGTTGTGAAGTGAATTGATAGTTGAGCTTTAGCATTGAATTGTGGTGTAATAAGTGTGTTTTGCTTGGCTAGAAGCAAGGGGAAACGTTGAAGGAGCTTTGGGACCGAATCCGGGTGCGTAGGAGGATTGTTCGATTTGCTAAGGAAGGGCGGTGAGTGGTTTCAACTTGTTTTTAAGTTTGGTTCGAGTATGTGTAGTGGGAGTGTGTGTGAAGTGTGCTTGGTAGGCCACTTCCATTTAATTCAAGTTGGTAGTTTAGCCTTTTATATCTATAAATGCTTTGTGCTATTTAGCTATACTCTTGTGGTTGTGGTTGATTGGTGCATGTATATTCGTGAGATATGTATATGTGTGATGAGCATGGATTGAGTTGATGATATATAAATCGTGGTTGTGATAATTGGCACTAAATAATTACCGGTTGTAAATGATCGATCATTAGGATAGTGTGCACACAAATTGAGTCAAAACGTACGTGGCCTTGATGGCGTTAAGTCATCAAGGAGGAGTACGGTGATGTAACATTCCACCGGAAGTTATTTCATATATTTCTACGGGATGATGAGTGGAATCCCATCCGTAGGGCATGTGGCGATGAGTGGAATCCCGCACATGCAAGGTCCGGTGATGAGTGGAATCCCACCGAGGTAAAGTGTTGTCAAGGTTTTAATCCGCACAATCGGGGTAATTAAAGTGGCCAATTAAACTTGTTTATGTAATGTGATATATGATGGTGATATGTGGTTTTGATATATGGTATTGTATATGATAATTGATATTGATGTGAAATCTTGCTAGGATTGAGAGACCATATATGCCACTTGAAAGACTAGCTAAGTCTACTTGTTTATATGCAATGCTTGATATGTGTGAGACTAGGATTACATGCTTGAACCCTGCATTGTTGATGTTCTTCGTTTTAGAGCACCCTCACTAAGCTTATAGCTTACGCTCTTAATGTTCAACAATGCAGATCATTAGCGTGGTGTTAGCTCGAGGCAAGGCAAGAAGGGCTTCCAAGTTTGTAGCTCAAGTATGGTTATCGATTTTGTAATAGCTAGCAATGTGGCAAGGGTCTTTGTATGAGCGTGTGTGACTCATTTGATTGATGTTGTTTTTGGATTGATCATGGGTTGTAAGCATGCTATACTATGATGAATGTTTGATGTTTGATTGTATGCTTTAGAATGTTTAGGTTGCATAGTGTATGAGTGCAAACCTTTCAAGAAGTCTTGTTCCTTTTAAGGTCCTTTGTGTTTTTGGAGTATGCCAATATTGCTTAAATTGCTCTTTAACTAGGATGCCATGTATGAATGCTTTAATCCATGTTTGATTGACTCCCTTGGCTTATATATGTATGCTTGTATGGTTGCTATGCCTTAAGTTGTTTGTCTTGATGTCGCTTGGTGTTTTGGAGGTGTTTTGGGGCATCCTTGTGCCCCAAAACAGCCCAGAAAAGTCTGCAGACAGGGGGTGTTTCGGAACGGGTCCCCGTGTTCCGAAACGGCCCTGCGTAAATGACCTGCCGTTTCGAAACGGATGAGGGTCGTTCCGGAACGTTTTTGCCACTGTAATTTTGAGAAATTGGCGAGATGAAGCTGTTCCGAAACGGGCCTTTGAAGTTCCGAAATGGTCAAATCTCGTTGACCACGAGATATTGACCGTCAAGGACGTTCCGATACGGGTCACCCCTGTTTTGGAACGGTCACCTTGTGGTTGACCCAGGCTCGTTGACCAGGTCAGGGCGTTTCGGAACACCCTATAGGTGTTTCGAAACGGCCTGCTGTAATGAAGAAAAATGGACTGTTTATGTTTGTTTGGTCGGTGAATTGTTTCATGATTGTATCTTCCGCTGTTGGGACACACTTAGGTCTAATTTATGTATGTAGACAAGATAAGAAAAGAAAAGGGTTTTCTGGGTCGTTAACCGAGGGGAAACCTTAACGGGTTTCGCTTCGGTTTTTCCCGTGTGGCCCACTCGGACCGGTCATCCGACCAGACCGGGACGAGGGGGTTACATTTGTTGGTATCAGAGCCTGAGGTTACCGAGACCTTGGGCAGGTAAGTGAGGTAAGATTAATGTGTCAAATGCTTGTGTTGCTTGATGCATGATTTGCCATGAATCCTTGATGCTTGATTGATCGTATGATGTTTGGAATGCTTGAACTGTCGTGTCTGGTGTAGAGTGAGTGCCCATTGCTACTATTACTTAGTTTAAAAAGATTTTTGAAAGAGGAATACTTGAGCACCATTGGACCCTTGCTTTGACTAACGTAATCCTTATCTGTTTCTTGTTGTGGTTTTACCTTGCTAGTTGAACCATGAGACCATGTGGGAGGCCTAGGATGGTTCGACCGGAACCACGGGCAGAGGCTCCGAGAGTTGAGCCAGTTGTGAGAGTTGAGGCTCAAGTGGGAGAGCCAGTGATTGGAGTTGGAGCTCCTCCACCACCTCCACCACCACCACCTCCTCCACCGGGAGTGGGAGGCGAGGCCGGGCCCAGAGGAATGGGACCACAAGGAGGCCAAGATGGCCAAGGACCGGCCGGGATTGACTTAGCTCCGTTGGTTCAGGCAATAGCCGGGGCGTTCCAGGCTGCAGTAGCTGGAGGTCAGGCAGCTCATCATCAGGGGGAGGGCACCGGATTACCATTAGAGAGACTTCGGGGCCTTGGGGCCGAAGAGTTTAGAGGTGCTACTCCGGAGAGGTCAGAGATGTGGTTTGAGAAGACCGTCCGTATTCTTGCTCAGATGGGATGTACTGGTGAGCGCAAGTTGGGATGTGTTGAGTCTCTGCTTCAGGGTGATGCCTACACCTGGTGGGTCACCGTTACTTCGGGGATGGATGAGACCGAGATCACTTGGGGGTTCTTTGAGACAGCTTTCCGGAAGAAGTATCTGGGTCCGCGATACCTCGATGAGAGGAAGAGAGAGATTATGGCACTGCTTCAGGGAAACATGTCTGTGACCGACTATGAGATTAAATTTGTCAGATTGAGTCAGTATGCACCTGAGCTTGTACCTGCTGAGGTGGAGCGTTGTAACCGTTTCCGTTATGGGCTGAGTGAAGAAATCAAGACTTATACACTAGCTTCAGACTACACTGATTTTGATGTCTTGGTCTCGAAGGCCAAGGACTTGAAGCACAGTTTGAGTTTGACCAGGCGGTCAGGTGGATCTAGTTCGGGTAAGAGGTCCAACAACTTTGATAGAGGTGATGCCAAGAGGCATCGGGACAACTGGCATCAGTATGATCATAGGCGTGGTGGCAGTAACCACGGTAGGGGCCACCAGGGCCAGAGAGCTGGTGGGAAGTTGCCCACATGTGCTACCTGCGGGAGGAACCACACCGGTGAGTGTTGGGGAAATTATCACTCTTGTTGGAGTTGTGGTGCTAGAGACCACATTAGGCGTGACTGTCCACATCAGGTGGGACAGGCACCAGCTCAGGCTCCTGCTAGAGCCAATGATTTTCAGAGAGGCCGCAGGCGCGGTAGAGGTAATTTCCAGCCGAGGAACGATGGTCAGAGAAACTTAGCTCATGTAGTTGCAGTCCAGCCGGAGGGCGGAGGACAGGCTAGGGTTTACGCCCAGCGCGGGGAGCAGCATGACACCGATGTGATCGCAGGTAATTTCTCGATACAGTCTTTGGGTTTGCTTTCTTTGATTGACTCTGGGTCTACACATTCCTACATATTGAGTGAGCATGCACAGTCTTTGAATTTGCCTTGTGAGTTGTTAGAGGTAGGAGTTAGTGTTACTAGTTCCTTTGGAGACACAGTAGTGGTTAGGAAGATGTACCGAAGGTGTCCGTTGATGGTTTAGGGGCATGTGTTTCCAGTGGATATGATGGAACTTCCCTTCTATGGTTTTGATGTGATTCTGGGTATGGATTGGCTCACGGAGCATAGAGCTAGGATAGATTTTGAAACTAAGCGGATTTCTTTGAAGCTCACAGATGATTATGAGATTGTTGTGGTGGGTGAGAATGTGAAGTTCTTATCCAATGTGGTTTCAGTGTTAGAGGCCAAGAAATTAGTTGAGTTAGGGTGTGAAGCATACTTAGCGTATGTGATGAACCCTAACATGAGTGAGGTTAGACCTCAGGACATCCGGACAGTATGTGATTTCCCTAGTGTGTTTCCGGAAGAATTGCCAGGGTTACCACCGGACAGAGAGGTAGAGTTCAGCATTGAGACTTATTCTGATTCAGCTCCTGTTTCGATTGCTCCGTACCGTATGGCACCGAAAGAATTGAAAGAGTTGAAGACTCAGTTGCAAGAGTTGACAGATAGAGGTTTCATTCGACCTAGTTCTTCACCTTGGGGTGCACCAGTTTTGTTTGTGAAAAAGAAAGATGGGAGTATGAGAATGTGCATAGATTACAGACAGTTAAACCAGTTGACAGTGAAGAACAAATATCCGTTGCCTAGAATTGATGACTTGTTTGATCAGTTGAGAGGGGCGTCTGTATTTTCGAAGATTGATTTGAGATCAGGTTACTACCAGCTAAAGGTTAGAGAGGTTGATGTACCGAAGACTGCCTTTAGGACTAGGTACGGTCATTATGAGTTCTTAGTCATGCCCTTTGGGTTGACTAATGCACCGGCAGCTTTCATGGACATGATGAATAGGATTTTTCATCAGTATCTGGATCAGTTTGTGGTTGTATTTATTGATGACATCTTGGTGTACTCGCGAACTGAAGAAGACCATGACCGACATTTGAGACTTGTTTTGAAGACTTTGCTAGATCATCAGTTGTATGCGAAGCTCAGTAAGTGTGAATTCTGGATCCGGGAAGTAGTCTTCTTAGGACATGTAGTGTCAGCTGAAGGCATTAGAGTTGATCCGAAGAAGATTGAAGCCATTGTTGAGTGGAAGCAACCGAAGTCAGTGACGGAAGTACGTAGCTTCCTAGGCTTAGCCGGATACTATAGAAGATTTGTGGAAGGTTTCTCTAAATTAGCCGCTCCGTTGACACAGCTACTACAGAAGAGTGTTCAGTTTGAGTGGACAGATGCAAGACAGAGAGCCTTTGAAAAATTGAAAGAAGCTTTGACCCAAGCACCGATTTTGATTCAGCCTGAGTCCGGGAAGGACTATGTGATTTATAGTGATGCCTCGTATGTAGGGTTAGGATGTGTTCTGATGCAAGACCGAAGAGTAGTGGCTTATGCCTCAAGACAGTTGAAGACTCAAGAGCGCAACTATCCGACCCATGACATAGAGTTAGCGGCAGTTGTGTTTGCTTTGAAGATTTGGAGGCATTATTTGTATGGTGAGAAATGCACAGTATACACCGATCACAAGAGTTTGAAGTACATTATGACTCAGCGAGATTTGAATCTCAGACAGCGTAGGTGGTTAGAGTTGCTAAAAGACTATGATCTTACTATTGAGTACCATCCGGGTAAGGCCAATGTAGTGGCCGATGCATTGAGTAGAAAGGTGGCTGTAGACTTGAGAGCTATGTTTGCTAGATTGAGTTTGTCCGGAGATGGTGGCTTGGTAGCCGAGCTTCAGGTTAGACCTACTATAGGTCAGTTGATTCGAGAGAAACAGCTATTAGATAGATCTTTGGCACCTCACGTGCAAGATATAGCCGAAGGTAGATCTTCAGATTACAGCTTCAACACTGATGGGGTTCTGTGTCGAAGTCCATTGTGTCGAACAGAGATCCGCGGTTTACTTCTAGATTTTGGGAGTGTCTGCATACAGCTTTGGGTACCCGTTTGAACTTCAGCACTTCTTATCATCCTCAGTCAGATGGTCAGTCAGAGAGGGTTATTCAGATCTTAGAGGATATGTTGCGATGTTGTATCATTGACTTTCAGGGTACTTGGGAGAAGCATCTGCCTCTAGTAGAGTTTGCGTACAATAACAGTTTTCAGTCGAGCATTCAGATGGCTCCATATGAGGCCTTGTATGGCCGGAAGTGTAGAACTCCTGTGTGTTGGGCCGAGGTAGGACAGAAACTGTTACCTATGCCGGATTTGCTCAAGGGGACAACCGAAAAGGTAAAATTGATTTGTGATCGCTTGAAGGCTGCTTCGGATAGGCAGAAGTCCTATGCCGATTTGAAGAGAAAGGAAGTTGAATTCTCAGTGGGTGAGAAGGTGTTCTTGAAGGTGTCTCCGTGGAAGAAAGTGATGAGATTTGGCCGAAAGGGGAAGTTGAGTCCGAGGTACATAGGACCGTATGAGATTGTGAAGAGAGTTGGTCCCGTTGCTTATCAGTTGCGCTTGCCATCCGAGTTAGAGAAGATACACGATGTATTCCATGTCTCCATGCTTCGTAAGTATAGGTCTGATCCATCACATGTTATGCCCGTAGAAGAAATTGAATTGAATCCGGATTTGACTTGTGAGGAAGAGCCCGTCGAGATCTTGGCTTCTGACAGTAAGGTGTTGAGGGGTAGATCAATTGAGCTAGTAAAGGTGCGGTGGCAACGTAGAGGTGTGGACGAGGCCACTTGGGAGAGGAAGGAGGATATGGAAAAGCAGTTTCCGTATCTCTTTCAGTCAGGTAATTTTGGGGACGAAATTCCTTAAGTGGGAGAGAGTTGTAACACCCGTGTTTTGGGCCTAGGAGTTAACCGGGTTTATAGTTCGAGTCAATAAAACTTAATTTAATCGATTCAACCTAAATAATGACCTAATCGAACTTTAGTAAAAGGAGGAGGACTCATATTGTAATTTTACCCAAAAGTCTTGTAAAGCAAGACCACTTTAACAAAAAAGTTGTCTTCCTCCCCCTTTATTCCAAATCCAACGTCAAAAACACCATAAACCCCTCCTAAACTCTTTCAAACCTAAAACACTATTCCATTCATTTTCTTCCTCAATTCAAGGTGTTTTGCAAAGGTAATTATGTTTTCTAACTCTCCTCTTCAACCTCTATCTAACCATGGTCTTGGATTTCAAAAACATTGGGTTTTGAAAATTAGGGTTCATATGAAATTTGGGGTTTTAATGGGGCTTTTTAATTTGTTTTGTTAAATCATGTTGGGGTTTTAGTTAATCATGTTAAAAGATGTAACATATGTCAATTTGGTCGAATTTGGGTAAAAATTCGTAGCATGCTCTTGAGGTAGATTTTAGAGTATGAAAACTTAGGTTTTTGGGAGGTTTAATGTTGTAAATGAGGGGCTGATGGTCTACCTAGGTAAGGAGGGTGTTTTGGGATGCTTTGGAAGCCATTTGAGTGTTTGGAAGTGGGTTTTTCAGCAAGGGATTTGGGAAGCACGAAAATTGAGTTTTGGGAGATTTTGTGGTTTGGGGAATTTGTGAAATTTGGTTTATGTTGTGAAGTGAATTGATAGTTGAGCTTTAGCATTGAATTGTGGTGTAATAAGTGTGTTTTGCTTGGCTAGAAGCAAGGGGAAACGTTGAAGGAGCTTTGGGACCGAATCCGGGTGCGTAGGAGGATTGTTCGATTTGCTAAGGAAGGGCGGTGAGTGGTTTCAACTTGTTTTTAAGTTTGGTTCGAGTATGTGTAGTGGGAGTGTGTGTGAAGTGTGCTTGGTAGGCCACTTCCATTTAATTCAAGTTGGTAGTTTAGCCTTTTATATCTATAAATGCTTTGTGCTATTTAGCTATACTCTTGTGGTTGTGGTTGATTGGTGCATGTATATTCGTGAGATATGTATATGTGTGATGAGCATGGATTGAGTTGATGATATATAAATCGTGGTTGTGATAATTGGCACTAAATAATTACCGGTTGTAAATGATCGATCATTAGGATAGTGTGCACACAAATTGAGTCAAAACGTACGTGGCCTTGATGGCGTTAAGTCATCAAGGAGGAGTACGGTGATGTAACATTCCACCGGAAGTTATTTCATATATTTCTACGGGATGATGAGTGGAATCCCATCCGTAGGGCATGTGGCGATGAGTGGAATCCCGCACATGCAAGGTCCGGTGATGAGTGGAATCCCACCGAGGTAAAGTGTTGTCAAGGTTTTAATCCGCACAATCGGGGTAATTAAAGTGGCCAATTAAACTTGTTTATGTAATGTGATATATGATGGTGATATGTGGTTTTGATATATGGTATTGTATATGATAATTGATATTGATGTGAAATCTTGCTAGGATTGAGAGACCATATATGCCACTTGAAAGACTAGCTAAGTCTACTTGTTTATATGCAATGCTTGATATGTGTGAGACTAGGATTACATGCTTGAACCCTGCATTGTTGATGTTCTTCGTTTTAGAGCACCCTCACTAAGCTTATAGCTTACGCTCTCAATGTTCAACAATGCAGATCATTAGCGTGGTGTTAGCTCGAGGCAAGGCAAGAAGGGCTTCCAAGTTTGTAGCTCAAGTATGGTTATCGATTTTGTAATAGCTAGCAATGTGGCAAGGGTCTTTGTATGAGCGTGTGTGACTCATTTGATTGATGTTGTTTTTGGATTGATCATGGGTTGTAAGCATGCTATACTATGATGAATGTTTGATGTTTGATTGTATGCTTTAGAATGTTTAGGTTGCATAGTGTATGAGTGCAAACCTTTCAAGAAGTCTTGTTCCTTTTAAGGTCCTTTGTGTTTTTGGAGTATGCCAATATTGCTTAAATTGCTCTTTAACTAGGATGCCATGTATGAATGCTTTAATCCATGTTTGATTGACTCCCTTGGCTTATATATGTATGCTTGTATGGTTGCTATGCCTTAAGTTGTTTGTCTTGATGTCGCTTGGTGTTTTGGAGGTGTTTTGGGGCATCCTTGTGCCCCAAAACAGCCCAGAAAAGTCTGCAGACAGGGGGTGTTTCGGAACGGGTCCCCGTGTTCCGAAACGGCCCTGCGTAAATGACCTGCCGTTTCGAAACGGATGAGGGTCGTTCCAGAACGTTTTTGCCACTGTAATTTTGAGAAATTGGCGAGATGAAGCTGTTCCGAAACGGGCCTTTGAAGTTCCGAAACGGTCAAATCTCGTTGACCACGAGATATTGACCGTCAAGGACGTTCCGATACGGGTCACCCCTGTTTCGGAACGGTCACCTTGTGGTTGACCCAGGCTCGTTGACCAGGTCAGGGCGTTTCGGAACACCCTATAGGTGTTTCGAAACGGCCTGCTGTAATGAAGAAAAATGGACTGTTTATGTTTGTTTGGTCGGTGAATTGTTTCATGATTGTATCTTCCGTTGTTGGGACACACTTAGGTCTAATTTATGTATGTAGACAAGATAAGAAAAAAAAAAGGGTTTTCTGGGTCGTTAACCGAGGGGAAACCTTAACGGGTTTCGCTTCGGTTTTCCCCGTGTGGCCCACTCGGACCGGTCATCCGACCAGACCGGGACGAGGGGGTTACACGTCAAGTGGGCTGGAGTCCATACGAGAGTCTGCCGGCCCAATATTAATTTTGTCAATAATGGGGGAAACGACAGAATGAGCCTGAACCCTCTCGCTATCGGGTATATTATCAGCCACCTCATTGGAAGACTGACCGCCTACCTTTCCAACATTCTCCTTGGGACCAGGGGAGGATCCTCGATGCGAGAACCCATCATTATGATCATCATTGGGAGAAGAAGATTGGTTACTCTGATTATTCTCCTCATCCGACGCTTCAACTACCTTGCCTGAGTTGACCGGACGTTCACCGGAAATAACAGGCGGCTGCTTCTCCGTTCCAATAGCGCATGGAAAAACAAAGATCTCTCCAATTTTAATTTCCAAAATAAAACTCCTACCCCTTAAATCTATTTTGACGGAGCGAGGGATGTCGTATTGGCTGGCCGCTCTTATCACGAACTTTGCTTTGGTTAGATCGGAGCGATCAATTGTGGATTCCTGGATGGCGATGAGACGACCCCATCTATCGGCCAATTTAGTGAAAAGTTCCACCGACCAGCAGTGTAAAGGAACTCCCAACAGAGTTATAGCTATAGGTAACATAGGAATACCATCAACCGTGACGGCATAGTCCAAATAATCAAACCAAAAGGAAAGTTCAGTTTTTTTACCATTCCAAATCGCATCCTTATCTTTCTGCGATTGGAAAACAATGAGGCATGAGTTTGGGACACAACCCCATTGAACAATCTTAACCATGATGTCATCACTGCCTAAAGCACGCTGAACGAAATCCAAATCGAAGTCACTCTTAACGATCCCAACCGCAGAGACTTGGATCCAATCCGTCAGCTCTTTAGGAATATAGAAGTTAAAAATGCCCTCCCCAGCAGACGGTGGATTGTCTTCTGAACCAGAAGATGACGCATCCTTATTGGTAACAGGAACGTCCAGTAAGACTTCCTTATAAGATTTCTCGTTAACCCTATTACCACCAGACGGAATCTTACCTGAAGAAGAAGCTTTATATGTAAACGAAGTAACCCGGTCACCAACCTTATGATGGGGGCGAGGTGGAAATTTAGCCTTAGATACCGACACCGTAGAACCATCAATCTTGGTGTTGTTGAAGGCGGCAATGGCCGCAAGCATGTCTTTCTCTCTGTCGAACGTAACAAAAGCAAAAGTGTTTCTCCTATACTTTGGTTTGTCGTTGAACAAGGGGATAAAAACCTTAGTAACCCTACCATAATGACTGAAAAGTTCCCATAAGGCACCCCTTGACACTCTTCTGCTAAGATTGTCGATAAAGATCCTCCAAGTAGTTGCTGCTCCGGTAGGAAGACGTTGCTCATTCCTCTGGCACACTCCCGGCGCTCCCGACTCCGCTCCCTTCCCTTTCTCCATTTTTTTTCGTCCCCTATAGCTTTTTCTATATGCTCATAATTTAAAATGTAAAAGAAACTGAAATTCAATAAATAAATAAAAATATAAGAGAAGAAATTCAATTTTAAATTTACCACTTGAATCAAAGGTAGGATGTGAAGCCTTCCTTCCTCAAGTGATCTTATTTGTGTGCATAGAGCTTCCATGGTTCATTACTTTGTTGATGAATGCTCCATCGCACCTATAGAAAGACAATCAAGTAATTTTTGGTTTCCAAATTGCTTTGGATCAAATGACATTAGTAGCACACATTTTAGTCCCCTTAAGAATATATTTTACAATTTCATCATTTTTATTTGAAGTAATTAGTTCTTTTGGGACCCAAATACTTCTAAAACATTTATCGTTCAAATATCTCGGGGCACTAGATTATTTTTGATAAAAAATTGTTTTGACAAAATCTGATTTAGAGCTACCTCCAACTTCACATTTTTGTTAAACAAAATCTTTTTGAGGTCATCAATTTCCCTTTGATGATCCTCTTTAAATTTTAGAATCAAATTTTGTAAATCAAGATTCTTTTGTTCAGAATCTTTAAACCTTGCTTCAAGTTCGAGATCTGTTTTAGAAAGCAAATCATTTTCTATTTTCAATTTTGAAAGCAACTTTTGTTTTTAGAAAATAAAGCCTTACGTTCGAAAACCAACTCATCATAGGCTTCTTGTAACTCATAGAAAGTATAAGAATTTAAATTAGATGAGTTAGAAGTTACCTCTCCATGTTGGAGGGTCATTAAGCACAAGTGGGCTACCTCATCATCGGTATAGTCTTCTTCATCACTCCATGTTGCCACATATGCTTTATTTGAAGATGATCTCTTTTTGTTGAAGCGAGGGCAATCGTATTTGGTGTGTCCTTACTTCTTGCATTCAAAGTTCTTGTGGGGATCCCTCATCTTCTTCTTCGATTCATGCTTGGATTCTTTTATTTTGCTCTTCATAAATTAGGCAAACTTCTTGAAGAGATAGGCTATCTCTTCATTTTCACTTTCCTCCTCACTTGAATCTTGCTGATGGTTTGTGAAGGATTGAAGAGTAATGATTTTTACATCTATTCCTTTCTCTTTGATCTTATTTTCATTCTCCCTTCTTAAAGGTTGAGACATCAATTCATGGGTAAGTAAAGACCTGATGAGCTCATCAAGCTTGAGCTCCTTCAAGTTTTTAGCTTCAATGATTGTCGTCTTCTTTGACTCTCATAATTCGGGAAGTGAATCAATAAACTTCTGAACAAGTTTGTCTTCCAAAATCTCATCTTCAAATCCTTTTAGCTCGTTGGCGATAGTGGAAAAACGGTCGAACATACTCTTGATGTTTTCATCCGGGCTTTTCTTGATGTTTTCGTAGTTGAGGTTGAGTAGACCAATCTTTGTCTCCTTCACCTCATTTGTACTTTCATGCATCACTTCAAGCTTGTCCCAAACTTCCTTTGCACTCTCACAAGAAGAGACTCTGGCATACTTCACCGGTCCCAATGCACAAAATAGAATGTACAAGTCCTTGATGAAGTACGACATCCTATTCTTCCAACAGGCATAATGTTCACTGTTGAAGAATTGTTGTTTGTCGATTGATTGCGCCATGAACACTAGTTGATTAAATAGTTTTTCGAGCTTGTCGAGATCACCTTAATAGGATGTTAAACTTCTCGATTGAGACTAGATATCCTTAATCGATTTTCTTGCCAAGTTGTGGAGAAGAGCTAATTTGGGCGATAGTGGTGGAAGCAATACAAGAAAAATGAACACAAAGAATTTAGAGTGGTTTGAGCTTCTAAACAAGCTCTACATCCACTACCTTAGCTTTCTCACTAAGGATTTCCAACAAATTCACTCTTGAATTTCTTTTCTAGGCTAAGGAGGCAAGTCTTACACAATCAAAGCTTTCTATCCCAAAGCTTGAGTAAACCCTCTTTTACAAGAGAAATGAAAGCAAACTTGAAAATCCTCACAAGGTAAATTATTTGCACAATTTAAGCACTCACCCAAACCTAAAACACTTGAGCAAATTATAACAAGTTGAGCACAAAAGTGTTGTCTATGAAAGAATGTGAAAATCAAGCACTAAGACTCTTTTACAATTATAAGTGTGTTAGCAAATTATAATGGCGTATTGGTACGGGTATAATGTAAAACTAAGGGCGTATAGATACTCTAAGATCGTATCAATACGAATTTTTCTCACTGGAATCCTGAGTAAAACTTTAGCAAAAGTGTATCAATACGCTATATGGGCATATCGATACGGTTCAACGACCGTTTGAAATTTTGCTGAAATCATAATTGACAAGCAACAATCAAAAACTTTAAATGCAAAGATTTATCAAATCAGATCAAACTGTATTGATATGGGTACAACCGTATCGGTACGATATGCCTTATAGTTAAGCCTAGATAAAGTATCTTGTTGATACGGGTATAACTGCATCGGTACATTTTTGTCGATTAAAATTCCAGAACCTCAAAAATGTATCAATACGTCTATAGCGTATCGATACCCCTTAGCGTACAAGTAGGTTTTGGTCTATAACACTTAGAAAATTTTTGCTTAAACAATTTATTTAACTTAGAAACATTTTGGTTCAAGTTTTCTTGTCAATTTGTGAGACTTTGGAATACTTAAAAATTTATTTACTTTTACATATAGGTCCTTAAACACTTTGTGTTGAGTTGATCGAACACTTGCAAATGGCCAAGAGGGGGGTGAATTGGCAATTAAAATTTTGGTGAAGAGAAAGATTGAAAATAAAAATGACACAAGGGGTTATAGTGGTTCAAGTTCTCCAAATGAACTCTACATCCACTACCTTAGCTCCCACTAAAGATTTTCAAACAATTCACTAATTGAATTCGTCCCCTTTTCTTGGATGAGGAGGAAACCTTACAATTTCGATTAAGCTTTCTACCCAAAGCTTAATCCACTCAAATACAAAGAAAGAATTTGGTAAACTCAAATGTTTCCTCTCAAAGGATAATTGTCTACCCAATTACAATTTCAACAACCCCAAACTCACAATACAATTTGACAATTGAAAGACAATAGAGTTGGGTACAAGAATATGACTTTGAATAGCTCAAGGGTTTGGATTTTTGCTTTGATGATGCTTGAATGTTGAATAGTTGTTTTTGACCTTCAAAGAGCTTCATTTTATACCTCCTCTATTAATTCTAGCCGTTTGGGTGGTTGGGAACATAAATGGAGCCGTTGGAACCCTCTCTTACCACCATAAATGCACTTCTGCAACTATGCGTCTCGGTACGCGGGGAGGAGTATCGATACCTATCTCAGAAAAGAAAGAGTCGTTGTGTGCAATAAATAAGGGGTATCGATACACACGTAAGCGTATCGGTATGGGGTATCGAAACGGGGGTTTGCCGTATCGATACCTTTTTCGCAACTTAGCTCACTATCGATTTCCGTATCGGTACGAGGGTTTGGCGTATCGATACGGGTCAACGAACATTTAAAATTTGGTTACCAACCAACTGACACCAACGGTCAAAATATTTAAACCGACTTATATTTAAAATTTATTAAGGCCGTATCGATACGAGGGTTTGACGTATCGGTACGCCATTCAAACTTTTTAGGCTTTTACACGGGGGCGTATTGATACGAGGGTTTGCCGTATCGATACGTGTTCCTCCAGTATCCAACTTTGGTAAAAAGGTATCGATACGCTTGGGAGTGTATCGATACACCTGAACGTTTTCCAATAGTTTGGCCTTGGAACACTTAGAAAATATTTTGAGTTTGAGTTTTTCAAATAAGTTTTAAAGGGTTGGTGATTTAAAACTTATTAAGGGACTTACAAAAACAATTTTAAGTTTTTCAAATTGATCCTTAAAGATTTAATTATATCAAAATCAAACATAAGTTTTACAATCTCCCCCTTTTTGATATAACAAAACTAAAACTTAAAATTTTTGACATTTTGAAAAACTTTACAAAGTTAACTCCCCCTTAATATAAGCTTGGTAACCTTTGAGTTAAAATCAAAATATTTGAAGTGTTGAGCTAGTTTCTCTCCCCCCTTTTTTAGATCAAAAATATTGAGACAATTAAGTGCATAAGCATAGGCAAAGGTATAAATAAGCAGCATTTATATTATTGATCATAGCATCAAACTTGAAATCCAAACAAAAAACAGAAAATCAAAGCATAGGTTTAAACATAAAGCAAACTTAATCCTAAGAACATAAATCAAAGATGCATAAAATAGAAAATCCTAAATGAGATGCATGAGATGCAAGAAGAAACGTCTAGGCATCATCTTCATCGTCTTCATCATCTTCATCATCAATCCCCATTGGAGCATTGTCCCTCATGCTATTTCGCCACTCATCATGGAAAGCGGAGATGGAAATATTCAAAGAATTGTAACCGCTTTCAAGGGATGTGAGGCGATTCTCCATACTCGTCATCCTTGTATCAAAAGTTGTTTCAAGGGAGGTAAGACGAGTGTTCATGTCCGTGCGCAACCTGGTAAATTGCTCATTGAGGTAAGTCATGAGAGCATCCATGGAGGGTTGTGGAACTTGAGGAGCTTGAGGAGCTTGATCTCCTTGAGGTGCTTCAAATACGGCGGCGGCTTCGGGTGGTAGCTCGGCAAGACGAACCCATTCACCATTAAAATAATGGAATTTCCCCGTGCAAGAGATCGCTCATAAATGGGATCGGTTAGGGGAGTTGGGAAGTCAAAAGAGCAATCAATATCCTTTTTCATAAAGAAATAACTCAAAGTCGTACCATATGTAAAGGAGGAGAAGAGAGAGGTTTGACGATTTTGCACATGATAGACGATTTCCCCAAACATGATTCGAGCTAGATTTGGGCGCTTTCGCTCACGGAAGCAACGGATCCAAAAATCATCCACTTGACGGATGGTGGAATGTTTTCCTCCGAAGGGACGAAACCACCAAGACACCATCAAATGTAGGATCCGGTCTTGAGCATTTAGGGCGGTCACAGAGCCACTAAGAACATGCCCCAAAGCATCCTCATCATCAATGCCTTCATCCTCTAATTTGAAAACTTCACAAATAGATTTGACATCAAGGATGAATTTCTTTCCCATGAGATAGGAGCTAATGGCGACAACTTCCCCATTGTGAGTAATACATTTGGCATTAGTGTAGAAAATCAAAACCAATAAATGATAATAAAAACCGGGAATAGATAGGAAATCCATGAAGTTCCAACGACGGAGCAAAGGAAGATATTCAAATTTAAAACGCTCCGAGTCGAGAAAAGGAATGGATATTACCATTTCCGCGCGAATCTTGTAATTCTCGAATTGTCGAAAATATGCTAGACCTGTGGGACTTTCAAAGGATTGTTCATAGATGGTAGAGTAGTTCGGACGTGCAATCGCTCCAAGAGTGGATGATTCACCGGTTAGAGAAACCCTTGAACGCTTCCTCGATTCCTTTGGTGCCATGATCTAAAAGAGAAATTATGCAAAAGGATTTCTTCAATTTTGGGTAAAAACCAAGGTAAAAAAATTGAAGAAAAGTTTTGAAGAACACAAGTTTTGATAAAATGATGAAACAAAACAAAACAAAACAAAACAAACAAAAAAATGAAAAAGAAAAAGAAAAAAAAGATTACCTTGATAGAAACTTGAGAGATTGAAGAAAATTCTTGCACAATTGTGATGAGAGAGAGCTTAAAGCTTTGCTTGATTGTAAAAACTCTTTTAGATTTGAGTTGTGGTGTGAAAATATGAAGGAGGAAGAGCCCTTTTATAGGCAAAAACGGCTAGGGTTTTTAGGTTTTGAAGAGTTTTAATTTAGGTAAAAGTTGAACACTTTAAATGCCTTATTAAAAGCTGTCTACGCAATCGAGTATCGATACGCCTGAGGGTGTATCGATACGGGGGTAGAAACGTCATTTCCTTAAAAATGCCCGTTGGAGAATTGTATCGAAACGGATGAGGTCCGTATCGAAACGATTGGAAGCTCGTATCGATATGGGTTTAACCGTATCGATACCCGTTTAAGTAAAATGTGTAACGCCCCGGTTTTGGGCTTAGAAGTTTTGGGCTTGGACCGGTTCGGTCAAAGTGCTGTTCGAATATAAAAGAGTGGAATTAGGAAAGCCTAGTTCGGGTTGCATTAAAAATATGGAAAAATGTTCTAAAATCCTCTTTTATTATATATAAGTGAAAGGTGAAATCAATTTTGCAAAATGTGGTTTGGAAGAGTGACATTTTGGGTTAGTGACCAAAATGTAATTTTTGAAAACTGTGTGACTGTTTTAAAAAGGATTGAAACTTTGAATCTTTAAGGAGCTATTTACCCAATGGAGTTTCTCCAGATTTTTCTAAAATATTTAAGGTTTAATAAATGTATTTTAAATAATGTAAAAAGGAGGGAAGAGGATATTTTGTCATTTTAACTAACTTTCTCAAATTTTCTATTTTCTTTTCTCTCAACTTTTCTCTCAACCCAAACACATTTCTCCAGCAAAATTCTCTCTGATTTTGACTTCCAAAGACTAGATTTCAACTCTCATTTGATTTCTAATCAATCCTTCAACAAAACCTTAGCAATTGCTTATTGGATTTTCAAGATTTTGGTTCCAAAAAGGGAGAAACTCAAGTTTGGAGGTAAGAACGTCCTTCTCCTCTAAACTCTCAGTTCTTTACTGAAATTCCTAAGTTCTCAATCCTTAATTGATGATTTATAAGTGGTTTTTAAGTTGTGTAATGGATCTCTGCTTAAAATGCAAGATTTGCTTGATTTTGGTGAAATTTCGTGTGATCTGTTTGGGCAGTGTTTTGAGGTGTCAAATTGATTTTAAATGAATGTTAAATTGATAAGGAATTGAGGTTTTATCAATGCAATCCCGAATAGGTTGAATTTCCTAAGTTTTGCTTGAGTTTTTGGTTGTTTTTGAGGTGTTTTTGATGATCTGTTATAGCTGGAGGTATAAGGACGTGTTTGTGATCATTTTGGATGTTTATTGGTGTTTAAAAATGGTTAGAAGTGATGGATCTTGGCTGGGTTAAGTTTTGGAAGTGTTTGGAGGTGTTTTCGGTTGTGTTTAGTAGCCGAAATGTTGGATTTATGTAGAGCAGCGAGTTGAGTTGTGTTGCTGGTGTTTTTAATGCATAATGATGCATTAATCCTCTGTTATTGTGTGCTTGAAACAGGGGAGTTTGATCCGTGAGCATTAGAGGTGGTGCGGAAGGTTTCGGATGCTTGGAAGGCTTGTTGGTTAGCCTTGTTTTGTGTATCGGTGAGTGAAGTTGGGTTTTCAGCTTTTAAACCAAGGTTTGAAGGTTTTGGGAGCTTAGTGTAAGTCTAAACAACTTAGCTAAGCTCAAGAGTAAGTAAATGGATTTTCGCTCTTGGTTTGTGTTGTGAATTGGCTTTAAAAGCAATTGTGATTGATGGTTGCAATGCATTTGATTTGCATGTTTTAAATTCTGTTTTGAAAGCATATTTTAAGCATGGTTTAATGCTGGTTTTGAAAGCCATATGTGAAGGATGCTCAAGGTAAGAGATCCTTGGTTTTATATATTGAAATTGTGGTTTTGATGCATGGTGTTGCATGATGTTTAATGGCTTTGTGTAATGCTTTAAAAACAGTGGATTGATGGTGGTAAATGATGGTTTTTGAATTATGGATATGCATGTGAATCAAAGGATTAATATGGTAAGATGGTTATATTGGCAAGTGATGTAAGTGGTTCTTGGTTTCTTTGATCGGATATAGTTAGCCGGCTATAGGATTGGGTGCACCGTGAATAAAGTCGCCTTGGATGTGGACTGGTTAAGAGTGAACCGGTAAACTCCATCCAAGTATCCTAACGAGATGGTTAAGGTTATAATGGTGATTGGAATCCCATTCGAGGACCTTGGGTAAGCAAAGGTAATAATGGTGGTTAAAATTCCATTGGTGGACCTTGTGCTTGTTAAGATCACAATGGTGGTGCAAAGTCCATGTGTGGATCTTGTATAGGGTGTCCCGGATCTCGTTAGTGATGTTATACAACTACCAATCGGTGATGCTAAGGTTGTATGGTGTTTAAAAGTCCATACATGGGAACCTTGTGCATGTTAAGGTTGTATGGTGATTAAAAGTCCATACATGGGAACCTTGTGTAAGTTAAGGTTGTATGGTGATTAAAAGTCCATACATGGGAACCTTGTGAAAGTTAAGGTTATATGGTGGTTAAAAGTCCATATATGGGAACCTTGTGAATGGTAAGGTCAAATGGTGATTAAAAGTCCATTTGGGGACCTTGGATTGGTAGTGTGTATGAAGCGTAGGGACAACGCTTGTGATTCGCGTATCCGATTGGATGTTGAGTTGAAAAGTGGATGTGGTTGATCACTTGGAAGCCAATATAATGTTATTGTTTATAATGAAGCATGAGATGCTTGGAATGATGCATGGTTGCATGAGAAGTGTATAAGGTATTAAGAATGCATGTTTGCTTGTTAAGTTTGAACAAGTGTTGATTATCTATTGAGAATGATGCATGTGTGCATGAAATCTCTTTAGTGCATTGGAGTCTTGCTAAGACTTGTTTTTAAAGGCATGTGATGCAAATGTTGATGATGTGGTTCATATGTGCAATCATTTAAAGCATGTATTGGATTGAATGAGTAAATGGTTTTAAAAGGTTTCTTGCTTGAATCGATGATCAAGTATGAGAAAGGTATGATGTGAAGTGGAAGTGTTTTCCAAGGTTTTGAATTTAACTTTGCATTTGGTGTTTATGCATAGAATGGTTAAATTGATGTTTTTGCAAGTTGTGCCTTGAAAAGGTTTACTTAGCTTGTTAAGCTAAGGGTTGGTTTCCATGTTTGAGCAATGCATGATTTTGAGCTTGTTGTTGAAAAGGGTTTTCAAACATTGCTTTGGGTTTATCAAATCGGGTTTGTTTTAAAAGTGGTTTTATGACCCGCTGCATTGATGGTGTTTTGGTTTTGAGCATTCCTCACTAAGCATTATGTGCTTACGCTCCTTTTTGTCCATCAATGAAGATAGTTGAAGTTGGAACAGCGAGGAGCAAGGGATTCAAGGAGGACTCCACTTGAGATGTATGTCTCGGTTAATAGCTATAGTTAATAAAGGCAATGGGGAAAGAATCTCTTATGTTGATGTATAACGAGAAAGTGTATGTTGGACAAGTTTGGTATATGATGTTGAATCATGTGGATTAATGTTGCAACGTTTTGGATCTCCTTGTGCTTAAGTTGTATTGCTATGCTTCTTGTTTATAAGCATGAATGACTTGTGAATGTGATTAACGTGTTGGTGCACCTAGGGGTGATCATGTATCTAGATTTTGATGCTTATATGTTCCTTGTATGTTGAGTAACTTGCTGGTGTGGTTTGAATACTTTTGGAGCATGATTGGTTGGTCAATTGTGTGTTTAAGCAAGCATATTTCTGCATTCTGTGCAGGCCGTTTCGGAACAGTGGCTACCGTTTCGGAACGGGTGCCTTGTAGTAACCCAGGCGTCCGAAACGGGAGACACCGTTTCGAAACGGGAAGCCCTCTGCCAGCCCTCGTTTCGGAACGCGTTGCGGAACGGCCCCGTGTTTCGAAACAGGCTCTCCCTGTTTCGGAACAGCCGACCGTTGGGGGCTGACATTGGCAGTTAAATGTTTTGGAATGTTTGTATTTTGGTCCTGAATCTTGTTTGTGCAATTGTATGAGTTTGGGGTGTCCGTTTGAGCTGAAATTTGGCAGTGAAGCATGAAACCTGATTAATTTCAAGATGGTAACTTTAATTTGGGTTAAGACCTCATAATTTACAGAATTTACAATTTGGTCCCTAAAGTTGTAAATTGTTCAATTGGGTCCCTGTTTGATCTCTGATGTTTATGATCTTTGAGTATGATGTTTGTATGAACACATCTAGGGTTAACGTGTATCTAGACAAGTTTAAAAAGAAAAAAAAAGGGTCGTTAATCAAGGTTGACTTTCGGGTTGACTTTGGTTTTCCCCGTGTGACTTTCTTAATTCGGGTCAACCGTCTAGGCCGGGTTAAGGGGGTTACATTTGGTGGTATCAGAGCTGAGTTGCGAAAGCTTGGGGGAAATGGTAAATGTTGTAATATGTGTTTGATGTTTATTCTAATGTGTGGTTGAAAGTCGGTTGGAAAAGTGAGTCTTTGAGCGAATTGTTGATGTTTTTATCATGCTTTTTGATTGTGAATCTTCATTGAGCTAATGTGGATTTGTGCTGATGTTATGCTGGTGTTGTGAGTTGGTTTTGTGCATAATGAAAGTGTAATGAGTATGATATGTTGATATTATGCTGTTGCAAGTGGATGTTGTATGATGAAAGCATGATCGAAGTATGTCGTTTGATATGCTTGATGTTGTGATATCCATGTTTTATTGACTGTTATGTCATGAGTAAGGGGAGAATACGGGACACCCATTGCCTTATTACTATAGCTATTGTGTTATTTTGGAGTTGGAGTTTGAATCCTTGCTTAAAGCTGGTCTAACTGATTTGTTTGTTTGGTTGTGATTGCTTGTTGTTAATAGCATGGCGAAATCGGTGAAAGAATGGCAGTTGGGTGAGGTGGTTGCTGCTTTAGGGCAGGTTGTTAAGGCGTGGAATTCACCTTTTAGTGGAGGTGTTTCGTCTCAGTCTTCTGTGCCTGGAGTTGAGGTAGTAGGGCAGGTGAAAGAAGTTGGTTCTGTGATGAAGAGTTCATCACCTGTTGTTCAAGAGGTGTTGGGAACATCTCAGGCTGTGGTAAAAGTAAAGTCTGTAGACGTGCTGGCTGTGGGATGTGTGGGTTTGCCGAAACAGCGTTTATTGGATTTGGGTGCTGTGGAATATCATGGTTCGACACCTGAGACGTTTGAGGCCTGGTTGGCCAGTGTGATTCTGATTTTGGATCAGGAAGGTTGTGATTATGCCTGTAAGCTGGGGAGCGTTGTCTCTTTGATGTTGGAAGACGCATGGGCTTGGTGGACATCTGTGGCGGTGGCATCGCACATCCATGATATTGATTGGGACTTCTTTGTGTCTGCCTTTTGTGAAAGGTATCTTGGAGAGAAATTTCCAAGGGTTAAGCAGTGTGAAGGTAGTGCAAATCTGGGGCGAGTGCTGCTTGATCAAGGAGTGGAAGCTCAGCTACCGGTGTGTAATCGTTGTGGAAGGCGCCATGTTGGAGGTTGTTGGGGCGCAGGTGCTTGTTGGAACTGTGGTTCTAAGGAGCATGTGAAGCGAGATTGTCCTCTTGGGGTGAAGTCAGCTTCAGTGGTAGCCAAAGGGTTTCTGAAGGGTCGTGGGTACGGCCGAGGCAAGGTTCGGAGGTGGCAGGAAGAGCAGAAAGTTGTGAAGAGTTTGGGAAATGAAATCTGTTGGAAATGTGGGTCTGCTGGACATATGAGGCGTAGTTGTTTGAAGTTGGCTCGGAACAGCCAAGGTTCCTTACCGCAAGGGGATGGTGGTGATCTTAGTATGTTAGCTGATGTTGCAGCGGTGCGGCCAGAGGATGATGGTTCCGCGATGAAGAGAGCTCGTCTGTTGGAGCTCCAGGGCAGTGAGGTGTTTTAAGGTAACCTTGTTAAGTGACCTTTGCTCTAGTTACCTTAGTTTGGTATCTGTTGGTTTTGGTTTGGTCTTCTTGCGTAGTGGGTATGGTTTTGTTGTTAGCATGTTGGGGGTAGTTGTTGTTGTTGTTGAAAACAACTTTAGCGTGAAGAGGGCTTTAGTGAGTATCTTGTGGAAAATGAGTTGTTAGAATGGTAGAATTGGTCAAGTTAGAAGTGAGGTAGGAGGTTGTTCTTAGACGGATTCTGAGGATGTTATTGGAGGGTGTGAACTGGCATTCATGCACAGTTAAAATCATTTGTTATATGCTATATTATATATGTGTTGGTCCATGCATACATGTGGCATGACATTAGAGGTTTTGCATACATGTACATCAGGCATTGATAGGGCATATTGGTGACCATGCATACGAATGTTCACACTCGCTAATAATTAATCGAATCTGTTAGTGATGTGGTTGGGTTAGTTTGGATGATGGGTTTTTAGAGGTTGTTTTGGTGCTGAGTGGAAGTTAGAAGTAATGGAGAGTAGTAAGCTAGTTGCTAGTAATAGTGAGAACGGTTTAACATGTTGGTGGAAGGAAAGTGTTTGAAGCTTAAAGAGTTTAGTGGTTTGGTGGTAAGGAATACCGGTTGAAGTTAGAATCGGTCAGGTGGTTTGAGTAGTTAGTAGAAGAGGTGGTTCCTTGGTGTTGAGTGATGTTGCAGGTTAGTGGATGTGTTTCTAGAGTGCTGAGGTATCTTGGCATTGATGTTGTAGTAGAAGGGTTGTTTATGTAGGTGAGGGTTCGTGGTAACCTTTGGGGAGTTGAGAAGATGTTATGTATGTTTAAGTTGGGCGATGTTCTAGTAAGGCAAGTGTTGTGGTCGAAGCTTGAGGTGGAAAGGTAATGTAAGATCGAAGGCCATTGCTGGTTGGATGGGTTCTTGTGAGAAGTGGTTGGCTGGTTGTGGTTAAGTAAGTTTCGTCTGAAGTCAGCTGGTGGTATAATGGAACGGCTGGCGGAGTCAAGTTGGGGTTGTGATGTAATTTTTGGATTTCGGGTGAGTAGTCCTGGCGAGTCATTATGGTTATGATAGTGGCGGATGTGAAGGATTGTTAGCTTTATGATGAGGAGTTTGGGTAAGCGGTTGATGCTTAAGAATTTTTGCTTGTTGGAAAAAGATCTTTGAAAGAAGTTGGGGAGTTTGCAAAGAGTGTTAGAAGCAGTGAAGGTTGTGGTTTACATGGTGGCTGAATTGGATTGGTTGGTGTCACTGTGTGAACAAGTTTTGGGAGTTGTGTGTTAAAGTGTTGTATGCTGTAAAAGGTTGAGGTTCTTCAGGTGGTTGATGAGGCTATATGTGTTCCGGAGTTGTGAAAGGTTAAGTTGTGCTTAACTTTGAGTGTTTTGGAGTTTGGGAACAGTAAGTGGTGGTGTTGAGTTTGGGTGGAGTTGTGGAGAGAGTGTTCAGTGGTGGATAAGTCTCTTGTGTTGCCTTGTGTGTCGCTTTGAGAAGTTTGGTTGTTCTCATTTCGCCAGTTGAAATTTCGAGGACGAAATTTCCTAAGAGGGGGAGAGTTGTAACGCCCCGGTTTTGGGCTTAGAAGTTTTGGGCTTGGACCGGTTCGGTCAAAGTGTTGTTCGAATATAAAAGAGTGGAATTAGGAAAGCCTAGTTCGGGTTGCATTAAAAATATGGAAAAATGTTCTAAAATCCTCTTTTATTATATATAAGTGAAAGGTGAAATCAATTTTGCAAAATGTGGTTTGGAAGAGTGACATTTTGGGTTAGTGACCAAAATGTAATTTTTGAAAACTGTGTGACTGTTTTAAAAAGGATTGAAACTTTGAATCTTTAAGGAGATATTTACCCAATGGAGTTTCTCCAGATTTTTCTAAAATATTTAAGGTTTAATAAATGTATTTTAAATAATGTAAAAAGGAGGGAAGAGGATATTTTGTCATTTTAACTAACTTTCTCAAATTTTCTATTTTCTTTTCTCTCAACTTTTCTCTCAACCCAAACACATTTCTCCAGCAAAATTCTCTCTGATTTTGACTTCCAAAGACTAGATTTCAACTCTCATTTGATTTCTAATCAATCCTTCAACAAAACCTTAGCAATTGCTTATTGGATTTTCAAGATTTTGGTTCCAAAAAGGGAGAAACTCAAGTTTGGAGGTAAGAACGTCCTTCTCCTCTAAACTCTCAGTTCTTTACTGAAATTCCTAAGTTCTCAATCCTTAATTGATGATTTATATGTGGTTTTTAAGTTGTGTAATGGATCTTGGCTTAAAATGCAAGATTTGCTTGATTTTAGTGAAATTTCGTGTGATCTGTTTGGGCAGTGTTTTGAGGTGTCAAATTGATGTTAAATGAATGTTAAATTGATAAGGAATTGAGGTTTTATCAATGCAATCCCGAATAGGTTGAATTTCCTAAGTTTTGCTTGAGTTTTTGGTTGTTTTTGGGGTGTTTTTGATGATCTGTTATAGCTGGAGGTATAAGGACGTGTTTGTGATCATTTTGGATGTTTATTGGTGTTTAAAAATGGTTAGAAGTGATGGATCTTGGCTGGGTTAAGTTTTGGAAGTGTTTGGAGGTGTTTTCGGTTGTGTTTAGTAGCCGAAATGTTGGATTTGTTTAGAGCAGCGAGTTGAGTTGTGTTGCTGGTGTTTTTAATGCATAATGATGCATTAATCCTCTGTTATTGTGTGCTTGAAACAGGGGAGTTTGATCCGTGAGCATTAGAGGTGGTGCGGAAGGTTTCGGATGCTTGGAAGGCTTGTTGGTTAGCCTTGTTTTGTGTATCGGTGAGTGAAGTTGGGTTTTCAGCTTTTAAACCAAGGTTTGAAGGTTTTGGGAGCTTAGTGTAAGTCTAAACAACTTAGCTAAGCTCAAGAGTAAGTAAATGGATTTTCGCTCTTGGTTTGTGTTGTGAATTGGCTTTAAAAGCAATTGTGATTGATGGTTGCAATGCATTTGATTTGCATGTTTTAAATTCTGTTTTGAAAGCATATTTTAAGCATGGTTTAATGCTGGTTTTGAAAGCCATATGTGAAGGATGCTCAAGGTAAGAGATCCTTGGTTTTATATATTGAAATTGTGGTTTTGATGCATGGTGTTGCATGATGTTTAATGGCTTTGTGTAATGCTTTAAAAACAGTGGATTGATGGTGGTAAATGATGGTTTTTGCATTATGGTTATGCATGTGAATCAAAGGATTAATATGGTAAGATGGTTATATTGGCAAGTGATGTAAGTGGTTCTTGGTTTCTTTGATCGGATATAGTTAGCCGGCTATAGGATTGGGTGCACCGTGAATAAAGTCGCCTTGGATGTGGAGTGGTTAAGAGTGAACCGGTAAACTCCATCCAAGTATCCTAACGAGATGGTTAAGGTTATAATGGTGATTGGAATCCCATTCGAGGACCTTGGGTAAGCAAAGGTAATAATGGTGGTTAAAATTCCATTGGTGGACCTTGTGCTTGTTAAGATCACAATGGTGGTGCAAAGTCCATGTGTGGATCTTGTATAGGGTGTCCCGGATCTCGTTAGTGATGTTATACAACTACCAATCGGTGATGCTAAGGTTGTATGGTGTTTAAAAGTCCATACATGGGAACCTTGTGCATGTTAAGGTTGTATGGTGATTAAAAGTCCATACATGGGAACCTTGTGTAAGTTAAGGTTGTATGGTGATTAAAAGTCAATACATGGGAACCTTGTGAAAGTTAAGGTTATATGGTGGTTAAAAGTCCATATATGGGAACCTTGTGAATGGTAAGGTCAAATGGTGATTAAAAGTCCATTTGGGGACCTTGGATTGGTAGTGTGTATGAAGCGTAGGGACAACGCTTGTGATCCGCGTATCCGATTGGATGTTGAGTTGAAAAGTGGATGTGGTTGATCACTTGGAAGCCAATATAATGTTATTGTTTATAATGAAGCATGAGATGCTTGGAATGATGCATGGTTGCATGAGAAGTGTATAAGGTATTAAGAATGCATGTTTGCTTGTTAAGTTTGAACAAGTGTTGATTATCTATTGAGAATGATGCATGTGTGCATGAAATCTCTTTAGTGCATTGGAGTCTTGCTAAGACTTGTTTTTAAAGGCATGTGATGCAAATGTTGATGATGTGGTTCATATGTGCAATCATTTAAAGCATGTATTGGATTGAATGAGTAAATGGTTTTAAAAGGTTTCTTGCTTGAATCGATGATCAAGTATGAGAAAGGTATGATGTGAAGTGGAAGTGTTTTCCAAGGTTTTGAATTTAACTTTGCATTTGGTGTTTATGCATAGAATGGTTAAATTGATGTTTTTGCAAGTTGTGCCTTGAAAAGGTTTACTTAGCTTGTTAAGCTAAGGGTTGGTTTTCATGTTTGATCAATGCATGATTTTGAGCTTGTTGTTGAAAAGGGTTTTCAAACATTGCTTTGGGTTTATCAAATCGGGTTTGTTTTAAAAGTGGTTTTATGACCCGCTGCATTGATGGTGTTTTGGTTTTGAGCATTCCTCACTAAACATTATGTGCTTACGCTCCTTTTTGTCCATCAATGAAGATAGTTGAAGTTGGAACAGCGAGGAGCAAGGGATTCAAGGAGGACTCCACTTGAGATGTATGTCTCGGTTAATAGCTATAGTTAATAAAGGCAATTGGGGAAAGAATCTCTTATGTTGATGTATAACGAGAAAGTGTATGTTGGACAAGTTTGGTATATGATGTTGAATCATGTGGATTAATGTTGCAACGTTTTGGATCTCCTTGTGCTTAAGTTGTATTGCTATGCTTCTTGTTTATAAGCATGAATGACTTGTGAATGTGATTAACGTGTTGGTGCACCTAGGGGTGATCATGTATCTAGATTTTGATGCTTATATGTTCCTTGTATGTTGAGTAACTTGCTGGTGTGGTTTGAATACTTTTGGAGCATGATTGGTTAGTCAATTGTGTGTTTAAGCAAGCATATTTCTGCATTCTGTGCAGGCCGTTTCGGAACAGTGGCTACCGTTTCGGAACGGGTGCCTTGTAGTAACCCAGGCGTCCGAAACGGGAGACACCGTTTCGAAACGGGAAGCCCTCTGTCAGCCCTCGTTTCGGAACGCGTTGCGGAACGGCCCCGTGTTTCGAAACAGGCTCTCCCTGTTTCGGAACAGCCGACCGTTGGGGGCTGACATTGGCAGTTAAATGTTTTGGAATGTTTGTATTTTGGTCCTGAATCTTGTTTGTGCAATTGTATGAGTTTGGGGTGTCCGTTTGAGCTGAAATTTGGCAGTGAAGCATGAAACCTGATTAATTTCAAGATGGTAACTTTAATTTGGGTTAAGACCTCATAATTTACAGAATTTACAATTTGGTCCCTAAAGTTGTAAATTGTTCAATTGGGTCCCTGTTTGATCTCTGATGTTTATGATCTTTGAGTATGATGTTTGTATGAACACATCTAGGGTTAACGTGTATCTAGACAAGTTTAAAAAGAAAAAAAAGGGTCGTTAATCAAGGTTGACTTTCGGGTTGACTTTGGTTTTCCCCGTGTGACTTTCTTAATTCGGGTCAACCGTCTAGGCTGGGTTAAGGGGGTTACAAAATGAATTATGGGAATTTGAATGAAGAACACGTATCGATACGCGTAGATCCGTATCGATACCCTATGCCCAGAAATGCATTTTTAGTTCTAAGAACAACCATAGGCTCGAATTTAACATCTCCTAATAGTATGCAAATGATGAATGAACAGTTCTAAGCATATTTTAATAGAAGCGTACTCCCCCTAACTATAGGCATGGATATTTTCAAGAGTTACAACACATAAACATGCAATTTAACAAAATCAAGCATTTTTAAGCACAAAGAGGTCCTAAAAGGTCAAGATAGGCTAGCTAAACCTAACTCTCTCCTAAGGGACCAAAAACGCTCTTTATCTAAAGGTTTTGTAAATATATTCGCTATTTGGTTCAAGGTATCAACATATTCTATAACAACATCATTTTTCAAAACATGATCTCTAATGAAATGATGTCGAATTTCTATATGTTTAGTTCTAGAGTGTTGGATGGGATTCTTAGTAAGACAAATGGCACTTGTGTTGTCACACTTAAGGGGTATGGTTTCTACTTCAACACCATAATCTAAGAGTTGTTGCTTCATCCAAAGGACTTGAGCACAACAACTCCCTAAGGATATGTACTCCGCTTTGGTGGTAGATAAGGCTACACTATATTGTTTCTTAGAGAACCAAGATACGAGCATACTACCTAAGAATTGGCATGTCCCGGAAGTACTTTTCCTATCTATCTTACATCCCCCATAATCCGCATCCAAATAATCATGAAGGCTAAAGGAAGAATCTTTAGGATACTAAAGGCCTAAAGTAGGTCTGTCTCTAAGGTATCTAAAAATTCTCTTAATGGCAACTAAGTGTGATTCTCTAGGACTAGCTTGAAACCTAGCACACAAGCAAACACTAAACATGATATCCGATCTACTTGCGGTAAGGTAAAGCAAAGAACCTATCATGGATCTATAAAGCTTAGAATCAACACACTTACCTCCTTCATCTTTGTCAAGCTTTATGGAAGAACTCATAGGAGTGGCTTGAGGCTTTGCATTCTCCAAGCCAAACTTTTTGAGCATATCATTCACGTACTTAGCTTGATTTATGAAGGTGTCATCCTTCCTTTGTTTGATTTGGAGTCCTAAAAAGAATGAGAGCTCCCCCATCATGCTCATCTCGAACTCACCTTGCATTAGCTTAGAAAATTCTTTACAATAACACTCATTAGTAGAACCAAAAATGATATCATCAACATAAATTTGAACTACTAAGATGTCATTGTTATATCTTTTTATGAAGAGAGTTGTATCCACCTTTCCTTTTTCAAAACCCTTTTCAATTAAGAAATTTGAAAGTCTCTCATACCAAGCTCTAGGAGCTTGTTTTAAACCATAGAGAGCTTTTGTTAATTTAAACGCATGGTTTGGAAATTTTGAATCCTCAAAGCCCAGTGGTTGTTCAACATACACCTCTTCATTTATAAAACCATTTAAAAAGGCACTTTTCACATCCATTTGAAAAAGCTTGAAATTATGGTAACATGCAAATGCAAGCAACATCCTAATAGCTTCCATTCTAGCTACAGGTGCATAAGTCTCATTAAAATCAATTCCCTCTTCTTGTGTATAGCCTTGAGCAACAAGCCTAGCCTTGTTTCTCACTATATTACCACTTTCATCTAATTTATTCCTAAAAACTCATTTTGTTCCTATAGTAGATTGATCATTAGGCCTTTCAACTAATGTCCAAACTTTACTCCTCTCAAATTGATTTAATTCCTCTTGCATGGCCAAAATCCAAAAATCATCTTTTAAAGCTTTTTTAATATTCTTAGGCTCAATGCATGAAAGAAATGCAACATGATTCATTAATTTTAGAGAGGATCTAGTAGTTACCCCCTTGGATGGATCACCCAAGATTTCACCACCTTTGACATAGTTTAACTCCCTTGGGTAAGACACCTCCCTTTCCTCAAGAGCCAAGTCCTTCAAGGCTTCAAGAGGTGGATCTTGTGAATCCTCATCTTTGGTTGGAATCTCATCCACCTTTGACGTTTGTCCCCCATCAATGGCATCAATGATTCCTACATCATCATCATCACAAGATTCCTTCCTCGGAAGGAGGTTATCATCGAAAACAACATGTATTGATTCTTCTACAACTAGAGTTCTTTTATTAAATACTCGATAGGCTTTAGAGTTTAAAGAATACCCTAAGAAAATAGCTTCATCACTTTTAGCATCAAATTTACCTAAGTTTTCTTTACCATTATTCAAAACAAAACACTTGCAACCAAAAGGGTGAAAATAGCTAATGTTAGGCTTCTTAGATTTTAAAATCTCATAAGGTGTTTTCTTCAAAATTGGCCTAATCATTACTCGTTTTATAATATAGCAAGCGGTGTTTGTGGCTTCCGCCCAAAAATATTTAGGTAAATTATTTTCGCAAAGCATGGTTCTAGCCATTTCTTCTAAAGTTCGATTTTTCCTCTCAACTACCCCATTTTGTTAAGGAGTGCGAGGTGCGGAAAAATTGTGGTTAATCCCATTTTCATTTAAAAACTCATCGAAACCTAGATTTTGAAATTTGGTTCCATGATCACTTCTAATGTGAGAAATTTTAAGTTCAAGATCATTTTGAGTTATTTTAGAAAATGTGATGAATTTTTCTAAAGCCTCATCCTTTGTACTTAAGAATAGAACCCAAGTATACCTAGAGTAGTCATCTACAAGCACAAAAGCATATGATTTTCCACCCAAGCTCATTGTTCTAATTGGCCCAAAGAGATCCATATGAATCAATTGTAAACATCTACTAGTAGAGACATCATTTATGGATTTAAAAGAACTTCTATGTTGTTTACCCTTTGAACATGCATCACAAATTTTATCATTTGAAAATTTAAGTTTGGGTAAACCTCTAACTAGATTAAGGGAAATTAATTTTTCTAAGACACTCATGCTAGCATGCCCTAATTCTCTATGTCATAGCCATGAGTCGTGTTCATCATGTGCAACTAAGCATGTATGTGATGAATGAATGTCTTCTAGATGCACCATGTAAATGTTCCCTATGCGATGACCAATGAGTATTAGTTGATTTGTTTTAATGTTTACAATTTTGCAACCACTTTTATCAAATATAACATTAAAACCCTTGTCACACAATTGACTAATACTCAACAAATTATGCTTAAGACCGTTGACATACAAAACATTTTCAATGAAAATAGAAGAGTGATTACCAATGGAGCCTATTCCTTCAATGTGGCCTTTGGAGTTGTCACCAAAAGTTACCACTCCACCACCTTTAGGCTTTAGTTCCACAAATCGACTCTTGTCACCGGTCATGTGTCTTGAGCATCCACTATCAAGGTACCAAGAATTTTTGCTTGAAGCTTTAGCCTTGTAGCAATGCTCCCCCTACAAACAAAGAAATTAGGCCTTGGTTTTTAGTACCCAAATCATTTTGGGTCCATGAGTGTTAGCCTTAAACAATTTGGTTCGCTTAGGAATCCAAGAAGCAATAGCATTCATATCATTAGAAATAATGAGTTCTTTAGGAACCCAAACACTCCTAACTCTTTGACCTCTAGCTTGCTTATTAAAATTTATTTGTTTAGGTACAAAAGGTTTTCTTTTTACATATTGGGATTTAGAATGATTTCCTTTTTCAAAATTATTTTTCCCAATAGCAATAGATGTTTTAAGATTATCCACTTCCTTTGTGTGATAATCTTGAAAATCGGAAAGAAGTTTTTCAAGTTCAAGATTTTTAGTTTTAAGATCATTTGAAAGATTAACTAAAAACAAAACCTTCTTTTCCAATTTGGAGTTAGCTTTTGAAAATGTCTCATTTTGAATTTTTAAATCGGAAATTGTTTTCTTGTTTTTCAAAATGGACTCTTTGTATTTTCCTACTAACTCATCATACACTTCTTGCAATTCATCATAAGCATCTTGAAGTTCCTCAATAGAAAAATCGAAATTGGATGAGTTAGAGTTTACCTTAGGTTCATCATCGATGGCCATGAGACATAGGTTGGCCACTTCCTCCTCTTCCTCGGATGACTCATCGTCACTCCAAGTAGCAATTTGTGCTTTGAGCTTGTTCTTCTTCCCAAAGCTTTTCTTTTTCAATTGAGGACACTCGGAACGGATGTGACCCGGTTTCTTGCATTCATAACAAGTAATTTGGTCCTTCTCCTCTTCCTTGCTTTTACTCTTGAAGTCTCCCTTTCTAATGAATTGTCTTCCACGATTTGACTTCATAAACCGAGTAAAACGTTTGGCCAACATAGCCATCTCCTCATCTTCATCCTCACTAGAATCGCTTTCTTGTTGTGAAGCTTTTAGTGCGATTCCCACTTTCTTCTTCTCAATTTTCTTCTTCTCCACTATCTTCTTCTCTTGTTCTCTTCCCTTCCTCATAATCTCATGTGTGAGTAGAGATCCAACAAGAGCATCTATCTTGAGAGTCTTCAAATCTCTAGCTTCAATAATGGTCGTTCTCTTGCCATCCCATGACTCCGGAAGAGAATACAACAACTTTCTCACTAGCTTGTCTTCGGGAATGATTTCACCGAAACCCTTCAAACCGTTGACAATGACCGAGAACCGATCAAACATCTTGGAGACACTTTCTTCGGGATCCATCTTGAAGTTCTCATACCTTAGATTGAGTAGCCCAATCTTTGTCTCCTTGACATCACTAGTTCCCTCATATGTTGTCTCGAGGGTGTCCCAAACCTCATTGGCATTTTCGATTGAAGACACCTTGGAGTAGATATCCGGACCAAGTGCACAAAATATTACATGAAGAGCTTTGTCATTCACTTGCATCCTTCTTCTTTCATCACCGGTCATTTCGACTTTGACCTTTGGGAAGAGCCTTTCTCCATCTCTTCTCATGGGAATGTATGGACCTTCTTCAACTACATCCCACACCATATAGTCGGTAGACTTGATGAAGAGCCTCATTCTATTCTTCCAATAAGGATAGTTATCCCCATTGAAGAATGGTGGCTTGGTGGTGGATTGGGACTCATAGTTAGAGGTGGATGCCATTGCTTAACTTGTTGTTGATCAAACTCTCCAAGAATCGACTCAAGAGGGTTGTAATCCTTCCAATGAGTGTAGCTCTAATACCAATTGTTTAGTTGATTGAACACTTGCAAATGGCCAAGAGGGGGTGAATTGGCAATTAAAATTTTGGTGAAGAGAAAGATTGAAAATAAAAATGACATAAGGGGTTATAGTGGTTTAAGTTCTCCAAATGAACTCTACATCCACTACCTTAGCTCCCATTAAAGATTTTCAAACAATTCACTAATTGAATTCGTCCCCTTTTCTTGGATGAGGAGGAAACCTTACAATTTCGATTAAGCTTTCTACCCAAAGCTTAATCCACTCAAATACAAAGAAAGAATTTGGTAAACTCAAATGTTTCCTCTCAAAGGATAATTGTCTACCCAATTACAATTTCAACAACCCCAAACTCACAATACAATTTGACAATTGAAAGACAATAGAGTTGGGTACAAGAATATGACTTTGAATAGCTCAAGGGTTTGAATTTTTGCTTTGATGATGCTTGAATGTTGAATAGTTGTTTTTGACCTTCAAAGAGCTTCATTTTATACCTCCTCTATTAATTCTAGCCGTTTGGGTGGTTGGGAACATAAATGGAGCCGTTGGAACCCTCTCTTACCACCATAAATGCACTTATGCAGCTATGTGTATCGGTACGCGGGGAGGAGTATCGATACCTATCTCAGAAAAGAAAGAGTCGTTGTGTGCAATAAATAAGGGGTATCGATACGCACGTAAGTGTATCGGTACGGGGTATCGAAACGGGGGTTTGCCGTATCGATACCTTTTTCGCAACTTAGCTCACTGTTGATTTCCGTATCGGTACGAGGGTTTGGCGTATCGATACGGGTCAACGAAAATTTAAAATTTGGTTACCAACCAACTGACACCAACGGTCAAAATATTTAAACTGACTTATATTTAAAATTTATTAAGGCCGTATCGATACGAGGGTTTGACGTATCGGTACGCCATTCAAACTTTTTAGGCTTTTACACAGGGGCGTATCGATACGAGGGTTTGACGTATCGATACGTGTTCCTCTAGTAGCCAACTCTGGTAAAAAGGTATCGATACGCTTGGGAGTGTATCGATACACCTAAACGTTTTTCAATAGTTTGGCCTTGGAACACTTAGAAAATATTTTGAGTTTGAGTTTTTCAAATCAGTTTTAAAGGGTTGATGATTTAAAACTTATTAAGGGACTTACAAAAAAAATTTAAGTTTTTCAAATTGATTCTTAAAGATTTAATTATATCAAAATCAAACATAGGTTTTACACTTTGTTATATCAAAATCAAATTTGGTTTTACAATTAACTCTTCCTCACCTCCATAAATAAGGAATGTATCCTTAGTTCTTCTTAAGTACTTAAGGATGTTTTTTACTACAACTCAATGACCTTCATCGGGATCTACTTGGTACCGACTTGTCATACTTAGTGCATATGATACAGCCGGACGTGTACATAGCATGGTAAACAAGATAGATCCAATGACCGGAGCATGTAGAGTCTTACTCATGTGTTATCTCTCTTGAGGCGTTGAAGGACACATTTCTTTCGAGAGCGAAAGACCATGTCTCATAGGTAAGAATCCTCTTTGAGATTCTTCCATACTGAATCTTTTCAGTACTTTATCTATGTATGTATTTTGACTTAGTCCTTGGAGTCGTCTTGATCTATCTCTATAGATCTTGACTCCAAATATGCAGGTTGCTTCATCCAATTCTTTCAAAGTAAAACATTTTCCTAACCAAGTCTTTACAGACTGCAAGGTAGGTATGTCATTTCCTATTATTAGTATGTCATCCACATACAATACCAAGAATGTAACAATGCTCCCACTATTTTTCTTGAAAACACATGGCTCATTTTCATTTTTAATGAAACCAAACTCTTTGATTGTCTCACTAAAATGAAGATTCCAACTTCGAGAAGCTTGCTTCAACCCATAAATGGATCTTTGTAGCTTGTATACTTTTTGGGCATCTTTTGGATCGACAAAACCCTCAGGTTGTGTCATGTACACATCCTCATCTAATTTTCCATTAAGGAAAGCGGTTTTGACATTCATTGCCAGATTTCATAATCATAATATGCAGCTATAGCAAGCAATATCTGGATGTATTTAAACATAGCAATAAGGGAAAAGGTTTCATCATAGTCTATACCATGAATTTGACAAAATCCCTTAGCGACAAATCGCCCTTTGTATGTTTGTACATTTCCATCCATGTCGGTTTTCTTTTTGAAAACCCATTTGCACCATATGGGTTTTATCCCTTCAGATGGGCCAACCAAAGTCCATACTTGGTTTTCTGACATGAAACCCATCTCGGATTTCATGGCTTCTAGCCATTTCTCGAAGTCTGAGCTCCCCACTGCTTCCTAATAAGACCTAGCCTCATCTTGGTCCATGAGGAGAACCAATGTGACGAGAAATCCATATCTCTCAGGCGTATTGCATTCTCTCATAGATCTTCGCAGTGGTTTTGTTTCAGGAATGGTTGGATGTTCCTCAACTATTTGTAGAACTTGTCGTTGTTCAATCTATGGTTTAGTGATATGTGGTTGACTTTGAATTTCTTCAAGTTCAATATTTCTCTCACTTTCTTTTTCTGAGAATAAATTCTCTCTCGAGGAAGACTCATGTTCGAGCAACAAACACTTTGTTCTAAGATGGATTGAAGAAATAGTATCCTTTAGTTTCTTTAGGATACCCTAAAAAATTACATTTATGAGATTTAGGTTCGAGTTTTGTAGACATCTGATGTTTAACATAAACTTTGCATCTCCAAATTTTCATAAAATACATACTAGGACGCTTCCTAATCCACATCTCATATGGTATCTTTTGAACCGATTTATATGGAACACGATTTAGTGTGAAAGAGGCTTTTTTCTAGCGCATCCCCCCAAAAAGAAGTTGGAAGATCATCATGACTCATCATTGACTGAACCATGTCTAACAATGTTCGATTTCTCCTTTCAGAGACTCCATTGTATTGTGGAGTACCTAGAGGTGTAAGTTGTGAGATAATCCCACATCCTTTAAGAAGTTCATCAAAATCTAGGATTAAGTATTCTCCTCCTCGATCTGATCGAAGAGCTTTGATACTCTTTCCTAATTGGTTTTGTACTTTATTTTTAAATACCTTGAACTTTTCAAGGGCTTCAAATTTATGATGCATTAGGTAAATGTACCCGCATCTATTGAAGTCGTCAGTGAAAGTAATGAAGTATTGAAACCCTCCCATGGCTTGTGTATTCATCGGTCAACGTACATCACTATGTATTAGACCTAATAAATCATTTGCTCGCTCGTTTTTACTGTCAAACGGTAATTTGTTCATTTTTCCATTAAGCAAGGTTCACATATATCAAATTGTTTGAGAACAAAAGAATCCAAAAATCAATCTTTATGAAGTTTTGATATGTGTTTCTCACTTATATGACCCAAACGACAATGTCAGAGATATGTTTGATTAGAGTCATTTGTTTTTTGTCTTTTCATGTTTATGTTATACATGGAATTGTCTTGGTCTAAGATATAAAGGTCATTGATTAATTGAGTCGTACCATAAAAAACATTATTGAGAGAAAAAAGAGCAACTATTATTCTTAATAATAATCTCAAAACCAATCTTGTCCAAACAAGAAATTGAAATAATGTTTTTAGTCAAACTAGATACGAAATAACAATCCTCTAAATCTAAAACAAGTCTACAAGGTAATGACAAAATATATGTTCCTATAGCTAATGCAACAACTCTTGCTCCATTTCCCACTCGTAGGTACACATCTCTTTTTGCCAATTTTCTACTCCTTTTTAGTCCATGTATAGAAGTAAAAATGTGTGAACCACAATCGGTATCTAATACCCAAGAAGTAGATGTTGATATATTAATATCAATAACATAAATACCAAATCCGGACTATCCATTTTCTATTGCCTTCTTGATGTCCTCAAGATAGACAGGGTAGTTTCTCTTCCAATGTCCATCATTGTTGTAATGGAAATATTTTCCTTCTTTTGCAGCTCTTCCTTTGGGTTTCAATGCAGTCTTTCCTTTGTTGGGCTTTGGCTTTGCCTTGGTGTTGGGCTTTCCTTTTCTGTTATCCTTTCGGACCATCAGAATAGGTTTGTAGCCAACCTTTTTCATGATGTTCTCTGTTGTTTTTAACATACCAAGCAACTGGGGCTATGATTTGTTAATTTCATTCATATTGAAATTAAGAACAAACTGATTAAAATTATCCAGCAATGATTGCAGGATAACATCAGTAGCCAATTCAACACTTAGAGGGAAGCCCAATTTTTCAAGGGTCTGAATATACCCTATCATTTTGAGAACATAAGTTCCCACTGGAGTTCTATCCACCATTTTGCATTGAAACAAAGCCTTAGAGATCTTATACCTTTCTTGACGAGCTTGCCCCTCATATAATTCTTTGATATTTTTAACCATCTCATAGGGAACCATGTCCCCATGTTGCTTCTGAAGCTCAGGGGTCATGGTCGCAAGCATCTGACAACTACCATGTCATGTGATTATTTCTCAAAGGCTTCCCTTTCATCTTTTGAGGCATCATCTGATGGCACGTTAGGGACATGTTCTTCGACAATTTTCAGTTTCCGTTCATGCTTAAGGACAATCTTTAAGTTACGAAACCAATCAAGGAAGTTCAAGTCATTCAATTTGTCCTTCTCAAGGACTGATCGCAATGATAATGTGCTTGAGTTTGCCATAAAATCTATAACGATAAAATATGATTTATGAGTACCTTTTATTATGTTTATAAACAAATTAGATTCCCACTGTTAAAAACCCTCAAAATTGAAAACTTACTAAAAGTATTTCTAATGGGTAAGGATCCATATTTCATTTTATCCTAGGTCAGCTTTGGCTTTACTCCTAGATTTCAATTATTTAGGTAAGCAACACTTGCTAATTACATCTCGTGTAATTTCTATATTTGGTGAACAACTATTGTTCCTAATCATCTCATGGTTATCCAAATTATTAGTCTTTAGGTTTCTAATCTCATTAGAACAATCTAGTTTAACCAATATTACAACTAGTGAATATCACTTGCTTATTCTTCGCGTTTAACCAAGATAGATCTAAGTATTTTGCTTTGGCAAAACCTACATAGTACCGATCGAGGTTTTAACGGGGGCTAATATTGGATGACAAATTTTAATTAAATATGGAGGGTTTTTGTTATATTAATCTCACCATTTACTATGATCTAATCAGTTACCATCGTGCTAAAAAACATACATTGTATCACATACATGTAAAGCAGTAAATATAAATACAATGGTTATAGCCCTTAAAACTAAGGTGACCCATCCCAAGCCAATGGGACAACCAAAATTACTAAAGATAGAACTTGCTTCTCAAGCACCTAATCCACCTTTGATATACCCATCAGTCTGCTCCTTTGGTCCACGCTTTCTTCGCAAATATTACAATTTTTTCAGAAACTCGTTTTACATACGAGGGAGTAAGATGAGAAGAGAATTACAATAGAAGAAAGAAAGGCACAACACGTAGGCTGTATTTATATAAAACCAAAGTAAATAGGCTATTGGGTTATAATCATGCATTTCAAACACCGTACATATCAAACATAACAACGACGCGGTTTATTATTGAGGTCTTAACAGATTCTCCCAACGCAGGGGTCAAGGGGATAACCCCCTTTGGGGTTTAAAGCGAGGAGATCATTATCTTAATTGTTATGTAAAAACTTCATGATTTGATAACTTTATCAACATTATCACTTTTTTTAGGATTTCAAAATCCACGAGGTTTTTACTTGAACAACTCTTTGTTACTTTCACCACACGTGATCTATAGACTAACAATTAGTATAAATATAATTGTCACTCATATATGTTAATGCTTAGCATCCGAAAACCATAATATATCCATGACTAACTCTTTAATCACTTGGAACAATCAATTCAATTTATTTAGATTAGGCGATAATCGATTTAAAGCATGAATATATCATATATTTGTCAAAAATCGAATAAACTTTAATCTAATAACATGCATGTCATACAAAAGCATCATCCAAGTATTTAAGTTGGAATTCGTATCGTACAATTGGCTCTGATACCACTATAGGGAAACGTTGGTACATCCCATGGCGTAGCGGAAAAATTATCCGGCGATTACCTCCAAAGATCCATGTACGAGGAGCGAATTTGGGGTAAAAATGATGAAATGTTACCTTAATAAATTTGGAAATCCACAGGGAGTATAGGAGAATCCAAATCGAATTTGAGTCGTCACACTCGCGTTCCGACCTATACGATGTCCACCCAAACAAAACGAATAATATTTTCTCTTCTCTACTATTAGAGAGGTTTTTCGAAAGACATGTCTTGGCTGCTAAACCTTATACCTTTATATAGCATTTAAAAAACCTAATTCTAATTGAATTCGGATTCATTAAATATACAATATATTTAACCGAATATAATTTAATATGTAGAATCTGATTCTACTTTAATTCGCATTCATTAAATATACAATATATTTAACCGAATATAATTAAATATGTAGAATTTGATTCTACTTTAATTAGGTTTCTTTAAATATATATATATATTAGTAGTATATGATAATTACAATAATTATCTAGTATTAATATATATATATAAACAAGATTAGCTATAATTACTATAATTATCTAGTATTAAAATATATATATATATATAAACAAGATTACCTATAATTACTATAATTATAATAATTATTATATGTACAACAAGTATTTACACATGCTATTTAGTCGATATTTGTTCGTTTTTATTATAGGGTGTGACCCTTGTAGGTTCATGCAACGTTAGCAGTAATATTTAGAACGATTCTAATATTACAAGCAATGAGTGGCATCTAGTAATACATCATTGCTACCTAAGTTACATGAAGTCGTGGTTCGACTTTACCTTTTTCGTGATTAACTTCTTTTATGTATTACATCTTTTTGTCCTCATATCTAGATCGGACACAAGTCATGGATTAGTCACACTTGTATAGTCCATTTAATATTTATTTATATCTTGAGTAGACTATTATAAATGAATAACTATGATATCTTATACCAATTTATTCGAGCATGGTCATGCATTTTCTAGTCTCACTCAATCAAGTGGCCTGAGATATTACTTATATTATGTATGAGGGACAAATCCTATCTTGATCAACCATATTTCACTACATAGATTGTGACATATCCAATGTCAGTCTTTATAGTGTAGTCAGTTACGACACACGTTTGACTGTATCAAAATATGTCACTCACATGTTGAAATGATGATGATCTCAAGTCTGAGAATCATACATGTAGCTATCATCATGAGCAATGTCGTGACTGTCACATAATAATCCAAGAAACATGCTCATAGCGGTTAGTCCAGTATGTCGTTCTCTAACACATACTTATGTATAGGTTTTGACATCTCCATGTCAATGACAACACTTTGTCATCAATCAACTATATATTAGTCTTAATATATTATTGTTGTTCATGCCCACAATAATAATCGACTAAGGACATTCAAGAATAACTATATTATTTTAAGGACTTTATTAAAATTTAATTTATTTATAAATACACAGAATAAGACCGAAATAATAATAATAGCTTCATATTAATAAACAAGATAAAATATGTATGTCTTTTACAACCATCTCATGATTGGTCTTTGGGCATACTCCAACACTAACGGCTCTAATCAACCCCCAACGACTAGTAACGATCATTGTTGTGCGTATTAGAGTGCTTTGCAATTGGTACAAGTATACACGTCGCAAGTTATAGTATAGAATAGATATCGTCTCCACAAATATTGGTGCTACTTCAAAAATCTATTTCTCGCACTGAAAAGATAAAAAAAAAACACAAATGATAATAGTAGAAAGTAGGCCGAATTATTGTGGGTGGTGGTGTGATAATTGAATGAATCGTCTAAGTATTGAATGCAAGGTTGCTGAAGCAGCGCAATTGTCTTGGCAACTATCAAAAGTCGGATTGCCTGGGCAAGTGTAATTGCATGGGCAACTAGGAATGGTGTGATTTCCTGGGCAACTAGGCGACTTCCTTCAAGGTTTAGTGAAGTGTTCTTCAATGGTTTCTCCTTATTCCTAATTCGAAACACTGTTTAATTGTGCATGCCTTGGTGATACATGGGTGAACACAACCGATCTTGCACTCCTTTTAGCCGTTGAAATTCGTAACTTATCCCTAAGTCGAATTAATCTTCAACAGCATATGTTTGTATGAAAACCATGCTCATTTGTTTCTTGAATCTAACTCTTCCGATATTAGATAAATTCATGAGATCCTCTCCCAATTCACTTGTAAACAAAATTAAGAATCAAGAATGAACAAACCTCGAAACTAAATTGCAATTCAAATACCTAAAATAAAATCAATCGTTCTCAAAACCATTCAACACAATGACCCTAGCCAAAATAGTTTAGTTCATGGTTGGGTTCAAAATAGTCGACTTCTTTGTTGGATAAGGAAGAGTTTGAGTTGGATTAAAATAAGATAAAAGAGATAAATTTCTTTTATTTATTTATCCTCCAAAAACTCCTCTTATTTTCTTGAAGTTTCATCTCCCCTTGACTTCTTCATGGAACTTCAACTCTTTTAGGATTTATCTTTGTCCTTCATGATTATCCGAATTGTATAGATTCACTTTCATTTTCTTCTTTTCCAGTTGCTTCGGCAACTTCCATCTTGCCCGGGTTATTAATCATGCACGCATAAAACAACCACCAGCAGTACCCTTTTCTACCAAAACTAACCAAAACATAAAATTAAGCCCAACCACAAAGGAAACAATGCAAATATGCATGAATGACTAAGTATGCAACTAGAATGAGCCTAAGTCTAACAATAATAACGAGTAAAAAGAGTAGAAATTTAGTACTTTAACACACTTAACAATCATGAAGCCATTAAAGGGTTTAAAAGACCTCTTCAAGCAACCATAGAAAAACAAGAAACTAACTACCAACATTCAATGTATTGACAAAGTGTTTTTGAGCTTTAATTGCCATTTTTATTGTATAACACACTTGTGAGCTTAATTGTTATATTTTCTCAAGTGTTGGGATTTGGGTGAGAGCTAAATTGTGCAAACACATTTCCCTTGTGAGGTTTTTCATTGTGTGCTAAATTTGTATTCTCTTGAGTGAGAGTATCTCAAAGTTTTTGGGGTATTAGCTTTGAAGGTTTTTAAAGATTATTTCATTGAGCCTTGAAAAAAAAAGACAAATTTAGTGGATTTGTGAAAAATCCTTGGTAGGGAAGCTAAGATAGTGTAGGTAGACTTGGTTGAGAAGTCGAAGCACAGTAAATCACTAGGCAAATTTTTAATTTCCTTTTGCTTATACCAATTTCATCACAAAGCCATTTCACCCCCTCTTGGCATATTCGATTGATAGATTTGAGCCGAATAATTGGTATCAGATCTTCGTCTCTACATTTGATTAACATCGAAGAGTCAATCCTTCAAATGCACCATCATTCTACATCAATTGGTTCATATGCCGCAATCCATCACCAAGTCTTCTTGCTTCAAATAAGACAACTACTCTTATTGGAAGAATAAGATGAGGTTATTCATCCAATCCAATGAATTTCATCTTTGATATGTGTTGCGTGTAATAAGTGCTACGCAATTGTGCAAGTATACACGTCGCAAGTATAAAGTGATATAAGTATCGAGTGTCGTCTCTACAGGGATTGGTTTGGGCCACTTTACTTAAGTTACTACACTATAGAAAATAAAAAACACAAATAGGTGATAGGAAGAGTTCTAACTAACAAGTAAATTAAAGAAGTATAAAAGTAAAAGATAGAGGATATCAAATAAGAGAGAATAGTAGGTCAGGTTATTGTGAGTTGAGGAGTGATAGTCGAATTGATCGTCTCGGTGATGAGTGCAATGGCAACTTAATTGTTGCGGCAATTGATGTCAATCGGGTTGCCAAGGCAACTGGTATAGCGGTTGTCGGGGCAACTAGTATAACGATGTCGAGGCAATGATTTTCAGGGCAACATAAGCGGCAACCTTCAAGGTTCGGTGAAATGTTCTTCAATGGTTTCTCCTTACCCCTAATTCCAAACACTAGTAATTGTACATGCCTTGATAATACCTCCCAGCGTGAACTAAAGGTGGACAACAACCGATCTTGCGCTCCTTTTAGCCGTTGAAATTCGTAACTTATCCCTAAGCCAAATTAGTCTTCACCATCAATTTGATCGAATAAAGACCATGCTCATTCGTTTCGTGAATCTAACTCTCTGATATTAGATAAATAGATAGTTTTACGAGATCCTCTCTCAATTCACTCGTAAACAATATTAAAAATCAAGAATGAACATACCTTGAATTAATTCATATAGTCCGTCCGCACCCTCCATCGAGTGACAATATTGCCCAAAAAGAATTGGGCCAATGTGCTTGTAGCTACTTCCTTTTGTGTTACCATAATGGAGGTGTCTTTCCTTCGTGTTCTCTTATAGTTCGTGTATACTCTCCACCTTGCAACTATTCCTGAAGGCATGAATATATTAGTAGAAAAAGTTATATCAACACCCAACCATTTAATTACCTCAATCTCATCGACCTCCATCATGGGTGGATGTAGCCTTCGTTGTCGTGGAAATTGCTGCTCAAGCCAATTACCGTGGCAATCAGTTGCCAAAATTCGCTGAAAGTCAAAGGAAAAACCAATTTTCTGAAAAGCTTTACGAAACCAAGCATCGTTTTCTTTTGGCCTCTCAAACATCTCCATCAGTAGAGATTTCGATGGCTTCAAATCTACCAATATCGGTTCCTCAAGACATACCTGCAATGGACGAGGTGAGTTTTTAAAGAATTCAAAAGGTCCAACCATTACCTGCTCATATTCCATTGGCAAAGTATTGTCATCTTATTGCTCCTTCATGAGGTCGTGCAATTGCCGTGATAAATATAGATGAGAGTAATCTACATATTCTTGCTTTTGTTGTTTCAACCTCTGTGGGAATGGTGGTGGAAGTAAAATATCCTCAATCTTTTCATCTGTTTGGAACTTGATTGATGGAATTGTCGAGGCATTTGGACTTGCCAAGGCATGTGTAGTTGCAGAGGCATGTGTAGTTGTCGAGGCATGTGGTGTTGTCGTGGCACTCTCAATACTGTTCTCAGCCTCACTAACTGTTGTTGCGACATTGCTTTGTTTAGGCTCCTCAATCTTTATCGGGGCAATTCGTTACATAGGTTCATCATGTGTTAGGTAGTCACTCTCATTGGCATTCTCTCGACTTGGAGGTTCTAGTTGTTCCCCACACATCAGGGAGTTTTCTTCGTATTTCTTCTTGTTCTCTTGCCTTGGGATGTCAGTATCCCTATTGTTGGGTTATTCGGTGCTCAATTCCTTCAACCGTTCTTGCTTGCCAAGTGGTGGAGAAGTGGAAATTTGGGTGTTTTGTGGGAATGAATAGATAGACACTTTACACAAGGATTTATAGTGGTTCAACCTTCTAACCAATGTCTACATCCACTACCTTAGCTTCCCACTAAGGATTTCCAAACAAATTCACTAAGAATTTCGTCCCCTTTTCTAGGCTTAGGATGAAACCGTTACAACGGTCAAGCTTTCTACCCAAAGCTTGATCAAACACTCTCTTACACAACAAAGACTTAGCAAACTAGAAATCCCTCTAGAAGGTATATGTTTGCACAATTAAAGCTCTCACCCAAAACCTAAACACTTGAGCAAAATTGACAATTAGGCTCATAATTATTGTCTATACAATAAAATGAACAATAAAGCCCTAAGACAATTTCTTGATCATTGTGATGTTGACAATTGAAGCATTAACCATTACTAGATGCTTGAAGGTCCCTTTTATACTCCTCTTTGAGTTTGTAGCCGTTACTAGTCATTGGGGTTGAATTAGAGCCGTTGGAGACTTAATTTCCCACCATAAAAGCAGTTCTGTAGCTCCCCGTTTCGAAACCTTCGATGTTGAGTGTGTAAAAGTTCTATATTTTACCCCTTATTTAACTCATATTCCTGTTGCATTCAAGCATAATTCATTGCATTTAGGTAGAGTTTCACATATACATCACAATTAGATAAAATGGTGCAGTTGCTACAGATTTTGGCTGCTTTTGCAGTTATCTGCTGTGGCAGACTCAGGAAAGCAAAGGAGCAGAGCTAAAACACAAGACTGGAGTCGAGAAGCAAGACGTTGTCGTGGCAGCTATGACGACAGCATTGGTGAAGGGAAAAGTGAAGTGGAGCTCGACGGATAGAGGAATTCAAGCCGGTCTATCGTGGACCACTCCTATATTTTTCTGAGCCCTAAGGCAGAATGAAGGCCAAGCCCAAAGTTCAAGGAAGAAACCCAAAGCAAGAAAAGAGGACGAATTAAAGGCATCTACTCAGGAGATTTTATCTTAATTAGAGTTGTACTTTAGTTTGAACTTGTATTCTTGTCATATTAGAAAACATGGACCCAAGGCCTATATAAAGGCATGTAATTTGACCTAGGGAATGATATCTCATCTCTAGCTGTCTTCTCCAAAACCTTTGTCGTTTTCCCTCTCTCATTATGTTCTAAACTTCCCCTAGGGCTAATGGTTGATTCTGTAAAGTACTTGCAAGGAATGTACTATTTTAGGAATTTTCTGTTCAATGAAATAAAACTTCAAGTTTGCTTATTCTGGTTTTTCAACATCTTGCAAGAGTATCGGGAGAGCATTGTGAGATTATCTATTTACTTAATATTGGGAGAGTTAAGTATACGAAATGAATAAGTACGGGTTCTCCAGTTTATGGTTGAACTATCTCAGACCTAGGGATAGGACGAGGTTAAGTGGCTAAGGAAGAATTCAAAAACATTGGTGTTCACCCTTTGATTCACGCTGGGAGGTATCATCCAAGAAGTGTTCATCAACAATACTTGGACCTAGGGATAGGACAAGTCACAGCAGGGATTCTTGCCAAGCTTGAAGTGCAGAGTTGTATGTTCGTTGCCGCGACAACAACAGACTGTTGCCGCGACAGGGACGACGACAGAACAAGAATTCTTATACAGAGCAACACCTGCACTACCGAGCAAATCAATACCAGCCTATCTCTCAATCCTGAATCTTTATTCTTTTATATTCACTGTTCTCCAATATTATTTCCCAACAATTGAAACTCTTCTTTCTCTCTTGTGCAGCAATTCGAGGATAAAGCTATTTCCAGTCCATGTGGATTCGACATCTGATACTTCGAGTATCACTTTACAACTTGCGTCGTGTACACTTGCACTACATAGCGATAGGACTTTTGACACGGAACATTCGACACCGTTTCGAAACACTCTTCAAATGGAAAGAGTTGTTGCAGTCTGATGCAGCACCCGTATAGAAACACCCTTGGCCGTATCGAAACGCCCATATCGAAACGCTTGTCCCCCGTATCGAAACGCTCTGCATTTAAAAGGTAGTTGGGAAATTCCCGTTGGGGGTTTATGACCGTTGAGGTCAATGCCATATAGATGTATCGAAATGGTAGAGGCCGTATCAAAACGTTATGCAAAATCTCACCCAGATTAAAGCCCGTTTCGAAACGTTTTGACACTGTAAAGACCTGTATCGAAACACCTAGGTGTGTTTCGAAACACCTAGATGGTTTTGTTGGATTTAGCTTTGAAAACACTTAAAACCCATTTGAAATATCCCCTAAACATAGTTTCAAGTTGTTTGGACTTTAGAAATGGTTTTGAATTCTTTTTAACTTTGTCCAAAACATTTTTTCAATTATTATATCAAAACATTAGTTCTACAATCTCCCTTTTTTTATATAATAAAACCAACTTGAAAACTGTTTGGGATTCTCCCCCTTTAAGTTTAAGAATGTGAATAAGAGATAAAAAATTTAAAATAAAGTAAAGTTCCCCTTATTCATTTGAAAATGCAATTTTTCAAACCAAACTCTCCCCCTTTTTGTTATATCAAAAAGATTTCAAAAGACATTAAGTGCAAAATAACTTAGGAGGTTTGAAAAGGTGACAAAATTTTAGAATTTTGGTTTTAAAATGGCTTCCTCTTACTCAAAGCATCATCAAAATTTTAGTCCAACATATATGATCATCTAGTTAAAATAAAAAATAGATCAAATGAAAGCAAAAACAACTAGATTTTTACCACACTTTAATCCAATGGAGGATGTGAAGCCTTCCTTCTCCAAGTGTTCTTCCTTGTGTGCATGGAGCTCCCCCTCAAAGTTTGACTTGTTGATCACTCTCCATCACACCTAGCAAAAGACAATCAAGTAATTTTTTGTATCCAAATTGCTTTGGATCCATAGACGTTAGTAGCACAAAATTTAGTCCCCTTAGGAACCCATTTTTCAATTTCATCATTTTTAGTTGAAGTGGTTAGTCCTTTTGGGACCCAAACACTTCTAAAACATTTGCCATTTACAAATCTAGAGGCACTAGATTGTCTTACATAAAAATTTGATTTTCCTAAATTATTTTTCTTTTGAAGTTCATTGAAAATCAAATCTTTTTTTCTTTTTTGAGATCATCAACCTCTTTTTGATGATCTTTTTCCATTGTTTGAAGCAATTTTTGTAAATCCAAAACTTTAAGCTCAAAATCTTTAATTTTTGCTTCAAACTCTAAATTGGTTTTAGAAAGCAAATCATTTTCGGTCGGTAACTTTGAAATCAATTTCTTATTTTTCGAAAATGAAGCCTTGAACTCAAAAACCAATTCATCATAAGCTTCTTGTAACTCATCAAAAGAATATGAATTTGAACTAGATGAGTTAGAAGTTACCTCCCTCTCATTGAGGGCCATCAAGCATAGGTGGGCTACTTCATCATCGGTGGAGTCTTCATCACTCCATATGGCCATGTATGCTTGCTTTGAAGATGATCTCTTCTTGTTGGACTTGTGGGATTCCTTCATCTTCGTCCTCGATTCATGCTTGGATTTTTCCATTTTTCTCTTCATGAACCGGGCAAATTTGTTGAAGAGATAGGCCATCTCTTCATCTTCTCTTTCCTCCTCACTTAGTTCTTCATGATGGCATGTGAAGGATTTGAGAGCAACGACACTTGCGTTGATGCCTAGCTCCATGATTTTCTTCTTCCTCATAGCTCTAATTTCTTCTCTCTTCTTCTCATCTTCTTTGTTTTTCTTCATAATTTGGTGAGTGAGAAGTGACCCCATGAGCTCATCAAGCTTCAAAGTCTTGAGATTCTTGGCTTCGATGATGGCGGTCCTTTTTGAGTCTCATGACTCTGGAAGGGAGTAGATGAGCTTTCGGACAAGCTTCTCTTCCGGGATGGCTTCTCCATAGCCTTTGAGACCATTGGTGATAGTGGAGAACCTATCAAACATCTTCTCGATGTTCTCTTCCGGATCCATCTTGAAGTTTTCATACGCTAGGTTGAGGAGCCCGATCTTGGTCTCATTTACTTTTTTGGTTCCTTCGTATGTGACTTCAAGCTTGTCCCATACCTCTTTGGCACTCTCACAAGAAGACATCTTCTCATAGATGTTTGGGCCAAATGCACAAAAGAGGATGTGCAAGGATGTGCAAGGATTTGCAATTAAGATCCATCTTCTTGCGATCTTCGGTACTCCATTCCGCTTTGCTTCGTTGAGACACGAACGGACCATCTTCTACTATGTCCCAAAGTTTGTAGTCCTTTGACTTTATGAATAACTTCATCCTTGTCTTCCAATGGGCATAGTGTGTTCCGTCGAAGAATGGCAGTTTGTCGATTGATTGTGCCATTGAGCCGGTTGATTGAAATGATGATCAAGCTTGACGGGTCTTCTCAATAGGATGTTAATCCTCTTCAATTGAGCCAAGTTCTTATATCAATTGTTGGATTATTCGGTGCTTGATTCCTTCAACCGTTCTTGCTTGCCAAGTGGTGGAGAAGTGGAAATTTGGGTGTTTTTGTGGGAATGAATAAATAGACAATTTACACAAGGATTTATAGTGGTTCAACCTTCTAACCAAGGTCTACATCCACTACCTTAGCTTCTCACTAAGGATTTCCAAACAAATTTACTAAGAATTTCGTCCCCTTTTCTAGGCTTAGGAGGAAAGCGTTACAACAATCAAGCTTTCTACCCAAAGCTTGATCAAACACTCTCTTACACAAGAAACACTTAGCAAACTAGAAATCCCTCTAGAAGGTATATGTTTGCACAATTAAAGCTCTCACACAAAACCTAAACACTTGAGAAAATTTGACAATTAGGCTCACAAGTGTTGTCTATACAATAAAATGAACAATAAAGCCCTAAGACAAATTCTTGATCATTATTATGTTGACAATTGAAGCATTAACCATTACTAGATGTTTGGAGGTCCCTTTTATACTCCTCTTTGATTTTGTAGCCGTTACTAGCCGTTGGGGTTGAATTAGAGTCGTTGGAGACTTAATTTCCCACCATAAATGAAGTTCTACAGCTCCTCGTTTTGAAACACTCTTCAAATGGAAAGAGTCATTGCAGTCTGATGTAGCACCCATATCGAAACGTTTGTCCCCGTATCGAAACGCTCTGCATTTAAAAGGTAGTTGGGAAATAGACGTTGGGGGTTTATGACCGTTGAGGTTAATGCCACACAGGCGTATCGAAACGGCATAGGCCGTATCAAAACGCTATTCATAATCTCACCTAGATTAAAGCCCGTTTCGAAACCCATTTCGAAACGTTTTGACACAGTAAAGACTCGTATCAAAACACCTGTTGGATTTGGCTTTGAAAACACTTAAAACCCTTTTGAAATATCCCCTAAACATATTTTCAAGTTGTTTGGACTTTAGAAATGGTTTTGAATTCTTTTTAACTTTGTCCAAAACATTTTTTCAATTATTATATCAAAGCATTAGTTCTACACCTATGACTAAATTGTTCGTGCATGTCTTGGAGTCTCTTCAATTTTTCTTGATTGGATTTGATGTAAGAGTCAGCCGTAGCCATGAAAACTCACAATATTTCCTCCAAGGATGTTGAATGCTCTTGAAAATGACTATATTGCTATGGCATATCTGTTGTCGCAGCAAAACCATCATGGTATAAAAAAATTTGAGTTGTTTGATCATACCATAAAGGATTTTGTTGTTCGTTCCATCTTTGGTCCTCCTTGTAGTCATATGCACTGAAAAGATGAGGACAATTTTCAAACACATGATGTTCTCCACAAAAAGCACAAGAGTTTTCTAAGATATATGCTTTTCTCAGTTGATTCCTATCCTCCAATATCAACTCTCAAATAGTTTTACTTTTATTTCCCTACATTTTGATGTCCCTTAACTTGTAGCGCACCTACTTTTTTTAAAACAAACAAAAAGAAAAGTTAGTAAAACTAATAAGAAAAAATGCAATAACAAAAACAACTAACACCAATTGCCAATCCTCGGCGACGGCGCCAAAAACTTGTTGCGTGTAATAAGTGTTACACAATTGTGAAAGTATACACGTTGCAAGTAATAAAGTAATATAAGTATCGAATATCATCTCCACAGGAATTGGTTTGGGCCAGTTTGCTTAAGTTACTGCACTGTAGAAAATAAAAACACAAATAGGTGATAGGAGAGAAGAGTAAAGAACAATAAAAGTAAAATATAGAGGAAATTAAATAAGAGAGAAGAGTATACCAGGTTATTGTGAGTTGGGGAGTGATAGTCAAATGGATCGTCTCGGTGATGAGTGCAATGGCAACTTTATTGCTATGGCAATTGATGTCAATCGGGTTGCCAAGGCAATTGGTATAGCGGTTGCCGGCGCAACTAGTATAACGATGTCGGGGCAATGAATGCCAGGGTAACTACTTGGGTAACTAAGCGGCAACCTTTAAGGTTCGGCGAAGTGTTCTTCAATGGTTTTTCCTTATCCCTAATTCGAAGCACTAGTAATTGTGCATGCCTTGATAATACCTCCCAACGTGGACCAAGGGTGGACAGCAATCGATCTTGCGCTCCTTTTAGCCGTTGAAATTTGCAACTTATCCCTAAGCTAATTAGTCTTCACCATCGATTTGATTGAATAAAGACCATGCTCATTTGTTTCATGAATCTAACTCTCCTGATATTAGATAAATAGATAGTTTCACGAGATCCTCTCTTAATTCACTCGCAAACAAGATTAAAAAACAAGAATGAACAAACCTTGAATTAAAATTGCAAACTCAAAAACCTAAACAAATCTAATCGTTTATCAAAACCACAAACCCAAAATAACCCAAGCCAATTCACATCAATTCATGGTTAGGTTTCGAAAGATATACAAAGAATAATCCTCAAACATGAATCGAATAGAATAAAGAAGATGAAGATGTCGCACAACCCCTAGGGTTTTTTCTCTCAATCAAACTCTCTCCAATTGATCTACCCTTGTAGTTGGCGGCTTGGCTTCTTATTTATAGGAGAATTCTAGGTCAAAGTCTTTCTTGAGGAGGAAGTTAAGTTGGAATTAAATTGAATAAAAGAAATATTAAATCTCTTTAAATCTTTATTCAACTAAAACTTCTCATATTTTCTTGGGATTTATATTTCTTGACCTCTTCTCGAACCTCCAATATTCTTTCTTCATGCCACATAGCACGACTGGACCAGCTTTTTATGATCTTCAATTTGGCTACCACTTTGTCTTGTTTAAGCTTGTCGACGGTTGTCGCGGTAACTTAGTGCAGTGTTGCATTCCTATCGATGATTGTCGTGGCAACCGGGTGGCATTTCCTTCTAGTTGATGATTGTCGTGGAAATTTGGTACAACATCTCTTTCTTGTCGATAATTATCGTGGCAATTGTCCTGACAACTAGTCCTGCACACACAAAACAGCCTCCAGCAATATCTTTTCCACTAAAACTAATCAAAACATGAACTCAAGCATAGCGGTGAAGGAAATTATGAAAATATGCATGAATGTCTAATAATGCAACTAAAATAAGCTTAAGTCTAACAACAATATGAGTAAAAAGGGTCATAAAAAAGTACTTTTGAACACTCATCAAGATGTAGTTCTTGATGGCATGTTCATCCCACAAAGAAGCTATACATGAACCAAGAATAAAGAGAAGGGATCCCATCATATGCTTCGAATGCAAAAAGTCGGGACACGTCAAGTACAATTGTTCAAAGATGAAGAAGAATGGATCAAGCCATAAGAAGAAGGCATTTGTGGATACATGGAGCGATGAAGAGGACTCCACCATTGATGAGGTAGTCAAACTTTGTTTCATGGCCATCGAATAAGATTTAATGGTAACTTCTAATTCATCACCTTCAATTTCATATACATTTGATGAATTACAAGATGTATATGATGATTTGGTTTTAAAATTTGAAAATCATATTTTGAAAAATAAGAAAATGGTTTCAAAATTGAAAGTTAAAAATGATTTGCTTTCTAAAACCAATTTTAAATTTGAAGCAAAGTTTAAGGACTTAGAGCAAAAGAATTTTGATTAACAAAATTTGCTTCAAAAAGTTCATGAAGATCATCAAAAAAATTATATGATCTTAAAAAAGAAAAAAAATGATTTACAAAAGTTTTAAAAAGAAAAATAGAGATTGCTCCAAAACAAATTTTGTAAAATCAAATTTTTATTAAAGATAATCTAGTTCTCCTAAATTTTTAAATAGTAAAATTGTGAAGAATGTTTGGGGTCCCTAAGAGACTTATTTCTTCAAAGAAAATGAAGACTTTAAAAAATGAATTCCAAAGGAACTAAATTTTGTTAGACTAATGTCAATAGATCCAAAGTAATTTGGATATCAAAATTTTTGTAAATCTCTTTTGTAAGTGTGCTTGAGCATTGATGAACAAAGTCGACATTTGAAAGCTCTTGACACACAAGGAATAAGGACACTTGAAGAAGGAGAAGCTTAACATCCTACCTTGGTTCAAGTGGTAAATGAGTTGATTTTGTATGAACTTAAAACTAAGTTGTAAGGCTTAATGAGTTAATTTTGTTGCATATTTTCACAGGTTCGTGCACTCGGTACCGATACAACCCATATTGTACTGATACATCATTCAACCAGTATCGACCGTATCGGTACGCACAGTAAAAAGGGAACAAATTTATCTTCTTTCTTTTCATGCCTTGTATTCTTATAGGATTATTTCCTTTATATGGGATGTTAATTGAATTTCTTGTGTTTAATTTTCTTCATTTATTTAAAATTTAATATTTCTCTTGAATGTTTGGACTAACATTCTTTTGTTGCTTGTTTAAGGGGGAGCTATTTTAAAATTCTTTAATGTAATTTTTTTGTCTTTTCTCTATTGTTATTTTGTATCAACATGTGGATTTAAACTTTGTTTTGAATTATTTTTGATATAACAAAAGGGGGAGATGTGTTTGAAAAATTATATTTTAAAAAAAAAAGTGTGGAGCATTAAATATTTTTTTAAAATATTTTCTTTTTCTAAAATTATTTTTTTAAGGGAGAGAAATTTCAAAAATAATTTTTTTAATTGGTTTCATTATATAAAAAATGAGAGATTGTTGAAATATTATTTTTAATATGACTTAAATGAAAAATATTTTTGGACTTAAACTAATTTGTAAAAATATTTCAAAAGTCCATTAACTTGAAAAATATGTTTGAAAGTTTTTTAAAGTGTTTTTGACATGTTTAAATGTTTTCAAAATAGTTCAAGTGTCGAAAACAGGCTTTGAGACCGATACGATCTTCCTCGTAGCGATATTCAACAGTTCGTACCGGTACGGTCGTATGTGTACCGATACGCTATTTGTTTCCTCAAGTTTTCTAAATTTTCAGTAGCCAATCTTCTTACCGATACGGTCAAGCTCACACCGATACGCAATATCGTGTACCGATACGCCCTATATTAATTGCTTGTAATGGCTCTTTCTTCTTAAGGCAGGTACGGATACCAAAACTCGCATACCGGTACTGACATGCCTAGAAGTACATTTAATGCTAAAAATTAAGTCACCAACAGCTCTAATCAATCCCTAACATCTAGTAACGGTCATGAAACCATTAGAGCGTCTAAAACACCGCTTCAAGCAGCCATGGAAAAAAAAAGAAATTAACTACCAACATTCAATACATAGAGAAAGTGTTTTTGCTTTAATTGTCTTTTGAATTGTAAAACACGCTTGTAAGTTTAATTGTTATATTTGTTCAAGTGCTAGAATTTTGGGTGAGAGCTAAATTGTGCAAATACATTTGTGTTATGATGTTTTTCATTGTTTGCTAATTTTGTATTATCTTGAATGAGAGTGTCTTAAAATTTTGGGTATAAGCTTTGAGGGTTTGTAAAAGTTATCTCCTTGAGCTTGAAAAAAGAAAAACAAATTTAGTGAATTTGTAAAAAATTCTTAGTGGAGAAGCTAAGGTAGTGAAAATAAACTTTGTTGAGAAGTCGAACCACTATGAATCACTGTACAAATTTTTAATTTCCTTTTGCTTCCTCCAATTTTATCAAAAAGTCAATTCACCCCTCTTAAAATATTCGATTAATCGATTTAAACCCAACAAAAAATGTGCTCAATATGTTTCTCTTCTGTGCCGCATTGGGGACATATGGGGGAGATAGGAACTAACTTTTTAACGAGGTTCCATTTGATAGAATTGCATTATTACAAGCTTTCCATAAAAAAACTCCTTAATTTAGGTAGAGGTGGCAACGAGACGAGGTGGGTTTTTGGTCATCCCGACCCCAATTTACTCTAATTTTAATATATTGTATTAAAGGCCCCGAAATAATAAAAAGTATAACTCGACTTCGACCCGACCCCGATATTTTATTAAAAAATCTGACTAAACACGGCCCGCTTTGAAAAAATTAATAAAAATATTAAATATAATATATAAAAATATAATAAATATATATATAAATATATCGGGTTGAGTAGGAGAATTTTTGCCCTAAACCTGAACTCACCCTAACTTTATTTTTTTCATAACCCGGCCCACCCCAAATCTGAATTTTTTAATTAAAAAACTCACCCATATCGGGTTGAGACCCAATGAAGACGGATTGTTTTGCCATCCCTAAATTTAGGGAGCACTTTAAGATTCCAAATGGAATTCCACCACCCATATCACTTTAACCCTTTTTAATATTTCCGTCGCTTTAATCCTTCCACTATCATTAAGTATTTAGAAAACTTTAAAAAATTAATTGTTTTTAATAGGAGAGTACAAAACTCGACTATGAAAAAATTGAATTATTCGATTCAGTTCGATGTAAAAATACTCGACTCAACTAAAAAATATTTCAAATAAAGCCCTTTTGTGCTAGGTGCAAATTGCTGCTTGTTTGGCCCTTCTTCAATACTCTATGACCCCAACCAGTTGAGTGTTTGATCTTCTTCCTTTTGTTTCTGGACTTATGCCTGCCCTTTTCGGTTTATGTTTGGCTATGCCTCGGATTGTATGAATGTTATATGTTTCAATGAAGTTTTCTTCATTTATGTTAAAAAAAAGTATTCATATATTAAATTTTTGTATTTGTACTAAATACATATATTAATACCAATTTTGTCTCGTGCTGCCGTCTCAATGTAATAAGCAGAAGGCAACTCTATTCACTATTAGCTACCAGTTTATGTCTGATAAAAAATCAAAATTTATAGCATCCAAATAAGCCAATTGTATAACTTCTCTAGTTCAGCATTCTTGAACATACAAACAATCAGAAAGTGGACAATGAGCAGATATGGATCAAACCAGAAATATGGTGAACCAAACTTCTTTTGCACCTTCATATCAGACATTGATACAACAACCGTTGTTGAAGAGTCCTGTAATATAAAGAATAAGAGCAACGACTCTTCCTTTAGCAGCAAGAAAATAGTTTGTACTTGTGTACAAGGACAAAATTAGGATCAAACATTAGGAGGGACAAAGGTCTTATTTGACTAATATTTAAACTAATAAGGACTTCAAATGCTATTATACCAAAACATTTTGAGAAGGGCAAGAGCCCCTCCCAACCCACACATGGCTCCGTCACTGCTTGATACTGATTATTTGCTTGGAAATTTGCAGAAAGGTAATAAGAAAATTACAAGGCGCCAAACAATTTGAATGAAGCAACCTGCAGGAAAATTTGACAGCATGGATAAGAGGATACTACATTGCTTCTATCATGGTCTACAACAGAAAAGGAGAAGGCACTTAACACTTACTATGGACAATACCTGGCTTTGCAATGTGAATTTCAATTCCTAAGGAAAACTGAAACCGATATTTCGAATTTGGCTCGCATAGACTTCGTAGGTCACTAAAGATACAAAAGAATAAATTGAGTATGTTTAGACAATCTATAGAACAGCTAAAACACACAAGCATAATTAAATCAGGAAACTTCTAATTCATCAAAGCATGGTCTGAAATATATGCCTAATAAAGTACTAGAAACTTTCCAAGTGCCTCAGGTGCGTGTTTTGCTACTAACACAGCTAGATTAAGATACAAAACTATCCCAGTCACAGCAGAAAATAAATAAATGAATTCTAACAAAGCTGTTCTTAGAAGTCCAGGTTTGCAAGAGCAGCTTTAAATCTAATTGCCTACCCATACTAAAAAATTTAATTAATCACCAGTTTTAGTCAAAAGCAAAGAAATCAACTAATTGCACACTCTTTCCAGAGAGTATAAACATCTCCACCTAAAGCAATCCTAAGATTAACAGATACTCCATACGAGAAGAAAGCACAGCAGAAAAGAGAGCCCAGAAAAGAGAATGATGCCTTACATTGAAAGGGAAAAAAAAGTCCAAAAATCAATTTTATGCACAATACTACATTACAAATTCAGTGCCATCTTTAAAAAGATGCAATCAAGCATGATTTAATCAAATAACTATCAAAATAAATTCACCCCAATATACATATGCCAACTATTGACTAACGTATAAAACATGCTCTACATCAAAAACAGTGGATCTAGAATCCCATGCTTGTTCCCATGTAATGAGGAAAAAGCTGTCAAACCTCGATATGAGCACAAAGTTGGTGGAATTTGGAGACCTTGAAAGGGAAAAGGATAGGTTATTATAGGGGGGTATTGGGTGTTTTTACATAGGTGCTAAATCCACTCTCTATCTCTCTCCTGAACACAAGATAGAACAAACAACAAACTACTTGCATGAACACAATCTTGAATACTACAGCCATAATCAAGAGAACAGAAAGAACAAACATTTTCTAATAGGTAAAGCAAAATGTGTGGTTTTGTTTTAAACGGGTGGCAAATACTGCAATAAATTGAACAGAAAGGAAAGCATGAAAAAAAATATAACCTTGGAAATCAGCCGCTTGGATCTTCTAGGAACAACCATCCTAATAGGATTCTTTCCGCTTCTTAAAACCTTGGCATCAAGCATGCCACAATCATTCTGATCACCATCCATATATTCTTTCTTATTCCCAAGTCCATTAGATCACCATTATCCAGCACACCACAATTTTCAAATGACTCATCATAAGAGCATCTGGAAAGGGCAATTATAAACTAAATCAACAAACAAAATAAATATTCTATTGCATATAATTAAATCATGAATGATAATTACTCCGAACTCTCTCCCCAATTAATAACTTTGCTCCTACCCTGCAAGCAGTTTCATACAGTATAATTTTAGTTGTTTCATTGAGTATACTGAGACAAAACAGATATGTATTTAGATTTCTAATCCCATCTCTCATCCCCACCCACAAAAAGAAGGAAATAAAATAATAATAACAACAACAACAAAATGATTTTACAAAACCAAATTGTTCAGATTATTATAACATGTAAAAGAGGAAGATAAGAAAAAACAATTCTACCCATAACCATAAGATGACCCATTAAATATATATTCATAAAGAATGGTCATAACTCAAAAACAACACCTTAAACAATATTTCTCAAAATAATAACTAGCTAGTAAATATTGACACATATAAATAGAAGAGTAGCACAATAGAAAACAGAATGAGAAGAGAACAAGATTAGGAGGGGAAGGAGTAGAAAACTAGACGAGGTGAACTATTACCTGTTCTTCAACTAATGTGGGCAACTGATTCCTAAATGTCTCTTTATCAATCCCAGTTGAACCTACAAGTCCACTTTGTTCTAAATATATATTATGTTTTGGATCAACCAAATTCCCAAATGCACCATCTTCACAAGGTGAATGTAATGCCTTTTTCTGCTGAAACACATCTTTGAGCTCTGGTATCTGCAATGAACCATCTGACAGCTACCCAGGAATTTTTACATCAGAACTCACAGGATAACAACCATTTTGCAGGGTTGAATTGTCACATATGTCATTTTCAAGATTAGAATTCTTATGCTCCACCATGAAAAGATTTAGTGCACCATCTGATACATTTAACATAGTATCACTGACTAACGTCTCCCTTGGAGAATTAATATTTGAATCAAGAGTTATCAAACATCCATCTTTGACAGAGGGAGCACTAGAAGAAATTATTTCCTCTTGAACATCAGGAAGAGCTTTAAATGAGGGCAGTCCTTGATGTCCTTCTAAGCGCTCTGAGACGTCTACAGCTTCATCACATGTTTCCACTACAGTAGAGTCCGAGGGCCCCTCATCTCCATTTGAATGATAAACCTGCAATGCATTATGTTCTTTTACGGTCAAACTTGGGGGTAACCCAGAGTGTATATGTCCATCCGCTGTTCTCCCAGCATCTACCTTCAACTGTTTACTACTTTCCCCAAAGTGTCCAAGCCCATTACAGAAACTCTGAGACTTGCTATGGGACATGTTCTGGCATATAGAAACCTCGCTCTTCAATTTCTCAACCCAGTTTGATGGGTTTGAATTTAAATCAACATAAAGGTTAATGCCCTCTTCTGAACTTACATGAAACTGAAAAGAAGAGGAAGAAACAGTAGAAGTATTTATGGAGGAATGATAGAAAGCCTCATTAGAACATGCACCACTATATGCGTCTTTGTTTTTTATTTGAGGCATATCATTTATCTTCCTGCCTCTTGGAAGACTCGAACAATTTCTGTTGAAGTATACTGTTGGGAACTCTTTATTCTTAGAACCACTATCATTATAGTGAGTAACAAATTGAGGCCGTGGTGTTTGCTGGAAAAAAATAGAACCACCACCACAGTCATCCTGCATTGATGGACCCAGATAATTAGCAAGAAGTTTTGAGTTCTTGAAAGCAACAATTAAGCATTGCAGGTTAAAGCATTCACATCTTTCTTTCAGATACATTTTCCTTAAAAGCTTCCCTCAAGTTAATTTTTCAAAGGCCATAGACTAAAAGACGAAAGTGGCATCCAATAAAATATTTGTGCACCATTGTGTTATCTTTTTGGTTGTGGTGTCGGGTGGGGGAGCATGTGTGAGATGGTGGGGGAGATCTTCTTACTTCTGGTTAGATGAAAAGGTCTATATCTCTTAGCAGGAACAACCTAACACATGCAACATGATAGAACAATTGATAGGGAAGATGAAGTGAGGAATTATATGGGATTTATCTGGGTGCATTAGGTGTCAAGTAATATCCATACCTAAAACATAAACATCCATGAATAGAAGCAAACCTTATGAAGAAATTTATCCCCTGCACAACAAACCAATGCATTACTTTTAACAGCTTGAGAATAATCCCCTCCATTACAACTGCCTGCTGGACAAGAAATGAGTCCATAGAAATCTGCAGAAGCAGCCAAATGTGATTCTTATTTCTTACAATGACAAATCAACCATAGTAAGGAAATCATTGTAAAGAAAACCAAATAAAACTGATTAGGCACACAATAACTAGTTTATACCTTTTTCAGCATCCCTGAAAGGGAATTGCAGGGGCAACGGAAGTCCAACCTCTTGAATTTCATATAATCTTTCCCACGTAGCCATTGAACCCAATCTCTGGTTCTGCATATTTTTCAAAGACATTATATGATGGGAAAAACAAGATCTTCAAAGTTATGTAAATTTAGGAACTTGTTTTTGACAAATAAAAAGCCTATGTGAAGAATAAAGAATATTAGAGCCTGTTTTGTATTTGGCAGGCAGCAAAATTAATCCGGATGCATATTATGCAGTGGAATGGACTGAATTCCGTGAAACTATGGCATTAAAAATGCTTCCCTTGGCATATCTCCATTAGAAATATTATAAACTCTTTTTCCCCTTTTTGCCTGCTATTTTTCTTGTTTTTCGCTGGATACAATTTCTCTTTTGAAACTCAAAGATTAGTTCTTCCCGGAACTGTCCTACTAGAAAAGTTCTAAAACATATGTAATCAATAACTCCTAAAACCAACAAATGTCAGCATACAATTATCAGCTCAAATACAACATAACAAATGTAAATAACATAATTGAACTACAACAGAAATTAATCTAAGCTAACGTATTAGCAAAATGCAGTACCAATTATGATATGCTTCAGATTCTAAACTCTTAGTTGCCAACATAAGGAATGGCTCAATAAATTACCTCTAGATAGGAGGCCAGTGATTTAGCCATATCCGAGCTCGACCTATTAGCAGGCAAACCATATTTCTTACATAAACTTTGAAGCTCTTTCCTTGAAAGGCTATGGTAGAAACCTTTATCTTTCTTATTCCCCATCCGTTTTCAGCCAAATAAATCTATAAAGAACAACAGCGGACAAAATTTAATTTTTAATAATTCAACGCACTAAAAAACAGAAGTTCTTGGGATAACAGGTGAGCAAATCTACATTTCCAAGATCAATAATATCAAATAGAAAGTGTATATCGAGTATGAATATAAACAAATTATGACAACATTTTATTTAACCTCAAATTCAACATATCCTTACCTTAAAACTACTTCGCCTTAAGAGGCAAAAGCCACAAAGAAAACAATTTTAGAGAACGAAAAACGAATGAAGTTACGTTTATTCACCAAGCTTATCTTATTGCAAAGAAACGAAAATCAGCAAGCGTAGAATTGAATCTGATCATATTTACCTAGTAATAGAGTTGTATTCCTACATTTTTGGAGACAGAATATTCTTGTTTCTTATTGGCGAGTGGATATAGGATAACGAGACGGCAAAAGAAGAGGGGGATTAGTAGGCAGAAGGAGGAGAATATTCACCTGCTCCGGATTCTCTCTCTCTTTTTTCCCGGAAAATGGTGGAAAACGAACAAGCTTTAGTGCTTTACCTTGGAACAAAGGAGAGAGATGTGTGTTAAATTGGTTTGAAAATTTCGAAAATCCGATCTCCTTCCGCCCTTTTTGCAGCAGATTTGAAAATGCGATTCCCCAAATCTAGACATTCGTGTTTATTGAGAAATTATATAATATGAGCGCGGCATGGTAACTTGTGGCTATAACGTCATCAACCGAAAATGTTATAAAATAAAATTTAAAATGTACTTACTAATTTAAAATTTAAATCTTAGTATCACATCTTATGTTAGTCGTTAAATATATTAGTTTCAAGTATTGATATTTGTCATGTTAAACATAACCTAAAATATTATCAAAAATGGTAACATTTTATATTGATGGCTAACATTTTAAGTTCTATTTTGTAACACTTTTGGTTAGTGTTGCACTATAACTTGTTGCATGTTAGACTCCGCCTATATGCTCTCTTCAACACGTTATTCATGATCTAACCAATAAAAATCATACATTTCATTATTTGTTTATGTTATCTTTTTATCAATTTAATATTTGTTTGGTAAAAATTGTTTTTTTAATTTAATTCATAGTAAATATGAATAAAGATTCACTTAATAAAAAAATTGACATGAAAAAAATTAATAAAATAAGTATTTTTTTATTGATTAAGACTGTAAATAACGTAATGAACAAGATTCATGATATAGTTTTTTGTGTTTATATTAAGATTAACTAATAAGTTATAGTAATTTCTTTTTTAGTTTTTATATTGCACTATATTTGAGTCAGCTACAGCAATTAATTAGTTATGCGATGGTATCTTCTCTGGGAAATCAGGAAAACTCCGAAAACCAAAACCCTAATGTCGGCAAGGGTGGTTCCGCCGGGGTTTTAGGCCCTGGTGGTGAGGCTTATGTGGTGGGACGGCATGGGATACCGCTGCAGGATGGATTGAAGGCAGGGACGCCGACGGGTTTGCCGGTGTTGCAGGCCGTTAGCACAGAAGCAGGTGTGGATGGTTCGCTTGGATCATCGCATGGGAATTCTTTATTGGGCAGTATGGGTCTAAATGATATTGGGCAGACCTCGTCTCCCTTAACAACTGTTGGTGATGTTGTTCACTCTGTCGGGGACAATGGGACTCAGATGAGGGTTGTGGGCAATCCTATATTTGAAGGCGTTGGTGATTTTGACGTTAATATGAAGACAGTGGATGGTCCGGTGACTCCAGCCAGTGCTACTCGTACCTACGCAAACATACTTGCGGGTACGAATGATGGGAAAAGATCGGAGTTCTCTAGTGTATCGGGTGAGGACATTGTTGTTAGTGATGATGATGTTACGATTAATACCGGTGGCCTGTATCCGGTGATCAAATTTTCTGAATGGGTGCATGAGTTGTTTGATCGTAGCATAGATAAGGCTCTGATTATTCGTTTTCTTGGTCGCTCGATTACTTATCGTGTCTTATGGAACCGTATTCAAGCTCTATGGAAATTGGTAGGCTGATTCCAATTGATTGACCTTGAAAATGACTATTTCTTAGTCAAGCTTGAGAGTGTTGAGGATTATGTTCGTGTTTTAACTGTTGGGCCATGGACTATCTTTGGTAGTTATCTTACGGTTCAACCGTGGAGCAGAGAATTTTCTACGTCGCAAGCTCATCCTTCACATGTTGTGGTTGGATTCGGCTTCCAAGGTTGCCTATCCGTTACTATTCAAAAAGTTTGTTTCATCGCATTGATGCGATTATTGGTAAGGTCGTGAAGGTGGATTATAATACTGTTGCTGGTGAGCGCGGTAAGTTTGCTCGCCTCGCTGTTTTGGTTGACCTCTCTAAACCCTTATTGCCATGTATTGGTATTGATAACTTCCTACAGAAAATAGAATATGAGGGCTTACAGCTCATCTGTTATCATTATGGCGTTTGTGGGCATACTATGGATTTTGGTGCAAAGAAGGTTGAGGAGGTTTCGAAGGAGAATGCTGACGCTACGAAACCTCCAGCTCATGAGAGTGATCGTGCTGAATTTTATGGACCTTGGATGGTGGCGGATAACAGAAGGCGACGGCCACGGAAGTCGGGGGATAATGGAATTTCGAATAAGAAGGGTCATGAGGGTGTTGGAGCGTCAAGGTACCAAGTGCTGCATGATCTTGAAAATAGTGAATTGTCTAAGGAGAATGGTACTAAGGATAAGCCTATAAATATTGCTAACCAGTCGAGTGTAGATAAAGGTAAGCAAGTTGTTGTTGCCGAGGATACTGGGGATGATAGGGTTGACAAATTACTGGTGCGCAAAGAAGGTACTAGTGAAGTTAAATCACGGACACCAGCTGCAGCTTTACAATCGGGAAAATTTGGAGGTGAGGCGATGAGGTGGAATGTTGTTCCAACTATTCAGGGGCGAATCCGGTAGTGGTTGAACATAAGAAGAACATGGCTGGTCCTAACCATGTGGCGATATCAATTGTCGATGATGGTCGTAAGGTACATTCGTCACAAAAGAGTAATAACAAAGTTAAGGTCCAAGAGGTTCATAAGAGTAGCAAGGGGTTGGCGAAACCGCAAGTGCGAGGGAAAAAGAAAGCGAATCGTTTGCCGACTATGCCGCTGTTGTCGGAATGGGTACAGTCGGCTTCGGCACGCCTTGATGACCTGCAGTTGGCGAACATTAGGAATGGTGATACGCAGAGTGGCGATGTTGTGAGTGCGCAAGTGAATGACCCGGAGTTGCACAGTCCAATGGCGAATCTGCCTACAGCGTCGGTGAACAAGGCTACTGACGTTGAGGGGAATTCGACTGGCTCTCTGAGTGTAATGGTTGTGGATTAGGGTATGTTCTCTTGTTTATGTGTTTTTTAATGATTGATTTTTTAATGTGGAATATTCAGGGAGCGACTAGCTCCTCGTTTCGGGATCATATTCGTAAGATTTGCGCTTCTGTTAATCCTTCGATTGTGGCGGTTGTGGAAACTCGTATGGGTGGTACGCGAGCTGATCGTATTATTAGTCGGCTGGGTTTTTAGTTTTCTTTCCGTGTGGAAGCGCAAGGATTTAGTGGTGGTATCTGGTTATTGTGGAATGGTGACTTACGTATTCAAATTTTGTCTGTTTCCAATCAGTTCATTCATATGAGTGTGCAAGGTATTATTCTTCCGTGTCCGTTATTTTTTACTGTGGTGTATACGAGCCCTCATGTACAGTATAGAAGACATCTCTGGAATCAGTTGGATGCAGTCAATCCTGGATGTGATCATCCTTGGCTTCTTGGGGGTGACTTCAATGCCATTCTGAATCTGGATGATCGTCGGGGCGGTCAGGTTCGTCGTCTCTGTGTTAGTCGTGATTTCTAGAACTTTGTTTTCTCTAATGCTCTGCAGGAGGTTGATTTTAGAGGACCGCGTTTTACCTAGGCTCGTGGGGATCTTTATGAACGTCTTGATCGTTGCATTGTGAATTTAAAATGGATGGATCATTTTCCGAATAGTTTTGTTCAGCACCTTGACCGAATTGGGTCTGATCATCGGCCTATTTTATTGTGTACGGACCTTTATCGGTTACATCCAGTAGCGACGCCTTTCCGGTTTGTTCTAGCTTGGCAAAATTCGGTGGACTTTCCTACTTTTTTAAAGCATTCGTTTGAAGGGTCTTTGGGGAATAATCATCTTTCTTATGATGATAATATTAGAAATCTGCAACGGAACTTGCCACAATAGAAGGCCGAGTGTATTGGGTCTTTGGGGTTGAGAAAGAAGCGTTTTCTTGCTCGTTTGAAGGGTATTGACAAGGCCTTGGGGAGTCGTTATTCTCGATCACTTAGTGATCTTGAAAAGGTGCTTAAAGGGGAGTTAGACGAAATTCTTGCCATGGAGGAGAGTGAGTGGCGGTAAAAAGCGAGGTGTGATTGGATTGGTGATGGTGATCGTAATACGAAGTACTACCACGCGATTGCCAATGGTAGACGTAAACGTAATGCTATTGTTTGTCTTAGAGATGATTCTGGTAATTGGGTGTCGGATACGGCGGTTTTGCAACAATCTGCGCTTGATTTTTATACTAATTTGTTTTCTTCTGAGGGCTCTAATGGCTATATTTATAATTGTCGTGGGTATTTCCGTGGCATTGATCAACGGGATGAAATCCTTTCGGCCCTGTTTCAGATGTCACCGTCGAAGGCGCCTGGAGTTGATGGTTTCCATGCTTCGTTCTATAAAAAACATTGGAGTATTGTGGGTGATGTGATTTGCAATACTATTCAATGTATTTTTTCTACTGGGGTAGTTGATCCGGACCTGAATAAAACTTTACTGGTGCTTATTCCTAAAGTGGATACTCCTGAATCGATTGTACAGTTCCATCCTATTGGTCTATGTACGGTTGTGTACAAATCCTTAGTAAAATTGTGGTTAATAGATTGAAATCGTTTTTGCCAGATTGGGTCTCTGAAAGCCAGAATAGTTTTGTACATGGTCGCTCGATCACGGACAACATTGTTATTGCCCAGGAGATAATTCACTCTATGCGAATCAAGAAAGGGAAGAAGGGTTGGTTTGCGATTAAAGTGGACCTGGAGAAGGCATACGACCGCCTTGAGTGGTCTTTTATTGATGATACACTTTTAGATATTGGCATTCCGGATCATCTGAGATCTCTTATTATGAGTTGTGTTTCTTCTGTTTCTACACAGATCCTTTGGAATGGTAGTCCGTCTGCGAGCTTTCAGCCATCTAGAGGGATCCGTCAGGGTGATCCCTTATCGCCATACTTGTTTGTCTTATGCATGGAAAGACTTGCGCAGGCCATTCAGCGCGAGGTTGATCAGGGTAGCTGGAAAGCTTTTCAATTTAAGAGAAATGGTCCGCTAATTTCTCATCTATTCTTTGCGGATGATTTGGTGTTATTTGCGAAGGCCTCGTTGGAGCAATTTGATGTTGTTAGCCGGGTCCTACGTGAATTTTGTGAATGCTCTAGGCACAAGGTCAGTATTTCGAAAACCAATATTTTTTTCTCTCATAATATCCACACTACTCTTCAGGAGGATATCAGTGATGTGTTTGGGTTTAAGTGTGTATCGGATCTTGGAAGATATCTGGGCGTTCCTCTTATTCACGGAAGAGTTACCAAAGCTACTTACCGGTATTTGATACAGAAGGTATCCGATAGGTTGGCGGGATGGAAGGCGCGTCTTCTTTCTTTTGTTGGGCGAATTGTTCTGGCTAAGTCGGTCCTAGCCTCCATACCAATGTATGTTATGCAATCAGTTTGTTTACCTAGGTACGTTTGTGATGAGATTAAAAGGTTAATTCGTAATTTTATATGGGGACATTGCAATAATAGTAGAAGTATTCATGCTGTTAATTGGGATGTTGTGTGCTCGCCTATCTCGGAAGGGGTTGGGTATTAAACGGATGGAACATCAGAATACAGCTTTTCTTCTGAAACTGGGGTTTATTATGATTTCGGATCCTAGTAGACCGTGGGTTAGAGTGATGCGGTCTAAGTATGGTATTCGTGGTGTAGCGCCATCCTCGTTGCCGAATGTGCGAGGGTCGCGTCTCTGGCAGGGTATCAGATTACTGTGGACTGATCTTCGGAAAAATATTGTTTGGAATATTGGGGATGGGAAGCGCATTGATTTCTGGAAGGATGCTTGGGTGAGTACTTTTGGACCTCTTTCTCAATATATTCCTTCTGATAATGGTGATATCGAACACAAAACCGTCTAGGATATGATGGATAATAACGGGCAATGGAAGTGGGGAGAGTTTGCTGCGATGCTTCCCGACGATGTTTTTCAGGGTATTGCGGCAATTAAGGCCCCGATGGATATTGGTGTACCTGATAGCCCTGGGTGGGCGCTTGAGGAGTCAAGGAAATTCACTGTTAAATAGGCTTTTGCGACTTGTGCGGTTACGGGTGCTGCGGGTGTGGATCCGGTATGGGTGAGTTTAGCAAATTATCGTGGGATTCCTAGGGTGAGAATGTTTTTATGGCAAGTCTGTCATGGGCGGTTGATGACGAATTCTGAGCGTGTTAGACGATAGGGGTGTGCAAAACCGGGTTCGGTTAACCATTAGCAAATTATTTCGGTTAACCGATAAGTTCGGGTCACTAAATTCTCGACCCTAAACCGTATCCATTCAACCGGTTAACCGTTTAGTCGGTTAACCGAAAAATTCGGTTCGGTTCGGTTCGGGTAACGGTTTTTTATTTTGTTTATTAAAAATATAAATTTTAATAATATGTTAGAAAAAAGTACATACTTTTTAAAATCGACACATGATATTATTATCTTTTCTAATATTAGCAAGTTAAACACTTAAACTTGATAAAATAAAATTATGGTTTTACTTTTGGGGAATGAGAAAATAAAATAAAATTTAATTTTTTAATATAAAATAATAAAATAACATATAATATAATAATATATATTATATAATCGGTCGGTTCGGTTACCCGGTTTATCCCAAAACCGTAAACCATAACCGAACCGGTTTCTTTTATAAAAATAAAAACCCAAACCGAAACCGAATTTTTCGGTTCGGTTAACCAATTTTTCGGTTCGGTTTTTTCGGGTTTCGGTTTCGGTTTTTCGGTTTTTTTGCACACCCCTATTAGACGACACCTTACAGATGATGCTAGTTGCGGCGTATGTGGTGCTATGATTGAGGATATTTCTCACGTTCTAAGGGATTGTGTTGCGGTGAAAACTGTGTGGCTCCAGCTTATCGAATCGGGTATGGCTGCTGAGTTTTTTGGGTTACCAATGGTGCGTTGGATCCATTCGAATATTACGGATATACAAAAATATCCTAGAAATACAGCAAATTGGGATATTCTTTTTGGAACTATGATTTGGTTTGCGTGGATGCAGCGTAATGCTGCGAATTTCGGCTCGTTGTCTAGCTGCCATGAACCGTTGCTGCAACGTGCTCGACGCTGCTGTGAGGAGATGGTGCGGGCGAATGAGCGTCGTGATCAGCTTGTAGTTGGGAGGTCGAATACTGGCCCTTTGACACGTTGGTTACAACCACCTTTGGAATGGATTAAATTAAATGTGGATGGGGCACGGAACACTACTTCCGGAGCTGCGTTTTGTAGAGGTGTTGGTCGAGATAGCTCAGGGCGTTGGCGATTTGGGTTTTCAAAGAAAATCGGCATATGCTCTATATTGGATGTTGAATTATGGGCAGTGTATGAGGGTCTTTCGACGGCTTGGTCACTTGGTTTTAACAAGATTATTGTTGAAACGGATAATAGAGCTGTTTATGAAGGTTTCACTTTGGATGATCCGCTAAGATTTCCTTCTATTCTTCGGGTACATCTTAAGGAAATAGTGGGGCGGGATTGGATTGTCCAATTTTCTTGGGTTAAGCGCGAGGTTAATACGGTGGCGGATACTCTTGCGAAATTGGAGAAGGAACTCCCATTGACTTATTATCGATTCCTTGATCCCTCGCTGGTTGTCTGAGATCATTTGCTTAAAGACTGCTTGGAGTGTGAGATTGAGGAGGGCATTGGCTAGTTATCTTTGCCTGCTGTGCTCGGATGTTGCTGGAGGAATCGTATGCCATTCTTTATGGCTGCTGCTGCTGATGTTTGTCCGTTGGTTGCTGCTTTGGTTGGCAGTTTGCGTAAGGTTGGGTGGCCTATGGTTGAGGCATAGTAGCGTTTTGATATCTTTGTAATGTTATGTTCCTTGTACTTTTTGCTCAACTACACATACTCTTTTTCCTCCATTAGGATTAGGGAGGTTTTTTAACGAGGTGTGTAGTGGATGCCCCCTATCTTTCAAAAAAAATTAATAATTCAATTGCATTGTCAAACGGTTAAAAATATCTATAAATATATACTATTTTGTAAATACCTTTAGACTATTTAAAAAAATCAATCATTAAATTTTATGTTTTATTTATATAGATTATACATGTCAAGTTTTGAGTAAACTAAAAATATCTAATTTTTTTACAATATTTATACTACTCAAATCTCTCTCCAACTGAATCCAACGAGTGGTCACAGTATAAAAGATAATGATATTTATTCTGGGAGACACGTGTTCAATTCGTTTTATTTGCAAGGTGTGTGCATTATCAAATGGTTAAGAATTTGTATGAATGGATACTACATCGTAATCACCTTTAGATTAAGTTGGATGTTTGGTAGCAAGGGGGGTCTAACATAAATGTAAACTAATACTTTCTATTATATTTTTTATTCTCACACATTTATATTGTATTTAAATAACTCACATATACTTTTGAAGTAAAACATATTCTTATATATAATTTAAATAATTATTTTCCTTCGAATATATGAAATTAATGCATATGTTTCAAATATCATTTAAATTTAATAATTAATTCAATCGTATTAGAAAGATAATTATATAAACAAGAAATTAATATATATATAGATCATTCAAATATACTTATTAATAAACTATTCAAACAAGTATTTAATATATCATGTCATTATATGTCATTTTGTTTATTTAAATAATCAAACAATTATCAGTTATCAATTAATTATACCAAACAATTTTATACAATCATCTAATACAATATGTTAGTCCAAGCAGCTAATGTAATCCGTTATCAGCTATCAATTAATGTAATCAGCTATTAGAGATGGAAAATATACCCGCACTCGGCAGGTCCCGACCCGACCTTATAGGGACGTGTTTTTTTTTATTGAAAATCAGGTTCGGGGCGGGGGTTTAAGAAAATAATGTCGGGTCGGATTTAGAATAAAACATCCGACCCAACCCGACCCGGTCATATTTTAAATTATATAATATATTTACAGAAATACCCTTACATATATATTCTAAGTTTTTCTTTTATCATTTCATTTTCTCTGCAAGTCTGCCGTCTCTTTCTTGTCTGGTCTTTCCCTTTTCATTTATTTTTAATCTTTCCCTTCATTTTTCATTTTATATTTAAGTTCTTTCCATGTTTCTTTAATGAGTTTCAGATTTGGGTTTCATTATATATTATTTAATGTTTTGTTTTCGTTTTCTCATTTTTTTATTAATTTATATATTTTTCCTATTTGATATTTGTTTTGTGTTTTAAATATAGATTTTGTTGTGTTTTAGATTTAAATTTTATTATGTAGAATTTCTATCCGATCTGAATTTGATATTTTTATTTACATGTATTTTTTATATTTCTGGTTTGATTTTTAGATTTTTATGGTGTCTTTTTTCAATATGTTCCTTTAATGTTTTTCATTTTTGAATTTGTTGTTCTTTTTCAAGGGTTTGATGTTAGTTTTTTAATTTTTCCATATGTAAATTTTGTTTGGTTGTTGAGAAAATGATGGAAAATCTGGAAGCGTGTTTAATTGGTGTGAAAAAATGAGAAAGATCATGTCGGGGCGAATTTTTATTCTAAAATTCGGGGTGAATTCGGGGCGGATGAAACATCACAGAAGTTGGGGCCGGGTGAAGATGTCTATTTCCCAAGTCAGGGTCGGTCAAAAACTCGTCCCGCCTCGTTATCATCCTTATTAACGATTATATATTCGCTAATTTTCAAACAAGGTGACATCTAATTACTTATTTTATGTTTTATAAATACATTACTTTGGATCAGCATAATAGATATCAAATTGATTTAAATTTTTTCATACATAATAAGTCAAATGATATTGATAAATTTAATGGTTGGATTTGTTAGATATCAAGTTGTATTAGTTGTATTAGCTGTTAGTTAGTTAGCTGGAAGTTAGTTGGTTAGATGGTTAAAACAGATTTGTATTCTTCCTATATAAACATCATGTTTACATTGTGTAAATCATCAAAGTAAATAAAGAAATCTTTCTTGGTTTCATCTTGTAATATGGTATCAGTTGTGAATTGCTATTCACGTTTCCTGCTTCTCTGATTCTTTGATTCTTTTCTTTTTCTTCCTATCTTCTTCATGGCTGAAACTGATTCTCTTTCTGATCAATTCAACAATGGTAGTAACCCTTACTACCTGCATCAGTCTGACAATCTTGGTATGGTCTTGGTCACTCAACCTCTCACGAATGACAACTACAATAGCTGGAAACGGTCTATGTTGATGGCTCTTTCTGCGAAAAACAAGACTGGTTTCATCGATGGTTCCATTCCTGCACCAGCGTCTTCTTCAACTCAGTTTAATGCTTGGACACGAGCTAACAATCTCGTTAATTCGTGGATCTTGAACTCAGTTTCGAAGGATATTGCAGCTAGTCTTCTGTATCATTCCACTGCTGCAGCTATTTGGAAGGATCTTGAAGATCGATTTCACCAAACTAATGGTCCTCGAGTGTTTCATCTGAAGAAGAAATTGGGTGAATTGTCTCAAGGTTCGGTTTCTATTAGCACTTACTATACTCAATTAAAGATTTTGTGGGATGAATTATCTTCTATTAAGCCTCTTTGTTCTTGTTCCAAGTGTGATTGTGGAGGTATTCAGAAAATGTTGGATGAACATCAAAAAGAACTGACCATGCAGTTCTTGATGGGGCTAAATGAGTCCTATGCTTCCATTCGTGCACAGATTCTTCTGATGGATCCTTTTCCATCTCTGTCTAAAGTTTTTTCTTGGATTCTTCAAGAAGAAAACCAACGTTCCATTGTCATTCATAGTTCTGTTCCTGAGCCTACATTTGCAATCAAGGCATCTGTTGCTAAGAAATCTCGTCCACAGTGTAGTCACTGCAGTATGTTAGGCCACACCAAAGACAAATGTTACAAGCTCCATGGTTATCCTCCTGGATAAAGTTCTCGCTCGAAACAGAATTCTTTGGTTCACTCCAATGTTGTTGCTGCTCCTGATGGATTTGCTACAAATGATTCTCTGACTACAAAGTAGTGTCAACAACTCATAGCCATGCTTACTAACCAATTGCAGGCTGCTTCGAGTTTGGAAGTTCCTTCCTCTTCTGTTAATTTCTCTATGCAAGGCAAGATTGTTTCCTATATTAATTCTTTAGGTTCTTGTGACACTCATAATTGTTGGGTGATTGATTTTGGGGCTTCGAGGCATGTTTGCCATATTCGTAGTTTCTTTGATTGCTTGCGTCCAGTTCAACACACATCTATTCTTTTGCCTAATAACTCTAAGGTTGAAGTTGAATTTTCTAGCGATATACATCTTTCTTCTACCTTGGTTCTAAAGAATGTATTGTTTGTACCAGAATTTCAGTTTAATCTTCTGGCAGTTAGTGAGTTGGTGAAGTACTCTGATCTTTCTGTTTCGTAATGATTGTTGCCTTATTCAGGACCTACAGCAAGTGATTGGGAAGGGTGAGTTTTATAAAGGACTTTACCTACTTCGCATACCAAGTGTACAAAATGTGAAGACTGCTACTTGTTCTGCAGATGTTTGTGATATTTCCTCTTCAGTTGTATTAGCTTCTTGGCATGAAAGGCTTGGCCACCCTAGTCCTCAAGTGTTACGTGCTTTGCATGATGTATTACCATCTTGTAAATCTAATAAAACTGATCTTTGTAAAGTTTGTCCCCTTGCTAAGCAACGTAGATTGCCCTATTCTAATTCTACTTCTCGAGCTGTTGCTCTTTTTGAGTTATTGCATGCTGATATTTGGGGGCCATACAAAGTTGGTACATATGATCATAATAGGTTTTTCTTAACCTTGGTCGATGATTATTCTCGTTCTACTTGGACTTTCTTACTTAAACGAAAATCTGATGTTATTTCGATAGTACCTAATTTTATAGCAATGGTTAAGAGGCAGTTTGGGTGTGATTTAAAAAATTTTAGATCCGATAATGCACCAGAGTTGAGGTTCACTGACTTGTTTTCTTCTTTGGGCATTGTACACCAATTCTCTTGTGTTGAGACTCCTCAACAGAATGATGTTGTCGAACGCAAGCATCAGCATATTCTCACCATTGCTCGAGCTCTTTATTTTCAATCCAAGGTGCCCATTGGTTTTTGGGGTGATTGTGTATTGACAGCTACTTACCTCCTGAATCGGCTTCCATCTCCTTTGTTGGATAACAAGTCACCTTTTGAGTTGTTGCATGGTCGTGTTCCTGATTATAAACATCTCAAGACTTTTGGCTGTCTTTGTTTTGTTTCTACTCTTCAGGCTCATCGAGATAAATTTTCAGAACGGGCATTACCTGGTGTATTTTTGGGATACATAGCTGGCATGAAGGGTTATAAGATTCTTGTTCTTCAGACTAAAACCATCATGGTGTCTCGCAATGTGGTTTTTCATGAGAGTATTTTTCCCTATCATTCGATTCCTTCTTCAATCTCTACTGATGATCCATTTCCTGATATATCTTTGCCAGTTGTGTGTGGTGATAATGTTTCTTCTACTCAAGCTACCTCTCGACTGCATGTGCATGCTGATCTGCATGCTACGCATACAACAGATATAGATCATGGTCCTGAATCTTCTACTGAGTCTGTTCCGCAATATGAGAATGAGTCTCTTCAACCTCAGCCTGATCCTGATAGTCATGAACCTGATTCCCACGAGCTGGTTTTGGATACACTTGAACCTGTTGAACCTGTGTTAGAAGTTCCACATGTGACTCCTTCATCTGATCCTCATGAACAAGTTGTTGAAACAATTGTTCAACCTGTTGAACCAGTTGTCCAAAATGTGTCTGCAGTCATTGATCATCTTCCAGTGGTTAGAAGGTCTTCTCGAGCTACAACTAAACCTTCTTATCTTCAACATTATCACTGTAATACTGCTGCATGTTCCTATCCTATTCAGGATTATATCTCTTCTGCACATTTATCTTCTTCATATGCCACCTTTGTTGCTAATGTTTCCTCAGCATATAAGCCCTCCTTCTACCACCAGGATGTTCGATTTCCTGAATGGCAAAAGGCTATGGCTGAAGAGTTACATGCGATGGATTCTCTTTGCACTTGGACCGTTGTTCCTCTCCCCGATGGCAAGAAACCTATCGACTGTAAATGGGTTTATCGGGTTAAATATCATGCTGATGGCACTGTTGACCGGTACAAAGCACGCTTAGTAGCTAAGGGCTTTACACAGGTCGAGGGCATCGACTACATTGATACTTTTTCACCAGTGGCGAAGATGACATCTTTTAAACTTCTGCTTGCTTTGGCTGCTTCGCAAGGCTGGCATCTTCTTCAATTGGACGTGAATAATGCTTTTTTGAATGGTTTGCTTGATGAGGAGGTTTACATGAAGATTCCTCTCGGATACAAGGTTGATTCTGCTGGTTCCAATCTTGTTTGTAAATTGAACAAGTCTATATACGGTCTTAAGCAAGCTTCTCGTCAGTGGTTTCACACTTTTTCTTCAGTCGTGCTTAAGCTCGGATTTGTTCAATCACCTTCTGAACATTCTCTGTTTGTTAAAGGGACTGGGGATGACTTAGTTGCTTTGTTGGTTTACGTCGATGATATCATCATTGCTGGGAAGGATTTGTCTGCTCTTGCTCTTGTGCGTGAGTTTCTTCAACAGCATTTCAAGCTTAAAGACTTGGGTCCCTTGCGTTATTTTTTGGGTTTTGAGGTGGCTCGAAATGCGTCTGGCATTTCATTGTCTCAGCGTCACTATGCTCTTCAGATTCTCGAAGACACAGGTTCCTTGGGTAAGAAGCCTACTGAGTTGCCCATTGTCTCCCCACACAAGCTAAGTGCTCATGAAGGTGAACTTCTGCCTGATCCACAGATATATCGTCGTTTGGTGGGCCGTCTTCTTTACCTTACGCATACGAGGCTCGATATTACTTATAATGTCCATCTTCTGAGTCAATTCGTTTCTTCTCCGAGATTGCCTCACTTAAATGCAGCATACCACCTGCTATCTTACATCAAGGCTACTCCTGGCATGGGTCTTTTCTTTTCAGCATCGTCTACCATGCAGCTTAGTGCCTTCGTTGACTCGGATTATAGCTCCTGTCCGGATACTCGTCGCTCCACCGCTGGCTTTTGCACCTATCTTGGAGGCAATATCATCTTTTGGAAGTCCAAGAAACAACATACGGTGAGTCGTTCCTCTTGTGAGGCTGAATACCGAGCCATGGCTTCTGCAGTTTGCGAGTTGGTTTGGATTGCTGCCTTGCTTTCTTCATTCCAGATATCTGTTGAGAATGCTTTCCTTTACTGCGACAACCAAGCTGCCATACACCTTGCACAGAATCAGGTCTTCCATGAACGCACCAAACACATTGAGGTGGATTGTCATTTTGTTAGAGAGAAACTTTGTTCTGGTTTTTTACGTTTGTTTCATGTTCGATCCGGCGATCAACTTGCGGATATTTTCACTAAAGCTTTGCATTCATCTGCTTTTCGCCACTTCATTGACAAGATGGGACTTCTCAATATTCACCGGTCTCCATCTTGAGGGGGATGTTAGATATCAAGTTGTATTAGTTGTATTAGCTGTTAGTTAGTTAGCTGGAAGTTAGTTGGTTAGATGGTTAAAACAGATTTGTATTCTTCCTATATAAACATCATGTTTACATTGTGTAAATCATCAAAGTAAATAAAGAAATCTTTCTTGGTTTCATCTTGTAATAGGATTGTTAAAATATCAATAGTAAAATACATGACTTTACACAAGTGTCAATGATATAACAAAATTTATTTATTTGCTCAAAAGTACTTGTTATATCAAAATCAAAATATATGTTTAATAATCATTCCGTTTTGGAATAACAAAACCAAACAATATTTTAAGTCCTTCATTTTGACTAAAATACTATAAGTTTTGAAAAAAAATTATAACCCACTTATTCCCTTTTTATTAGATAAAAAATAATAGAGTAATCAATAAAATAACTCCAAACTTCAAACAATAACATAAACTATAATATCCATAATGTCACAAATTCAAAGCAAGAGTACCAAAAATATCAAAGCATAAATCAAACTAAGTCATAGGAAACATCCAAAAATAAAACCAACATAGGTTCATAATATAAGCCTAAAAACCAAATTCAATACTTTAATTGAAGTATTTTTAAATTTTGGTAGTAAAATTGATACAAAATCTAAAATTTAGTGAAATACAATGTAGTTTACCCAAAAATCTATTGTTAAACCTTTCTTCATATTGGGAGATTTTCAACATTTACCAAAATTTGTCTATAGATTTGAAAATTTATCATGAGTTTTTTTGGATAAGATCGTTTACAATTTATTCCGCTTAGCTCAAATTCTTTTGTTAGTAAAATTATTTTTAGGTAAATTTTACAGGAGGTCTCTTATGTTTAGGGTTTGTTCTATTTTAGTCACTTAATTTGAAAAAAATTATTCTCGCCACTTATATTTTTGACCATTGTTATTTTAGGCACCCAAATGTTAACCTCCGTTAACCCCGTCAATATGATAACATGACACGTTAATATTAAATTTAACCCTCAAATTTTTAACACTTTATTCTTTCACCATCTTTTAAAAAAACCCTTCTGTCTCTCTAAATATTTAAAAACCTCCCTCTGTAATTACAGGGGAGAATAAGAAGGGTTCAATTTTTTTTTTCTTTTATAGCAATTTGAAATATTTTTAAAAAATTATTGATATCTAACTCATTGGTTGATTAATCTGGATTGGGACTATAAAGATTCGTTATAAGATGAATTAATATATTTTTCAGGGTAAACTACCCCAGTGACCACCGAACCATAGGGGTGTACCTATTTTGACCACTGAACTATCAAATTCGTCAATCAGGCCACTAAACTTATTAAATTGACCTATTTTGACTACCGCTGTTAAAAAATTAATGAAGGAGTGACGTGACAGTTAACAAAATTTTGTAAAATTACACATTTAGTCCTTGTTATTTACTTATTAAATCAATTTGATCATAATTTTATTTAATTAAAACAAAATTAATCAACCAATCAGATGATGACACATGTCATTACCCAATTGGATTAATTTATTCAAATTTTAAATTATTTTATTTAATATATTTTCCCTCCAATCAGGTGGTGACACGTGTCACTACCTATTTAAAAGGAAATTAAAGAAGGATAAGGAATGGTAATGGGGAGGTTCAAACCCAAGACCTTGGACCAGGGTAAATTTCAACAGGTTTACCACTGAGCAAAGTTGATGTTTATATCATAAATCGCACCATTTTATATACATTTCTTATAAAGCGTTAAATGTTAGGAAAAATTAAAGAAGCATGAAAATTGGTAATGGTGTGGTTTAAACCTTAGACTAAAAGAGTAAATTCCAACGCCTTTACCACTAAGCCAAGTCGCTCTTAGTGAAATAAATTGCACCATTTTATATACATATCGTTTAAAGCAGTAAATGTTAAGGAAAAAGAAATAAAAATGGTTGAAATGAGACTCGAACTTAGATCACTTGGGATATGCATAATCACACAAACATTCGATTTAATTTAAGTCTGAAAATTATTAAATATTAGATTTAAAAGAAAAATATTGATTTAAAATATTATAATATTTTTTATATTTAAATTAAATTGAATACTTACTAAAATATTAAATATTTGATTTTAAAAAATGATTTAAAAAAGTATTTGAATATTTAAAGTATTTTAAATTGGATTTAAAATATTTGAATACTTTTTAAAATTAAATTTATTTTATTTTAAATCAAATATTTTTAAATTGAATTTTTAATATTTTAATAAATATTCAATTTTAATTTAAATATGAAAAAATATTTGACTATTTTAAATCAATTTTTTCTTATAAATCGAATATTTAATAAATTCTAGACTTAAATTAAATCGAATATTTGTGTAATTATGCATATCTCAAGTGATCTAAGTTCGAGTCTCCTTTCAACAATTTTTATTTATTTTCCCTAAAATTTACTACTTTAAACAGTATGTATATAAAATAGTGCAATTTATATTACTGAGAGCGACTTGGCTCAGTGGTAAAGGTGTTGGAATTTACTATCTTAGTCTAAGGTTCAAACTACCCCATTACAATTTTTCATGCTTCTTTAATTTTCCCTAACATTTACCGCTTTATAATAAATGTATATAAAATGGTGCGGTTTATGACACAAATATTAGTTTGGCTCAGTGGTAAACTTGTTGAAATTTATCCTAGTCCAAGGTCTTGGGTTCAAACCTCCCCATTACGATTCTTTATGCTTTTTTAATTTCCCTTTAACCAGGTGGTGACATGTGTCATCATTTGATTGGTTGATTAATTTTATTTTAATTAAATAAAATTTGGATCAAATTTATTTAATAAGTAAATAACAAGGACTAAATGTGTAATTTTACAAATTTTTGTTAACTGCCACGTCACCCATCCATTAATTTTTTAACGGTGGTGGTCAAAGTAGGTCAATTTAATAAGTTTAGTGGTCTAATTGACGAGTTCGATAGTTCAGTGGTCAAAATAGGTACGCCCCTATAGTTCGATGGCCGTTGGGGTAATTTACCTAAATGTATAATTTTACAAATTTTTGTTAATTGCCACGTCATTCCGCGTTACCATTCCGTTAATTTTTTAACGACGGTGGTCAAAATAGGTCAATTTAATAAGTTTAGTGGTCTAATTGACGAGTTCGATAGTTCGATCGTCAAAATAGGTATACCCCTATAGTTCGGTGGTCACTAGGGTAGTTTACGCTATTTTTAATACTTACATTATAGCATTAAATATTATTATAATTTTTATATAATATATTAAAATAAAATAATAAAAGACCCTATTTGACAATTAGTGGATTACATTAGCTGATTTGACTAGTGAATTGCATTAGTTGGTAGTATAAAAATGCTTGGTAAAATTAACTAACAGCTGATAATTGTTTGATTACTTGAACAAGTAAAATGACATATAAGGACATAATTTTATTCATTACTTATTTGAATAGTTTATTAGTTATCGATATTTTGTATCTAGTAATATTAATTAAATTATAAAAATTAATTTTTTTTATAGAAGTCACTAGTTTTATTAAAAAGTAATAACCAAAATTACAATAAGGGTTTATAACTATAATAGTAAACTAAACACATAATTTGGACATTTTCTATAACACAAAAAGAAACTAGCCACTTGGGATCATACATGCACCGTATAATGAAAATATTAAAAAACCTAACTAAAAGATTCGAACAAAAATAGATACGAAAAGATCTGACTGCATTGACAAATGAACCACAAAAGGGTATCAACTACTGAAAAGACCACCGACAATCGCAAATCAGAGTTGAGCGTCGTGAGAAAGCTACCCACAAACATGAACCACGTATTCAAATCCAATCCAATCCAAGGGTCCAAAGTATGTAAGATCAACATGATAACAAATCAACAACATCTTGATTAGTAGAGATGATGTCATGTTCAACCTTAAAAAATAAAAAAAAAACAACCAAAACCGAAAAAAGATAATAAAAACGTACTGTAAAAGCAAAAAAAAAGTGTCATAAATGCAGAGAAAAATATACCCTAAATGCAAAGTTATTCTTATAGAAATTAAAAGAAAAACCAAAGATGCATAAGAGATAAACAAACAAAGGTAAAATAATGAGTAATAACGGTAACAACTAACACTAAAATTAATGTCACCGCTATTGAAGCAAAATAAAAAAAAGTCGGTTGAAGAGAAAGGTAAGGTAAGCAACTATTCTTAATATTCTAAAAGTGTAATTTTAAATATGACAATTAATTTTTTTAACTTAACATTACTGAACATATTTGAATTATATATATTTATGAATTTAACTTTTTAATATAATTTTGTTAATTATTAAATTTAGATGTACATATTAATTTTTTATTTATAAAATTATATTTTTAATAATTTTATTAATTATTAAATTTAAATCTATATGCTAAATTTTTATTTATAAATTTTATTAGTTTAAGTTATTTAGAGATTTTTTTTGTATTTGTGTAGGACAAAATAGTCTTTAGAACTCTTAGATCCAATTCTTTAACCCAAAATGAATTTGTTCAGTTTGAATAGTTTCACCCTAATTATCCGTTGTTACAATTGTATAATTATCAAACATCTAAATTAACAGATTTTACTGACTAAATCTCTAAAAACGATTTGAATTTTTAATTTTAACTCAAAAAATTATTTATCAAACATAACCTAAATATATTATATATATAAAAAATTCAGTTTGAGCCTTAAATGTTGGATTTCGAGCCCAACCATATGATTCATAAACACCTTTATGACTAGTTTGTTCCGTTTACTTTTATTTAACAAGTTCAGAGCTATGTAGATTTCTTCTTCATTTTTTAGCGTGTTATTTATATTTACTTTTGAGTTTTTTCAGGAATAAATCCCAAAATTATAGTATTATTTTCATAATAAAAAAATTCATTCATGAAGTATTAATGTAACATAAATGGCAATAATTCGTATTACGTTATAAATCATTTGAATTCAAAATCAAGTAATAAATATAATCAAAGATTATTTCCCAATTAATAACGGTAATTAAAGGAAAATATTATTTATTATTTTGCACTCTATTGATTCCCTATTGTTTTCCCTTGAAAGTTTATTAGCTAAACTCTTCTAAATCCAGACCAAAAACGCAGTAAATTTTGTTCATATCCATCTTTCAGCTTTCTCTCGTTCTTCAATTCTTCATTCCAGGCAAGCAATATTGCATTTCATTCATTATCAGCTTTTTTTTTTTCATAAAATATGGCATTCATGAATATCGGATATATTCAACATCTCTATGTTCATTTTTTTTAAAACTTTTCTAATAATCGAAAAATTATATCGTATACTCATATCTAAATATGTGTCGAAATTGAATATAAGTGTCGGATATGAATGGTTGAATAGTTTTGACATGTCTGAAAACAAGTTATTGTTTTGTTATTAAAACCAAGTTTTGATGCAGATACAGTTTTGATCAATGTCTGTATCAAACGTAGACTTTTCATTGAAGGAAACTTCACCAAATATCGGCGGAGGAAGAGTCTCCGGTAGCGAAAAGCTTACATCATCATTCGACCTCGTGGAACAACTGCATTTTCTGTATGTAAAAATGGTGAGGGCCAAAGATTTACCTGGTGCACCATGCAATCCAATTGTTGAAGTAAAGATTGGTAAGTACAAAGGCACAACAAAGCCCTTGGGGAAGAGTCCTGATACCGAGTGGAACCAGGTTTTCGCCTTTGCTAAAGATCGAATTCAGGCCGTGACGGTAGAGATTACAGTGATGGAAAAAGAGAGCTTTGTTGGCAAACTGAGTTTCGATATACCGGACATTCCTAGCCGAGTACCGCCGGATAGTCCGCTGGCGCCGCAGTGGTATAGTTTGGAGGATGGAGATGGAAGAAAAGGTAAAAGAGGGGAATTGATGTTGGCTATTTGGATGGGGACTCAAGCTGATGAAGTGTTTCCTGATGCATTGCATTCGGATGCCGCCACCGTTATTGGTGAAAGCATTGTCAATACTCGATCCAAAGTGTATATTTCACCTAGACTTTGGTATCTTAGACTCAATATAATTCAAGCACAAGATTTGGTGCCTATGAATAACACTAGGCTCCCTGAAGTTTATGTCAAAGCTATGCTTGGGAATATGGTTTTAAGGACTCGGTTTTCGCCCGATAAGAACTTGAACCCGACATGGAATGAGGATATTATGTTTGTCGTAGCGGAACCTTTCGATGATCCATTGATCTTGAGTGTGGTGGATAAGTTGGCTAATAACAAAGAGGATGTTCTCGGGACTTGCTCGATTCATTTATCGAAAGTCGAGAAGAGGCTAATGCCGATACCTGTCGGGGCAAATTGGTATAATCTGGAAGCATCGGTGCAGGGTAATAAGAACAATAAGGAGGTCAGGTTTGCCAGCAGGCTCCATTTGAGGGTCTGTTTAGATGGAGGGTATCATGTTCTTGATGAGTCCATTTATTACAGTAGTGATTTCAGGGCAACATCCAAATTGTTATGGCCTCCTGCCATTGGTGTATTGGAGCTTGGAATCTTGAATGCATCCGGTTTGCTTCCAATGAAGTCGAAAGATGGACGCGGGACTACCGATGCCTATTGTGTGGCGAAATATGGGCCTAAATGGGTTAGAACGAGGACGATTGTCGACAGTTTTGCTCCGAAATGGAATGAGCAATACACTTGGGATGTCTATGATCCTTATACAGTTATCACCATCGGAGTTTTCGATAACTGTCACTTGCAAGGAGGAAGTAACACTGCAGATTCAAAGGATCGAAGAATTGGGAAGGTAAGGATCCGGTTGTCTACGCTTAATGCCGATCGGATTTATACACTTTCTTATCCACTTATAGTCTTGGAACCCAATGGAGTGAAGAAAACGGGTGAAATTCAATTGTCAGTGAGATTTACATGCTCGTCTACATGGAACTTGTTACAATCTTATACTCAGCCTTTGTTCCCCAAAATGCATTACCTTCTTCCGTTATCCGTATATCAAATCGAAAGTTTACGGCACCAAGCTACTCATACTCTATCCTCGAGATTGCATCGTGCCGAGCCACCGTTACGGAGAGAAGTTGTGGAGTATATGCTGGATGTTGGCTCCAATGTATGGAGTTTACGAAGGGGCAGAGCCAATCTGGAGAGACTCCTGGCTGCATTCAATCTACTTGTTGAAGCTTGGAAATGGTTCGATAAGATACGAAAATGGAAGAATCCGATGTCAACAATGGTGGTTCACTTTTTATATTTGTTCCTGATTCTCTTCCCTGATATGATATTACCCCTAGTTTTTCTCATGTGCGTTGCATATGGAGCTTCACAGTACAGAAAAAGGCCAAGACATCCTCCACACATGGATACCAAGTTGTCACTGGTCGAGTCCGTGCAGTCTGATGATTTCGATGAGGAGTTCGACACATTTCCGACTTCTAAAGGGGATAACGTTGTTAAAAAGAGGTATGATAGATTGAGAAGTATTGCGGGGAGGATGATGACAATAATTGGGGACTTGGCAACTCAAGCTGAGAGGCTTAGTTCTATGTTAAGCTGGAGAGATCCCAGAGCTACTTCATTGTTTATGGCCTTTTGTTCCTTTGCTTGTATAGCATTCTATGTCGTTCCTTGTCAGTTTTTTGCAATTGGGTTCGGGTTTTTCGCGATGAGGCATCCTCGATTTCGAATCACCATTCCTTGGTTGCCCCAAAACTTCTTCAAAAGATTGCCTGCAAGAACGGATAGCATGATATAAGAAGGAAAGCCGGCTGCAGTCTGACTGAGGATACCGGGATTCGGACTCGAACATGCTCGATGCCACGAACCAACAGGGTTAATTCGAATTATGTCTAGCAAATTCTTTACTTTTAGTGTCAATCTTGTGGGGTTTTTTTTCTTTCTTTTCTTTTTGGACTTGTGATATCTGGCATATAATATGATGAATCTATGTTCTTGATCAGCTGGAATTCCTTCATTATAAAGCTCATAACATATATTAAACTCATCACACAAAATCTGTATGTTTTGTTTCAGTCTCATATACACGTATATTCATCTCTCTTCTTTCCCCCCCCCGCCCCCCCCCCCCCCCCCCCCCCTGTTTTTCTATAATCTTGGAAGGTTAATCCCGAACAGGTTTGGTGATTCAAACCTTGTATGTATAGTAGTGATGTTTAAATGACAATGGAAGAGCATTTTATCAACCCATGCGTAACAGTAATAATAAATAAAGGTTCAAAACCCTCAACAAATGGGCATTTGGTCTAGTGGTATGATTCTCGCTTAGGGTGCGAGAGGTCCCGAGTTCAATTCTCGGAATGCCCCATCAACGTTTTGAGTTTTGATTTATGTTCCTAGTTTCTCGTATCTGCTTTTTTCTTTTCATTTAAGTGGTTATGTTCGATCTTTTTTAAACCCAAACATTTGCAAATCCGAATTTAGTCAAGTTAGTTATCTCAATATTGAATAGATTTAAAATCTACTTAAAAATCGAATTTGAATAGTTTAAACAAGTGAGTTGAATTTGACTCAAGCAACTTGTAAGAAAGAAAGTTAGTTTAACTAATTGTTAACTACTTCAATTTTTTTTTTGGTAAACTATGCTAGGTAACCACCACCCAATTATAGGAGGTGATTCGTTTTTGCTATTAATTTTTAAATTGGTCTAATTGTAGCACCAAACTTTAATTTCAGTCTCAATTATATCACTTCGCCGTTAAAACATAGATAACGTAATGACATGTACACCCAATTCTATTATGGTGTTGACTATGCTTATTACATATTATTTTTTCTAAATATTTATTATTTAAGACAAAATAATATTAAATTGTGATAGCCAAACGACGTAATTTAGCTAATTCACTCTTTCAATCATACTGAAAATTTATGCCTGAAAATCTTATTATTTAAACCTCCCAAGCAAAAACAAAATTCTCCCAAATAATGCCTGCAACTATTCTTTACCACCAACTCGACCGGTGCCCCTCAAAGCAAATCAAAGTCCAAAATAATATTTTTATTATCAGAAAAATCTTGATTTTCTTTTCTAAATTTGTATATTTTTTGGCTTCTCTCAGTATCGCAATCTATTAATTTAATTGAAATTAAATGACATTCGTTCCCTTCTATGTAAAACTCTAGATGCTTGGTTAAAATATTAATAGACTCCTCTGTAGTACAAGTGAGTTGATTCAACTCATGCTCATCCATTGACAAAATCAATTTTTTTATTCGACTTCATCTTTTTTTAAAGCCACATCGTCTCCATTAGCAGCCACTTAATTATAACCGAAACTCAAAATAAAACATGAGAAGTCATTTTTTTTTCAGTTCTATCCCTTTATTAACATCAGAAACGATGTCAACGCTTTTGTTTTCTTCAATCTTTTGTTTATGTTCTGGATCGTCAACCACAAAATCTGATCTAATTTCATTTGAAGCATTTAAATTTTCTTTTTAAGGATTTTTCAAAACTTCTCAAGAAAGTTTAATCATACAATAAAGAATGTTCTACTTTTTTTCCAACACATGCCGCTACAAGACCACTTCAAATTCTCATCACCATTTTTCATTACTTCACCGCTCCTTTTCGGCGGTGATGGCAAAAACGAATCACCTCCTACAGTTAGATGATATCTAACATTGTTTACTCATTTTGTTTAATCTTAAACCTAACTCAAAACTTTTAAAAAGTAAAACCAAAATTCATATTTTAAATTTGAGATTCTCATAACATAAATTCCAGTGGGTTAAACCCCAACCAACAAAATTTTGTTTGCGCAGAGATGTAGGTATTAGGCAAATGTCATGTCTATCTCTAATTTATTCCAAAGTTTTTGAATGTTGAAAGTCCGATCTCCAAAGTAGGAGCGAGCAAGACTCGACTAAAAAATTAAGTTATTCGATTCGTCTTTTCGCAAAAAAAAATTTGATTTGTTTTTTTATTCGATTTATAATTTTATAAACTCGACTTGACTAAAAAAATTAAATAAATTTTGAGTTACAAAATGAAAATTCTAATAACTCAATTTTTTTACTAATTAGTTAATATTTTAAAGTTCGAGTCGAGTCTATCAATTATGCTTGATATATAATGTGTATCACATGTGAAAGTATGAAGATATATATATATATATATGGATACAGAAAGTCGTTTGAATTAGAATCAATTTGTATTAGAAATTTAGAACATTATAAATAATTATAATTAAATTTGTACAAAAACTCAAAATTCGACTCGAAAAAATCTTAAATAAAGTTTGAATCATAAAATAAAACTTATAAATTTGAATAAAAGAGAACTTAAAATTTTTCGAGTCTGACTCAAACGCTTAGCCCTACTCCACACCAACTTTAATATTTATGGCCGAAGACGTTAATTAACGTATGGAATTCACAACACGCATGACATGTTAGTTAAGCCCACACGTATATCACACCATCATCAAATCATCACGGAACACATGCTTCATGTCCTTATCACTTGTCATTTTTATAAATTTCTGTTCCATTCATGTTATTATCATTCTCCTACTAATTCAACAAGATTCATATGTATTGTATTTCAAAAAGATCATTACGAACAATGTACAAATGAAGGGTCTCGTTAAAATTCTTGATCATACCCTCAATGACTTTTAGGGTGCGTTTGGTTCACAGAATATATGATTACCTTTGGGAATAGGATTCCTGGAATGTAACATTACTTGAGATATTACTGGGATTATTAAAATACTTTGTTTGGTTTATTTGGTAGGAATGTAAGATTACATTGTTTGGTTGAGAGAATATAAAATTACATGGAAGTAAATTTTACTATATTGTCCTTGTGATATTTTTTTTAACAAGTTAAACTTTCAATATTAGTTTAAAAACATTTGCTTGAAGATTCATACACTTATACTTAGCATACTACTAATATAATTATTATAAACAATATGAAATATATATTTTTATTAATATTAAAATTCTTAAAATTAAATTCAAATAAATAAATATTTAATGGGTAACGACATTTAAATCTTAAATTAATTATATAAAATAGTTTTAAATAAATATACTCTCCAAATATTAAAGCACGATTGAAATAATAAAATAATAATAAATCACATAAAGTCAAGGAAAAATGATAAATAAGAGATGATGATCGTATCATGAAACACTAAGTTACGAGGATTTCTACGAAATTAGAACATAAAACCAATAAACACAAAGTTTCTCTTTGTAATATGCTATGTGTCTATTTTATTTTATTAGTAAAATTTTATAAAAAATTTACAGAGTATTTAGACATTTTATCGAAAATTTTCATAGCCATGATTTTTTTATTTAAATATTAAACTACTTTTAAATATGTGTAAAACCATTTAAATATCAAACTAATATGAAACAAAATTATTTAATAAATTTACATCATTTACATATGCTACAAATGATCCAAAGTAAAAAAAAAACTATTACTTTAAGGGTAATTTTGTCCAAAGTGGCGGGAATTGACAAATACCTAAGGGAAAGGTGGGAATCACATTCCTAGAATGTTGACAAAAAAGTGCTACTGTTGGTAATAATCTTTTCCGGGTTGATGGGAATGAGGACAAACCAAACATGAGAATAAGATTTCGGAAAAGATTATTACTCCAAGTAATAATCTTTTCCGTGAACCAAACGCCCCCTTAGGGATTATCGAACTTGTATTTACACCCTTACACTTGTGCGCAAAATACAATCTCATCCTACTCGTTTAATAACTTTTCAAAGCGGGTTAATGTACATAAATACATCTCACTTTTATTATCTCGTCCATATGGGATATAGGCTTATATTTTTCTTTAATATAATTCACAAGTAGTTGTTGAACAAAAAAAAATTCACAAGTAGTTTACTTTGAGCATCAATTTTTCATTCATCACTCAATCATTTTGAGTATATGAGATACTGTTGTAAATGTCTCATGAAGTAAAATATAAAACCGTAATTTTATTATTCGAATCTCCACATAAAAAATATGCCTCAAACTTTCTAATTTATCATATTTTTCCAATAGTTTTTTTACTAATATTTATATTATGACTCCATTGAGTTAGAAATGTTGAAGGGTAAATGGCTTCGACTAATAAAATCAGAAAAAAGAGAGATAACAAACTATCAATTTCAAGTGAAATGAAGAAAATAGAGGAAGAAATAGAAGACTTACAAAAAAGTGAAGAAATCTTAAAAAAATTAGGGAAGAACGGAAGAAAAACAAATTAGGGTAAAAATTGAAGAGTTAAAGATGAACATAGAGAATAGATGAACGGAAAGAAAAGATAGACAAACACATAAAAATATGAACATCATTATACCCATCTGAGTTATTGACAACGTTGATGGACAGATGTTTTTTTATATAAAAAATATTGTAGAATTTTCAAAAAATTTTAAAATAGATCTCAAATTTCCATACCTCTAAGTCCCAAATTTATATTGCAGTCGTTGCTGTTGCCGATCGCTGACGCCGTGCCCACCACTTTTGTCATCGAACCCTCAAGACTATTTTTTCCATCCTCCCATCGTCGAAACTCAACAACCGATGTGCTTAACATCAAAACAAAATTGAACGACGAGAGAAGGAAAAAAGAAACGATAGGCGACAAACGGTGGTCAATCAAACGACGAACGACGTGCGGGTCTTGCGGCGACAGAAGGAGGCTTCATTACATCGCCAACAACATGATGAACGACGACGATAGAAGTCGAATTTGGGGATCTAAGGATTTTGGTTTATTTTGTGAATTTTGAAAAAATTAGAGATTTTTTTAAAAATTAAGTTAAAGGAAATAAAAAAATTAAAATCAAAGCCACGTTCATGTTTTGATTGGCTAATAATTTTTTTTAAACAACTGTTAACGACTAGTCACCTAAAATGATAACGGCAAAAACTTTAGGCACCTATTTGGCCCGAAAAAATACTTTATACACCTAAAAAAATTTATGTTTATACTTAATCTATACTCCAGATATTAGCCACTTACTAACCGCTTCCTTCTTTTTTTTTTCTTTAACCGCTTTGGTTTTTCTTAACCTAGCCGCTTCATCTACGCTATAAGGCCGCCGGCGGCACCAGCTTTAAAACTGGTTGTCGACCGCCGGTCACCCTCTTTTTATTTATTTTTTGTTTCGTTCTTTTGATTTTAGTCTTTTCTTCAATAAATTTGCCTTTATGACACGCTTTTATCTATTTTTTGGTACGTATTTTCTACCTCTTGACATGTTTTTCTGCCTATTAGCACGCTTTTTTTTTGTTTTGCTTCAGGAGTGAATTGGACGCCGTCACGACTGATCAAGATGACGCTCTTTTGGTTATTCTGTTGATCTCCCTGCTTTGGACACTCAAACTGGATGTAGATGTAAGTTAGTCACCACTCTTGTTCGCGATTGAGTTGTGGTAATAATCGTGTAGTCAACGTACCCCAATTCTGCAATATTCATTTTTAATGTTGTTGTTGATGTTTTTTACTTTCATCGTGGAGCTTTGGTGATGTTTTGTATCTATTTTGTTTCAAGTCTTTGAATTAAGTTTTTACCTTTTCTTTGATCCTATTTGTAATCTAAAGGCGTTAGTTTTCATTTTAAGAATTAATTTGGGTCAAGTTATAAACTTTCATGTTAATTTTTTTTCTTTATAAATAAAACCGGGGTACATTTAAAAAAAAATTAGCCACTTAGGTTGCGTTTGAAAAGTAATTTCAGAATTGAATTTTGGGTATTTTACTTGTAACTACTCATGCGTAGCATGTTTGAGTAATCCTTGTAATTATCGGTTCTCATTGAAGAGTTTGTAATTGGAGAAATTATGCATATAATTAACTATAATGACTTTCAAGCTTTTTTTAACTAGTATGTGTACAGATATAAAAATAAATTTAACTCTGCACTTTGTGGCACGTTTTCTCTCTGCTCTTTGTGGCACGTCTTAGTTTTCTGTTTTCTTTCTTTTTGTTATCTTTTATGGCAGACGTTCAACAAGAAATGGCGAATCTATCTATAACAGAGGGTGAAGATGATGGCATCCAGATAGATTTGGGTGTTCTGGCTTCCTCTGTTCCGTTTGACTTGTGTTTCGTTGGTTATTTTTTGACAAGCAGTATCATCAACTTCCAATCTATGCGATCCACTATGGCATCGGTTTGGCACCCACCGGGAGGGATCTCCATTTCCGATCTAGGGGAAGGCCGTTATTTGTTCCGCCTCTATCATGTCCTGGATTGTGATCGCATTACAAGTGGTGGTCCTTGGTTCTTCAATACCCATTTGCTTGTCCTTCACCGTTTGCAATAAGATGAAGACCCGTTGATGGTCCCGTTAAATTTTGTAGATTATTGGATCTTAATCCATGATGTTCCTTTGGGTTTTATGTCGGAGAGAGTTGCAAAAGTTCTCGGCGATTTTATTGGCTCTTTTTTACAGTATGATTCAAAAGCAACCGCTTTAAGCTATAAACGAATTATGAAAATCCGGGTTAGAGTGGACATTCGTCTGCCTCTGAAGCGCCGGAAAAAACTGATTCTCTCAAATGGCAGCCACCATTACGTCCGCTTTGAATATGAGAGGCTGACTTTGTTCTGTTTCTTGTGTGGTATTCTTGGTCACGGTGAGAGTTTTTGCCCCCTTCGTTTTGAGGAAGGAGGAATGGATTTAGTTTCGACTTGGGATGCTTCTCTCCGGGCACCGTCCCGCCGGGCTACTGCGAATCAATGCCGATGGTTGGTTGAGGAAGGAGTGGACATTCCAGCTGTCAATCCCGTCCATTCTGCACAAACAAACCAGCTGGGTTTTAATTTCCTTGGATCACGCCCCGGTAATTTGAGTGATTTCAGTCAAAGGAATCTTATAATAAATACGGGGACCACTAGTCAGGAGTCAACACCCCCTAATCATGGGATACGACCAGTCTCCTCTTTAAAGTCTCCTGCTGATGTGGGCAATGTTAACCAAGTACTATCTACTCCTTATAAGGAAAATCGGGCTACTACTAGCGTCAATCTGGGCTTTGACACCGAAATGGGCCTTTCAGAAGAAGACAGGCCTCTAGCTGAATTTGACAACCCAAAACGTCAACGATCCCACCCCTCTATACTAGGAGTTTCCCAGTCAAAGGATTCAAATGGTAATTCGATTAATATAATGGCAGGCCTCCAGGGTGGGGCTGGCCAAGCCCAATGAAAATCCTAAGTTGGAACGTTCGTGGCCTGGGGATGGCCCGAACTGTTCGTCGATTCCGTGCTATGATGCGCGATTTATCCCCATCGGTGGTTTTCTTAATGGAAACCAAGTTACAATCTTCAAAGATGGAACGCATTCGAAAGCTATGTGGTTATGCGAATGGTTTGGACATTAGTTCGAACGGTAGAAGCGGAGGGCTTTCGATTGGTTGGAAGAATGATGTTGTTGTCTCTCTCCGCTCTTTCTCCACACATCACATTGATATGCTAATATCAACGGTTAATTATCCGCAACAATGGTGTCTTACAGGTTTCTATGGTGCTCCGGAAGTAAGTAACAGAATTCGAACTTGGCAACTCCTTCGGTAATTGAATGATCGGCCTGATATGCCTTGGTGTGTCATTGGTGACTTCAATGAAATTCTCAGCAACTCGGAGAAATCGGGAGGTTTGGAAAGACAGGGGTGGCAAATGAGAAATTTTAGTGATACACTTAATGATTGTGGCCTGTCTGATTTGGGTTTTAAGGGCCCCTGGTTCACTTGGGAATGGGGACGTACTTCGACAAATAACATCCGAGAGAGACTAGACCGGGGTGTAGCAAATGAAGCTTGGAATGATCTTTTTCCAAACTACCAGATTAATCACCTTTCACATTCCTTTTCGGATCATTGTCCGGTGCTTCTCACTACTTTTGTTAATCCGTCTCAACCCAACCGAGTGTGGCACTTCAAGTTTGAAGCAGCCTGGTTATTGGAGGATTCTTGTGAGGATGAAGTTCGCACTCTATGGTCTTCGACTAGTGGGACGGTGCCTGAAAGGCTTGCGGTAATCAGTCTTGGGCTGGATAGATGGTTTCGAAGGATTAAAAAGGCCAAAAACTGTCTATCAGAGACCTTCAGTGCCGCATAGATTCGTTGAATGCACAACAAGCCTCGGATGAGAATTTGGGTGACTTGATAGAGGCAAAATTGAGTTTGAATCTAGAATTGGATAAAGAGGAAATCTACTGGGAGCAACGTGCTCGGGCAAACTGGATGCGGAATGGAGATAGGAACACGAATTTTTTTCATCGTTATGCGAATCAGCGGCGTAGAACGAACCATATCAGTGGTTTGATTGGTACTGATGGCTCTTTTCATGACGAGCAGGATTCTATTCGTCAAATTGCAGTTCAATTTTTCTCGGACCTGTTTTCCTCCTCGGGTGCTGCAGACCCTTCGGTTATCCTGCAGGGTATCAATCCTTGTATCACCCCAGAAATGAATCGATCACTTCTCGATGAGTTCACTAGGGAAGATGTTTTTGCAGCTCTTAATTCCATGAGTCCTCTGAAGGCATCAGGTGAAGATGGTCTAGGGGCTGTCTTCTATCAGCGGTTCTGGGGAATAATTGGCAACGATGTTGCAGATTACTGTATTGGGGTATTGAAGGGTGACTTTTCAATTGAGGATATTAATAAGACCCATATCGTCTTAATTCCTAAAGTAAGTGATGCAAAGGAGATGACCCAGTTTAGGCCGATTGCCCTATGCAACGTCTTGTTTAAAATCATTTCAAAGATGTTGGCAAATAGACTCAAATTGGTTCTGGACCTCTGTATTGACGAGGCACAGAGTGCATTTGTCCCCGGCAGATTGATTACGGACAACATCATCGCGTCTTATGAAATACTTCACTCTTTTAAAAACAGGCGTACAAGGAAATTGGGTTCTTTTGCTCTTAAGGTGGATATGAGTAAGGCGTATGACCGGGTCGAATGGGATTTTATCCGTAGAGTTATGGGTCAGATGGGTTTTGAGCAGAACTGGATTGATTTGGTAATGAATGGAGTTTCTACCGTCTCCTACTCGGTTGTGGTCAATGGGTGCACTAGCGATTATTTTTATCCAACCCGTGGGCTTCGGCAGGGCGACCCAATAAGCCTGTATCTCTTTCTTCTTTGCGGAGAAGGCCTTTCATCCCTTCTGCAGAATTCCATGACCTCTGGAACGTTGAAAGGAGCCCGCATTGCTCGTGGTGCACCCTCGGTAAGTCATCTGCTGTTTGCGGATGACTGTCTTATTTTTGGAGAGGCCCTAGCTATGGGTGCAAGTAATCTTCAATCCATTCTTACCCATTTTGCATATTGCTCAGGTCAGGTAATCAACTACAACAAGTCAAATATCTTATTTAGCTCTAATGTTATTTCTGAGAATAGGCAGGATGTCTGCCGTATATTGGGCGTTACGGAACTGGATACTCCGGAATCCTATCTGGGTTTACCGGCTATTGTTGGGCGTAACAAGAAAAAGGCTTTTAATTACTTAAAAGAGAGGTTTGGCAGTCGGGTGTCAACGCTTAGCTCAAAAACACTTTCTCAAGGGGGAAAAGAAGTATTTATAAAGTCGATCCTCCAGGCGATCCCCCTCTTTGCCATGTCATGCTTCCTTCTTCCGGCATCATTCTGTCATGAACTGGAGGCAATTGCAGCTCGTTATTGGTGGCAGAAGTCTTCAACACGACGAGGTATTCACTGGTGCTCTTGGGAGGAATTGAGCAAATTGAAGGACGAGGGTGGAATAGGCTTCCGGGACCTCGGGAAATTTAACATAGCCCTGTTAGCTAAATAGGGCTGGAGGATTATTACTAATCCGGGTTCATTAGTAGCCCGGTTATTACGGGCCAAATACTTTCCTAGTTCCACCTTTTTGCGAGCTGAGTTGGGCCATTCACCATCTCTAATATGGCGAAGTATCTGGTGCTCTAGAGGTCTTTTAGAGAAAGGAATGGGCTGGGTTATTGGAACGGGCTTGACAGTGTCCGTTTGGAACGATTATTGGCTCCCGGGATTGCCTTCAAAACGTGTATCTTCCCAGTATTCGGATCGAGTTATAGTAGTGTCGGATTTACTACATCCGAATGAGCAAGCTTGGAACAGGCCCCTTATTGAGTCCATCTTTGATCAAGGTGAAGTATTGGCTATTCTTAGTATTAAGCTACCACGTTTCCCTCAACAAGATGTATTGTACTGGAAGGGAGAAGGATCTGGGCTCTACTCAGTACGAAGTGGCTACTCTTTGCTAAAAAATCATACTTCAAACACTGATACACAACTTAATGTTTTCAGAGCTATATGGATGGTACCATGCCCCTCTAAAATTAGGATTACAGTTTGGCGAATGCTTCGTAACTTTCTACCTACATTGCAGAATCTAAACTACAGACGAGTTGCAAGTGATCCTAGCTGCCCCAGGTGCAAACGGGGTATGGAAACTGTAAGTCACATTTTTATCGAGTGTTTTTACGCAAAAGAAGTTTGGAGTCTATTAGGCTTTACTTCAATTAATTGGAGCCATTTAACAAATTTCAGTGATTGGTTATTTCATCTTCTTCATGTTACAACAAAATGCAATCACATATTAATTCTTATCACATTATGGGCTCTATGGTATTCAAGGAATGTCATGCTTTATGAGGGAGTCATTCAAAGAGTGGAGGATGTGTATACCTTTGTAAAGGCTTATGATGCTGAGGTCAACACTGTTTCGTCCTTGCATCGACATTATGACCGGCTTTCTGAGGCCCACTGGGTTCCCCCGCCCCCTTCTTCCTACAAAATAAATGTTGATGCGGGTTATAAGCGTGAGAGTAAAGTATCTGCATCGGGTTTCATTATCAGAGATTCGGAAGGACAAATTATAGGGTCTGGATTCAAATTTAACTCCAACATCACCTCGAGTTTTGAAGCTGAAGCCCTCGCTTTTCTTCAGGGACTGGATTTTGCTTCGGAGTTAGGTCTTCGCCGTGTCATCGTCACCGGTGATAACAAATCTGTTGTCTCCAAGCTAAACTCCGCCGAAGTCGACCCCTCTGTTATAGGCCCAATTATCCGAGATATAAAGCGGGTCGGATCGTCTTTCACTTCGTGCCGTTTCAGTTTCTCTGGCCGCCAAGGAAATGGTCCGGCACATGCACTTGCGGCAGAAGGTTTGCGGCTCTCCTCCGACCGTTTCTGGGTTGAAGACGCTCCACCATCGGTGCTGCATTTGGCGGCGATGGACCGTCGTTTTACCGAACCACCATGATTTCACACTCCGGGCTCTACGATTTCTGGGGAATTTGCTACATCTTCTGGAAGATCCCCTCTTTTTTCCTCCTCCGCCTTGGCTATTTCATCGAACATCCTCTTTGATGGTGGAGGACCGTCGGTTTGCATGCCCGTTTTCTTTTGTCTTTTGGTTTTTCTTTCTTTGCTTTAATGTTCTATGCGTTTCTAGAGTGTTTTAGACGCTATCTTAATGGGTCTGCTTTCTAGGCCCGTTTTATTTTCTTTAATAAAATGCCAACCGACATATCTTTATAAAAAAAAAAACTAGTATGTGTACAGCAAAACCCCGATAAATGAATATTCAATAAATTAATAACATCAATTAAATAATAATATTTTTTAATCCCGACTTGGGCTAAGGGGTGAAAAAAAACCCTCACTGAATGCATAAGAAAATATTTTTTAGAAAATTCTCAAGGGAACAATGAAAATATAAAATAATAATTTATTAAATATACTAAAAATTTATATACAATACATAAAATTAATTTGCTTTCTAGACAACTTTTTTTTTTCAATTTTATTCTTTGCTAAAATATGCATATATAGTTAATTGTTTCTTCTTTGCATGTGAATCAAATATAATTTCGTCTTTAACTTCTAGAACGGTATAAACCAAATTTGGTATATTATTTTCGTGTTGCATTAAATAATACTTCAAGGTATCTCATCTGTCAATATTTAGGCTTTTTTATGCATTTCAAATGGAAAGTTATGAAAGAAAAGATTATATTACAATATTTTGATACGTACATCAGTTTATTTATAGTAAAACTTTTAATCTGTCCAATGAATATTTTTTCTTTTTGGTTACATGAACCAATTAACTTTGGTACATGTACCTACAAGATAAACATTCATTCATTTCACCTAAAATCATATTGGATTTTGATTTAAAAAAACATCATGCCTAAAGCATGAAATATTCTCTAAATTAATAAATATTAATTTATCGATAGATTAATAAAATATTCATCTTTCGATAAACTAACGTAATACACGTCGCACAACATTAATTTTTTTAATAATATTTAAATAAATATTAAAATTCTCAGGGACTCAACATATAATTTATCATATTTCAAAACAAAGTTATAATTTAGGTTGAATAATTTTTTAATCTTTAATTTAAATTATTAATATTAAATTCTTCATTCTTTATCACCATCACCATCCTCGATCAACCAACAAAACTAATCCGCCATCGCATCAACTCCTTCATTCCAAAATCGAAATGTATTAATCAAAACCAAGATAAAAAAACAATTTAAACACTCAATTATTTATATCCATTATGGATTCTTATTCCCCTCATAAAAATTGAAAATATGAATCCATATTTTTAAACTTTTAACATTTTCATCCAAATCATCTAAAACTTGGAATAAATATTTAATTACATAAAAGAGAAGAAGTGAAAGCTGGCAATTGACCTTTGTGGCAGCGTGTGGGAAGCCATGATTGAAGGAACACTTGTAGCTTTTATAGATCCAACCAGCTTGGTGACAGATATCACAGGTGAGTTGCATTACATTATTGTCCCCTCTATGGATGGACGCGGGGCAGTAGCCCCTAAAATTTTGAAATTGGTTTATAAAATTTTTAGAATTTTTTTATATAGAAAATATATTTTTATTCTTCCAAAAATTTTATGAATTTATTCTTTTAAAATTTTATAAATTTACCCCTAACATAAAATTTTGCATCCGTCATGATATCTTCACACTCAAAATGGCTAACCCTTTACTTTTCTTATTTGTCTCTCCAACATGCAGCATTTCAGTCAACTCTCCACTATTATATTGTCAACCCTTTTAGAATCTCTGATTTTATTATTACTTGTAATTTAAGTAAAACAACTTGCAGAGCATTACATTGTCCCAAATTGAATCTGGGTTTACTTTATTTTTTTATGATCACTAGTGTTTGATTAATTGGTTGATTAGTTTTGACAAAATATTACATATTAGTATCTTTTCAAACAAGTTTATTACATTCATAATGTAATGATTCGAATCTTAAAATCTTATTCTAAAGATCTAACACGTCATCTCTTTGGATCAATTAGTAGTTCGTAATCCAAATTTAATTTAGATAATTCATTATCTATGTTACAAAATAAATTTTATAAAATTAAGGCTTTGTATTGATATTTTAAGATTTAGAGTTCAAGTCTTGGTTTTAAGTAATATTTGGCCCTTAAAGTTCGTTATACATTATTATCATTGGAGTACTTAAATAATATTTTGGTTCAGTTTGACCATGAACTTACCTATTTTGTTCTTTCGTTATAAAAAAGTCATATAACACTCCAGGATCGTGCTACTCAAAGTGCAATGTAGCTCATAATATATGTTAAACTAAAAAAAATTCAAAAAAAAAAACCCTTGAAATCTAAATATTTTCAAAAACTATTTCACAATATAATAAAATGCAACTTTAAAAATAAAAATACTATTTAATTCTTTTAAAAAATATATTTCCTATACTCAGGTATTTTTCATATATATGATTTACATTTGATGATTACATGAACCGTCATTAAAAATTAGTTCATTTTTAATTTTAATTTTTTAGATCATTACAAATATGAAATTATATAAAGTATCAGTACATCAATACCAAATCATATATATATATATATATATATATATATATATATATATATATATATATATATATTCAAACAAAAACATATATAATACCTAAAAAGGCTAAAACAACCTACGAGATGGACCGGCTCAAATCTAAATAAAAATTAGTAAATTTTATACATTTTTTCTTAAACATGTAATGAATTTAAAAATGATTTTGTATATAAAAATGAAATTATGAGCTGGCAGTGAGTGAGCATAAAAGTGGTGGGATACTGATAGAGGGGTGGGGGGAAAGGTTAGGGTCAGAAATTAAGCTTTCTTTTCTGGTACTTTGATGAAGTTTATTGAAAGCCAACCGGCAATAAATTCATAATTTTCTATCTACCAAACATTAATAATATTTATTTATCCATAATTTGTGGGGAACATGGAGAAAGAACTTCATTTTCAATTATGTACATTGTTGGCTTTTGCCACACATAGTAATGTGTGGTCCATGTATTTGTGTTGTTTTTTTAGGTTAATTATCTGTTTTTTTAATTGAGGTTAATTATCTTTTTATACATGGATTATATCAATTTTTTAATATTATATATCTAGGCCATGTTTGATAATTAGCGAATAGCTGATAGCGGATTACAGTAGATGATAACTGATTGTGTTAGTTGATTTGACTAGTGGATTGTATTAATTGATTGTATAAAGTGTTTGGTAAAATTAACTGATAGTTGATAGTTGTTTGATTATTTAAACAAACAAAATAGCATATAAGAACATGATTATATTCGATACTTATTTGAATAATTTATTAGTTATGAATATTTTGTATCTATTAATATTAATTAGATTATGAAAAATAATTTTTAATATAACATTACTAAGCATATTTGAATGATCTATATATTAATTTATTATTTATATAATTATTTTTAATACAATTAAATTAATTATTAAATTTAAATACAAATATAAATGTGTGAGAATAAAAAAAATAAAAAAATAGTTTACAAATATCACAATGTAAATACGTGAGGTTGAAGAATTAAAATAAAAAGGTTAAATTTAAGTTATTTGGAGATTTTTGATAATTGTTAAGGGTAAAATGATCTTTATAACTATTATGTCAAAACTTCTAATTTTAAAAAGCTCCTATTAGTAATTTTTTTTCAAAATTAGAGGTTTCACCTCAGTCCGCTATTTCAATCTGCTCTTTATCAAACATCTAAATTAGCATATTTGACCGGCCAAACCTCAAATTTTAGCTAAAACCTCTTATTTTAGCTCAAGCATCTCTTTACCAAACAGGGCCTTAATTTTTTAAATTTTTAGTTCAATACATGAACTTTTCGTTGTTAATATGTTTGTCCATTTGCTTGATAAAATATGACATGGATCTTTTGGACCAGCCAGAAATTGACACATTATATTCATTTAAAAATAGTAAGTTATAAATTTCATCCCTCATTTTTTCAATCATATTTTAGTCACTAAATTTTAGAATTTTTTAATTTGATCATTTAACTTTTAAATTAATCTTATTTTGGTCACTCGCGCGTTAAACCAGACACATTAGAGTGATGTGGCATCTATGTGTGCTGACGCGTATTGCCTTTTGCTTATGTGGTAATTAGATGTCGTACATATCTATTTTTTTATTTTATCTTCTTCCCCCAAAATTGAAAGTTTTACAACTTCATCCATGTGTCACACCAACGTCGGAACCGTCTCTCTTCAGCGTCTTTTTCAACCACTCGAGACACCAACGTGTAAAACTAAAGAATTGATTTTGATATAACAAAGAATTTAAAGACTAAATTGAAAAAAGAAAATAAATTTTTAAGTCCTCAAAACTTCCCAAAACCCTTAAGCAAAATGGTCAAGTCAAAACAAATGTTTATGAAATTTTTTCCAAGTCAAAACAGTGATTTTCGAGTCACCGTTTCGAAACTGTTAACATGTGTTTCGGAACCAACCTTTCCGTTTTGATACGAGTGTATCGAAAAAGGTCCCTATGTTTCGAAACGGATGAGGAACAACGTAACGAGTTGATCCGTTTCGATACGACATTATCGAAACGACCTCAAACGTTTTGAAACGATTTTCAAACTTGGATTCAAAAATATGACCGTTGCAAATTTTATAACTGATTTTCAGAAAACGATTAAGGTGTATCAAAACGATTTAAGCCGTTTCGATACAGGTTTTGGCAGTAGAAAAATGTTTTGAAACGGGCTCTAGCACGTTTCGGAACGAGCTCTTAGTGTATCGAAACGATTAGGTCCGTTTCGATACAGTCTCTTAATTACACCCCAACGACTATTTCTATTTTGGTATGTTTCGAAACAGGTACATGTGTTTCGAAATGGGTAGTTGCAGAAGTGCATTTATGGTGGGAAGATTGCATCCCAACGGCTATAATTATGATGGCAACAACCCCAACGACTAGAATTAAATGAGAAGGTGTAAAAGGGAGTCCTAAAACCACCAACAACAATTATTGATCCTAAAAGAAACATTCCAACATTAAATCCAAGCTCAAGTGCTAAATTTTCATATTCTTTGTAAAACTCCAATTGTGGTTCTTTGTATTTCATATTTTCTTTGATTCAATTGGATTGAGTGCTTGTAATTGGACAACATTTGTATTAAGAGATACTTGATATTTTCCTTAATCTTCTTTGTATCCTTGTGAGAGAGTTTGGTCAATTTTAGGTAGAAAATTGACCACTTGTGTAAAGGTTTCCTCCTAAGCCCAGAAAAGGAGAAGATCAACTAGTGGAGTTGTTGGAAAATCCTTAGTGGGAGCTAAGATAGTGATATAGAGTTCAATTGGAACTTAAACCACTATAAGTGCCTTGTCTTGAAATTTTTATTTTATCACTTCACCACAAAACCTTTTAAAAATCCAATTCACTCCTCTTGGCTTAAATCTATTCAATGTTCTACTCAACAATTGGTATCAGAGCCTACCTCTTTTGAAGGATTAACAACCACAATAGGGGTTCCTAGGAGAGTGTGATCAAGTCTAAAGTCAAGCCATGGCATCTACCTCAACCTCCAACCTCTACAAGTCACAATCCACCACTAAACCACCTTTCTTCAATGGGGACAACTACCCATATTGGAAGAATATGATGCGTCTCTTCATCAAGTCCACCAATTATATGGTTTGGGATGTAGTGGAAGAAAAACCTTACATTCCGGTAAAAAGAAACGATGAATGAAGACTTGTCTCGAAGGTGTGGCCGGCGATGACCGAGGAAGATAGACGAAGGATGCAAGTCAACAACAAAGCTCTACACATTATATTTTGTGCACTTGGTCCAGACATCTACTCTAAGGTTTCTTCTATTAAGAGTGCAAAAGAAGTGTGAGACACTTTAGAGACGACTTATGAAGGTACTAGCGACGTGAAGAAGACAAAGATCGGGTTATTAAATTTGAGCTATGAAAATTTCAAGATGGACTCCGATGAGAGCGTCTCAAAGATGTTTGATCGGTTTTTGATCATCGTCAATGGTATTAAATGATTTAGTGAAGTAATTCTCAAAGATAAACTAGTAAGGAAGCTTTTATATTCTCTCCCGAAGTCTTGGGATGGCAAAAGAACGACCGTCATTGAAGCTAAGAATTTGAAGACATTGAAACTTGATGAGCTCGTTGGTTCTCTCCTTACTCATGAGATTATGAAACAAAGAAGAGAAGAAGAAAAGAAGAAAGAAGAGAGAAGAATAGAGAAGCATGAGGTGGAAAAGAAGAAGATGCTAGGAGTTTCTCTCAAAGCCTCTCTACAAGAGGTGAGCTCTTCTAGCGAGGAGGAAGACTTTGAGGAGTTGGAAATGATAGCCAAACAGTTCTCACGGTTCATGAAGTCCAACCGAGGGAGGAAATTTCAAAGAAAGATGGACTTCAAGAACAAAAGAAAAGAAGAAGAAGAAAGAGATCCAATCATTTGCTTTGAGTGCAAGAAGCCGGGTCACATTCGTTCCGATTGCCCTCAACTAAAAAAAAGGCTTTGAGAAGAAGAAGAAGCTCACAGATAAGATTGCTACTTAGAGTGATGAGGAGTCATCCGAGGATGAGGAACATGAAGTGGCCAACCTTTGCCTCATGGCTCTTGAGGAGGATTCTATGGTAACCTCTAACTTATTCTGCTTTGATTTTACATTTGATGAATTACATGATGCATGTGATGAGTTACAAGAGGTGTATGATGAGTTAGTGGAGAAATATAAGGAGTCCTTTTTGAAAAACAAAAAAGTCATTTGGGATTTGAAATCTCAAAATGATTTACTCTCTAAAGCTAACTCGAATTTTGAGAAAAATGTTTTAAGCTTACAAGATGATTTGAAGTTCTTTGAACAAGAAAATATTGATTTGAACAACATTCTTTTTCAATGTAATGATGAACACCAAAAGTTGGTGAATGAGCTTAGTGAGCTCAAAAATTTCTTTCAAAAATGTTGGTTCTTCAAAACTTGAAAAAGGTGAATCTTCAAAAACCAACTTTGTAAAAAGAAATTTTTTTAACTATAAACAAAGTGGCTCCTATATGCATAATAGAACTAAAAAGATTAGAAGCATATGGGTTCTTAAGGAACTTGTAAAATCTAATAATATTATTGCCATGTCACCTTAGATTCCTAAGGGAATCAAGCTTTTGGGAGCTAACACTCATGGACCCAAAATGATTTGGGTACCAAATATCAAAGCTTAATCTCTTTGTTTGTAAGGGGAGCATTGCTACAATGCCAAAACACAAAGTCAAAATTCGTGGTACCTTGATAGTGGATGCTCGAAGCACATGACCGGAGATAAGAGTCGATTCATGGAATTAAAGCCAAAAAGTGGAGTAGTAACCTTTGGTGACAACACCAAAGGCCACATTGAAGGTATTGGCCCCATAGGTAATCACTCTTCTATACTTATTGATAATGTTTTGTATGTCAATGGTCTAAAACATAACTTGTTGAGCATAAGTCAATTGTGTGATAAAAGGGTTTAATGTCATGTTTGATGTAAATGGATGTATAATTGTAGACATTAAATCTAACAAAACAATGCTCATTGGTCATCACATACGCAATATATATATATGGTACATCTAGATGATATTCATACATCCCAAGCATGCTTAGTTGCACAAAATGAAAATGATGCATGATTATGACATAGGAAACTAGGACATGCTAGCATTAGTGTTTTGGAAAAATTAGTTTCCTTTAATCTAGTTCGAGGCCTACCTAAGCTCAAGTTCTCATTAGATAAAATTTGTGATGCATGTGCTAAAGGTAAACATCATAGAGCCTATTTTAAGTCCATTAATGATGTTTCTACAAGTAGGTGTTTGCAACTGATCCATATAGATCTCTTTGAGCCAATTAGGACTACTAGCTTGGGTGGAAAATCATATATTTTTGTGCTTGTTGATGATTACTTTAGATATCCTTGGGTTCTCTTTTTAAGCACCAAGGATGAGGCTTTAGAAAACTTCATCACATTTTAAAAAATAGCCCAAAATGATATTGAACTTAAAATTTCACATATTAGAAGTGATCATGGAACCAAATTTCAAAATATGGGTTTTTATGATTTTTGTAATGAAAATAGGATTAGCCATAATTTTTTGACTCCTCGAACTCCTTAACAAAACATGGTAGTTGAGAGGAAAAATAGAAATTTAGAAGAAATGGCTAGGACTCTGCTTTGTGAAAATAATTTACCTAAGTATTTTTGGGCGGAAGCCACTAACACCACTTGCTATATTATAAACCGAGTAATGATTAGGTCTATTTTGAAAAAAACTCCTTATGAGATTTTAAAATCTAAAAAGCCCAACATTAGCTATTTTCATTCTTTTGGCTGTAAGTGTTTTGTTTTAAATAATGGAAAAGACAATTTAGGTAAATTTGATGCAAAAAGTGATGAAGCTATTTTTCTAGGTCACTCTTTAAACTCTAAAGTCTATCGTGTGTTTAAAAAAAGAACTTTAGTTGTAGAGGAATCTATTCATGTGGTTTTCGATGATAACCTCCTTCCGAGAAAGGATTCTTGTGATGATGATGATGTAGGGATCATTGAAGCCAATGACGGTGGAGAATCATCAAAGGTGAATAAGATTCCAACCAAAGAGAAAGAAGCACAAGAACCGCCTCTAGAAGTATTGCAAAACATGTCACTTGAGGAAAAAGAAGTGAGCTACCCAAGGGAGTACAACTATGTCAAGGGTGGTGAGATCTTGGGTGATCCATCCAAGGGGGTAACTACTCGCTCTTCTCTTAAAATGCTTAATCACGTTGCATTTATCTCATGCATTGAGCCTAAGAATGTTAAAGAAGCATTAAAAGATGAATTTTAGATTATGGCTATGCAAGATGAGTTAAATCAATTTGAGAGAAGTAAAGTGTGGATATTAGTTGATAGGCCTAGAAATAAATCTACTATAGAAAATAAATGGGTCTTTAGAAACAAACTAGATGGGAGTGGTAACATAGTGAGAAACAAGGCTAGGCTTGTTGCTCAAAGTTACACTCAAGAATAGGGAATTGATTTTGATGAAACCTATGCACTTGTAGCTAGAATGGAAGCAATTAAGATGCTACTTGCATTTGCATGTTATCATGATTTCAAGACTTTTCAAATGGATGTCAAAAGTGTGTTTTTAAATGGTTTTATAAACGAAGAAGTGTATGTGGAATAACCAGCGGGTTTTGAAGATCCTATTTTTCCAAACCATGTTTTCAAATTGTCAAAAGCTTTATATGGTTTAAAACAAGCTCCTAGAGCTTGGTATGAAAGATTATCAAGTTTTCTTATTGGAAAAGGTTTTGAAAAAGGAAAGGGGAACATAACACTTTTTTATTAAAAACAACGACAAAGATATCTTAGTAGTTCAAATTTATGTTGATGATATTATATTTGGTTCTACTAATGAATTTCTTTGTTAAGATTTTTCTAAGTTGATGCAAGGTGAATTTGAAATGATTATGATGGGGGAGATCTCATTCTTTTGGGGACTCCAAATCAAACAAATGAAGGATGACATCTTCATCAATCAAGCTAAGTACATCAAGGATATGCTTAAGAAGTTTGGCTTGGAGCAAGCAAAACCTCAAGCTACACCAATGAGCTCATCCACAAAGCTTGACAATGATGAAGTAGGTAAATGTGTTGACTCTAAGCTTTATCGCTCTATGATTGGATCTTTGCTTTACCTTACCGTAAGTAGACCAGATATATTGTTTAGTGTTTGCTTGTGTGCTAGGTTCCAAGCTAGTCCTAGAGAGTCTCACCTTATAGACGTTAAAAGAATCATAGGTACCTTAGAGATACTCCTTGTTTAGGTCTTTTGTACCCTAGAGACTCAACCTTTAATCTTCATGCTTATTCGGATGCGGATTACGGGGGTTATAAAATAGATAGGAAAAGTACTTCCGACACTTGTCAATTCCTAGGTAGTATGCTCATATCTTGGTGCTCTAAGAAACAAAATAGTGTAGCTTTATCTACCACCGAAGCCGAGTACATATCCTTAGGGAGTTGTTGTGCTCAAGTCCTTTGGATGAAACAACAACTCTTAGACTATGGAATTAAGGTAGACATCGTACCCATTAAGTGTGATAACACTAGTGCCATATGTCTTACCAAAAATCTCATCCAACACTCTAGAACCAAACACATAGAAATAAGGCATCACTTCATTAGAGATCATGTCCTTAAGGAAGATATTGTTTTAGAGTATGTAGACACCTTAAATCAATTAGCGGACATCTTTACCAAACCTCTAGATAAAGAGCGTTTTTGGTCCCTTAGGAGAGAGTTAGGTCTAACTAGCTTATCTTGACCTTTTAGGACCTTTTGTGCTTAAATTTGCTTGATTTCTTGTTAAATGTCATGCTTTTGTGTTTTTGATCCTAATTCCATCAATGCTTGTAGTTAGGGGGAGTATGTTTATGTTTTGATATGTTAAACTTGCTCATACATCTCATGCATGCATCTAGGATCAATTAAAATTCAATTTTTCTGCAATTTAGAGCCTCATCTACACTTCCAGGCCAGTTGGTATCAAAACGGGTCACCCTGTTTCGATACGGGTGCCTTCTAAGAACACAAATGGACCAAGGTGTTTCGAAACACCCCAAAAGGGTTTCGAAACGATTTGGTTCTGCCAAAACATGTATCGAAACGACCCCTACGCGTTTCGATACGGGCAATCTCTTGGGCTTCGATATAGTCAAACTTGTATCGAAATAGTCATCTTATTTTGGAACGATCGTAGATGTTTCAGTACGCCTATTTCGAAATGATTTCTTCTGTTTCGAAACGCATATTCGAAAAAGCCTATTTTAAAGGGTTTTAAATGCTCAAACTCTCTTTTACTCAAACTCAAAACCCCTAAAAACCCGAAATCGATTTCCTCTATAAAAACTCTCCAAACCTCTTTGCTTTTCATCAAAATTTGAGAGTTTTTACTCCCAAATGAAAATCTAAGCAAGCTTCATCAATTTGGTGCAATTTCATCCATCAATTCTTCCAAAATCCCTCTTTTAAGGTATTTTCTATCTTTTCTTTTTCTTTTGATTTCGTTCGAATCTTAGGTTAGAAAATTATAGTTTTGTATAGAATACAAGTTTTATATTATGTGTTTTCAAAATCTTGTAAAAAGTTTTCAAAATCTCAATTTTTTTATTTGAGTATATTTTATTTTAATAGTATTTTTTAACACAGTTTTTCAAATTTGTTTTCTTAAAAAAACAATTATATATGTATATACTTTCAAAGCGTTTTTAAAACCTTAATGGAATTTTTATTGGATCGAATTAGGATTTATATCACTAAGAACAGCTTGGCTCAGTGGTAAAGGTGTGGGTATATACCATATTGGTCATAGGTGTTGCTTTGTGCGGTGTACTATAAATGATACGCAAATAGTGCAAGTATACGTGTCGAAACAAGTAATAAAGTGGTAAGTGAGATCGTCTCTACATAGATTGGAGATAAATTAGGTCAAGTCCATGCACACTAACACAAAAGTAAATAATTGAGTGAAATGTTGATGTCACACAATATCAGAAATGTTGTAGCAAAAGCAATTGAATGAAATTAAAATGAATTGAATAAGCTGCAAGGTCCTCTATTTTATGTGAAACTCTCTATTGGGAATGACATGTTGGGTTTGTTAAGAAATCCTATGCCTAGATCTAATGTATATCTAACACTTTCCAGTTCAAACTATGCTCGACAGAGTTTCTTATAGTTTTTCTAAATTATCTCTAGCAAGAAACCTGACAACCAGAATGCTGTGACAATACCTCTAAGCGTGATAACAATCTACTTATCGTTAAAACCCTATCCTTATCTCTAAGGTGAGTTAGAGTTGTGCCCCTCATCAGCCAACCCCTTTGTCCACGTGGATCTAAGCTTAACTCTCTCGACCATTAAGCTAATCTAACAACTAAGTAAAGGCTAACTCTCGAAAGCTCTTACAAACTTAAGCCGATAAAACAGTAGACAAAACATATGAAGCTGAAAACATGATAAACATTCATTAAAAACTAAAACAAAGTCATCCAAAACAAACCCAAACCATCTAAAGTTAGTTCATGGCTGGGTGTAAATCATCCATCATCATTCGTCTTAAACAACCCATTTCTAAAATATAAAATGTTAAAGCAAACAACAAAGAAAATGAGATTTCTAGTGCCGTCTTGGACAGTCGTGAACCACCATAGACTTGTTGCTTCTCTCAAAGGCCAGCAAGGTCACCCCTTGGAGCTTCAACAATGAAGGACACCAAGTTGAGGAAGAAGATGGAAAGTAGCCACCTTTTCTCCTCACTCTTAGCGCCTAAAAGTTACTTTTTCAGGTCTCCCTTTTATGTGGGTATCTTGTCCTTTTATATAGTGGAGGCTCATAGGATTTTGTGCTCTAAACATTCCTTGTGTGACCTAGAGAATATTCTCTAAGATATGCTAGGCACAACAGACAAACGAGGGTTCTCACAAGTGAGATTGAAAATATCTTCGTTGCTTTGTCCTTTTTGCGCCCAGAATTGTCGTCCAAAATGCTGCAGTATTTCTTTGCTTAGCCGCACTCCCTTGCTTACCTACACATCACCATACCAAAACAACCCTTTCTCAAGCAACACTTATTTCTTAATTAAATCAAAACAACCAAGCTAACATTACCAAATGCAACTATATGAACTAAATGCAGCTAAATGCAAATGAAATGAGCTTAAAGACATGTAGATAACTAAGTAAAAAAGCATGAAACATATGCTTTTTACGAGGTTATCACTAGGTTTGAACCACCCCAATGCAATTCTTCATTCTTCTTTAACTAGGTGGTGACATGTGTCACCACCTGATTGGAGGGAAATATATATTAAATATTAAATAAAATAAATTAAAATTTGAGTAAATTAATCCAATTGGGTGATGGAATGTGTCATCATCTGATTGGTTGATTAATTTTATTTCATTAAAATAAAAATATGATCAAATTGATTTAATAAGTAAATAACAAGGATAAAATGTGTAATTTTACAAAATTTCGTTAACTGCCACGTCACCCATCCATCACTCCTCCGTTAGTTTTTTAACGGCGGCGGTCAAAATAGGTCAATTTAATAAGTTTGATGGCCTGACTGACGAGCTGCTTAGTTCGGTGGTCAAAATAGGTATCCCCTAAAAGTATTCAAAAATTTTTAATCTTAGTATAAATTTTTAAAAATCTTGAGGGGCCAATTATTTTTTAAATAGTGACCAAATTCTAATTTCCCAAAATTTTAGGGGTTATGGCCCCGTCCTCTACCTTCAGCCCCTGTATTTATCCCTTTTTAATAATTGTATTAAAAATCTTTTATATTTATATACATTTTGATATGTTATAACTTATATTATATATATTTTTTATATATTCAAGTATATATAAGTTATATTTATTAAATGAATAACCCTATTCATAAACGTAAATAAAAAGATGTATGTATAAACAGATGAACAAGGTCATGACTAGGTCTAGGTTGGTGAAATTGAGATTTTAGAATTTTGAGCGTATTTGAGTTTTATTAAACGTAAATATTATGAGTATGTATTTTCAGTCTAATTTTATTTTGATATAAGTACTGTTAAAATAAATTCAACTTTAAAACAATTATAAATATTTAAATTTTTATTTTTCCAGAAAAAATATTCAAGGTAAATATATATTTTGATACCTTAATTCTCCATAAGGTGTAATTTGTTATGTAAACTTGATTTTTAACGTTCAATTTGATACCTAATTTTTTTGGGTAAACTACACTACTGTCACTGGACGATTAATTTTTTTTATATTGGTCACCAAACTAATTTTTCTGCAAGGATGATCACTAATCGTCAAGTTTATACGTTAAAACTTAACGGAGATAATAGCATGACATGATATAATAACAAATTTATTCTAATTTTTTTTAATTAGATCAATTTAGTCTTATTCCAAAAAAAAATAGTAAACTTAATCCTCAATATTTACAATTGTCAATTTGGTCCTCATTTGATTTAAAATAATTTAATATATTTAGGGACAATAAGACTCAAAGCTGGGACATGGAAGGGATAAGGTAGACAGTTGCTCAACCACTAAGCCAACCTCAAGAATTTATTATTTTAACCAAAATTATATTTATGCTACACTTTGTTGAAAATTAAGGAAAAAAAAAGGGAAAAATATGACTCAAACCAGGAAATAAGGATTAAGGGGTAAGCCACGACACTCAACTAGTGAGCCAACCGCGGCATTTTCTTTTGGCTTAAATGAAAATTCAGCCCTTAAACTATGTTTTTGTTTGTTTGTTTTTATCCCTTAAATTATTTTGTAGTCAAAACAAATATCTAAACTATTATTTTTAGTCACTTTAAGTATATCAACTATTTTCTGGTTAAAATAAGTACTTAAATTATGCCATTTTTTTGCTTTTAGTCCTAAACAATATATTCGTCAAAAAATCTTTGTGATGTGTCAACATCTTATTGGTCGAAATATTTTTTTTACTTAGATAACTATCGGACTTAAAGTGACAAAAAATAATAGTTTAGACACTTATTTTGACTAAAAAAAGTTTAAGGGTTGGAAGCAAACAAATGATATAATTTAGGGGTTAATGTTGCATTTAAACCTTTTTGTATCAAAGTTATATTTATGTTAAACTGTGTTAAAAATTAAGAAACAAAATTATATTTAAGTTTAATTTATATTTTTTAAATAAAATATATTTCAATTACATATGCATATGCATATATATAATTTTAAAATTGTTAATTAAATTAAAAAATTAATACAGTTATATATATAATTAAAATGTCAAAAAATGTAAAGAAAAAAAATATGAATTTATTTAAAAATGACAAATACTATTGATTAGGATCAGGTTGAAACTCATCGACTACCGTTTTTCTTTGTCCACCCTAGTCATGCCACACCTCAAGTGGATCTAATTGTTTTTCAGGTCCATGATAATTTTGAATCGTTACGAATTAAGTCTTGACCCTTCAATTTTTTGGATTCAATTGTCTTAGGATCTCTCTTAATTGTAAAATCAAGTAAATCAAATCATAACCCTTATTTTTTTAGACTCGATTGCCTTTTGGGTTCTCTTAGCTGTGAAACTACATAAATTAATATTGGTAGGAGCCAAGATCTAAAATTTGGGGGCAAAATACAAATGTTTGAAAGTGGAGAACAAATAACCTACGAATTTTAAATTGATGGTTTAAGTATTAAACTTTAATCTCATCTTATTAATATTTAGGATAAACTACATAAATGGTCATCAAACTTTTAGGGCTTATTCATTTTGGTCACTGTATTTTTAAAATATTCGATAAGGTCACCCAACTTTTAGTTTGATTTCAATATAGTCACCGAACTTTTAGTTCATTTTCAATATGATCCCTCCCTTTAGAAGCTTCCGTTAGTTTTCGTTTTTCCTTAATAAAAAAATGGGTAAACTACACCAATCATCACTTAACTTTCTTGTCACTCCTATTTTGATCACTAGAGTTTAACAATTTTCAATTTAATAACTTAACTTTCGAATTGTTTATATTTTGACTACTCTCAAATTACACGTTTATACAAATAGAAAAAATCGATTAATCCTTAAAAAATATTTTGGTTAGTTGGTAAATTTAGATTATTCAATTCTCGGTCTTATATTGTACCAATTAAATCAGATAATCGATTAACTAGTTAACCAAAATATTTGATTATGGAAATAATTTTTTTACTTTGTTTATTAAAATATCAAATACGGTAAATTTAATAATTGTTAAGTTGTGATAAAAGTGTAAAAATAACTAGAAAGTAAAAAATTTAAAGTTCACACCTATTAATCCTATCGAGAGCCAAAACTTTTTTTTTATAAAAAAACTAGAAGGGTGTCAAAATCACTAGATTATAAGAAATTGTAATGCATAAAATTTAGAAATATTGTATATAATATATCAGATCAGTTAATCAATTTTGCTTAAAACTATGAACCGCAACCGAATCGAAATAATTCATTTTAAAGTTTTATACCGAAATCGGGTTCGATTAATCCTTAAAAAATTATTTGGTTAATTGCTAAATTCAAATTATTTAATTCTCGATCTTATATTATACCAATTAAATCAGATAATCGGTTAATTGAAATTTTTTATTCGAATAATATTTTTTTACTTTGCTTATTAAAATATCAAATATGATAATATGATAAATTTAATAAGCAAAATAAAAAAAAATCATTACTCGATTTTTCTTAAATATTAATCGATATTTTCTATTTGTATAACCATGTCATTTGAGAGTGACCAAAATATGAACAATTCGAAAGTTAAGTTATTAAATTAAAAATTGCTAAACTCTAGTAACTAAAACAAGTGTGAAAAGAAAGTTGAGTGATGATTGGTGTAGTTTACCTATTATTTATTAAGGAAAAATGAAAACAAACTTCAACTTCTACTGGGAGGAAAAATATCGAATTCGAATTAAAAGTTAAATGATTTTATCGAATATTTTAAAAGTACGGTGATCAGTTCGATGACCATTTATGTAGTTTACCCTAATATTTATAATTCATCCCTAAAAACACATTATGATTCAATTTCGTAACCGTAAGCAGCATAACTCACCTGTACTGTATAAGTCAAAAACCAATTGGACGTTGGACTTAGGGCTATCGTGGACCAGTTCTACTCCTTTTGATTTACAATAAAAAGGTTTAACTAAAACCGCCACGTGTCGCCATCACCTACCACGCGAAAACGGCCGTTGAGGAACCTAAAAGAACACGCATAAATCGTAATCCAACGGTCACAAATCATCAGCCGGTCCCCCCATCGTTGGCGCGTTCTCTTAAATTTCTCTTCACTTTTTGTCCCAAGATCCGTTATCAACGGTCCAATTATTTAATTCCAGAACAACGCGTTTTTGAAACAATTATTTAATGCAAATAAAACCTCTTTACTCTTTATTATATTAATTAATTAATTAAAGTCACGCCCAACCATCTTATTTTAAAGGGCCTCACTTCTCTTCCCAATTTGCAACTAAATTTTCTCAACAATTTCCTTTCCTAGTTCCTACACAGGAATTTTTCTCCTTTCAATGCCCACGATTTTCCTTGGGATTTTCTTGATATACAATCTCGTTTTAGATTATTTGGTCCCCAAGAAACTCAAATCCCTCCTCTCTCGTTCTCGGATTAATAATCCTACCCCCCACGCTTCAACTCTCGTTTCCGCCGGCGGTACACACGCATCTCCTGCAGATACCGGAGCCGCATCCCCTCACTGTTGTCGGAAAAGGATGAACGGGACGGAGTTGAAGAAGATTTTCCAGATGTTCGACAAGAACGGAGACGGAGCGATCACGAAAAAAGAGCTGAACGATTCGTTGGAGAATATGGGCATCTTTATCTCCGACGGTGACTTGACCCAAATGATCGAACGGATCGACGTCAACGGAGATATGTGCATCGACATCGATGAGTTCAGCGAGTTGTATCAAACCATCATGGATAGTAAGGATGAAGAAGAAGATATGAAGGAAGCTTTCAACGTTTTCGACCGGAACGGAGACGGTTACATCTCGGTGGATGAACTGAGGTCGGTTTTGGAATCCCTGGGACTGAAGCAGGGGAAAGCAATGGAAGATTGCAAGAGGATGATAACGAAAGTGGATGTGGATGGGGATGGTAGGGTTAATTTCATGGAGTTCAAGCAGATGATGAAAGGAGGCGGCTTTAGTGCCATGGCTTAACTTTCAATTTAGGGGTTTGTTTGTTGTAGATAAATTTGTGAGATCTCCGGCGGCGCCGCCACTTGAAGAAGGGAGAGGACGATGAAATGGAAAGAACAATTTTTATCACCAAAGATTGATAGCAGTAGTAGTAGCAGTAGGAGTATGTTATTTCTTTTTTCTTGATTCCGTTTTGTTTGATTTCTTGTAAAATTGGTTTGGGGTTTGGTGGTTTTATTGTTTCATTTCCTGTTTTTTCTTAATTTTTCCAACTTAATTGTTTTTTCTTCTTTTCATTTCATTGTGTATATGAATATTTGAGAAATGAACAAGTGTTTTTCTTTTTTGTCAAGTTTTTCTTCTTCTTTTTCGGTTGACTTATGTTCCAAATTGATCAAATAAAAATTGACTAAGAATTCCAGCTTCAACCTTCCCTCAAGTCAATTAGGGTACATTCATTTGACCTCCAAAAGAAGAAAGTGAAAGAATCAATGGCTGCCTTGTGAATGTCCAAACTTGTGGGTACATTCAGCTTTGTCATGGAAATTAAAATGTTACAATTAGGGTTTTACGAGATACTTGTGCTAGGGTTTAACTCAAATTCGGCTTTTTTACCATTGTCGAGTTGAGCTTAAGCTCGAGCTAACAAGGAAGTTGATATGTTTAACTTGAGTCCGGCATGGGAATCATGTGTATTTGCAAACAAGCTTATTTGAGCCTAACTGAACAAGCTCAAAAAAATGAATCTCGAATTGAGCTTGAGCTTTAAAGGTTAAACTGAATCGAGATCAACCAAACTACAACCCTTGAATTTCAGGGTGAACTCAAACTTCTTTGGTTACAGTCATTTTTTATATATTCACTTGTTTTGAATAGAACTGAACTCATTGAGAGGGGAATACCGAAGGAATCCTATTCCCCAGCACACTTCTTCTATCTCAGTGTTTATGCTAATGACATACAATGTCAGCTTCAGAACACTTGGGACTTTACCACTCTCCTACTGTTATGAAACTAGGTCTAATTATAGCCAGTCCCACAAAAAACTTACTGGTGGCCGTGGCCATGGCTAGTTAATGCTATGACCATTGAGTTCAACTCTTTTCAGGCTGTCAACTATGTCTTCAACTCTAACCGACATGAATTCAGCATGTTCTTCAAGATCTTTGAGAATCATCTGTAGTTGCCGTTGAAATGCAGCAGACCGTTCTTTTTCGCACTGCAGCTCCTTGTATAGATCCTGTATTTTCTTATCCTTCTCTTCCTGCGAAACCATCAAACCCGAACTCAGTTGCAAAAGCATCAATGTAAGAGATTGTCTTAGGGTTAAGGAGCATGATTGTCAACATGAAAATTTTACTCATTTAAAACAAGAAAATAAGGATGGACAGAAGGCATTATTTGTTATTTAAAAACAAGAAATTTGCTGAACATTTAAGAATCGTGTTGGTACAATGGTTGTGGTGCACTCAAGCATATAATTTGCCATGTTAATTCGTGGGAAGTACATGCATAGGGTTGACAACTTGGTTAACAAACAAACATGGCGAGTCACAGTTTACTTCATGATAAAAGTTACAGAAGGCCTAATTAGCTAACTTAAACCTACAGATGAGAAAATTCATAGTAACATAGTATCAAGGGCCACTAAGTTTGTATTTGCACCAACTCAATTTGGTCCACTACTCCACTTGCCTAACTTAAATCACCAATAAAGTGTTATCCCTGTTTCCTATGCTGCTCTAACTCTTAGAAGCTACTTCACAAGTTAAAGAATCTACCATTTCAAGTATAAACTTCTCATAGAATCTTTTGGTAACATAATAAAGTGTTGGCAAAAGTGTGCACGTAAATGCAGCAAAGCCTAGGCAAGTTGCCAAACATCACATACCCAAAGATTCTTTCTTCTTTCAGTTTCTAGTATGACCCCAAATGTAATGCATAAATCGCAATGGAAAAAGATTGAGAATGAGATTCAACACCGGACTAGCAATAAAGGCTACATTTTCAGAAACAGTTTGCGTACTCCCCTTGGCACTTGCTCGATATATATAAACATAAAACAAAACCTTTTCTAGACAAACACAACAGGTATCATGCTCTTCGTAGACAATCTTGTTATAACCTAGCTAAAATTCCCAACATCAGAATGCAACCCTATGAGATGTCTAATGCCTAGGTGCACAAACCAAGTATAGAGCCTTCAAGTATAACCATTGTCAAAGAGCTCATCACAAAATTTTTGAGTGGAATGCAGAGTTCCTTAGCATAATTTTTTGCTTCAAGTCTCGTGTAAAAACTTATCATTTGCACAGTTCCCAGAATAAAGAAGTTTCAAGGAAATGGACAAACAGATTGAGCCTGTCAATAAGTCATTGAATTAGTGGAGGATGCTGTTTCTGAAATCTGCTTCAGGGAATTGATGATTAATGATAACCGATGCTATGAAATATCAATTTAAAATCAGACACCTCCCCGAATCAATAATTTAGTCCCACAACACGATATAAAGCCTAATTATGATAATAATGAGTTAGATCAACCCGGTAGACTACTTTCAAGCGTATAAAGCTTACCTCAGTGAGCATGTTAACAGTTGGCAGCTCTCTGGGAAATTTGCAGAGTATCATTAACTTATGGCTGTGCTCACGTACGAATTTGGTAACAACCCATTTACCTCCATCCCTAGCAGCCAACCTTATCATTGCTTTGCACCCTTCTCTTGTAACCGGCCTCGGAGGAAGAACCCTGTCTTCTCTACATGTATGCTTTGCTGCTCGAAAACCTTCTCTAGAACACACAAAATCCCGTCCAATTATAGCCATGTTCTTTAGAGAGTGCCGAATCCGGTTTGTTCTTATGGTGAAACCAGTGCGCTTGGCATATTCGAAATAGAAATCCCTAGCATCATCTAGGGATGGAAAAGTCATTCCAGTGTATGGCTCCAAATTCCCTAAATCCAAAGCCTTATTTCCTTGTTCTAACGAAATGATCTCATCACTCATCATATTATGTTCCTGCAATAGTTCTTGTCTAGTTTCATCCTCGGAGCTTCTATCAGTATCCGAAAATTCATGTGGACTAGCAGTCCCTGCCATTAGTCCTGTCAACATGAAATTTAGTAACAATTATATCTACTTCCTCAACCAAAACTTGCCAATATATATATATATATATAAATCTAATTTCATTCAATCATGCTCTTTGAATATACATCTGGGATGAAGCAAATTAAGTAACCAAATAAAGGAAGGGAAAGTAAAAGCCAAACCCAAGTTATAATTCCAACATTATTTTCATTTAAGAAACTTCTTAAATCATCAACAGTATCAAAAAGAAAATCCCAGTTGAACACCACAAATTTTCCTCCTCTACACAGCTAAAAGTAAAGCCAATCAGGAAACTTATTTCTTAACTTAGAACAAATACCCCAGTTCTTTGTACATTGCTAATTTAATATGCTAATGCATTTGTTTTCCAATTAAGGATGATTTTTTTCACTTTATTAAGGAATTCAAAAACAGAGCCAGTTCATAAATTACTCAAAACATCATATCTAAATTTCCCAACCATAGAGAAATGCAGCCAAATGAGATGTTCAAAGTTAAATGAATTAGAAGTTACCATTAAAAAAGGTACAACCCGGAAATAAAAAGAGAGATCAGAAAAGAAGCTTACAATTCGGACCAGAGCTTGCTTTTTATGATCTTTGAACTATGCTGCTTTTCTGGTCTTGAAAAAGTAGAGTTTTGCGGTTTCTGTTCCCAAACAGGGACAAATTTTCTCGGGAAAATAGAGGGACTTTATAGGCAAGTAAATTTTGGGTACAGTCTAAAATACAACCTTAAAATGACGCCAATATAAATTCTTATAAAAAAAATAAGAATTTAGGTAGATTAAGTAAGAATTCTCGTAAAATCGAAATTATTGATAACTGAGTAAAAATTTGTGTAACTATATAAATTCTTATCAATTTGATAAAAATTTATGTAAATTTTATCTTAGATAAAAATTTGTGTGAGTAAGTAAGAATTTATGTAAGATTACCTTATTTTAACCATTCGATAAAAGTGTCTTACCCTAGAACTATCCGAAATTTTAGGTCAAAATCTTACGGTTGGCGTTTAGTTATAGTGTAGACATTGATTTCGAACAACAGTGAGGTGAAAAGCAATGACGATTAAAAATTCCGGTGAAAAAGAGATTTTGAAAAGTGTTTTGAATTGTTTGGTTTAAGAGCTTGCATTAAATACAAAATTTTATTAAAAAAGTTCTATCATCCAATGTATTACAAAATCTTAAAAAAATTTATTAAAAAAGCTCTCATTCAATGCATTACTAAACCCTAAACTATAGCCATAAAACCCTAAACCATAAAGTTCTAAAACATTAACCCTAAATTATAATTCCCTAAAACCTTAAACCCTAATACATTAAATGAAAGTTTTTCAATAAAATCTTTTAAGGTTTTGTAATACATTAAATGATAGGATTTTTTTAAATAGAATCTTATATTTAATGTAAGCTCTTAAATGACCATTAACTTATGTATGCCAGTATGCATAGGTTAGATAAAATTGTTGAGTGGATCAAATTAACCGATGTAGACAAGAGGGGGTGAATTGGCACTTTAAAAATGAAAGGAGCAAAAGGAACAATTTAAAATGAAGAACAAGACACTTATAATGGTTCAAGCTTCTAAACAAGCTCTACATCCACTACCTTAGCTCCCACTAAGGATTTTCAACAAACTCTTCACTAATTTGTTATTCCCTTCTTCTAGGCTAAGGAGGCAACATTTACAAATTCAATCTTTCTACTTAAAAATTAAATTACAAGACTCTCAATTACAAAGAATAAGAGGTAATTTAAAATGCATCTCTCACAAGACTAATATATTGTCCAATTACAAACCAACACTCTCCAAACTTGAAAGAGAAATAAACAATTGAAAAATTTACAAGTTGGGTACACAACTTGACTCTAATAGGCTCAAGGGTTTAGAATAAATGCTTTGATGTTTCTTGAAGGTTCAATAGTTGTTGTTGTAGCTTTGGAGACTTGTTTTTATACCCTTGCATTGAATTCTAGCCGTTTGGGTGGTTGAGGTCATTAATCTAGCTGTTGGGTTGTATTTTCCCACAATAAATGCTCCTCAACTGCACACCGTATCGGTACACTTCGTGATCGTATCGGTACTTCTCTCAAAGAAGAAATAACCGTGAAAAATATAGCGTATCGATGCGCGGCAAGGGCGTATCGGTACGATATAAAAGGGGCGTATCGATACGTATCGTTACACAATGTCGTATCGATATGGTTTTTTTTCATTGTAATCTTGATTTGTTATTTGACAAAAAGCGTATCGGTACGCTATCTATGCGTATCGATACAATTCAATGACCATTTAAAAATTTTGGATTCCAATGACTGACAAGCCAACATTCAAATATTAAACGTAAAGATTTGCAAAGGTCAGCATATCGTATCGATATGGTGACATACCGTATCAGTACGCTATAGCATTAAAATATTTTACTTTGAAAAACTGTATCGATACTGCCCCGATGAGTATCGATACGCTATAGCTTAAAGTCTTACCCATATGAATATCGTATTGATACTGTCCAGATGAGTATCGGTATGCTATGGTCGATTAAAATTCAGTAATGAAAATCTATATCAATACGCTATAAGGGTATTGATACGCCTAGGCGTTTTGTTGAAATTTGGCTTGAAAATACTTGAAAAGACTTAGTGAAAATTGAACCTTTTAATTTGTTTTGTCTTGAAAGAGTACTTGGTTCAAAATGCTTGTCAATTAAGTGAGTCTTTGAAATACTTAAAAATTTATTGTAATTTTCAATTAAGTCCCTAAAGTAATTTGTTATATCAAAATCAATTTAGATTTCACAATCTCCCCCTTTTGATATAACAAAATCAAGTATAAATTTTTAAGTTTTGAAAACTTTGAAAAGCTTACTCCCCTTAATTTAAGATAAGTTTTCAAAAATTGATTTTCAAAAATTGGCTCTCTTACATTATCTTCTCCCTTTTTTGTTAGATCAAACATAATCAATGCATAAAATAGGGATAATAGACATAAGACACAATTGAAAGCATAAATAAGCAACATAATAGCATTAAGCAAGAAATATTCAAAGCAAATAAAAGTTCAAACATAATTTCAAACTCATATCCTAAAAACATAAAATAAAACATAGGTGCATAAACTAGAAGTCTAAATGATATGGCATGATATGCAAAGCTACTCGTCCCCACCATCGTCTTCATCCTCGTCTTCTTCATCTTCATCTCATTACTCGGTTGAGGTTTCCGAGTGTGATTAAGCCAAGCACCATGGAAGGCGGTGAGAGAGACATCCATGGAATTTTGTTGAAGTCCAATGGCCTTGACTTGATTCTCCAAGGATGTGAAGCGAGTATTAAGGTTCTTGACTCGATCCTCCAATGATGTGAAGCGAATATCAATGGCGGCAAATCCGGCATTCATGTTGTTGAATTTCTCATTGAGAAATGTCATGAGGGTATCCATGGAAGATTGAGCAATAGGAGCACCTTGCGGAGCCGCCGGTTGATCATCTTGGCGAGGAGCTTGTAAAACTAATATTTGATTTTGATATAACAAGTAATTCAAGGACCAAATTACAAAGTAAATAAATTTTTAAGTAATCAAAATACTTGATTTTGACAAGTACAAGTTATACTTAAAATGTTTTGAAGTTAAAACTTAAACCCCATAAAACTTTCTAATTATTTCAAAGACAAAATATACAAAATCTCCCAAGCGTTTCAAAACACCCTCAAAGTGTTTCGATACGTTTTTCCACTGGAGACATCTGTTTCAAAACGGCTCACACCCGTTTCGATACGACCTTCATCTAGGCTTTTAATTTTTTAAGCATTGTTTTGAAACGACTAACACCCATTTTGATACGGGGTCAAGTAATTTTAAAATTGGTCATTAAATGAACTAGCCATTACTTGTCAGAAACTGATTTTTAAAGATTTGGTTAAGTGTTTCGATACACCCCTAAGTAGTTTCGAAACACCAATTGACAGTTTCAAAACATTTAGATACAACTCTTATCCGTTTCGATACGCCCTTCTTTTTGTCTTTACTATAGCGATACGGGCCCATTTTACACATAACAACTCTTTCTTTTTTGAATGTTCGTTTCGATACAGGGGTACCATGTTCCGATACGAGTAGTTGCAGAACTGCATTTATGGAGAGAATATAGAGCCTCAACGGCTCTATTGATGATCTCAACCACCCAAACGACTAGAGATCAATGATGAGGTATAAAAACAAGTCTCTAAAGCTACAACAACAACTATTGAGCCTTCAAGCAACATCAAAGCATTCAAATCCAAACCATGATCATTTAGAGTCAAATTTTTGTACCCAACTCAATTGAATTTTCATTGTAAATTTTATTGAAACTTTGGGATGTGATTAATTGTATTTGGGTAAACATCAACATTTAAGAGGTAATTGTATGGTTTACCAAATTTCTTCTTTGTAAAGAGTGAGTTGGATTAAGCTTTTGGTAGAAAGCTTAATCAATATTGTAAGGTTTCCTCCTCATCCAAGAAAAGTGGAAGAATAAATTAGTGGATTGGTTGAAAATCCATAGTGGGAGCTAAGATAGTGTATGTAGAGTTCATTTAGGAACTTGAACCACTATAAATTATCTTGTGTTTAATTTTTCATTCATCCAATTTCCCTTCAAATTTTAATCGCCAATTCACCCTCTCTTGGCCATTTGCAATTGATTGATCAACTCAACAAAGCTCGAGGAACACAAACCCATTCATTGTTGATGTATGCAAAGTGAGCACGGGTAAGGGAACTCTCATCAATGGTTTGGCCAAGGGGTTCAGTATAGTCATAGGAACAATCTATCCTAAGGGAATGAAACAAGTGACTCAAAGTCGTCGAATAGTAAAAGGATTTGACTTGGTCCGTGTGACGATGTTGGACAAGATAGAAAAGATCAACAAACATAATTTGACAAAGATTTGAGCGCTTACCCTCACAAAAACAACGAAGCCAAAAATCATCCACTTGGCGAATAGTTGAAAATTTCCCACCCAAAGGACGAATAAACCAAGACATAATACGATGAAGTATACGATCTTGGGCATTTAAAACAGTGATAGAATGAAGAGGACCATGACCCAAAGAGTTTTCATCCTCAATCCCAGTATTTTCAAAACCGAAGGCTTGACAAAGAACGTTTTGATCAATTTGAAAAGTAGTGCCCATAAGATGAGATTCAATAGCAACAACATGTTCTCTATTAGCATCATGAATACACTTGGCATTTGAAAAGAAGATTACGACAAGATTTCGATATAAAATCGAGGATAGGCTCAAAAAGTTCATAAGTTTCCATCTTCGAAACAAACCAAGATATTCAAATTTAAAATGTTCATAATTTAAAAAAGAGATTGAGGCAACACGTTCTTCCCTAAGAGTAAAACCTTGAAAAAGCTTATAACGAGTCAAATTTGTAACACCCGGGTTTAGGGGTCGGGTGAAAATAATGTTTTAATAATTCGGGTTCGGTTTTATAATTTAAATAAATTAAATAATGGTTCGGGTTTTGTTTACAAATAAAACAAAGGTATTGGACCCAATTTTTAAACCAAGCCCAATAGCCATTCATTAATGGCATTTGTGTAAATATCAAATAAAACCCATTTTTAATTACCTTATAATTCAAATAAACCCCAAAAATCCCATCATCTTCTTCCTCTTCAATCTTCCAACGACATGGAAGCCCTCCCCCTCCCCCTTTCACCATTTCATCTCTTCCAACTTCATCTTTGGAGCTTTTGAAAAGGTAATTGTGTTTTTGACTTGGCCTTGGTCTCCTCTTCATTTTGGTAACTTTAGATTTCACTAAAACTATGTATTTTGTAATTTGGGTTTTTGAAAGTTTATGTTAAAGGATGGAGCTTTATGGGTTTTTACTAAAGTTTTTGATTTTATATTGCTAGATATGGTGTTTATGAATCAAATAGTCTAACATATATGATTTTTATAGTGTTTTAAATGGATTCCCGAATTTGGGTTTTGGTGGGTTTTTAGGAGGGTTTTTAGTTGAGTTTTGGGTGTGGTTTATGTTGGAAATTGAGGGTTGATGTTAGGGCATTGGTTGGGGGTCGTTTTGGAAGCATTTGGAAGTGTTAAATGTGTTGAAATCGCAAGTTTTGGACTGTGCAAAGGGGCTGCTCGGGAATGGCTTTTTGGGGGTTGTTCTTGGTTCGAAAAACAAGTGTTTAATGGTTGAATTGTATTCCGGGTTTGCTATGTTGTGTTGTGGACTGATTCGAGGTTATTTCACTTGTGTTGAGGCGATTAGAAGCAAGGAATTGCGTTGGTAAAGCTTTGGGATCGAATCCGAAAGTGAGGAGGCTTGAGTCGGCTTTGCTTGTTTTGCTTAAGGAAATGAGGTGAGTGGTTAAATTGTTTTAAATGGCTTTGATCAATTGGTTCGAGCATGTGCATGTGGAAATGTTTTCAAGTAACATTTGGTTCAAAGTTGGTTTTGAAGAAGTTTAGTTTTGAGCTTGAAAAGTCAATTTTAAACTCAAAGAGTAAGTGATGTGAAATGCCTCTTTTAAATTTCCCCCTTTATCATTGTTTTTCATCTCTTGAAATGATATTTTGTTATACATGAAATTCCAATACTTTGGGAAGAAGCTTGGTGCTATTTATTATATCGTTGATCATGTATGATTGTATTAATGATGTTGTTGACATGCCTTGTAAGGTGTAAGTAAGTTGGTGCAAGTTGTGCACGAAAATGGTGAGTAAGACCATTTGTGATCGGTAAGATTCCAAGTAGTAAGTGATGCCTAATTGTGGATTTTGTTACATCTTGATTTGATTGTGCATGATATAGTGAGTACATGTCGTATGTTAGTGATTGTATATTATGTTGCATGGTTGGTGTCGAACCTCACGTGATGGTTGTCGTTGCTCCGGTGATGTGTAGTCCCGCCGGTAGCGAGTGGTATAAGACTCCGGTGATGTGTAGTCCCGCCGGTAGTGACTAGTAGAAGAGTAATTTGATGTGTAGTCCCATTGGAAAACTACTAGTCGAAACAGTGATGTGTAGTCCCACCGTGTGTGTTTTGGTTATGCTTGTGCATACCATGTGTGTTCATGTTGTATCTCACTATATCATTGTCTTCATATTGTTTTGCTTTAATCTAGGATTATGTCCTCACGCATACCATGAAGTGTAATGCCATGTTAAATGCCTATATTGCTGAATTGTGGTTGAACTTGCATGTTAGTAAGAGGATTAGATAGTTGAATGGATCTTTTGTGTTGGCCTTTATTTAAAGAAAGCTTTGAACCCTGCATTGTCGTAGTTATGTTTTAGAGCTCCGCTCACTAAGCTTTATGCTTACGTTCTCCTTTTTCCGACAATGCAGATCTTTAGCTTGGAGTTAGCAAGGAGCAAGATAAGGGCGTCCAAGCGTGTGGTGGTTTGCTCAAGTATGATTTAATTAAATAATGTAATAGTCTAGCAATGGGAAATGCTACGTGTTTTAGGAGCTTGTATCTAGACTCCTTTGTATTGGCCACATGTTGTTAATGCCTTATGTTGATGTATTGGTTTGATTATGGTTCGTAATGCTTGATATGCTATGAGGGATGTGGTGTGTGTTGGCATGTCTTTTGGTGTTTAGGTTGCCTTGTTAGAGAGGGCCAAACCTCATATGTTTTCCTTGTGCCTTTTAGGGCCTTTGAGTTCCATGTGTGACTTGTATGCCTAATTGCCCTTGTTGGAATGTTAAGTATGGATGCCTCTAGACTTGGTGGTTGGTGTTGTGTGCTTTTAGCGTTTTTAAGCTCATATGTATGGCTATGTATGATTCTATTGTGTTTGTATCATTGAAAGTCTTTATATTGAAGCAAATTATGCTCCCCTGCATCAAGGTTTCGAAACTAGGGGTGAAGTTTCGAAACCTTTTGCAAATTTTTGGATTCCAGAGGCTACTGCCAGCCAAAGTTTCGAAACCTTTGGGCAAGGTTTCGAAACTATGGTCAAAGGTTTCGAAACCTTCCCAAGGTTTCGAAACTTTTGGTGAAAACTGCATTTTTGAGCATGTTAGAGTCATTTCTGGAAAAAGTGTTCTTCTACAAAGTTGTAGAGGACAAAATTTTACATGAAATAGAGGTATTATTTACTCAAAAATGTTAAGTATAGGTCTCTGAATTGTTGTTAGAAGTTGACAGGACTGAAACTGAATGTTTTTGGAATCTGCTGGATTAAATTGTGAAATTTGAAATGTTTAGGGGTTTGGCTGTTTGTCTCGTGTGATACGTTCCGCTGTTTGATCACTTAGAATTTAATACTCTGATATGTCAAGATTAAAATAAAAAAAATAGGGTTGCTAACCGAGGGGGAACCTTAACGGGTTTCGCTTCGGTTTTCCCCGTGTGGCCCACTCGGACCGGTCATCCGGCCAGACCGGGACGAGGGGGTTACAAAATTCATAGGAGTAGGAAAACTATATTAGACTATGTAAGGGAGGTTTGGTTTAGGGTTACCCTTATTATCTTCGATAGGATCAGAAGAGGTAGAGGCTAAAAATCTTCTCCCTCTCTTTTTATGGTCTATAATCTTAAAATTTTAATTTCCAATTTACCCCATCTTGGTCATTTGCAATCGATTGATCAACTCAACAATTGGTATCAGAGCTACACTCATTAGAAGGATTACAACTCTTGAGTCGATTTCAGGAGAGTTTGATCAACAACAAATTGAAGCAATGACATCCACTTCTAGTCCCAACTTCTATGAGTCTCAATCCACCACCAAACCACCATTATTCAATAGGGATAACTACCTATATTGAAAGAATCGGATGCGACTCTTCATCAAATCTAACGACTACATGGTATGAGACGTTGTAGAAGACGGACCAAGCATTCTTATGAAGAGAGATGATGAAGGAAGATTGGTCTCAAAGGTCAAACTCGAGATGACCGACGAAGATAAAAGACGGTTGCAAGTCAATGATAAAGCCTTGTATATGATCTTTTGTGCTCTCGGTCCCGATAACTATTCAAAGGTGTCTTCAATCGAAAGCGCCAAGGAAGTTTGGGATACTCTTGAGACCACATATGAGGGAACTAGCAATGTTAAAGAGACGAAGATCGGACTGCTCAATTTAAGCTATGAAAGTTTTAATATGAAACCCGATGAAAGCGTTTCTAAGATGTTTGATTGGTTCTCGGTCATCTTCAATAGATTAAAGGGTTTCGGTGAAGTCATTCCCGAAGACAAGCTAGTTCGGAAACTACTTTATTCTCTTCTGGAATCTTGGGATGGAAAAAGAACGACCATCATCGAAGCTAGAGATTTGAAGACTCTCAAGCTTGATGCCCTTGTTGGATATCTACTCACTCATGAGATCATGAAACAAGGGAGGGAAGAAGAGAAGAAAGTTGCGAAGAAGGAGGTTGAAAAGAAGAAGATTGGAATCGCACTTAAAGTTTCATACAACGATAACGATTCTAGTGAAGAGGAAGATGAGGATATGGCCATGTTGGCCAAAATATTCACAAGATTCATGAAGTCCAATCGAGGAAGAAAATTCAATAGAAAAGGGGACTTCAAGAATAGGAGTAAAGAAGAAGAGAATGACCAAATCATTTGTTATGAGTGCAAGAAGACCGATCATATCTGATCCGGCTGCCCTCAATTGAGAAAGAAAAACTTTGGGAAGAAGAACAAGCTCAAAGCTCAAGTGGCAACTTGGAGTGACGAGGAGTCATCCGAAGAGAAGGAGGAAGTGGCCAACCTTTGTCTTATGACATTTGAGAAGGAACCAATGGTAAACTCTAACTCATCTCTTACTTATGATGAATTATATGATGAATATGATGAGTTACAAAATGTTTATGATGAATTGGTTGACAAATATAAAGTGTCTATTTTGAAAAACAAGAAAATCATTTCCGATTTGAAATCTCAAAATGAGTCTCTTTCAAAAACCAATTCCAAATTAAAAAAGAAGGTTTTGCACTTGATAAATCTTTCAAATGAGCTTAAAAAGAAAAATCTTGATGTTGAAAAATTTCTTTCTGATTTCCAATATTATCACACTAAGGAAGTGAATAATCTCAAAACTTCTCTTACTATTGGGAAACATGCTTTTGAAAAAGGAAGTTCTTAAAAAACCCAATATTTTAAGAGAAAACCATTTTACCCCAAACAAAGAAGCTTTCAAAAGCAATCTAAAGCAAAAATAATTAGGAATGTATGGGTTCCTAAGGAACTCATTGTTTCTAATACTGTAAATGATATTGCTTCTTGGATTCCTAAGGAAACCAAGCTTTTGGGAGCTAACACTTATGCACCAAAAATGATTTGGGTACCAAAATCAAGAAACTAATCTTTTTTTCTAGGGGGAGCATTGCTACAAGGCCAAAGCTTCAAGTCAAAACACATGGTACCTTGATAGTGGATGCTCGAGACACATGACCGGAGACAAGAGTAGATTCTTGGAGCTTAAACCAAAAAGTGGAGGATGTGTGACGTTTGGTGACAACTCCAAAGGGCACATTGAAGGCATATGCTCCATTGGTAATCTCTCATCTACATTCATTGAAAATGTGTTATATGTCAATGGTCTAAAACATAATCTTTTGAGCATTAGTCAACTTTGTGATAAAAGGCTTTAATGTTCATTTTGATAAAAATGGGTGTAAAATTGTGAACATTAAAACAAATAAAATAATGCTCATTGGTCATCGCATAGGAAATATTTATACGGAGCATTTAGATGACATACATTCATCCCATGCATGTTTTGTTGCACATGATGAGAATGATGCATGGTTGTGGCATAGGAAATTTGGGCATGCTAGCATAAATGTTTTAGAAAAATTAGCTTCCCAAAATCTAGTTAGAAGTTTACCCAAACTAATATTTTTATTAGATAAAATATGTGATGCTTGTGCTAAGGGTAAACAAAAGAGAATTTCATTTAAACACATTAATGATGTTTCGACTAGTAGGGTATTACAACTAATTCACATGGATTTATTTGGGCCTGTTAAAACTATGAGCTTGGGTTGTAAGTCATATGCATTTGTTTTGGTAGATGAATTTTCTAGATACACTTGAGTTCTATTCTTAAGTACTAAGGATGGGGCTTTAGAATATTTTATTACATTTACAAAAAATACCCAAAATGATGTTGATCATAAAATTTCATGCATTAGAAGTGACCATGGAATCGAATTTCAAAATATGGGTTTTAAAGATTTTTGTAATGAAAATAGTATTAGCCATAATTTTTCGGCTCCTCGCACTCCTCAACAAAATGAGGTAGTTGAGAGGAAAACTAAAACTTTAGAAGAAATGGCTAGGATTATGCTTTGCAAAAACAACTTACCTAAGTATTTTTGGGTAGAAGCCACTAATACGGCTTGTTATTTTATTAATAGAGTAATGATTAAACCTATTTTAAAGAAAACGCCTTATGAGATTTTAAAATCCAAAAAGCCTAACATTATCTATTTCCACCCTTTTGGTTGTAAATGTTTTGTTTCAAACAATAGAAAAGACAACTTAGGTAAATTTGATGCTAAAAGTGATGAAGCAATGTTTTTGGGTTATTCTTTAAACTCTAAAGGCTACCGTGTATTTAATAAAAGAACTTTTGTTGTTGAAGAGTCTATACATGTTGTTTTCGATGATAACCTCCTTCCGAGGAAGGAATCTTGTGATGATGATGATGTAGGGATCATTGAAGTCATTGATGGAGGACAAACATCAAAGGTGGATGAGATTCCAACCAAAGAAAAAGATGCACATGATCTACCTCTTGAAGCCTTGAAGGACTTGGCTCTTGAGGAAAGAGAGGTGACATACCTAAGGGAGTTCAACTATGTCAAAGGTGGTGAAATCTTGGGTGATCCATCCAAATGGGGTAATTACTAGATCCTCTCTTAAACTAATGAATCATGTTGCATTTATTTCATGCATTGAGCCTAAAAATATCAAAGAAACATTAAAAATGATTTTTGGATTTTGGCCATGCAATAAGAACTTAATCAATTTGAGAGAAGTAAAATGTGGACATTAGTTGAAAGGCCTAGTAATTAATCTACTATAGGAAATAAATGGGTCTTTAGAAATAAACTAGATGAGAGTGGTAACAAAGTGAGAAACAAGGCTAGGCTTGTTGCTCAAGGTTACACTCAAGAAGAGGGAATTGATTTTGATGAAACATATGCACCCGTAGCTAGAATGGAAGCTATTAGGATGCTTCTAGCATTTGCATGTTACCATGATTTCAAGCTCTTTCAAATGGATGTAAAAAGTGCTTTTCTAAATAGTTTTATAAATGAAGAATTGTATGTTGAAAACTACTGGGTTTTGAGGATCCTAAATTTCCAAATCATGTTTTTAAATTAACCAAAGCTCTTTATGGTTCAAAACAAGCTCATAGAGCTTGATATAAAAGGCTTTCAAACTTTTTGATTGAAAAAGGTTTTGAAAAAGGCAAGGTGGACACTACACTTTTCATAAAAAGATATTGTAAGGACATCTTAGTAGCACAAATTTATGTTGATGATATCATTTTTGGTTCTACTAATGAATGTTATTGCAAAGAATTTTCTAAGCTAATGCAAGGTGAGATCGAGATGAGCATGATGGGGGAGCTCTCATTCTTTTTGGGGCTCAAAATCAAACAAAGGAAGGATGACACCTTCATCAATCAAGCAAAGTACGTGAATGAAATGCTCAAGAAGTTCGACTTGGAGAATGTGAAGCCTCAAGCCACGCCTATGAGCTCTTCTATAAAGCTTGACAAAGATGAAAGAGGTAAGTATGTCGATCCTAAGCTTTATAGATCTATGATATGTTCTTTGCTTTACCTTACCACAAGTAGACCGGATATTATGTTTAGTGTTTGCTTGTGTGCTAGGTTTCAAGCTAGTCCTAGATAATCACACTTAGTAGCCATTGAGAGAATTTTTAGATACCTTAGAGACACACCTAACTTAGGTCTTTGGTATCCTAAGGATTCTTCCTTTAGCCTTCATGCTTATTTGGATGTGGATTATGGGGGATACAAGATAGATAGGAAAAGTACCTTCAAAACATGCCAATTCTCAGGTAGTATGCTTGTATCTTGGTTCTCCAAGAAACAAAATAGCATAGCCCTATCTACCACCGAAGCGGTGTACATATCCTTAGGGAGTTGTTGTGCTCAAGTCCTTTGGATGAAGCAACAACTCTTAGATTATGGTGTTCATGTTGATGCAATACCCCTTAGGTGTGACAACACTAGTGCCATTTGTCTCAATAAGAATCCCATCCAACACTCTAGAACCGAACATATAAAAATTAGACATCATTTCATTAGATACCGTGTTTTGAAAAACGATGTTGTTCTAGAATATGTTGATACCTTGAACCAATTGGCAGATATATTTACTAAACCTTTAGATAAAGAGTGTTTTTGGACCCTTAGGAGAGAGTTAGGTTTAACTAGCCTTTCTTGACCCTTTTAGGTCCCCAAATGGTCAAATTTTTGCTTGAAATTTGTTGATATTCATGCTTATTTCAATTTGCATAATTTTGCTTCTATGCATGTTGCTAGGGGGAGTATGCATTAATTTTAGCCATTAAATCTTGCTCATATATCATTCATATGCATTTAGGCTCGATCTAAGTTGGCTCTTTGGACATGAAACTGCACAAAATGCAGTTTCTGGTAAGAGTGTATCAAAATAGCTAAATTTGTTTCGATACGTGCTTAATCTAAGGTGATTCCAGTAGTGAATCGTATCAAAACGAGCTCTTCGTGTTTCGATACGGGTTCGTGGTGTTGTTTTGAAATAGGGTCAACCTGTATCGAAACGAGTCTGGTACCGAAACGACTCGATAACGTTTCAAAACGACTGTTCCGATACGCCAAGTGGCGTATTGAAACATGATTGTGTATATTGCTTTAAATAGGGTTTAAAAGGTATCAAACTTTAATTAAAACACTACTCTCTTTTTCTATCAAACCCTAACCGCAAAACCCCTATAAAAACCCTTCAAATCACTTGATTTTTCATATCAAAACCTAAATTTATTTGAGGGCTTTCAATCTACATATCAAGGCTAGAGCTTTGCAAGAAATTTGGTGCATCAATCATCCCTCATTCATCCTTATCCCATATCAAGGTATAAAACCTTTTTCTTTTTATTTTCAATTTTCGTTTAAATTTATAGGTTGTTTTTAATTCCTTTTTGTATAAAACATATACATATAGTATAGTTTTTCAAGTTTTTGCAAAAAAATTCAAAATATGAATTTTTTTTATTTGAATATAAATTTATACCGTATAATTTTTCAATATGTTTCTTTTTAAATTCTTTTCACCTAAAATTCTTTTTATGTTTATTTATATTTTTGAAACTATATTGTATAGTTTTTATTAATGCCTTGATTATCTGAATGTTTATTGGATTGAATTTGGTTGATTTACGCATACATATGTTTTTGTCTTGATTTCGTTCCAGATTTCAAATATGAGTTCTAGGAAGAGAGTTAGAACCAATGAGGCCGGTGGAAGCTCCAACGTTAATGATGATTCGACTCGTCCAAATCTTACTTTGCTCTACCTAAAGTCTCTCTAAACAAAGATGCCTACACCAATTTCAAGCTATTTCAAGATCATGATATCCGACGTAAGCATATCATTTCTCTTCCCTTTTTGGATTTCGAGCGTCTTCAATTATGCTATCTTGATCTATTGAGACGTTAGAATTTTATGGCTTTTTTGGCTTACCTAGTACTTTGTACCGTAACATGGTGCTTCTATTTTATGCCAATGCTCGTTGCATCTCCAATGTCGGTCAAGTGGTTGCCATTGAGTCCTATCTCATGGGAAAGAAGTTAAGGGTTGATCCGGAAACTTTTGTCAATGTGTTCGGGTTTGAAGATGAGGGAATCTCGGATGAGAACCTGTTGGGTCATACCCTTGATGGCTTTCGTGATCCTACATCTCATGATCTCGTGGTGGTTTCACCCTTCCGAAGGCAAGTTCTCTCACATTAGTCAAGTGGGTGATTTTTTGGATTCGGTGCTTTCGTGAGGGACATCAACCGAATCTCTGTCAAATTATGTTTGTCGAGATGGTGTACCTTGTCCAAAATCGCAACTCCGATCTTGTCACCTCATTCACCTATGGCACGACTTTGAGCTACTTGTTCTCTAAGTTGGGGATTGATTGCTCGCTTGACTATCCGAAACCTCTCAAAGATCCCATCGATGAGCACTCACTTCTTCGGAGCAAATTTCATTATATTGACGGAGAGTGGACTCGTGTTGAGAATCTTCTACCCGTTGCTGCCCCCGAACCTCAATCTCAAGTTGCTCTGCAAAACAACGAAGCCCTCATGACCTTCCTTATCGGGCAATTTAATGGCTTGTGCACTCACATGGACTCCTGTTGAGTGTGTAAAAGTTCTATTATTTACACCCTATTTAACCCATATTTCTGCTGCATTCAAGCATTATTCATTGCATTTAGGTTAGTTTACAGCAAAACATCACAAATATATTAAAGGCACAGATTCTACTAAGAATGGCTGTTTTTGCAGGTTACCGCCGTAACAGACGGTGAGGGCAGGCGCTGGGCAGAGAAGTAGAAGAGCTGAACTGGACAAGCAGACAAAGAGGACGATGCTGCCATGGTGCTATTGTGACAGCAGAGGACGACAGCAGTTTTGTAGAGAAAAAAGCAAAGTGGACCTCGACAGATAGAGAAAATTTAGCTCGTCTGTCGTGTGAAAACCTTATATTTTTCCAAGCCCCAGATCAAAAGATATGTCAAGCCCAAAGCTCAAGGAGAGAAAATCCCAAGAAACAAGGAAGACGGCTGGAAAGTAGATTCCTTGAAGATTTAGTCTTTATTAGAATCATACTTTTAATTAAAGTTGTAATCCTTGTTAAATTAGATAACTTGAGCCCAAAGCTTATATAAGGGCATGTATTTTAACCTAGGGCATATCCAATACCCTATAACCGATAACCAAAACCCCTAGCCGTTTTCCCGCCGCCGACATGTTCTAATTCCCCCTAGGGCCACGGGTTGATTTGTAAAGTAGTTGCAAGGGTTGTTTTGTTTTAGGAATTTTCAGTTCAATAAAATAAACTTCAAGTTCTCTTATTTTGGTTATTAATATCTTGCAAGAGCATCGAGAGAGCATTGTGAGGTTATCTATTTACTTAGCATCGGGAGAGTTAAGTATACGAAAGAAATAAGAGCAAGTTCTCTAGTTTATAGTTGAACTATCTCGTGCCTAGGGATAGGGCGAGGTTAAGTGGCTAAAGAAGAATTCATACACATCGGTGTTCATCCTTCGATTCACGCCGGGAGGTATCATCAAGACGTGATCATCGACAGACTTGGACCTAGGGATAGGCCAAGGCAGATCTGGGATTCTTGCCAAACTTGAAAGTACTGAGTTGAGTGTTTGCTGCCGCGACAATCAACGGACTGCCGCCGTGACAGGTGCTGCCGCGACGGGTGACGATGACAGAACTGGATTTCCTAAACTCTGCAATACCTGCACTACTGAGCAATTCAATACCAGCCCATTCTCTCTATCTTGATATCTTTACTCTTTTATTTGCGTTTACTCTATTATTTTCGTGACAACTCTCAAATATTTTCTTTACTTTCGTGCAGTGAATTAAGGTGAAGCTATTAGCCCAATCCCTGTGGAGACGATATCCGATACTTCGTATCACTTTACTACTTGCGTCGTGTATACTTGCACTACCATTGCGATAGACTATTTTACACGCAACAAGTTTTTGGCGCCGTTGCCGGGGATTGGCAATATAACTCTACCTTTTCTTTTATTGCACTTTTCGTTTTTATTTTTTTTTGTTCTTATTATTTATTTTTCTGTTTTTCTTTGGTGCATTCAACTCTTGCTTTTCACAAGGTTACTTGTTTATGCGCAGATCGAATCGAGGTAAAGATCCTGAGTATCCATTAGATCCAGAAATCGAACGTTCATTCAATCTCAAGAAACAACTTCGTCACTTACTCGCCAGGAACGAGTACCTTGAGGAACAACTAGAGAAGATGGCCCACAATGGAAACGACCCGCCTGTCGGTGACCCGCCCGCCGCTGCCGGACGACGGTCCTGTCGTGACTACATGTAGAACGATCATATAGAACTGGAGACCACGCTGCCGGATATAGGTGTTGACAACTTCGAGCTGAAACATGTCATGTTTAGCATGATCAACAATGTCGGTCAATTCAGTGGTGCTGTTACAGAGGATGCTAGGGAGCATCTAAAGACGTTCCAGGAGATCTGTGGTTCGTTTAGACTGCCAGAAGTTAATCCGTAGATACTGAGGCTTCGGTTATTTCCCCATTCACTGAGGGACAGAGCAAAAACTTGGTGGAATAAACTTATGCCGGGTTCAATTAGAACTTGGGCAGATTTATCTCGTGAATTTTTATCTCGTTTTAATCCTTCACATTTATCTGAGCGATTACGTAATGAAATTGCTACTTTTCAACAGGAAGATGACGAGCCGATGCACGAGGCCTGTGATAGATTTACTACTCTTCTACGGAACTGCCCAATGCATGGATTCCCCGTCTGGAATCATGTAACAAAGTTTTATAATGCTGGCAACTTACAAACTCATATTCGAATTGATTCAGCAGCAAATGGACTATTATTGGATAAAGATTCGGACGAGGCAATGCAAGTATTGAAAAATCTGGCTAAGAATGAGGAGCAGTTTCTGACAGCAAGAAGAGGGGGTAAACGAGTACTAGCTGTCAAGGATTTTGAGGCCGACAGCACGATGAAATCACAGGTAGCATTCCTTACTAAAGCAATGAAGAGGTTATTAAATGATGATGGACAACATGGATTTGCTGTTGAGGAGGTATGTGAAATATGTGAGGGAAATCATAGTTCGGATGAATGCCCGATACAGTTAGAAGAGGGAAAATATGTTGGAAACTATAAGCCGAATTACAATTCCAGCAACTATAATCCCAACTGAAGAAAGGATCCCAAGTTTTCTTGGAGCAATCCTAATAATGCCCTGAATCCTCAAGCACACAATCAGAATCAAGGAGGACCTAGATTGCTGACGCGACAGCAACTGCCGCCGCAGCAGCAACAACAGCATCCAGCTGCCACGAGTAGTATACTGGAACAGACTCTGGCCACTTTTATGTCTCAGTCAGGTACTTATATTGAGAATATGAATCAGTTTGTCAAGAAGACAGAGAATTTCATGGATAAAACAGAGATGCGGATGACGAATCATGAAACTACTCTGAAATCTTTGGAAACACAAATGGGTCAGGTTTCCCAACAAATTAAGCCAAGGAAGACTGGAGGATTCCCTAGTAATACTGAAAATGCTAGGCAGCCCACACATGAGCAGTGTAAAGCTATTACTCCTAGGAGTGGGAAGAAATTACCAGGGCCGGAAAAAGAAGCTGAAACAGTAAGAAAACCAGCCTTTGACAGACCTGGCGAGGAAGCTGCCCCGACAGGTAATAAACAGACTACTGTCGATGAGCCTGTCACGATAGCAGAAGCGACATAGGAGAAAAATGATGAACCCAAACCTCCTCAGATTCGTATGCAGTGGGAAGGACGTATTGCTGATTATCGTCCCCCACCTCCTTTTCCTCAACGGATACAGCAAGCTAAGCAAGAATCTCAGCTCAAAAAGATTTATGATATTTTAAGCAGGTTCATATTAACATTCCGATGTTAGATGCCGTTAGGGAGATGCCCGGTTATGCCAAATTTCTCAAGGATGTCATGTCAAAGAAATCTAAACTTAGGGAATTTGAAACGGTAAAGATGACAGAAGGTTGCATGAGTATTCTTCATCGGCAGCCACCCCAGAAAAAGAAGGATCCGGGGAGCTTCATCATACCTTGTGTAATCGGAAATAAATATGTGGGTAAGGCACTTTGTGATCTTGGTGCTAGTGTTAATTTAATGCCAAAATCTGTTTTTCAGAAATTAGGTATTGGAAAGGCGCGACCCACGACTGTAACTCTGCAGCTGGCAGACCGCTCTTACGTTCATCCAGAAGGAAAAATCGAAGATATTATGGTAAGAGTGGATAAATTTATATTTCCTGCTGACTTTCTTGTTTTAGATTGTGAAACAGATGAAAACGCACCAATCATCCTTGGGCGACCCTTCTTAGCCACGGGAAGATCACTAATTGATGTGGAGAAAGGAGAACTCACCATGAGAGTGAATGATCAAGAGATTAAGCTGAATGTTCTCCAAGCGATGAAGCATGCTGATGCAGATGAGGAATGCAAGGCTATCACTGAAGTTACCCTTGATCAACCCTGCATCAGGTCGGGCACTCACGACATCAAAATTGGGCACTGCCGCGGCAGCCACTTACAGGACTGTCACGACAGCACTGACGACAGCACCGACGACAGTAACTCCTCTGAATCCGATACATCTGATACTGAAGATCAGGAGGAGGTAAACTGGATAGGCGATCGTCCAGGTAAGTTATTCGAACCTTTAAATTATACTTCGGATAACCATGCAATCCAAAAGCCATCTACTGTTAAGCCACCTGCCTTAGAACTGAAGCCCCTGCCAGGGCAGCTAAAATATGCTTTTCTTGGTTCAAATGATACGTTGCCCGTAATCATCTCTTCTAAGCTGCCACAAGAACGACAACTAATAGGGATGCTGCGGCAGTACAAAAAGGAAATTGGATGGACGATAGCTGATATTCAAGGCATTAGTCCGGCGTTATGCATGCATAAAATCCTTTTAGAGGAAGATCATAAGCCGACTATAGATGCTCAAAGGCGGCTAAACCATGCGATGAAAGAGGTGGTGCGTAAAGAGATAATCAAATGGTTAGATGCTGGTATTATTTACGCCATCTCCGACAGCAAATGGGTGAGCCCGGTGCAATGCGTTCCAAAGAAAGGAGGAATGACTGTGGTGACTAATGAAAACAATGAGTTAATCCTAACTAGGACTGTGACCGGTTGGAGGGTTTGTATGGACTATCGGAAGCTTAACAAAGCTACCCGAAAAGACCACTTTCCTTTACCCTTTATTGATCAAATGCTTGATAGATTAGCGGGTAAACCTTACTATTGTTTTCTTGATGGTTATTCAGGTTATAATCAAATTGCTATCGCACCGGAGGATCAAGAAAAGACGACTTTCACATGCCCCTACGGAACGTATGCTTTTAGGAGAATGCCGTTTGGATTATGTAATGCACCCGCCACCTTCCAAAGGTGCATGATGGCCATATTCTCCGATATGGTGGAGGACTTCCTTGAAATTTTTATGGATGATTTTTCAGTCTTTGGAGACGATTTTGAGAGCTGCCTCGGCAATCTACAAAAGGTACTTGAAAGATGTGAAAAAGCAAACCTGGTCTTAAATTGGGAAAAATGCCACTTTATGGTGGATGAAGGGATAGTCCTTGGCCATAAGATTAGCTGCCGTGGGATAGAAGTCGACAGGGTCAAAATAGAAGTGATCGAAAAGATGCCGCCACCGACCACAGTCAAGGGTATTAGAAGTTTCTTGGGACATGCTGGTTTTTATCGGAGATTCATTGCGAATTTCTCAAAAATCACCAAGCCCCTATGCCATCTTTTGGAGCAGAACCAACCCTTTGACTTTAATGATGAATGTACTGAAGCATTCAAGGTTCTGAAGGAAAAACTGGTAACAACCCCAATAGTACAACCACCAGACTCGACACAGCCATTTGAGATTATGTGTGATGCTAGTGACTATGTTGTCGGGGCAACACTTGGGCAGCGGAGAGACAAGCTATTTCATGTCATATATTATGCCAGCAAGACACTGAATGACGCCCAAATGAATTACACCACCACAGAGAAGGAGTTACTAGCTGTGGTGTTCTCCATTGACAAGTTTCGTTCTTACATACTTGGGACGAAGGTAATAGTGCACACAGACCACTCTGCCCTGAAGTATTTGTTCGCGAAAAAGGATGCAAAGCCTCGATTGATACAGTGGATCCTGCTATTGCAAGAATTCGACTTTGAAATCAACGACAAAAAAGGGACAGAAAATCAGGTGGCATATCACTTGTCAAGGTTGGAGAAGGGACTGAGTCTACCAACAGATGAGACAAACATACTGGAGACCTTCCCAGACGAGCAGCTCTTTGCTGCCACAATCCCTGCCGCGACAGCCATGGCAGCAGGTAAGTCTTCTGAACTCCCCTGGTATGCTGATTTCGTTAATTTTATAGTTAGCGGAATAATTCCTTCTGATCTTAATTCCCAAGTCAGGAAGAGGTTCCAAAATGATGTTAAACATTATTATTGGGACGAACCTCTTCTTTTCAAACTATGTGCAGATCAGGTTATAAGAAGGTGTGTACCACAAGAAGAGCAAGAAGACATTCTTCATCACTGCCATGCTTCACAATATGGAGGTCACTTAGGAGGTAAAAAAACTGCTGCCAAGGTGCTGCAGTCAGGGTTCTACTGGCCGTCACTGTATAAAGATGCACAAATCTTCTACAAGAACTGTGACAGGTGCCAAAGGACAGGAAACATCTCAAGGAGAAACGAGATGCCGCTGCAGAACATTCTAGAAGTCGAAATCTTCGACGTTTGGGGTATCGATTTTATGAGACCTTTTCCATCTTCATGTGGAAATTTATACATCCTCTTAGCAGTAGATTATGTCTCTAAGTGGGTTGAAGCTATCGCCACTCAAAAGAATGATGCCAAGACAGTCCAAAGGTTTTTACACAAAAATATTTTTTCTAGGTTTGGCATCCCTAAGGCGATTATCAGTGATGAAGGGAGACATTTTGACAATAGGGTTATTGCTGCCGCCTTGAAGAAATATGGTGTCAAGCATCGGATCGCGACAGCATATCACCCACAGACCAATGGACAAACTGAAATATCTAATAGGGAAGTTAAGAACATTCTTGAGAAGATGGTTAAGCCAACTAGGAAAGATTGGTCTTTACTCCTCAATGATGCATTATGGGCATATAGGACAACTTTTAAGACTCCATTGGGCATGTCTCCATACCGATTGATTTATGGGAAAACATGTCATCTGCCTGTCGAGATAGAGCACAGAGCATACTGGGCAATCAAGGCAGTAAATATGGACTTGGACAAGGCAGGACAGAAAAGGCTGTTAGATCTGAACGAGATTGAAGAAATACGGACAATGGCCTACGACAATGCAAGAATCTACAAGGAGAAAACTAAGAAGTGGCATGACAGGATGTTGCTGCCACGATAGTTCTGCCCAGGGCAACTTGTATTGTTGTTCAATTCTAGACTGAAACTTTTCCCAGGAAAACTGAAATCTAGATGGTCTGGCCCATTCCAAGTCGCACAAGTTTTTCCCCATGGTGTCATCACAATCTGATCATTAAAAGACGGGCACCAATTCAAAGTCAATGGACAGCGCCTCAAGCATTATCAGGGGACTGAAGCCCCAGGAATGCAGGAAGTGGTTACCTTAGGAGATGCCCCACCTGGCAGCCCTAATTTAACCTAAATTTTAATTATTTATTTTATTATTATTTATTATTTATTAGGAAATAAGGTTTATTTTATTCGAATAATGTTTTTTTATGTTTACTGTTTTTAGGAAATAAAGGAGTTAAGAAGAACAGGAGAAGTGAACCCAGCTCACCGTCCATCCATCAGCCCAACAAAGCCCAATATTGAAGCATGTCGTTCCAGCTGCCACGACAGACACGGAAAAGACAGGCTGTCACCATGCTGTCACGACAGACGCGGAAACGTGTGACAGACGCGTAACAGACGCAGAAACGCGTGTCAGACGCGTCAGACACGCTAAAGCTCAGCAGTCGCCCCATTATTCACGCCTGCCATTACAGCTTCAACGGGCAACAGTTCCTCTTCTATAAAACCCCGTTTCATTTTCATTTTCACTCACTTATGCCTTTCTTACTTGCTCTCCCCCTTTAGTTTTCATCTGCTTTCTTTTACTTTTCACAACCCTTGCACTAACATGTCTTCCAGAAGAACCCGCCGCAGTGCTGCTTCTACTTCCTCACCGGCAACAACTCCCCCACAGTCCTTTGCAACCAGAGATCTGTGGGAAGAACGAGGCTTCATTTACACTCCAAAGGCAATTAATCTAGGCCTCAAGCCTTTCATCACAAGGACGATTAGAGCTCTACTATGGGAATCATTTGCGGAGCAACCAGCGGAGATGAACGAGACGCTGGTGAGGGAATTTTATGCTGCCATCAGCAGCAAGACGGCGACAGCAGTGACTGTCCGAGGGAAAGAGGTGCAGTTCACAGCCGAGCGCATTAACTCTTTATATGGCCTCTACCTAGGCCCCAATGATGATGCACACCAGCAGTTCCTTGACACTTTGGATGATGCTGCCTATGACGCTGTCATGGCAGAACTGACGGAAGAAGGGACTGAATGGAATACAAGCCGAAAAAATCCTCACACAGTGAAGAGGGGGCAGCTGCTGCCGGAGGCAAAACTATGGAATGCCTTCATAAAAAAGAGGATCCTGCCGTCGTCGCATCACACCACCGTTGACCAGCAGAGGTTAGCCTTAATACACTCTATTTTAAATGAACGACCCATTAATGTGGGAAGCTATATGCGAGAGAGTATTTTGGAAAGTGCACATAGATCGATGGCCCTCATTTGCCTCCCCTACCTCATCACGTCCCTCTACTGCTGTCATGATGTGCCGGAAGCCGACACCGATTCCATAGTGAAAGGACGAGGTTGGACAGAAAAGAATATCATCAGCCTCATGGAGCTAACAGTGGCAATCCCCCTCTCATCTTTCAACCCCGCTGCCGCCCCAGCTGAATCATCAGAGCAGCCAAATCCTGAACCTACTGCCGCAACAGCTGCTCCGGCAGACCCCTCCAATCAAATCCTAGCTGCCATTCAAAGGATGGAGGACAGACAGTTGGGCCTCATGACATTCATCAAGGACTTTGCCGCATCCACGGTAAATTTTATTCACAATACTTTAAATTTCCCTGATGTTGTTTTCCCCACCTTCCCTACCCACTACTTCACTGTCCCCACCCCTGCCCACACACCTACACCTGCTGCTACACCACAAACACCATATGCTGCCTCCATACCATCACCTGCCCCGACGGCAGCCGGCAACACCCACGCTGAAACATCCGCTCGAGAAACAAAGCGACCAGTACCATCGGACGACCTTGCTGCCTTTGTTGCTGGGTTCTCGTCCTCCTCCGTCTGGGCAGACAACGACGCTGAACCCTCTATTCAGAGGAACATGTTGAAAGAATTTACACCGGTAAAGAGGCAGAAAAGAATGGCAAACAAGAAAACTCTGCCAAAGGCCAACAGCAGCAGTAGCAGCAGTGACAGCAGCAGCTCTGACATTCAGGTTGTACAACAACCACCCCAGCCCGCCCCAAGAGCCAGAATCCACCGCCAAATCCGCCTCAGCAGCAGCAGTGAAGACAGTGCTTAAAATTTAAGTTTCTTATTTTCTTATTGGTGTCTGCTATTTATATATTTTGTGATGTACTGCCTTCATATGTTTACATTTATATTTTGTCATTTGCATTGAGGGCAATGCAACCCTCGAGTTTGGGGGTGGCAACCCTCCATATTAATGGTGTCCGAGTACATCTTAGTTAATTGTTGTGTCTTTTACTTAGTTATTTTTCTCTTAAAAAAATCTGAAAAACTGAAAATTTTGGCTTAAAACTGTGAATTGAACTTGCCTGTCGTGACAGCTCTGTCGTGGCAGCATCTTTAGGATAGTTTAAGGAGAAGTTTAGAGCCTTTCTATAGTCCTGAAAACTTAAACACCATTATGACTGTTATACTGCTTAGACTTCTTTTAGCCAAACTAGAATAGGAAGCTTAGCACTTGAATAGCCCCTAGAGGTGCCTAACACTGGCTCTAGGAAAAAAGTTTAGCAAAAGAGACTCAAAAATCCTAGAGGTGCCCGAAACTGGCTCTAGTAAAACTTTAGAGAAATCGAGTCAAAACAAGAAAATCAAAGAAGCATGAAAATGTGCCTTCAAAAAGATAAACTTTGGCATAAAAATTCGAGTTAAGAGTTGAACATTCTAGTGAAACTAAGAGAGTCTTGGCATATAACTGTTCACAAGCATGCACACACTGCACGAGGACTATAGTGAGATTCTGGACAGATCCTAAATTATCCGACAGGTTGCTGCCATCATAGGGAACGAACGACGGGTAAGGGAAAGTTCACTGTTTGAAAGCCAAAACAAAAACATTTCATTTTTCTTTTAGGTCTTAGTTGCTTGAGGGCAAGCAAAAACTTGAGTTTGGGGGTGTGTTGAGTAAGTAAAAGTTCTATTATTTACGCCCTATTTAACCCATATTTCTGCTGCATTCAAGCATTATTCATTGCATTTAGGTTAGTTTACAGCAAAACATCACAAATATATTAAAGACACAGATTCTACTAAGAATGGTTGTTTTTGCAGGTTACCGTCGTAACAGACGGTGAGGGCAGGCGCTGGGCAGAGAAGCAGAAGAGCTGAACTGGACAAGCAGACAAAGAGAACGATGCTGCCATGGTGCTGCCGTGACAGCAGAGGACGACAGCAGTTTTGTGGAGAAAAAGAAAAGTGGACCTCGATAGATAGAGAAAATTCAGCTCGTCTGTCGTGTGAAAACCTTATATTTTTCCAAGCCCCAGATCAAAAGATATGTCAAGCCCAAAGCTCAAGGAGAGAAAATCCCAAGAAACAAAGAAGACGGCTGGAAAGTAGATTCCTTGAAGATTTAGTCTTTATTAGAATCATACTTTTAATTGAAGTTGTAATCCTTGTTAAATTAGATAACTTGAGCCCAAAGCTTATATAAGGGCATGTATTTTAACCTAGGGCATATCCAATACCCCATAACCGATAACCAAAACCCCTAGCCGTTTTCCCGCCGCCGGCATGTTCTAAATTCCCCCTAGGGCCACGGGTTGATTTGTAAAGTAGTTGCAAGGGTTGTTTTGTTTTAGGAATTTTCAGTTCAATAAAATAAACTTCAAGTTCTCTTATTTTGGTTATTAATATCTTGCAAGAGCATCGGGAGAGCATTGTGAGGTTATCTATTTACTTAGCATCGGGAGAGTTAAGTATACGAAAGAAATAAGAGCAAGTTCTCTAGTTTATAGTTGAACTATCTCGTGCCTAGTGATAGGGCGAGGTTAAGTGGCTAAAGAAGAATTCATACACATGGGTGTTCATCCTTCGATTCACGTCGGGAGGTATCATCAAGACGTGATCATCGACAGACTTGGACCTAGGGATAGGCCAAGGCAGATCTGGGATTCTTGCCAAACTTGAAAGTACTGAGTTGAGTGTTTGCTGCCGCGACAATCAACGGACTGCTGCCGTGACAGGTGCTGCCGCAACGGGTGACGACGACAGAACTGGATTTCCTAAACTCTGCAATACCTGCACTACTGAGCAATTCAATACCAGCCCATTCTCTCTATCTTGATATCTTTACTCTTTTATTTGCGTTTACTCTATTATTTTCGTGACAACTCTCAAATATTTTCTTTACTTTCGTGCAGTGAATTAAGGTGAAGCTATTAGCCCAATCCCTGTGGAGACGATATCCGATACTTCGTATCACTTTACTACTTGCGTCGTGTATACTTGCACTACCATTGCGATAGACTATTTTACACGCAACAACTCCGATTTTGCTACTCTTGGTACTCGCCTCACTTTCGTGGCGGGACGTATCCAAAATAATGAGAATCGCCTCACCTCGGTTGAAACTCAACAAACCACTACGGGCGTGTCCTTTACCGATTTCTATGGCGAATGGAGACAATTCCGAAGGAGCAATGGCAATGATGAAGATGACGAAGATGATGAGCCTTAGATCATTGCATCCCATCTAGCTTAGGATTTCCTTATTTTTATGCAGCTATTTATGTTTTTATTTTAAGACCTATGCTTTGATTTATGTTTGGATGTTATGGTTTGGATATTATGTTTCGAATTTATGAACTTAATTTGCTTTGGTTTTTTAATTCTTAATGAAATTATGTTGCTTTACTTGTGGTTTGACTTGTGCTATATTTCTATATTCCTTCATTGATTTTGATCTAACAAAAAGAGGGAGAAAGGTTAAGCTAAATTTTAAAATCTTTTTCAAAACCTAGCTTAAATTTAGGGGGAGTTTACTTAAAAATTTACTTTGGTTTTGTTATATCAAAAATGGAAAGATTGTAAAACTAATATTTGATTTTGATATAACAAGTAATTCAAGGACCAAATTACATATTAAATAAATTTTTAAGTAATCAAAATACTTGATTTTGACAAGTACAAGTTATACTTAAAATGTTTTGAAGTCAAAACTTAAACCCCATAAAAAATTTTAAGCGTTTCAAAGCTAAAATATACAAAATCGCCCAAGCATTTCGAAACACTGTCAGAGTGTTTCGATATGTTTTGCCATTGGAGACATCTGTTTCAAAACGGCTCACACCCGTTTCGATACTAGCCTTCATCTGGCTTTTGATTTTTTAAGCATTGTTTCGAAACGGCTAACACCCGTTTTGATACGGAGGTCAAGTAATTTTAAAATTGGTCATTAAATGAACTAGCCGTTACTTGTCAGAAACTAATTTTTGAAGATTTGGTTAAGTGTTTCGATACACCCCTAAGCAGTTTTGAAACACAAATAGACAGTTTCAAAAACGTTTTGATACAACCCTAATCCATTTTGATACTACCTTTTTTATATTTACTGTTTCGATACGGTCTATAATCGTTTTGATACGGGCCCATTTTACACATAACAACTCTTTCTTTTTTGAGTGTCCGTTTCGGTACAAGGGTACCGTGTTTCGATACGGGTAGTTGCAAAATTGCATTTATGGAGGGAAGAGAGAGCCCCAATGGCTCTATTGATGATCTTAACCACCCAAACGGCTAGAAATCAATGAGAATGTATAAAAACAAGTCTCTAAAGCTACAACAACAACTATTGAGCCTTCAAGCAACATCAAAAGCATTCAAATCTAAACCTTGATCATTTATAGTCAAATTTTTGTACCCAACTCAATTGAGTTTTCATTGTAATTTTTATTGAGAGTTTGGGGTGTGATTAATTGTATTTGGGTAAACATCAACCTTTGAGAGGTAATTGTAAGGTTTACCAAATTCCTTCTTTGTAAAGAGTGAGTTGGATTAAGCTTTTGGTTGAAAGATTAATTGGTCTTGAAAGGTTTCCTCATCCAAGAAAAAGGGAAGAATAAATTAGTGGATTGGTTGAAAATCCTTAGTGAGAGCTAAGGTAGTGGATGTATAGTTCATTTAGGAACTTGAACCACTATAAATTACCTTGTGTTTAATTTTTCATTAATCCAATTTTTCCTTTCAAATTTTAATCGCCAATTCACCCCCTCTTGGCCATTTGCAATCAACTGATCAACTCAACAAAGCTCGAGGAACACAAACCTATTCATTGTTGATGTATGCAAAGTGAGCACGAGTAATGGAACTCTCATCAATGGTTTGGCCAATGGGTTCGGTATAGTCATGGGAACAATCTATCCTAAGGGAATGAAACAAGTGACTCAAAGCCATCGAATAGTAAAAGGATTTGACTTGGTCTGTGTGACGGTGTTGGACAAGATAGACAATATCAACAAACATAATTTGACAAAGATTTGGGCGCTTACCCTCACAAAAACAATGAAGCCAAAAATCATCCACTTGGCGAATAGTTGAAAATTTCCCACCCAAAGGACGAATAAACCAAGACATAATAAGATGAAGTATACGGTCTTGGGCATTTAAAACAGTGATAGAACCAAGAGGACCATGACCCAAAGAGTTTTCATCCTCAATCCCAATATTTTCAAAACCAAAGGCTTGACAAAGAACGTTTTGATCAATTTGAAAAGTTGTGCCCATATGATGAGATTCAATTGCAACAACATGTTCTCTATTAGCATCATGAATACACTTGGCATTTGAAAAGAAGATTATGACAAGATTTCGATATAAAATCGAGGATAGGCTCAAAAAGTTCATAAGTTTCCATCTTTGAAACAAACCAAGATATTCAAATTTAAAACGTTCAGAATTTAAAAAAAGAGATTGAGGCAACATGTTCTTCCCTAAGAGTAAAACCTTGAAAAAGCTTATAACGAGTCAAATTCATGGGAGTAGGAAAACTATATTAGATTATGCAAGGGAGGTTTGGTTTAGGGTTACCCTCATTATCTTCGATAGGATCGGAAGAGGTAGAGGCTAAAAATCTTCTCCCTCTCTTTTTAGGGTCTATAATCTTAAAAAACAACATCAAAACAATTCGAACATGTATGTAATTATCATGATATTCAATCCAAAGATAAATTCCAATAATTCAAGGTATTGATAAAAACACTATATTTTATAGGTTAAAAATATCTAAAAGTATAGAAGAAAATTTTGGTGAAAAGAATTTTGAAAAAAAGATTTGAAAAATATACTGTATAAATTTATATTCGAATAAAATTTTTTCAGATTTTAAAGATTTTTTGTAAACACTTGAAAACCCATACAATATGTATATGTTTTATTCAAAAATCAGCTAAAACTACCAACAAAATTAAATGAAAATTAAAAAGAAAAGAAAGGGTTTATACCTTGATTTATGGAGAATAGATGAATGACGAGATGAGAATGCACCAAATTGCTAACAAAGCTTGGCTTTTATGTGTTGATGAAAATCCCTCAAAAATTTTAAGTTTTGTGTGAAAAAATGAAGATATTTGAGGGGATTTAATAGTGTTTTTCGACTAGGGTTTTTAGGGTAAAGAGGTGGGGTTTAGATTAAAAGTTGATTCTCATTAAAATGCCCGATTTAAACTCTCAACTGATATCGTATCGGCACGCTTACATAGTGTATCGATACGCCTTGCCACAATTTAAATTATTTTTAAATACTATATCGATACGCATGACCGTATTGATACAATTAACATTGTATCAATTTTCATTGATGAACCCGTATCGATACACATATAGCCATATCGATACGCCATGGCTAGAGTTTTAAGTCCAAAGATTCAACTTTGAACTGCCCTAAATGCATGAGAATGATATATGAGCAAGATTTAAGGATTAAAACTGATGCATACTCCCCCTAGCAATAAGCATAGATGCATTAAGAAGCAAAATCACATAAACATGATCATCATTCAAAATTCAAGCAAATTTTTGCACTTAAAGGCTCTAAAAAGGACAATGTAGGCTTGCTAGACCTAACGCTCTCATAAGAGCCCAAAAACACTCTTTATCTAAAGGTTTGGTAAATATGTCTACTATTTGGTTCAAGGTATCAACATATTCTAGAACTACATCAATTTTCAAAACATAGTCTCTAATGAAATGATGTCTAATTTCTATATGTTTGGTTCTAGAGCGTTGGATGTGATTCTTAGTGAGACAAATGGCACTAGTGTTGTCACACTTAAAGGGTATGGTATCTACTTAAACACCATAATCTAAAAGCTGTTGCTTCATCCAAAGAACTTGAACACAACAACTCCCTAAGGATATGTACTATGCTTCATTGGTAGACAAGGCTACAATATTTTGTTTCTTAGAGAACCAAGATACGAGCATACTACCTAAGAATTGACATGCTCCGGAGGTACTTTTCCTATCTATCTTACATCCCCCATAATCTGCATCGGAGAAGGCATGAAGGCCAAATGAAGAGTCTCTAGGATACCAAAGACCTAAACAAGGTGAGATTCTCCAGGACTAGCTTGAAACCTAGCACGCAAGCAAACACTAAACATGATATCGGATCTACTTGCGGTAAGGTAAAGCAAAGATCCAATCACTGAACGATAAATCTTAGAATCAACACAGTTACCTCCTTCATCCTTGTCAAGCTTAATTGATAAGCTCATAAGAGTGGCTTGAGGCTTCACATTCTCCAAGCCAAACTTCTTGAGCATATCCTTGATCTATTTAGCTTGATTATTGAAGGTGTCATCCTTCCTTTTCTTGATTTAGAGCCCTAAGAAAAATAAGAGCTCTCTCATCATGCTCATCTCAAATTCACCTTGCATTAGCTTAGAAAACTCTTGGCAATAAAATTCATTAGTAGAACCAAAAATAATATCATCCACATATATTTGAACTACTAAAAAGTCATTGCCATATCTTTTAATGAAAAATATAGTATCCACCTTGCCTTTTTTAAAACCTTTTTGAATCAAAAAGTTTTAAACCATAAAGAGCTTTAGTTAGTTTGAAAACATGATTTAGAAATTATGGATCTTCAAAACCCATTGGTTGTTCAACATACACTTCTTCATTTATAAAATCATTTAGAAAAACACTTTTCACATCCATTTGAAAGAGCTTGAAATCATGATAGTATGCAAATGCAGGAAACATCCTAATAGCTTCCATTTTAGCTAAGGGTGAATATGTTTCATCAAAATCAATTCCCTCTTCTTGAGTGTAACATTGAGCAACAAGCCTAGCCTTGTTCCTCACTATGTTTCCACTCTCATCTAGTTTGTTTCTATGATCCCACTTAGCTCATATAGTAGATTGATTACTAGGCCCATCAACTAATGTCCATACTTTACTTCTCTCAAATTGATTAAGTTCCTCTTGCATAGCAAATATCCAAAAATCATCTTTTAATGCCTCTTTGATATATTTAGGTTTTATGCATGAGATAAAAGCAACATGATTCATAAGTTTGAGAGAGGATCTAGTAGTTACCCCCTTGGATGGATCACCGAAGATTTCACCACCTTTGATATAGTTGAACTCCCTTGGGTATGTCACCTCTTTTTCCTCAAGAGCCAAGTCCTTCAAGGCTTCAAGAGGTGGATCTTGTGCATCTTCTTTTTTATTTGGAATCTCATCCACAATTGATGTTTGTCCTCCATCAATGGCTTCAATGATCCCTACATCATCATCATCGCAAGATTCCTTCCTCGGAAGGAGGTTATCATAAAAAACAACATGTATAGACTCTTCAACAACCAAAGTTCTTTTATTAAATACCTGGTAGGCTTTAGAATTTAGGGAATAACTTCATCACTTTTAGCTACAAATTTACGTAAGTTTTCTTTTTCATTGTTTAAAACAAAACATTTATAACCAAAATGGTGGAAATAACTAATGTTAGGCTTTTTGGATTTTAAAATCTCATAAGGTTCTTTAAAATAAGCTTAGTCACTACTCTATTAATAATATAACAAACCGTATTAGTGGCTTCCGCCCAAAAGTACTTAGGTAAATTATTTTCACAAAGCATTGTCCTAGCCATCTCTTCTAAAGTTCTATTTTCCCTCTCAACTACCTCATTTTGTTAAGGAGTGCTAGGAGCCGAAAAATTATGGCTAATACTATTTTCATTACAAAAATCTTCAAAACTCTTATTTTGAAATTCGGTTCCATGATCACTTCTAATACGTGAGATTTTAAGATCAATATCATTTTGGGTAATTTTTATAAATGTGATAAAGTTTTTTAAAGTCTCATCCTTAGTACTTAAGAATAGAACTCAAGTGTATCTAGAAAAGTCATCTACCAATACAAATGCATATGACTTACCACCCAAGCTCATAGTTCTAATTGGCCCAAAGAAATCCATGTGGATTAATTATAACACCCTACTAGTCGAAACATCATTAATGAGTTTAAAAACTTATTTTTCTTAGCATTGTCCTAGCCATCTTTTATTTACTCTTAGCACAAGCATCACATATTTTATCTAATGAAAATTTTAGTTTGGGTAAACCTCTAACTAGATTTTGGGAAACTAATTTTTCTAAAAACTTATGCTAGCATGCCCTAGTTTCCTGTGCCACAATCATGCATCATTCTCATCATGTGCAACTAAACATGCATGGGATGAATGTATTTCATCTAAATGCACCATATAAATATTTCCTATGCGATGACCAATGAACATTATTTTATTTGTTTTAATTTTCACAAATTTACACCTATTTTTATCAAAATGAACATTAAAACCTTTATCACAAAGTTGACTAATGCTCAAAAGATTATATTTTAGATCATTGACATATAAAACATTTTCAATGAATGTAGATGAGAGATTACCAATAGAGCCTATTGTCACGGACGTATTCTCTCAAACCCGATCCGTGCGGCGTTAGCAACTCTAGACAATGCTAACAAGCCTTGAAGTCCATCGCAACACTTGGCTAAAACGATCACAAGAGAAGGCAAGAAGCTTTTACAAGTAAAGGAACTTGTATTAGCTAAGAAAGAAGGCTTACAAGAGTGTTGTGAATGCTTACAATGCTTAACTTTCTAAGTTGAGTACGAAATGAGGGGGTGGCCCTATTTATAGGCACCCTCCTCCCTAATGGACGGCTAGGATCGATTTGATCCGACGGTCACGGTTTTGCCTCCAAAAATATCTAGCCTATATCCACACTATTCTAGAGTGTTCTATACATATCTATACATGTCTATAGATATCTACAACTATCCAACATGTTCTAGAGAACTCTAGGGTCTTCCAGAGTAGTCTCGATCCTTCCCGAGCTTTCCCAGGCCTTCTGGGGCCTTCTGGTGCATCCCGGGTTTGTCTAGACTTGGATAGAACGTCCCGGACCTTTCTAGAACGTTGTGGCTTGCTCTCTAAGAGGCTTGGCCGTCCATGTCCCTTGTGACATCCTCCTTGGTGCTAGTTGGCGTCAAGTTGGCCCAAGGGATGTCTTGAACCTCGGCTTGGACTTGTGGGAGAAAACAGGTGGGTCGTGACATCCTCCCCCACCTAAGCTCGCGACGCCCTCGTCGCGCCTTGGTTGAACTGGTCGAGTTGGTCTTTGAATTGCCAAAGAGCTTCTTCGGTCTCCCAACTTGCTTCGGCAATGGGCAATCCCTTCCACTTGATGAAATACTCCTTGTAGCTCGGAACGCCCCTCCTTCGAACAACTCGATCGGCTAGGACTTCTTCAACTTCCTTATCAAAGGAAGTGACCACTGCTGTGGGTGCTCGGTTAGACACCCCTCGTGCTGGATCTTCCATGTCCTCGTGATAAGGCTTGAGTAAACTGACATGGAAGACGGGATGGATCTTGAGTCTCGGAGGCAATTGGAGCTTGTAGGACACCTTGCCCACTCGCTTGATTACTTGGAAAGGTCCCTCGTACCTGCGAACAAGTCCCTTGTGCACCTTTCGAAAGACCTTGAATTGTTGGGGCAAGAGCTTGAGCATGACTAGATCTCCCTCTTTGAACTCCAAATGCCTTCGCTTGGAGTCAGCCCACTTCTTCATCCTCTTGCTAGCCTTGTGAAGTGCGGCTCGGGCTAACTCGTTTTGTTCATGCCAAGACTTGGCAAACTTGAAGGCGGCAGGGCTCTTCCCTTCATAGCGTGTGGCAAGGGAGAGCGGGGTGGATGGTTGTTGTCCTAGGACAACTTCAAAGGGACTTTGTTGAGTGGCCTCACTCTTTTGCAAATTATAGGAGAATTGTGCCACATCTAGGAGCTTGGCCCAATCCCTTTGGTTGGCACTTACATAATGCCTCAAGTATAGCTCTAGCAAGGCATTGACCCTCTCGGTTTGCCCATCACTCTGAGGGTGGAAGTTGGTGGAGAAGTTTATATCGGACCCAAGCATCTTGAATAACTCTGTCCAGAACCTTCCTGTAAATCGAGGGTCACGATCACTCACAATGCTTGTCGGGACACCCCAAAGCTTGACTACATTGCGTAGGAAAAGCTTGGCTGCTTCCTCGGCGGTGCAATCGGCTGGGGCGGCAATGAATGTTGCATACTTGCTGAAGCGGTCCACCACGACCATGATACTTCCAAACCCCTCGGACTTGGGTAGGCAAGTAATGAAGTCCATCGAGACACTCTCCCAAGGCCTCTCTGGAATGGGCAAAGGGTCTAGGAGTCCACCTGGTTGGTGTTGAACCACCTTGTCTTGCTGGCATACGAGACAGGTCCTCACATACTCTTCGATAGCATCCTGCATGCGAGGCCAATAGTAGGTGGACTGAAGGAGTGCTAAGGTACGTCGCATACCTGGGTGGCCTGCCCACAATGAATCATGGCACTCCTTGATGAGTTCCTTGCGCAAGTTGCCCCACTTGGGCACGTAGAGCCTGTTGCCTCGTGTGTAAAGTAGGCCATCACTCATCCAAAATCGTTGGGTCTTTCCTTCGTTCACCAATGCAATTATGCTTTGGGCAAGAGGCTCGTGTAGGAGGCCTTCCTTAATCCTTTCGAGGATGGGGCTGGTGACTTGACTCAAAGATGCAAGCTCCGCCTTGCGACTCAATGCATCCGCGACCACATTTGCCTTGCCCGACTTGTATTGCATCACATAGTCGAACTCGGCTAAGAAGTCCTGCCATCGGGCTTGCTTTGGACTTAGCTTCTTCTGGGTCTGGAAGTAGCTTGTAGCGATGTTGTCGGTGAGAATCAGGAACTTGGACCCAAGAAGGTAGTGTCGCCACACTCTTAGGCAATGGATGATGGCTGTCATCTCCTTTTCTTGAACTGTGTAGCGCCTCTCGGTGTTGTTGAGCTTCCGACTCTCGTAAGCAATCGGATGCCCCTCTTGCATAAGTACTCCTCCAATAGCAAAGTCCGAGGCATCTGTGTGTACCTCATAAAGCTTTGTGTGGTCGGGTAGGCTAAGTACTGGCTCCTCGCTCACGGCCTTCTTCAAGTCTTCAAAGGCTTCTTGGCACTTAGGTGTCCATACCCACGGCTTGTTTTTCTTTAGTAGCTCGGTGAGTGGTGTAGCTCTAGAGGAGTAGCCTTTGATGAAGCGGCGGTAGTAGTTCACCAACCCAAGGAAAGACCTTAGTTCGGTCACCTTAGTGGGTGGCTCCCACTCTTGGATGGCACGCACCTTGACATCCTCCATCATGAGTTGCCCATCCCTGATCTTATGCCCCAAGAACATTACCTCGGGCTTGGCAAAGGAGCACTTCTCCTTCTTAATGTATAACTGGTTCTCCCTAAGAACCTTGAGCACCACCCTTAGATGTTCCACATGCTCCTCTAAGGTGTTGCTGTATACCACTATGTCATCAAGGTATACCACCACGAAACAGTCGAGATAGGGATGGAACAATTTGTTCATCAAGGTGCAAAATGTGGCTGGGGCATTCGTCAAACCAAAGGGCATGACTAAGAACTCGTAAGAGCCATACCTGGTGACACACGTGGTCTTCGGTTCATCACCTTCCGCTATGCGCACCTGGTAGTATCCTGAGCGAAGATCGAGCTTGGTGAAGTAATGTGCATGCCCAAGCTGATCGAACAGGTCTGAGATCAAAGGAATGGGATACTTGTTCTTAATGGTGACCTTGTTGAGCGCTCGATAATCGATGCACATTCTAAGAGAACCATCCTTCTTCTTTTGAAAAAGCACGGGTGCTCCATATGGCGCCTTGGATGGTCGGATGAAACCTGCATCGAGTAGACCCTTGAGTTGCTTCCTTAGCTCTTCCAACTCAGGGGGTGCCATGCGATAAGCACTCATGGCATGTGGCTTAGTCCCTGGCTCCAACTCGATAGCATGGTCCACCTCTCTCCTTGGTGGTAGCTTCTTGGGTAGCTCTGGGGGTGCAACATCCTTGAATTCTTCGAGCACTTGGGCTACCTCCCTTGGTAGGTCTTCATCGTGCAAGAGTTCCTCGTCATCGTACTCTCGAAGGATTGCTAGGTAGCTTTCCTCGTTCATTTTGATGCCCTTCTTGAACTGAAGTGCTAAGAGCACCTTGGCATCTTGTTTGGTTGCCCTAGTCGTAGGGACTACACAAGCTCGGTTGCCATCCATGATGCACATGGAGTTGGCAAATGGCACGGGGAAGGCTTTGACTCGATCTAGGAATTCAAGTCCTAGAACAACCTTGAAGTCGTCCATGGGCACGACTGAGTAATCGATGTGACCCGACCAAGCCCCCACGTTGGTCTTGACTCCACGAGCTATGCCATGGATGGGTCGAGCGGCAGAGTTAACTGCTTTGATAGAACCTCCCCCTCCTGATGCCTTGAGCCCTAGTCTCTTGGCCTCTTCAATGGAAACAAAGTTGTGGGACGCACCTGTGTCTAGCATGGCTCTAGTCGCCTTCCCATTGATGGTCACGTCCACGTAAAGTAAGCCTTTTGCTTCTGTCTTTGGGGCGGATTGAAGGACATTGAGAAGTTGTAGGGAACCCATTTGGAAACCCTTTTCATCCTTGTCGGTGTCGCTCCCCTCTCGATGCTTGGCTAGGAGCGAGTTAAGCGCTTGTCTTTGTGGGCACTCTCGGACCCAATGGTCGCCATCACAAATGAAGCATTTGTTGGGGGGACGCCTCGTACCTCGAGTGTCCTTGGCTTTGCCTTTGTCTTTGTTCTTCCAAGAGGATGAATCCTTGTGCTTGGGCGAGCTTGCCTCTTGGTGGCTCTCCTTGCGATGGCCCTTGTCTCCCCCACCTTTGGCATGGCCACCTTTCTTGTCCTTCGACTTGTTGGACTCTTTGTTGCTAGAGTAGTCAACAAGGCTTTCTGCTATGGCAATGGCATCGGCTAGGTTTTGAACTCCTCGTCGCTTGAGCTCGGTCTTGGCCCATTGTAACGCCCCAGTTTTGGGCTTAGGAGTTTTGGGCGTTGACCGGTTGGTCAAAGTGCTGTTCGAATCTTAAGAGGTGAATTTAGGAAAGCCTAGTTCGGGTTGCATTAAAAATATGGAAAAATGTTCTAAAATCATCTTTTAATATAATTAAGTGAACTGTGAAATCAATTTTGGAAAATGAGTTTTGGAAGTGTGACATTTTGGCTAGTGACCAAAATGTAATTTTCGCAAGTTTGGTGGCTGTTTTATAAAGGGTTGAAACTTTGAATCTTTAAGGAGCTATTTACCCAAAGGGAGTTTCTCCAGATTTTTCTAAGATATTTTAAGTCTAAAATCTGATTTTAAAGGATATTAAAATTGGAGGGAAGCCATTTGGCTATTTTTGGATTTTGTAACCAACTTTGCTAAATTTTCTTTCTCTCATTTTCTCTCAACCCAAACAATACTTTTCCAGAGAATTGATTCTGATTTCTTCACCTAAATCCCTCCTTTCAACTCTCATTTGATTCCTAATCATTGTATCTTCAAAACCTCTTCAATTGCTAATTGTTTCAACAAGGATTTTGATTGCAAAAAGAGGAGAAACTCAAGTTTGGAGGTAAGAACGTCCTTCTCCTCTAAACTATCAGTTCTTTACTGAAATTCCTAAGTTTTCAATCCTTAATTGAAGTTTAATTAAAGGTTTTTAAGTGGTGAAATGGATCTTGGCTTATAATGCAAGATTTTGATGATTTTTGATGATTTTTGTTAGATCTGATTAATCTGTGATTTGAGAGGTGTTTTTGATGTTAAATGATCTCTAAATTGATAAGGAATTGAGTTTTGATTGATGCAATCCCGGATAGGTTGAGTTTCCTAAGTTTAGCTTGTGTTTCAAGGTTGTTTTTGTGGTGATCTTGGTGATCTGATGTTGCTGGAGGTATAAGGATGTTAATAGGTTGTTTTTAGATGTTATATGATGTTTATGGAAGTTTGGTTTTGCTGGTTTATAGCTGGGCTTTGTTTAGAAGTGGTTTGGATGCATTTTCGGTTGTGTTTGGTGGCCGAAAATGGAGGTTGGATGAGAGCAGCGAGTTTAGGTGCTTTCATTGAAGCAATTAATGTATGATGATGCATTAATCCTCTGCTTTGATGTGTTGAAACAGGGGAGGCATCTTTGGATCCAAGAGTGGTTGATCCGGAAGCTTGATTTGGTGCTTTGGCTTGAAGCAAAGTGGAAATCGGTGAGTGCGTTTGTGGAAATTGGGTTTTCAGCTTTTAAACCAAGGTTTGAAGGTTTTGGGAGCTTAGTTTAAGTCTAAACAACTTTGCTAAGCTCAAGTGTAAGTTTTCGGAATTTCTCTCTAGTGGTGGCCATGATTTTGTTGTGATGCAAAATGATGATTTGCATGTTTTAATTACTGTTTTGAAAACATGTTTTAGCATGGATTTTGCTGATGATGTAAGCCATATGTTGAAGGTAACTCTAGGTAGGAGTACCTTGCTTTTGTACATTGTTTAAATGTGGATTGATGCTTTGAAATGCATGATGAAAATGGCTTGATTTAATGCTTTAAAACAGTGGATTAAATGATGAATATGATGTATATTGGCAAGTGATGTTTTGAAAAGTTTAAGGTCACTAAGGTGGTTAAAAGTCCTTGAGTGAGCCTTGTTACTTAAGAACATCAAGGTGGTTAAAAGTCCTTGGATGATTCTTGTTGCGGACACTAAGGTGGTTAAAAGTCCTTAGGTGATCCTTTCCATGGTGTTTAAAAGTCCATGGGGCCATGGTGTTTAAAAGTCCATGGGGCCAAGGTGTTTAAAAGTCCTTGGGGCCAAGGTGTTTAAAAGTCCTTGGGGTGATTCAAGCTTTGGACACAAAGGTGGTTAAAAGTCCTTGTGTGGTCCTCATTCATGGTGTTTAAAAGTCCATGGCCAAGGTGTTTAAAAGTCCTTGGGGCCAAGGTGTTTAAAAATCCTTGGGAAGTTGATGAACTTGTTTTAAGAAATGAAATGTATCACTTGAGCCAATATGACATGTTATGATTATGTTAAAGCATGAGATTGCTTGTTAAAAGTATGCTTTTGAGCATGTGCAAAGCTTGATTTAAAGCATGTTTTGTAAATGTTTTGAATTGCATTATTGAATGGTTTTAAGAGCATTCCTCACTAAGCTTTTGCTTACGCTCTCTACGTTTTCTTAATTCAATAATGCAGAGCATTAGAGAACCTTGAGGGGCAGCAAGAAGGGCAAGAATTCAAGTACAAGTAAAGCTCAATGTATGGAAGGTTTTTGTTAAACATTTTAGCTTTTGGGTGATTTGGCAATGGGGGACCAATGTGAATGTTTTGGGAGGTGTTTGGAACTCCCTAAGTATGTTGAATGTTGATTTGAATGCTGGTTTTGGATTGGAACATTATATGCTTGTTTTGGAAGTTCTGTGTTTTGAGTAGCTAGCTTGTGTAGGAAGCATGCCTATAGAATTGGGGCTTTTTGCATATGATGTTATTCTGATGATTTGATGATGCCTATAAGTCTTATATATGTTGAATTGCATGCTGGTAAAGTTTGGTAGCATTTGGAGCATGTTTGAATGATCTATTGCATGATTTGGAATGCTATTTTGCTGCAATCTGTGCAGGCATTTCGGAACAGTGTGCACCGTTTCGGAACGGGTGCCTTACATGAACCCAGGCGTCCGAAACGGTATGCACCGTTTCGAAACGGTTTGGTCTCTGCCAAGGCCATATTTCGGAACCCGTTGCGGAACGGCCCGTGTTTCGAAACGGGGTCTACATGTTTCGGAACGGTCGACCGTTAGGGGCTGACATTGGCAGTTATATGTTTTGATTTGTTTGCGTTTTGGTCCTGAAACTTGTTTGTTCAATTGCATGAGCTTGGGAAGTCCTTTTGAGCTGAAATTTCACAGAGAAGCATGAAACCTGATTAATTTCAAGTTGGTAACTTTAATTTGGGTTAAGTCCTTTTAATTATCAGGAATTACAATTTGGTCCCTAAAGTTGTAATTTGTTCAATTGGGTCCCTGTTTGATCTCTGATGTTTGTGAACTTTTAGTATGATGTTTGTGTGATCACAATTAGGATTAATGTGCATCTAGACAAGATTAAAAAGAAAAAAAGGGTCGTTAATCAAGGTTGACTTTCGGGTTGACTTTGGTTTTCCCCGTGTGACTTTCTTAATTCGGGTCAACCATCTAGGCCGGGTTAAGGGGGTTACATTTGGTGGTATCAGAGCTTAGTTCTCGAGTAATTGGGAATGAATGTATGCATGATTGAAGTATGTTTGGCTTGTATGCTTGTTGTTTGAAAGCATGTTCAGTGGCTTGTGATTTGGATGCAATTGAGATGTATGCTGTGATGTTGCATGTTAAGGGTACCCATTGCCAAACAAAAGCTAATGAAATGATGTTGATTTTGAATGAGATTGAGCTTGAATACTTGGATTGCTTACCTTGCTGGGCCTGACTTGTTTTATTTTGCATTGTGATTGCATGGTAAAAGTATGGCACCACGTAGAGAGTTAAGAGGTAGTGTGCAAGCTACGGCTCCCAATGAGAACGAGAATGAAGAGAACACGGGTAGTGCTGTGTTACCCCCTCCTCCGCCTGGTGGTGGTGCTGGAGGTGAGAGAGCTGAAGCTGCAGCTAGTGCTGGAGCTGCTGGACCAGAGGTTGGTCAGGGGCAAGCTATGCCTGATATGTCTGTGCTGGTACAAGCTATTGCGGGTGCTTTTCGAGCAGCAGTAGATGGAGCTCAAGGAGCTGGGCATCAGGGAGATGCTGGAGTTAGATTACCTTTGGAGCGTCTGCGCAGTCTTGGTGGGACTGAGTTCAGGGGTATGTCTGCTGAGAGTTCGGAAGCTTGGCTAGAGAGTACCAAGCGTATCTTGGGTCAGATGAGCTGCACGGATGTGCAAAATTTGGGATGTGTTGTGTCCTTGCTGCAGGACGATGCGTATACGTGGTGGACGACCACCATAGCTGGGATGGCTGAAGCTGATGTTTCTTGGACATTCTTTCAGAATGCGTTCAAGAGGAGATATCTAGGAGTGAGATATCTGGATGAGAAAAAGCGTGAATTCATGTCTCTTACCCAAGGGAGCATGAGTGTGGCTGAATATGAGGTGCAGTTTGTACGGCTCAGTCAGTATGCACCGGAGCTGATACCTGATGAGAGGGAGAGGTGCGAAAGGTTCCGTTATGGTTTGGTGACGGAGGTAAAGACATATATGTTGGCTGCTGAGTATAATGATTTTGATGTGTTGGTGAGCCGATCCAAGGACATTGAGATGAACTTGGGTTTAGCTGCGAAAGGTGCTGGAGCGAGTTCTGGCAAGAGAGCTGCTGAGTATAGTTTCGGAGGTGGACGGAACAAGAGGGGACATGACCAGAAGTATCAGTCCTCAGCCAAGAGAGGTGGTGGTGCACCTGCTAGAGGTGGTTATGCTAGAGCTGATCCTAGTGCTTGTTGGATCTGTGGTTCGCGTGGTCACATGAAGCATGACTGTCCTCGTGCTGTGAAGGAGGTGCAAGCTCCTGTTGCGGCAGCTGGTAATGGATGTTGGAATTGTGGTTTTGTTGACCATCTGAGGCGAGATTGTCCGAGGTTGGCTGGTGGCCAAGAGCGTGCTCCTGTTGTTGCTGCACCGCAGAGAGGTCGTGGGCGCGGCCGTGGTAATTTCCAGAGGAGAGAGGAAGGTGGTCGTGGAGTAGCCCATGTTGTGGCTATTCAGCCTGAGGGTGGAGGCCAAGCTAGGGTGTATGCTCAGCGCGAGGGAAGGAATGATGCTGATGTGATTGCAGGTACCTTTACTTTGCAATCCTTGTCATTGCTTTCTTTGATTGATTCTGGATCTACGCATTCATACATTTTGCGTGAGCATGCTGAATTGCTTGGTTTGCCTGTTGAGTCTTTGGATGTTGGTGTTCGTGTCACTAGTTCTTTTGGTGAAACTGTTGTGACTCGAAAGCTTTATAGAAGGTGTCCCTTGGTTGTTCAAGAACATGTCTTTCATGTTGATCTTATGGAGTTGCCTTTTTATGGTTTTGATGTGATCCTTGGTATGGATTGGCTTGCTGAGCATCGTGCTGTTGTGGATTGTGAAAATAAGTGGGTTTCGCTTAAGCTTGCGGATGATTATGAAGTTGTTGTGGTTGGTGAGAATGTGAAGTTTCTTGCTAATGTGGTGTCTACCTTGGAGGCGAGTAGGATGCTGAGGCAAGGTTGCGAAGCTTATCTAGCTTTTGTGATGAATCCTAGCTCTAAGGAGTTGAGGGTGCAAGATATCAAGGTTGTGAAGGAGTTTCCTGGTGTTTTTCCTGAAGAGTTGCCTGGTTTACCTCCTAATCGCGAGGTGGAGTTTGGAATTGAGCTGTATGAGAATACAACTCCTGTGTCCATTACTCCCTATAGAATGGCACCTAAGGAGCTGAAGACGCAGTTGCAAGAGCTGTTAGATCGTGGTTTCATCCGGCCGAGTGTATCGCCTTGGGGAGCACCAGTCTTGTTTGTGAAGAAGAAAGATGGCACTATGAGGATGTGCATTGATTACCGTCAGCTGAACAAGTTGACTATCAAGAATCGGTATCCTTTGCCGAGGATTGATGATCTCTTTGATCAATTTCGGGGAGCTGCTGTGTTTTCTAAGATTGACTTGAGGTCAGGGTATTATCAGTTGAAGGTGAAGGATGTGGATGTGCCTAAGACAGCTTTCAGGACAAGGTATGGGCATTATGAGTTCCTTGTGATGCCGTTTGGTTTGACAAATGCTCCTGCTGCTTTCATGGACATGATGAATCGTGTGTTTCATGAATACCTGGACAAGTTCGTTGTGGTGTTCATTGATGATATCCTTGTGTACTCGCGTACTGAGGAGGAGCACGAAGAGCATTTGAGGATTGTGCTGCAAGCTTTGTTGAAGAATCAGCTTTATGCTAAGCTGAGCAAGTGTGAGTTTTGGCTTAAGGAGGTGGTGTTTCTTGGGCATATGGTCTCAGCTGAGGGGATTCGTGTTGATCCTCAGAAGATTGAGGCGGTGATGAACTGGAAAGTTCCTAAGTCTGTTCATGAGGTCCGTAGTTTCCTTGGTTTGGCGGGATACTACCGAAGGTTTGTGGATGGTTTTTCCAAGATTGTTGCTCCTTTGACGAAGTTGTTGCAGAAGGATGTTAAGTATGAGTGGACGGAAGCGAGACAGCAGGCTTTCGAGAAGCTTAAGGCGGCTTTGACGCAAGCTCCTATCTTGATTCAGCCTGAATCAGGGAAAGAGTTTGTGGTCTATAGTGATGCTTCCTATGTTGGTTTGGGATGTGTGCTGATGCAAGAGGGTAAGGTTGTGGCTTATGCGTCGCGGCAGTTGAAGGTGCATGAGCGCAACTATCCTACGCATGACATTGAGTTGGCTGCAGTGGTTTTTGCCCTGAAGATCTGGAGACATTATCTGTATGGTGAGAAGTGTACTGTATACACGGATCACAAGAGTTTGAGGTATCTGATGTCTCAGAAGGAGTTGAATCTTAGGCAGCGGCGTTGGTTGGAGTTGCTCAAGGATTATGATCTGACGATTGAGTATCACCCTGGAAAGGCTAATGTTGTTGCGGATGCCTTGAGTAGGAAGGTAGCTGTTGAGCTGAGAGCTATGTTTGCTAGCTTGAGCATATCGCGAGATGGTGGTCTTGTTGCTGAGTTGCAAGTGAAACCATCGTTGGTTCAGTTGATCAAGGAAAAGCAGTTGTTGGATGATTCCTTGGTGTCTCATGTTCAGGATATCGCGGAGGGTAGACCTTCGGATTTCTGCTTTAATGAGGATGGTGTGTTGTGTTTTGGTAGTCGGATAGTAGTGCCTGCTGATGTTGAGTTGAGGCGTGCTATTCTGACTGAAGGTCATAGTAGTCCTTTTGCTATGCACCCTGGTAGTACTAAGATGTACCGTGATCTTCGTGATGAGTATTTTTGGGTGGGTTTGAAGAAGGATGTTGCAGAGTTTGTGAGCAAGTGTTTGGTGTGTCAGCGAGTTAAGGCTGAACATCAGGTTCCTTCTGGTTTGTTGCAACCGTTGAAAATCCCTGAATGGAAGTGGGAGAGGGTCACCATGGATTTTGTATCTGGTTTACCTTTGTCTCCATCGAAGAAGAATTCTGTTTGGGTGATTGTGGATCGCTTGACGAAGTGTGCGCATTTCTTGCCTGTGCATACTACGTTTTCTTTGGATAAGCTGGCAGAGCTGTATATTGCTGAGATTGTGAGGCTGCATGGTGTGCCTAAGTCGATTGTGTCGGATAGGGATCCGAGGTTCCCATCGCGTTTCTGGCAGTGTTTGCATCAAGCTCTGGGTTCAAGGTTGCATTTCAGTACATCCTATCATCCTCAGTCGGATGGTCAGTCTGAGCGGGTTATCCAGATTTTGGAGGATATGTTGAGGTGCTGCGTGATTGAGTTCCAAGGTTCTTGGGAGAAGCATCTGCCTTTGGTTGGGTTCGCTTATAACAATAGTTATCAGGCGAGTATACAGATGGCACCTTATGAGGCTCTGTATGGGAGGAAGTGTAGGACTCCTCTTTGTTGGGCTGAAACTGGTCAAAAGTTGGTTTCGATGCCGGCTTTGTTGAAAGGGACCACCGAGAAGGTGAAGCTCATTTGTGAGAGGTTGAAGGCTGCCTCTGATCGGCAAAAGTCTTACGCGGATCTGAAGCGTAAGGAGATAGAGTATGCGGTGGGTGACCGTGTGTTCTTGAAGGTTTCGCCTTGGAAGAAGGTGATGAGGTTTGGCCAGAAGGGTAAGTTGAGCCCTCGGTACATTGGACCATATGAGGTGGTTGAGCGTGTGGGTCCTGTTGCGTATCGGTTGAGGTTACCTCAGGAGTTGGAGAAGATTCATGATGTGTTCCATGTTTTTATGCTCCGGAAGTATAGATCTGATCCTTCGCATGTGATGCCTGTGGAGGAAGTGGTTTTGAATCCGGATTTGACCTATGATGAGGAACCGGTGAAGGTTCTGGATTCGGATAGCAAGGTTCTTCGTGGCAAGACCATTGAGTTGGTGAAGGTGCTGTGGAAGCATCGAGGTGTTGAGGAAGCCACGTGGGAGCGGAAGGAAGACATGCTGAAGCAGTTTCCTTATCTCTTTCCTTCAGGTAAATTTCGAGGACGAAATTTCTTAAGGGGGGGAGAGTTGTAACGCCCCGGTTTTGGGCTTAGGAGTTTTGGGCGTTGACCGGTTGCTCAAAGTGCTGTTCGAATCTTAAGAGGTGAATTTAGGAAAGCCTAGTTCGGGTTGCATTAAAAATATGGAAAATGTTCTAAAATCATCTTTTAATATAATTAAGTGAACTGTGAAATCAATTTTGGAAAATGAGTTTTGGAAGTGTGACATTTTGGCTAGTGACCAAAATGTAATTTTCGCAAGTTTGGTGGCTGTTTTATAAAGGGTTGAAACTTTGAATCTTTAAGGACCTATTTACCCAAAGGGAGTTTCTCCAGATTTTTCTAAGATATTTTAAGTCTAAAATCTGATTTTAAAGGATATTAAAATTGGAGGGAAGCCATTTGGCTATTTTTGGATTTTGTAACCAACTGTGCTAAATTTTCTTTCTCTCATTTTCTCTCAACCCAAACACTACTTTTCCAGAGAATTGATTCTGATTTCTTCACCTAAATCCCTCCTTTCAACTCTCATTTGATTCCTTATCATTGTATCTTCAAAACCTCTTCAATTGCTAATTGTTTCAACAAGGATTTTGATTGCAAAAAGAGGAAAAACTCAAGTTTAGAGGTAAGAACGTCCTTCTCCTCTAAACTATCAGTTCTTTACTGAAATTCCTAAGTTTTCAATCCTTAATTGAAGTTTAATTAAAGGTTTTTAAGTGGTGAAATGGATCTTGGCTTATAATGCAAGATTTTGATGATTTTTGATGATTTTCGTTAGATCTGATTAATCTGTGATTTGAGAGGTGTTTTTGATGTTAAATGATCTCTAAATTGATAAGGAATTGAGTTTTGATTGATGCAATCCCGGATAGGTTGAGTTTCCTAAGTTTAGCTTGTGTTTCAAGGTTGTTTTTGTGGTGATCTTGGTGATCTGATGTTGCTGGAGGTATAAGGATGTTAATAGGTTGTTTTTAGATGTTATATGATGTTTATGGAAGTGTGGTTTTGCTGGTTTATGGCTGGGCTTTGTTTAGAAGTGGTTTGGATGCATTTTCGGTTGTGTTTGGTGGCCGAAAATGGAGGTTGGATGAGAGCAGCGAGTTTAGGTGCTTTCATTGAAGCAATTAATGCATGATGATGCATTAATCCTCTGCTTTGATGTGTTGAAACAGGGGAGGCATCTTTGGATCCAAGAGTGGTTGATCCGGAAGCTTGATTTGGTGCTTTGGCTTGAAGCAAAGTGGAAATCGGTGAGTGCGTTTGTGGAAATTGGGTTTTCAGCTTTTAAACCAAGGTTTGAAGGTTTTGGGAGCTTAGTTTAAGTCTAAACAACTTTGCTAAGCTCAAGTGTAAGTTTTCGGAATTTCTCTCTAGTGGTGGCCATGATTTTGTTGTGATGCAAAATGATGATTTGCATGTTTTAATTACTGTTTTGAAAGCATGTTTTAGCATGAATTTTGCTGATGATGTAAGCCATATGTTGAAGGTAACTCTAGGTAGGAGTACCTTGCTTTTGTACATTTTTTAAATGTGGATTGATGCTTTGAAATGCATGATGAAAATGGCTTGATTTAATGCTTTAAAACAGTGGATTAAATGATGAATATGATGTATATTGGCAAGTGATGTTTTGAAAAGTTTAAGGTCACTAAGGTGGTTAAAAGTCCTTGAGTGAGCCTTGTTACTTAAGAACATCAAGGTGGTTAAAAGTCCTTGGATGATTCTTGTTGCGGACACTAAGGTGGTTAAAAGTCCTTAGGTGATCCTTTCCATGGTGTTTAAAAGTCCATGGGGCCATGGTGTTTAAAAGTCCATGGGGCCAAGGTGTTTAAAAGTCCTTGGGGCCAAGGTGTTTAAAAGTCCTTGGGGTGATTCAAGCTTTGGACACAAAGGTGGTTAAAAGTCCTTGTGTGGTCCTCATTCATGGTGTTTAAAAGTCCATGGCCAAGGTGTTTAAAAGTCCTTGGGGCCAAGGTGTTTAAAAGTCCTTGGGAAGTTGATGAACTTGTTTTAAGAAATGAAATGTATCACTTGAGCCAATATGACATGTTATGATTATGTTAAAGCATGAGATTGCTTGTTAAAAGTATGCTTTTGAGCATGTGCAAAGGTTGATTTAAAGCATGTTTTGTAAATGTTTTGAATTGCATTATTGAATGGTTTTAAGAGCATTCCTCACTAAGCTTTTGCTTACGCTCTCTACGTTTTCTTAATTCAATAATGCAGAGCATTAGAGAACCTTGAGGGGCAGCAAGAAGGGCAAGAATTCAAGTACAAGTAAAGCTCAATGTATGGAAGGTTTTTGTTAAACATTTTAGCTTTTGGGTGATTTGGCAATGGGGGACCAATGTGAATGTTTTGGGAGGTGTTTGGAACTCCCTAAGTATGTTGAATGTTGATTTGAATGCTGGTTTTGGATTGGAACATTATATGCTTGTTTTGGAAGTTCTGTGTTTTGAGTAGCTAGCTTGTGTAGGAAGCATGCCTATAGAATTGGGGCTTTTTGCATATGATGTTATTCTGATGATTTGATGATGCCTATAAGTCTTATATATGTTGAATTGCATGCTGGTAAAGTTTGGTAGCATTTGGAGCATGTTTGAATGATCTATTGCATGATTTGGAATGCTATTTTGCTGCAATCTGTGCAGGAGTTTCGGAACAGTGTGCACCGTTTCGGAACGGGTGCCTTACATGAACCCAGGCGTCCGAAACGGTATGTACCGTTTCGAAACGGTTTGGTCTCTGCCAAGGCCATGTTTCGGAACCCGTTGCGGAACGGCCCGTGTTTCGAAACGGGGTCTACCTGTTTCGGAACGGTCGACCGTTAGGGGCTGACATTGGCAGTTATATGTTTTGATTTGTTTGCGTTTTGGTCCTGAAACTTGTTTGTTCAATTGCATGAGCTTGGGAAGTCCTTTTGAGCTGAAATTTCACAGAGAAGCATGAAACCTGATTAATTTCAAGTTGGTAACTTTAATTTGGGTTAAGTCCTTTTAATTATCAGAAATTACAATTTGGTCCCTAAAGTTGTAATTTGTTCAATTGGGTCCCTGTTTGATCTCTGATGTTTGTGAACTTTGAGTATGATGTTTGTGTGATCACAATTAGGATTAATGTGCATCTAGACAAGATTAAAAAGAAAAAAAAAGGGTCGTTAATCAAGGTTGACTTTCGGGTTGACTTTGGTTTTCCCCGTGTGACTTTCTTAATTCGGGTCAACCGTCTAGGCCGGGTTAAGGGGGTTACACCCATTGTTGGAGACCATCCATAAAGTGGAAGAGGGAGTCTTTATCAGACATGTCGGGAATCTCGAGCACTAGATTGGTAAACTCCTTGATATAATCTCGAATGCTCCATGAGTGCTTTAGCCTTCACAAGCGGCCTCGTGCTTCTTCCTCGGCATTCTCGGGGTAGAATTGTTTCTTAAGCTCCTTTATGAAATCATCGAGAGTAGAGATAGTACACGTACCTTTCTCAATGTCTTGGTGCCTTCTCCTCCACCATAGCATGGCGGTGTCGGTGAGGTACAAAGTAGCGGTTTGGATCTTGGCGGCCTCGTCCATAATGCCAACGGCCCCAAGGTATTGCTCCAAGCCATATAGGAAGTTGTCGACTTCCTTAGCGTTGCGGGTTCCTGAGAAGGTCTTTGGTTTGGGCACCTCAACCTTCCTAGACTCATAAGAGGTGCTTGGCCCGGCAACCATAGCACGCTTACACAAGGCCACATCGCCTTGTAGTGCCTCGACTTGGGCACGGGTGTGGTCTAGCTCTTCTTGAAGAGAAGCACGTACCTTGGAGAGCTCACTCATGAGAAGGTCGCAAACTTGTCCCAACTCGGCTCGCATGGCTTCTTCTAGCTTCACCATCATAGCCTTCATGGCGGTGTGGAGCTCGGCGTCCTCTGCCTCAAGGCCTTCCACCCTCTGGGTAAGGTCGTCCACATTGGCACTGATGCCCCCCACGTTCTCCTCTACGTGGGCTAGACGGTTCTCAAAGTTAGAGATCACGTCCCTTGACTTGCCCCTTGGCTTCGTCACATTAGGGTCGGCCACCTCCTCTTCTCGCCCTCGATCATGCACGACTTCTGCCTCGGTTGAGCTAACACTTGGGTTCTTTCCTGTCTTGGCCATTATCCCGGGTCTCGTAACACGCTCTGATACCAACTGTCACGGATGTATTCTCTCAAACCCGATCCGTGCGGCGTTAGCAACTCTCGACAATGCTAACAAGCCTTGAAGTCCCTCGCAACACTTGGCTAAAACGATCACAAGAGAAGGCAAGAAGCTTTTACAAGTAAAGGAACTTGTATTAGCTAAGAAAGAAGGCTTACAAGAGTGTTGTGAATGCTTACAATGCTTAACTTTCTAAGTTGAGTACGAAATGAGGGGGTGGCCCTATTTATAGGCACCCTCCTCCCTAATGGACGGCTAGGATCGATTTGATCCGACGGTCACGGTTTTGCCTCCAAAAATATCTAGCCTATATCCACACTATTCTAGAGTGTTCTATACATATCTATACATGTCTATAGATATCTACAACTATCCAACATGTTCTAGAGAACTCCAGGGTCTTCCAGAGTAGTCTCGATCCTTCCTGTGCTTTCCCGAGCCTTCTGGGGCCTTCTGGTGCATCCCGGGTTTGTCTAGACTTGGATAGAACGTCCCGGACCTTTCTAGAACGTTGTGGCTTGCTCTCTAAGAGGCTTGGCCGTCCATGTCCCTTGTGACATCCTCCTTGGTGCTAGTTGGCGTCAAGTTGGCCCAAGGGATGTCTTGAACCTCGGCTTGGACTTGTGGGAGAAAACAGGTGGGTCGTGACACTATGCCTTCAATGTGGCCTTTGGAGTTGTCACCAAATGTCACACATCCTCCACTTTTTGGTTTAACCTCCAAGAATCTACTATTGTCTCCGGTCATGTGTCTAGAGCAACCACTATCAAGGTACCACATGTTCTTACTTGAAGCTTTCACCTTGAAGCATTGCTCCTCCTACAAACAAAGAGATTAAGCTTTAATTTTTAGTGCCCAAAATGATTTGGGTCCATGAGAGTTAGCTCCCAAAAGCTTGGTCCCCTTAGGAATCCAAGAAGCAATTACATTTACATTATTAGAAACAATGAGTTCCTTAGGAACCCATACACTCCTAATTTTTTTAACTTTAGATTGCTTTTGAAAATCTCTTTGTTTGGGGTAAAATGGTTTTCTCTTAACATATTAGGTGTTTGAAGAATTTCTCTTTTCAAGGGCATGTTTCCCAATAGTAAGAGAAATTTTTAGATTACCCACTTCATTTGTGTGATATTCTTGGAAATTGGAAAGAATTTTTCTTGGTCTATGTTTTTCTTTTTAAGTTCATTAGTGAGATTTACCAAGTATTAAACCTTCTTTTCCAATTCGGAATTGGTTTTTGAAAGAGACTCATTTTGAGATTTTAAATCGAAAATAGTTTTCTTATTTTTCAAAATAAACTCTTTATATTTCTCTACCAATTCATCGTAAACTTCTTGTAACTCATCATATGCATCATATAGTTCATCATCATAAGTAAGAGATGTTGAGTTAGAGTTTACCATAGATTCCTCCTCAAGGGCCATGAGGTAAAGGTTGGCCACTTCATGCTCCTCATCACTCCAAGTTTCTACTTGAGCCTTGAGCTTCTTCTTCTTCTCAAAGTTCTTCTTCTTTAGTTGAGAGCAATCGATGCGAAGGTGACCCGACTTCTTGCACTCATAGCAAATGAGTTGGTCTTTTTCTTCTTCTTTGTTCTTGTTCTTGAAGTCTTTTCTTCTTGAAAACTTTCTACCACGGTTAGACTTCATGAACCTTGAAAATCTTTTGGCTATCATAGCCAATTCTTCAAATTGATCTTCCCCACTAGAAGTGCTATCCTCTTGTGGTAGAGAGGCTTTGAGAGCAACTCCTTGCTTTTTCTTCTCTACCTCTTGCTTGACTGCTCTTCTTTCTTCTTTTTTCTTCTCTTCTTCTCTCCCTTGCTTCATGATCTTATATGTGATGAGAGAATCAACTAGTTCATCAAGCTTTATGGTCTTTAAATTCTTTGCTCCGATGATGGCGATTCTCTTCCCATCCTATGATTCGGGAAGAGAATAGAGTAGCTTCCAGACTTACTTATCTTCGGGGATGATCTCCCCGAAGCCCTTCAAATGATTGACGATGGCGGAGAAGCGATCAAACATCTTTGTTACAGTCTTATTGGCCTCTATCTTGAAGTCCTCGTAACTAAGATTGATGATCCCGATCTTCGTCTCCTTCACATCGTTTGTTCCTTCATATATGGTTTCAAGAGTGTCCCACACTTCTTTTGCACTTGTGATCGAAGATACTTTGGAGTAGATGTCCGGTCTGAGAGCATAAAATAACATGTGCAAGGCTTTGGCATTCACTTGCAATTTCTTCCTATCGTCTTCACTCATCTCCACCTTCTTCTTTGGAACAAGCCTTTTCCTTCTTCATCTCTTTTCATGGGATGGTTGGTCCATCTTCTACTACATCCCATACGAGGTAATCACTCGATTTGATGAAGAGACGCATTTGGTTCTTCCAATAGGGATAATTATCCCCATTGAAAAAGGGTGGTTTGGTGGTAAATTTAGACTCGTACATGCTTGACCCTGAGGTAGATGTCATGGCTTGACTTGGAAGTTGATCAACACTTTTATAGGATCTCCTCTATGGTTGTGAAGCCTTCAAAGAGGTAGGCTATGATACCAATTGTTGAATGGATCGAATTAACCGATATGGCCAATGGGGGTGAATTGGTACTTTAAAAAATGAAGGGTGCAAAAGGAACAATTAAAAATGAAGAAAAAGGAATTTATAGTGGTTCAAGCTTCTAAACAAGCTATACATCCACTACCTTAGCTCCCACTAATGATTTTCAACAAACTCTTCAATAATTTGTTCTTCCCATTTTCTAGGCTAAGGAGGCAACCTTTACAAATTTAATCTTTCTACCCAAAGATTGAATTACAAGACTCTCAATTACAAAGAATGAGAGGCAATTTGAAATGTATCTCCCACAAGACTAATATATTTCCCAGTTACAAACCAACACTCTCCGAACTTGAAAGAGAAATAAACATTTGAGAATTTTACAAGTTGGGTACACAATTTGACTCTAATAGGCTCAAGGGTTTGGAATAAATGCTTTAATGTTGCTTGAAGGTTCAATAGTTGTTGTTGTAGCTTTGGAGACTTGTTTTTATACCATTGCATTGAATTCTAGCCGTTTGGGTGGTTGAGGTTATTAATCTAGCCGTTGGGCTGCATTTTCCCGCAATAAATGTTCTTCAACTGCACACCGTATCGGTACACTTCGTGACTGTATCGGTACCTGCCTAAAAGAAGAAAGAGCTGCTGTGACTGAAAAATAGAGCGTATCGATACGCGGGAAGGGTGTATCAGTATGGTATAAAGGGGTGTATTGATACGCAATGTCGTATCGATACAGTTTTTGCTCATTGGAATCTTGATTTGTTATTTGACAAAAAGCATATCGATACGCTATCTATGCGTATCGATATGATTTAACAACCATTTAAAACTTAAGGATTTCAATAACTAACAAGCCAACGTTCCAATATTAAATGTAAAGATTTGCAAAGGTCAGCATATTGTATCGATACGGTGACATACCGTATCGGTACTCTATAGCATTAAAATATTTTACTTTGAAAAACCGTATCGATACTGTCCCGATGAGTATCGATACACTATAGCTTAAAGTCTTACCCATATGAATATCGTATCGATACGGGATTAAACTGTATCGTTACGCTATGGTCGATTAAAATTCCAGTAACAAAAATCCGTATCGATACGCTATAAGGGTATCGATATGCCTGAGCGTTTTGTTGAAATTTAGCTTGAAAATACTTGAAAAGACTTAGTGAAAATTGAACCTTTTAATTTGTTTTGTCTTGAAAGAGTACTTGGTTCAAAATGCTTGTCAATTTAGTGAGTCTTTGAAATACTTAAAAATTTATTCTATTTTTCAATTAATTTCCTAAAGTAATTTGTTATATTAAAATCAATTTAGGTTTAACAAAACGTTAAATTAATTCGTCGCGTAAATATACATATTTGGATTAATACTTAAGGTCCAATTTGATACACATTTAAAGTTTTTTTAAATGTAATTATTAGATATATGAATTTGACTAAATGTTCAATTTAATAACTAAAGTTATTTTTGACTTAATAAGATATTTGTATTTGTTATGAATGTTTATCTATGTGGATGTCTATCATGATTAGAACTTTATCTAAGGAGATTGATTTACTTTATTATTAGAAATATTATCTCATTTAATTAGAGTAAAATGTAATATGTATTTCTTATGCCTATAAATAGATAACTTGGTGAAGGCATTGTACACAAGTCTATATTTGAGAATAATACAAATTTCTCTCTTCCTCTCGTCTCTTTGTTCTTCCATTCTTGTTCTTTGTTCTTATTATTGTTCTTTGTTATTTTATTCACAACATGTTATCAGCACGAATTTGCTCAGAAAATAATAACCCTGAGGATCGTGCGGAAGATGAAATTGTTAATTGTTTTCACTGATACCGATGCTAGTTTTAGCTATGGAAACATTGTACCGATATCCAAAATTCAACCGTAAGTAAGCATTTACCACTTATATTCCCATCAGTCTCGGGTTTCACCAAAGGCCCATCGGAGCCGTTTTCACCCACTGTGATAACTAGGTGAAATACAAGCAAGAATTGCAAATTCAAATGGTAAGAAATTGGTTATGTTATTATTATTCTTCGTTACTTGCTTTAATACCAAAAAAAAAAGGAAATTTGTATTTATTATTCAATACGAAAAAGGTATTAATTCCTAGTATTAAATATTTAGAAAAGAAATCGTTTATTTATTAAACTTTAATTAATATTTTTTATGTTTGAATAAATTTGATTTCTTTATTTTTTATGAGAGTTGATGTTTTTAACCTTGTTTTGAGTTTTACATGATATATTTAAATGGTGTGGTAAGAGCATGATATAAAGAGATTATGAGAAGTTGTCTTGGCCGTTTGCTATGTCTCCATCGTCCTCGAGAGGAAACACAATATTGGTAAACTTTATTTTTATTTTTATCCTTTAAAATATGGTTTTAAAGTGCGATAAACCATGATGATTTTGAATTTACAAGAAGATTATTATAAAGTCTATATTTGCTCGAAAGCAATATTTCTTCTTCGTCGAAAAACTCGACCATAGATTTCTCCCAATTTCAAGTTATGAAAATTCGTCTTGATCCAAAAAGATTTATGGGAGGCATTCCCTGAAGTGAATGCAAAGCATGATGTTTATTTCATGCGATTATCAATGATGGGGCATTCCCTGAAGTGAATGCAAGCATGATGTTTATTCCATGCGATTATTGGAACTATTTCATTCCTTGAAGTGAATGCAAATATGGTAAACCATTATTCAATTAGAGACATAATTTTGATATAATCCAAGTATATTGGCTGGACATCCCGTTCTGCGAGGCTAATGGTCTCAAAGGAGGTTTTTAAAGGGCCTTGTGGACATGTTTAACAATGTCGCGTACGAGGATTAAATCTTTGTTCTTTGTGATAAGGATATGTGAAAAAGGTTTCAAAGGCCCACTGGCTCTACTCCACTCCCTGAAGTGAATGTGAGATTATATTATGGAAGGAATAAAAACCACATTAGAAGTTGTGGTCGTGGTCGAGGCTATGAATATAGACATGAAAAATATGGTCATTTTAAGAATACTTTTACCCATTGGTAGTGAAGTTATAAGGATGACAAGAACGATAAAGATCATTCTAAGAAAGTGGAATCTTTTTTTATTATCAATGTGATGTTATAAACCATTGGTCTCATACTTATCGTACGTTGAAAAAATCAACAATGATTGAATGATAAATAAAAGAAAATAAAAGCAAATTCTGTTTGCGAAAAATGACAAAGATGATATTGGTCCAACTTATTTGGACATTGTTAGTCCAACTCATTTGGACGTTGTTGATTTCCTTATAACCCTCGAATGGAATAAATCATCTTCTAATTATTCTCATAACTTTGAAGAGAATTAATTATCTTTTTATTTATTTTGCTTTATGTTTATTTACTTTATACATTAATTATTTACATTTTATATTTATATTCATGTTAATATTTATATTTATATATTATTATATTATTTATTTTGTTTAACATGATTACTGATCAAATATAATTTATGGTGACGATTTATGCTTAGCAGAAGCATAAGATATATTTTTCCATTTAAATGCAAGGGAATAATGTGAGTACTATATCTCAAAGTACTGAAAATATTGATGCTCTAGAAGAGCAATAAATTCTTGAGAGAAAGCACATTATGAAAAGTACATAATTGCGAATATTGCAATAATTACCGCTAATGGTAATAATATCGTCACCACTATAAGTGAAAATTTTAAGAGAGCAATATGAGTTCGCAAAATATCCCTTTAGAAATTATAGATAACATATGTTATTGATTGGCATTTGAAATAAGCTAATATGAATATAAGTTATGGTAGCCAAAAAGTCAGTTGAAAGCTTTAGAAGAGCTATATATTGCTACCAAAAGATAATTTCAATTGAAAGCTCCGAAAGAGCTAAATATATTCCTATTTAAAAGAACAATTTTGATGGCCGTACTAGACATGTACGAGTGAGATTGAATTACATGTTATGGTAAACAAGAAGTTTACAAATTCAGAGATATATACACACATATGTATAGTTGGCATGATCGGTTAGTTCATCCTGATCAATAATGGTACATAAATTATTAAGATTTACATGCACATGTATTAAAAGAACCTGTAGTTCTTGTGGTGCTTATTCTCAAAGGAATTGATTAAATTCCACCTATTAAAGAACATGAAGTTCTTGTGTTGCTTAATGGAATTAATTAAATTCCACTTACTAAAAGAACTTGAAGTTCTTGTGTTGTTTGTTCTCAAAAGATATAGTTGATCTCACTTACCAAAAGAATTAGAACTTAAAGTTCTTGTGCTGAAGTTGAGACTACATGTCTTGCATATTTGAACGAAATATGGGCCCATATATCCGCAAATGTGGAAAATTTTATATGATTTTAGTAGATGCATCTACATTGTTTTATCAACTTACAACCAGAAGTTTGTGAGATTGATTATAAAAGGATTCGAATTATGCAGTTAGACTATTTTTCTTGCAAAAGCTAGTGGGTTTATATTTTAGGCTATATCAATTGTTACAAAGCCTATTGATTATGAAAAATATAGTTTAGCAAAATTTCAATTGGATGCCTCCTATTTAGTAGCTAAACTATGAGAACAAAAGAGTTATTATTAATATGGTGTTTTCATATAGCAACACTTATACACATCAAGCCAACGAGTTATAATAAACTACCTGTTATGATTAGTTTTTGGTTAGAAGCCATACATTTCTCATTTTATAATTTTTGAATGTGCGATATTAATTGCTCCACCACAACGCACAAAATGGGTAAATAAAATGGTTGAGAATATATATTGAGTACGAGTCTCCTTTTATGTTTAAACTCATAAACATTAATTGGAGAATCATTTATGACATGATTTTTCTCAACATAAGGGGAGATAATAATCAGCTGGATAAAGGAAAATGAATTATCGTTATCTAGATCCTCGTATATAAACTAGAAGTTTATAAGATAATTCATGTTATTACATGTCAACTGCCAGACATATTTACCGATCCAATGAGAGTAACTAAGTCTCATATACCAGCTGAAATGCTCTAAGTTTAAATTACATGTTAGAGCGAGAGGATGTAAATCATGCCTGCAGCATGATAGTTGAAATGGATCAAATGATCAAAATTCTCGTAAATGGAAAGTAATATGAGATGGTCATATATTGGAGGCGGGTGCTCCTGAAGAGACCCAAGATATAACTAATAATAAAACTCTTGAAGAGTTTCAGGTACCTGAAATAAAGATTGAAATCTTGAAGAGATCTTGATGAGTTATGTCATTACGAGAATGGAACCAGAAAATTGAAAAGTTGTCGACAACGATTTTACAAACAACTTTACATAAAATACTTCTATAGAAGTAAAGAAAGAAATCGAGGATCTTGTATAAAATCTATCCAGAAGTATAGATATTGAATTGGCCGATGTTGAAAGACGCTTTGAACTTCTAAAATAGAAGTATTTGGACCAGCAGTCCAAACACCTAAAGGTGTAATGCAAGTGAGACACAAATAAGTAGTCGTAAATACGACTTGAACTATGATTTATGAAAAGTTTTAATTACTTCATGGTGGATGCAATTACTTTGGCAATTATGAAAATTTTTGCATGTGACTAATTATTTATGGATTCATATTTATCCTTGAAGGATTTAAAATGCTAGAAGCATTTGGAAATTTCTGAGGAAATTTATTTAGACACGTCTCATGAATATTTTGGTGCATTTGGTATAATCACCTTAGTGAATACTAATTGAGAAAATACTATAAGAATGATCAGATTTCCTTATGTATTTTATAAAGTAGTTTGGATCAAGATCCATTATGATAAATTTAGAACTCCTAAAGAGCTTCAAATTGGAAACTCATGAAGTACTTTCAATACAAGTACTTGAATCTTGACATCAAGTTTATCTCAACCTGAAGATCGAGCATTTTTATATATATATTTTTTGTCTATGAATAGACATAAGCTGAAAGAATCTTAAAGAAGATTCAATATGAATAGAGCATATCTATTGAGTATCCCAATAGTTGTAAGATTATTGGATGTGAATAAAGATAATTATATCGTTTCTTGGTCTTGAAGCACTATATATTAGTTGGTCAATAAATATCTATGAATATACAAAGATCATTACATTTAGATCTTCAAACATTCGTCGATGCCTCCTCAAATCTTGTAGAAATAATTGTTATGCACAAGACAAGCCAAAAATGTGTTTGGCTAAGACCATTGACCCACCATATCTAGAAGATATGTGATTTACTTTCACAAGATATGATACAAATGCTATATTGTGTAGAGATAATGGAATGTGGATACATCATGGAAAAATATTACTCCAAAGTTTCATCCCCGCTATCTTTAGAAAATAGTATTCAAGGTTGAATTATGAAGATTCAAAGATCTTTAGTAGTATTTTTATGAGGGGGAGTAAATACGCATTGCACTCTTTTTTCCTTGACCGAGGTTTTGTCCCAATGAGTTTTCCTGACAAGGTTTTTAAGGAGGCAACATGTTATGCGTATCAAAGATGTGTGTACTCTTTTTCCTTCACTAAAGAATTTTTTCCCACTGGGTTTTTATCTTAGTAAGGTTTTATCGAGGCACATTATCTACATAGACATCCATTTATTTATGTAGATGTCTATCATGATTAGAACTTATCTAAGGAGATTGATTTACTTTATCATTAGAAATATTATCTCATTTAATTATAGTTCAATGTAATATGTACTTCTTATGCCTATAAATAGATGACTTGGTGAAGACATTGTACACAAGTCTATATTTGAGAATAATACAAATCTATCTCTTTCTCTCATCTCTTTGTTCTTCCATTCTTGTTCTTTGTTCTTATTATTGTTCTTTGTTATTTTATTCACAACAATATTTGATTTGTTGGTTAAAATTAATGTACGAATTTGACTTTTCTAATCCAAATTGATATTTATAATAAACGATTCAAAAAAATCAATTTAAATATTGAAATCAAGGTTCATATATCAATTTTAATAAAAAAAATTAGGTGTTTGAACAAAAAATATTATTAAGTATCAAATTTGAGATTTATGCTTAGTTTAGGCGTGTAATTAAAACAGAAGTAAATTAGATGTCAACTTGAACATTAAAAATCAAATTTGCGTACCAAATTATCATTCTTTGTTAAAATGTTCAAACAAGACTACAAATTGCCCCTTCAAGACCGATAAGAGTGAGGAATAAACTTGGTAGGGCAAAATAAGCCATGCCTATCAGTTCATTTACCAAAGCAACTATTTTCTGCCGATTCTCGTCGACCCAATTCTTTTCCACCGTTTCCCCCAAAATTTCCCAATTCAGGAACCGGATTTCTCTGGCAAATCTCCTTCAAAGGTATGGGTTTTCACCTTCACAACTCCACATTTTCCTTGCAAGAAATCGTTTCTTACTCGATCACTCTAGTGTCCACGAAATCCAGAACTCTCTAAATGTTCTTTTATCTTTTAGAATCCCCCAGACTTCCTTTATTTCTTTGTTATTCGATTGCCCAGCTGTTCTGGATTTTAACTTTTTGAAAAAATGGCAAATTGGGTTTTCTAAATTTGGGAACTCGGGTATTTCTCCAGTGGCTATCTGCAGTGTCTTGGCACTTTCTAAGCGATTTCAGATTGACCCAGATTTGTTTTTGAACCGTGTTGGTGTTTTGAAAGATTTAGGGTTTAACGGTGGGGTTTTGACTAGGGTTTTAGAAAGGTTTCCTAGGATAATCATGATGAAGGAAAATGAAATTTGTAGAAAGATTGGGTTTTTGGAAGGAATTGGGATTTCAAGATATGGGGTAGAAAGGGTTTTTCATTCGTTTCCTGAAGTTTTAGGATTTGACGTTGAAAATAGGTTGAAGCCATTGCTTGATGAGTTTTTGGAATTGGGTTTCCGTAAAAATGAAATTAGGGACGAGATTACTAGGGATCCAAGAGTTTTGGGCATGGAATTAGGTGAAATGTCGAGGTGTTTAGGATTGTTGAAAACTTTGAAATGCCGAGTTCCTATTAAAGACGAGATTTTTAGTGAAGGAGAATTCAGAGCTGGGTTTGAAGTAAAGCTTAGAGTCGATTGCTTATGCAAACAGGGGTTGATTCATAGAGAAGCATTTAAGATCCTATGGAAAGAGCCAAGATTGGTTTTATATGAAATAGAAGAGATTGAGAAGAAAATCGAGTTCTTGGTGAACAGGATGAAGTATGGAGTTGGTTGCTTAGTTGAAGTTCCGGAATATTTGGGTGCCAATTTTGACAAACAGATTGTTCCTCGATACAATGTTGTCGAGTATTTGAGATCAAAAGGTGCTCTGGAATTTGATGTGGGGTTGAAGGGTTTGATAAAGCCAAGTAGGCTTAGATTCTATAATTTGTATGTCAAACCATATCCGGAATGTGAGAAGATGTTTGGGAGGGTTGCTGATGGCGCTGGTCTTCAACAACGGCATCCAGTCGGGATGTGGAAGCTTTTTAAACCACAAAAGCATACAGAATCAAAAGAAGATGTGAACAACATGAAATCTTTTATGGAACCACTAGTTTAGCTCACAAAGCCAATTATCCACAATTTGTTTGTAATCCAAGCTGAAAGTATAACTAAATGTCGATTTTCCAGTAGTGTTGTAATAACCGTTCCCAGGATTTCTCACCTGTATTGCCGTACGAATCAGAATTTTGCCTTCACCCCCTGTGTGCACATCCATCAAAATTATTGTCTTCTAATCCACCTGTGCCCCCACCTAACTCAGTCAGTATCTATGTTGCAAAAAAGACTCATTTGCCTTAGTTTCAATCTGGACTAACTGCAAAAGTGGGTAAATGGTTGGAGGAATGTGAGTTGCTTATGGTCTCAGATGGAATATATGTCTATGTCAGTAACCTGCAAAACGGGATCAATTGTTAGTGATCCTTAAAATGACAAGGTGCAAAAACATTTGTTCTTCATTCCTTGGTATGCTTATTTCCATATATATGATTGTGTGTACATCTTTTCTGCTGTTGCAAGTTCCAGGAATCCAGTTGAATGCAAGGAATTTAGAAAATAATGGCCAGAAAAGATGAGGTTGAAACAATGTCAAGGACAATTGTCATTGCAGCTATAGCATGAGCTACGGATGCTGTCACAATCACTACAACAACCACGATATGAGGTAAAAGATGTTTTAGATAAAGAATTTTAGAATGTATAGCAATTGATTATGTTATGACTAGAAAATAAAAACAAAGGGAGTAAATTTATTGTGAGAATCTTGTGGAGTTTTTCATCTAAAGGTTCTACAATAACTGATACATCATTTTTTCATCTAAAGATATACTAATTTGTCTTATAAGGTCAGCATACTACAAATTGTGTTAGCAAATAGCAACCTTGTTCGCTTTTTGCTCTATTTTCTATTGATGCTGGTCCAACTTCAATTGATTTAGAAACAAGTCTCCCACATCCGTAGCAAACTTAGCATACTATTTCTTTGATCGTTGCAGTTTGTGTATGTTTATCCATAAACTATGAAATCAAAAGTCCATCATGCTGAAACTAACATGTTTCTTTAGATTTTAGATATTTTATAGCAACAATATCACATGTGTAACCATAGTTTGTGTTCTTATTTACCAACTAATTTCTTTTCTTTTTCTTCATGAGTGAGGAGTCACGACTTCTCCTTCTCTTCTTCAACTCAGACTTTTGTTCATCAATATCCTAAAAGCGTAGCAGCACCTCTCGCCCATTAAAAAGCGCCAAAGGCGCGTGCCTGTTATCGCCTATCGTATGTGGTCTCGCCTTAGCCTTAGGAGGCGTTTTTTCGTCACCCAACTGTGCCTAGCGCTTTAGGTGTACTTTTTAAAACTAAGATCTACAAAAGTCTCTTTTGTTTGGGTCTTATTCTGTTTTGGTCATTAATTTGAAAAAAATTAAAATGGCCACTTATGTTTTCAAACGATGCTGTTTTGGTTACCCGACCGTTAACATTCGTTAATAAAAAATGTTAATGTTAGTTTTGACCCATAAACTTTTGAAAGTTTATTTTTTCACCCCTTTCATACAAAAAATTTAAATAATCCTAACCCTTCATTTATAGATGTCGCCACCTTTAGTTATCACCAGTCGTCGCCTGTAGTTGTTGACTCGTCGTCAACTTCCTGTTCAAACCCAAACCTCAATCTTTTGTTGCCACTTGCATAATTGAAATCAATTCCCAAACTTAACCTTTTTCTTAATTGTTCTCCCTCAACACAGTTGAAATTACTAGCCAACCACAAGCTTCACGACCATCGACCACATGAATTGAACCACCCTTGTCCCTCTCGAAACAAATCCGAACATAACATACTCTAAATTGAACTCCATCGGATGGCTAATGGCAACAAATTGAACAATTTAGGTCTGAATTTTTATTAGAGATATTTTTTAGTTTTCTAATTAATGAATTCAAACCATAAAGAAGAAGTGAAGAAAGAAAGTGTTCGTTGGTTGGTCTTGGTTTATAAAAAAAGGATGAGAAGCGTTTGAGGGCTGTTCAAAGCTGATGGCAAGACGAACGACGATGGCGACGACAACAAATGTACGATTTGGATTAGAAGAGAGGAAGAGTATTTTAGGTTTTTGTTTGAAAGGGGTAGACAAAATAAACTTTTAAAGGTTTAAGGGTTAAAATTAAAATTAACATTTTTTATTAACGGAGGTTAACGATCGGGCGACTAAAACAGTAACGATCGAAAATATAAGTGATCATTTTTTTTATATCGAGTGTAAGACCCAAAAGGGACTTCCAGCGTATATTACTCTTTATCCATTGAAAGCTGAAGTTCCATGTTTATTATATTTGCTTAATTTGTCGGCAAGATAAACCCATAATTCTTGATTGTGGGTAGTTTCATATTTTTAATACATAGCTTTGATAATTCTTTTGTTGTATAACAATCAAAAAGTTATAGTAAGAAAGTTCGTGTGAAAGACTTGTTTAAAAAAGGAAGACCTCAATGTTATTATGAAGCTGAGTTATTTAATTATTTGAGAATTGATGTCTCAAATTATCTCTAACTTGATGCATTTTTATTTCTAATACAGAATCAACGGTGGGTGGGTTTTTTGGAGTTCCGGTGTAATGACGTAAAAGGTTGTTGAAAATATTGTTGTAAATGGGACAAGACAGATCGCGAGTTACTTGGTTAAAGTTTTGTCAAAGTTTGACTCGAGTTTTTAACGAGCCGAGCCAAGCTACTTGATACACGACTTGAAAAACTTGCGAGTTATTCAGAAATATAATATATATATATATATATATATTATATTTTGTACAATTTAAAATATAAATTCCTAAAGCTAAACTCCTAAAATCTAAAACTTAAATTATAAACCTCTAAACCTTAAACTAACACCATAAACCCTAAAAATAATAAGCTTGAGTTAACACAACTTGTGTATCAAAGTTTCCCCCCATAATAGAGCTTTAACTGAGATGCAGTAAATCGCGAGTTACTCGAGTCCGACACGGTCAAAGATCGGTCAATACTTGACTCGATTGGGCTTGAATCAAGCTCGAACTCGACTCGAGTTCTTAACGAGCCTAGTCGAGCTCAAATTTTTTAGGCTCGTTAAAAATTACTCGAGCTCGAACTCGGCTCAAAATCTTAACGAACAGAGTTAAGCTCAACACTACTCAAACTCGACTCGTCTCGTTTACCCCCTAATTGAAAAAGACGTCTGAGCAAAATATTCTTGAAATTTTAGTAGTTATATTTTGAGAAATATTGTTTTGTTTTATATCTATTTTATATTCATGAAATTAGTTTTTTGATGAACTTTTATGTATGGGTTAGTATACCTACACAATGAAAAATGTTAAGTTTCACACGATTTTTGTGTTGTTAGATTAATGGGTTTAGCGATTTGTGTTGTTAGATTAAATGAGTTTAGTGATTGAGATTAAATTTTTTTAATTAAAAATTATCCATTTTCCCGTAAAATTTCCTTATTTCTTATGTTAATTTCAACTATTAAGTTTCATTAAATTTTTATTGTGGGTCAATGATTCCTACCTCTTTTTATATTTTAATTTTATATAATTGACAGAAAATTTTAACTTTAAACCCTAAATTTTAATAACATCCCTTAAATTTGAAACTAACCCACTAGAACTCCTAAACATTAGACCCACACAAAATCTCTTAACCTTAAAATTAAAGTGCTCATGGAAAAAAGTTTTTACAAATTCTTGTGAATGGAATAATTACCCAAATGGGAAAATATCCTATGCACTGGCGGTAAAAATAAAAAATTTCTACAAGCGCATTAGTTTTAGGATTTATGTACTCTATTTAGGGTTTAAAAATTATGGTTTATGAGTTTTTTGAGCAAAAATGGTTTATAGTCAGAATTTAGAGTGTAGGGTTAAAATTTAGTGTTTAGAGGTTAGTTTTTAGGGTAACATGGTTAGGGATTTATGTTTTAACCTATAAGCCTTAAATTTTAACATTTAAACCCTAAATTCTAATCACACCCCCTAAATTCAAAACTCATTCAGTAGAACCCTTAAACACTAGACTTTAAACAAAATCCCTAAACTTTAAAACTAAGGTGCTCGTGAAAAAAGTTCCCAGAAGCGCTTGTGCATGGAATAATTACGCAAAGGCTTAAATGTGCATTTGGTACATAAACTAGTCACCTTCTTCCAAGTTGGTACTTAAAGATTTCTTCTTCCAAGTTGGTACTTAAAGATTTTCTTCTTTCAAATTGGTACATGAACTAGGCACATTCTCTCAAGTCGGTACCTAAAGAATATTTACTCCCAAGTTGGTACTTAAATTAGTCACCATTTCTCAAATTGGTATAAAAACTTATACATTATATCAATTTGGTTCTAATTCGAAATAAATCAATAAATTTGGCCCTCTATATTTACAAATTATGTCAATTTAAATTTTATTATTCTCCTAAATTGATTGTTCTTCTCCCATAAATGTTATATTATTTTTCTGGTATAATAAAAGTTTAAGAATAAGTTGTTGTTTTATCATAGAATGCAGTTATCTAATTGTCGCTATGTTCCGATAGACATATTTGATTTGACAGTATCATAAAAATGACTAAATTGATATAATTTCTAAATATGAAAGGTTAAATTTATTGAATTGTTTTGAATTAGGATTAAATTGATAGAATGAATACATTTTGGGGACTAAAAGTATTAATAAAAGTACTAAAACAACGAATGGAATTAAAGTTTGGGTACCAACTTGAGAACAAAATTTCTTTAGGTACCAACTTGGGAGAAAATGCCTAGTTTAGGTACCAACATGGGAGTAAAATTTCTTTAAGTACCAACTTGAAAGAAGGTGACTAGTTCGAGTACCAAATATATATTTAAGCCTTATCCCAAAGGGAAAATATCACATGCAGTGGTGGTAGAAATGAAAAGTTTTCGCTAGCACATTAGTTTTAGGAATTAAGGATATGATATAGGGTTTATGGGTTCAACGGTAAGGGTTTAAATTTTATGGTTTATGGTTAGAATTTAGGGTTTATAAGTTAGGTTAACATGGTTAGGGATTTAGATTTTAATCTATAAATATTAAATTTTAACATTAAACCCTAAATTCTAATCACATCCCCTAAATTCAAAACTCATCCACTAAAACCCCTAAACACTAGACCTTAAATGAAATCCCTAAACCTAAAACTAAGGTGCTCATAAAAAGTTTTCGCGAGCGCTTGCATGGAATAATTACCAAAAGGGGAAAATATCCAATGCACTTGTGGTGGAAATGAAAAGTTTCCACAAGCACATTAGTTTTAGAATTTTTGGACCCGATTTATGGTTTATTGGTTTAAGTGTAAGGGTTTAGAATTTGTGGTTAGAATTTAGGTTTTTTGGTTAAAATTTAGGGTTTAGAGTTTAGTTTTTAGAGTAACATGGTTAGTGATTTAGGTTTTAACTTATAAACCTTAAATTCCAATCACACTCCTTAAATTCAAAACTCATCCACTAGGACCCCTAAACACTAGACCCTAAACAAATTCCTTAAACCCTAAAACTAAGGTGTTCATGGAAAACTAGTTTCCATAAGCGCTCGTGCATGGAATAATTACCCAAAAAGGAAAAATATCCTATGCACTGGCGGTGGAAACGAAAAGTTTCCACAAGCGAATTAGTTTTAGGATTAGGGACCTGGTTTATGGGTTTAAGCGTAAGGGTTTAGAATTTATGGGTTTATAGTTAGAATTTAGAGTTTAAGGTTAAAATGTAGGGCTTAGAGGTTAGGGTTCAATTTTTAGGTTAACATGGTTAAAAATTTAGGTTTTAGCCTATAAACCTTATATTTTAACCCTAAATTCTAATTGCACCCCTAAATTCAAAACTCATCCACTAGAACCTCTAAACATTATACCTTAAACCTTAAAATTAGACAATTATTCCATATAAACGCTTGTGGAAAATATGTATATGTTTTCTACCTTCTCATTTTCTATCTTTAATTTTTCATTTTTTTAAAATTTTCTTTCCCATCTTTAAACATAGTTTTATCAGTCTATCTATAGCAATTTGTTATTGCTGATAATCGTGCTCTATATTCAACTAGAGTAAAATTGAAAATGCCTTATGCTACTGTAATTTTAAACCTGGCCATTTGTTTGTGTATGAAATGACAATTGGTATTCGTATGTTTCTCTTTGACATTTCACACACAAACATCATCAAAAAGAAACAGTCTTCAGTAAGTAGATGTTTTAGAGTTATCACTTTATTCAAAGACTCTAGCAACAATGTCTGAGAAGAAAATTCACTCATAATTTGTATATGAGATTTCCTCATTAATCTTGAACACACATTTTGCCCCTCTATCTCGGGATTAGATTCAAAATTCATTCATATAATCAATAATAAGGCTCTGCTAGAAAGACATATGTTTGAAGAGAAATAGATGAAAATATATGAAAATAAGAAATGTTTTCCACTTGAGAGAAGAAAAAATGCATCTTTAAACAAGTAAATTGACATAAAATCCCTTACAAAAGACCCCTAATGCTCGCGGGCAAAAGCAAAAGGGTTAGTTCTAAGCATGATCCCAATACCGTCTAGGAAGATCTTTTACTGTCTAGGCATTATTCCAGGAAGGCATGGGTGAAATGCAGCCAAGCTCGACTCTTCCACTTCGCAACAAGATTCTTCAAGCGCTTGTCATATTCTTTTTCCTTGAGTCTCCCACTCTTGATGGCTATTCTCTAAAATTGTCAATCTGTCTTCCATGGCCATTGCTCTATACTGAGAACGAGTGTCGTACTTGTGAGTTTTTTCTTTCTTTCTATTTTTGTGATTATGTGAATGTATGCACAATATAAATGCAAGCAACAATAAAAAAGGACAAGAGAAAAAAGAAAAAAAATGCAAATGCATGAATGAAAATGTATGAATGCAGGCGAAAGGCCATCAATTCTATTAAGATATCGCTCTAGAAGTAGCTTCCTTTGGATGACGAAGGTCCTATGAATACGTCTCGGTCTGAGCAATCATTTCTTTGATCAATCTTTCGAGCCTTGGTTCTACCTTTCCTATCGGTCTGACGTGGGGGCGAAGAAATGTAGCTTCTTGAAGTCACATGCTTAGCTACGCCTTTAATTTAGGATGTGATGCTCGTCTCGCTCCTGTGTGCTTTTGACGTTGGCTCTAAGCCGAGTAGACCAATGATCATCTTCAAATTCCGCTTGGTTGGACTATCGAAGTGGTCCCATAGTACTTGTGACTTATTGTATTCTACTTGGCGCTGGTGTGAGCATACTTCGATGTTTCCTCCACGTGATCACTCGACAAATTCTCATTGTTTGTTGGTTGACCTCAGTCCGATGACAAATATGCGCGTTGTCTTCCTTCTTTAGCTACCTTTCATTCATGCAAAAGTTATTTCTAATTGAGCAACATGCTTTAGAATCGATCCCCTCTAAATATGAGATGTATGCAACAAACAAATATGCCAAAAACAAAACAAAACACACATACAAAAATGTTAGTACTCTTTCTTAATAAAAAACAGAAATAAAACCTAAAATGTCCAAAATAATTTCATTGTACGAATAATTCTGGGCAGCACATTCCAATACTCCATGACATGTCTCCATTGATTATCCTTATGAAATAATTTTGGCCAGACCTAATGCCTAGGGTTTTCCACATGGCTCTATTGGGGTGGGCTCTAGATTCTCACACAAAGTTTGGTTCTAGAAAGGTACCCAAGCCGTCTTTGTTGTCCCCTACTAAGGGTAGCAAAGCCCCTAGTTCTCACCCATTATAGGCTTCAAATGAACCAAGTTCAACTCAGGAGGACTCACCCTTTATGTCTTCTCGAAGAATTAATATTCTTACGAAGAAAAAAGTCATGAGTCTCGAAGGTACTTGCTAGGCTCATACGAAGAATCAATATTCTTAAATGAGCAAACGTGTTCCCCCCACTTAAACGAACGTTACAAAGCTCGGGTGTAGAGCTTTCTTTGAAGAATTTTAAAATGCATAAAATAGAATTATATTCATTAAACGGACAAATAAATTGAACTTGTTGTGAACTTGCAAATTCCATTAGTTTTTAAGAAAACTTTTAAAAAAAAATTAAAATCAATTTGTGGCCTGACCCTCTTTTGTTTTTTTAAAACAAAACTTTCTCAGCAGAGTCGCCAAGTTGTCGCAACCCTTTCGAGTCCAACTTTTTGGAAAACTTTAAAATCAACGGAGTCGCCACCAATATTTTTGATAATAGTGTGATTGGATCACTTTAAAGAAAGGTTTTTTTTAATAAAACGTTTTATTTTATTAAAACAACAGTTTTGGTTTGTGAAAACCAAAAAATAGGTTCGAGGTTGGTTACGCGTTGGGAAAGGGTTAGCACCCCACAACGCCTAAAATTGGTACCTAATTGATTTCAAAAATGTTTTCAAAATTGGAATTTGCAAGTTCACGAAGGTTCGATTTTATTTGTCCATTTAATGAATATAAATTTATTTTAATGGCCTTGTCGCCCGGGAAATAAACTTTAATCACCGCCAATATTTCTGACGCTAACTCGTCATTTCTGTTTGATAAGACACCACATTAATTTAGTTTTCACTTTTTAACAAACCAAAGAAAGGATTAGGTGAGTTGTCATTTTTAAAATTTAGTGTTTAAATCCTAAGGAATGTCTAAATTCATTTTATTTGTTTACGATAGTTAAAGTGTGTTTTATTTCAAAAGGTGAAGAGTGTTTTAAAGCAAACAAGTCTCTAATCTAAGCTCAAAGATCTTAAACCCTAAAGTTCAACCTATACTATCAAGACAAGAAAATTCAAAACTAAAATTTGGATTATTTTTTTTGTTTTGAGTTTTTTTCTAAAGGAACTTTTTATTCGAAAATGTTCTTGTTTTTTTCTTTTATTTTTAAATGTTCTTTCTTTGGTTTATTCTTTAAAACTCAAATTATTTTTATATTTGAAAATTTTCCTTTTTATGCTTTTTTTTATAAAAAAATCTTTTTATTCTTTTTTTATAAAAAAATCTTTTTATTCTTTTTTAAGTTCCTTTTTTAAATCTTTTATTTCCAATATATTTATGTTTTAAAAGTCTACTTTTATTATTTTTATTTTTTAAGTTTTTTATCAAAAGTTTTTTTATATTTTAAAGGTTTTTTTAATCAAAATCCTCTATTTCTAAACGTTTTATGATTTTTAAAAAATCTATTTTTTATATTTTAAGTTTTTTTTAATCAAAAGTTTGTTATATTTTAAAGGTTTTTTTTTTTTATCAAAATCCTCTATTTCTAAACTTTTTATGTTTTTAAAAAAATATTTTATTTTTAAATTTTAAACATCCATTTTTAAAGAACTTATTTTATTCTTCAACAAAACACCTTTTTATTATTTCCTTCAAAATGTCATAGATCAAATCAAGCTTTAAGATCAAAATTTTAACTATTTTTAGGATTATTTACACTTTATTTAAAATCAAAAGAAAAATGAAAAGAAAAAATTACCAAGCACCAATTTTATTCTCCAACCATCGAAATGCAACCTAACAAACAAACAAACACAAAAAAATAACTAGAAAAATGAATTAAAAGTGAACGGAACAAGAAATTATATCGTTAATGACGAGAATGCAAGCTCGAATCATTTCCAAATACCCCCCGAAAAGCTTGATTTCTTCGCAAAAAGCTCGAACCGAAGCTACTCTAAGCTTGAACCAACTTCAACAGTTTTTCAGAATTTTCGGAGGTTTTTTGGGTTGATTTTCGGATCAAATTTCATTGTATTTTCAACAAAATAAAAGAGGCTATTTATATGATTTTGGGGATTGGGGATCAAGTCAATCTGGGAACAAAATCATGAAATTCGTCCCTAAAAATCATCCATCTCGATTAGAAATTCTCTGATTTGAAGATAGCAAGCGAGATTTCATCTGATCTAGCTCGAATTTAGGGAATTTTGCCCTTGAAATAATTTAGGGTTTGAAACATTCATCCTCGATTGGACGAGATACCGACGACGACAGGAGGCGAGGTCGGCGACAATGGCACCGGCTGGCCGTGGCTGAGAACGGCGGGAAGGAGGCCGACAACCCTTATTTCCCTTATTCGGGGTTGGATTAGGGGATTCAATCCTGCGCGCGTGGCTGCGCGGGTTGGACCCCTTTTCCCCCTATTTCCCTTATTCGATCCAAACCATTCATATTTTCAACCCCAAATCTAACGGTTTTGATTAAACCTGAACAAAACACAAAAAGGGTTAATTTGGGTCTCTAAAATAAATAGAATGGGCTTCTTTATTATATGGGCTATTATTTATGAATGTACTCTTTATTTTATTTGAAAGTGGACCTTATTTTTTTGTATTTTATCTTTGGGCTTTAAATAATAATAATAATAATAATAATAATAATAATAAGTAAATAATAGAGTGAAAATTCAGTGACAACACATTTGTGGATTGCTATCCCTTTCCCTTTATGTTCCCTTATTGTTATCTTTTAGTTATGGTTTCTGTTTTTATGTTTTTCCTTGCGGTTATTGTTGTCCACGGTCTTCGTGAGACTTTTGTGGGTAAAGCCTGCAAGTATGTTAAGTTTGTCCTTTGCATGGCTTTCCCTTTTGTTTGTCTGATTTCTCGTTAATGAATTTAGCACGTTCTCTTTGTCAAAAAAAGTTTGGCCACATTAAGTGTACTAACATTGAGAAGAAGATAATTTAAGTTGCAAATATGCGAATCTCTAATTCAATTAAATAATGGATGAGAAAAAATTCATTTCTAATAAATATAATATCACTCAACTATGTTTTAGAATCATCTCACATAAATAAAAAAACACCATATTTGATTCTATCACCAAAAATCATACTCTTATTCTCTAATTATTCCACCAATTCTAGTCAAGTTATTTGAGAAAAGGAAGAGAAATTAAAATTCAAATGATTACCTGATAATTTAGATTAGAGTCTAATAATAGGCTATTGTTTGATGGGGGTCACAATGTTTAAGAAAAAATTGAAGAGGTGCAAAGTCATGCCGTTGCAATTACTGTAAGATTAAATTTACAAGCACTAATACCAAAATACACAATCGAACTTGAAGCTGAAGAAAAAGATCTACTTATCAACGTCATTGCAACAAACAAACGTGAAACCATGTTAATGTATTGTGGTGCCTTCAAAAGAGTGAAGAAATTAACAAAATTAACCCCTTAAATGTTCTCCAAATTGTCACAAACAACGATAAAAATTGCATAGCTAATGAAAAAGAAGTTCAAAAGGCACATAAACACATTTTTTTGTCTCCTTGTGTTTGTCATATTTTAACGACTTTGATAAGGCTTTCCCATGGTTGGATAGCACATACAAGTGCGGAAAGTAAATTGTGAAGTTTTTCACTAATCATAAATACTTGTTAGCATTATTTAAGAATAATTTAACTAGCATTTTGTTAAAGGTAGCTAAGACAAGATTTGACTATTTCACTGTAGAGAGTCCCTTGAGACCATTGATGTTTTAAGGTCATGGAAAGATTGAATTAACAAACGTGATGCATCAACTAAGAGAACGAGTTCTTGGGTGAAGCTAAAGAAATAGTATGAATCACAAACCTAATTTATATGTTGTTAAAAATTTGTGATGGGGAGGGTCCTAGGATGGGAGTAATTTATGAGGGGATGGACAATATGTTAGGAGAAATAAAAGATATTAATGCAATTAAAAACTAAAAACCTAATTCTCTAACATAGAACATATTTTGGTTATAAAAGACAAAAAAATCATTCTTAATTCCAGTAAGTTTAATCTTTCATTTACTTCACTTTAGATTTTGAAAAATGATAGTACTTTTATTTTTCTAAAATTACTAATAAAAAGCTTAACCCTAGAAATTTTACAATTTTACTTACTTTCACATGCTCAGTTGTGTGTGTATTTGGATAATGGTGCGTTTTATTTATTTTGGGAAGTAGTGAACTGCTACAGAGAAACGATAAGAGTCGGAACAAATAGTGATCAACATCAGTTGATTCCCTAGTTTACACAAAACTTTATATTTGTGCTATCATTCCTATCTATTTTGTGTATATACAAGCATATACCAATGGAGTATTTTAAACTGTCAAAAAGAATGCCGCTTGGTCGACTTATTTCTTGAAAAAATCTTGTGTTGCGTTCTTCCCATATGCTGTAAAAATGCCTTGTCCTGGCCAATTTAATATTAGAACGAGTAGGGTTTTACCCTTTCAGTTAGCGATTACCCATTATAGGAATGCCTCCCATGATCGTTGGTGATACTGTAATCCATATGTACTCGCGGTTTTCCTCCACACTACGTTCAAGTATGAACAGTTCGAGAACATGTGATCTCTACTTTCCATTGTTGCCTCGCAAAGAACATATCAGTCCTCCACGGCTAGTCCCCATTGCAATAGTCTATCTTTGGTAAGGGATTTGTTCAATATAATCATCTAGAAAATGATATAGTGCTTTAGGATATGTTTAGGAAACCAAACAAGTTTCTGCCAATGCATTTTGTCGTGAGAAAGTCTCACCTTTTTCCAAATCCATCTAGTAGTCATGCTACAAGAAATTCATGCTGCAAATAGGTTCTCTGACTGGGTCTCAATTTAAGCATTTTTTTTAAAAATCCAACTAAAATAGGGCTTACTTTTGGCATGCCAAAAATTTGCTCCATTCATCATATATGTATGTATCGAGGCTACTCAGAGGGATCCTTTGTAACAACCGGATTTTAAAATCAGTAGGTTGGTTTAACCCAAACTGTGGGCTTCATTTTTGGGCTGAAAGTTGGGACTTTGGATGCCTATGAGAGTCTTAGTGGGATCTTTCCTTGTTGTTGGGCTTGGGTCTTAGGTTGGTGGATGGTATGAGATGGTGAGGGAAGAGTAATAAGGTAACTTATCCCTTTTTGAAGTTAGGAAGAGGGGGGAGGGGTTAATTGTGCTACAGAAAAGGGAAGAAGATGATATCATATTGTCTTTTGCTTTCCCTACTCCTCTCATTTCCATCTTCCTCTCAAGCATAAAGGTTCAATCTTTGTGTTTTAAGGTGTTAATCTCGAATTTTCAGTTAAGAGTGTTGTTATCATCTTCCAAGGATCAATATTTTGAGGTATGATTCATTAAGTTTGGTACATGATGAGTTTTTGGTGGGGGTTGAACAAGAGAACGAGAATAGGGTTTTTGACTCCACTCCTTGTTGTAAAATCATACATTTAATCCCTTTTAACCTCTCAGTAGTGTTGTAACTAATTTTACATCATTTGATTGTAGTTAAGGAGATTAGAGAGCACTCTAAGGACCAAAGGAAAAGGGAGGCTTGAGCTAGAGGAATGGCTTGTTTTTGAGCTTTGGAAGAAAGGTTAGTACACTACTAACTCCCTTGTATTCCCGGAAATTATTAATTTGATTACTTTGTGATTTGGTTGATATTTTGGTTGCTTGAATGCTTGAGACCTCTAAAATGGTAAATCCTAAGATTGGTGTTAATATAGCTTAAAAATAGTAGGAAACCACTTAAACCACTACCCATAATTTGTAGGTTTATTTTAGAGTCTTAACCTTGGGTTTTGGGGACTGGAGGTAATTTATGAACTCTAGAAAGTAAGTTTTGGGTTCGAGTATTGACACGAGTTGAACGCGTATCGGCACCCCGTGTTAAAACTGGTGAAACCAAGCTTTTCTCAAAGGGAGTATCGGTACCCCGTTCCATCCAAATTCTAGTGACGAAAAAGTGTACCGGTATGCGTTCGAGCATATCGATACCATAAGGGTATCGGTACACGATCATGTGTATTAGTATGGGGTTACAGTCTAAACCCCATTTGAGTTGTAGCTGAGTATCAGTACGTTTGAGATGGGTATCGGTACCCAGACCATATCGGTACATGATGGTGAGTATCGTTACTAACTGGGTAATTTGCCCGAAAAATACGTTTTGAGTTCGAGGGACCTATAATTCGAGGAGTACGGCCCAATGGGTTTTTAATATGGTAAAATGAATAATAAAACTGAGAACCTGAGAATTCAACTTCATATACGAGCATAATGAGTAATAACTTGGTAAATATTGGGTGGCTCGTTTGTAATTGCAACTATAGGGATCCTTCATGGGTCGTGTGTTGTTACGTGCCAAGTAAAGGCACTTGTGTTGTTGAGTCACTTTGATTGATGAGATCTGGATACCTAGTGAGAGTGTTGCAACACTAAGAGGTAAGCTTCTAGATGTACATTCCCGAGGTTGTGTGACACCGGGCATCATCTGATGATACTTGATGAGAGATTCTGAGTATGAGTGTACGTTCCTAAGGCTGTGTGACACTGGGCCTCACTCCAGGTTTATTGGTATAGTGTTTATATGTTGTGAGAGTTTATTGCATCGTTTTCTTGCTATGTGTTTAGGCGGCTAGAGGTAGCGCCATATGTTTTATATTGCCATGAATCATTCTTTAGCTACATGCTCTTATTAATGATTTGCATGAATCATGGTCGGTTGGAAGTGTATCCACTCAGCTTCGTTAGCTCGACATTCGTAATTATTGTTTCTGTTCACAGGTTAGTAGGTTTGCGTGCATCGTTGGAGCACCATCGGTGTAGGACTTCAACATCGACTTTTGTCCAAGTACAATACTTAGATTTATTTGGGCTATGTACCTATGTTTGTATTGTAACTCTTATTTTTTATTTTAAATTATGAGTCGAATGCTTTTAAATATGTATTTTAAATGGAGCTCCTATGTAACTTTTTAACTATACATTTATATCAAATATTTGAACTTGATGAATTTTATGAAATGAATGTGTTGGGTTAAATCTAGTTGAAAAATTTTATGGTTTTGGGTTTGGGCTTGAGGCCCAATTTGTGACATCCAGGTCGGAGGTGTTACAATAGTGGCATCAAAGCCTAGGTTTAGTCGGTTCTAGAAAGCCCCGGGGTTGTCTAGAGGGTGTTGTATAGGTGTCTAGAGAATACGTTACGCATCAGTCAAATTCGTACTTGTTTAAGCTGAATATTCGATGGTGTAACTTTATTTGTTTGCTTGTACAGAAAGGAATCATGCCAAAAAGGGTACGTGATCGTGAGGAAAGTTGGGGCTCACGTGAGGGGAGCTATGATGAGGACTACATCCACGGTTCAAAGGAGGATCGGGGTCGAGGGGCCAATTATTTCTCCCATCTGCACCATGCCCTTCACATGATCATGACATCCATACCCAGGCCTTCGGCTACCCCTCGCGAGGCACCAATTGAGAGGGTGCGTTACAATAGTGCTACAGACTTCTTGGATCGAGATAAGACAATCAAGTTAAGGCGAATCAGAGATTGGGGGACACTCGTTGATCATATGACAGATGAAGTTGAAACCTGAGGACAAGTTGACATGCGTTCTCTCCTTGTTGAAGGAGAATGTTTGAGAGTGGTGGGAAATCATAGAGTTGGAATGGCATCCTAACCAACCTTCTTAGGACGACTTCTTGGATGAGTTTGAGAAAAAGTATGTGGGAGTGGCCCGCATTGATAGCTTGAGGGATCGATTTAACCACTTGGTCTAGGGAAATTGATCGGTCTTTGAATATGAGCAAGTGTTTCTACAGTTGAGTAGGTATGCCCCCAAGTTGGTTGCTACCGAGAAAATGAGATGCAAGAGGTTTCTTAAGGGTTTGATGAAGGAAATTCAAACCTACTTGAATGTTGCCCCACCGAAAGTGTTTTTAGAGTTGATTACTAGTGCCAAGTCGCTTGAGCAAGTGCAAGGTTTGACCTATGGCCCGTCTGGTGGTTAGGGAGCTCGAGTGGGAGAAATCAGAGCTTCTCCAACAACTTGCAGTCTTATTCAAGGAGAAATAGGAACCATTGGAACCAAGGTAGAGGAGCTTCGAAGCAGAATTCGAGATCAGACCGTAGGTCAGAGTCTGCTAGTCACAAGAGGCCTTCATTGTCTTAAGTATGAGTTTGGAGGGCTCACAGAGGAGTGTGGGCGCACCACTTTGTGATCAAATGTGGGCGTAGGCATAGAGGCGAGTGTTGGGGGACATCCAGAATTTGCTTTAAGTGTGGATCACCGGACCATTTTGTGAGGGATTTGTCGGCAGCTACTAGCATCACTCCGATCTAAACTCAGAGGACCTCTTATACAACTCAGAGGGGTCGGGTCTTTGCTAGAGAAGGAGCGAGCCACATGACCAAACATTAGATTGAGGGTACGATCTAGTCCACCGCGAGTGCAGCAATGAGACAATATGCAGTCAAGGCTTAGGAGGACTGTGAGGCCACTAATGTTATCTCATGTGGGTCTACCTTATTTTCAGCTCCTATAATTGATCTTGTGGATTCAGGGTCTACTCATTCCTACATCCGTAGTGGAATATCCCAACAGTGGGGTATTCTTGCCGAGGTTCTTGAGATTGGGGTTCGTGTGACCAGTCTTTTGGGGTATGATGTTTTGGTGGATAAGGTGTATTAGAGGTGATCGATTGATGTTTAGGGTTCGATCTTCTCAGCTGATTTGATGGTGTTACCGTTCCAAGAGTTTGATGCTATCTTAGGGATGGATTGGTAGTTTGAGCATGATACGCATTTGGGTTGTAGAGCGAAGAGTCTTAAGCTTTGTGGGTTGGATGGGGAGAAGTTGGTGAAGGGTAAGAAGAATCCTTGCCTTTACAATGTAGTGTTGGCCTTAGTGGCACAAATGATGATCCAACAAGGTTGCGAAGCCTTCTTGACTCACGTGGTTGACACAAGTGTTGAGAGTCCGGCGCTTGAGAGTCTTCGGGCTGTTAGAGAGTTTGCCGATGTATTTCTAGAAGAGTTGCCCAGACTACCTCCATATCGTGAGCTAGAGTTTCAAATAAATGTGATGCCAGACACGACACCTGTATCGATTGCTCCGTATCGCATGGCACCCACAAAGTTGAGAGAGTTAAAGAATTAGATTCAAGAGTTGTTAGAAAAGGGGTTTCATCCGGTCGTGTATCTCACCTTGGGGTGTATCAGTCTTGTTTGTCAACAAGAATGATGGGTCGATGAGGATGTACATTGACTACCGCCAGCTCAACAAGGTAACGATGAAGAACCGTTATCCTCTGCCAAGGACGGATGACCTGTTTGACCAGTTGAAAGGTGCTGGTGTGTTCTTGAAGATCGACTTGAGGTCGGGTTACTACCAGTTAAAGGTAGTAGAAGAGGATGTTTAGAAAACCGCTTTCAGAATGCAATATAGACACTATGAGTTTTTGGTAATGCCTTTTGGGCTTACCAATGCACCTACAACTTTTATGGATTTGATAAACCGAATCTTTCAGCCCTACCTAGATCAGTTTGTGATGGTCTTCATTGATGACATCTTGGTTTAGTCGAGATCAAAAGAGGAGAATGATTATCACCTTCTTGTTGTTCTTCAGGCCTTGAGGGGAAGACAACTTTTTACTAAGTTGAGTAAATGTGAGTTTTGGCTCTCCGAGGTGGCGTGTTGGGCCACATAGTTGCAGCGGATGGGATCCGTGTTGATCTACAAAAGATTCAAGCTGTGGTAGAATGGAAACCACCTAGGAATATCACAGAAGTCCATAGTTTCCTTAGGCTTGCTAGATATTACCGACGTTTTGTTAAGGGCTTTTCTATCACAGCAGCACGTATGACCAAGTTTTTGTAGAAAGGAGTTCCGTTTGAGTGGAACGAGAGAAGACAACAAAGTTTCGAGCAGTTGAAGGCTTATTTTACAGAGGCTCTGATTTTGACGCAACCCGAAACAGGAAAGGATTATGTTGTTTTTAGTGATGCTTTATTGAATGGGCTTGGTTGTGTCCTCATGCAGGAAGGTAAGGTGGTTGCTTATGCCTCAAGAAAACTTAAGCCTCATGAACGGAATTACCTTACGCATGATTTGGAGCTTGTTGTGGTTATATTCACTTTGAATATTTGGAGACATTATCTATATGAGGAAAAGTGTTACATCTACACCGATAATAAGAGTTTGAAGTACCTCCTTACCCACAAAGAGTTGAATTTGCGGCAAAGACGATGAATTGATTTGTTAAAAGACTACGATTGCATCATCGAATATCATCTCGGTACAGCTAATGTGGTGGTCGATGCTTTGAGTAGGAACTCTATGTTAGAGTTGAGGGTGATGTTTTCCCGTTTGAGGATGACCGAGGATGATGGGTTGCTAGCTGAGCTTGCAACCCCCTCGTCCCGACCTAGCCAACATACCGGATCGAACGAGTTACACGGGGAAAGTCGAAGCGAAACCTACTAAGGCTTCACTCCGATTAGCAACCCTATTTTTTTCTTTATTTATTATCTTGTCTAGATATCACAATTTACCCTAGGTGTGAAGACGACAACGGAAAAGCGAAAATGAATACAATCCAAGAAGAGCATACGACAACTTAAATTTACCAAGTAGCTTAATTGATCAAGTTCCATGCACACGGGGCAAAACCATCATAAAGGATACATGCAAATCAATTAGGAAGCAAACAAGCCATAAAGACTAAAATGTAACGTTCAGGAACCTTTGAAGATGTCATTTAATCGATTTAACTGCATGCGTTTCGAAACAGGCTTGCTCGTTCCGAAACGCGAGCTCCATTTAAAAAGTAACACCAAGCCGTTCTGAAACGGTCCCACCTTGTTTCGGAACGGGAGTCTACAGTGGCAAAACGTATCGGACATGGTTCCGAAACAGAGGCTTAAAGTGGTGAATCGTATCGAAACGGGTTCCGAAACGGGGGCTCATAGTGGCAAATCGTATCGAAACGGCACCACCCCTGTTCCGATACGAGTACCCCTGGAGCTATCGACCGTTCCGAAACCATATCGAGCGTTTCGAAATGCCTGCACACAGTTTGGCCCAAAATAATACTCTGTCACCTCCAAACGTCCCCAAACTTGTCTCGAATCATCAAAACCACATAGCAACATATCATACATACATTCTAAATGCAAAGTATCCTAATCACATCATTAGACATGCATTCAAGCAACATATTGGATTTCAGGCCCCAAGCTCACATGAACACTTAGATTCAAAAACATTAACATGCCAAAACACAAGCCATTCATACAAGGCCTCTTCACACCTCAACATATCATAGTATCAACATCTAAATCATGCTAGCAACATAAACCAAGCCAAGTACATGAGTTTGAACACCAACTCTCTAACAACAAGCCTAGCAATCCCATTGTCTAAGTGTTATTACAAACTAATAAAACCATACTTTGAGCCACCCAAGAACTCCGAGAATCCCTTCCTTGCCCACTTGCCTCCCAGAACCTCTAACGATCTGCATTGTTGGAAAAAGAGAGCGTAAGCTTAAAATCTTAGTGAGCGGAGCTCTAAAACACAACAACAATGCAGTTTTAAAACATAAATCTTAGATTTAGAGCAAAACCATTTAAGGAAAGATGAAATGAAACACAAACATCAACAATACATGGTATGCACATGCATAACCAAAACCCGGTGGAACTACACATCACAATTCACAACAACTAGTAGTTTTCCGATGGGACTACACATCACCGTACTCTTGTACTAGTTTGTACTGGTGGGACTACACATCACCGTATACAACGACCAACCATCACGTGAGGCTTGGCATCAACAACTACTACACAACAACATTAAAACGGAGAATAAAAACAATCCAAAAACACACCACAACACACATAATCGAGAACGCCCATAATCAACCAAACAAGCGAGAGTAGATAAACTTACACTCGGGTCTAGGTTAGTCTCTAAGACTCCACCCAAACCCCAAAAACCTTCATTGAACGCATTTAAAGTCTCAAAACAGTTTCCACTCACCGATAGAGCCCAACGGAAGCCAAAACACCTATCTCACGCCTCCGTAGTACCCGGTATCGCACCCAAAGTACCCGAGCTCATTTCCCATGTTTCTAACCAACCAAAAACAAGGTATTACTCCCCCTAATCTTCCATAAATTCAATGTCAAACATCAGTTCACAATTCTATAACATTCTCTCAACGGTTCAAAGCTGAAATTCGTCAAAAATATCATCAAACCCGTTCTTGAGCGAAGCCCAGAAAATACCCATCAAATTAAACATCCAAAACACATCAAAATCATCTAAAAACATCCAACCTAGGTGCATATACCTCCAGCCCTCATTTTACCCCCAAAACTAAGCCAAAAACACCAATTTCACCTTCAAAACCTACTCACTGCTCCTAGTTTTGGGTTTTATAGGTTTAAGCCACTTATTAACATTATTTATCAACCAAAAATAGTTTTAAAACTTCCCACCAAGTACCCATTGAGAACCCCTACGAAAATTTCACAAATTTCTCTCTTTTCCATCAAAACTTTGGAACCCTAAGTTGAAAAATGATACTTTGCTAGATTTTCAAAAAGGTAAGATTCAATAATTAAAAACAAAGTAAAAGTGATGATTACCTTTGAAATTCTTCTAAGAACCTTTGAGCCAAGGGAAAAAATTATGGAGAGCTTTTAGGGAGAAAGTTTAAGCTTTTTAGGTTTTGATTCTTTTGAAATGAAGATGACCACTCAATCTCAAAATCCCCTTTCAAATTTCATTAATATCGTTTTTGTAAATAGTGGCATCTTTTATAAAATCAGCATTTTAAATCTAATTTTAACCCGGACTAATCCTAGATCAACACCGATAAACTCCCGATCCCTAAACCGGGGCATTACAGAGCTTCATATAGAACTTACCTTAGTGCAATAGACCAAGAGAATACAAGTGTGAGATGAAGAGTTGGTGGTGAAGATTGAGATGGTTCAAGGAGGCGAGGCGTCCGATTTTGAAGTACGAGGTGGTGGGATCTTGTACTTTAAAGATCAGTTATGTGTTCTAGCTTTGGAGGATTTGCAAGATCGTATCATATGGGAGGTGCACTGTAGTCTGTTTACTATGCATCCGAGGAGTAACAAAATGTATCAAGACCTTTGACCTTTTTAACGGTGGCCTAGTAAGAAAAGAGATGTATCCGAGTTTGTGACAAAATGCTTAGCTTGTCAGCAAGTTAAGGCCGAACATCATGTTTCTTCAGGCTTGCTTCAGCTTATCCATATTCCACAATGGAAGTGGAATCGTGTGACCATGGATTTTATGATGGAATTGCCATTGACCCAAAGGAAGCATGATTCAACATGGGTGATAGTAGATCGTTTGACCAAGTCTCTTCATTTCTTGCCTGTGCGTATGGATTTTACGCTTGAGAGGTTGGCATGGCTGTACATCCAAGAGATAGTGAGGTTGCATGGAGTGCCATCATCGATCATATCGAATAGAGATCTGCGGTTCATAGAAAGGTTATGGAAGAAGATACATAAGGCTTTGGACACCAAGTTGCATTTCATCACAGCTTTCCACCCTCAGACCGATGGTCTATCTGAGTGAGTTATCCAGATCTTGGAGGATATGCTACGGTGTTGTATCATTGACTTCGAGAAGATTTGGGAAGAGCATCTATCGCTTGTCGAGTTTTCATACAACAATAGTTTCCAATCAAGCATCAAGATGGCTCCTTTTGAGGCCTTGTATGGACGTAAGTGTAAGACACCTTTGTGTTGGACCGAGCTTAATGAGAGAAGGATTGTAGGGTCGGATTTGATTAGAAAAACCAAGGAGAAGGTTCAGATAATCAAAGAAAGATTGCAAGCAGCCTTTGATCACCAGAAAGCTTATGCAGATCAGAAGTGTAAGCACATTGAGTATGATGTTGCTAACAAGGTGTTCCTTAAGGTGTCATTGTGGAAAAGAGTAACCCGCTTTGGGCAGAAGGGCAAGTTGAGCCCGAGGTTTATCGGACCGAATGAGATACTTGAGAGGGTTGGACCTGTAGCTTACCATATAATTATTGTAATTATCAGATATTATTAAAATATATATATCCCTAAAGAAACCTAATTAAAGTGGAAACCTAATTAAAATATATTGTATATTTAATGAATCTGAATTTAATTAGAATTAGGGTTTTGAATGCTATATAAAGGCATAATGTCTAGCAGCCAAAGATATACTTTTTGCGAAAAACCTTTCTAACAATTAGAGAAGTAAAATGTTGTTCGTTCCGTTCGGGTGGATTGCATAAAGGTCGAAACGTTGTTGTGACGACTTGAATTCAATATCGTGTTGGAAGAATTGGATTCTCCTACATCCCTGCGGTTTTTAAGATTTAATCAAGGTAATGTTTCATCCATTTGCACCCCGAATCTGTTCCTCGTGCATGGATCACTGACGAAATACGCCAGATAATTTTTCCGCTGCGCCATGGGGTGTACCAGTGTTTCCCATTAGGTACCCTCTGTTCCATCCAAATTCCAGTGGCAAAAAAGTGTACTGGTATGCGTTCGAGCGTATCGGTACCGTAAGGGTATCAGTACACAGTCTCGTGTATCAATATGAGGTTACAGGCTAAACCCATTTGAGTGGTAGCTGAGTATCAGTACGTTTGGGATGGGTATCGGTACCCAGATCGTATCGATATGCGATGGTGAGTATCGGTACTCACTGAGAAATCTGCCTGAAAAATACGTTTTGAGTTTGTGTGACCTATAAATAACGAGGACTAAGGCCCGATGGGTTATTAATGTGGTAAAATGAATAGTAAAACTGAGAAACCGAGAATTTAACTTCATATACGAGCATAATAAGTAATAACTTGGTAAATATTGGGTGGCTCGTTTGTAATAGCAACCATAGAGATCCTTGGTGGGTCGTGTGTTGTTACGTGGCAAATAAGGGCACTTGTGTAGTTGGTTCCCTTTGATTGATGAGATCCGGATACCTAGTGAGAGTGTTGCAACACTAAGAGGTAAGCTCCCGGTTATACATTCCTGAGGCTGTATGACACTGGGTCTCACTCTGAGTGTACGTTTCCGAGGTTGTGTGACACTAGGCCTCACTCCAGGTTTGTTGGTATAGTGCTTATATGTTGCGAGAGTTTATTGCATCGTTTGCTTGCTATGTGTTTAGACGACTAGAGGTAGTGCCATATGTATTATATTTCCATGTATCATTCTTTAGCTATATGCTCTTATTTATGATTTGCGTGAGGCATGGTTGAGTGGAAGTGTATCTATTGATCTTCGTTAGCTCAACGTTCGAAATTGTTGTTTCTGTTCGTAGGTTAGTAGGTTGGCGTGCATCGTTGGACCACCATTGGAGTAGGACTTCAGCATCGACTTGTGTTCGAGTACAATACTTAGATTTATTTGGGCTATGTATTCGTAGGACCCTATGTTTGTATTGTAACTCTTATTTTGGATTTTAAATTATGACTCGAATGCTTTTAATTATATATCTTAAATGAAGCTCCCATGTAACATTTTAACTATCCGTTTATATAAATATTTGAACTTGATGGATTTTATAAAATAAATTTGTTGAGCTAAATGTAGTTGAATTTTTTTATGGTTTAGGTTTGGGCTTAAGGCCTAATTTGTGACATCTAGGTCGGGGGTGTTACATCCTTCCCCGGCTAAAATATTTCTCAATAACCGTAGGCTGTAGGTTTTAGTCCAACATGTGATATTTTAAGGCCGAGATCACACTGAAATTTAGTCCTGCAAACATGGTCCCAACTAACTAGTGCTCATTTGACCGACACATTGTCTCACTTCCAAAAGAAACACATGCAAATCTAATCTATTTAAGCAATCACCGATTTTGGTAAGATGAGTTGCCTGCTCTAGTAGTTGAAGATACTAAACAAGACTACTCGAATTAATTGAATTCTTCCACCGCAGCTCAGTTTCTTGTTGGACCAAATGCCAAGCTTTGCCTTAATCTTGTCAAGTAAAGGGGTGCAGTCCTACGTAGTGAGTTTCCTAATTACCAGGGGTACTCCAAGGCAGCGCACAAGCAGGTGCCCTTTTTTGAAGCCAGTCACGCGATAAATTTTATCGATAGTTTCAGAAGGGATGCCACTAGCAAAGAGTTCAATTTTTGTTGCATTAAGTTTGAGTACAGAGAGCGTGTAGAAGTGCTCCAAGGCATTGAGAATGCCTAAAACAGAGTCAAGAGAATCGTGGCTGAAGATAAAAAAAATATCCGCGAAGCACAAGTGTGTGAGGGATAGTTTGCTACACTTAAGATGCTACTTGCAAAGTTTGTCCTTAGTAGCACTATTGAAAGTAAGAAGAAGACAATTATTACCATTACGAATAGGTAGGGAAACAAAGGATCACTTTACTTTATTCATCTTCCTCCCCTGAAACAGCCCACAAAATTATTATTTAATATATATATATATATATATTATCTTCATTTAGAGTTTTTTCCCTTTCTATTTTTCAATGACTTTTATAGCCCAAATATTATGAGAATTTAAAATTAAAAGCTTAATACTTATTTTATTAAAATAAAAAATTTAATGTATTATATAACTTTTAAAAGTTTAATTGTTAAAATAAACATTTTGACTATTTGTATACTTTGTCTAAAATAAATCTTCATATTCAATACTGTTTTTTTTTTTCATTTCGTTTTCTCCTCATTTTCCTTTCGTACTCATCCTCTTGTTAAGAGAACAGGCAAAAATAATCCCTCTTAATTCCAGTAAGTTTAATCTTTCATTTCTTTAAATTTTGAAATATATTATCTTCATTTAGCGTTTTTTTCCTTCCTATTTTTCATTTTTTTTTTTTGGGGGGGGGGGGGGGGTTAATTTTGAATCTATTTGTTTGAATAGGAATAATATTGATGCAATTGTTCCCATTCATGATTGAGTTCCTGGTTTTGTTTATTTATTTACTTGTAGTGATTATTATTTAATCTGGAACTGGTACTGTAACTTTGGCTTGGGTTTTTTTTATTTGTCGGGAAATTTGCTGATAAATGCTTTGTATCTATGGAGTTTTGAAACCTAGAGCTGCTCTTATATCATGTTCAAAATGTAGTAGATCAAACAGCGTTATCAGTTGGTGTTGTGGTTTTTATCTAATTGGCACTATGCATGTCTTTGAATGGAAGATTGCCCATGATTTCAGTTCTCTTGATGTTTGACCGGAAAAGGATCATACCGTTATAACAGTTACCAATTTAGTGTTGAATTAAACTTCTCCCCACCTGCATATGATAGTTTTGTTAGTTATGTGATTTGTATTATCCGAGTGCTGGCTCTGTCTTACGGTTAACTTTTTACAAGGGGCGGGGGTGTTTGTTGTTGAGACATTTGATTCCTCATCATCAATGTTGATTGGCATTATACTTATGCTTGTTAGATGATTCGTTACTTTAATTAGTTTAGTCTTCTTTTTTCCCCTTATCTATTTGAAATTTTGAATACTTGTGCCTTAGCGTGTGATTTCCTACTTGTTTATGTTGGTTGAATGTCTTATTTTTGTTTCTATTTAATCAATCTCTTTTTGCATCAGTGGGTGAACAGGTGAATGATGTTGATGGTGGATTAGAAGCTTCTGCTGTGGATAAACCGAATATGCACGACTATGACACAATTCAGGAACCTTACGAGGGTATGCTATTTGACTCGGAAGGAGCTGCCAAAGCGTTTTATGATGATTATGCAAGACAAGTAGGATTCTTGACACGTGTTCTATCTTCACATAAGTCGGAGCGCGACGGGTTACTCTTCTCTCGTGGACTTGGATGTAGAGGTTACTACAATGATCAGGCAAAAGTTCAACTTCATAAGCAAGACAAGCAACGAGAAAGCTGCTCAGCGATGATTCATTTGAGGAGAGATAAGAATGGGAGATGGTTGATTAAGAAATTTACGAGGGACCATAATCATCCTTTGGTGATTCGGTTAGAAGAAAGCCGCAAAACACTTGTAAGCTTTTAATTCCTTGGTTAATTACTTGTTGTAAGCTTTTAATTCCTTGGTTAATTACTTGTTGAATGAAAAAGAGTAGGAAAAATTTCTTTATATTACATTATATTTGTTATCCATCCATTGAGAATGTATATGTTTGTAAGTATATAATTATGAGCCTTCTGGAACAAATTTGATCACAATCATCTGAGAGTAGTTTTATTGTTCTTTACCATTGGACTGATATTTTTCTTGTTTTTGTGGGTTAGAAATTACCAACATTTTATATAGGAAGGAGCACCGTAACTTGTGTTTCTCATTAGGGTGCTTATTTAATGTCGTCATATGCTCTCCGTTTAGAGCTCTCCTTTCCCCAACTGACATATTTCTTATCATTTTCTTCCTAGTAGTACTCGGCTATTCTCAGTAGAGTTATTTATAATGTATGTGGTTCTTGTAAGATTCCGTAGATTGTCTTATCTGTATCCTTCTACCTCTTTCCATTTTGTCTTGATACTTTTATCTGTTTTGGTCTGGAGGAATTGAGTTGGATGAGTGTAGTTACCAAAGGCAGTGCATAAAATTTATACCGTAAATGAGTTGTTTCCTAGTGATAAGGGACCTAATTTGTGTTTCTGCAGCTTTAGGAGAGCATAAACAACTCTTATGGGTTTAAGAAATCTGAAGTTTGATAAAGGCTGACTTATATGATTAGATATTTATTTGATGATGAACTTTGATTGCAATTGTCATGCAATTAAAGACCTCCTTCTTTCTGAAGTCATTGAAGTGCTTCTAATTTTTTTTAAAAAAAGAATTGAAATCCCTGTTTATTTGAAAGAAAAAAAAAACAATGATTCTGATTACCTTGTTCAACCATATGATTTTGAAGGATATTTTGACATTGATGATTAAATTATGAAGTAATAGGTATAGAAAATTAAATAAAGAAAACATAGCAGAATGGAGAGAGAGAGAAGGTAGAAAGAAACTTGAAGTACATTCTTGCTATGTTACTCAGACTCGGGTATGAGTTTGGTTTACGAGTGTGTCTTGGATAGAAGTCCACTCAGCATTTAAATGATTTTTCAATGCTATTATGAATTTTATTTGTTTGTACGAACATCAAACATTCAATGTTCAAATTATTCAATTCTGTATTAGATGGGCTAAATTGCACTTTTGACTAGAGACTTTGGTGCAAAATAAATTGCTACTTAAACTTATTGATCAATCAGGTTATGTGATATATCATATTATGCATAGTTAGGAGATGATTGATTTCATGACACCATCAAAATTATATGATCTTACTATGTCTGCTCACATTCTTTCTTGTAATTATTATTGTTATCGGTTCCCTCGCTGGAATTACAGGATGAGGAGAAGGATAAGAAAATCCAGGAATTAACTGCAGAATTGCGAGTTAAGAAGCGGTTAAGTGCATCATATCGCGAACAGCTAGTAGCATTTGTGAAAGAAGTTGAAGATCACAACTATAACATGTCAATGAAAGTTCAAAGAACTTTGGACAATTTGAAAAAGCTTGATGCCGAGGCAAAGGAGCTTTTAAGCGGTAGGTAGCTTCCTCTATTCGTAATTGTGCCATCTTTGTTTAGTTATCTTTTGTAGTTTCATTATCAGTTCATGAAATCTCTCGTTTTATTGACGGGCATGATTGGTTTGGTGGTTGATAAGCTAGGGTATTAGAGAAAATACATGGGGGAAATGGAATTGATGTATTGCTATTTTTATATAGTGGAGGCTAGGGGTGTTTAAGGTTAACCTAAATACTACAACGGTTAACATGTAGGTTGCTTTTGATATTGGTCGGTATGTACAATTTTTCATGTATTTGGAGGGTTTTTTTTTAGGTTAAGGCATCATAGTCAATTTCGGATATGTCAAAAATAGGCACTTCAAGAAACTTAATAGGCATCATAGTCTTGTATGAATAGATAGTCTCACCATCCCAAAGGGCTTCAGCTTCTCTTTACCTCTTTGATTTATCTGCTTCAGCTCCATTATATTTTGTTTCGAATTATTCAAAATTAAAATTGAGTTACAAATACAACTGAACATAAAAAAATTAATGGTAAAGTTTAATCAAACAAAAGTGGAGTGTCAAATTTAATATCAAGATAAAATATTGTTATAACTATTTTGAACTTGGTGAATGTAGATAGATTTGTGGAGTTTGAGGTATTTGTCGGTGAAACAAACATCAAATTCACATTCAAGAGGTCAAAAATTGGTATGTTGAAAATTTTAGGGTCCAACTGGTGGTAGTTAATGATTTAATTGCCAAAATGTTATACATTGATAGTATAAATGACCAAAGCGTAACTTTTTTTAAAATTGGTGACCAAAACCAAATAAACATAAACGAAAGGAACCATGTAGTTTACCTGTCAAATACTTAAAATCATCACTAAAAATTAAAAATTTCAAATCTGAAGGCTAAATGAAAATTTTCAAAACAAAAACGGTGATAAAATGCCCTTGATTTCTTGCCAACACGTTAATCTTGAAAAGATTAAAAAATCATCTTAAAGACGACGGGAAGTCTAAAATTAGGCGTACTTTTGTGTAGCTACATAAATGCTAAGTATTTGTGTAGGGTGAATAAAAAGTTGTGTAGCTACATAAATGCTAAGGATTTGTGTAAGGTGGATAAAAAATTGTGTAGCTACATAATTATTGTGTAACTACAAAAATTTATCATTTGTGTAACTACTTAATTATTGTGTAACTACACAAATTCTTATATGATAACTTAAATTCTTACCATTATGTAAGAATATATGTTGATTGTAAGGAATTGTGTAACTACATACATTCTTACTATTTTTATAAAAAGAAAATTATAATTCGAGCCTAATTTTAACTTAATTTTAACCTAATGTGGTAAGGATGCCTAACCCTATAAGCTACTACAGAAAAGTTAAAAAAAACATGGCATTTCATAGCTCTAAACTATAAAATCACTCATTCTTTAAACTCATCATACCACTCAATGAAACAATTTCGAAAAATTCCATTTTATCCCATATTTTCATTTCCTTACAATTTCGGGGGAAAAAACTAATTCTTTAAACTCACATTTTCTCCTAATTTTGCCCACGTTTTAAGCTAATGATATTTTTGTCAACAAGTCTACAAATTTCCAGCTTCGTTAAGTGGTTGGGCCTTGGACTTAATTCCGTAGATCCTTGGTTTAAGTCCCTTAGATGCATCCTCCTATCTTCTCATCAATTCATTTATCCAATAACATTAATATATTAAGGGTTAACCGTCAAATAGGTACTCAAATCATGTTCTCATTTTCTCCAGTTAGGTATCCAAATTATTTTTCAGGTTAAATATGTGTTTAAAGTTTTATTTTGTGACCATTTTAAGATTTTCTGTTAATTCTCATCGTTAAAGGATATGTGTCATCTCCTGAAAAATCTAAAATTATATTAAAAATAAATAAAATTACTTAATTTTCAAAAAATCTCTAAGTTTTCCAGATTTCACAAAATAGCCCCCAAATTTTTCTCACAAAATAACTCCCAAAAACTTAAATCTCGCTTTGGGCCGATTCCGCCGCCGATTGTCACGCCGCCGCCCACCACATCGGTCGTCGGACCATCATGACCATTTTTCTCCACCACCTCGTCGCCGGAAATTGACCGGCATCGTGCAAATCGTCGAAATTGTCAAATAGTTCTTTCAAACGATTCGCGACGAACGACAGCAAAAGGGGCGACGAAAGGTGTGTGGGTTGCTCGGCGAGGGGAGGGCGCTTCATTCCATCGCCGGAAACGCGGCCAACGCCAGCGGGAGTGGTTTGATTTGGGGGTTTAGGGAATTGGGGATTGTTTTGGGAATATTTAAAAATTTTACGATATATTTTTATTTTGTTTTATTAATTTTATTTATTTTTAATATAATTTTGAATTTTCCAGGAGTTAACACATGGCATTTAATGGTGAGAATTAACGAAGAACCTTAAATGGGTCACAAAATGAAATGTTAGGCACCTATTTGACCCGAAAAATAGTTTAAGCACCTAACTGGAAAAAAGAGCATAGTTTGGCACTTATTTACCTATTAAGCCATATATTAAATAAAGGGTAAACTACCTGGGTGACCACCTAACTATTGAGTCTGATCTATTTTGACCACTGAATTATTAAAACTCAAAATTCGATCACCCAATTATTTAATTAGACCTATTTTGACCACCCAATTATTTAATTGGATTTATTTTGACCACCATCCGTTAAAATCTAAAGGAGAGGTGACATGGTTGTTAATGGAAATTTGTATAACTACACATTTGATCCCTGTTAGTTACATATTCTATCAATTTGTTTATAATTTTAATTTAATTAAATAAATTAATCATTCAATTAGGTGTAGAAAGATATCAACCGATTAGATAGGGCAAATAAAAGAAAGAGAACTTTGGGCTTGACTTGGAATCAAACCCAAGTTCTCTGGGAGTAAATAGTGCAAGTTTGCCACTAAATTAAATGACCATTTGTGATATAAAATAAAATACACAATATAATATATGTTTTAGTTTGCTGTCAATGCATGGAAAAGAAAATAAATATAGATTAAAGAGACTCAAACATGACAAACTTAAAATATGTGAAGATTATCACTTAGGAAAAAAATAAGGACTTAATCTCATCCATCCATTTTTCCCATTCAACGATCTAAAAATGTGTAAAATTTAAAGAATTTTACACTGTGTAAGTTGATCCTAACCCTATATATATATATATATATATATATATATATATATATATATATATATATATATATATATATATATATATAACAAAGGCTAATCATTTTCTTCTATGTCTCTCTCAATCTTGAATTTATAAGTTCAGGGGTAAATTACTTAGGTGACCTTTTAATTATCTGACTTATTTTGACCATCGAACTATAAAAATTTAAAATTGGACCACTTAACTATTTAATTGGACCTATTTGACCATTAACCGTTAAAATCTAACGGAAAGGTGACGCGACAGTTAATTTTTTTGTATAATTAAACATTTGGTCCTTGTTAGTTAGATATTATATCAATTTGGTCATAATTTTAATTTAATTAAAATTAATCAATTAATCGGATGGCGACACGTGTCACCATCTGATTAAAAAAATTAAAGAGATAGGAGTGTACTTGGCGTGGGTTGAACATAAAATCTCCTGGGTAAAAAAGTCAAAATATTACCACTACACCATTATATTCATATTAATACAAATTTCACCCTCTTATATATATTCGCTCTTTTTTCTTGTGTTTCAAATGTGTAATTATGCTTTATTTGTTCAAATGACAATAAGGAAAACCATTACTACTTGTGAGCAAATTTTGGCAAAGGGAAAAAGAGTCACATGAAGTATGAAGTATAGCAGCAAAATGGGGGAAGAAATGCAATTTTTGGATTTCAAAGGGACCATTTTGGATTTCAAGCCGTGAGAAAAAATAGCAGTAATAAGGGAAAAACCAGGCAAAATGCCTTTAAAGAGAACAGCTCTCCTTCATCGAATTCACCACCAGGCACCAGCATTGGATTTAATGATTAAAACGTAGTTTTGTTTCTCAAAAATTGGAGCTGGAATCTTCTTTTTTAGAAAAACTCAAACCATTGCCGCCATTTTCACTTAAGGTGGAGCCCTGCAGGCTGCAGTCTTAGCTAGGTGCTCGTGAATTCAATGAAATTCATAATCCCATTTTGTAGAAAATGGAAAAAGGATCAAACTTTTTAAAGCACGAGTAATTTACATGGAGTTGGCAAAAAAATTAACATGTCCTGTGTTCTGGATATGATAGTTGGTTCGGCTGGCTTTTCTGCTCTGCATTATATTATATGTATGGCTATGGCAGACCCCAAAAACAAAGCAACTGCATCAAAAATAATTCGCCTTTTTCTTTTTTACTATATATATATATATATCGTCATTCGATTGGTTGATTAATTTTATTTAATTAAATTAAAATTATGACTAAATTGATATAATATGTAATTAACAAGGACCAAATGTGTAATTATACAAATTTTTTAAATGATACGTCGTCTTTCTATTAAATTTTAAAGGTCAAAATAGGTCAGACCGAATAATTAGGTGATCACCCAGTTAATTTACCCTAAATTCAGAAAAACACTTACATGTGGTTGGATGTACCTACCGCTAATGAAATTCATGTCTAAAGCTGTATTTTTATGGGTAAACTACACGTGTGATCACCCAACTATTATTTTTTTTCTATTTTGATCACTCAACTAATTTTTTGTCAAAATCATCACTAACGTTTCGTTTCGTTATCATTTTGGTTACCGACCGTTAAAAAACTTAACGGAGATGGTGATGTATCATGGGATAATAATGTTTTTAGTCCTAAAACTTGTACATTCTATTAATTAGGTCCTAATTTAAAATAACTCATCAAATATATATGGATCAAACCCCAATTTTCTCATTTTTTTCTTTTTCTTCTTCGACAACACTTCTATTTCTTTTCTTCTTTCTCAAAATAATGCTAAACAAGACTTAATTAGAAAGAAAAGCACAGTAGGCTGTGCATGATCGACGCCGATCAAAGGAGACGATGACCCAAAATAAATTAACAATACAATTTCTTGCAACTCTAAAAATGTAATGTTCCTTTATTGAAAAAAACTGAATAGAACCATAAAAAACTGAATAGGAAACATTAGAAAATTTTCAGAACATATGGAAAAACAATTTGAGTACTATTGGCAAGCTAATAATCAAACATTCAAGTAATCATCCTAAATTTAGCAACTCTCAGACCTATTTTTCTTTTTTTTTTTAAATAAAAAACGTGTAACACCCGGATTTGGGGGTCGGGTGAATTAAATAATTAAAATAATCTTTCGGGTTTTGTTTTCAAAATAATTAATCGTGTTGGACATATTTTGATTTAAAGCCCAAATTTCCATGAATTTTAGAATAGTGAAAGATGGCCATTTTTCATTAATGGCATTCTTGTAATTACAAGGTCTTTGAAAATAAAACTCCTTTTATTTTAAAACACCCATTTTACTTATCTTCTTCCTCTCTCCCATTCAAACTTCACGACAACTCCCCTCCTCCATTGTTTTTCACTATTTCATCATCATTCTCACTCATCTTTGAAGTTTTTCGGAAGGTAATTGCGTTTTTGACTTGTCCTCACTTTCCTCTACATATCTATACCTTTAGTTTTCAATAAAACTTAATATTTTGCATTTTGAAGTTTGAGGTTTTGGATTAAAAATGTTAACTTTGTTAGCTTTTAATTAAGCTTTTGATTTGTTGAGGTTAGATGAGTTACATACTACCCAAATGGTCCAACATATGTGATTTTTACATGGTTTTATAATGATTCCCGGATTTGGGTTTTAGGGAGGATTTAGAGTGCTTTAAAGTTGAGTTTTGGGGCTGTTTGGTGTTGGAAATTGAGGGCTGATGTTTGTGTAATGTTTAAAGGTTATTTTGGAAGCTATTAAGTGTGTTAAAAGTGCTGGAATCGATGGTTTTTGGCTGTGCATTTGGGCTGCTCGAAAATGAGAGTTTTGTGGGTGTTCTTGGTTGATTTGATGCTTATTTGGTGTTGAATTACAACAGTGGTTTGTGGTTGTTTTGGTGATTAATATAGTGTGTTTGATTGTTTAGAAACAAGGAATTTTGTTGGTGAAGCCTCGAGAAACGAATGCGGATAGCTTGGTGGATTGATCAGCTAGAGTTGTTGAGCTTGGAGTAGTCGGTGAGTGGTTAATGATTTTAACTTGGTTTAAATGGTTTCCAAACATTTTGGTTCGAGCATGTGGACCTAGGTCGGACTTGGTAAACCCACCTAGAGTTGGGATTGGATTGGTAGTCTAATCTCAAGCTTAGTTTAGAGGACTTTGGTTGAACTTCTAAATGCTTTGTTATGCCTCTTGATTCATATTCATTGTGCTTAATTTTGTTATGTATATTGTGATATACATGTGTGTTGAGGCATGATGTTTGATGCATTGTTATATGCATGTAGTTGTGGAATGTGGTTTGTGCATGATGGTAAATCATGGTGAGTACGTGCTAAGCACGGAAATCAATAAGAAAGTTGTGAGGTTGATCAATGATATGTGTTAGTATTGGCACTAGTATGCTTGGGTACAATGATCGATCATTAGGATGTTTAGTGTGCACACGAGAGTCGAAATGCGCGCGTGGTCTTGGTGATGGTAGTCATCAAGATGGAGTACGGGTACGCCCGAAAACCTTCTTATATATGTTAGTTGGTGATGAGTGGAATCCCATCGATGAGGCGTGAGGATGAGTGGAATCCCCTCCGCGTGAAACACTGATGAGTGTAATACCACTGTAAGGTAATGTTTGAGTGTTGGATGTGAGTCCAACGGTTGTTATCCGTGCATTCGGGTCATAGCTAGGGGCCAATACGTTTGATATATGTGTTTCCATATGGTTGAGTTTATGAACATGTTGAGCATGGCATGATATTGACGTTATGTCCATGCATCATATATATTTGACTCTTGTGATTTCGAAGGTAAGAAATCATGCATTCTTCCTTGGTTGTGTTTCTCGTGCTTGGACCCTGCATTGTCGAGGTTTGTTTTATGGACTTACCCTCACTAAGCTTTATGCTTACGCTCTCTTTTGTTCGACAATGCAGATCCTTAGTTCGTGGGTTGCTTGTGCAAGGAAAGAGCCTCCAAGTGTGCTAGTTGAGCTTTTGCTATTCTCAAGTATGAACTTTTTAAGTTATGGATGTAATAGATGAGCAATGGGATTTATGTTGTTGTTGGTGTTAGGAGCATGTTAGACTCCTTGTTATGTTGATGCATGATGTGGCTTGTTGATGCCTTGTTTTGGATTGTAAACCATGCTTTATTGCTTACCTTGAATGCTTATGTGTATGTTGGCTCTAAGGCATGAAACCTTAAAATGCTATGTATGTCTCTTTTGTGGTGAATGCATGATCTTTTAAATGTCTACCCTTATCGTGTATCTTTGTGTGTTTTGAGCATGTATGTAATATGGTGTATGCCTCTATAGTTTATGTGTGCATGTTGTGTTTGATTCTTGAAGTTGTTGAGGGCGTTTGGGATCATTTAGAGACGATTAAAGCTGGTTTTGGAAACTCACAGACTATAGGTGTTTCAGAATGAGTTGGGCTGTTTCAGATCGAGTGTGGTTCCATGGACACCCGTATCAGAACGTGTTTCGGTACAGTTTGGCTACTGTGAGCCCCTGTTCCGATACGAGTCTCGAAACACTTTGGCCACTGTGAGTGCCTGTTCCGGAACGTGTTTCGGAACGTCTAGGCGAAATGGACCCCTGTTCTGAAATGGGGTGTATGCGTTTCGGTACGAGTGTCTGCCTTTTTAAACTAGGGCCCGTGTTTCGAATTGGCAATGCCTGTTTCGAAACCCATGCCTGAAATGGGGCTTTTTGACATCTCTAAAGGTTCTCAAAGGTTGGGCTAAGGCCCTGTTTGTTGTTAGTCTTCTTGTGAGTCTGGTTTTCCGCTGTCGCTTTACACATAGGTTTAATTAAATCCATCTAGACAAGATAATAAATGAAAAAGTTTTCTCGGGTTGTTAACCGAGGTAGAGCCTTAACGGGTTTCGCCTCAGTTATCCCCGTGTAGCTTGCTCGGACCGGTCAAGTGTCCGGACCGAGACGAGGGGGTTACACTTGTTGGTATCAGAGCCTGAGGTTTCCGAGTCCTTGGGCAGGTAAGTGAGGTAAGTTAAAATCTTGAATTGCAATTGCACGGTGCTTGCTTTCCATATAAGTATGTTTGCTTGCTTATCGAGTATGCTTTGGTGCTTGTTTGATTGATCGTATGTGTATGTTGTCTGAAGCATGTTGAGTAGAGTCTCATTGTTTCTATTACATCGAAAAAAGGATTTTTAAGTGTGTGAAACATACTTGAGCCACTTGGACCCTTGCCCTTGCTAACCCAATCTTGTATGTTGTTGTTGTTGTTGTTATAGTTGTTATCTGTGAGCTGGTATGTCGAGGCCTAGAGGTAGACCGAGGTTGATTCGTCAGGAACCCCGTGTTGAGGCTCCTGTTGATGAGCCGATGGTTGGAGTATAGGCTCTTGTGGAAGAGCCTGCTGTTGGAGTCGGAGCTCCACCACCACCACCTCCTCAGCCTGATGTGGAAGGCGAGGCTGGAGCTAAGAGAGCGGGACCCCAGGTTGGCCAAGGTCCTGCGGGGATAAATATGGCTTCGCTAGTTCAAGCTATAGTGGGAGCGTTTCAGGCTGTAGTTGCCGGAGCTCAGGCTGCAGCTCAGCCGAGAGGAGATGATGCTAGCTTACCGTTAAAGAGGCTTCGTAGCCTAGGAGCGGATGAATTTAGGGGATCTACACCTGAGAGATCAGAGTTGTGGCTAGAGAAGACCGTCCGTATTTTGGCTCAGATGGGATGTGTTGGGGTTCATAAGTTGGGCTGTGTAGTTTTGTTGCTTCAGGGTGATGCCTACACCGGCGTGCCTGAGGCCGAGATCAGTTGGAATTTCTTTGAGACTGCTTTCAGGAAGAGGTATTTGGGGCCGAGATACTTAGATGAGAAGAAGAGGGAGTTCATGTCTCTTGTTCAAGGAGACACCTCAGTGACAGATTATGAGATTCGCTTTGTCCGTTTGAGTCAGTATGCTCCGGAGATGGTTCCTACTGAGAGGGACCGTTGTGATCGGTTCAGATATGGACTTCATGAGGAAGTCAAGAGGTACACATTGGCTACTGATTATTCTGATTTTGATGTCTTGGCCGCTAGGGCCAAGGACATCGAGCATAGCTTGGGGCTGTCCAAGCGTTCGGGAGGATCCAGTTCAGGGAAGAGGCACAACAACTTTGATCGTGGTGATGCCATGAGGCACCAGGGCAGTGGACATCAGTTTGATCATAGGCATGGCGGTGGCCACCATGGTAGAGGCCATCAGGGCCAGAGGGCTGGAGGGCGTTTGCCCGAGTGTACTCGATGTGGGTGGCAGCATTCAGGAGAGTGTTGGGGGAACTATCGTGCTTGCTGGAACTGTGGATTAAGAGACCACTTCAGGAGAGAGTGTCCGCATTAGGCGGCACAAGCACCGATTCAGGCACAGGCTCCTACGAGAGCGATTGACTATCATAGAGGCCGTGGGCGCGGTCGTGGTTACTTCCAGCCGAGGGCTGATGTACCTAGGGTAGAGGCACCGATGAATCTTGCTCATGTTGTGGCAGTTCAGCCAGATGCCGGTGGACCAGCTAGAGTCTACGCATAAAGAGAGGCAGAGAATGACACAAAGGTGATAGCATGTAATTTTGAGTTACAATCCATGTCTTTGCTTTTCTTAGTTGATTCGTGTTCCACGCTTTCTTACATTTTGAGTGAGCATGCAAATAAGTTAGACATACCTGTTGAGATTTTAGACGTAGTGATGCATGTGACTAGTTCCTTCGGTGAGACAGTTGTAGTTATACGGATGTATAGGAGGTGTCCGCTAAAGATTCAGGGTCATGTGTTTCCTGTTGATATGATGGAGCTTCCCTTCTACGGTTTTGATATCATTTTGGGTATGGATTGGTTGGTTGAGCACAGAGCTAGTGTAGATTTTGAGACAAAGAGAATTTCGTTGAAGCTTTCCGATAGCTATGAGGTAGTAGTAGTGGGCGAAAACATTAAATTCTTGTCGAACGTTGTGTCGGCTTTAGAGGCTCATAGGTTGATGGATTCCAGTTGTGGGGCTTACTTAGCGTATGTGATGAATCCGAATATGAGTGAGGTTAAACCGAAAGATATCAGGACATTTTGTGATTATTCGGATGTATTTCCAGAAGAGTTACCGGGTTTGCCTCCTGACAGAGATGTAGAGTTTGTGATTGAGACTGTTTCAGGGTCTACTCCACTTTCTATTGCTCCGTACCGTATGGCTCCTAAGTAGTTGATATAGTTGAAAAGTCAGCTTCAGGAGTTGTTAGACCGTGGTTTTATTAGGCCTAGTAGTTCGCCTTGGGGTGCTCCCGTGTTGTTTGTGAAGAAGAAGGATGACAGTATGAGAATGTGTATCGACTACATGCAGTTGAACCAGTTGACAGTGAAAAATAAGTATCCGTTGCCTCGTATAGATGACTTGTTTGATCAGTTGAGGGGTGACTCAGTGTTTTCGAAGATAGATTTGAGATCAGGGTACTATCAGTTGAAGGTAAAGGAATGTGATGTTCCGAAGACAGCCTTTAGGACTAGATACGGTCACTATGAGTTCCTTGTGATGTTGTTTGGGCTCACGAATGCACCAGCAGCTTTCATGGACATGATGAACAGAGTTTTCCGAGACTATCTAGACCGGTTTGTAGTTGTGTTCATAGACAACATCCTTGTGTATTCGAGATAAGAAGAAGAGCATGATGAGCACTTGAGACTTGTTTTGCAGAGATTGATGAGCAATCAATTGTATGCTAAACTGAGTAAATGCGAGTTCTGGATTAGAGAGGTTGTGTTTCTTGGCCATGTGGTATCAGCTGAAGGTATCCACATTGATCCGACGAAGATTGAAGCCATTGTTGAGTGGAAACAACCTAAGTCATTGACCGAGATTAGGAGTTTCCTAGGACTAGTCGGTTACTATAGGAGGTTCATTGATGGTTTCTCTAGAGTAGTTGCTCCGTTGACTAAATTGTTGCAAAAAGAAGTGAAGTTCGCGTGGTCAGATGCGAGACAGAGTGCTTTTGAGAAGTTGAAAGAAGCTTTGACGAATGCTCCGGTGTTAGTACAACCAATTTCAGGGAAAGAGTTCGTGACCTATAGTGATGCTTCCTACGTAGGTTTAGGATGTGTTCTGATGCAAGAAAGGAGAGTTGCTGCTTATGTTTCGAGATAGTTGAAGGTGCACGGGAAGAACTAACCTACATATGACATTGAGTTAGCAGCAGTTGTGTTTGCGTTGAAGATTTGGCGTCACTACTTGTATGGTGAGAAGTGCACGGTTTACACCGATCATAAAAGCTTGAAGTATCTGATGACTCAGAGAGAGTTGAACTTGAGACAGAGAAGATGGCTTGAACTGTTGAAAGACTATGATTTAACTATTGAGTACCATCCGGGTAAGGCAAATGTAGTAGCTGATGCGTTGAGCAGAAAGGTTGCAGTTGAGTTGCGAGCTATGTTTGCTAGGTTGAGTATATCAGATGATGGTGGTTTGATCACAGAGTTGCAAGTGAAGCCTTCATTGATTCAGATGGCCATAGAGAAATAGTTGCAAGACGTGTCATTAGCTTCACATGTTCAGGACATTGCAGAAGGTAGACCGACAAAGTACAGCTTCAGTGATGAGAATGTGTTGCATTTGAGAGACAGAGTTGTAGTACCTGAAGATGTTGAGTTGAGACATATGATTCCGAGAGAAGCACATTCGAGTCCTTTTTCTATGCATCCGGGCAGTACTAAGATGTACCGAGATCTGAAGAGTGATTATTTCTGGGTTGGTTTGAAGAAGGATGTAGCCGAGTATGTGAGCCGTTGCATGGTTTGTCAGAGAGTAAAAGCAGAACATCAGGTTCCTTCAGGTTTGTTACAGCCTTTGAAGATTCCGGAATGGAAGTGGGAAAGAATCACTATGGACTTTGTGTCAGGGTTGTCGTTGTCTCCTTCGAAGAAGAATTATGTTTGGGTGATTGTTGATAGATTCACTAAGTCTGCTCATTTTTTAGCAGTGAACACCACAAATTCCTTAGACAAATTGGCGAATTTGTACATTAGCGAGATTGTGAGGCTTCATAGAGTTTCGAAGTCTATTGTATTAGACAGAGATTCGAGGTTCACAACGAGGTTTTGGAGTTGTTTGCATAGTGCCCTAGGTAGTCGTTTGCATTTCAGTACTTCGTATCATCCGTAGTTAGATGGACAGTCAGAGCAAGTGATACAAGTATTAGAGTATATGCTCCGTTGTTGTGTGATTGACTTCCAGGGTTCTTGGGAGAAGCATTTACCCCTAGTCGAGTTTGCTTACAACAACAGTTATCAGGCTAGTATTCAGATGGCTCCTTATGAGGCATTGTATGGTAGACGATGTAGGACTCCAATCTGTTGGGCCGAAACGGGTCAGAAATTGTTACCCATGTCAGATTTGCTTAAGGGGACTACCGATAAAGTGAAGTTGATTTGCGACTATTTGAAAGTAGCTTCCGATCGTCAGAAATCTTATGCTGATTTGAAGAGAAAAAATTGAGTTTTCAGTGGGTGAGAAAGTGTTTCTGAAAGTATCTCCGTGGAAGAAGGTAATGCGATTTGGCCGGAAAGGCAAGTTGAGTCCGAGGTTTATTGGTCTGTATGAGATAGTTGAGCGGATTGGGCCAGTAGCTTACCGTTTGAGATTGCCTCCAGAGTTAGAGAAGATCCACGATGTCTTCCATGTGTCGATGCTTAGGAGATATAGATTAGATCCATCTAATGTTATGCCCGTTGAAGAGATAGAACTGAATCCAAATTTGTCTTACAATGAAGAACCGATTGAGATACTTGCTTCGGATAGCAAGGTGTTGCGTGGCAAGACCATAGAGTTGGTCAAGGTGTTGTAGCGACGTAGAGGTGTGGAAGAGGCTACGTGGGAGAGGAAAGCTGATATGCTTGAGCAGTTTCCGTACTTGTTTCCTTCAGGTAATTTCGGGGACGAAATTCCTTAAGTGGGGGAGAGTTGTAACACCCAGGTTTTGGGTCGGGTGAATTAAATAATTATAATAATGTTTCGGGTTTTGTTTTCAAAATAATTAATTGTGTTGGACATATTTTTATTTAAAGCCCAAATTTTCATGGATTTTAGAATAGTGGAAGATGGCCATTTTTCATTAATGGTATTCTTGTAATTACAAGGTCTTTGAAAAATAAAACCCCTTTTATTTTAAAACGCCCATTTTACTCATCTTCTTCCTCTCTCCATTCAAACTTCTCGACAACTCCCCTCCTCCATTGTTGTTCACTATTCCATCACCATTCTCACTCATCTTTGAAGGTTTTCGGAAGGTAATTGCGTTTTTGACTTCTCCTCACTTTCCTCTACATATCTATACCTTTAGTTTTCAATAAAACTTAATATTTTGCATTTTGAAATTTTGAGGTTTTGGATTAAAAATGTTAACTTTGTTAACTTTTAATTAAGCTTTTGATTTGTTGAGGTTAGATGAGTTACATACTACCCAAATGGTCCAACATATGTGATTTTTACATGGTTTTATAATGATTCCCGGATTTAGGTTTTAGGGAGGATTTAGAGTGCTTTAAAGTTGAGTTTTGGGGTTGTTTGGTGTTGGAAATTGAGAGCTGATGTCTGTGTAATGTTTAAGGGTTATTTTGGAAGCTATTAAGTGTGTTAAAAGTGTTGGAATCGATGGTTTTTGGCTGTGCATTTGGGCCGCTTGGTTGTTTTGGTGATTAATAGAGTGTGTTTAATTGTTTAGAAACAGGGAATTTTGTTGGTGAAGCCTCGGGAATGAATGCAGATAGCTTGGTGGATTGATCAGCTAGAGTTGTTGAGCTTGGAGTAGTTGGTGAGTGGTTAATGATTTTAACTTGGTTTAAATGGTTTCCAAACATTTTGGTTCGAGCATGTGGACCTAGGTCAGGCTTGGTAAACCACTTAGAGTTGGGATTGGATTGGTAGTCTAATCTCAAGCTTAGTTTAGAGGACTTTGGTTAAACTTCTAAATGCTTTGTTATGCCTCTTGATTCATATTTATTGTGCTTAATGTTTTTATGTATATTGTGATATACATGTGTGTTGAGGCATGATGTTTGATGCATTGTTATATGCACATAGTTGTGGAATGTGGTTTGTGCATGATGGTAAATCATGGTGAGTACGTGCTAACCACGGAAATTGGTAAGAAAGTTGTGAGGTTGATCAATGAAATGTGTTAGTATTGGAACTAGTATGCTTGGGTACAATGATCGATCATTAGGATGTTTAGTGTGCACACGAGAGTCGAAATGCGCACGTGGTATTGGTGATGGTAGTCATCAAGATGGAGTACGGGTACGCCCGTAAACCTTCTTATATATGTTAGTCGATGATGAGTGGAATCCCATCGACGGGGGGTGAGGATGAGTGGAATCCCCTCCGTGTGAAACGGCGATGAGTGTAATCCCACCGTAAGGTAATGGTTAAGTGTTGGATGTGAGTCTAACGATTGTTATCCGTGTATTCGGGTCATAGTTAGGTGCCAATACGTTTGATATATGTGTTTCCATATGGTTGAGTTTATGGACATGTTGAGCATGGCATGATATTGACATTATGTTCATGCATCATATATATTTGACTCTTGTGGTTTCGAAGGTAAGAAATCATGCATTCTTCCTTGGTTGTGTTTCTCGTGCTTGGAATCTGCATTGTCGAGGTTTGTTTTATGAGCTTACCCTCACTAAGATATATGCTTACGCTCTCTTTTGTTCGACAATGCAGATCCTTAGTTCGTGGGTTGCTTGTGCAAGGAAAGGGCCTCCAAGTGTGCTAGTTGAGCTTTTGCTATTCTCAAGTATGAACTTTTTAAGTTATGCATGTAATAGATGAGCAATGGGGTTTATGTTGTTGTTGGTGTTAGGAGCATGTTAGACTCCTTGTTATATTGATGTATGATGTGGCTTGTTGATGCCTTGTTTTGGATTGTAAACCATGCTTTATTGCTTACCTTGAATGCTTATGTGTATGTTGGCTTTAAGGTATGAAACCTTAAAATGCTATGTATGACTCTTTTATGGTGAATGCATTATCTTTTAAATGTCTACCCTTTTCGTGTATCTTTGTGTGTTTTGAGCATGTATGTAATAGGGTGTATGCCTCTAGAGTTTATGTGTGCATGTTGTGTTTGATTCTTGAAGTCGTTGAGGGATTTTGGGATCGTTTAGAGACGATTAAAGCTGGTTTTGGAAACTCACAGACTACATGTATTTCGAAACAGGTGTGGTTCTAGGGACACCCGTATCGGAACGCGTTCCGGTACGGTTTGGCTATTGTGAGCCCCTGTTCCGATACGAGTCTCGAAACACTTTGGCCACTGTGAGTGCCTGTTTCGGAACGTGTTTCGAAACGTCTATATGAAATGGACCCCTGTTCCAAAACGGGGTGGATGTGTTTCGGTACGGGTGTCTGGATTTTTAAACTGGGGCCCGTGTTTCGAAATGGGCAATGCCTGTTTCGAAACCCAGGCCTGAAATGAGGCTTTTTGACATCTCTAAAGGTTCTCAAAGGTTGGGCTTAGGCCCTGTTTGTTGTTAGTCTGGTTTTCTGTTGTCGCTTTACACATATATTTAATTAAATTCATCTAGACAAGACAATAAATGAAAAAGTTTTCTCGGGTTGTTAACCGAAGTTGAGCCTTAACGGGTTTCGCCTCGGTTATTCCCGTGTAGCCCGCTCGGATCGGTCAAGCGTCCGGACCGGGACGAGGGGGTTACTAAACGTAAAAGAAATTCAAGCTGCAGCCTTTTAGCTTCTAGAAAAATATCAGGAAATTCTACCAGTTAATCTATAATTAAATTAGTTTAGCTCCAAATTTTCTTGAGCTCAAACAATTCGCAGATGTTGTCATTGTTCTTTAAGCTTCCAACTTTCCCAACAAATTTTTCTGCAATCAAACAATAAAAAGCCAAAGAAAAGAATGTAAAATAGGCTCACTGTCTCCTTTGGTTGGCGTCGATCCATCACAACTCATTATACTTTTTTTTCTAAACCCCAAATCAAAATCTCACAATTTTTAAAACTAAAAATGATTAGTTATTTTGAATTAGGACCTAATTATTTTGATATCCGAGTTCTCCTTTATTTAGTTGATAGTATAAGTCTTGTTTAGCATTATTTTGGAAAAAGAAGAAAAGAAAGAGAAGTGTTTTTGTAGAGGAAGAAGAATGAAAATGAAAAATTTGGGGTTTAACCCATATATTTGATGAGTTATTTTGAATTAGGACCTAATTAGTAGAATGTACAAGTTCTAGGATTAAAAGTGTTATTATCCCATGACACGTCACCATCTTAATTTTTTAATGGTCGGTGACTAAAATAATAACAAAACGAAACATTAGTGACGATTTTGACAAAATAAATAGTTGGGTGATCAAAACAGGAAAAATGTAATAGTTGTGTGACCACCCGTGTAGTTTACCCTTTTTTATTGAAACACTCACATCATCAGAAGAATAAGATAAATTATTCTAGGTTTTGTCTAACGTATGCCCTAGGAGAGATTATTCTATAGACCCTCCTCAACGCCTTGGACATGGTTCTAACTAATATAATTAAAACAAGTAAGCATTTTTTTATCTATCATCCCTCCAGATCATCTCATTATTCCACATCATCTATAAACTCTAGGTTCCCTTTTTCCCTTTCTTTCCCCCTTTCGCGCCTCCTGGCTTAGAGACATTTGTAGGAACCTTAGGTCCTATTTTGACCAAAGTAACACCTAAAATCCTATATTTCCCGGACTAGCACTATTACAGTGAACTTGCCGCACATGCACGACGAGTTCCCAAAATATATTATTATTTTTATTCAAACTCGTCGTAGATGTACGACGAGTTTTAATTAATTTTTTATATATCCGGTTTAAACCTTAATCATGGGATTAACCTAATCCTAAATCGAACTCACCGTAGGAGCACAACAAGTTTCTCTTTGCATTAACAACTGTAACACTTTTAAGGAAACAATTACGTGGTTTTTAGGGTTTTGCAAATTAGGGAGTTTTAGTTTTTTATAAATAGATAGTTTCGTTTAGGGTTAGAACACACAAAAATATTTTAACAATTTTTGTTCGAGCAAAGCAAAAGAGTTTGTCAAGTCGTTGACATGGTTGTTGAGTGATTTGGGGAAGACACCACTAGCGCATGGTGTTGATGGTAAACGTGTGAAGTTGACATGTGTGAAGAGTGATTTTCAGGCTGATGGAAATTCCACATAGGCATAAATTGATTGCGTTGCTCGAGCCTATATATTGCTCTTTCTCGGTGGTATGCTAATGCCGAATAAATCGAGTTCTAACGTGCGCACGCAATACCTCTCATTCTTGTGGACGTCGTGGGGAGAAAGAAAAATCAGCTAGGGATTTGCAATATTAGGTTTCCTCTGCCGCGAGTTGTACAAGGCAGCGACCTAGATAATCGTCAACGACATATTCGCGCACGCCGATATTGATGTGTATGTGGTGCTGCTACAATCATGGGCATGGTACAGGCTTCCACTCCTAGCACATATATGCGATCCTCCGTCTAAATTCCCACTCGCTACAAGGTAATAATGTTCAGTCACATAATAATTTTAGATGTTATTAATGGGAAGCATGATGTTCGTATTTGTATTGTGTAGATGGAGCAAAAGATTAAAAAATAAGGCGTTGTAGGTAAAAATAATCCTAGAAGTTAGAATGAAGATTGATATGTATTGCGAAGAACATGTAATGCAAATTTGCTTTTGATTCAAATTTGCAAATTTGAATTTTTTTTGATCCAATTTTTTTTGGTTATGTACGTATTATTGTAGTTCCGATGGATGCCACACGAGGATGATGAATTTTTGCGAGGTGATTCCGAATGATGTCTACGAAGATGCCGAAAATTAGTGTTCAGTAATGTTGTTGAGTGGATCGAAAGATCGAAGTAAACCAAGAGGGGGGTGAATTGGATTTTTAAAGTTATTGGTGGTGGAATTTGCAAATAAAAATGGTAGGCAAGGAATTTTAGAGTGGTTCAAGTTCCAAATGAACTCTACATCCACTACCTTAGCTTCACTAAGGATTTGCAACAATTCCACTAATTGCTCTTCCCCTTTTCTCGGCTAAGGAGGTAACCCTTACAATTTTCGGTAAATTTTCTACCCAAAATTTGACCCAATCCTCACACAATTGAAACAAAGAATTTGTTGGCTAAGCAAGTATCTCTCAATAAAAAATATAGCCCAATTACAAGCACTCAACCCAATTGAAATGATAAGAATGAAAAATACAATTGGGGTTACAAGACAATAATGAGATTTAGGCACAAATGCTTGGATTTGATGTTTGCTTTAGGATCAATAGTTGTTGCTGGAGCTTTTAGAGGTCCATTTTATACCTTCTCATTGAATTCTAGCCGTTGTGGTTGTTGCATTCATCAATAGAGCCGTTGGGGGTGTTATCTTCCCTCCATAAATGCAGTCTGCAACCAACCGTTTCGAAACGCCTGACCCTGTTTCGAAACAGACCAAAATAGAAAGAGTCGTTGGGGTGCATTTAAGAGCCCGTATCGAAACAGTTAGACATGTTTCGATACGCCAAGAGCCGTTTCGAAACTTGTTTCGAAACATTTTGCCACTATGAAGGACCGTATCGAAACGGCTTGAGATCATTTCGATACGCCTTAACGACTTCTTTAAAATTAGTTAAAAACATTCAACGGTCATATTTTTCAAATTAGTTTTTAAAGCCGTTTCGAAACACTTGATGTCGTTTCGATACGATGTCTCAATGTTCTTATGCCATTTTGAAACTTGTTTAGAAACACATGTTGGCAGTGTTGAAACCGTTTCGATACCCGTTTCGAAACATGGACTCACAGTTTCAAAACTGTTTCGAAACGCCTAAGGCCGTTTCGAAACGGTGACTCGAAAATCACTGTTTTGGCCTTAAGAACACTTAGAAAATATTTGTTAAAATTAGTTTTTAACTTGGGCATATTGTTTAAAACATATAGAGATGTTTGAGGACTTAAAAATTCGTTTTCACATTTTCAATTTAGTCCTTAGGTTCTTTAGTTATATCAAAATTAAAATATCGGTTTCACATTCTCCCCCTTTTTGATATAACAAAACCAAAGTTAGAATTTTTAAGAGTTTTGAAAATTTTGAATACATTTTAACTCCCCCTCAATTTAAGATAGGTTTTTAAAATTTTAAAAAGATTTAAGGATTTAAATTCAAGGTTTAAAACTTAAAAACACTTAAAACATTTAAAACAAATTTTGGCTCTTAGATTACTTCTCCCCCTTTTTGTTAGATCAAAAATAATAAACAAGGCTCAAAGAGAAGAGATAGGGTTAAAAGAAATAATCAATAAGCAATAAGCAATAAGCAACATAATATTAATTCATAAAATTAAAATATCCAAAACATAAATCTTCAACAATAAGTTCAAAGCATAATCCCAAATAAAATCAAAGCATAGGTTCATAAAACATAAGAAATAAAGATGCAAACTTAGTCCTAAAATGCATAGCTAATATGATATGACATGAGAATCCTAAGCCTCGTTTTCGTCACCATCATCATCCATGGACTCATCATCGCTCTTGGCTTGAGAACGACGAAAATTCATCCATTGGCCATAAAAGGTGGAGAAGGACATGTCCATAGCCGTGTGTTGATTCTCAAGGGATGTGAGTCGTTCCTCTACATATTGCAAGCGTGTATTGATAGAACCAAAACCTCTAGACATGTTAGTGTCCAAAGAGTTGAACCGCTCGATAAGAAAATCCGTGAGAGCTTCATTATTCACGACCGGAGCTTGTGGTGGAGGTTCAACTTGAGGTGGAGGTGCTTCCCTATCAACACGTTCCCATTGCCCATTGTTTACATAGCGAAATCCAGACCTTCGGAGAGAAGACTCACCAATTTTTGACTTGCGGGGTTCCGGAGAGTCGTAGGGGCAATCAAGATTAAGCTTGCTAAAGATGTGACTTAAAACCGTTCCATAAGTGAAAGATTTTAGGGCATCGGTGTCACGAAGCTTAACATTATTGACTATCTCGGAAAACATGATCTTAACAAGATTAGGGCGCTCACCACGACGAAAACATTCAAGCCAAAAATAGTCTACTTGACGAATGTGTGAAAATTTACCTTCGGATGGACGAAGAAACCACGGGACTATCAAATGGAGGAACCTATCGTGAGCATCCAAGGTAAGCACCGAACCGGTGTGAGAACCAAAGTGACTCCCATTCTATATTCCTTCGTTCTTAAGAGCAAAAGTAGACTCCAAGAAAGGGATGTCAATGACAATCCTCTTGCCCAAGATAGAAGACTCAAGGCCAACCACTTCGGAGTTGTCTTCACTATTAACAAATTGAGCATTTGAGTAAAAGAGAAGTACCATGTTATTGTAGAAAATATCCGGGATACTCAACAAGACAAGGAAATCCCATTCTCTTAAACAGTCGAGGTAACGAAAGAGAAAGCGCTCGGAGTCAAGAAACAAGAGGTCAACAACACGCTCATGACGAACTTCAAACTCCTTGACATAATTGAAACGCTCCCTCATCTCTGGAGTCCGAAGAGTTTTGTGAAACAACTGGGTGAGATTAGGACGAATACTCGATTCGCTTGTTTGACCCGTCTTACGCTTTTTGTTAACGTTCTCCATAGACATCCTAAAACATAAAACAAGCAATTTAAAAAATTTGAAGTGTATGCACGAAGATCTTAATTCAATCCAATGTTAAATCCCACTTAGGTTTAAAAACAAGTTTTAAAAGCAAAGAAACAAAACAAAAAAAATTAAGAGAAAAACAAATTAAAAACAGTAAAGAAAATACGAATGAAAAAATATATATTCGAATCAAAAAATTGAAGATTTTGAAATTTTTTACAAGTTTTGAAACACCCAAGTATCAAAACACATAAACTATACAAAATTAAAATTTTCTAACCTAAGATTCGAGTATAAATTTAAGGAAAAAGAAAAAGATGAAAATATACCTTAAATTGGGATTTTGGACGAATTGATGAAAATCCTTGCACAAGATTGTTGATGCTTGCTTAGACTTGTGTTTAAGAGAAAAAGCCCTCAAGATTTGGTGAAAAACAACGAGGTTTAGAGGATTTTTATAGGAGAAAATAGTTTTAGGGTTTTTTAAGGTTTTTGGGAGTGTTTTAGTTTAAGTTAAACTTTAAACATTAAAGCCCCTTTAAAGCAGTCCACGAACCTGTTTCAGAACGGTGTCGACCGTTTCGAAATGCGGGCACGAAAGTTTGACCGATTTTTCAACACCAACTGACCGTTTCGATACGAGTTTGACCGTATCGAATCCCCGTTGACTCGTATCGAAACTTGTTTCGATACACCCCTAGGCAGTAGCCAAAACGTTTTGAAACCCTTGGAAGGCGTTTCGAAACGCCCTTCTCTCAGATAGAAATTTAAAGCAACCGTATCGAAATAGGTCGACCCGTTTTGATACACCTGGGCCTGGAAGTGTAGATGAGGCTCTAAAAGTGCAGAAAAATGAAATTTTCTAAGACCTATCTTGCATGAACGACATGAATGAGCATGAAAAACATATGCAAACATAAACATACTCCCCCTAGCTATAGGCAAGGATGAAATTAGGAGTAAAAACACATAAACATGGCATTTCACAAGATCAAGCAATTTTAAGCACAAAAGAGGTCCTAAAAGGTCAAGATAGGCTAGTTAGACCTAACTCTCTCCTAAGGGACCAAAAATGCTCTTTGTCTAAAGGTTTTGTAAATATGTCTGCTAATTGATTTAAGGTGTCAACATACTCTATAACCGCATCTTCTTTAAGGACATGATCCCTAATGAAATGATGCCTTATTTCTATGGGTTTGGTTCTAGAGTGTTGGATGAGATTTTTTGTCAAACATATAGCACTAGTGTTATCACATTTAAGGGGTATGGTTTCAACTTTAATACCATAATCTAAGAGTTGTTGCTTCATCCAAAGGACTTGAGCATAACAACTCCCTAAGGATATGTACTCGGCTTCGGTGGTAGATAAGGCTACACTATTTTGTTTCTTAGAGAACCAAGATATGAGCATACTACCTAGGAATTGACAAGTTCCCAAAGTACTCTTCCTATCGATTTTACATCCCCCATAATCCGCATCCGAATAAGCATGAAGGTTGAAGGTGGAGTCTCTAGGGTACCAAAGACCTAAACAAGGAGTATCTCTAAGGTACCTAAAGATTCTCTTAACGGCTATAAGGTGAGACTCTCTAGGACTAGCTTGAAACCTAGCATACAAGCAAACACTAAATAAGATATTAGGTCTACTTGCGGTAAGGTAAAGCAATGATCCAATCATAGAACGATAAAGCTTAGAGTCAACACACTTACCTCCTTCATCTTTGTCAAGCTTTGTAGATGAGCTCATAGGTGTGGCTTGAGGCTTTGCATTCTCCAAGCCAAACTTCTTGAACATATCCTTTATGTACTTTGCTTGATTGATGAAGGTGCCATCTTTCTTTTGCTTGATTTGGAGTCCCAAAAAGAATAAGAGCTCCCCCTTCATGCTCATCTCGAATTCACCTTGCATTAGCTTAGCAAACTCTTTACAATGACACTCGTTAGTAGAACCAAAAATAATATCATCAACATAAATTTGTACTACTAAGATGTTATTTTTATACCTTTTATAAAAAATGCAGTGTCCACCTTGCCTTTTTCAAAACCTTTTTCAATTAAAAAGTTTGAAAGTCTTTCATACCAAGCTCTAGGAGCTTGTTTTAAACCATAAAGAGCTTTAGTGAGTTTGAAAACATGATTTTGAAATTTTGAGTCTTCAAAACCCGATGGTTGTTCCACATACACTTCCTCATTTATAAAACCATTTAAAAACGCGCTTTTAACATCCATTTGAAAAAGCTTGAAATCATGATAACATGCATATGCAAGCAACATCCTAATGGCTTCCATTCTAGCTACGGGTGCATAGGTTTCATCAAAATCTATTCCCTCTTCTTGAGTGTAACCTTGTGCTACTAGTCTAACTTTATTTCTCACAATGTTACCACTCTCATCTAGCTTGTTCCTAAAGACCCATTTAGTTCCTATGGTAGATTGATTACTAGGCCTATCAACTAATGTCCAAAGTTACTTCTCTCAAGTTGATTTAACTCTTCTTGCATAGCCATAATCCAAAAATCATCTTTTAATGCTTCTTTTATATTCTTAGGCTCTATGCATGAGATAAATGCAACATGATTCATTAATCTAAGAGAAGATCGAGTGGTTACCCCCTTGGATGGATCACCCAAGATTTCACCATCTTTGACATAGTTGAACTCCCTTGGGTAGCTCAATTCCTTTTCCTCAAGAGCCAAGTCCTTCAAGGCTTCAAGAGGTGGATCTTGTGTGTCCTCTTCTTTTGTTGGAATCTCATCCTCCTTTGAAGTTTGTCCTCCATCAAAGGAATTTATGATTCCTACATCATCACAAGAATCCTTCCTTGGAAGGAGGTTATCATCGAATACAACATGTATAGATTCTTATACTACTAAAGTTCTCTTCTTAAATACTCGATAGGCTTTAGAGGTTAAAGAGTATCCTATGAAAATAGCTTCATCACTTTTTGCATCAAATTTACCTAAGTTGTCTTTTCCATTATTTAAAACAAAACACTTGCAACCAAAAGGATGAAAATAGCTAATGTTAGGATTTTTAGATTTTAAAATCTCATAAGGTGTTTTCGTTAAAATTGGCCTGATCATTACTCGGTTAACAATATAGCAAGTGATGTTTGTGGCTTATGCCCAACAATATTTTCATATTGAAAGAATTTTAGTTCATCTTTCAACCCTAATATCTTTTTCTCAAATTTTAAATTAGCTTGAGAAAGTGAGTCATTTTTATCATTTAGTTCCGAAATAATTTTCTTACTCCTAATGACCGACTCCTTGTATTTCTCAACTAATTCATCATAGACCTCTTGCAACTCATCATATGTAAAATCTAAAGATGATGAGTTAGAGGTTACCATGGAGGAATCTTCCTCAAGTGCCATGAGGCAAAGGTTGGCCACTTCTTGTTCGTCATCCTCGGATGACTCCTCATCACTCCAAGTAGCAAGCTTGTCTTTGAGCTTCTTCTTCTTCTCAAAGTCCTTCTTCTTGAGTTGAGGGCACTCCGAACGTATGTGGCTGGGTTTATTGCACTCGAAGCAAATGATTTGATCCATTGCTTCTTCTTTGTTTTTACCTTTGAAGTCCATCTTTCTTTGAATTTTTCTTCCTCGGTTGGACCTCATAAAGCGTGAGAATCGTTTGGCTATCATAGCCAATTCTTCTAGCTCATCCTCCTCACTCGAAGAGCTCTCCTCAAGTAATGAAGCTTTGAGAGCTATTCCCATGTTCTTCTTCTTTTCCACCTCCAGCTTTTCTACTCTTTTCTCTTCCTTCTTCTTCTCTTCTTCCCTTCCTTGCTTCATAATCTCATGAGTAAGGAGAGAACCCACTAGCTCATCAAGCTTTAAAGTCTTCAAATTTTTGGCTTCTATGATGGCGGTTCTCTTCCCATCCCAAGATTCGGGAAGTGAGTAGAGTAGCTTCCGGACAAGCTTGTCTTCCGGTATAGTCTCTCCAAACCCTTTAAGCCCATTGACTATGGTTGAGAAGCGATCAAACATATTGGACACCGTCTCATCGGACTCCATCTTGAAATTCTCATAACTAAGAATCTTAGTTTCCTTCACATCGTTGGTTCCCTCATAAGTGGTCTCAAGAGTATCCCACACTTCTTTGGCACTCTCAATGGATGAGACTTTGGAGTAGATGTCCGGACCGAAAGAACAAAGGAGCATGTGAAGAGCTTTGTCATTTATTTGGATCTTCTTCCTCTCTTCTTCACTCATCTCCATCATCTTCTTCAAAACCATCTTCCCTTCACTATCTTGCTTCAATGGAATGTAGGGGCCATCTTCAATAACATCCCAAACTAAGTAATCATTGGACTTGATGAAGAGGCGCATCCGATTCTTCCAAAACGGATAGTTGTCACCATTGAAGAAAGGTGGTTTTGTAGTGGATTGAGACTCATACATGCTCGAACCGGAGGTAGATGCCATCTCTTGATTTTTGGATGATCACACACTTCCTAGGAACTCCTCTTGTGGTTGTTAATCCTCAAAGAGGTAGGCTCTGATACCAATTGTTGAGTGGATCGAAAGATCGAAGTAAACCAAGAGGGGGGTGAATTGGATTTTTAAAGTTCTTGGTGGTGGAATTTGCAAATAAAAATGGTAGACAAGGAATTTTAAAGTGGTTCAAGTTCCAAATGAACTCTATATCCATTACCTTAGCTTCACTAAGGATTTGCAACAATTCCACTAATTGATCTTCCCCTTTTCTAGGCTAAGGAGGTAACCCTTACAATTTTCGGTCAAATTTTCTACCCAAAATTTGACCCAATCCTCACACAATTGAAACAAAGAATTTGTTGGCTAAGAAAGTATCTCTCAATACAAAATATAGCCCAATTACAAGCACTCAACCCAATTGAAATGATAAGAATGAAAAATACAATTGGGGTTACAAGACAATAATGGGATTTAGGCACAAATGCTTGGATTTGATGTTTGGATGTTTGCTTTAGGATCAATAGTTGTTGCTGAAGCTTTTAGAGGTCCCTTTTATACCTTCTCATTGAATTCTAGCTGTTGTGGTTGTTGCATTCATCAATAGAGCCGTTGGGGGTGTTATCTTCCCTCCATAAATGCAGTCTGCAACCAACCATTTCGAAATGCCCGACCCTGTTTCGAAACAGACCAAAATAGAAAGAGCTGTTGGGGTGCATTTAAGAGCCCGTATCGAAACGGTTAGACCTGTTTCGATACGCCAAGAGTCGTTTTGAAACTTGTTTCGGAACATTTGCCACTGTCAAGGACCGTATCGAAACGGCTTGAGATCGTGTCGATACGCCTTAACGACTTCTTTAAAATTAGTTAAAAACATTCAACGGTCATATTTTTCAAATTAGTTTTAAAGCCGTTTCGAAACACTTGATGTCGTTTCGATACGGTGTCTTAATGTTCTTATGTCGTTTTGAAACTTGTTTCGAAACACGAGTTGGCAGTGTTGAAATCATTTCGATACCCGTTTTGAAACATGGACTCACAGTTTCAAAACTGTTTCGAAACGCCTAAGGCCGTGCCGGGGGATCCGACCAATATGGATGACTTGGAACACTTAGAAAATATTTGATAAAATTAGTTTTTAACTTAGGCATATTGTTTAAAACATATAGAGAGGTTTGAGGACTTAAAAATTCGTTTTCACATTTTTCAATTTAGTCCTTAGGTTCTTAAGTTATATCAAAATTAAAATATCGGTTTCACAAATGTTTTTGTTACATTTTGCGATTGTCGAACTATTTTAGGACGATCAGGTTCTTAGGTAGTTCAGATACCACCAGCCCGTGACAGGGGATCCGACCAATATGGATGACTTGGAACATGTAGACTTACGGGGTAAGAGCGAAGAGAATTGACCAAACAAATATTCATCATATATAGCATGATGGCATGGCAGGTTAAGTTGGTTGTCGGATCGTGATCCCATTAGACCGAATGATTTTGATTTCTAAAATTCTGCGTACCATCAGTGGTTTGTGGCAAACAACAAACTGAAGTTAGAGGATTAGGAATGTCGGCAGCAGTTTCACGTAAACTCAATAGTTTGATGGCTAACTTCTTATGAGGCAGTGCTTCTTCTCAGAAAAAGTACATTGGGTGAATTGGTCCTCTATCAGCTCTCCTATAGAGGTTGGAGGATTGGGGATTCGTAATTTGGACTTTGTGAATCATGTGCTCCTTTTTAAATGGGTTTGGAGATTTTCAATTGATAAGGAGTGCTTGTGGAAGAAGAGTGCTTGCTCGAAATACAATTTGGAACAGTCTGCTCTTTTGCCGGACTCTATTATTCACGCTTCGCATTCATGGATATGGAAACATATTACTAACTCTTTCTTCAGTAATGATGAGATGGGTGAATGCTTTCAGAATAATCTTGTATTTCAAGTGGGAGATGGAAAATCAATCTGTTTCTGGTCTGATGTTTGGACTGGAGGCTCCCCTTTACAAGTAATTTTACCATGTATTTTTGCCTTATGTTCCAACAAATCTGGTTTGATTGCTGATTTCGGCACTAAGCTTAACTCGATATGGGATTGGGATATCCCTCTTAGGAGGCATTTATTTGATTGGGAAAGGGATCAGTGGAATTCTTTGTTAGCCTTGATGGATAGTTTGTGTTTGAATGATATTGAGTGTGATTGCTTCATGTGGCGTGGATCGGGGGATGGCTCATTTTCAGTTAAATCTTGCATTAAGACCTTTTCCCTTACTGTCAGTTCTAACCCAAATTGGTCTAGGTTTGTGCGGTGTGGCTTAGTTCCTCCGCATATTGATTTTTTTGTGGCAAGTGATGCGTAACTGTATTCCTGTTAGAAATGAATTGGCCAAACGCAGAGTGTTCGCGACATCGGATGTGGTGTGCTCATTTTGCAGGGAACATCCTGAAACAGTGTCTTATCTTCTCTTTTTATGCAAAATTTTGTGGGAATTATGGATGCGCTTTGTTGCATGTTGGAATCTTTACTTGGTTTTCCCTCAAGATGCAATTCATATTATTTCTAGTTGGCCTCTTGTTTTAAAGCTAAATTTCCTTCTGTTAGAGTCTCAATGGTGGATCACATGGGAAATCTGGCTATTGCAACTAGTTCTTGTTCGGGTATGCGCCGTACTCCTTCCCCTGTGTTGTGGTCCCCTCCCTTTGTGGGTTTCATGAAGTTAAATTTTGACTGGGAGATGTTAAAGAATGGTAGCACTGGGGGGGATCGGTGGAATTATACAAAATTTTGATGGTGTAATTATTAAGACATTCTCCAAACCCATTGGCCCGGGCCCTCCTATTCTAGCTAAACTTTCTGCTTTAAAATTTGGCTTAATCATTTTCAATTCGCTGTCGGAATGTAGGAATTGTCACCTTATAGCAGAAAGGGATTGTAAAGTAGCCCTTAGTTGGGTTTCAAAATCTTCTCTATGTCCAATGTTTTTAGATCTATTGTTCAGGATATTATTTTTAGAGGGAGCTTAAGGGAGTGTATCTTTCAGTTTGTTCCAACGAGAAGCTTATTTTCTTTTGTTTCAAACCGAACAAGCCCAAGGAGCATCGAGTGAGTCGTCATTGGGTGTGGGCTTATCTGAAGGCAGATTGTAACACCCTCTTCCGGCCTGGTAGATTATCGGATTAGAAAGTGTTAACGAAAAATATATTTAGAGATCGATAGCTAAATCGGAGCTCGAAAACTTGTTTGAAATGGTTTATTAGTCTTCTTTTAAGACCCAACATACTAGCTTATTAACAGCTTACTCAATTTGGGGTCGATTTTAATTTTTTTGAACTTTAGAGACTAAATTGTAAATCTTAAAAATTATGGGTCCTTAACCGAAATTCGTGTCCTCATTCTGAAACTAAACTTACTAATTATTAGCCTGTAAAATTCGTTACAAACCGAAATCATTTACCTATCCGATTAGACGATACAATATTTAGTCACCATTTTGTGAACTATTCAGGACTATATTTATTCGAATTAACTTTCCAAACGATTTCCAAATTTCACCAGATTTTACCAAAAAGCTTATAGCTCTTATTTCTAAAATCATACTAAATTTTAGAGCATTCTGAATCCATTTACTAAGTTTTTCACCTTAGACTCATTTTAGGCATTTTAACCATTTTAACCTATCAAGATCTAGTCATTCTAAGCATACAACAAAACCATATTACCAGATCATCATATAAACATAGAAGGGCTGATAGAGAACAAGTTGGACCATATGCCACTTTACTAGGAGTTATAGCAAAAGATAATATACATATATGGCAAGGACGTGACTTGCAACTGCATAACACGATCAAGGTCCCGAAAATGCAGGAAACACATATGTTAGGCTTACATAGCCTAGTGAGGTGGTCAAAACACTATGATATCAATGACATAATATGCATGACATAACTTTCAAATGATGTGCATAAACATATCCTCATACTTAATCCATATTTCACATGTTGTCATAATTTCACATTAAGGATCATATCATAAAACTTTATTTATTAAAGACCATTAGATACTTGGATCTTTTGTACACCAACATATAGAATCTCCTTTCATATCAAATCATATTATAACCCTGTACACCACATGTAACCCCCTTAGCCTGGCCTAGACGGTTGACCCGAACTACGAAGATTACACGGGGAAAACCAAAGTCAACCCGAAAGTCAACCTTGATTAACGACCCTTTTTTTTTCTTTTTAAACTTGTCTAAATGCATATTAACCCTAGGTGAACTCTTGGGATAGACATACTCAAAAATCACAGCAATCGGAAAACATTTAGGGACTCAATTGCACAACATACGAATTTAGGGACCAAATTGTAAATTCTGGAAATTAAGAGTACTTAACCAGTTTTAAAGTTACCATTATGAAATTAATCACATTTCATGCTTCCTTGTTAAATTTCATCTCAAACGGACATCTCAAACTCAACCAATTGCATATACAAACATTGGGACCAAAACGTGAGAATTTCAAAACATATAACCATCAGATTCAGTGCCCAACGGTCGAGTGTTCCGAAACGGGGAAGGTCCATTCCGAAACGCGGGACCGTTCCGAAATAAGTTGCAGAACAGGGCTTGGCAGTGGCAAATCCGTTTCGGAACAACCCTACCTATTTCGAAACGCCATGGCCATTTCAGGCCACCTGTTCCGAAACCGTAGCACCCGTTCCGAAACGAGTTGCCCAGAATTGCAGAATTCTTCTGGTTTAACACACTTTCAGCCCATCAAACACATCCATATGACCTCCATATCATACATACAAGTCATCAAACACTTAAGGAACATATTAGCACCATCTAATCTCAATCATAGCATCATTCAAGGAAAACTCCAAATCTATAGGCATGCATCCTATATTAGAAATCATGCAATCACTAAACCATCAAAACCAAACACCAAAAGGCCATTTACATGTCCCAACATCATCAAAGGCATAAAACCAACTTAGGGAGTCCAAAACATCTCCCAAAACCACAATCTAGGTTCCCATTGCCAAATGCCAAAAGCTAATAGTGTTAGGAAAACATTCACCATACATGAGCTTAGTCTTTCACTTGGATCCTTGACCTCCTTGCTGCCCTTAAAGCACTTCAATGCTCTGCATTATTGGTTTAAGAAAGAGAGAGCGTAAGCACATAGCTTAGTGAGGAATGCTCAATTAAAACATCACAATAATGCATTTGTAAAAACACCTTTTCAAGGCCTTTAGTTTCAAAACAACATTTATCATGCATTTATGCATACAAACCAAGCATCTCATGCTTCAATCCATCAACATGTCATATTGGCTTACAAGTGATAATCCATAACATTTTACAACTCAAAAACACAATCGGATACGCGGATTACAAGCGTTGTCCCATACGCTTCATACACACTACCAATATCAAGGTGGAGTTTACGGTACAATCACAACCCCTCAACACCCGTGATGGAGTATATGGTACAATCACAACCCCTCTACATCACTCATTGGTAGTTGTATAACATCACTAACGAAAACACGGGACACACGACACAAGATCCACACATGGACTTTTAACCACCATTGTGATCTTAACACAAGATCCACTCATGGACTTTTAACCACCATGGTGATCTTAACCATCTCGTTAGTGTACTTGGATGGAGTTTACGGTACAATCACAACCCCTCAACATCCAAGGCGAATTTATTCACGGTGCACCCAATCCTATAGTCGACTAACTATATCCGATTCAAGTACTTTTAAACCAACACATCACTTGCCAATATACATCATTTAACATCATTAATCCACTGTTTTAAAGCATTTATCAAAGCCATTAACCATCATGCATTACTATGCATCAAAACCACATTTATCAATGTTCAAAACAAGGATCTCTTACCTTGAGCATCCTTCAATACATGGCTTATAAAACCAACATCAAACATGCTAAAATATGCTTTCAAAACAGAATTTAAACATGCAAGTAAAACACATTGCATTCAACCATCTCATGGTTCATCAAAAAGAGAGTTTCTCCGAAAACTTACTCTTGAGCTTAGCTAAGTTGTTTAGACTTAAACTAAGCTCCCATAACCTTCAAACATTGGTTTCAAAGCTGAAAACCAAACTTCACTCACCGATTCCGTTTCGCAAGCTTGCCGAAACACCAATCAAGCTTCCGGATCAACACCACAAGGATCCGAAGATGTCTCCCCTGTTTTAAACACATCAAAGCAGAGGATTAATGCATCATCATGCATTAATATCTTCAACCAAGACACCTAAACTCGCTGCTCTCATCAACACTCACATTTCGGCTACCAAACACAACCGAAATCACATCCAAACACCTCTACAACACTACCCAGCCAAGATCCCTCAATTCTAAACATTCTTAAACATCAATTAACATCCAAAAAGGATCTAATCACGTCCTTATACCTCCAGCTATAGCAGAACATCAAAATCACCCCAAAAACCACCATTAACTCAATCAAAAACTTAGGAAAATCAACCTATTCAGGATTGCATTGATTAAACCTCAATTACACATCATTTATACATCCAATTTACATCAAAAAGACATCTCAAAACAGAGCCCAATCATTTAATACGAATTTCATCAAAATTAAATCCAAATCTTGCATTTTAAGCCAAGATCAAGAACACAACATTAAAACCTTTAATAAAACTCAAATCAAGGATTGAGAACTTGGGAATTTCAGTAAAGAACTGAGTATTTAGAGGAGAAGGACGTTCATACCTCTAAATGTGAGTTTCTCCTTGTTTAAAGCCAAGATTCTTGAAAATCCAATAAGCAAATGATAAGGATTTGGTGTAGGAATGATTAGAGATCAATTAGAGATTGAAATCTCATCTTTAGATGTTAAAATCAGAGGAAAAATGGCTGGGGAAATGTGTTTGGCTGAGAGAAAATGGAGAGAAAATGAAGTGGGAAAATTTTGAGAAAAGTTAGTTATGAAATCAAAAATATCTATTTCCCCCTCTTTCCTTTTATTAAATATCATTTAATAAATGTTTAATATTAAGAAAAATCTGGAGAAAACTCTTCTTGGGTAAATTAGCTCCTTAAAGATTCAAAGTTTCAATCCTTTTAAAACAGTCACCAACTTTTCAAAAATTACATTTTAGTCACTAACTTGAAAATCACCTTTCCAAACCTCATTTTGTAAAATTGATTTCACCACTCTTTTATATATAATAAAAGAGGATTTTAAATATTTTTCCACATTTTTAATGCATCCCGAACTAGGCTTTCCCTAAAACCACCTTTTATATTCGAACCGAAATCCGACCGGTCCGATTCAAACCCAAAACTTCTAAGCCCAAAATTGGGGTGTTACACCACATATAGGTCGCAGCCTCAGAACTCTAGTCTTAACCTTGTACACCATGTATATGCCATAGCCTCGAAACTCCAAATCACACTGAGCTCAAAATCCTATGACATGCCATTGTATCCAATGTCATTTAATTCATAAAAAAATCACATATCATTCACATCTTTATAACACATGTCAGTTGAGCTTTAGCTCCATATCATATATCATCTTTAATTTAGTCCACATAACATAATTTCACATATCAAAGGAGCATGAATAACTTATCGGATCTGTAAACCGAATTCCACAGAGTTGTTTTATATGATCTCATAATCAAATGTATACAAAATTACAAATAATACAACGAGATGGCTCCATGCCTATCCCTTGACACAACTACACTTACCTCGACAACCTGACGCTTTTAAAGTTCTCGGATAACAACGACTTTATTCTTAATTTCCGAAGAAAATGACAGTTGTTCTTTAGCAACCTCTTGAGCAACCTTAAAATTGAATCGTTGTTTGCTTCTCACTTTTCCTAATTTTCCTTGCGCAACTCTCTCTCATTTTTTTTTTCTATTTGCTTCGTTATTTGTTGTACTGTTTTTGGGCAAAATCCCTCCCCAAATTATACTTAATGTGTCGACCCCTATTTCATTCTTCATGCTCCACCTAAGTTGGAGTCATGGCAACATTAAAGGGCATGGCCCTTGTGCCTAGGCCACGTAGTGGCCACCTTGCTGAATCATTCCCCAAACGTGGGGAATTTCCGTGCCCCCCCCCCACTTAGTTTTTTTAGTTTTTTAATAATAATAATAAACTATTACAAGTTAGCCGAATATCTTTTATTTTTTCAAATTGGATACAAGATCGGGCAATTACATCGTTCGAACACGACGTTACAAAATATTCGATCACTGAAACCTAATTCTGGCTAGATCGATTTTCGAGGTGTAACAACTCTCCTCCTTCTAAGAAAATTTGTCCTCAAATTTTAATCTGAACTGAAGAGATGAGGGTACTACTTCCTCATACATCAAGTCTGACTGAATTTGCACAGACTTTGACTCTATGATGTGCGAAGGGTGAGATCGGTACATTTGTATCATAGATATGTGGAAGACGTTATGAATTCGGCTCAACTCTTCGAGGAGAGCTAGTCGGTAGGCAACAGGTCGAACTTTCTCGATCACCTCAAATGGGCCTATGAAACGTGGGCTTAGTTTCTCCTTTTATCAAAACAAAGGATCTTCTTCCACGAAGACACCTTAAGGAAGGCTTTCTTACCAACATCATATTGAATGTCCCTTCTTTTCAAATTTGTGTAGGATTTTTTTTGTCGATCAAATGCAACTATGAGTCGATCACGAATGATGGTTACTCTTTCTTCGGTTTCCCGAAGTAAGTCCGGCTCTAGTAACTTGCCTTTTCCAAGCTTGGTCTAACAAAGAGGGGTTCTACATTTTCTTCCATAAAGAGCTTCATAATGGGCCATTTTAATCGAGGCTTGGTAACTATTGTTGTATGTAAACTCCACCAATGGCAGGGATTTCTCCCATGTATTCCCGAAATGGATAACACAGGCTCATGGGATATCTTCCAGAATCTACAAGGAAGAATCGAAATTGGTATGGAATGATTATACACATAGATCAAAGAAAGTTATAAGGTTACTTGAATAACCCTTTTGGATTGACCATCGATTTGAGGGTGGAAAGCAATGCTTAAGTGCACTCGAGTTCCCAGTGCCTCCTGTAGGGTTCTCCAAAACTAAAATGCAAAACATGGATCACGGTCGGAAATGATGGACACAGGAACTCCATGCAAACAAATAACTTCATGAATGTACAACTCAGCAAGTTTAGTCAAGCTGAAGTCCATTCTTACCGGAATGAAATGAACAGACTTGGTGAATCTATCCAAAATGACCCAAATAACATCATTCTTCTCTGGTGTCACTGGTAGACCGCTTACGAAATCCATCGTAATACGCTCCCATTTCCATTGTATAAGCTCAATGGGTTGCAAGATACCAATGGGCAACTTGTGCTTGACTTTAACCCGTTGGCAGGTCAAACACCTAGCCACAAAGTCCATGGTTTCATTCTTCATACTGAACCACCAATAGATCTCCTTAAGATCTTTATACATCTTCATTGCTCCCAAATGAACATAGAAAGGACTAGAGTGAGCTTTGCTTAAGATCTAATTCCAAATATCATCATTATCGAGAACACATATACGATTTTTAAAGCACTATAACCCTTTGGAATTCATAACAAGGTTAGGATTCGGTTTGTCCTTAATCTTAGCAATAAGAGTTCACAACTCCTCGTCAGATTCTTGGAGTGCCTTGATTCAGGACACAATGGTTGACTAAACTCTAAGTTTAGCTAACAACTCACCTTGCTTTCTGTAATCACTAATTTTGTCCGTGCTAACATTTTTTTATTTCGTCTTATAATAGTGGGCTTATATGGGCTATTGTCTAGTTATTAACTATGTAAATGTGTCATTAAAATCCAAGAAAAAAAACAAAAATATTACTATTAGTATTATATCTATTATTATATCATTTATGTGGAAAACCCCTAAACACTACTAATATAGTATGTCATCTTCTTTATTATTATTATTACCATGTATTATAATTACTATAAGTATTATATTTGACATTGTTTTTATTATTGTTATAAATATTATTATTACCGTATTATGTATTATCTTATTATTATTATTATTATGGTTATTATTAATATTATCATTACTAATATCATCCTTATTATTATTATCTGAAAACCCAAAAATATAATTAGAGGCCCAATTCAAATGAATAAATTATCAGCCTATTAACATTAAAGTTACATAACCCCACGCGCTTACGCGCGACTTTTGGGCGTCACCACTCGCGTGCGTGTTGCGCACGCCTCGCTTTTCGAGTGCACCTGAGAGCCAACCACTTGTTGCCACGTTCCGTTCCCGTACGCCGACAGCCGTTCCGGAAGCCAACTCGACAGCCACGTCTACCACGTCCGACTCGCGAGTCATGCACACCAAAAGACAGGGTTAGAACCGGTAAAATGACACAAAAATCTGCCAAAAGATGAAAAGCAAAACGTCAACAGTGTCAGAAAGGACGAGTGCGGCAACGAAGTGTACGAAGGATTTCAGAGCAAATGCAAACAAAAATTGCAAAACAACCAGAGGCATTTCCATTTTTCCCTTTATGTAAATAGGAAAAAACATGTAATTCTCGGGCTATAAAAGCTGAGAGCTTGACAATGTAAAGAGGATCTTCTTTTCGGAATACAAAAAATCACAGAGGCATTTTTGCAGAGGTAACAATCCATCTTATTGCATGTTCTAAATAAATAAAAAAGGAAAGGGCTTTGGTTTTCTTTTTACCTCTTTCATCTCGTCTTCTCGAGCCGGTTTCTGCTCTCTCATCGACGATAATCCCAGCCGTGCTATGGCTTCAAAGGGGTGAGTCGAAAGAGAGGCATGAAGCCCCTCCATTTTAAATCTTTTTCGGGTCTAAAAGGTTCATTTTTGGGGGTCTTTAGGTTCCGTTTTTCGGATAAGGAAGAAAGGTTTGGCTTCTGATGGGCTTGGTGTGGTAGGTTGCTTTCGTAGAGTTTTCTTTTTTTACGTTTAGGGGGTCGGTTTTTCTGGTCGGAGTACGTTTAGGGTTCGCCGGACGGTGAGTAGCACCACCTGGCGTTCGAGGTCGAGAGAGAAAGGGTAAAGTAGAGACGACTAGGGTTTTAATCTGGGCAAAAAGGTTGTCTAGTTAGATTAGATAGTGTTTTTATAGACTTTTTAGGTTTTAAATTTGGGTCAACAGCACGTTTAGTCCCTCCGCGTCTAGTAAATAGCGTCTTAGGGGTTTCCGCAAGGGTAAATCACATTTTAGGTCCCCGAGATTTTGAGTCGTTCGTGTTCCAGTCGTAGATCGAGTTTTTAGGGGTTATTTACGTGCTCGGTCCTCCCCCTTTTTACCCGTGTTCAATAGGGTCTTTACAGTTTAGAGTCTTTTGTTTTTCTTTCTGATTTCAGCCTCTGTTTTTACATTTATTTCATTCCAGTCACCATTCGAATGCAATATAATTTAATGTTTTAATGCTTTTTCTTATATATATGAAATTGTATGTTTCTGCTATATGTTGGTTATGGCATAATCGAATATATATGTTTATCCCTTGTTTTTTTTGTGATGGGTCCCGCATGACTTGTTTTGTATCGAATATGTTTTGCTCGTATGTGGTCAAAATGTTTATGTTTGTTAGATCTTGATAATATTGAATCGAATATATGAGTAGAATCATGAACCTTTATCCATTAATTTTATATGCTAGAATGAATTAATCTAGTTAACTAGTGGGTAATTTTGACATGTAAATTGTGGGCCTTATTGTGTTTTGAGTATATCCCTTAAATTCGGGCCTTTGGGCCTTAGGGAGTTTATTTGGGTTAAGCATGTTTGGGTGTTGTGTTTTTTTATATGGGCCTTTTCTTTTATGTCCTTTTTTTGAGCACTTTTGTGACATGCATAAATATGCCTATATGTGTCATCATATGACCCGATAATTAAATGTGGTAACCGGACCTAAAATCGACCTCAAGAGAGGTGCTAATTAACCTCGATATCCGAAAATGACAGTCCTAGCTTATTGGATGTCTACCGGATATTTAGGTTAATTTCCACCGTCTCTAGGTAAACAAAGACGTAAAAATGGAAATAGCACGCATCATCCTCTATTTGCTCACATCATGCATAAAGGTGACGTACGGGATCCGAACCCTAAACTAACACAGCAGTCAGCCTTATTTGATGTCGGTTTAGTCTATGGTCCGGTGTACCGTCATCCTTTCTAATTGAATGTCTAATTAATTCTAAATGCCACTATTTGATAAAGCCCGTGCTATTTAAGTCATATTTTCATTCAAGGACACTTTATTAAATTCACTTCAGTTTTTAAATAATTTCTATCGATTTAAAGGCAACAAGTTATTTGGTACCGATTTCCGGGCGTGATGGGGGTGCTAACCCTTCCCCGCATGTAACCAACTCCTGAACCCGTTTTAAAACGAATCTCTGGTTTTGTGGTGTCCAGTCTACCTCAGTGGCCGGTGGCGACTCCAATTTTTACAGTTTTCCAAAATGCGGATTTCCCTTTTTTTTTAAATAAACCCCTTTTCAAGAAGAAAATAGTGATAAGGCCCCTACTTAGCGGTTTTCAGAAAAAACCTTATCACAGTTTGGCGACTCCGCTGGGGACAAATTTTTGTTTCTACAAAACAAAAAAGAGAGTTAAGCCAATAAAACACTTGTTGTCATTTAATCGATAGAAAATATTTAAAATCCAAAATGAAGATAATATGTTTGTTCTTTTATGAATATACGACTTAAGTTGAACGGGCTTTGAAAATTTGTGGCATTCGAACTAATTTCTCATTAAATTTCGAAGGAGTCACCGACATGTGTTGCATCATGATCATCAAGCTCTACACCCGAGCTATACCCTTAATTGGGAGTGAAACGCCCATACCCACGTGAGTATCCCTCCACGGGTCGGTAATTCACTTCCGGAATCCACGCCTTTGACACGTGAGCAGCCCTCCACGTCATTAGGCTGTGCTTTCCCTCGAGCCGAAACTAATTCGCAAGCCTGTAATGGGCCAGAATTGGGGTTCTTATTGCCTTAGTAGGTAATGAGATAGGTTCGAGTACCCTTTGCTAGAAGCTAACTCATGAGTGAGAATATAAGAAGCCTACCCCATTAGAGCCATGCGGATAACCCTAGAGTTTAGAGTGTCTAGGTTTGTCTTGCTAATTACTTGTTTCTACGCTTCTTTTTTTCGTTAATGCTTGAATTTCATTTCTTGCCTTGATTTATGTTTATCATGTGACTAACACCTTTGCTTTTCTCCCCCTCTTATTTTGCATATTTCATCATTGTATAAAGAGCACATTGAGTTGGAAATAGTCTGAAATTAAAAACTTGATTAGCGGGAAATATGGTCTGTAACAATAGCGAGAAGGACCGCGACGAAAATGTAACCACAAGGAGAACGACTACATGGTTGGGTTTCCAAGACAAGAAAGACTGTCAGAAAAGGAAAAAAGGGCCACCTCACTTATTTGTTAGACGTTCCAAGCAAGTGGCCATAACTTCAAATCTTGGAGTTCAACCTACATTTGTTCTACGATTGTCAGCTTTGATTTGACTACTACAGTTGGGAAACACCAAGTCTTGCAAGGAAATTAGCGAGAACTACACCAAATGAGAACTAAGCTTTCCGGGCAAGATCAGAAGTTTCTCGGGCAATCTGCCGCCTTGGGTCGACAATCAAGTTTCAACCTAGAACGAAAAAATACTTCAAGTCAGAGGGAATTCCGACCTCACCCCCGATGCGCTTTGAAGGTTAGGCTCAGTGGGACCCTTTCAAAGAGCAAGTCAAGAGTACCAATATCGACAATGGATTAATCATAATTCGTCGCCTATACCACTTGGGGGCAGGACCGAGAGTTGGCCTACTTGTTATCGAGGATATGAGAGAACGCCCGATTCCTAGCAAAAGATCATTTCAAGAAAGAAGAAGGGATTGTGTGAGTCTTGAAGAAAATCGTCGACCTAGATGCTAGCTTGAGAACTGCATGTAGTGGGTTTCATCCGATCATTGTAACAGACCAAGGTTCCCATTGATGAGTTGTTTAACGAGGATATTTGCCGAACTCAGTGTTGCTCTTTGCATTCATGAAATTAATGTTCAATGCACCTTTGTATTCATATACATTTTGATTGATTACTCTTAACCATATGTTGTATATATGACACATTGCATTCATGAAGTTAATGTTCAATGCACCTTTGCATTTCAATTACGCATTTTGTTTGATTACCTTTAGTCATGTGTTTCTGTTGTACATATGACACATTGCATTCATAAAATTAACATCCAATGCACCTTTGCATCCAATTATACTTTTTGATTGATTACTCTTAACCATGTGTTGTACATACGACACATTGCATTCATGAAATTAATATTCAATGCACCTTTGCATTTAATTACATTTTGTATGATTACCTTTAATCATGTGTTTCCGTTGTACATACGACACATTCATTCATTCTTTAAACAAATAAAATTAATCTCCATCAAATTAATGCACCTTTGCATTCAATCATACATTTTGATTCTTTTGTACATATGACACATTAATTCATTCATTAAACAAATAAAATTAATGATCAATGCATCTTTGCATTCAATTGTACATGTTTGATTACCTTTAATCATCTATCCTTGTTGTACATACGACACATTCATTCATTCAATCATTCACTAAACAAATAAAATTAATGATCAATGCATCTTTGCATTCAGTTGTACATGTCTGTTTGATTACCTCTAATCATCTAACCTTGTTGTGCATATGACACATTACATGCATTCATTCTTAAAATGAATAAATGGAGGAAAGCGTTGCCAGGCCAGAGGCCGATTTGAGAGGTCAGATCGAGTGATCTCAGCAAGAATTAAGGGACACCATCATCAAGCCCCAACAAGATATGATGAAAGGAATACCCTAACTGTTATAGTCCGGTCTGAAAGGAAGAAGTGTTACTCAAGTACCAGGAGACCACTCGGCCACCTCGATCTTTAAGAATCCTCTTGTTATCGGCCCCTCGTCCAGCCTACCCCAAGGGGCATCTTCTGCCCGTCAAGACGAAGCCTTTGCTCAAAGCTCAACCTAGTATGACCTTCGGAGACACGACCTTTAGGGTTTTGGTTCTCGGTTCTCACCTTTGGGAATTGGCGTGTTTAAGTCTTTCATGTTGCATTTTCTCTTGAAGTAATGCATAGAACCAACATTGCTATCATTTGCCCGAATATAGCAATGATCTTTTTGCGAGGGCACTTGTTATATTTGCAGATTTTCTTTATAATGAAAAGGCATTTTTCTTAACATACAATGACCTTGAAATCATATATATGTATATCCCTCCTTACCTTCATAGGTCCTCGGATATCACATGCTTGATGTGGCATTGATTCTAATGAAAGAGATCGATTGAATGTTGTGATAACGATAAAGTGAGACTTCCCACTCTGTCCGCTCTGGTCGGAAAAGTGAGAGAAGCAAGACTACTATTCCTTCGATGATGTTCGATGATAAGGAAATCTCCTAAGAGAACCCAAATAAAGTTGCTTAAATGTGCCAAAAAAAGAAAAAAATGAAAAATGAAAAATAGACTGTTTCAAAACAAAATAAATGATTTTAATTTCAGAGCCTGGTAATAGGCATTAACAAAAAGCACTCCAATTTCCGAAACCTAGTAATAGGAATTTTCGGATACGAGTGTGGATTTTTAGGGGCACTCCGCTGAAGCCTGAATCTCTTCGCTTCATGAGTGATGGTAATATTTTCAAAATCGTGACCATGCCGAGTAACTCGGGGTATCGTTGTATGCTCCATCTTTATTCTCGAGCCAAAGGATTGCGACGAGTTGAATTCCCCTAAGAAAAAGAAATAAATGAACAAATTGAATAAGTCCTAAAAAGGAATCCTTGAGGACACCGACACAAAATCAATGGTAATCATAAACGCACATGCCCCATGGGCTAAGCGAAAGTTGAAATTTTAAACATACATATGAATGGAGAAACATGATTAGAAGGAATGGTAATCAAGCTGATCCAGCAAGTACCATAATCATGAGGATGAACCGAGCGATTAGGGAGGAATTTCATTACTTCAAATATCGCCACAACATTCAAAGACGCAAGCTATGCTTGAAGAGATCATCGAAAAGTTGAATCTAAGACGCTCTTGCATTTGATATCCGGGGCATCCTATTCTGTTTTCTTTTAATTAGACTATTGGTTTCAAGGTTCTGTATGTTAATTTGAAAATCTACTCTTCATTAGAATGACGACCAGCGAATTGACATATTCTTAAAACAAAGAGATTTCCTTGTATTACTTCAGAGATAAATGCATCGTCGGTAGCGAGACCCAAAGTTGAGGGGCACTACATGATGTGTGATGATGAAGGACCATTGGGGCATCTTTGTCCGTGGGGCAAGAAGAGGCTTTTGCACATAGATTAGAATAGATGAGAGATGGCATATGAATGTGAAGCTCAGGCCATTGGACTCTGGGAATGAGCAACAACAATTGAGAGCGAAATTCCGTCAGGATATGTGACTGATGAGTGGTTGTAGTCCCAAGATGATGACCACCGACCCTAGAGAATGAAAACAAACTAAATTCATGCATCTTTGCATCATGAAATATGCTCATGCATCATTGATAGTTAGACATCCCCATGTTAGGAGCACGCTAACTCATACCATCATAGCATTTTGTTCATTTTAAACAGGCATTTGAAGGTTGATAAAGAGAGGGATCTACCACTTCACAAGAGAAGAAATAGATCTCATAAGAACCAAGAGTCATTCGACTGGTTTCCTGGTTCTTAAGAAAAGGAAAAAGAATAAAAAGAAATGGGAGAGAGAAGAAGAAGAAGAAGAAGAGAAAAAAGAAAGAAGAAGAAAGAAGAAAAAAGAAGAAAGAAGAAAATAAGGAAAAAAAGAGAAAAAAAAGAAGAAGACGAGAGAAAGGAGAAGTTGAGAAAGAAGAAGAAAAAGAAGAAGGAGATGAGAAAGAACGAGAAAAAGAAGAAGATGAGAAAGAAGAAGAAACAAAAGGGGGAAAAAGAAAAAAGAAAAAAGAAGAAAGAAGAAAAAGAGAAAGAAAAAAGAAGAAGAGAGAAAGAGAAAAAAAGAAAAAAAGAAGAAGAAAAGGAAAAAAAAGAGAAAGAGAAAGAAGAAGAAAAAAGAAAAGAAACTCACCACATCAGGATCTGAGAGCAAAAGAGTTCAAGGATCCCTAGACAGAAGAGCCAGAAGGCCTGCCCAGTTTGCTTTCGCCGCTCCGGGAAAGCACGCAATTTGAAGTTCATTCTGTACCACGTAGGAAGAATGAATCGACTTTGTTCTTTGACCGTGTAGGGAGGACATGCCACTGATTTGAGAGCAAAAGAGTTCAAGGATCCCTGGCCAGAAGAGGCAGAAGGCCTGCCCAGTTTGCTTTCGCCGCTCCGGGAAAGCACGCAATTTGAAGTTCATTCTGTACCGCGTAGGAAGAATGAATCGACTTTGTTATTTGACCGTGTAGGGAGGACATGCCAACGATCTGAGAGAAAAAGAGTTCAAGGATCCCTGGACAGAAGAGCCAGAAGGCCTGCCCAGTTTGCTTTCGCCGCTCTGGGAAAGCACACAATTTGAAGTTCATTCTGTACCTCGTAGGAAGAATGAATCGACTTTGTCCTTTGACCGTGCAGGGAGGACATGCCAACAACCCACATTGTTCCTACCGCTTCGGATGAACAAATATAGTTTCAGGCGAAAAATTTCATACTCACCGTATCCTGATCTGAGAGCAAAAGAGTTCAAGGATCCCTAGACAGAAGAGCCAGAAGGCCTGTCCAGTTTGCTTTCGCCGCTCTGGGAAAGCACGCTATTTGAAATTCATTCGGTACCGGGTAGGAAGAATGAATCAACTTTGTCCTTTGATCGTGCAGGGAGGACAAGCCGACGCTACCCACTTTGTTTCTGCTGCTTCGGAGGAGCAAATCACCCAAACAGGGAAGTTGGACAAAATTAGTGCTTATGGTCTTTGCTTTATTCTTGTTCCACAAGGATAAGCAAAGAGGGGCAACTGTAATCACTAATTTTGTCCGGGCTAACGTCTTTTTATTTTGTCTTATAATAGTGGGCTTATATGGGCTATTGTCTAGTTATTAACTATGTAAATGTGTCATTAAAATCCAAGAAAAAAAATCAAAAATATTACTATTAGTATTATATCTATTATTATATCATTTATGTGGAAAACCCCTAAACACTACTAATATAGTATGTCATCTTCTTTATTATTATTATTACCATGTATTATAATTACTATAAGTATTATATTTGACATTGTTTTTATTATTATTATAAATATTATTATTATCGTATTATGTATTATCTTATTATTATTATTATGGTTATTATTAATATTATCATTACTAATATCATCCTTATTATTATTATCTGAAAACCCAAAAATATAATTAGAGGCCCAATTCAAATGAATAAATTATCAGCCTATTAACATTAAATAATTAGAGCCCACAATCCATTTACAATTTTTATAACTTATATACATATTTACAAGCCCATTTTGGGCCCAACATTAATTAAAACAGAAAACCCTAGATGGCCCTGGCGGCGCAAGCTTCCTACCGTCAGATCTGGTAAGATCTGACGACCCACGATGAAAGCGGGAAAGTTCCAGAACCCCACGCGCTTACGCGCGACTTTTGGGCGTCACCACTCGCGTGCGTGTTGCGCATGCCTGGCTTTTCGAGTGCACCTGAGAGCCAACCACCTGTTGCCACGTTCCGTTCCCGTACGCCGACGGCCGTTCCAGAAGCCAACTCGACAGCCACGTCTACCATCCCCGTCTGACTCGCGAGTCATGCACACCAAAAGACAGGTTAGAACCGGTAAAACGACACAAAAATGAGCCAAAAAATGAAAAGAAAACGGCAACAGCGTCAGAAAGGACGAGTGCGGCAACGAAGTGTACGAAGGATTTCAGAGCAAATGCAAACAAAAATTGCAAAACAACCAGAGGCATTTCCATTTTTCCCTTTATGTAAATAGGAAAAAACATGTAATTCTCGGGCTATAAAAGCCGAGAGCTTGACAATGTAAAGAGGATCTTCTTTTCGGAATACAAAAAATCACAGAGGCATTTTTGCAGAGGTAACATTCCATCTTATTGCATGTTCTAAATAAATAAAAAAGGAAAGGGCTTTGGTTTTCTTTTTACCTCTTTCATCTCGTCTTCTCGAGCCGGTTTCTGCTCTCTCATCGACGATAATCCCAGCCGTGCTATGGCTTCAAAGGGGTGAGTCGAAAGAGAGGCATGAAGCCCCTCCTTTTTAAATCTTTTTCGGGTCTGAAAGGTTCTTTTTTGGGGGTCTTTAGGTTCCGTTTTTTCGGATAAGGAAGAAAGGTTTGGCTTCTGATGGGCTTGGTGTCGTAGGTTGCTTTCGTAGAGTTTTCTTTTTTTACGTTTAAGGGGTCGGTTTTTCTGGTCGGAGTACGTTTAGGGTTCGCCGGAAGGTGAGTAGCACCACCCGGCGTTCGAGGTCGAGAGAGAAAGGGTAAAGTAGAGACAGCTAGGGTTTTAATCTGGGCAAAAAGGTTGTCTAGTTAGATTAGGTAATGTTTTTATAGACTTTTTAGGTTTTAAATTTGGGTCAATAGCACGTTTAGTCCCTCCGCGTCTAGTAAATAGCGTCTTAGGGGTTTCCGCAAGGGTAAATCACGTTTTAGGTCCCCGAGGTTTTGAGTCGGTTCGTGTTCCAGTCGTAGATCGAGTTTTTAGGGGTTATTTACGTGTTCGGTCCTCCCCCTTTTTACCCGTGTTCAATAGGGTCTTTACAGTTTAGAGTCTTTTGTTTTTCTTTCTGATTTCAGCCTCTGTTTTTACATTTATTTCATTCCAGTCACCATTCGAATGCAATATAATTTAATGTTTTAATGCTTTTTCTTATATATATGAAATTGTATGTTTCTGCTATATGTTGGTTATGGCATAATCGAATATATATGTTTATCCGTTGTTTTTTTGTGATGGGTCCTGCATGACTTGTTTTGTATCGAATATGTTTTGCTCGTATGTGGTCAAAATGTTTATGTTTGATATATCTTGATAATATTGAATCGAATATATGAGTAGAATCATGAACCTTTATCCATTAATTTCATATGCTAGAATGAATTAATCTAGTTAACTAGTGGGTAATTTTGACATGTAAATTGTGGGCCTTATTGTGTTTTGAGTATATCCCTTAAATTCGGGCCTTTGGGCCTTAGGGAGTTTATTTGGGTTAAGCATGTTTGGGTGTTGTGTTTTTTTATATGGGCCTTTTCTTTTATGTCCCTTTTTGAGCACTTTTGTGACATGCATAAATATGCCTATATGTGTCATCATATGACCCGATAATTAAATGTGGTAACCGGACCTAAAATCGACCTCAAGAGAGGTGCTAATTAACCTCGATATCCGAAAATGACAGTCCTAGCTTATTGGATGTCTACCGGATATTTAGGTTAATTTCCACCGTCTCTAGGTAAACAAAGACGTAAAAATGGAAATAGCACGCATCATCCTCTATTTGCTCGCATCATGCATAAAGGTGACGTACGGGATCCGAATCCTAAACTAATACGGCAGTCAGCCTTATTTGATGTCGGTTTAGTCTATGGTCTGGTGTACCGTCATCCTTTCTAATTGAATGTCTAATTAATTCTAAATGCCACTATTTGATAAAGCCCGTGCTATTTAAGTCATATTTTCATTCAAGGACACTTTATTAAATTCACTTCGGTTTTTAAATAATTTCTATCGATTTAAAGGCAACAAGTTATTTGGTACCGATTTCCGGGCGTGATGGGGGTGCTAACCCTTCCCCGCATGTAACCAACTCCCGAACCCGTTTTAAAACGAATCTCTGGTTTTGTGGTGTCTGGCCTACCTCAGTGGCCGGTGGCGACTCCAATTTTTACAGTTTTCCAAAATGCGGATTTCCCCCATTTTTTAAATAAAACCATTTTCAAAAAGAAAATAGTGATAAGGCTACCAACTACCGGTTTTCAGAAAAAACCTTATCACACTTTCTGGGTCAAAAAATGGGCATTCAAACATCTCGGAGAAAGGGTAGGTTTTCGAATAAAGGTATCATCTACAACATTGGCCTTACCGAGATGGTAGTTGTAACCCCCTTAACCCGGCCTAGACGGTTGACCTGAATTAATAAAGTCACACGGGGAAAACCAAAGTCAACCCGAAAGCCAACCTTGATTAACGACCTTTTTTTTCTTTTTAATCTTGTCTAGATGCACATTAGTCCTAATTGTGATCACACAAACATCATACTCAAAGATCACAAACATCAGAGATCAAACAGGGACCCAATTGAACAAATTACAACTTTAGGGACCAAATTGTAATTTCTGATAATTAAAAGGACTTAACCCAAATTAAAGTTACCAACTTGAAATTAATCAGGTTTCATGCTTCTCCTTGAAATTTCAGCTCAAAAGGACTTCCCAAGCTCATACAATTGCATAAACAAGTTTCAGGACCAAAACGCAAACAATTCAAAACATATAACTGCCAATGTCAGCCCCCAACGGTCGACCGTTCCGAAACAGGCTGAACCCGTTTCGAAACACGGGCCGTTCCGCAACGGGTTCCGAAACATGGCCTGGCAGAGGCCAAACTGTTTCGAAACGGTGCATACCGTTTCGGACGCCTGGGTTCATTCAAGGCACCCGTTCCGAAACAGTGCACACTGTTCCGAAACGCCTGCACAGATTGCAGCAAAAAGCATTCCTAAACATGCAATTAATCATCCAAACATGCTCCAAATGCCACCAAACTTTACCAGCATGCAATTCAACATATATAAGACTTTTAAGCATCATCAAATCATCAGAACAACATCATATGCAAAAAGCCCCAATTCTATAGGCATGCTTCCTACACAAGCTAGCTACTCAAGCACAAACTTCCAAAACAAGCATGTAATGATCCAATGCAAAAACCAGCAATCTTATCAACAATCAACATACTTAGGGAGTTCCAAACACCTCCCAAATCATACACGTTGGTCCCCCATTGCCAAATTACCCAAAAGCTAAAGTGTTTAACAAAAACCTTCCATACATTGAGCTCTACTTGCACTTGAATTCTTGCCCTCCTTGCTGCCCTCAAGGTTCCTTAATGTTCTGCATTATTGAATTAAGAAAACGGAAGAGAGCGTAAGCAAAAGCTTAGTGAGGTATGCTCTTAAAAACCATTCAATAATGCATTTAAAAACATTTACAAATCATGCTTTAAATCAACCTTTGCACATGCTCAAAAGCATACTTAAAACAAGCATCCCATGCTTCAACATAATACAACATATCATATTGGCTCAAGTGATAAATTCCATTTCATTTAAACAAGTTCATCAACTTCCCAAGGACTTTTAAACACCTTGGCCCCAAGGACTTTTAAACACCTTGACCATGGACTTTTAAACACCATGAATGAGGACCACACAAGGACTTTTAACCACCTTTGTGTCCATAGCTTGAATCACCCCAAGGACTTTTAAACACCTTGGCCCCAAGGACTTTTAAACACCTTGGCCCCATGGACTTTTAAACACCATGGCCCCATGGACTTTTAAACACCATGGAAAGGATCACCTAAGGACTTTTAACCACCTTAGTGTCCGCAACAAGAACCATCCAAGGACTTTTAACCACCTTGATGTTCTTAAGTACAAGGCTCACTCAAGGACTTTTAACCACCTTAGTGACCTTAACCTTTTTAAAACATCACTTGCCAATACACATCATTTTCATCATTTAATCCACTGTTTTAAAGCATTAAACCAAGCCATTTTCATCATGCATTTCAAAGCATCAACCACATTTAATCAATGTACAAAATCAAGGAACTCCTACCTAGAGTTTCCTTCAACATATGGCTTACAAAATCAGCAAACACCATGCTAAATCATGCTTTCAAAACAGTAATTAAAACATGCAAATAACCATTTTGCATCACAACAAAATCATGGCCACCACTAGAGAGAAATTCCGAAAACTTACAATTGAGCTTAGCAAAGTTGTTTAGACTTAAACTGAGCTCCCAAGACATTGGTTTCAAAGCCGAAAACCCAATTTTCACAAACGCACTCACCGATTTCCACTTTGCTTCAAGCCAAAGCACCAAATCAAGCTTCCGGATCAACAACTCTTGGATCCAAAGATGCCTCCCCTGTTTCAACACATTAAAGCAGAGGATTAATGCATCATCATGCATTAATTGCTTCAATGAAAGCACCTAAACTCGCTGCTCTCATCCAACCTCCATTTTCGGCCACCAAACACAACCGAAAATGCATCCAAACCACTTCTAAACAAAGCCCAGCCATAAACCAGCAAAACCACACATCCTTTAACATCATATAACATCTAAAAACAACCTATTAACATCCTTATACCTCCAGCAACATCAGATCCACAAGATCACCTCAAAAACAACCTTGAAACACAAGCTAAACTTAGGAAACTCAACCTATCCGGGATTGCATCAATCAAAACTCAATTCCTTATCAATTTAGAGTTCATTTAACATCAAAAACACATCTCAAATCACAGATTAATCAGATCTAACGAAAATCATCAAAAATCATCAAATCTTGCATTATAAGCCAAGATCCATTTCACCACTTAAAAACCTTTAACTAAACATCAATTAAGGATTGAAAACTTAGGAATTTCAGTAAAGAACTGATAGTTTAGAGGAGAAGGACGTTCTTACCTCCAAACTTGAGTTTCTCCTCTTTTTGGAATCAAAAACCTTGTTGAATCAAGTAGCAATTGAAGAGGTTTTGAAGATATGTTGATTAGGAATCAAATGAGAGTTGAAAGGAGGGATTTAGGTGAGAAAATCAGATCCAATTCTCTGGAGAGAATGTGTTTGGGTTGAGAGAAAATGAGAGAAAGAAAATTAAGGAAAAGTTGGTTACAAAATCCAAAAATAGCCAAATGGCTTTCCCTCCACTTTTAATATCTTTTAAAATCAGAATTTAATCCTAAAATATCTTAGAAAAATCTGGAGAAACTCCCTTTGGGTAAATAGCTCCTTAAAGATTCAAAGTTTCAACCCTTTATAAAACAGTCACCAAACTTTCGAAAATTACATTTTGGTCACTAGCCAAAATGTCACACTTCCAAAACTCATTTTCCAAAATTGATTTCACAGTTCACTTAATTATATTAAAAGATGATTTTAGAACATTTTCCATATTTTTAATGCAACCCGAACTAGGCTTTCCTAATTTCACCTCTTTAGATTCGAACAGCACTTTGACCAACCGGTCAACGCCCAAAACTCCTAAGCCCAAAACCGGGGCGTTACAATAGTCAATAACCGAGTCGTAGTCTTTCAAAAGCTCTATCCAACGATGTTGACGGAGGTTCAATCTTTTCTTAATTAAGAGGTATTCTAGACTTTTGTGATCAATGTACAAGTAACACTTCTTACCGTAAAGATAATGCCTCTAAATTTTTAAGGTAAACACAACAGCAACAGCTAGCTCCAGATTATGTGTCGTGTAGTTCAGCTCGTGCGGTTTAAGCTGACATGAGACACATGCTATGAATTTTTCCTCTTGTATTAGTACACAGCCTAATCCCAAATGGAATGCATCACTATACACATTGAAGTCCTTGCCCGACTCAGGTTGCACCAAAACAGGGGAGTGAGTTAGAACTTGTGTAAGTTGATCAAAACTCCTTTGTTGCTGCACTATCCAAACAAAGCGAGTTTCTTTATGGAGAAGCTTTGTCAAGGGTGCAACAATTAGTGAGAACCCTTTAACAAATCTATGATAGTAGCCTGCAAGGCCCAGTCAAGGATTGATTGAATCTTCTTTGGTCAACTTGTATTCCCACAGAAGAGATCACATGGACCAAAAAGGATACTTCGGGTAGCTAGAATTCTCACTTACTGAACTTAGCATATAGCTATTTCTCCCAGAAAGTCTGAAGTACAATCCGGAGATGTTCTTCATGTGTAACAGAATCTTTGAAGTAGATCAAAATATCATATATGAACACAATTACAGACTTGTCTAGATAAGGCCAGAACACGCAGTTCATCAAATCCATGAAGGCTGTAGAAGGTAGCCCTTGGAACACCAGACTCCTTTACTAACATTTGGTAGTACATGGATTGTGGGTCTATCTTAGAAAGGATAGAAGTATCTTTCAATTGATCGAAGAGGTCATCAATCCTTGGTAGCGGATACTTATTCTTGATTGTCACTTTATTCAACTGACGATAGTCAATGCACAGACACATCAACCCATCTTTCTTCTTGATAATTAACACCGGTGCTCCCCTAGGGTGAGGAACTCGGTTGGATAAATCCTTTGTCCAAAAGGTCTTGATATTGGACCTTCAACTCCTTTAATTCAATTGGAGCCATCCTGTACGGAACAATGGAGACTGGTGTTGTCCCCGGTTGCACTTCGATTCTGAATTCTACTTCTTGAGTCGAAGGGAGTCCCAAAAGTTCATCAGAAAATACATCAGGGAATTTTTTCACCACCGGCATGTTTTCGAGTTTGGGATTTTCTTTAAATTCCATATCATACATGATAGCTTCATTAGGCTAAAGTTTGGTTTTCATCAATGTTATGCTCTCTTTATCTAGTCCACATAGGTATAGCTTTTTTTTCCGAACAGTCTACCCAGGCTTTATGTTAAGCTAACCAATCAAGACCTAGGATAAGATCGAACTCATGGAAAGCTAGGGCAATCAAATTGACCGAAAATGGGATTCCTTGGATCCGTAGAGGACATGTTTTTTCAGATCATTCGAAGAACCATACTATCTTCTAGTGGATTAGAGACAACTATCTCAGAAGTCATAGGTTCAGATTCTAAGGCATGCTTCCCAATCAATGGTTCACTAATAAAGGATTGCGTAGAACCGAGATGTGGTTCTATTGCGATATGTCTATCATCGAGTGCATAAATTCTTAAATTTAAGCAACCATAAAAGGTTAAATCGTGTTAGTTGCAAGTCACGGATAACATACACAATAAACTCCTGGGTGGCATATGCAGATGAAGACTCATGACAGAATCTAGTTTAGTCCTAGAATTGACTAAACCTAAGCTTTGATACCTCAATTGTAGCACCCTCTTCCCGACATGGTAGAGAACCGGATCTAAAAGTGTTACCGGAAAACATATACGGAGATTGGTAGCTAAATCGAAGCTCGAAAACTTGTTTGAAATGGTTTATTAGTTTTCTTTTAAGACCCAATATACTAGCTTATTAACAGCTTACTCAATTTGGGGTCGATTTTTTTTAACTTTAAGGATTAAATTGTAAATCTTAAAAATTATGGGTCCTTAACCGAAATTCATGTCATCATACTAAAATTAAACTTACTAATTACTAGCATGTGAAATTTCGTTGCAAATCGAGGTCATTTACCTATCCGATTAGACGATACGATATTTAGTGACCATTTTGTAAACTATTCAGAACTATTTTTATTCGAATTAACTTTCCAAATGATTTCCAAATTTTACCATAAAGTTTATAGCTCTTATTTCTAAATTCATACAAAATTTTAGAGCATTCTGAATCCATTTACTAAGTTTTTCACCTTAGGCTCATTTTAAGCATTTTTTACCGTTTTAACATATCAAGATCTAGTCATTCTAAGAATACAACAAAACCATATTACCATATCATCATATAAACGTAGAAGGGCTGATACAGAACAAGTTGGACCATATGCCACTTTACTAGAAGTTATAGCAAAAGATAACATACATATATGGCATGGACGTGACTTGCAACTGCACAACACGATCAAGGCTCGAAATTGATCAAGGTCCTGAAAATACAGAAAACACATATGTTAGGGTTACATAGCCTAATGAGGTAGTCAAAACACTATGACATCAATGACATAATATGCATGACATAACTTTCAAATGATATGCATAAACATATTCTCATACTTAATCCATGTTTCACATGTTGTCATAGTTTCACATTAAGGATCATATCATAAAACTTTATTTATTAAAGACCATTGAATACTCAAATCTTCTGTACACCAACATATCGAATCTCCTATCATATCAAATCATATCGTAACCCTGTACACCATATATAGACCGCAGCGTCGAAACTCCAATCGTAACCCTGTACACCATGTGTAGGCTATAGCCTCGAAATTCCAGATTATACTGAGCTCAAAATCCTATGGCATGTCATCGTATCCAATGTCCTTTAATTTATAAAAAAATCACATATCATTCATGTCATTCATGTCTTTATAACTCATGTCAGTCGAGCTTTAGCTCTATATCATATATCATCTTTAATTTAGTCCACATAACATAATTTCACATATAAAAAGAACATAAATAACTTACCGAATTTACAAATCGAATTCCACATAGTTGCTCTATATGAGCTTATAATCAAATGTATATCAAAATCACAAATAATGCAATAGGATGGCTCCGTGCCTATCTTTTGACACAATTACACTCGATTCGACAATCCGAAACTTTTAAAGTTCTCGGATAAAATTTTATTCTTAATTTTTGGAATAGATGAAAGTTGTTTTTTATCAGACTCTTGAGCAACCCTAAAATTGAATCGGTGTTTGCTTCTCACTTTTCCTAATTTTCCTTGCGCAACTCTCTCTCATTTTTTTTCCTTCTATTTGCTCATTATTTGCTGTACTGTTTTTGCGCAAAATCCCTCCCCAATTTATACTTGAATGTGCCGGCCCCTATTTCTTTCTTCATGCTCCACCTCAGTTGGAGTCGTGGCAACATTAAAGGGCATGTCCCTTGTGCCTAGGCCACGTAGTGGCCACCTTCCTGAATCATTCCCCAAACGTGGGGAATTCATGAGAAATTTCTTCAATTTGAAGGAATTTTCGTGGGTCCCCCACTTAGTTTTTTTTTTTAGTTTTTTTTATAATAATAATGAACTATTACAAGTTAGCCGAATATCTTTTATTGTTTCAAATTGGATACAAGATCAAGCAATTACATTGTTCAAATATGATAATACAAAATATTCAATCACTAAAATTTAATTTCGGCTAGACTGATTTTCGGGGTGTGATACAGATCCACGGGGAGAAGAGGTAGATGTAAACCGGGAGGTCGAAGTAAAGGCAGACGATTAAGAAGAGAATCAGAATTCAAACCGGAACATGAATCGAAACCCAAGCATGAATGCAACCTAATGCGGAGGTTGAAGCTTTTGATGTCGGCTTGTATCTACCGTCTTATGGGTCCCCGACTTGGGATCAAGATGTACACATGGGTTTAATTATTGATTTGAGTTGACAAAATTTGTTCTGTTTCGTACCGAATAGTTTTATTTCTTAATTTTAGATATTTTTCTTTTAATAAATTTCAGACCCAATGAATGAATTCATGGTTTAATAATGATTTGAGTTTAGTTGACAAAATTTGTTATGTTTCATACCTAGTAGTTTTGTATCTTAATTTTAGATATTTTCCTTTTAATAAATTTCAGACCCAATGAATCAATTCATGATTTAATAATGATTTGAGTTTAGTTGAAAATTTTTGTTATGTTTGTTTATTTTTTTACGTAACGAATTATGTAGAGTGTTGCAATCGATCTGCTATAATGAAGTACTTCATTTAGAAAACTTAGATATATTTATAAAACAAAAAAAATTGACAACTTATTTTATACTACTCCTAAACTTGAATACATATGGTTGAGTACATGTAAATAATTTGTTATAGTATACAAGAGATTAACTCACCACTACATTTTGTGATATGTGAAGGGTTGCTCATGCAAAAACAGGGCTAGTCAACATGAAATATGACATGCAGTTTTCGTATATGTCATTATGGGCGCATACGGGTGATGCATGGAATAAAAATGAGTGTGACATTATCCCCTAAAGGTCTGGCGACAACATTTGGGTTGCATCCCAAATAATGTAATACCATGCGGTTTCACGGAAAACTATTGATGTAAGCAGAACTTCGTAATATGAGACAATACAACGACAATTAGAGTTTTCAAGCTTCCGTTATGATTTTTGGAAGCCTCATTTTGAATAATTTACAAAGTAATTAATGTAGTGTTGTGAACTTCGTTAATTTGATAAGTATAAAAATATGAAAGGGATATGTGGTATGGAAGAAAAGGCGTTGTTTCACTGCTATTTATAGTGAAAATGCGGCTAAACTCGTAGTGGCGTGAGGATGAGTTACATGATGGGGGAAACTCGTCGTCTATGCTTGACGAGTTCCTCTTTTCATTTCTACTTTCTAGGCTCTCAACAACATTTTTTCAGAGGTTTCGTGTAAGTTTTCAACGCATGTTGCGAAGCGGAAATTAAATGTTGGACCGAGCGGAGGACATGCAATTTTATAGAAAAACTCTTGTACTTCATGTTAATGTAAAACTGTGTTGAATTAGATATGAGTTATCCTTTGCTGCCACGATATGTTGCCTCGGCGGGTAGATGGGCGGCAAACTACGACCCTGTCATGCGGCTGCAGCAGGTTACTGCCACTGTAGGGGTGTGTACTGTCTCGACAGGTGAAATGGAAAGATGTCCTGGCAGAAAGTCTGGTAGATACTCCAAGTTCGACAGGATAGTCGACAGTGATCCCTCCTATTTCTATGTTAGGATGCTCGAGATTGATAACTCGAGGACTAGTGTGGAACCAAATCAATCAACTCGGTTAGAGATCCCTTTTAACCGCTGAAACTTGTAGACTAGTGTGGAACCAAGTTAGTCACGCCTCTTGTTGTGACCGTACTTAACCCTTTCGTGAGCCTTGCACTTTTGTGCCTGACAAATAGATTCTCTCAAACGACTGGTGTGGAAAGATTGAAAGAATAAAGAACAATGGATTAAGTAAACCTGGAATATTTTATTGAAGAAATAACTCAAAAGCCTAAGAAACCGTTTCTTACTAGTTACAACATAACCCTAACCCAATGGAGATTTAGAACATGGCGGCAGAGAAGAGCACAAGTCTATAGAAAACCCATGATCCTTTAAACTAGAAGTACAATGGGTATTTATAGACTCAAGACTAGGTTAAGTCCTCCTTGAAGTAGAAGTCGTCTAAAGTAGCTTTCTTTTTTTAATGTAGCTTTAAATGCCGACTTCTTTGCTTGGAATATGGACTCTTCCTCGTTTGCTTTAGCCCGCAAGTAAACTTGGGAATTTCGCTTCAACAGCCCTAGCCACTGCTACAGATGTCAGAAAATCATATGAACGTCGGTGGTAGATTCAGGAGTTTTTGATCTATAAATCGTGCTCCAATTATCCCAACTTCCATAGTCAGCTGCCGAGAGCAGCAAGGTCGGCGACAAATCTACTTGGCAGCAACTCTACTCGGCAGCAAGGTTGGCAGCAACTGTCTTCTGCTGGAACTGCATCAGTACAGCTCCTTGGTTTGCTGTCGCGATGGGTTCTAGCGGGTTATGGCGGCACCCTGTTGTCTTGGCGGGTTCTGGCGGCACCCTGATGTCGCGGCAGGTTCTGGCGGTAGCAGGTCCACTGCAGCGACTCTCTCTGCGTGGAACTGTTTTAGTACAACTCCCTAGTCTGCTGCCTCAGCATCCTCTCCTCTGGTCTACTCTCCTACTAACAGCTTCTAGCCCTAGAAAACTAAATATATACTAAAACATCATCTTTACTTATCGCATAACAAATATTCAATAAAAGCATGTCAAAACAAAGAATACTATATTTATGCAATGCATGACCTAATTATGCCTAAAATGCACTTGAAAACAGCAATAATATGAGATGGAATGTGCATGAAATATAGAACTTATGGATACTTTACGCACCCCCAAACTCGAACTATTGCTTGTCCTCAAGTAATGCAACCTAAACATACTTGCCCTAATATTAACCAGAGAGAAAAACTTGTTTCCAACTTGATTCCTCACCTCAAGGCCGTGGCACCTACATTAGATTAGTGAAAAGGAAATAGCAAGAAATAACTCATAATAAATCTATAAGGCCAGTGCAGTGTGTGCAGGACTGTGTACATGCTGAATATGAAGAATAACTAGATAAACAAAGATGTTGTTATGATATCTAAGGTTGCTGTCGAGGCAGCACAATTAAGCACAATTATTTAATCATGGCAATGAGGGCTTTAGCTTATCACAACTACTCTTCTAGGTCTGAAATTAATATAGGAGCAAACTACAAAACTCCGAACCCATGGAGTAGAATCATCCCGTGAAGACTTTCATTCACTCATGCTAATTTGTCTGTCACAGCAAAATTTTCAGATTCATCGACTTTGATATCAGCGGAGTGTCCTCGCACATGATTCTTCCTAGAGCCTGTTTCGGGCACCTCTAGGGTAAACATCAAATTTTCTATTTTTTTCTCTGTCATGAAAGTGCTTTGATTTTTCTGTCTTTATTGCCTGCCTCGACGGCTACCTGCAACCATTGTTAGAACTTTGCAAAGAATTCTAAAAACAAAGCAGACAATGTTTATTAGATATTCTATCAAACTCAGCAAGTAACAGTAGTGTTAATTTTTTTGGCTATTATAGAAAATTCTAAGTTATTAACGCTTTTCCCAGTTTAAGTTCAAATTTTAATTGGTGCAAAAAATTAATCGGCTGTCCTATCATAGGCACAAGTTATAACGAATTTGTCTTTTCTGATTAATATGAAGGCAAGTACAATATGTAAACTACAAGCTATTAAGTATGCCTAAACAAAAATATGAGAACTATACCCTCTAAACTCGAAACGGGCATTACCCTCAATGCACAAAATAAAATAAAAACTGAAAAATAAATATGAGAAAGGGAAAGAAAACTCATGCTTAGTTGTTGTCAGATGGTGGAGAAGATGTGGAGGAGTTATTTGCTCTTCTGCCAGTTGCAGGTTGCGACAGTGCTGCCCCTGTTGTGCTTGGCAGCTCGATTCCTTAGGGTCTAAATGTAACACCCGTGTCTTAGGCCTAGCAGTTAACCGGGTTTTAGTCGAGTTAAATAAAAATTTAATTAAGACAATTCAACTACAAATAATGACCTTTTTGAACCTTAATAATGAGGGAGGGACCTATATCGTGATTTCACCCAAAACTTTTAAAAAGCAAGACCACTTTATTGTAAAGTGTCTTCTCTTTCCCCCATTTCTTCTTATTTTGACGTGAAACTCCCCCCCCATGTTCAAACTCTCCCAACTACACTAGTTACTATTCCATTCATCCTCTTCTTCAATCCAAGGTCTTTTCCAAAGGTAATTACGTTTTCTTAATCTCCTCTTTATCCCCTATTCGACCATTGTCTTAGATTTCAAAAATATGGGGTTTTGGAAATTAGGGTTTATGTTAGGATTTGGGTTTTTAAAGGGGTTTTTCAATTTGTTTTGATAAATTGTATTGGGGTTATGTTTAATCATAATGAAATACACAACATATATTAATTTGGTTGATTTTGGATGAATTTTCGTAGTGGGTCCTTAGGGCAAATTTTGGAGTATGAAAACTTGAGTTTTTGGGAGGTTTAGTGTTGGTTTTGAAGGGATGATGGTCTACCTATGTTAGGAGGGTGATTTGGGATGTTTTGGAAGTCATTTGGGTGCTTGAAATGGAAGATTTTGGTGGGTGTTAAGGGCTGCTCGAAAATTCTGTTTTTTGGGGTTGATTTTGAGTGTTGGATGCTTGCAAATGTTGATCCGGGTTAATTGCGTTGATGAGATATTGATTATGAATGTTTTGTTTGTGTTTGAGATTGATTAGAATCGAGTTTGGGCATCGGTGAAGCATCGGAAGAGAATCCGGGAAGTTGAAGGTTGTTGCTTGCTTGGTCGTTGAGCTTGGGTGTTTAGGTGAGTGGTTAATTGCTTTAAATGATTTTTAAATAGTTGGTTCGAGTATATGAACTAGGTTAGGCTTGGTAGACCCACCTAGAGTTAGGATTAGGGTGGTAGCCTAATCCTAAGCTTGATCTAGAGCCCTTGGATGAACTCATTATATTGTTGTGTATGTCTCGTATGAAATGTGGTATGAATGCTTGTGTATATTGTATTATACATGTGGGTTGAGTTATGACTTGTGATGCTTGAGACATGCATGATGATGGTTGTTGGTGAGTACGTGCTAAGCACAAGATTGGTTGAAATGAGTAATGTGAAGTGAGTAAATATTGGCACTAGTTTACTTGAATACAAATGATCGATCATTAGGATGTTAGTGTGTACACATGAGTCTAAAGTCGCGCGTGGCCTTGGTGACGTTGAGTCACGAAGGAGGAGTACGGGTTTGCCCGGAATTGTATTTAAAAGTAGTCGGTGATGAGTGGAATCCCATCGACGGGGTGTGAGGATGAGTGGAATCCCCTCCGCAAGACCGGTGATGAGTGAAATCCCACCGTGAGGTAATGTGGTTGTTGGATGTGAGTTCCAACATGTATATCCGCGTATTTGGGTCTTAGCTAGGTGCCAATGTGGGTTGATGTGTATATCAAAATGTTGAGGTTTATGATTATTGATGAGATGCTTGAATGTGTTTACTTGTAATGTGGAGTTAAGCTTATGATCATGACATTTATGATGTGCATTGCCCATGCATCTTCATCTTATGACTCTTGTGGAATCTTGGCATGTTTGTGAAATGCCTTGGCTAGATCGTGCTCGGACCCTGCAATGTTGAGGTTTGTCTTTAGAGCTTACCCTCACTAAGCATCATTGCTTACGCTCTCTTTGTTCAACATTGCAGATCCTTAGTTCGTGGGTTGCTCGGGCAAGTGGAGGGCCTCCAAGTGTGGTTTTTGGCTGGAGTTCATCAAGTATGGATTTTTAATGTTAGACATGTAATGGTTTGAGCAATGGGACATGTAATGTTTTGTTGGATAGTTGTAGGTTGTTAGGAGCATGTTTAGACTCCTTAATGCCTTGCTTTTGTATGGTTTGTGTTGCCATGAAGAATGTTAACTCATGCCTAAATTGCTCCTTTGAATGTTAGTTAAATGCCTTAGAGGCCATCTTTATGTTGGATTGATGATTGAATGATTGCATGGTTGTGAGGTTTTGCCTAGAGTTAGACTTGTCTAAATCTTGTTGAAGCATGCTAATATAGTTGGTAAGCCTTAGGTTGAATTGCTAGGCTGTTATAGGGTGTTTTGGTGATGTTTTGGGGCACCCTTGTGCCCTAAAACAACCAAAACGTGTCTGCAGACAGGGGGCGTTTCGGAACGGTTCACCCTGTTCCGAAACGGTTCCTTTGCAAATGGCATGCCGTTTCGAAACGGATGGGGGTCGTTCCGGAACATTTTTGCTACTGGAATTTTGAGAAATTGACGAGATAAAGACGTTCCGGAACGGGCCTCTAATGTTTCGAAACGGTCAAATCTCGTTGACCACGAGATATTGACCGTCAAGCTCGTTCCGATACGGGTCTCCCCTGTTTCGGAACGGTCACCTTATGGTTGACCCTGGCCCGTTGACTAAGTCAAGGCGTTTCGGAACACCCTATGGGCGTTTCGGAACGGCCTGCTGTAAAAGGGTAAAATTAGTTGTTTAATGGTCGGTTGGTCGATGTATGTTGCAATGTTTGTATTTCCGCTGCTGTGTCTTACATAGGAATAAATTATGCATATAGACAAGATAAAATAAAAGGAAATTTTAATTAGGGTCGTTAATCGAGGGGAAGCCTTAACGGGTTTCGCTTCGATTTTCCACGTGTGGCCCACTCGGACCGGTCATCTGACCAGACCGGGACGAGGAGGTTACACTTGTTGGTATCAAAGCCTAAGGTTACTGAGACCTTGGGCAGGTAAGTGAGGTAAGTTTAAGTTTTTAAATTGAATTGCACGGTGTTTGCTTGTTTTGCAAGAATGATTGCTTGTGTGACAAGTATGTTGACTGTTTTATTTTAAAACATGTGTGTGTGGGTCCCATTGCTACTATTACATTGGAAAAATGATTTTAAGTGAGGGAACGTACTTGAAACACTTGGAAGCCTTGCCTTGCTAACCCAGCTTGTATGTTTCGTTGTTGTGGTTGTAGTTAATATTTGTGAGAGCGATGTCTAGACCGAGAGGTAGACCGAGGTTGGTTCGTCAGGAACCACGAGTTGCGGCTCCTGTTGAGCCGGCAGTTGGTGCGGAGGCTCACCTTGAGGGGCCGGTGGCCGCGGGAGTTGGCGCTCCTCCACCACCTCCACCACCACCACCTCCTCCACCTAGAGTTGGGGGCGAGGATGGAGCCAGAGGAAATGGACCACAAGGTGGCCAAGGTGGCCAAGGTCCAGCTGGAATTGACATGACTCCGCATGTGCAAGCAATAGCGGGAGCATTTCAGGCCGCAGTTGCGGGGGCTCAGGCTGCAGCTCAGCCTAGGTGTGATGATGCTAGTCTACCTTTGGAGAGGCTCCGTAGCTTGGGGGCCGAGGAGTTTAGGGGATCTACTCCGGATAGGTCGGAGTTATGGTTGGAGAAGACAGTTCGTATCTTGGCTCAGATGGGTTGTGCGGGCGCACGTAGATTGGGTTGTGTGATCTCATTGCTTCAGGGTGATGCCTACACCTGGTGGGTCACCATTACTACCGGGGTTCCGGAGACAGAGATTGTTTGGGAGTTCTTTGAGTCTGCTTTCCGGAAGAGGTACTTGGGACCGAGGTACCTAGATGGGAAGAAGAGATGGCTCATGGCTTTCACTCAGAGAGATGCTTCTGTGACTGATTATGAGATTCGTTTCGTTCGTCTGAGTCAGTATGCTCCGGAGTTAGTGCCTACTGAGAAGGCTCGATGTGACCGTTTCAGATACGGACTCCATGAGGAAATTAAGAGGTATACCTTAGCTTCTGATTATTCTGACTTTGATATCTTGGTTGCTAGAGCCAAGGACATTGAGCACAGCTTGGGCCTGGCCAAGCGTTCTGGGGGATCTAATTCTGGTAAGAGGCACAACAACTTTGATGGTAGAGATGCCAAGAGACACAGAGGTGGCGGACATCAGTTTGACCATAGACGTGGCGGTGGCGACCATGGTAGGGGCCATCAGGGCCATAGAGGAGGAGGGCGGTTGCCCGAGTGTACCCGTTGTGGGAGGCAACATGCTGGTGACTGTTGGGGTAACTTACATGCTTGTTGGAATTGTGGTTCGAGGGACCACTTTAGAAGGGATTGTCCGCATCAGGCGGCTCAGGCACCGAACATTGCTCAGGCTGCTGCGAGAGCTAATGATTTTCAGAGAGGTCGTGGGCGCGGTCGTGGCTACTTCCAGCCTAGGGCTGATGCACCTAGGGTAGATGCTCAGAGAAACCTTGCTCATGTTGTGGCTGTGCAGCCAGAGGCGGGAGGACCAGCGAGAGTCTATGCTCCGAGAGAGGCCGGGAACGACACCGATGTGATAGCAGGTAATTTTGAGTTACAGTCTATGTCTTTGCTTTCTTTGGTTGATTCGATTTTTACGCATTCCTACATTTTGAGTGAGCATGCACAGAAGTTAGATATCCCTGTTGAGATCTTAGATGTAGGCATGCATGTTACTAGTTCTTTTGGTGAGACAGTTGTGGTTAGACGTATGTATAGGAGGTGTCCACTGAAGATTCAGGGTCATGTGTTCTCAGTTGATATGATGGAACTTCCCTTCTATGGTTTTGATATTATTTTGGGTATGGATTGGTTGGTTGAGCATCAGGCTAGTGTGGATTTTGAGACGAAGAGAATTTCTTTGAAGCTTTCTGACGACTACGTGGTAGTGGTAGTGGGCGAGAACATTAAGTTCTTGTCTAATGTGGTGTCAGCTTTAGAGGCCCATAGGTTGATGGACTCTGGATGTGGGGCCTATTTAGCTTATGTTATGAATCCGGATATGAGTGAAGCTAGACCGAAAGATATCAGGACAGTGTGTGACTTTCCAGATGTGTTTCCTGAAGAGTTACCGGGTTTGCCTCTTGACAGAGATGTTGAGTTTGTGATTGAGACAGTTTCAGGGTCTAATCCAGTTTCGGTAGCTCCGTATCGTATGGCTCCGAAAGAGTTGAAAGAATTGAAGAGTCAGTTGCAAGAATTGTTAGACCGTGGTTTCATTAGGCCTAGTAGTTCTCTGTGGGGTGCTCCAGTGTTGTTTGTGAAAAAGAAAGATGGTAGCATGCGCATGTGTATGACTATAGGCAGTTGAATCAGTTGACTGTGAAGAACAAGTATCCGTTGCCTCGTATAGATGATTTGTTTGATCAGTTGGGAGGTGCTTCAGTATTCTCGAAGATAGATTTGAGATCCGGGTACTACCAGTTTAAGGTGAAAGAGTGTGATGTTCCGAAGACAGCTTTTAGGACTAGATATGGTCACTATGAGTTTCTTGTGATGCCATTTGGGCTCACGAATGCACCAGCAGCATTCATGGACATGATGAACAGAATTTTCAGAGACTATCTAGACCGTTTTGTAGTTGTCTTCATTGATGATATACTTGTGTACTCGAAGACAGAAGAAGAGCATGATGAGCACTTGAGGTTTGTTCTACAGAGATTGTTGAGCAACCAGTTGTATACGAAGCTTAGTAAATGTGAGTTCTGGATTCGAGAGGTGGTATTTCTTGGCCATGTTTTTTCGGCCGAAGGCATTCGAGTTGATCCATCGAAGATAGAGGCTATTGTTGAGTGGAAACAACCTGAGTCCGTGACCGAGATTAGGAGTTTCCTAGGATTAGCCGGTTACTATAGGAGGTTTGTTGATGGCTTCTCTAGAGTAGCTGCTCCTTTGACTAAGTTGTTGCAAATGGGAGTCAAGTTTGAATGGTCAGATGCAAGACAAAAGGCCTTTGAGAAATTGAAAGAAGCTTTGACGAATGCTCCAGTGTTAGTGCAACCTGTTTCAGGTAAGGAGTTTGTGATTTACAGTGATGCTTCCTACGTAGGCTTAGGATGTGTCTTGATGCAAGATAAGAGAGTTGTTGCTTATGCTTCTAGACAGTTGAAGATTCATGAGAAGAACTATCCTACCCATGATATAGAGTTGGCCGCAGTTGTCTTTGCATTGAAGATTTGGCGTCACTATTTGTATGGTGAGAAGTGTATAGTTTACACCGATCACAAGAGCTTGAAGTACTTGATGACACAGAAAGAGTTAAACTTGAGACAGAGAAGGTGGCTAGAGTTGTTAAAAGACTATGATTTGACCATTGAGTACCATCCGGGTAAAGCAAACGTAGTAGCCGATGCCTTGAGTAGAAAAGTGGCCGTTGAGTTGAGAGCTATGTTTGCTAGATTGAGTGTGTCCGATGATGGTGGTTTGATCACCGAGTTGGAAATGAAGCCTTCTTTGATTCAGTTGATTAGAGAGAAGCAGTTGCAAGATGCGAGCCTAGTTCCTCATGTTCAGGACATAGCCGAAAGAAGACCGACTGAGTATAGTTTCAGTGGTGAGAGCTTGTTGTGCTTTAGTGATAGAATTATTGTACCGGAAGATGTTGAGTTGAGACGTCAGATTTTGAGTGAAGCACATTCGAGTCCCTTTTCTATGCATCTGGGTAGTACCAAGATGTACCGAGATTTGAAGGATGATTATTTCTGGGTTGGGTTGAAGAGAGATGTAGTCGAGTATGTGAGTCGTTGCATGGTTTGTCAGAGAGTGAAGGCAGAACATCAGGTTCCTTCAGGTTTTCTACAACCTTTGAAGATTCCGGAATGGAAATGGGAGAGGATCACCATGGATTTTGTGTCGGGGTTGCCTTTGTCTCCTTCGAAGAAGAATTCAGTTTGGGTGATTGTTGATAGGTTCACTAAGTGTGCCCACTTTTAAAAAGCAAGACCACTTTATTGTAAAGTGTCTTCTCTTTCCCCATTTCTTCTTATTTTGACGTGAAACTTCCCCCCCCCCCATGTTCAAACTCTCCCAACTACACTAGTTACTATTCCATTCATCCTCTTCTTCAATCCAAGGTCTTTTCCAAAGGTAATTACGTTTTCTTAATCTCCTCTTTATCCCCTATTCGACCATTGTCTTAGATTTCAAAAATATAGGGTTTTGGAAATTAGGGTTTATGTTAGGATTTGGGTTTTTAAAGGGGTTTTTCAATTTGTTTTGATAAATTGTATTGGGGTTATGTTTAATCATAATGAAATACACAACATATATTAATTTGGTTGATTTTGGATGAATTTTCGTAGTGGGTCCTTAGGGCAAATTTTGGAGTATGAAAACTTGAGTTTTTGGGAGGTTTAGTGTTGGTTTTGAAGGGCTGATGGTCTACCTATGTTAGGAGGGTGATTTGGGAAGTTTTGGAAGTCATTTGGGTGCTTGAAATGGAAGATTTTGGTGGGTGTTAAGGGCTGCTCGAAAATTCTATTTTTTGGGGTTGATTTTGAGTGTTGGATGCTTGCAAATGTTGATCCGGGTTAATTCCGTTGATGAGATATTGATTATGAATGTTTTTTTTGTGTTTGAGATTGATTAGAATCGAGTTTGGGCATCGGTGAAGCATCAGAAGTGAATCCGGGAAGTTTAAGGTTGTTGCTTGCTTGGTCGTTGAGCTTGGGTGTTTAGGTGAGTGGTTAATTGCTTTAAATGATTTTTAAATAGTTGGTTCGAGTATATGAACTAGGTTGGGCTTGGTAGACCCACCTAGAGTTAGGATTAGGGTGGTAGCCTAATCCTAAGCTTGATCTAGAGCCCTTGGATGAACTCATTATATTGTTGTGTATGTCTCGTATGAAATGTGGTATGAATGCTTGTGTATATTGTATTATACATGTGGGTTGAGTTATGACTTGTGATGCTTGAGACATGCATGATGATGGTTGTTGGTGAGTACGTGCTAAGCACGAGATTGGTTGAAATGAGTAATGTGAAGTGAGTAAATATTGGCACTAGTTTACTTGAATACAAATGATCGATCATTAGGATGTTAGTGTGTACACATGAGTCTAAAGTCGTGCGTGGCCTTGGTGGCGTTGAGTCACCAAGGAGGAGTACGGGTTCGCCCGGAATTGTATTTAAAAGTAGTCGGTGATGAGTGGAATCCCATCGACGGGGCGTGAGGATGAGTGGAATCCCCTCCGCAAGACCGGTGATGAGTGAAATCCCACCGTGAGGTAATGTGGTTGTTGGATGTGAGTTCCAACATGTCTATCCGCGTATTCGGGTCTTAGCTAGGTGCCAATGTTGGTTGATGTGTATATCAAAATGTTGAGGTTTATGATTATTGATGAGATGCTTGAATGTGTTTACTTGTAATGTGGAGTTAAGCTTATGATCATGACATTTATAATGTGCATTGCCCATGCATCTTCATCTTATGACTCTTGTGGAATCTTGGCATGTTTGTGAAATGCCTTGGCTAGATCGTGCTCGGACCCTGCAATGTTGAGGTTTGTCTTTAGAGCTTACCCTCACTAAGCATCATTGCTTATGCTCTCTTTGTTCAACATTGCAGATCCTTAGTTCGTGGGTTGCTCGGGCAAGTGGAGGGCCTCCAAGTGTGGTTTTTGGCTGGAGTTCATCAAGTATGGATTTTTAATGTTAGACATGTAATGGTTTGAGCAATGGGACATGTAATGTTTTGTTTGATAGTTGTAGGTTGTTAGGAGCATGTTTAGACTCCTTAATGCCTTGCTTTTGTATGGTTTGTGTTGCCATGATGAATGTTAACTCATGCCTAAATTGCTCCTTTGAATGTTAGTTAAATGCCTTAGAGGCCATCTTTATGTTGGATTGATGATTGAATGATTGCATGGTTGTGAGGTTTTGCCTAGAGTTAGACTTGTCTAAATCTTGTTGAAGCATGCTAATATAGTTGGTAAGCCTTAGGTTGAATTGCTATGTTGTTATAGGGTGTTTTGGTGATGTTTGGGGGCACCCTTGTGCCCTAAAACAGCCAAAACGTGTTTGCAGACAGGGGGCGTTTCGAAACGGTTCACCCTGTTCCGAAACGGTTCCTTTGCAAATGGCCTGTCGTTTCGAAATGGATGGGGGTCGTTCCAGAACATTTTTGCTACTGGAATTTTGAGAAATTGACGAGATAAAGGCGTTCCGGAACGGGCCTCTAATGTTTCGAAACGGTCAAATCTCGTTGACACGAGATATTGACCGTCAAGCTCGTTCCGGTACAGGTCTCCCCTTTTTCGGAACGGTCACCTTATGGTTGACCCTGGCCCGTTGACTAAGTCAAGGCGTTTCGGAACACCCTATGGGCGTTTCGGAACGGCCTGCTGTAAAAGGGTAAAATGAGTTGTTTAATGGTCGGCTGGTCGATGTATGTTGCAATGTTTGTATTTTCGCTGCTGTGTCTTACATAGGAATAAATTATGCATATAGACAAGATAAAATAAAAGGAAATTTTAGTTAGGGTCGTTAACCGAGGGGAAGCCTTAACGGGTTTCGCTTCGGTTTTCCCCGTGTGGCCCACTCGGACCGGTCATCCGACCAGACCGGGACGAGGGGGTTACACTTGTTGGTATCAGAGCCTAAGGTTACTGAGACCTTGGGCAGGTAAGTGAGGTAAGTTTAAGTTTTTAAATTGAATTGCACGGTGTTTGCTTGTTTTGCAAGAATGATTGCTTGTGTGACAAGTATGTTGACTGTTTTATTTTAAAGCATGTGTGTGTGGGTCCCATTGCTACTATTACATTGGAAAAATTATTTTAAGTGAGAGAACGTACTTGAAACACTTGGAAGCCTTGCCTCGCTAACCCAGCTTGTATGTTTCGTTGTTGTGGTTGTAGTTAATATCTGTGAGAGCGATGTCTAGACCGAGAGGTAGACCGAGGTTGGTTCGTCAGGAACCACGAGTTGCGGCTCCTGTTGAGCCGGCAGTTGGTGTGGAGGCTCACCTTGAGAGGCCGGTGGCCGCGGGAGTTGGCGCTCCTCCACCACCTCCGCCACCACCACCTCCTCCACCTGGAGTTGGGGGCGAGGATGGAGCCGGAGGAAATGGACCACAAGGTGCCCAAGGTGGCCAAGGTCCAGCTGGAATTGACATGACTCCGCTTGTGCAAGCAATAGAGGGAGCATTTCAGGCCGCAGTTGCGGGAGCTCAGGCTGCAGCTCAGCCTAGGTGTGATGATGCTAGTCTACCTTTGGAGAGGCTCCGTAGCTTGGGGGCCGAGGAGTTTAGGGGATCTACTTCGCTGAGGTCGGAGTTATGGTTGGAGAAGACAGTTCGTATCTTGGCTCAGATGGGTTGTGCGGGCGCACGTAGATTGGGTTGTGTGATCTCATTGCTTCAGGGTGATGCCTACACCTGGTGGGTCACCATTACTACCGGGGTTCCAGAGACAGAGATTGTTTGGGAGTTCTTTGAGTCTGCTTTCCGGAAGAGGTACTTGGGACCGAGGTACCTAGATGAGAAGAAGAGAGAGTTCATGGCTCTCACTCAGGGAGATGCTTCTGTGACTGATTATGAGATTCGTTTCGTTCGTCTGAGTCAGTATGCTCCGGAGTTAGTGCCTACTGAGAGGGCTCGATGTGACCGTTTCAGATATGGACTCCGTGAGGAAGTTAACAGGTATACCTTAGCTTCTGATTATTCTGACTTTGATGTCTTGGTTGCTAGAGCCAAGGACATTGAGCACAGCTTGGGGCTGGCCAAGCATTCTGGGGGATCTAATTCTGGTAAGAGGCACAACAACTTTGATGGTAGAGATGCCAAGAGACACAGAGGTGGCGGACATCAGTTTGACCATAGACGTGGCGGTGGCCACCATGGTAGGGGCCATCAGGGCCATAGAGGAGGAGGGCGGTTGCCCGAGTGTACCCGTTGTGGGAGGCAGCATGCTGGTGAGTGTTGGGGTAACTTCCATGCTTGTTGGAACTGTGGTTCGAGGGACCACTTTAGGAGGGATTGTCTGCATCAGGCGGCTCAGGCACCGAACATTGCTCAGGCTCCTGCGAGAGCTAATGATTTTCAGAGAGGTCGTGGGCGCGGTCGTGGCTACTTCCAGCCTAGGGCTGATGCACCTAGGGTAGATTCTCAGAGAAACCTTGCTCATGTTGTGGCTGTGCAGCCAGAGGCGGGAGGACCAGCGAGAGTCTATGCTCCGAGAGAGGCCGGGAACGACATCGATGTGATAGCAGGTAATTTTGAGTTACAGTCTATGTCTTTGCTTTCTTTGGTTGATTCGGGTTCTACGCATTCCTACATTTTGAGTGAGCATGCACAGAAGTTAGATATCCCTGTTGAGATCTTAGATGTAGGCATGCATGTTACTAGTTCTTTTGGTGAGACAGTTGTGGTTAGACGTATGTATAGGAGGTGTCCACTGAAGATTCATGGTCATGTGTTCTCAGTTGATATGATGGAACTTCCCTTCTATGGTTTTGATATTATTTTGGGTATGGATTGGTTGGTTGAGCATCGGGCTAGTGTGGATTTTGAGACGATGAGAATTTCTTTGAAGCTTTCTGACGACTACGAGGTAGTGGTAGTGGGCGAGAACATTAAGTTCTTGTCTAATGTGGTGTCAGCTTTAGAGGCCTATAGGTTGATGGACTCTGGATGTGGGGCCTATTTAGCTTATGTTATGAATCCGGATATGAGTGAAGCTAGGCCGAAAGATATCAGGACAGTGTGTGACTTTCCAGATGTGTTTCCTAAAGAGTTACCGGGTTTGCCTCCTGACAGAGATGTTGAGTTTGTGATTGAGACAGTTTCAGGGTCTAATCCAGTTTCGATAGCTCCGTATCGTATGGCTCTGAAAGAGTTGAAAGAATTGAAGAGTCAGTTGCAAGAATTGTTAGACCGTGGTTTCATTAGGCCTAGTAGTTCTCCGTGGGGTGCTCTAGTGTTGTTTGTGAAAAAGAAAGATGGTAGTAAGTGCATGTGTATTGACTATAGGCAGTTGAATCAGTTGACTATGAAGAACAAGTATTCGTTGCCTCGTATAGATGATTTGTTTGATCAGTTGAGAGGTGCTTCAGTATTCTCGAAGATAGATTTGAGATCCGGGTACTACCAGTTGAAGGTGAAAGAGTGTGATGTTCCGAAGATAGCTTTTAGGACTAGATATGGTCACTATGAGTTTCTTGTGATGCCATTTGGGCTCACGAATGCACCAGCAGCATTCACGGACATGATGAACAAAATTTTCAGAGACTATCTAGACCGTTTTGTAGTTGTCTTCATTGATGATATACTTGTGTACTCGAAGACAGAAGAAGAGCATGATGAGCACTTGAGGTTTGTTCTACAGAGATTGTTGAGCAACCAGTTGTATGCGAAGCTTAGTAAATGTGAGTTCTGGATTCGAGAGGTGGTATTTCTTGGCCATGTTTTTTCGGCCGAAGGCATTTGAGTTGATCCATCGAAGATAGAGGCTATTGTTGAGTGGAAACAACCTAAGTCTGTGACCGAGATTAGGAGTTTCCTAGGATTAGCCGGTTACTATAGGAGGTTTGTTGATGGCTTCTCTAGAGTAGCTGCTCCTTTGACTAAGTTGTTGCAAAAGGGAGTCAAGTTTGAATGGTCAGATGCAAGACAGAAGGCCTTTGAGAAATTGAAAGAAGCTTTGACGAATGCTCCAGTGTTAGTGCAACCTGTTTCAGGTAAGGAGTTTGTGATTTACAGTGATGCTTCCTACGTAGGCTTAGGATGTGTCTTGATGCAAGATAAGAGTGTTGTTGCTTATGCTTCTAGACAGTTGAAGATTCATGAGAAGAACTATCCTACCCATGATATAGAGTTGGCCGCAGTTGTCTTTGCATTGAAGATTTGGCGTCACTATTTGTATGGTGAGAAGTGTATAGTTTACACCGATCACAAGAGCTTGAAGTACTTGATGACACAGAAAGAGTTAAACTTGAGACAGAGAAGGTGGCTAGAGTTGTTAAAAGACTATGATTTGACCATTGAGTACCATCCGGGTAAAGCAAACATAGTAGTCGATGCCTTGAGTAGAAAAGTTGCCGTTGAGTTGAGAGTTATGTTTGCTAGATTGAGTGTGTCCGATGATGGTGGTTTGATCACCGAGTTGCAAGTGAAGCCTTCTTTGATTCAGTTGATTAGAGAGAAGCAGTTGCAAGATGCGAGCCTAGTTCCTCATGTTCAGGACATAGCCGAAAGAAGATCGACTGGGTATAGTTTTAGTGGTGAGAGCTTGTTGTGCTTTAGGGATAGAATTGTTGTACCGTAAGATGTTGAGTTGAGACGTCAGATTTTGAGTGAAGCACATTCGAGTCCCTTTTCTATGCATCCGGGTAGTACCAAGATGTACCGAGATTTGAAGGATGATTATTTCTGGGTTGGGTTGAAGAGAGATGTAGCCGAGTATGTGAGTCGTTGCATGGTTTGTCAGAGAGTGAAGGCAGAACATCAGGTTCCTTCAGGTTTGCTACAGCCTTTGAAGATTCCGGAATGGAAATGGGAGAGGATCACCATGGATTTTGTGTCGGGGTTGGCTTTGTCTCCTTCGAAGAAGAATTCAGTTTGGGTGATTGTTGATAGGTTCACTAAGTGTTCCCACTTCTTAGCAGTGAACACCACGGATTCCTTAGACAAGTTGGCAAACTTGTACATTCTTGAGATTGTGAGACTTCATGGAGTTCTGAAGTCTATTGTTTCAGATAGGGATCCTAGATTTACTTCGAGGTTCTGGAGTTGCTTGCATAGTGCTTTAGGTAGCCGTTTGCATTTCAGCACATCTTATCATCCGCAGTCCGATGGGCAGTCAGAGCGAGTGATACAGATTCTAGAGGATATGCTTCGTTGTTGTGTGATTGATTTTCAGGGTTCTTGGGAGAAACACTTACTGTTGGTTGAGTTTGCTTACAACAACAGTTATCAGTCTAGCATTCAGATGGCACCTTATGAGGCTTTGTATGGTAGACGATGTAGGACTCCGATTTGTTGGGCTGAGACAGGTCAAAGGTTGTTACCTATGTCAGACTTGCTTAAGGGAACCACAGAAAAAGTGAAGTTGATTTGTGACCGTTTGAAAGCAGCTTCCGATCGTCATAAGTCTTATGCAGATTTGAAGAGGAAAGAGATTGAGTACTCAGTGGGTGAGAAAATGTTTCTGAAAGTATCTCCGTGGAAGAAGGTAATGAGATTTGGTCGAAAGGGCAAGTTGAGTCCGAGGTTCATTGGTCCGTATGAGATAGTTGAACGGATTGGGCCTGTAGCTTATCGTTTGAGGTTACCTTCTGAGTTAGAGAAGATCCATGATGTCTTTCATGTGTCTATGCTTAGGAGATATAGATCGGATCCTTCTCATGTGATGCAGGTTGAGGAAATAGAGTTAAATCCAGATTTGTCTTATAATGAAGAGCCCGTTGAGATACTTGCTTCTGATAGCAAGGTGTTGCGTGGCAAGACTATAGAGTTGGTCAAGGTATTGTGGAGACATAGGGGTGTGCAAGAGGCCACGTGGGAGAGGAAGGCAGATATGGTTGAGCAGTTTCCGTATCTGTTTCCACCAGGTAATTTCGGGGACGAAATTCCTTAAGTGGGGGAGAGTTGTAACACCCGTGTCTTAGGCCTAGGAGTTAACCGGGTTTTAGTCGAGTTAAATAAAAATTTAATTAAGACAATTCAACTACAAATAATGACCTTTTTGAACCTTAATAATGAGGGAGGGACATATATCGTGATTTCACCCAAAACTTTTAAAAAGCAAGACCACTTTATTGTAAAGTGTCTTCTCTTTCCCCATTTCTTCTTATTTTGACGTGAAACTTCCCCCCCCCCATGTTCAAACTCTCCCAACTACACTAGTTACTATTCCATTCATCCTCTTCTTCAATCCAAGGTCTTTTCCAAAGGTAATTACGTTTTCTTAATCTCCTCTTTATCCCCTATTCGACCATTGTCTTAGATTTCAAAAATATGGGGTTTTGGAAATTAGGGTTTATGTTAGGATTTGGGATTTTAAAGGGGTTTTTCAATTTGTTTTGATAAATTGTATTGGGGTTATGTTTAATCATAATGAAATACACAACATATATTAATTTGGTTGATTTTGGATGAATTTTCGTAGTGGGTCCTTAGGGAAAATTTTGGAGTATGAAAACTTGAGTTTTTGGGAGGTTTAGTGTTGGTTTTGAAGGGCTGATGGTCTACCTATGTTAGGAGGGTGATTTGGGATGTTTTGGAAGTCATTTGGGTGCTTGAAATGGAAGATTTTGGTGGGTGTTAAGGGCTGCTCGAAAATTCTGTTTTTTGGGGTTGATTTTGAGTGTTGGATGCTTGCAAATGTTGATCTGGGTTAATTCTGTTGATGAGATATTGATTATGAATGTTTTGTTTGTGTTTGAGATTAATTAGAATCGAGTTTGGGCATCGGTGAAGCATCGGAAGTGAATCCAGGAAGTTGAAGGTTGTTGCTTGCTTGGTCGTTGAGCTTGGGTGTTTAGGTGAGTGGTTAATTGCTTTAAATGATTTTTAAATAGTTGGTTCGAGTATATGAACTAGGTTGGGCTTGGTAGACCCACCTAGAGTTAGGATTAGGGTGGTAGCCTAATCCTAAGCTTGATCTAGAGCCCTTGGATGAACTCATTATATTGTTGTGTATGTCTCGTATGAAATGTGGTATGAATGCTTGTGTATATTGTATTATACATGTGGGTTGAGTTATGACTTGTGATGCTTGAGACATGCATGATGATGGTTGTTGGTGAGTACGTGCTAAGCACGAGATTGGTTGAAATGAGTAATGTGAAGTGAGTAAATATTGGCACTAGTTTACTTGAATACAAATGATCGATCATTAGGATGTTAGTGTGTACACATGAGTCTAAAGTCGCGCGTGGCCTTGGTGGCGTTGAGTCACCAAGGAGGAGTACGGGTTCGCCCGGAATTGTATTTAAAAGTAGTCGGTGATGAGTGGAATCCCATCGACGGGGCGTGAGGATGAGTGGAATCCCCTCCGCAAGACCGGTGATGAGTGAAATCCCACCGTGAGGTAATGTGGTTGTTGGATGTGAGTTCCAACATGTCTATCCGCGTATTCGGATCTTAGCTAGGTGCCAATGTTGGTTGATCTGTATATCAAAATGTTGAGGTTTATGATTATTGATGAGATGCTTGAATGTGTTTACATGTAATGTCGAGTTAAGCTTATGATCATGACATTTATAATGTGCATTGCCCATGCATCTTCATCTTATGACTCTTGTGGAATCTTGGCATGTTTGTGAAATGCCTTGGCTAGATCGTGCTCGGACCCTGCAATGTTGAGGTTTGTCTTTAGAGCTTACCCTCACTAAGCATCATTGCTTACACTCTCTTTGTTCAACATTGCAGATCCTTAGTTCGTGGGTTGCTCGGGCAAGTGGGGGGCCTCCAAGTGTGGTTTTTGGCTGGAGTTCATCAAGTATGGATTTTTAATGTTAGACATGTAATGGTTTGAGCAATGGGACATGTAATGTTTTGTTGGATAGTTGTAGGTTGTTAGGAGCATGTTTAGACTCCTTAATGCCTTGCTTTTGTATGGTTTGTGTTGCCATGATGAATGTTAACTCATGCCTAAATTGCTCCTTTGAATGTTAGTTAAATGCCTTAGAGGCCATCTTTATGTTGGATTGATGATTGAATGATTGCATGGTTGTGAGGTTTTGCCTAGAGTTAGACTTGTCTAAATCTTGTTGAAGCATGCTAATATAGTTGGTAAGCCTTAGGTTGAATTGCTATGTTGTTATAGGGTGTTTTGGTGATGTTTTGGGGCACCCTTGTGCCCTAAAATAGCCAAAACGTGTCTGCAGACAGGGGGCGTTTCGGAACGGTTCACCCTGTTCCGAAACGGTTCCTTTGCAAATGGCCTGCCGTTTTGAAACGGATGGGGGTCATTCCGGAACATTTTTGCTACTGGAATTTTGAGAAATTGACGAGATAAAGGTGTTCCGGAACGGGCCTCTAATGTTTCGAAACGGTCAAATCCTGTTGACCACGAGATATTGACCGTCAAGCTCGTTCCGATACGGGTCTCCCCTGTTTCGAAACGGTCACCTTATGGTTGACCCTGGCCCGTTGACTAAGTCAAGGCGTTTCGGAACACCCTATGGGCGTTTCGGAACGGCCTGCTGTAAAAGGGTAAAATGAGTTGTTTAATGGTCGGTTGGTCGATGTATGTTGCAATGTTTGTATTTCCGCTGATGTGTCTTACATAGGAATAAATTATGCATATAGACAAGATAAAATAAAAGGAAATTTTAATTAGGGTCGTTAACCGAGGGGAAGCCTTAACGGGTTTCGCTTCGGTTTTCCCCGTGTGGCCCACTCGGTCCGGTCATCCGACCAGACCGGGATGAGGGGGTTACACTAAATCTGGGTAAGTAGTTGTGAAACAGGAATAAAACACAAATAAAATATGGTACTAAGTAGGTAAAATCTACTCCGAAATAAAACAATAAAGATGTGGAAAAATAAAAACTTATACAAAATTTTTGTTACTCTAGGAATGCATTGATATGCATCTCCTAAAGTAACTACTCCCTTATCGGTTTAGCTCAAGAGGGTCGTTTTCGATACTTCTTGTAATCCATCTGCACCTTCCATCTAGTGATTATCCTTATAGTGGAGGAGTTCTTCTTCCTCGTTCCCTTGTAATCCATGTGAACTTTCTTTCTTGTTCCTATTCCTGAAGGCATGAACATGTGATTAGGAAAAATTATATAACTACCTAACTATGTACTTACCTCATCTCTGTCAAAGTTCATGATGGTGGTAGGTTGCCTTTGCTGTCATGGCAGCTGCTGCTGCAGCAATTTGCTGTGGCAGTCTTCTGTCATCATACAAGGTAGGGAGAACTCAAAAACCCCATGACTCTCCACACCGTTTTCTTCAGGTTCCTCGAGAATCTCCACCAGTAGAGATTTCGGCGGCTTTAAAACTACCATCATCGGCTCTTCCAGATATATATAGCTCATATTTGTCGTGGTTTCTGTCGAGGTAGGCATTGTTGTCGAGGCATATGATGTTATCGTGGTATCTTCAATTCTTTTTCTACCTCTGTAGATGTTTTTGTGGCATAGCTTTTCTCAGGTGTTGTCAATTCGTCGTCAGGGCAGAGTTCTAGGTTGCTGCCGGAACAACTGTCAATCTTGTTGCCCGGGCAGTGTTCTGCATCCTCTAAGCTTGGAATTTCTAATTGCTCCTCACACATCGGAGATCTTTCCTCGTATCGCTCTGCGTCCTCCTGTCCTGGGACATCAGTATCCCTTAGATTTAATTGTTTTGTTTCATCTATGGCATTGATGAGGTGAATTGTTCAGTCGTGCATCCATCTTAGTGATGTTGGCGTCAATAGCAGATGTTGCTTTATTCGTGAGCGCAATGAAGGTTTGAAGTGTGTCCTACAAGGATGTTGATTGCTCTTGAGGATGATTACATTTCCAGGGCATGTCGATTTCTGCAGCAAAACTGTTATGGTAATTTTTTTTTGAGATTTTTGATCATACCATGAAAAATCTTGCTGCTTTGGTGGCAACTGCAGTTCATATTCAGGCAACCATTCAAGTGTGGTTTTCCACGACATGTTCGTTGCAAAAAGTTGAGGGCAACTTCATAATGCATGATTGCCTTCACAAAATTCACAAGAACTTTCCCAAATATTGTTGCCCTTAACTCGTGGGGCACCTGAATAAGCACTTTCCCACATTTTTTTTGAATAAAGATAAAAACTAAAAATTAAAATTAAATAAAATTAAAAAGTGCAGAAATTGAAAAACGAAATTCGCTTTTACCAATCCCCGGCAACGACGCCAAAAACTTGTAGGGCGTGTAGGTGTTCCCTTTTTTTAAGAGCGCAAGTGCACACTCTTGTCAAGTTATAGTATAAAAGGTGTTGAATCCCATGAGGATTGGACAACTTAGCTCGTCTTTGTAGTTCCTGCACAATGGTAAAGTAAAACACAAGTGAATAGTTTGGTTGAGAAGAAAAGTAAATAAAAACACAAGTAATAAAGGAGGTGAATCAGGTTGATAGAGTAGGCAGGGTTATGCTGCCACTTAGTGTGAAAACTGCGTTAAATTAAGTATGAGTTATCCTTTTGCTACCACGATATGCTGCCTCGGCGGGTAGATGAGCGGCAAACTACGACCCTGTTACGCGGCCGCAGCAAGTCACCGCCACTACAGGGGTGTGTACTATCTCGGCAGGTGGAATGGAAAGATGTCCTGGCGGCAAGTCTGGAAAATACTCCAAGTTCGGCAGGATAGTCGACAGTGATCCCTCCTATTTCTAGGTTAGGATGCTCGAGATTGATAATTTGAGGACTAGTGTGGAACCAAATCAATCAACTCGGTTAGAGATCCCTTTTAGCCATTGAAACTTGTGGACTAGTGTAGAACCAAGTTAGTCACGCCTCGCGTTGTGACCGTACTTAACCCTTTCGTGAGCCTTGCATTTTCGTGCCCGACAAATAGATTCTCTCAAACGACTGGAGTGGAAAGATTAAAAGAATGAAGAATAATGGATTAAGTAAACTTAGAATATTTTATTGAAGAAATAACTCAAAAACCTAAACAACCGTCTCTCACTATTTACAACATAACCCTAACCCAATGAAGATTTAGAATATGGTGGCAGAGAAGAGCACAAGTAAAGTCTATAGAAAACCTAGGATCCTTTAAACTATAAGTAAAATGGGTATTTATAGACTCAATACTAGGTTAAGTCCTTCTTGAAGTAGAAGTCCTCTAAAGTAGCTTTCCTTCTTTAATGTAGCTTTAAATGCCGACTTCTTTGCTTGGAATATGGACTTTTCCTCGTTTGCCTTAGCCCGCAAGTAAACTTGGGAATTTCGCTTCGGCAGCCCTAGCCACTGCTATAGATGTCAGAAAATCATATGAACACTGGCGATAGATTCAAAATTTTTTGCTCTTTAAATCGCGCTCTAGTTCTCCCAACTTCCATAGTAAGATGTCGAGGGCAGCAAGGCCGGCGGCAAATATACTTGGCAGTAACTCTACTCGGCAGCAAGGTCGGCAGCAACTGTCTTCTGCTGGAACTGCATCAGTACAGCTCCTTGGTTTGCTGTCGCGGTGAATTCGGGCGGCACCCTTCTGTCTTGGCAGGTTCTGGCGACACCCTGCTGTCTTGGCGGATTCTAGCGGCACCCTGTTGTCTGTCGCGGCGGGTTCTAGCGGCACCCTGCTGTCGCGGCGGGTTCTGGCGGCAGCAGGTCCACTACAATGTCTCTCTGTGTGTGGAACTGTTTTAGTACAGCTCCCTGGTCTGCTGCCTCAGCATCCTCTCCTCTAGTCTACTCTCCTTCTAACAGCTTCTAGCACTGGAAAACTAAATCTATACTAAAACAACGTCTTTACTTTACCGCAAAACAAATATTCAATAAAAGCATGGCAAAACAAAGAATATTGTATTTATGCAATGCATGACCTAATTATGCCTAAAATGCACTTGAAAACAACAATAATATGAGATGGAATGTGCATGAAATATAGAACTTATGAACACTTTACACGGCGTAAAACGCGCCTAAACACCCATATGGGAGTCATCTTTGTAGGGTTTTCAACGCATGTTTCGGTGCGGTTTTTGAATGTTGGACCGAATGGCGGACACGTCGTCGTATAGCTAAACATTGGTACTTCATGTTAACGTAAAAAAAATTGGCCCAAAAAACATCCGTAGACGGCGTAAAATGTGCCTAAACATCCCTTATGATAGTCATCTTTGTAGGGCTTTCAACGCATGTTTCGGTGCAGTTTTTCAATGTTGGACCGAACGACGGACACATCGTCATATAGCTAAACACTTGTACTTCATATTAACGTAAAAAAATTCTATCCAAAAAAATACGGAGTGCGTAAAACATACCTAAACACCTTTATGAGAGTTAACATGGATGACTTATTTTAAATTAAACTCATCTAATAATTTAAAAAAATATACATTTCACATAGTAGGCAATGATTTAAAAAATTAATACAATTTTAATACATAAAGAATTTTATAAATTTAATAAATTTGTCTGATATGTGTCGCAACTGCCTTTTTACAGGAGGCTTCGACGTTTTGGAAAAACACTTTTAAAATCAACGGAGTCGCCACCAATCTTTTCTGAAAAAACTGTGATTGGATCACTGTTAAAAAACAGGGTTATTTTAATAAAACATTTTTTTGTTTTAATAAAACAACGGTTTTGGTCTGCGAAAAACAAGAAAATAGGTTCGGGGGTCGGTTATGCGTGGGGGTGGGTTAGCACCCCCACAACGCCCAAAATTGGTACCTAATTGGTTTTAAATCGTTTCCAAAACTAGAATTTGCAAGTTCAAAAAGGTTCGACTTTACTTGTCCGTTTAATAAATATTAGTCTATTTTAACAACCTTATCACCCGGAAGATGAACTTTAATCACCGCCAACATCTCTGGCGCTAACCCGCCATTCTCGTTTGATAAGACACTGCATTGAATTATGTTTTCACTTTTCAAGCAACAAGGAAATTTAAGTGTGCTAAGCATTTTATTTAATTCTAAATTCGATAATTTAAAACCCTAAAAAACATCTAAGACTTTAATTCCTAAGTTAAGGTTTAAGTATGTTTAAGTGTATTTTATTTTTTATGAAGAACATTTTCAACAAAAAAAAAGTATCTATCTAAGCTTTAGTCCCTAATCCTAAGTTTTCACCTATTTCTAAACAAGCAAGCAAATTTTTATTCTTTTGAATTTAACCCCTTTTTATTCTTCCTTTTAAAAGCCTTTATTTCTTTTTATTGTTTTCTAAGCTGATTTTTTTTTTACTTTTTTACTACTTTTTTCATTTTTTATGTTTCTTTATCTTTTTCTTTTTTATGTTTTCTCCCTAAAATGTTTTTAAACTTATTTTTATTTTTTTAGTTTTAAAGTTTTAAAACCACCCATTTCTAAAATGGAATTTATTTCTTCCCAAAAACCTTTTTAAGTTTTTTACCCTTTTCAATAATTTATTTTTTATCCTAGACCCCTAACTTTATTTAAAATATTTTTATTTTCTTTTTCCCAAATAACTTTTTCTTTTTCCCTTTTTACTAAAAAACATCTTTATCTTTAAAAAAACATTTTTTACCCACCTATTATTTAAAATCAAAACAAATCATAATTTTTTTTTTAATTTTCAAGATCAAGCCCTTTATTATTTAACCTTACATTATCACTTTTTCTAATTAAACTCCTAAATTTAAGTTTTTCAATTTAACCACTTTTATTCATGCATTAAAATTCAAAACACCTTTTAAATTAAATCTTACATTTCTAAAGATCAAAATTACTTTAACAACATTTTTTTAAAATCATGCAAAAAGTTTAAGATCAAACTAGAAATTTTAACAAAATTTAAAACGAAAAAGATTACCGAAAACGCGAACAATTTCCAACCTTGAGAAAGCAACCTAAAAATCACAAACAACAGAAACATAAACACCAAAATTCAACCAAGAACAAACAATAAAACCAACATAAAAAGAACGAAAAGTTAGAAATTTACCGAGAAATCGATGAACGACAAACTCGAACTTAAAGCTTCTCGAAATGCTTCGAACTCCCTCCGGAAAATTGCTCCAAACTCCAATTTTTCTTCCAAAAATTTCCAGCCAACTCAAGAGAATTTTCAGAGACTTTTCGGATTTTTCCTTGAACCCTTTTAGTGTTTTTTCTCAAATTTTTGGTGTGTAGAACAGGTGCGTGAAAGGGGGTTTTATACTTGATTTTGAGCTTCAAAATCAAGATAAATCCATAATTCAATCCCCATATTGGAGCCTAATTCAGACACAAAGCTTGATACCTGGTAAAACCCCCAAGAAATCATCCATTTTGATCCAAATTCGGGATAAAATTTCCCATTTAATTCGAATCTAGGGCTTATTATTTCATTTCGGTTTTTTCAAAAATTTCGGTGGCTATAGGCAACGACGGCAAGAAGGGTCGGTGGCAAACGGATGGCGGCAACCAGACAGTTCAAACGGTACCAACCACGCCTGCTGTCGCGCCCGGTGGATGGCGAACGGCGACTGACAGCCCTCGTGGCAAGGGTTTGGAGAGCCCAGCCCTACGCGTGTGGTCGTCACGCGCCAACGCATGACGTGCGGGCTGGCTCCCCCCCCCCCTTATTTATTTATTTTTATTTTTTTATTTTTTTCCTTTTTATTGTTTTTGACCCCCTATTTTAAACACTACAATTAATATCTTTTTTTTCTTTTTTTTTCTTTTTTTACTTTTTTCTTTAATAAATGTGCTTCAAACTAAAATGTGCTTTGTTAAAAATGGACTTTTTGAAAATGGGTTTTTATGTTTTTTTATATATAAGAATGGGCTTTTCTTAAAAAATGGGTTTTATTTAAAAAATGGTTTTTAAAAAAGAATGGGCTTTAAAAAGGATTTTATTTTATTCTTTTTTCCTCTTTTTTATTTTTCTTTTGTTAAAAGTTAGGGTGAAAATTTAGTGACAACAGCTGCCCCTCTTTGCTTATCTTTGTGAAACAAAGACAAAGCAAAGACAAAAAAGACACAAATTTTCACCTAATTTACTGATTGGTTCCATTCTCCGAATGCCCGAACGGATAGGTTGGTTCTATTCTCCTTATTTCTGAATAGATGAGCTGTGTTCCATTCTCCAAATGCCCAAACGAATAGGCTGGTTCTAATCTCCTTATGCCCGAATAGATGAGTTGGGTTCCATTCTCCAAATGCCCTAACGGATAGACTGATTCTATTCTATTTATGCCTGAATGGATAGGCTGGTTCTATTCTCCTTATGCCCGAATAGATGTGTTGGGTTCCATTCTCCAAATTCCCGAACGGATAGGTTGGTTCTATTCTCCTTATGCCCGAATAGATGAGCTGGGTTCTATTCTCCCAAAATGCATAAACAAATGAGCTGGGCTTTGTCCTCCTGAATGCTCAATTAGGCCAAGTCTTCTAAAATGCTTTCACCCTCCTTATGCTTGGATGAATAAGCAGGCTCCATTCTTCTTATGCCCGAATGAATAGACAAATTTTCTTAAGCATTTCATCCTCCTGACTCTTCCTCCCGAATGCTAAGAGATGCTACTTAAGCGCCCAGACATTCATATGGACTTTCTTCCTTTTTAGAAAATTTCTCTACAAGGCTTTACTTTTTCTCCTTTAAACTTCTTAACACCGTATGCCGCAAACAATTATGGAACACTTCATAGTCCCTGAACTTTTCAAAACATCCCCAAAGTAATGCTCAAAAATCTTTTGCATGTATAAAGGATTGTCAAATCCATTAATCCTTATTTCAAAGCTAGATGCTAATAAAGATAGGGAAAGAAACAAGAAAGCAAGAAAAATTTATGAATCAAATTTATTAATGTTGTGGCAAACACGAAAAGGTTTATACAAAAGGAAGGGAAACAAGTATTCAAATATCAATAGTCCAAATTACTCTTTTTCAAACTCCAGAAGCAAACTTGAATGCCACCAGTGTCGAGGAAGACTTGAATACATCACATTATCTGTGGAGCCTCAAAATCTGACAAATTATCTAAGCCGCCCTTTACGGGTTTTCAACTCAGACCCTCCTTTGGTTTCAAAATGCCCTTTACGGGTTTTCATTTTGAACCCTCCTTTTCTTGTTCTTTTTTTTTTCTTTTTTCTTTTCTTTTCTTTCTCTTTCCTTTTTCTTCTCTTTTCTCTTTCTTTCTTTTTTTCCTTTTTTCTTTTTTCTTCTTTTTCGTTTTTTTTTCCTTCTTCTTCAAGCATAGTACTTCTTTATAGTGTCAGAGTTCACTGAGTTTTGAAACTCGTTTCCATCCATCTCAGCTAAGATCAATGCTCCACCTGAAAGAACCTTTGACACAATATACGGTCCTTCCCAACTAGGCGCCCATTTTCCTTAGGGATCCCTTTGAATTGGCAGCTTCTACTTTAAGACCATATCACCTTCTTGGAATTCTCTAGGGCGAACCTTATTTTCATAAGCCTTAATCATTCTTCTTTGGTACATTTGACCATGACACAACGCTTTTAGCCTCTTTTTCTCAATTAAGTTCAACTTGTCATACCTTGCTTGAACCCATTCCGCTTCATCTAACTTGGCCTCCATTAAGACACGCAATGATGGTATTTCCACCTTGATTGGCAGCACAGCTTCAACATCATATACTAATGAGAACAGAGTTTCCCCAGTGGATGTTCGTACCGCTGTTCGATATGCATATAAAGCAAATGATAACTTTTCATGCCAATCCTTATACGCATCAGTCATCTTTGCGATTATCTTCTTAATATTCTTATTGGCTGCTTCTACTGCTCCATTCATTTTTGAGCGGTATACTACCGAATTGCGATGCTTGATGTTGAACTGCTCACAGACCCCAACAATCATTCAGTTGTTCAGATTAGAGGCATTGTCTGTAATTATGCTTCCTGGTAGCCATATCGACAAACGATTTCCTTCTTTAAAAACTTGAATACAATGGATCTAGTTACATTTGTATATAAGGCCGCTTCCACCCATTTTGTGAAGTAATCAATAGCTACCAAAATAAAGCGATGACCATTTGACGCTTTCGGATGAATCTGCCCAATAACATCTATGCCCCCACAAAGACAAAGGCCATGGAGATGACATGACATGAAGAGACTGAGGAGGCGCATGAACCTTCTCAGCGTATACTTGGCACTTGCAGCATTTACGGGAATAATTAATGCAATCCCCTTCTATTGTCGACCAATAATATCCTAAGCGCATTATTCTTCTTACCATAGTGAAACCACTAGGATGGGTTCCACAAATTCCTTCATGAACTTCTTCCAAAATCAACTGCACTTCTTTTGCATCTACACACCTTAATAGCACTTGATCTCAACTTCGTTTGTAAAGAATCTCTCCATCAAACATGTATCCTGACGCCATTTTCCTGATCATTTTCTTTTCATTTTCTGAAGCCTGTGTTGGGTATTGTTGCAGCTTTAAGTACTGTAAGATGTCGTGGAACCATGATAAGCCATCTTCTTCTTCTTCTACATTATAACAATATACTGGGGACTCCATCATTTGTAACTTAACGGGTATCATCTTTGAACCTTCACTTGCTTTAAACGTGGCAGCCAAGGTAGCTAACGCGTCTACCATTTGGTTATCTTCTCTTGGGAGATGCTTGAAAGTAATTGCCTCGAACTCTTTAGCTAACTCGAGGACCAAATTATGATATTCTATCAATTTTGCATCTTTTGTTACTCATTCGCCACGTGTTTGATAAATGATCAAAGCTGAATCCCCATAGACTTTCAACTTTTGGATTCTCCTGTTGACGGCTTACCGTAGGCCCATTATGCATGCTTCGTATTCTGCCATGTTATTGGTGTAGAAAAATTTTAAACGAAAAGTAAAAGGATAATGATCTTCTTCTGGAGAGACTAAAATTGCCTCAATACCTCTTCCTAGAGCATTTACAGCACCACCAAAATGCATGACCCAGAATTCTATTGGTGATTCTTCATCTTCCATGATACACGACAAATCTTCATGAGGGAAACTGAAATACAATGCCTCATAATCATCTTGTGCACGACTCGCAAGAAAATCTATTATGGCACTTCCTTTTATTGCTTTTTTATTCATATACTGGATGTCGTATTCTGAAAGCAACATTTGCCATCGCGCTATTCTTCCCGATAAGGCTGGAGCCTCCACCATGAACTTCAAAGGGTCTAGCCGTGAGATCAACCATGTGGTGTGATACAACAAATATTATCTAAGCCTCTTAGTGGCCGACACCAAAGCACAATACACCTTTTCGATTAGCGTGTATCTTGTTTCACAATCTGTAAATTCCTTGCTCACATAATATATCGCCGTTTCCTTCTTTCCAGTTTCATCATGTTGCCCTAGTATGCAACCCATTGAGTTTTCAAACACCGTCAGATAGAGTATTAACGGCTTCCCCGAAACAGGTGGCATTAACATTGTAGGATTAGTTAGTTGCTCCTTGATCTTTTCCAAAGTTGTTTGGCACTCTTCATTCCAGGTCCCTGGGTTATTCTTTCTAAGTAACCTGAATATTGGGTCACACTTATTTGTGAGTTGGGAGATGAAACGAGCTATGTAATTCAACCTCCCCAAGAATCCTGGAACTTGCTTCTGTATTTGAGGAGGTAGAAGATCTTGTATGGCCTTTATCTTATCTGGGTCGATTTTGATTCCTCTTCTGCTAACTACGAAGCCTAACAATTTCCCAGAAGTAACCCCAAATGTGCACTTAGCAGAATTAAGCTTTAACTTGAATTTTCTTAATCTTTGAAAAAGCTTACTCAAGTTCATCAGATGCTCTTCTTCAGTTCTGGACTTGGAGATCATATCATCCACATAAAACTTCTTTTTCTTTGTGCATCATGTCATGGAAAAGAGTAACCATAGCTCTCTGATACGTTGCCCCTGCGTTCTTCAATCCAAAATGCATTACTTTATAGCAGAAGGTTCCCTAGAGCGTTACAAATGTAGTTTTCTCCATGTCTTCTGGGCACATCTTGATTTGATTGTAACCGGAAAATTCGTCCATGAATGAGAAAAAGGAATAGTCAGTTGTATTGTCGACCAAAGTGTCGATATGTGGAAGCGGAAAATTATCTTTAGGGCTTGCTTTGTTGAGATCCCTGTAATCGACGCACATTCTTACTTTTCCATCTTTCTTGGGCACTAGGACGATGTTTGCCACCCATTCCGGATACTTAGCTACTTCGAGGAATCCTGCATTGTACTGCTTCTTGACCTCGTCTCTGGTTTTCAAAAGTGTATCAGCCTTCATTCTTCTTAGTTTTTGTTTCACGGGCTCCCATCCTTCTCTTATAGGAAGCCTATGCATGGCAATATCTGTGTCGAGTCCAGGCATATCTTGGTATGACCAGGCAAAGATGTCTTTGTATTCTTGTAGAAGCTTAATCAAATGCTGTCGTGTCCCAATTGAGATGGAGGTACCGATCTTGACTTCGCGCTTTTCTTCTTCGGTTCCAAGGTTCAAAACTTTTAACTCTTCTTTATGAGGAAAAATTTGCTTTTCCTCCCCTTCTACCATTCTAAGCAAATCCTCTGACAAGTCATATCCTTCTTCATCACTAGTACTCTCAACTTCTTCTAAATATAGCGGCAACTCAAAATTAACTTTAAAATCTGATTCAGAGTCATTTGAACCATTGATATCTAAAATCTTGCAAATAAAAGGAGGCAAAATATATATATACCAAGAAAGAAAAAATAAATGATATGAATTGTTATGTTTTAAGGATTCGTTTTTGCTTTTTGGGGTTTTATGATTTTTTGGTTTTATTGGTTTTGTGAAAGAAAGTTTGCCACAAGATAGAATTGGGGAAAATGCATCTTTATTGAAACTCAAATCATGTTTTTGACAATAAAACCTTTTACATAAGATCTCTAATTACCCATGGGTCTTAGGGTAAAAGAGTTGGTTTGAGAATTACTCTGAGGCAGTCTTAAAAACTTCGGGGACCATTTCCACGGTCCAATTCTTCAATTCAGGGCAAGGGCGAATCTTGGTCAGAAATTTGTTTTCTTCCTCCTCCTTGTCTGTGATAGCGTTGATGCTGAAATTATCAAAAACATCGCATTGGTCATTATTTCCTTTCTCCTCCTCATCGAAGCGGGCATTAGGGTCTAAAAACACACCAGTCTTGAAAATGGCGTTTAGGGGTGGGTACGTCATTGGCTTCCCTTCAACTTCTTCTTCTTTCCGCTTCATTTCCATGCTTTCATGCTGCTCCTCGGCTTTCTTTTGCCATTTATCGGGCCTAAAGCCCAAACCGAATCGATCCCTTTTCACTGGGATCACCATAGGATAAGGCCTTCCTCGCCTTTCTTCTTTAACCTCCTCTTCTAGTTTCCTGAAGGAGATTTCCTCCGTGGTACACACATTTGCTTCGTGCTCTACATTTCTCTTCTCGAAGAACACCAATTCCTTGCTATTCATCTTGGCTTGAATCATCAATTTAAACACTGGGCAACACTGGATCTCATGTCCTTCAGCCCCATGATACTTATAGTATGGTTTTTTCGAGATCCTTTATCTTTAGGTTCTCCTCCTTCAATATCTTGGTTGCTACTAACTGATCCCATACCCAAATCATGGGCGCTTTAATTTCTTCAACATTCCCCTTGACTATCCTCTTTTCTTCCTCGAGCACAACATTCACCTTCGTCTTTTGGTGGTTTGGCAATGGATTTCCTTTTTCCTCGAAAGTTTCAAATGCCAACATGCCTTATTTTCTTAGATCGTCTACCACCCTTTTGAATGCGGTGCAGTTTTCAATGGTATGCCCCCTTACTCCTGCATGATACTCGCATTAGGCCTTCTCTTCATACCACAGTGGATAGGGAGGTGAGAATGGAGGAACATGTCTTGGTAACACCATTTGTGATTTGACCAGCTAGGCAAACAACTCTGCATAAGTCATTGGGATGGGAGGAAAGTAAGGCCTCGAATTCCCTTGATATCTTCGCTCTCCTTTTAGGGCGTTTGCGACCGTCGAAGATGTGGTGTTGGGCTTATTGAAGGTATTGGGCTTGTAACACCCCTTGCCCGGGTTAGGAGCGAGGGATGTCATGACTTATAACGCATGATTTAGAACAAATAAACAATCGAAACAAAATATGTAACAATATCAATCAGAGTCATGCAGCTTGTATATTATCAAATTTAACATATTAACATATGAACTTAGAAACATATTACCAAAACATATACAAATATGTGGGCCATTTTAAAACTTTTCTAACATGTATTCTAACTTATAAACTAACAAATAATATAACTAAACACGCCTTAATCAATTTATTAAGCATTCGGCTACCAACTAGTGCATAGACTTACTTGAATCAACATATAAAGTTCACAACATGCTATCACTTAAATTCACATTTGGCTAACATATAAACAAGACATATGTATACATGCTTATATTTCGTATATACACTAGTATAGAAACCTAACATACTAACTTAACATATTCCATCAATCTCTAGTTATACACTTCATGTAATCTCAACCTTACATAAAAGGAACTATTCGAAAATACACCAACAATTAAGCAAACAAAAACATTCGAATGCTTCTTGGTAATCTCAGAAATTGTTCATTCGAATCAAACAACTAGATGCTTTAATATCCTATGTTCAAATTATTAAAAACCTATATGAATTCCTTACATTATGCACTATCCGAAATGTAGTAACAACCATAGCAAAGTCTAGATACAAATGCCTAAATCAAATATAGATATCACACTTAATCATACTCAATCATTCAAATCCAACAAATACGTGAACCATACAAACATATTCAAGCTCAATATCAACTTAAATAGCTCAAACATAACACATTCATATCATCAAATCCATATATACATATCCACCATACCTTATCAATACTTGATCACCTTAACCATATATATACATTACACAAAATCAAACCAACATGATTATTCATTACATAACATGAACTATGTCTTAAACATGTACAAACCAAAACTATCAAAATACATATATCATATGCGTGTGACACTTATATACATCTATGCCACCAACTATAATAACCAAAAGAGTCATACTTGTGATTGGACTTCAAGGTCAGCTCTCTAAGACAATCGACTAGCTTTCGGGACTAGTACCTGAAATATTTGGAAGAAGGGAACATAAGAGTGATAAGTACAAGGTTTGTACTTAGTGAGGCAGCCCTAACTTTACTAATTTCCATATTTTAAAACATTATTTAATCTTCAAGGTTACCTAACTAGGCTTAAAATAAGGTTTACCTAGTTAGTCCAACATACAAAAGTAGACTTAGCTAATCTTGTAACCATTTCAATAATCCAATGATGCAACACAAATAACATACTTTCATGTTCATTTATACAGCAAGCATCAATCAAAACATTAGCATTTACAACAACAAGTATCATTTAAAAGCATGAGCATATTCAAGACAAGTAAGCATATCAGCATCATTTCATTGGTACATATCATTGAGTTACTTATCTTTCAAGTCATATAACTTTTTCAATATTGACTTGGATGATTAATGGAATAGGTAATCAAGTCTTCTTGTAACATGTATCGTTAGATACCTCAAGTATCAATTTCTCATTTTGACATATAATAGAGGATGCATAAGCATCAATGGTGACTTACCACCATTCAATTATCAAGGTGACTAACCACCTTTTCAGGTTTATAGGTGACTAACCACCATTCTGTAACAGAGATCAGAGGAGCTCAATGACTCTAAGGCATGCCCTTCTACCTATAGACACTAATCAACCAAGGTCTTTATCTAATCTTTTATCTCCAACAAGGTCACTTGTTTATTATTCAATACTTTACAAGTCATGTAACAACATTTCAATCATGTATATAAGGAGAATCATTCAAGTCATGCTCAATCAATTTTCCAGCAAGAATTAATCATTAATTCAAGCATATAACCATCATAAAACAGTAGCTAAATCATTCAAAAAGTCTCATTTTACATATCTCGACCAATCGACATTTCATAGCAACATATTACTTGAACTAAGCATGCTTATCTAGCAAGTAAGAATAACTTAGGTCATAAGTCAAGTCTTTAATCCTTCTTCCTTATCAAGTTAATTTACCAACCATTAATTTAAATTCATTTCATGCTTCATTAGGTTATCTAGTAATAAAAAATAACAAGGTTAGGATACTAATCCTAACACTTTAAACAAAACTACACTCACAATACTCCAAGCTACTTGTTGTCCTTTATCACTATGCCCTTGTCTCTCCTTCTTGATTTTTCACTGCTTGTATCCTCTATTGCCTCTTCCTCAATATGCTCTTGAATCATATTACAACATATATAACATCCATTAGTATCAACCTTAGCATAAAAATCCAACCAAATCAAGCAAACAACAATAAACACACAAGTTGTCCCTAATATGACAGTTTTGAGCAGTGTCCATTAATCTGTTCATAACTCTTTATTCCTAAATTAAAATAAAGCATATCATACCATTATGGAAAGCTTATAAACACACCATTAAAATAATGTATGGCACATATTTTTAGCATTTCCCAATCAGTACAGTTTATTTGGTTCTGATATTTTAACCATATTAACTCACATGTATTAGAATAATAATGAAGTTCTAACATATTCAAAATCAAAGCATTCAAGTCCTCAATTTATCAATTTTCACAAAACAGTCCCCTTTAATCCTTTAATAATCCTATATGTGATCTAAATGCATTTAACCTATCCATTGTGACTTAATTCAAGTATGGCCATTTAATTTTCATTCCTTTCATGACTCCCCTGTTTCAAGAAAAAAATTTCCAGAATTTTATTGGCATTATTTAAACCCCTATATTTTTTGAATTTTGCAATTTAATCCAGCAGATTCAAGATTCATCTAATTTCAGTTCAGTAACTTCTAATAGCAATTAAGAGACCTAATCTTAACAGTTTCGTGCAATTCTTAGCTTTATCTCATGTAAAATTTTGTCCTCTACAACTTTTTACAAGGACACTTTTTCCAGAAACAACTCTAACATGCTCAATTTTCCAGATTTCTGAAAGGTGTCTAAAACTAACAATTCTGGGCTGATTCATTATTCAAGCTTCATACATATTAATTTTCTAGCATTTTAAACAACCTAATGTAACATACAACCTATCAACACATCAATAATCATTCTCAAATCAAATTCACAGCACAAACAATTCAAGAAGCACATCAATTCATCAAGAACATTTAAATAATAACATGAGCAGAATTTTAGCTAGAACACTTACATGAATTGTTTGTGGATGTAAGAACCTATGTTTCTCCTAGCTTAAATCCATTGACATGCATGCATTTTGGTTCCATAAATTTCCAGAATTCTTGTGTTTAAGCTCTCCCTCTCTTTGCTTTCTAAGGGTTTGGTTGAAGGTGGAAGAGATGAAGGAAAGTGATGAAGATGATGAATTTGGATAGTGGGATTTGATTATCCATTTCGACTATCTTGCCGTCCAACACCAAGAGAGGGACATGTGTAATGCCCACTTTCATTTGTTAATTTATCATGCAATACTCATATTTTCCTAATAGTTCAATTTAGTCCTTTTTGATTTAGCTCTTGTATTTGTATATCTTTCATTTTAGTCCTTCATTTGTTTTCTTTTAATTACTACAATTAATTTCTTAATTCTATTTAATTGAGCCATGATTTAATTATTTAGTAGTAATTATTCTAAGCCCGGTTTAAGGGTGTTACAGGGCTTGTTGAACATTACGCCTATTGAATAGTTGGGGTTATAGACATTCGTTGCATTGACTTCATTGTTGTCCTTCTTCCTATATGTTTTCTTTGTTTCCCCACTGTCCAACCTTCCACTCTTCATGGCTGCAAGGATCAGTTCGCCATTCATTAACATGTCTGCAAAATTCTCCGTGGCGTGGTTGAGCATACGATCATAAAAGGACCCTTTAATGTTTCCACAAACATCGGGGCGATCTCGTTTTCTAGCAATAATGGATGCACTTGTCCCACTACGTCCCTCCATCTTTGAGCATATTGGCGAAATATCTCATGGTTCTTTTGCTCCATCCCTTGTAAAACCATACGAGTTGGAACCGTGTCTGAAACATGCTTGTATTGCTCATTAAAGGCTCTGGACAGGTCTCTCCATGATTTAATGTTTACTCGACTTAACTGCGAGTACCAACGTGCAGTGGACCCTACTAGGCTGTTTTGAAAATAGTGAATGAGCAACTTCTCATTGTCGAGGTACATAGACATCTTTCTGCAGTACAAGGTATAATGTGCTGACGGGCATGTGGTCCCATTATATTTCTCGAAATCTGGGATCTTGAATTTCGGTGGCGCAACTAAGACAGTTACCAAGCTTAGATTCTTGGCATCCATTCCACCATAGGCAGTTCCGTCTTGGAAAGACTTGAACATTCCTTCCAACTTCTCGTACTTCTCTTCCAATTTTTTTAGCTCGAGCCTTATTAGCAACTTCATCGAGGTCAGACACCTCGTAATTATTGACCTCCACATTTGGAATATGAGTGGAGGATTCAGCTACATGAATGGGTGTTCTGGCCTTGGCAGCAGCCTCCTTTCTAAAACTCATCCCTGGGAATCGAGGAATGGCAGAAGTATTTCCCCCTTCTTCAGCCGCATCTGGGTCCTTGAATCCAAGCAATGCAGCTATCGAATTGACCATCTTTTGGTGGACCGCTTCAACTTGTTGTTTCATGTCAACTTCCATTTTCTCCAGCTTGTCCTGAATATCCTTTTGATTCGCCTCCAAAGTTGCCAACCGTTTCTCAGAGTTCATGGCTCGTTTTTAGGCTCGTGTACCGTATTTATGGGTTGTCTTAACAATTTTGGATATTCTGTTGTGTTTTATTATTAAGTTAGTTTATGAACAAGTGAATGTATGCACAAATGAATTCACAAGAAAACAACAAAGCTAACAAGACAATGCAAATGCATGAATTCAGTCGAAGGGCCATCAATTCCATTGAAAATCTGTCCATGAAAGGAAACTCTTTATTAAATACGAAAGTTTTATTACATCTTTTTTTTTAATTACAAATATTTTTCTGCTTGAACACCTAACTCCTTGATTTCTTCAATTAGCCACATGAGTCTTGGTCCCACTTCTCCAACAGGCTTGATATACTGACGAAGGGTTGCAGCTTCGTTTGCCAATGTTGTCACATGCTTGGTCCTCCACCATCTTTAAGAACTTTCCATTCATAATTGAACAATTTTCCAGAATCAACCCCTTCTAATATGAAATGATGCACATGCAAAAATAAACAAGATAATAAACAGGGATCAAGCAAGAACAAACAGATAAAATAATCAAAAACATTTTAAATGCATGATAATTCTTGGTTGGCATTCCAACATTTCAGGACATATCCCCATGGATTACCTGCGACTCAACACCCTAGGCTTTTCGCATGGCTCTATTAGGGGTAGGCTCTAAATTCTCAAACTTGGTTTAGTTCTAAAAAGGTACTCGAGCTGTCATTGTTGTCCTCTACTAAGAGTAGCAAGGCCCTCGATTCTCACCCATTATAGGCTGCAAACGAATCGAGTTCAACTCAGGAGGACTCAGCACCGAAGCCTTCTCGAAGAATAAATATCCTTACGAAGGTAAAGGGGTTGAGTCTCGGAGGTACTTTGCGATGGTCATACGAAGAATCAATATTCTTACATAAGCAAAGCGTGTTCCCCCCGCTTAAACGAATGAGACAAAGCTCGGGAATAGAGATTGGAATTAAGTCTTAAATGCGTAAAATAGAGCCATATTCATGTAAACAGACAAATAAATAGAAACTATGATGAACTTGCAAATTCCATTTAAAAAAAACTTTTTTTGAAAATCAATTAAAACCAATTTGTGGCATGACCCTTTTTGTTTTTATTTAAAAAAACAAAAACATGTCCCCAGCGGAGTCGTCAAGTTGTCGCAACCGCCTTTTTACGGGAGGCTTCGACGTTTTGGAAAAACACTTTTAAAATCAACAGAGTCGCCACCAAGCTTTTTAAAAAAAGTGTGATTGGATCACTTTTAAAAAATAGGGTTATTTTAATAAAACATTTTTTGGTTTTAATAAAACAACGGTTTTGGTCTGCGAAAAACAAGAAAACAGGTTAGGGGGTCGGTTACGCGTGGGGAAGGGTTAGCACCCCCACGACGCCCAAAATTGGTACCTAATTGGTTTTAAAATCGTTTTCAAAACTGGAATTTGCAAGTTCAAAAAGGTTCGACTTTACTTGTCTGTTTAATAAATATTAGTCTATTTTAACGGCTTTATCGCCCGGGAGATGAACTTTAATCACCGCCAACATCTCTGGCGCTAACTCGTCATTCCCGTTTGATAAGACACCGCATTGAATTATGTTTTCACTTTTCAAGCAACAAGGAAATTTAAGTGCGTTAAGCATTTTATTTAATTCTAAATTCGATTATTTAAAACCCTAAAAAATCTAAGTCTTTTATTCCTAAGTTAAAGTTTAAGTATGTTTAAGTATATTTTATTTTTTATGAAGAACATTTTTCAACAAAAAAAGTCTCTATCTAAGCTTTAGTCTCTAATCCTAAGTTTTCACCTATTTCTAAACAAGCAAGCAAATTTTTATTCTTTTGAATTTAACCCCTTTTTATTCTTCCTTTTAAAAGCCTTTATTTCTTTTTATTGTTTTCTAAGCTAAAACTTTTTTTTACATTTTTACTATTTTTTCAATTTTTTTATGTTTCTTTATCTTTTCCCTTTTTTATGTTTTCTCCCTAAAAGTTTTTTAAACTTATTTTCATTTTTTTATTTTTAAAGTTATAAAACCACCCATTTCTAAAATGAACTTTATTTCTTCCCAAAAACCCTTTTTGTTATGAATATTTATATATGTGGATGTCTATCATAATTAGAACTTTATCAAAGGAGTTTGATTTATTTTTATTAGGAATATTATCTCTATGAATTAGAGTTTAATGTATTATGTACTTCTTATGCCTATAAATAGATGATTCATTGAAGGCATTGTATACAAGTCTATATTTGAGAATAATACAAATCTCCTTCTTTCTCTCATCTCTTTGTTCTTTTATTCTTGTTCGTTGTTATTGTTATTTTATTCACAACACGTTATCAGCACGATTTTGCTCAACTATCATGATTCTTGTTAGTGATTCTCTAAAAAGATTTCAACTTGGTATTGGTGACTGCATCTACTATTTATTCAAGTTAGTTTGAAAAAAAAATCTGGTATGTTTTGCTTATTTATGTATCGTTATATTGATTAGTTAATTATTCTAAAATTAAGGTTAGTATATTTCGATTCATTATTTGGTTATTATTTTATTCTAATATTTGTACTCCCTCTTGAAACATATTTCCTCTTAATTAATTATTTTATTTTTAAAGCATACTAATTTGTAGACGACTTTCGCGTTTACATGGAGCATTCAAGATTAAAAAAAGCATATCTTCAAAAAAGATATTTTTAAGCAGGAGTGTTGAAATCGGTAATAATGGGAAAGTAATTTTGATGGTATGTTTTCTCCATAAGAATTTAATCCTATATTTATAGCCAAATGTTATTAAATCTATATTTACCATGTTTATACGCGCTAACATTAAAATATGGAAGAAAATCTATAATCTATATTTGTGCGCTAACATTAAAATTGAAATTCTTTTCCCACCCTCAGTCTACGCATAATCAAATGGCATTTGGTAAGTAGTTTGGTCCTAAATAGCGTTTTTTTAGTTTATAATTCAATCATATCACTCATGCTTATGTTTAGTTCTATTTAGCTCAGGACTTATTTTATACATTTTAATCTGACTTTAAATAGTCGTTATTTTATGTAATTTCATTGATGATAATTGATATTTTTTCATGTTTTGAGTTTTACATGTATTTAAATGGCTTGGAAAGAGACGTGGTATAAAGGGATTATGAGAAGCTGTCTCGGTTATTTACTATGTCTTCATCGTCCTCGAGAGGAAACACAATATTGGTAAACTCTATTTTTATTTTTTATCCTTTAAAATATGATTTTAAAGTGCGATAAATCATGATGATTTTGAGTTTACAAGAAGATTATTATAAAGTCTATATTTGCTCAAAAGTAATATTTCTTCTTCGTCAAAAAACTCGACCATAGACTTCTCCCAATTTCAAGTTACAAAAATTCGTCTTGATCCAAAAAGTTTTATGGGAGGCATTCCCTGAAATGAATGCAAAGCATGATGTTTATTCCATGCGATTATCAATGATGGGGCATTCCCTGAAGTGAATGCAAGCATGATGTTTATTCCATGCAATTATTAGAACTGTTCATTCCTTGAAGTGAATGCAAACATGGTAAATCATTATTCAATTAGAGACATATTTTCGATATAATCCAAGTATATTGGTTGGACATCCCGTTCTGCGAGGCTACTGGTCTCAAAGTAGGTTTTTAAAGGACCTTGTGGACAGGTTTAACAATACCGCGTACGAGGATTAAATATTTGTTCTCTGTGATAAGGATATGTGAAAAAGGTTTCAAAGGCCCACTGGCTCTACTCCATTCCCTGAAGTGAATGTGAGATTATATTATGGAAGGAATAAAAACCACATTAGAAGTTGTGGTCGTGGTCGAGGCTATGAATATAGACATGAAAAAATATGGTCATTTTAAGAATACTTCTACCCACCGGTAGTGAGGTTATAAGGATGACAAGAGTGATAAAGATCATTCTATTGAAGTAAAACTCTTCTTATTACCAATGCGATGTTATAAACCATTGGTTTCGTACGTGTTGTACGTTGAAAAATCAAGAATCATTGAGTGATAAAGGAAAGAAAATAGAAGCAAATTTTGTTTGTGAAACATGACGAAGATGATACTGGTCCAACTTTATTTGGACATTGTTGGTCCAACTCTTTTGGACATTGTTGCTTTTCTTATAACCTTCGAAAGGAATAAATCATCTTCTAATTATTCTCATAACTTTGAAGAGAATTATTTATTTATTTTTATTTATTTTATTTTACTTTACGATTATTTATTTTGCACACATTAATTATTTACGTTTTGTATTATATTTATATATTATTATATTTATTTATTTTGTTTAACATGGTTACTTGTCAAATACAATCTATGGTGACGATTTATGCTCAACATAAGCATAAGATATATTTTCCCATTTAAATGCAAGGGAATAATGTGAGTACTATATCTCAAAGTACTGAAAATATTAATGCTCTAGAAGAGCAATAAATTCTTGAGAGAAAGCACATTATGAAAAGTGCATAATTGCGAATATTGCAATAATTACCGCTAATGGTAATAATATCGTCACCACTATAAGTGGAAATTTTAAGAGAGCAATATGAGTTCGCAAAATATCTCTTTGGGAATTATAGATAACATATGTTATCAATTGGCATTTGAAATAAGTCAATATGGATATAAGTTCTGGTAGCCAAAAAGCCAGTTGAAAGCTCTAGAAGAGCTATATATTGCAACCAAAAGATAATTTCAATTAAAAGCTCCGAAAGAGCTAAATATATTCCTATTTAAAGGAACATTTTTTATGGTCGTACTAGACATGTACGAGTGAGATTGAATTACATGTTATGGTAAACAAGAAGTTTACAAACTCAGAGATATATACACACATATAGTTGGCATGATCGGTTAGACCATCCTGATTAATAATGGTGCAGAAATTATTGAGATTTACATGCACATGTACTAAAAGAACTTGTAGTTCTTATGGTTCTTATTCTCAAAGGAATGGATTAAATTCCACTTATTAAAGAACGTGAAGTTCTTGTGTTGCTTAAAGGAATTGATTAAATTCCACTTACTAAAAGAATATGAAGTTCTTGTGTTGTTTGTTCTCAAAGAATATAGATGATCCCACTTACCAAAAGAATTAGAACTTAAAGTTCTTGTACAAAAGTTGAGATTGTATGTCTTGCATATCTGAACAAAATATGGGCCCATGTATCCACAAATGTGGAAAGTTTTATATGATTTTAGTAGATGCATCTACATTGTTTTATCGACTTACAACCAGAAGTTTGTGAGATTGATTCTAAAAAGATTCAGATTATGCAGTTAGACTATTCGTCTTGAAAAGCTAGAGGGTTTATATTTTAGGCTATATCGGTTGTTACAAAGCCTATTGATTATGAAAAATACGGTTTAGCAAATTTTTAATTGGATGCCTCCTATTTAATAGCTAAACTGTGAGAACAAAACATTTATTATTTATATGGTATTTCCATATAGCAACACTTATATGCATCAAGCCAACAAGTTATAATAAACTCCCCGTTATGATTGGTTTTTGGTCAAAAATCATACATTTCCCATTTTATGATTTTTGAATGTGCGATATGAATTGCTCCACCACAACGCACAAAATGGGTAAATAAAAAGGGTTGAGAATATATATTGAGTACGAGTCTCCTTTTATGTTTAAATTTTTAAACATTAATTGGAGAATCATTTATGACATGATTTTTCTCAACATCAGGGGGAGATAATAATCAGCTAGATAGAGGAAAATGAATTATCATTATCTAGATCCTCGTATATGAAGTAGAAGTTCATAAGATAATTCATGTTATTACATGTCAACTGCCAAACATATTTACTGACCCAATGAGAGTAATTAAGTCTCATATACCAACTGAAATGCTCTAAGTTTAAATTACATGTTAGAGCGAGAGAATGTAAATCATGCCTGAAGCATGATAGTTGAAATGGTTCCAATGATCAAAATTCTCGTAAATAGAAAGTAATATGAGATGGTCATATATTGGAGGCGGGTGCTCCTGAAGAGACCCAAGACATAACAAATAATAAAACTCTAGAAGAGTTTTAGGTACCTGAAATAAAGATTGAAATCTTGAAGAGATCTCGATGAGTTATGTCATTACAAGAATGGAACCAGAAAATTTGAAAGTTGTCGACAACAATTTTACAAACAATTTTACATAAAATACTTCTATAGAAGTAAAGAAAGAAATCGAGGATCTTGTATAAAATCTATCCAGAAGTATAGATATTGAATTGGCCAATGTTGAAAGACGCTTTGAACTTCTAAAATAGAAGTATTTGGACCTGCAGTCCAAACACCTAAAGGTGTAATGAAGGTGAGGCACAAATAAGTAGTCGTAAATACGACTCAAACTATGATTTATGAAAAGTTTTAATTACTTCATGGTGGATGCAAATTACTTTGGCAGTTATGAAAAATTTTACATGCGTCTAATTATTTGTGGATCCATATTTATCCTTGAAGCATTTAAAATGCTAGAAGCATTTGGAAATTTCCAAAGAAATTTATTAAGACGTGTCTCATGAATATTTTGGCGCATTTGGTATAATCGCCTCAGTGAATACTAATTGAGAAAATACTATAAGAATGGTCAGATTTCCTTATATATTTTATAAAGGAGTTTGGATCAAGATCCATTATAATAATTTTAGAACTCCTAAAGAGCTTCAAATTGGAAACTCATGATGTACTTTCAATACAAGTACTTGAATCTTGACATCAAGTTTATCTCAACCTAAAGGTCGAGCATTTTTATATATTTTTGTTGTCTATGAATAGCTATAAGCTGAAAGAATCTTAAAGAAGATTCAAAATGAATAGAGCATATCTAATGAGTATCCCAATAGTCGTAAGATTGTTGGATGTGAATAAAGATAATTATATATTTTCTTGGTCTTGAAGCACCATATATTAGTTGGTCAAGCAATATCTATGGATATACAAAGATCATTACATTTAGATCTTCAAACATTCGTTGATGCCTCCTCAAATATCGCAGAAATAATTGTTATGCACGAGGCAAGCCAAAAATGTGTTTAGCTAAGATCATTGACCCAACATATCCAAAAGATATGTGGATTTACTTTTACAAGATATGATAAAAGCTACTTTATGTGAAGATAATGCAAGATGTATGTCTCAGTTTGAAAGAGGATACATCATGGGACATATTACTCCAAAGTTTCATCCCTCGCGATCTTTAGAAAATTAATATTCAAGATTGAATTATGAAGATTCAAAGATCTTCTATGATGTTTTCATGAGGGGGAGTAAATACGCGTTGCACTCTTTTTCCCTTAACCAAGGTTTTGTCCCAATGGGTTTTCCTAGTAAGGTTTTTAATGAGGCAACATGTTATGCGTATTAAAGATGTGTGTACTCTTTTTCCTTCACTAATGAATTTTTTTCCCACTGGGTTTTTATCTTAGTAAGGTTTTAACGAGGCACATTATCTTTATAGACATCCAAGGGGGAGTGTTATGAATATTTATCTACGTGGATGTCTATCATAATTAGAACTTTATCAAAGGAGTTTGATTTATTTATTATTAGGAATATTATCTCTATGAATTAGAATTTAATGTATTATGTACTTATTATGCCTATAAATAGATGATTCATTGAAGGCATTGTATATAAGTCTATATTTGAGAATAATACAAATATCCTTCTTTCTCTTATCTCTTTGTTCTTTTATTCTTGTTCGTTGTTATTGTTATTTTATTCGCAACATTTTTTAAGTTTTTTACCCTTTTCAAAAATTTATTTTTTATCCTAGACCCCTTACTTTATTTAAAACATTTTTTATTTTCCTTTTCCCTAATAACTTTTTCTTTTTCCCTTTTTACTAAACAACATCTTTATCTTTAAAAAACATTTTTTTGCCCACCTATTATTTAAAATCAAAACAAATTTTATATATTTTTTAAATTTTGAAGATCAAGCCCTTTATTATTTAACCTTACATTATCACTTTTTCTAATTAAACCCCTAAATTTAAGTTTTTCAATTTAACCACATTTATTCACTTTTATTCATGCATTAAAATTCAAAACACCTTTTAAATTAAATCCTACATTTCTAAAGATCAAAATTACTTTAACAACATTTTTTTAAAATCGTGTAAAAAGTTTAAGATCAAACTAGAAATTTTAACAAAATTTAAAACAAAAAAGATTACCGAAAACGCGAACAATTTCCAACCTTGAGAAAGCAACCTAAAAATCAAAAACAACAAAAACAAAAACACCAAAATTCAACCAAGAACAAACAATAAAATCAACATAAAAAAGAACGAAAAGTTAGAAATTTTCCGTGAAATCGACGAATGACGAACTCGAACTTAAAGCATCTCGAAATGCTTCGAACTCCCTCCAGAAAATTGCTCCAAACTCCAATTTTTCTTCCAAAAATTTCCAGCCAACTCAAGAGAATTTTCAGAGAATTTTCAGAGAATTTCGGATTTTTCCTTGAATCCTTTTAGTGTTTTTTCCTCAAATTTTTGGTATGTAGAACAGGTGGGTGAAAGGGGTTTATACTTGATTTGGAGCTTCAAAATCAAGCTAAATCCCGAATTCAATCCCCAAATTGGTGCCTAATTCAGACACAAAGCTTGATACCCGGTAAAACCCCCAAGAAATCATCCATTTTGATCCAAATTTGGGATAGGATTTTCCATTTAATTCGAATCTAGGGCTTATTATTTCATTTCTGTTTTTCACAAATTCCAGTGGCTATAGGCAACGGTGGCAAGCAGGGTCGGTGGCAAACGGACGGCGGCAACCAGTCGGTTTGAACGGCACCAACCACGCCGGCTGCCACGTCTGGCGAACGGAGAACGGCGGCTGGCAACCCTCGCGGCAAGTGTTTGGAGAGCCCAGCCCCGCACGCGTGGTCGTCACGCGCCAGCGCGTGATGCGCGGGCTGGCTCTCCCCCCTTATTTATTTATTTATTTATTTATTTTCTCCTTTTTTACTGTTTTGACCCCCTTTTGTTGCTGTTTTTTTTTCTTCTTTTTTCACACTTAATTATTACCCTATTTTATTCTTTTTTTTAAACACTACAATTAATATCTTTTTTGCTTTTTTCCTTTTTCTTTTTTTTCTTTTTTTCTTTAATAAATGGGCTTCAAACTATAATGGGCTTTATTAAAAAATGGACTTTTTGAAAATAGATTTTTATGTTTTTTTATATATAAGAATGGGCTTTTCTTAAAAAATGGATTTTTATTTAAAAATGGTTTTTTAAAAAGAATGGGCTTTTAAAAGGATTTTATTTTATTCTTTTTGTTCCTCTTTTTTATTTTTTATTTTGTTAAAAGTTAGGGTGAAAATTTAGTGACAACAATATGCAGCTCTGGAGGACCTTCTGAAAGATATTCTCATTCGTGCTACACAGTTTGGTAACGGGTGCTAGTTTTGTCTTTAACCCTAAAGATACACAAAATATGGAGAGATCCAATGAGTTCTACACAGAGTTACTCCACGTAGGATATGCAGTTGTCACGAGTTTTGCACAATTGGTGGTTTGGGCTACACCAAATAAGAAACTGACTGGACATTGACACCATGATCTCCCCCTACTAGATGCCACCAATATATAAAACGAACACGATTCTGAATGCATTGTGAGACAGAAAATATAAAATTTTTAAATACAGGTTTTAAACAATTGAACATCATGTTACCATCTACTTATAGTTGGGCATTTGAACGTAAACTCGGCGTGCATAGACAACACAGTTGAGAGAATTACATGACAAGAAAAACTCGCCCTCCATGCACAACGAGTTAGGCTGAAATCGTTGTCTAGGCACGACGAGTTTGGCTTATCATGTCAACAATTTTCTACTCAAAATTGAAAGTACACTATAGGTTTACATTTTCAACATGAATCTTTTTTAGGATTATAATAAGGGAATTCGCTGTATATACATGACGAGTTCGAAAACCCATTAAGTTCCATTAAAACAGCTAATCTATTTGTCATTTTCCACAACACTCAAACAAACCCACTAATCTCTTTTTCAATTCATTTTTTCCAAACTCATACAAACATCGTTTTACAATGGCGCCAACACCAATATCAGCAATTGTATACTACGATGGCAACTATATAGGAGATAATAGTGGGGAAAACTTTGAGTCTAAAAACTTTTTTTCCTATCAAATTTATCCGCACAATTCTTATTGAAGAGTTACGAAAGAAGATCAAATGACTAGAACCTATCAGGCCTAACAGACCACTACAAGCTCTTTATTACAGGTTCCAAACATCCTTCCTTCCAGTGACATACGCTACGATGAGAATTGACAATCAATTCGATGTCGAAGCAATGGTCGAAACGCATACTAGGTACGAATCAAAAATTTGTCATTTGTATGCAGATTTTAGTGGAGAGGTAGCAGTTGACAATAAAAACTGAGTTGCAAATCAGGCGACAACATATGATTTTAGCTCTTTAATGTAGGATTATAATCTTGGCATTCCTGTTTATACCCATGCATTTCATGATGAACCTGCATGTTCAACAGCGCGACACTCGACCATCAACTTCTTCGACTTAAACGTCGAGCAACCATTAACTTAGCATTCCACCTTTAACCCATATGTTGATGGGCATCAATCGAGAATTGATGGATCAAGTTTTTCAAGGGGCCGACACTCAACAGCATACCAATATAGCTTAAAATTATTATCATGTAATCTAAGCTTTTTTGTGAAAAATATAAATAACATTATATTTTTTCTCTCAAGAGCATAGCATAGAAAAAAATTATTTCTCCAAGTGTCGCTATATTCAAATAATATATGATTAGAACTATACTATTTTGTCATGCAATCAATACGAATTTTAATCATGGACAATACAATAATAAATCAAAATACTATTTTGAGTATATAAACAAAAATAGGCTAGAACCTATATCAAACTTTAAAAAAAACTTTAAATTAAGTGAAACATTGTGGAATTACTGTCTTTATCAGTAACCAATATTGTTTTTGTCATGGACAATATGATAATAAATCAATATTGTCTTTGTCATGCAATCAATAATATTTTAAGTGAAACATTGTGAAATTGTACTATACCAATGATATAAATTGACGCTAAAAAATTAAAAAAAATGTATCGAACTTTATTTTTCCTTCAATCGTTGAATATATAGAGCTTAGAGAGAGGGAGGAGTTGTCGTCTTATGAGAGATTAGGAGGATGAGTGAATTACTAAATTAGAAAAGCCCTAAAATTACTAATGAGTTTTCATCTTTTTCTTTGAGTTATTAAAGGGGACAAAATTTTAGTAGAAGTAACAAAGTTTTTTTTGGGCTAATTGAATGGGCTTGAACTCTAAAATCTTATAATCTTTTTTTAAAAATTGGCGATTTTTTCGGTTAATCATTTCTTAAAAAATGTAACTTTTACCATATCGTTTAACCGTTAATTTTACCGATACGGTTACCGTACCATTTCGACTAAAATTTTCCAGTTCGGTTACCTATCATTTAGTCTGGTTTTTCTGGATTTTCAGTACGGTACATCGATTCAGTTTTTTTATGAACACCCCTACCTAGCGCCCTTTAAAACTAAGTAACGAAGCTTAATTATAATTGAGTTCATTCAATTTTCAACCTACAATATCTAGTCATTTTAACATACAATGTTGTTCCAGTCTTTTGAACACTTAAGGACATTTTAGTCTTTTACACCATTTAAGGGCATTTTAGTCTTTTCGAGTTTTAAGGTCTCCTACAGAGCATGTAAGTTCATTATGAAGTGAGTTGAAGATATTCAGGGTGTAATGAGAAATACTTATAAGCTTTCAAAAACATGTAATACATGTAATACACTAAAGAGTATAAAGTGCTACACAAAGGAGTATAGGTACTAAGTCATAGAGTACATGTACTTAGACCTGGCAAACTTGACCCGAGAATCGAGAGCCGAACCAATTTACCCAAATTGAGACCCAAAATTGACGACTCAGATTTGATCTGAAACCCAAAATTAATCGAACGGAACCGAAATCGAACCAAATTTTAGTTGAACCAAAAATAGACCCGAACCGATTTTCAACCGAACCGAATGGATCCGAATAGAACCGAATCGATTTCACCTGAACCGAAGGCAAACTGAAATAAAGAAAGTATATTAAAATAAATAAATAAATAAAGATGAGATGTGAATTGTCGTACAACTCACCAAAAAGTCAAATATACATGCTATATAAAGTCATATATAGGGTGAAAAAATATAACTCAGCCTGAAAACTCGCCTAAAACTGATTGATCTCCTATTAACCCGACCCAAAATCAACCAACCCAGAAATAATGACTCGAAATCAACCAAACCGAAAGTCAACCGAACTAAAAATCATCCAACTCGTCGTCGTGACCTGATACCCGAACCGAAGTCACCATAGACCCGAACCAAATTAAAACCGAATATAATCAGACTTGAAATGACTTGAACCGAAATGACCCGAACCAAAACCGAACCGAATGACCCGTTTGCCACCTCTACATGTACTAGGCTATGGAGTACAAGTACTAAACTAGTGAGTATTGGTACTCAACCTTGTGTATCGATACTGCAATGCATTCAATGTTTCCACAAATTGATCAGTATCGATACTCGACTTGTGAGCATCGATATTGGATGAACAATACCAATACCACAAAAACATGTATCAATACTCAACCTTAAAATTCCTAATTTAAAAGGGTGTCGATACTTGTTCATCGAGTATCGATACTCAAACCTAAAAATACCCAAAAATTAGCTTAAAAATAATCCAAACTCGCCCCCAAACTGCCACGTTTTATCTCAAAAAATCTCATGCTAACATGTAAACATATTTAAACATTTAGACATCAATAAAACATTACAAAAACATCAAAATATTTATCAATGTATTCATTTTCATGCTAAACCTCAAACATCATTTTGAACACATATTAGACAACCAAGCACTATATTTATCTGACTCGTGAAGTGTTTCAAGTTGAAGTGAAACTCCTAAGCATCCTTCTTCAATTATTTATGTTCAAGCTCTTTCCTTTAGCTTTGGAAGACTCTCCTTTCACCTTGGCTACCAATTAAGACTGTTGGGATGAACAATCAATGCAAGATGGCCAAAAGGGGGTGAATCGACAATTTAATAAAAGGAAAACTACACTGGTGGTCACCCAACTATCATCATTTTTCCTGTTTTGGTCCCCCTAACTAATTTTTTCGTCAAAATAGTCCCTCCCGTTAGATACCTATCATGTTTTGGTCCCACTCCGTTAAAAACCTAACGGAATTGCTGACTTGGAATTTTAAAATATTTTTAAATATTATTTTATTATTTTCTCTCTCGTCCACAAATTATATTTTAAAGTTTTTATTGAGACCAATATGGTGATGACATGTATTACCACCACAACAAGAGAAAATAAATCACATATAAGGTTAGCTAAGATTCAAACCTGCATCCCCAAGCACATAACCAAGTGCATTAGCCGTTGGGCTAAACCCCAAATATAATCATATGTTATCACAAATTAGCTTTAAATTAATTAAGCGAACCCCCAAAACCAAAAAAATAAACAAATGACTTGCAATAGCTAAGACTCCAACCTACATCCCATAGCATGGAAGGGCCAAGCACAAACCAAATGTACTAGGAAAAGAGTTTGATTTATTTTAACTAAAATTTATATTTGACGTATATTAAGTTACCAACAACACAAAATAAAATATTAAAGCTAGGGGAGTGATTCGGACACAAAACCTTATTGATAAAATTTTAAATATTTAAACACCAAATTAAACTAAAAAGTTGTGATACTTTTAACGTAAATTATATTTAACTAAATTGTGATTAAAATTAAAAATTAAACTAGATTTCATCTTTTCACTTTGTTCGATAATGACAAAATTAATTAAATATTTATTTATTTATTTTAGAAAAGTAATACTAAATTACTTTAAAATTAAATTAATAATATTTATTTATTATAGAATATAAAATTTTAAATTATATTTATTTATTATTTTTAAATGATCTAATATCCTTTTTAAATAATTTAATATCAATTTTTTAAAAATAAAATAAATAATTATTTAATTTTTTTGGGTTCGTTTCTTTAATTTAAGATTAATATGTGGAAAACATGACAATATATGGTGTTTAGCCTAGTGGCTAATACGCTCACTTGCCAACATGGGGACGGGAGTTTGAATCCTAGCTCCCCTTAAAATTGATTTATTTTCTTTGTTATGGTGGTAAAGGGAGGGACAATTTTGGCAAAAAATTAGTTGGGGACCAAAAAAAGAAAACAATGATAGTTGGGTGACCACCAGTTAAGTTTTCCCTACTTTCCTTTTGAGATCTCAAGGAGATAACCTTACAACTCACTTAAGGTTTATACCCCTAAAATTGTGCAAACTGAAAATCCTTCAAAAGGTAAAGTGTTTGCTCAATTTTAGGCTCACTAAAAACCCTAAATAAAAATATTACAATTAAAATCACTCAAGTGGATTTACATGATTTGACACTAAAAGCTTAAAGATTGTTGGATATGTGCTTGAAATGCTTTTGACTTGTTGAATACTTCAATAGTTGTTAAAGAAGCTTTGGAGACTTGATTTTATACCCCTTTATTGATTTCTAGTTGTTTGGGTAGTTGGGATATTGATTATAGTCGTTGGTCTGCATTTTTCCCGCAATAAATGTTGTTTGCCAACACTGGGTATCGATACTCGAGCACTCATATCTGTACCTGTCATAAGAAGAAAGAGTCATTGCAAACAAAGGGGTACCGGTATGCGAAGGGGAGTATCTGTACGAAGTGAAATTTTACAAAGGGTATTGGTACGGGACGTACCGTATCGATACCAATTTCGCTCATTGGAATATTTGAAAGTTTTGGTTAAAAAATCGTATCAATATGCCTAAGAGGGTATGTGTACGTGTTAAATGATTTTCAAAATTATGGTTCTAATAAAATTGACAAGGCAACGATAAAAAATTAAATACAATGATTTTAAAAATCTTTAACCCTCGTATCGGTATGCTAGAAGCCGCATCGATACTCATAAGCAAATTTAGTTTCCAGGTTTGAAGGGCGTACCGATACGGCTGCACGCGTATTGGTACATGTTGAGTGTGTAAAAGTTCTATATTTTACCTCCTATTTAACCCATATTTCTGCTGCATTTAAGCATAATTCATTGCATTTAGGATAGATTTTATTCATACATCACAATTATATCAAATGGCACAGTTTCTACTGAAATTAGTTGCTTTTGCAGGTAGCTGTTGTAACAGATGGAGGACAATGGAGAAGCAGACGCTAGGCAGTGAAGGAGCAGAGCTGGAACTGGACTGCAGACGAGAAGGACAATGTTGCCATGGCCGCTGCCGTGGCAGCCAAGGACGACAGCAATGGTGAAGGGAAGAAGTAAAGTGGGCCTCAACAGAAAGAGAAAATTAAGCCGGTCTGTCGTGGAGTACTCGTATATTTTTCCAAGCCCTAGATCAGAATAAAGGCCAAGCCCAAAGTTCAAGGAAAAAACTCCAAGCAAGAAGGAAGGACGAATTAAAGATATATGCTCTAAAGATTTAGTCTTTAATGGAGTTGTATTTTAGTTTAAACTTGTATTCTTGCCATATTAGAAAACTTGAACCCAAGGCCTATATAAAGGCATGTAATTCGACCTAGGGAGGGATATCTTACTCTCTAGCTGTCTTCCCCTAAACCCTAGTCGTTTTCCCCTTCTCATCATGTTCTAAACTTCCCCTAGGGCTAAGGGTTGATTCCGTAAAGTAGTTGCAAGGATTGCATTTGTTTTAGGATTTTCTTCTGTTCAATAAAATAGACTTCAAGTTTGCTTATTTTGGTTTTCAACATCTTACAAGAGTATCGGGAGAGCATTGTGAGATTATACATTTACTTAATATCGGGAGAGTTAAGTATACGAAAGGAATAAGTATGGGTTCTCTAGTTTATGGTTGAACTATCTCGGACCTAGGGATAGGACGAGGTTAAGTGGCTAAGGAAGAATTCAACAACATCGGTGTTCATCCTTCGATTCACGCCGAGAGGTATCATCAAAGACGTGTTCATCGACAAACTTGGACCTAGGGTAGGCCAAAGCACAGCAGGGATTCTTGTCAAGCTTGAAGTATAGAGTTGTGTGATCGTTGCCGCGACTAACAACAGACCGTTGCCGCGACAGGCGCAACGACAGAATAGAGATTCCTAGACTTTGCAACACCTACACTACTGAGCAAATCAATACCGGCCCATTATCTCTATCTTGATTTCTTTTCTCTTTTATTTTCAGTATTCTTATTATCTCGTGACAAACTATTAAAACTATTCTTTTCTCTCTTGTGCAGCAATCTAAGGTTAAAGCTATTAGCCCAGTCCCTGTGGAGACGATATCTGATACTTATGTGTCACTTTACTACTTGTGTCGTGTACACTTGCACTACATTGCGATAGACACTTTTACACGCAACAAGTTTTTGGCGACGTTGCCGGAGACTGGCAACATATCTTTACCCTACCCTTTTACTGCTTTTTCTTGGATTGTTCAACCCATGCTTTCACAAGGTTTTCTGTTTATGCGCAGATCGAGACGAGGAAAAGAGCCTGAGTATCAGATAGATCCTAAAATTGAACGCTCGTGCAATCTTAGGAACTGACTCCGTCTTGTATTAGCCAGAAACGAATACCTTGAAGAACAGTTAGAGGTCATGAACAACCAAGGGAATCCCCAGGGTCCTGAAGATCCTATCAGAGATGGAAGGAACGGACAACCTGTCGATCCTCCTGTCGCTGTCGCACACCGGTCATGCCGAGACTACATGATCAATGATCATGTGGAACTAGAAACCACCCTGCCAGACGTGGAAGCTGAGAATTTCGAGCTGAAACCTGTTATGTTCAGCATGATTAACAACGTTGGCCAATTTAGTGGTGCTGCTACAAAGGATGCTAGGGAGCATCTGAAAATGTTCCAGGAAATATGTGGTTCGTTTAGACTACTAGGAGTAAATCCGGAGATACTGAGGCTTCGGTTATTTCCTCATTCATTGAGGGACAGGGCAAAAACTTGGTGGAATAAATTAACGCCAGGTTCAATACGAACTTGGGCAGATTTAACCCGTGTCCTGACCCGAGTTTTGCAGGTACCCAGGAATTCGGGTATTTAGGTACCCAGATATAAAAATATGTATTTTTAAATATAAAATTTTATTAGTTCAATATAAAAATATAAAAAATATGTATTTATTAGTTTGATATAAAAATATGCATTTATTAAATATAAAAATAAGATTTTTTTATTAGTTTAATATTAACATATGTATATTGAATATAAAAAATATTAATTTCAAATATATCTGGGTATCCGGTTGTAATCGGGTACCCAAAAGTTCTTAATTTTGTGACCCAGGCCTGACCCGAGAAAAGATGGGTCGGGTACCCAACCTGGATAAAAAATATTTCGGGTAAATACCCGATTATTTATGTTCGGGTAGTCGGGTTGGGTATTTTTGAACACCCCTAATCAAAGCTTGGTTTGATGTTTAGAGTAAAAGCCCCCAAAAAGATTTGAAGAATTTTGATGAAAAGTCAAGAGATTAAGAGGGTTTTTTATAGGGAAAACCGACTAGGGTTTTTAGGGAATAGTTGTGTTTGATTTAAATTAGAAAAACTCTCATTTAAAGCTCCAGCGGACATGCGTACCAAAATCGCGAACCGATCTGGATTTACCTTTACCGATCCTCGATGTACCGGTACATGCCAAGTTGTACCGAAATGCTACCCCTAATACACGTATCAATACGCTAAACCCCGTATCGATACCCCTGACCAAATTTGACAGATTTTACTACAAGGGACCCAAAAATTCAATTTTACTCGAATCGATATGCATGAGTATGATATGAGATCATCGTGAAAGGGAAAAATAGATACATACCCCCTAACGACATGAATAGATGCATATATAAGCAAAATCACACAAACATGATTATCAATCAAATTCAAGCAAGATTTAAACACAAAACAAGGATCTAAGGTTCAAGAAAGGCTAGTAAGCCCTATCTTTCTCATAAGAGTCTAAAAACTCTCTTTGTCTAAAGGTTTGGCAAAGATATCCGCTAATTGATTCAAGGTGTCTACATACTCTAGAACAACATAATTTTTCAAGACATAATCTCTAAGGAAATGATGTCTTATCTCTATATGATTGGTTCTAGAATGTTGGATGAGATTTTTAGAGAGACAAATAACACTAGTATTGTCACACTTTAAAGGGATGGTACCTACATCAATTTCGTAATCTAAGAGTTGTTGCTTCATCCAAAGGACTTGAGCACAAAACTACCGATCGAAATATATTGTGCCTCGGTGCTAGATAATGATACACTATATTGCTTCTTAGAAAACCATGAGATAAGCATGTTACTTAGAAATTGACAAGTGCCGGAGGTACTCTTTCTATCTATCTTACAACCTCCATAATCCGCATTCGAATAAGCATGCAAACTAAAGAATGAGTCTCTAGGATACCAAAGACCTAAACAAGGGGTGTCTCTATGGTATCTAAAGATTTTCTTAACGGCTTGTAGATGTGATTCTCTATGACTAGCTTGAAATCTAGCAAACAAACAAACACTAAATGTAATATCTGGTCTACTTGTGGTAAGATAAAACAAAGATCCTATCATAGATCTATAAAGCTTAAGATCAACACATTTACATCCTTCATCTTTGTCAAGCTTTGTAGAAGAGCTCATCAATATGGCTTGAGGTTTCACATTTTCCAAGCCAAATTTCTTGAGCATATCCTTGATGTACTTTGATTGATTGATGAAGATTCCATCATTCCTTTGTTTGATTTGGAGTCCCAAAAAGAATGAGAACTCCCCCATCACTTTCATTTCAAATTCACCTTGCATTAGCTTAGCAAAATCTTAGTAAATAGATTCATTAGTAGAACAAAAAAATATCATCAACATAAATTTAAACTACTAAAATATCCTTGCCTTTTCTTTTTTTAAAAAAGTATAGTATCAATCTTCCCTTTGTCAAAACCTTTTTCAATTAGAAAATTTGACAATCTTTCATACCAAGCTCTAGGAGCTTGTTTCAAAACATATAAAGCTTTTGAAAGTTTAAAAACATGGCTTGAATATTTTGGATCTTCAAAAACGGGTGGTTGTTCTACATACACTTCTTCATTTATAAACCATTTAGAAAAGCACTTTAACATCCATTTGAAAAAGCTTGAATTCATGATAACATGCAAATGCAAGCAACATTCTAATAGCTTCCATTCTAGCTACGGGTGCATAAGTTTCATCAAAATCAATTCATTTTTCTTGAGTGTAACCTTGAGCAACAAGTCTAGCATTGTTTCTCACTATGTTACCACTCTCTTCTAGTTTGTTTCTAAAAACACGTTTCGTACCTATAGAAGATTTATTACTAGGTCTATCAACTAATGTCCAAACTTTACTCACCTCAAATTGATTTAACTCTTCTTGCATAGCCAATATCCAATAATCATCATTTAATGCTTCTTCGATATTTTTAGGCTCTATGCATCACATAAATGCAATATAATTACATGTATTTCTAAGAGAGGATCTAGTGGTTACCCCTTCGGATGGATCACCCAAAATCTCACCACCTTTGACATAGTTGAACTTCCTTGGGTAGGTAACCTCCCTTTCCTCTAGAGACATGTCCTTCAAGGCTTCTAGAGGTGGATCTTGTGGTTCTTCTTTTGTTGGAACTTCTTATACCTTTGATGATTGTTCTTCACCATCATTGGCTTCCAAAATTCCTACATCATCATCATCACAAGTATCCTTCCTCAGAAGGAGGTTATCATCGAAAACAACATGGATTAACTCTCCAACCAATAAAGTTATTTTGTTAAATACTCAATAGGCTTTAGAGTTTAAAGAATAACCTAGAAAAATAGCTTCATCTATAACACCCCAATTTTTCCCCCAATTTGAAGATTCTAAATTTAGAAAATCTCTAATTCGAAACCCTAGAATTTGGGAATTCCTAGTTTAAAACCCTAATTTGATTAAGGTGTTTAATTTGAGAAAGAAAAAACAAAATTTTGTGGCTTAATTCAGAAATTTGAGGTCGTTTTGGAAAGTTGGTAAAGTTATCTTTCTATTTTGTAAACCCTAAAAGTGTTAAGTGACCATATATGTGATTTGCCCTTTTAATAGGGTATTTATACCCAATTATAGCTCATATAAAACCCTATCAGATTCTAGTTGTTGGCAGTCGCACCCTCTCTTTCCCTCTTCCCCTCTCTCGATATCGTTCTCACCATCTCAATTATTTTCCGGTGAAGCTCCGATCGAGCTTGCCTCGCTGTCTGTTTTGCACACCGTCAACACCTCATCCGCCGTCATCTCGTGAGACAAACTCGACCTCTAGTTTCCCCCGTCATCGGCCGTCATGTGCTCAAAAGCGGTAGGAAACCATTCGGCTTTCCTCGTTTCGCCTTTGTCGTCCGTTCCTAGATCCGATCGCGCCAAGTCGTCGTCTGTTTCACAATGGGACACCGCCATCGTGACTGTTATCGACCCGCGATCAAACCCCACCCATCGGACCAACCTTATCGGTCGCTGTTTGGTCAGAAACGGTAGAAAATCGTTCGGTTTCCCTTGCTCCGTATGTTCCTCCGTCGTTCGTGCCACCATCCTTCTCCGTTCGTATATGTAAAAAAAGTCATCGTCTATTCTCTTTCGTCAGTTTTCAGTTTCGGTTTGGGTAAGCATCATCGTTCCTCGTTAGATTTGTTTTGGGTCTCTTGAGTTTTGTTTGTTGACCTTTGGAATGTTGTTTTTGTTGTCGGAGTATGTTGCCATCGTTTGGTCACCGTCGTGTGCCGCCGTCAGACCTCCCTCATCCCCGCCGCACTGCCAAGGGTTCAGCAAACCCTAGTTTTGGTTACAATAGTTGTGAAGGGGGTTGGTTGTGTGTGTTGGGTGAGCCCAACCGTGTGTGATCTTGTGAACCCAGTTGTAAAACCAGTGGACCATGTGCTTGTGTTGAGCCCAAACCATTGTGCATGTGAACCAAATGACCCAAATTGACTTTAGGCCAAGCCAATTTGTGGACCAAACCAAATCAGTATTTGACCGAATCGAACCGGCAAAAACTTAATTAAACCAAAAACCAAAATTAAACCGAATTGGACTTGAGTGTTGAACCGATCATGTTTTGAACTTTGACCGAATTGGATCAGTTTGACCATGACATATTAATTAGTTTGACTTTTGACCTTGGACCCGTTTGACCGATTTAGACCTTGACCGTTTGACTTGTTGACCTTGGCCAGTCAAGTCAACGTTGTTCGCTGACCTTGGACAGTTGACTTTGACCAACACAGTTGACTTTGACTTTGACCAAGGTTGACTTTGACCAAGAGTTGACTTTTTCAGAAAATGTTCACATTGACCTTTCTCGACGTCTTGAATCTAAATCTTCTGCCCGTTTTGTCAAATTAGATCCCGAAAGCTCCGTTTTGCTCATTTTAAGTAATTGTTATTGAAATCTGATAAGTTATGGATTTTAGAATCTAATTCGAAATATTCCCGTGTTCAGGTGCCGTCTTTGAGACCGTTGGGTTACCTCTAGTTGTTCAGAGTGATCGTGCACGTTCTTCGAGATCTTCATGTGAGTATATCTTTAGTTTGTTTTTCGGTGTTTTAGTCGGTGGCTTAGTGTTAGTAATAAATGTTAATATAGAATTCATATCTCGTAGGTCCTGATTCAGTGAGATCCGAGCGTGAGGCTCGCCCTTCTCGAAATTAGAGCTTTTGTGGCTAAGGTGTGTTTCTTGGGGTGTTTTCAGTAAATGTTTTATTCTTGCTTAATTTATTATCTGATTAATTATGATTTGAGACTATTTGAGACATCATGCATAACATAATGAAATGTGTTTTTAAATCAAGCATCTAATTTTTGGAAAATATGATACTCGTAAGAGTTCAGATTTATGATTTTACAAATCATATCATGTGTCATTTGTTCGGAATAATATTTGGAAAAAGCGAGGGAAAGCTCCACTCTGGCGAGGGCAACCTCCACTCTGTATGATATCGGATATTCGGGTATTGCATTATGCATCGGACATCATAACATTTATGATATTGATTTGTCGGATACACTCTATTTTTGGAAATGAATTTATCGGGAAATGAAATACTATTTTGATTCCGTGTTTTGTTTATACAAAAGGACACACTAAGCTCTTTAGCTTACACCCCATAGTTTTTACTTTTAGATACTCAGACTTATTAGGCGACTCGGTACTTGGAGCATCTCTTGTTTTACTCGAATATTATATCAATATGAACTATTTTATTTCACCTTTCAGATTATTACTTTATGTTTTGAAACATTTATATAATTAGACTTTGAAACCTTTATATTTTGGGATTACTTTAATACTTGCATCTACGGACTTTGATTTGAATATTTTATCATGTTATCATAATATTTTATAACGTTGGAGTTTTGTAAATGATGTGACGTTATATGATGATGATTTTTAATTGATAATTATTCTTGGTTTTGTAAAATTATTAAATTTAAGATTTATTACTTGAGGGACAAGTTTTCAAAACTAACTTCCTAGATTCGGCCCATTTTTTTAGGCCGGGTTTAGGGGGTTACATTTAGTTGTATCAGAGCCAGGTTCAACCCACGAACTGTGAGGCCCACAATAATTATTTTTAAATGTTTTTTACTTCTGCATGCATCCAAAATATTTTGAGACAAATGGGAATTTTGTGAAAAATATACTATGGTATTATGTGATTTTGACTTTAATGTTTTCAATGTGTTTTAAAATTCGATAATCCAGTACCGATTCTGACTCTTGGTTATTACCTTTTGTAGATATTTTACTATGCCACCGCGTAGGAGTCCTAATTTATCGTTTGTTCGAGGACGTATCCGTACTGTTGCTTCTGGTAGTGATCATCCGCCTTCTGTTGGACAAATGGAAAATCAGAATGAGATATCGGGTAATGAGATAGATCCGTTGGGAGGACATCAGATCAAAATTGATGACACACATGATGTTGATGACACTAAGAGAGTTCATCCGGATAGTGCCACAGTTCACTGTGAGTTGCTCAGTTATCTTAGACAGTCAGAGAGTTTAAGGAAACCCATTTCTACAGAATTCATAGCTGCTGGGATGAGATTGTTTGAAGGTAGGACCGGTACACATCCAGCCGATGCAGAGTATTGGCTAAAGAAGTTGCAACGATTGTTTGTTGAGATGGATTATCTAGTTAATCAGAAATTGCGAGCCGTTGTATCTTTGTTAGAGGGTGAAGCTCAGAATTGGTGGGAGTCAGTGGTTGATACTATTCCATCTAGTCAAATCACATGGGAGTTTTTCCGAAAGGCTTTTCAGGATCGGTATGTGGGAGCTGAATTACTAGCGAAGTGTCGTGATGAGTTTATGAATCTGAAACAGAACAACATGTCAGTGGATGATTATGAGATTGAGTTTCGAAGGTTGGCCAAGTATGCTCTTGGGTTAGTTGTGACTGAGGAAGATAAGTGTGACTGGTTTTTTAAGGGACTTCGACTGCCAATTCAGAGAGATGTTGCAACACACCATGATAAAGTGTTCAGTGTGATGGTTAGTCGGGCTAAAACTGCTGAGAGGATTCTCGCACTAATGGAAAAGGAAGAACTTCACAATTCTGATCAAGTCGAGAAGCAACCGAACACGTCTGTACAACCGAGTTTTGTTAACTCGTCTGGAAAGAGGCCTACTAGAGATGAGTCTGTTCCCTATAGTTATCGGAATGTGAGACCTGCAGTATTGACAGTTCCGTCTGGCAGCCAGGGTACTTAAAAAGATCGTCTGCCTATTTCTGTATGTGATTTTTGCAACAAAAAGCATAACAGAGAGTGCATATTGATGAACATAACGTGTTTCAGATGTGGTTCTCAGGATCACTACTTAAAGAACTGTCCACGTTCAGCTACTGGTTCATCTGTTCAGATTTAGAGTCATGCATCAGTTCAGGCACCTCACCGAGGTAGAGGGAAGTTTAGGTCAGTTGCTTCTGTTACTGTTAGTAGAGGTAGACATACTCCGAGTGGTGGATCAGCTAGATCCGAGATTAGACATACAGGTTCAATACATCCAACCGGAGCTTTGTGTTGGATACGATGATATACATGATGACATGGAAGGTACATCTTAAGATGTTTCAGTTCTTTTTCGGTTATGATATATCATGAATTCAGAACGGGAAAGTATATGCATGTTTCAGTTGGTTATGAGCTTGTGTTGGTTACATCATCACTTTTTGCATCAAACTTGCCTAAATTTTCTTTTCCATTGTTTAAAACAAAACATTTGCATCCAAAAGGATGAAAACAACTAACGTTAGGCCTTTTAGTTTTGAAAAGCTCATAAGGTGTTTTCTTTAAAATAGGTCTAATCATTACTCGATTAATAATATAGCAAGCCGTATAAGTGGCCTCCGCCAAAAATACTTAAGCAAATTGTTTTCACAAAGCGTGGTTCTAGCCATTTCTTCTAAAGTTCTATTTTTCCTCTCAACAACCCCATTTTGTTTAGGTGTGCAGGGAGCCAAAAAATTATGGCTAATTCCATTTGAGTTGTAAAACTCTTCAAAACCAAGATTTTGAAATTCGGTTCCATGGTCACTCCTAACATGTGAAATAGAGTAAATCTAGAGTAATCATCAACTAAAAGAAATGCATATTGTTTTTCACCCAAGCTCATAGTTCTAATAGTGCCAAAAAGATCTATATGGATCAATTGTAAAACTCTACTAGTAGAAACATCATTAATGGATTTAAAAGAAACTCTTTTGTGTTTGCCTTTTGCACATGCATCACAAATTTTGTCAAGAGAAAACTTGATTTTTGGCAAACCTTTTACTAGATCATTTGAAATCAATTTTTCAAAAACAATCATGCTAGCATATTCTAGTTTTTTCTATGACATAACCAAGAATCATGCTCATCTTTAGCAACAAAACATGCATTTGAAATATGAATGTCATCAAAATACACCATGTAAATGTTTCCTATACGATGACCAATAAGCACAATTTTGTTAGAACCAATGTCAATAATTTTGCAACCATTTAAATCAAAAAGGACATTGAAATCTTTATCACATAATTGGCTTATGCTTAAAAGATTATGCTTAAGACCGTTGACATATAAAACATTATCACTGAGAATAGAAAAGTGATTACCAATAGAACCAATTCATTCAATGTGACCTTTGGAGTTGTCACCGAAAGTCATTACTCCTCCACTTTTTGGTTTTAGCTCCAAGAATCGACTCTTGTCTTCGGTCATGTGTCTCGAGCATCCATTATCAAGGTACCGTGAATTTGCACTTGAAGTTTTTGCCTTGCAGCAATGCTCCCCCTACAAACATAGCATCAAGTCTTGAATTTTGGTACCCAAATTCTTTTGGGTCCATGAGTATTAGCTTCCAAAATCTTGGTTCCCTTGGGAATCCAAGAAACAATAGCGTCAAAGTTGTTAGAAGAAACTAGTTCCTTAGGAACCCAAACAATTCTAACCTTCTTACCATTAGAGGGCCTTTGGAAGCCTCAATGTTTGTAGCCATTAAAGTTTTCTTTTCACATAGTTGGGTTTTGAAGTTGTTGTTTTTCTTTCAAAATGTGGTTTCCCAAATTTGTTCAAAGAAGCTTTAAAATCACCCACTATCTTACCATTATAGGGCCTTTTAAAGCCTCTATGTTTGTAGTCATTAAAGTTTTTTTTCTTCATATAGTTGGGTTTTGAAGTTGTTCTTTTTTCAAAATGTGGTTTCCCAAATTTGTTCAAAGAAGCTTTAAGATCACCAACTTTCTTTAGGTGATCATCATGAACTTTTGAAAGTAGGTTATGCAACTCTTGGTTTTTCTTTTCAAAATCATTTTATTTGGCTTGCATTTCCTTAACCCTCCTTTCAAGTTCCACATTAGTTTTGGATAAAGAATCAATTCATTCAATGTGACCTTTGGAGTTGTCACCGAAAGTCATTACTCCTCCACTTTTTGGTTTTAGCTCCAAGAATCGACTCTTGTCTTCAGTTATGTGTCTCGAGCATCCACTATCAAGGTACCGTGAATTTGCACTTGAAGTTTTTGCCTTGCAGCAATGCTCCCCCTACAAACGTAGCATCAAGTCTTGAATTTTGGTACCCAAATTCTTTTGGGTCCTTGAGTATTAGCTTCCAAAATCTTGGTTCCCTTGGGAATCCAAGAAACAATAGCATCAAAGTTGTTAGAAGAAATTAGTTCCTTAGGAACCCAAACAGTTCTAACCTTCTTACCATTAGAGGGCCTTTGGAAGCCTCTATGTTTGTAGCCATTAAAGTTTTCTTTTCACATAGTTGGGTTTTGAAGTTGTTGTTTTTTTTAAATGCGGTTTCCCAAATTTGTTCAAAGAAGCTTTAAGATCACCCACTTTCTAACCTTATAGGGCCTTTTAAAGCCTCTATGTTTGTAGCCATTAAAGTTTTTTTCATATAGTTGGGTTTTGAAGTTGTTCTTTTTTTTCAAAATGTGGTTTCCCAAATTTGTTCAAATAAGCTTTAAGATCACCCACTTTCTTTAGGTGATCATCATGAACTTTTGAAAGTAGGTTATGCAACTCTTGGTTTTTCTTTTCAAAATCATTTTATTTGGCTTGCATTTCCTTAACCTCCCTTTCAAGTTCCACATTAGTTTTGGATAAAGAATCATTTTGGATTTTTAAATCCAAAGTTGTTTTCTTGTTTTTTAAAATATATTCTTTATACCTTAAAACTACTTCATCATAAATCTCTTGCAACTCATCATAAGCTTCTTGAAGCTCATCAAAAATAAATTTGAAATTAGATGAGTTTGAGGTTACCTTAGGATCCTCCTCCAATATCATAAGACAAATGTTAGCTACTTCTTGCTCTTCCTTATCGGGTGAGTCCTCATCACTCCAAGTAGTAACAGAAGCCTTGGGCTTCTTCTTCTTCTTCCCGAAGCTTTTCTTCTTTAGTTGGGGACAATCAAAATTGATGTGTCCTAGCTTTTTACACTCAAAGAAAACGAATTGGTCCTCTTCATTTCTTCATGATCTCATGAGTGAGAAGAGACCCCAAAAGAGCATCAAGCTTCAAGGTCTTGAGATCCTTGGCTTCGATGATGGCGGTCTTCTTTGAGTTCCATGAGTTGGGAAGAAAGTAGATAAGCTTCCGAACAAGCTTGTCTTCCGGGATGACTTCTCCATATTCTTTAAGCCTGTGATGTCTTCATCCAATTCCATCTTGAAGTTTTCATAGCTAAGATTTAGGAGTCCAATCTTGGTCTCATTGACTTCATTGGTACCCTCATATGTAACTTCAAGCTTGTCACATATCTCCTTTGCACTAGTGCAAGAAGAAATCTTGGCATACTCGTCCGGTCTAAGAGCACAAAACAGTATGTGCATGGCTTTGTCACTTATTTCCATCTTCCTCCAGTTTTTATCGGTATACTCTTATCTTGTCTTGGGGATGCGTCGGTCTCCTATTTCCTTTATTAGAATAGATGGCCGATCTTTTACTACATCCCAAAGGAGATAGTCGTTTGACTTGATGAAGAGAATCATCCTATTCTTCCTATAAGGATAATTTTCTCCATTGAAATAAGGTGGTTTGGTGATGGATTGTGACTCGGGGAGGTAGTTGCCGGAAGTAGAGGTCATGGCTTGACTTGTAGATTGATTGAAGACTTTAAGATCGACTCAAAAGGATGTGAAGCTTTCCAATGAGTGTAGCTTTGATACCAATTGTTGGGATAAACAATCAATGCAAGATGGCCAAGAGGGGTGAATTAGCGATTTAAAAAATTGGTGGAAGCAAAGAAATAATGACACAAGAATTTAGAGTGGTTCAACCTTCTAAAAAAGTTTACATCCACTACCTTAGCTATCCACACTAAGAATTTCTCAAATCCACTAGATTTGTTTTCCTTTTGAGGCTCAAGAAGATAATCTTATAACCCCCTCAAGGTTTATACCTCAAAACCTTAAGAACTCTCACAAAGAGAAATACAAATGAAGCAAACTGAAAATCTCTCACAAGGTAAAGTGTTTGCACAACTCTAGGCTCACTAAAAATCCCAACACTTGAATAAATAGATTACAATTGAAATCAAAGTGGGTTTACAAGATTTGACACTAAAAGCTCAAAGATTGTTGGATATGTGCTTGAAATGCTTTTGACTTGTTGAATACTTCAATAATTGTTGAAGAAGCTTTGGAGACTTGATTTTATACCTCTTTATTGATTTCTAGCCATTTGGGTAGTTGGGATATTAATTATAGCCCTTGGGCTGTATTTTTCCCGTAATAAATATTATCTGCCAACATTGGTATCGGTACTCGAGCACTCGTATCGGTACATGTCATAAGAAGAAAGAGCCATTGCAAACAAATGGGTACATGTATGCGAAGGAGTGTATTGGTATGGAGTGGAATTTTATAAAGGGTATCGGTACGGGCCGTACCGTACCGTATCGATATCGATTTTGCTCACTGGAATCCTTAAAAGTTTTGGTTAAAAACTCATATCGATATGCCTAAAATGGTATTGGTGTTAACTGATTTTTAAATTTATGGTTCCAATAAAACTGACAAGGTAACGGTAAAAAATTAAATGTAATGATTTTGAAATCTTTAACCCCCGTACTGGTACGCTAGAAGTCGTACCGGTACTCATAAGCAAATTTGGTTTCCAAGTATGAAAGGTGTACTCATACGGCTACACGTGTATCGGTACCCTATAGCCATTACGAATAAAACAGTTTTCCAGTAGCTAAAATTCGTACTGATACGACCTAAGGCCTATCAGTAGTCTTGTACCAAATTGGCTATTTTTTTAGTACCAAAACATTTAAAAAACTTTGGAGTTTAAGGTTTTGACTTAAAAAATATTCTAAGTTCGAATCCTTGTCAATTTTGTGAGTCAATTAATTATTTAAAAATTAATCTTTTCACAAAATAGTTCTTGTTATATCAAAATCAAATATATGTTTTAACAAAGACACATAAAAATAGATTCCCAACTCATTTAATGATCAAGAATAGTTGCAAATAAATATCAAGAATTCAAGAACGAAATTAGAAATTGCAAAAGTTGCTCTCAAGCTCAAAACCCTCATTTAAACCCCCTTTCGAAAAGTCACTTTTACGACTTAAATGATAATGAACTTTTCTTGAAGCTCACAAATCAAATATAAAGAATCATGTCTTATTTTTAGGCATACAATCAGATTATTATAATCAGGGATGCTCAAAGGTCGGGTTAGAACGGGTTTTTGGTCGATCCGTATTTGTCTGACTTGACATTTTATAATGTTCAATTCGAACTTAAATTTTAGGGTAAAAATTTAAACCCGACTCGACCGGACATAAATAAAAAATATCAATTTTTATTATTATTCGATAAAACATGAAGCTAATTAAAAAAATACAAATAGAGAGAGGATACATTATAATAATTATTTATTTTTATTAGACAAAATAAATAGATAATTGAAAAATATATATAAAGAGAGCGACATTGTAGCAATTATACCTAAATATTTAGAATAAAATTAAACTATTATTTCGGAACATGTCAGGTATGGTATTTTTCACCTTAAACCCAAACACGACCTGAACTCATCCTCAAAAAATTAGACCCGAACTTGAATTTTTTTAAAAAAAAAAATCTTACCTTTTAAGATCGGATTGGATCAAAACCTGTCATGTATAGGTCAAATGATCATCCCTAATCATCAAAATGATTTACTATCGGTTAACTTCTAACGAAAATTAGTTAGATTGAATATCATATTTTGGGTGTTACATTTAATTTTTTATATTTAAAAGTTCTAATATTTTTATCTTTTTAACACTCTCCTATCACTTGTTAGATTATGATTCAAACATTACATACTAGCAGGCATAGTCACTTCACTAAATGAAATCTTTATTATATAAAAGATTAAATTTATTTTTATAAAAAAATAAATTTATTAAATTATTTATAATTATAACCAAATTATTAGAATGCATAAGTTTTGAGGATTAAATTTTGTTATTATACCCAGTTATGTTAGATATTTGTTTCAATTTTAATGACAAATTGACTTGATTGTAAAAAATATTTATTTGGGGGTAAACTACATTGGTAGTCACCAAACTTTTAAATATTTTATTACGGTCAAACTTTTATATCGCATTCATTACCGTCATTGTCGTTAGTTTCTGTTAAAAATGCTGATGTGATACGCTATTTTTTTCTCTTTTTTCTTCATCGTCTCTCTCTTTCCTCCATGAATATAAGAATTGGTAAAAATAAAGCATGTCTAAAGAGGTTAGCATGATGTCGATAGTATTGTGCTAATTCTTAATTTATGCATCTAGTTTCATCAGATAGCTTTTGATGAGTATCAATCCAACTTCTGACTAAATTTACAGAACAAGGCTCGATGTGGACGGTATTTACACACCTAGGGATGTAAAAACAGGTAATCGGATGGGTTTCAGGTCGGGTCCTGTCAGGTCGGGTAAAATCGGGTATAGGTCATTTCAGGTCATTTTTCTATTTTGACTCGACTCAGGTCGGGTGCAGGTCCATTTCCGGTCGGGTCCATTTCAAGTCGGGTCCATTTCAGGTCGGGTCTATTTCAGGTCGGGTCCATTTTAGGTCGGGTCCATTTCAAGTCGGGTCAGAATGGGTCGGGTCCGAAGCAGATAATTGACAGGTTAATTCGGGTTCGGATACACTTCAGGTCGGGTTCATTTCAGGCCGGGTTCATTTTAGGTCGGGTTCATTTCAGGTCGGGTCTGTTTCAGGTCGGGTCCATTTCAGGTCGGGTCCATTTCAGGTCGCGTTCATTTCAGGTCGAGTTCATTTCAGGTCGGTTGCATTTCAGGTCGGGTGCATTTCAGGTCGGGTAGTTTCAGGTCGGGTAGTTTCAGGTCGGGTAATTCAGGTCGGGGTATTTTTGGGATTGGAATTCGTATTGAGTTTGAGTTTGGTTCAACCGTATAAGTAGTCGGTAGACTTTAGGTTGTCCTTCGTCAATCATCATTGATTTGGAGTTAATTATTTAAAGTCATGTCAAATTAAAATTATAAAACATTGGATTAATTAAAGAAAAATAATGAAAATGGGTCAATTTGGATTAATATAAAGTTTCACGAATTATAATGAATAAAAATATCAAATTAAAATTAAAAAACATTAGACAAATTTAAAAGAAAACAATGAAAATGGGTCATTTGGAATAAAAATAAAGTTTTGGGGACTATAATGAACAAAAATATTAAATTAAAAGTATAAAAATTAGAATAATTAAAAAAACAATAAGTAGAGGTCAATTTAGAATATAAATAATGTTTCAGGGTCTAGAATGAACAAAATGTTAAATTAAAAATATAAAACATGATGAATTAAAATATATATATATAGGGGCCAATATGAAATTTAAATAAAGTTAAGGGACTAGAATGAAGAAAATATCAAATTAAAATAATAAAACATTGGATGTTAAAAAAATAAGTGTGGGTCAATTTGGAATAAAAATAAAGTTTTAAGGTCTAGAATGATGAAAATATCAAATTAAAATTATAAAACATTGGACAATTATAAAAACAATGAATAGGGGTCAATTTGGAATTAAAATAAAGTTAAAGGACTAGAATGAACAAAGTACCAAATTAAAATTATAAAACATCAGACGAATTAAAAAAACAATGAATAGGGGTCAATTTGGAATTAAACTAAAGTTTAGGGGGACTAGAATGAACAAAATATCAAATTAAAATTATAAAACATCGGACTAATTAAAATAAAGTTAAGGGGCTAGAATGAACAAAATATCAAATTAAAATTATAAAATATCAGACTAATTAAAAAATAAAAGTGGTCAATTTGGAATACAAATAAAGTTTAGGGACTAGAATGAAAAAATATCAAAGTAAAATTATATATTATTGGACTAATTAAAAAAACAATTAGTAGAGATCAATTTGGAATAGAAATGAAGATTTAAGGGCTATAATGAACATAAGTATCAAATTAAAATTATAAAACAGATGACGGTTTAGGGTTTAGGGTTTATAATTTAAAGGGTTCAGTGTTTATGGAAAATTCATTAATGGTTTAGGTTCATATATTGATACATACATACTTACTTACTTACATACATTAGGGTTTATGGTTTAGGGAAAATTCATTAAGGGTTCAGGGTTCATACATTGATATGTATATACTTACATATATTAGGGTTTATGGTTCATGTGTTTAGGATTTAGGATTTAGTGTTAAGGGAAAATTCATTAAGGGTTTAGGGTTGGTATACCGATAGATACTTACATACATACTTATATACATTAGGGTTTATGGTGTAGGGTTTAGGTTTAGGATTTAAGTGGTTAGGGTTTAGGGTTCATACATCGATAGATAGATACATACATACATTAGGGTTTTGGCTTTAGGGTAAATTCATTAAGGGTTTAGGAAAAATTCATTAAGAGTTTAGGGTTCATACATTGATAAATACATACATACATACTTACATACATTATGGTTTATGGTTTAGGGGTTTAGGTTTATGATTTAAGGGCTTAAGGTTTAGGTTTATGATTTATGGGTTAAGGGTTCATACATTGATACATAAAATCAAAAGTCAAAACCATGAACCCTAAGCCAAAAAATGAAACATTAAACCCTAAACTAAAACACATAAAATAAAATCCCTAAATCCAATCTCTAAACCCTTAAGCCTTAGACCCTAGAACACTAAACCCTAAACGTTTAAAACAAAACCCTAAACACATAAATAGTTAAATATATGTATATGTATATATATATATATATATATATATATATTATATGTATGTATGTAAGTTTTAGTATGTATAATATGTTATATGTATGTATATATATAATTATATATAATATATATGTATTCTTATAATTAATTATATGTACGTATGTATGAAAAATTTTCCCTCCATTTTTTTCACTTAATTGTTGTTCCAATCTTTTGCGCGGGGTTTTGAAATTGAATTATGTGTTTGGTTCCTTGGATTTGCGGGCCAAATACATGAACAATGTTTTTCTTTTATTTTAGATTAAATTATAAAAAAATAAATAGGAGTTAATTTGGATTAAAAATTAAATTTTAGGGAGTAGAATAAATTAGATGAACTTGTAAAAAATATAAATAAATATGAGGCAAATTTGACTAAAAATCAAATTGTAGGGATTATAATAAATAAAAATATTATTTGACTAAATTACCAAAAATAAAAATATATATGAGTCTATTTCGGCTAAAAATATAAATGTGTCAATTTCGGCTAAATTACCAAAAATAAAATATATAAAAGTCAATTACATATCAATACATGTAGTTGTATATGTATATGATATATCAACTTATGATAATTTTTAATTCATCAAGTCATAGATTTCGGGTCAATATCAGTTCAGATCAACAATAGGTCGGGTCACTTAACAGGTCGGGTTTAAAACAGGTCGGGTTCAAAACAGATCGAGTCCATTTCAGGTCGTGTCCATTTCAGGTCGGGTTTGTTTCAGGTCGGGTTCATTTCAGGTCGGGTTCAAAACAGGTCGGGTAAAATCAGATATCGGGTCAATTCAGTCGGGTAAATTCAGTTATCTGCCAGGTCGGCTTCGGGTTCGGGTTCTTTTCAGTCGGACGCAGGTCGGGTTTTAGGTCCACAATAACATGTCGAATTCGGGTTCGAGTCGTTTTCAGTCGGACGCAGATCGGATTCGGTTACTACAGTAACATGTCAAATTCGGGTTCGGGTCAACAACAGTCGGTTACAGATCGAGTTCAGATCATTAAATCCTCAAGTCAAATCAGGTTCTGACTCGAGCAGGTTTAAGTCGGGTTTTCAGGTCGGTTCAGCTTTTTACATACCCCTCTTTAGACATGACCTGAATCGCTTGATAAAATTTGAATCAATATTTTTGTATAATGAAATTAGTCCAATATTCTTCTTAAGACTTCTGTTAATTTCTGACAAATGAATTATTTTGCTAATTCTGCCCTTCACAAATTTCAGATACCTTTCCAGCTTGGATTGTCTTAAATGGGTCTCCAAAAGGAGTTAAAATCCAATTTATCTGGGGTGAGTTGATCAACAATTTTACAAACATAGCGATCCTTGTTTAAAAGGATGAAATCTATATCTTAACTCGTGTTTAACAGGTTGACAAGTCTGTTGCTGCAATGTATAAGAAGTTGCAGAACTTAACATCAGAGGAATTGTTACCTTCTTTGTGGGACAAGTGCAACGTTATTTCCAAAATCAGCTCAAGACTTTAGTAACTAAAAGTTGATCAACAAATGCAATGTTTTCTCCATATCTTATATACATGGACGAAAGTGAGAGAAGATGAAGAAAAAAGAGAGAATGAAGAAATAACGTGCCACATTTGTATTTTTTAAGGGCAACTAACGACAATGATTGTAATGAGAGTGATATAAAAGTTGAATGATCGTAATGAAAGTTTTAAAAGTTCAGTGACTGTAATGAAAATACCTTAAAAGTTTTGTGACTACTAGTGTAGTTTACCCTTTTATTTGAGTGACTAAATTTATATATTTTAAAAAAATCATTTATAACCAAACAAATAATTAAATGACATAGGTATATTTTTACCTTTTAATTTCTACCCTAGTTGGTTTTATTTTTATTATGGCCTTGTTTGGCAATTAACAGATATTTGATAGCGGATTATCTTAGTTGATAGTTGATTGTATTAGTTGATTTGACTAGCAGATTGTATTAGCTGATTGTATAAAAATGTTTGGTAAAATTAACTGATAATTGATACTTGTTTGATTATTGAAACAAGCAAAATGACATATAATGACATGATTATATTCGATACTTGTTTGAATAGTTTATTAGTTATCAATATTTTTTATCTATTAATATTAATTACATTATAAAAAATATTTTTTTAATATAACATTACTAAGCATATTTGAAGGATCTATATATTAATTTATTATTTATGTAATTATTTTTAATACAATTTAATTCATTATTAAATTTATATATAAATACAAATATGCGAGAATAAAATGAAAAAAAATATTAGTTTATAAATGTCACAATGTAAATACGTTAGAGTAGAGAATTAAAATAGAAAGTCTTAAATTTAGGTTATTTTGAGATTTTATATAATTGTTAAGGGTAAAATGGTATTTATAACTCTTATGTCAAAACCTCTAATTTCAAAAGTCTCATATTAGCATCTTTTTTAAAATTAGAGGTTTCACTCAATTCACTATTCACCAAACATTCAAATTAATAGATTTGACCGGTCAAACTTCTAATATTAATTTAAACCTCTTATTTTGACTCAAACTGCTATTAACATGGCCTATAGGCTTTGTCCCATGCAGGTAAGTTCATATTTATGTAAACTTTCACTTCATTTTACTCGTTGGTTAGACACTAAACAATTACATGTTTATAGTAAAAAATAAATAAAATGAGTGGTTTTAGTAAGAAAAAAATAATTTCAATATTAACGATTTAGATTTAAATTTTTATGTGACTATGTATACAAGATGAATGTGCTTTGTAATAATACCAATATATTAAAAGAAAAGTCAACATTTTTAAAACAAATAGTTAAAGTTTTCATTTAACTCACTTTTCTTTCTTTTAAGTTGTAGGTTGTAAACTCATAAACAAATTCTCCCTTCCTACCTCTCATAGATAAAGAATGTTCGCAATAAGCTGAAATGTGTAGCAACTAACATTCCAGTTTTGACCGGTAGCATTTGATTTGACATTTGGTGCAAATTTATTATATCTAAAGATATTAATTATATTAGGGATGTTATTATTCTGGAAATTTAAATTATATATATTTTTAAAATTTTATATTTTATATTAATTATTCAATTTATTATATCTAAAATATTCAAAATTGATATATTTTAATAAATATAAAAATTCATATACCTAAACCTAAAAACTTCGCATCTAATCATATGTTCAAAAAAAAACTTGCATCTAATCTGACGCAAGTCGTCCGAAAGGGACGTGCAAACTTAATAAAAAAGAATACGAAATCCAAAAGGAAAAAAAATCACAGTTCGAAGAAAAGGAATTTTCCCTTTTACCCTATAAAGTAATAAATACAGTTTATAAATAAACAAACACAGTTCTCTCCTTCGTCGTTTCTCCTTATACACTTTGTGTTCTATATGGCGTTATTATATAAAAAATCCTTTCAAATAGTTATTTACAAAAATAACCCTAGCTAATGTTATTTTGAGAAATAACTCACAAATCATTTACGTAAAGCGACCTCGCGTTTTAGAAAACACGAACCATGACCTCGCGTGCTACTCGTAGCGAGGTCTGTCTGACGTGGGTCATCTATTCATATTTCGTAATTTAAATGACTGGATAAGACCTCGCGTTTTCCAAAACACGAAGTCCCCGAGAATTTGAGGAGGCATTTTAATGTATCGCGGTAATTACTGTAAGGACCTCGTGCTTTGCACATAGCGAGGTCCCATTAACCTGACATTGGCCATATTTAATTTTTTTTGCTCAAACGTATGATTTTTATTGAAACGGAAAAATCATACAACGCATCCCCTCGGGCCTTATTAAAAACCTCCCTACACCTAGATGGAGGAAAAGAGTACCCGAAGAGGACACCCGAACTACAATCCCCACAAGCATAAACACATGCAAAAAGACCACTATCAAAATCCCCACCCCCCAAACTGCCAATTTCGCAAACAACCTAGGCATGCACCCTGGTAATGCTCGATCCCAAACACACGCACACATTCTCCCCAGTAGCATGCTCCCGTTCCCAGCATGCTACGTCAACCACCCTTCGCCCTTAAATCCTGACCCTCAACCAATCCCTCCGATCCACCCAGCCCTTAGCCAAGGCGTCGGCGACACCATTCACTTCACGCACAACATGGTGGAATACACACTTCACCGCCATGCATGCATCATCAATGCGTCTAAACAAGGGGAAAAGCCTCCATGGTCGACCCTCCCCCTGACCAACCCAAGAAATCGCCATCATCGAATCGGATTCAATAATACAAGGCCACTCACACCATTTCGACGTCCGAAACGATTCTAATGCATAGGTAATCGCATGTAATTCTGCCTCGTTGGAGTCCAACACTCCCAACGGTCCTGAAAATAACGCCAACACTCTGCTCATATCGTCTCGCAACACCCCGCCACACCCCGCCGGACCCAGTTTCCCACGCGTCGAGCCGTCGACATTGAATTTCACACTACCAGGTACCAGAGGTGACCACGCATAGCCCACCCGTGGCACCCTGGAACGAACCTCCCCTGCACCCCACCAAGGGCAATCCCACCACATGGACTCAACAAGCGTCGCTTGTGCGTCAAACGCTCTCACCCAATAAAAAATGCGTAGCTTGATGAGGAAGAATAACTCGCTCACGGATATCCTCTTGTCATGAAACATCAGGTCGTTTCTTGCTAACCACAAGGACCATAACGCTGCAGCACAACCCGTCAACCACCTCTATCGCAATGGTACCCGAAAAATACTATCCAACGCCATTACAACAAACTCAATCACCGCTGTTGGTCGCACTACCTCAACACGCCACCATGCAAAAAACAACGACCAAATTCCTCACGCAAACGGACATCGATACAAAATATGGTCCACTTCCTCCTCCCCTTTCCCACACCAACGGCATCTAAAATTGTTTCCCTCTAGCCGCATCCCCCTATCTCTCAAAAAGCATAACGTAGGCAGCCGTCCCAATAATACGAACCACACAAAACACTGTATCTTCGGTGGGATTTTCAACGACCAAATCCCCGAGATGTTTGTGTCACACTCCAAACCAAAGGACGACATCAACCTAGACAACATTGCCACCGAGAATTGCCCCATCGTCGTATGCTTCCAAACGAGCCTATCCACCAAATCTTCTAATAAGACCACTGATCCCACCACACATCGCGAATCTCACAGCAAGTTTACCTCAAAAGAACGTAGCAAGCACGAAAAAAACTTGCACCAGCCCTCATGTGCCAACGAGTTGCCCGAAGCATAATCCTTCACTAACGCCCACTTATTCGTTACAAGGCGGAATAAGCGAGGGAAAATCATACATAGCGACACGTCTGAACACCAAATATCACGCCAAAATAGAACATTGCACCCATTCCCAACTAACCAAACAAAATTTGACATCTTCATATATCTATACACCTCTTCCTTTTCTTGTAATTCCACAATCTGCCTCCAAACTGTCGACATTGACCGTCGCCTCATTTGCGTAATTCGCCTAACCAGCACATCCGCCCCATACTTTTCTATCAACACCAACCGCCACAACGACTCCCCCTCCATCGCAAAACGCCACCTCCATTTCGCCAAAAGAGCCAAATTACACTGATGTAAATCCACCACCCCCAACCCACCAAATTTCCGTGGTCGACATACCACCTTCCAACTCACCCGGATCATTTTACGTCGCTCCTCCGAACCACCCCATAAAAATGATCGTCGTATCCGGTCAATTCGTCTGATAATACCCTTAGGTACCAAGAACATTCCTATATAATAAATTGGTAACACGAACAACACCGAGTTCAGCAATGTCAAGCGAGCCGCGAACGATAACGAGTCCCTTTTCCACCCGGCCAAACTTTGCCTGAAACGATGTAACAAAGGTTCCCACATGCTTAAACTATGCGGATCAACTCCAATAAGCAACCCAAGGTAGACCATCGGTAGCTTACCCCGATTACACCTCATTATTTCCGCCATCGCATCCAACACTTCCTCATCAACGCCCACTCCATACATGCACGATTTGATGTAATTGATAAATAGCCCCGAGTAGTATTCAAAACAGGTTAATACCCTCTTTAAATTAGTAGCGAAACACAGCTCACCTTGTAAGAAAATTACCGTGTCATCTGCGAACTGAAGATGCGACACCATACACTCATTCACAACTCTAACACCCCTAATCAAACCTTTCTGTTCTGCCTCACATAATAGTCGATGCAACAATTCCGCCACTATCACAAATAACAAAGGCGAGAGTGGATCACCTTGCCGTAGCCCACGCCTCATTGGAAATTCCTGAGTCGGGCGGCCATTTAATAATACCGAAAGCCTCGCCGTATTAGTACAAACTCTCATCCAATTTCTCCACGTCAACCCAAATCCCATACGACATTGAATTGCTTCAAGGCACTCCCATTTGACACAATCGTATGCTTTTGCAAAATCTAGTTTCAACAGCACCCCCTCACCACTCGATCGTTGTTGCATCGAATGTATCACTTCATTTTCCAGCATAATACCATCCACAATTTGACGGCCTTTAACAAATGCCGATTGTACGTCACTAATTACCTCCGGTAATACACGTTGCAGCCTCTTCGACAAGCATTTTGCAATTATTTTGTACAAAGAGTTCAATAGACAAATAGGCCTATATTCTCCCAATTGTCGTGGCTTATCTCTTTTAGGAATTAGCACCACAAATGTCGAATTGGTACCCTTCAACAAAGCGCTTCTCTCATAAAATTGGTGCAGCACATCCTCCTTCAAAAACTCCCATCCCTTCTTGTAGAACTCGAAAGTAAAGCCATATGGTCTCGGTCCATATTTAAATGAAAACATAATATTTAAATTTATTAGTATTTAATAAGTTGTATTTATGTAATTTCTTTTTATTTATGTAAAACAACTTTATTGCCATTTAATCTAAAAAACTATGTTATATCGTGGTCATTACAAAACAAATGATATATAGTGACGGACGAAAAACCGTCAGTAAAACACCAAAATCTATCGGTATATGGTCTAAAACACTTTATCAACGGACAAAAGAGATATTCTGAAAGACAAAATGTTGTCGGTAATACGCTAGTCGGTATAAACCTATAGCGATGAACAAAACCGTTGGTAAAGATGTTGGGACCTTATACCGACGGACAAATCCGTATGTATAGGTATAGACTACCCCGAAAAATTAGTGTATCTTTATCGACGTTATTGTTTTTTTCACTATAGGTGTTATATTTACCGACAGTTTGTTCGTTGCAAATTAGTGTACCTATTTCGACGATTGCTATCCGTCATTATATACTGTACATATATAACGACGGGTTTTAGCGACGGTTTGTCCATCGCTATAGGTTATATCTTTACCGATGGTTTTGTGTCGCAATTGATCTAGACGTTTAGCGACGACTGTGTCCGTCGATATAGGTTTAATTGACATTTATTGTTTTTTAATATTAAAATTACTAATACTATTATAAGAAAATTTGTTTCAATTTTCAAATAGAAAAATATCAAATTTAATCTTGGTACATAATAAAAAGCTAAAAATTAGTTTATTGCACCAACCGTCCCTAAACTATAACTCTTATTCTAAATTCGTCCCTAAACTTTTAAACGTGCCATTTTCACCCCCAAACTATGGATATATACCAATTATGTCCCTCCGTTAAGAAAACCGTTAAGGGAACCGTTAAACTCCATGTAAGCTATGATGTGTAAAATGACATGGCATAAATTATAATCCATGAGGAAAATAAAATAGTAATTAACTTTAAAACCTAGAAAGATTTGTAAATAAATTGGGAGAAAAAACAAAAGAACGATGAAAGAATAAAACGTTTTAGAAATGAGACGAGTTTTAGGAAAATGATACTTCAGTTCCTTTTAATATACCGCTATGGGTTTTAAGATCGAAGAAGGAAGAGTTATTAGAGTTGTATTATAAGGAATCGAGAAGAGCCATAACGTTTTGTTTTGTTGTTGAAATGGTTGCAGACTCCTTGTGGGGTGATGGTCTTTATAGGGATGATAATGTCATTACTGGGGGATTTGGATTTGTATCCTTTTATTTTAAAAGTTAAGTTTTTTAGGTGATTTATTTCTTCAATAACGTGTTTTTCATTGGAATTACACTAATATTTGGTTTTATAATTGTTTTTTGAATTGGTTGATGGAGCTTTTAACGGATTGACGCAACTGAATGGAGAAGATGTAGAGAAGAAGTTGATTAAAATTTTATTCGAGTGTATTAATATATTTTCTTGAAAGCGCTTAAGTTAGATTTATTTTTCTTTTCTTCTATTTTTATTGATTCGTTGAAACCTTTAATTATTTCAGATATGATTGATGACGGTGAAAATTCAATGGTAAATTTTTTTCAAGATTGTCTAGTATCAATTTTGCTTTCAAATGGATGCGTTCTTTGACTTTGGAGCATGAAAATTACAGATGCCTTCCACACATTTCATAAGTTATTGATCATGTAGAGCTTAATCGAAATTTAATATGTTTTCGATCATGTAAAGCTTAATCTAATTTCTGATATTTTAGTGGTGGGGATTGCAATGGGTGTAACTGAACTGTTTCCATGATTTTTTCCAATTGAAATGGATAGGTACTACCAAAAGTTTATGGCTAGGCGCGTTCTCGCCTGCATACTGGTCAGTGTGGTTAGCAAGAAATGGCAGATTTTGTGAAAAGAAAACAAAAAAATTAGACTCCATGTTATACCAGACAAAGATGTGATCTCTTATGTTGAGAGAGTAGCATACAATGAGGTGAAATTTTCAGAATTCTTTTGGTGGTTATGTCCTGAAAAATGTGACTATCCAATCTAGGTCGAGGGAAGTGCAAAGGTAACATGTAACCCTCCCCCTTATGGTTGGTTAAAGCTCAACGTTGACTGTGTAGCAAAGGTGGGCTCAACAGGATTTGGAGACGTTCTTAGGGATGAACAAGGATACATAAGGTTCGCTTTCTCAGGTCCAGCAGAAGACGAGGGTTCAGACGAAGCAAAAGCAAAGACCATCTTAATAGCATTGGATCTGATCTTGAAGATGAAATGAATGAATAAATCCTCTTTTATCACTGTTGCAAGACGTGATAATTTGGATAACGAGTAAAAACATTAGACCTTGAATGATGAGGAATATGCTAGTGGATATTGATCGAGCTTCTAAAAAGTTTGATAGCATACAAGTATGTTTTGCGCCTAGAAGTGGTAATGAGATGGTAGATACGCTAGCAAAGGCGAGAATGAGTAGATATCCAATTTTTAAGGTGTATTAATAATCTGAAGCAACATGTCCCGTTTTTCTTTAATAGTTAGCTATGAAGTTCTATTTAAACAGACGTTTTAACAGTTGTTGATGTTCTTAATCTTTTTCAAAATTGTTAACATATCAAGTGTCGTCTGTTTTTAACCTTGATTATTAATAAAAGAAACATATTGATTGAGCAAAAAAATTAACGTGTTACCCCAAGTAAACCAATAAACAAATGTACAAGGCAAGTTTAAACCCAAAGACATAATTTTTCATGTGTTGATTTTCATCAAGAAACTACAAAAGGTGAACAAAAGGTATCACTTAAATCTTTATGAAGAATAAAAAACATGTTGATATCCAGATCTCACTTAAATAAAGACCATGTCTATATTAAAAACAATTCTAAGTAAATAATATAAAAACACAATATGTGTGCTTATCTCGATAGCAACAAAAAACCAATGCAAGACTGCTTGATAAACCAAAGGACGGCTCACGTTCTTCATATTTTGATCTTTTATCTTGAGCCCTAAAGCAAAATAAACATAAAAACTCATTAACTTCAAACACTAAAACAATATAGTTAGATAACATATTCTCATCCACTTACATCAGGCATCCATCTCACTATTAAAGTAGGATTGAATCTAGTTCTATCTAGTTGGCCATCTTGAGAAGAAGATGTTATACATTCATATATTTATAACAAATGAAATATTTAACAACTTAAATTTTAAAAAAGAATGCAGTATACACGATTAAATAAAATTTAAATCGTGATAACCATCGCACACTTACATCATTTGATTGTTGCGAACCCGTGTTCTAACTAGGAACCTTGCAAGATCGCTTGTTATGTCCTTTTTTTCACACTTTGAACATGTCATGAACACTCCAGTTTTTCTAAGTTTGGCACATTTTTCTCTTTCTGAAGTTAGTTCACCAGGTTCCTTCTTTCTCTTCGTTTTAGGTCTGCCTGGTTGTTTTGGTTGCTGAATGGGGGGATTTGGAATGAATATAGATGTTGTCCATGAGGTTTTACTTCTAATTGAATTAATGGATTCTTTGTAAATTTTCTTTTGCGTGTCAATAGTGTAACATGGATCTACATAAGTCTCAGGATTCTCTTTGTTAAACCATATGGTTGAAATTGCATGAGCACAAGGGATACCAGATAACTCCTACTTCCTGCGGCTGCATGACTTCTCAACTAAATCCAATATGAACTGGTTAATAGGACATATAATCTGAAATTTTCTTAATGTTGAAGGTTGCGGCCAATACCATCATGAAATTTCCTTATTCTTATCGAGCTTTTTTTAATCTTAGGACATAGTAGACCAGAAAACTTATCTGCGGCATTCCTTTTCACATAGAATCTATTCATCAACTTGCATCTAACGTTTTCAACCATAATTAATATCGACTTGTCTCTTGCGTCCAATATGTATTTATTGAAACATTCACTCAAGTTATTCAACAGCATATCACACTTTGACAGAGTGTTGAAATGAGACCTCGACCATGCTTTTGCTGGTTTCTCTGAAAGCCACTGTGTGCCTTTGAATTCTTTGCTTTCAATTCATTCATGCAATTATTGAAGTCTACCATGTTGGAAGCTCTTGCAGCAGCCCATACTGCATCCTTCAATCCCTTACCCCGAAACCCTTCATTTTTGAAGTTGTTATGCAAATGTCTGACACAAAATCTATGTTCCGCTTCTAGAAACAACGTATGCAATGCAGATATTAAGCCCTACATTCAACCAATAATTGTTAAATTACTAAATTGATTTATATATCACAATTGGCACATAAATTAATAATTAAAATATGTACCTTTTGTCTATCTGACATCCATGTCCAAGAATGTTGATTTTCAATGTTAACATCTTCACTCAAGAGATTAATGAACCATTTCTATGTGTCTGTGTTTTCAATTTCAACCAATGCTTATGCAATTGGAAATATACAATCATTCGCATCATCGTTCTAATGGATCGATGGTAGACCACATTTCTTTCTTCTTATTGTTCGGCGTCTCATGACAATTCAAATAACTAATTGGCGCAAACTTAGCCTTTCGCACCATCGTTCTAATGGATCGACATAAACAAATTGATTCTTCACCCACATGTTGATATAAATTGTTAACTTTTACATTAACGCGTTGTCCCTCAAGCAGCTCCCAAATATCCGGCATAAGTGTTGCTCTTCGAACTTTCTTACGATTAATGTTCTCTACAAAATAATATGTATAATTACAAATGACATTCAAACAAATAATTGTATTTTCCCCTTTTGATTTGAGGTGAGAATATTATACTTGATGAGGGTTGTGATTGTTCTCTACCTACTCCTTGAACATATTCAGATTGTTGAGATTGTTGTGCTTGAGATTGTTCCAGATGTTGCGCATATGTTGCTCATTGTTCTTCACCTTGAGAACGAGATTCAGATTTTCTAATTGTTGAAACAATGTTAAGACATTTTCGTTTCACCATATTGTTCAAAGTCCTGCAAAATTCAATCTAAAACATGAGTAAACCCATATTGATAAAGACAAATTTGAGTGGCAACAACATCTTATTGTCAGCAAATCTATTATTAACAATAGCATCACAATAAAGCAGGAAAAACACAATAAGAAGTACAAAAGTACCAATTTATAAAGCTAAATTAACAATAAAGTACCACATTCAATTACTAAATAGATCTCATTTTGTTCTTGCAGAAAATATCAAAAAATATATGACATCTAATCCATTAGCCCATAATTACAATATAACAAGTACAAAAGATGACATGTAACTCTAAAATATATCTTCTCCATTTTCTTCATTAACTGGATCCTCTTTTATATTTCTAATCCAACTTGAGACACTGGTGTTGACAGAATCATCCAAAACCAATTGTCCAAGTTCCTTTTCTTTGTCAAAAGATGACGCAACACCCATATCGAACACATCTATAAGCTTAGCATGTTTGATGATTTTCCAATCGAGTTGTGTTTCATCCTTAACAAAGTAAACTTTCTTAACTTGTGATGCTAACACAATTGGGTCATCAATTAAATTGTTCCCTCTATGCGCCAAATGCAAGAAATTCACAAGCGTGAAACTAAATTTATCCTTCTTACAACCTCTGTTGATATCAACCCAATCACATTTAAACAATACAACTCTAGATCGACCTGAATAATTCAATTCAACAATATCTTTCAAAGTCCTGTAATAATTAACTTCTCCTCCAACTGGTTGCTTGTCTCTTGCAGTTGCATAACTTCATGTCTTACTCGTAACAACAACTCCACTATCTTGAGTTTTCAAGTTATTTTCTCTTCTTTTTGTATGAAATCTAAAGCCATCTATCATGTACCCATTATATCTCTTAACAACTTCGGTTGGACCTCAAGCAAGCAACTTAACTACATCGACGACACTTAAATGTAGTTGTCAATCCAAGAGTGCAACCTATTTAATATTTGAAATGTCAATATTATCTGTTTAAATAATATCATATAAGTTTTACATCTTAATTTTGCTATACTTACATGATCACGAAACCATGTATGAAAGTTTCACTTTGCAACTTCTGCATCTCAAATGGTGAAATTTGTTTCCTAAAAACAGAACAATTATAATCCGCATGGAGTCAAATCTATATTAAATTGAATGAAAATTACTTTATATATGGAGATACTTCATCTAAATTGAATAATGTGTATCGTTGTGCTTGCGCTAATCCTTGTTCATCAAGCACAAGTCTTGAAACCCTTTTATCCTTCTTAACATGAAAAGCATATTGTTTTTTCCTTCCTAATGAGCTTCCAATAGTAGAAAAGATTGTGATTTCAGAACCAAAATAAGTATTTTCACCATCATTATTACAACCAAGTCTATTGAATATAGTCTCAACTCCCTCCAAATATCGAGAGAAAAAGGTCAAACACTTATGTGATAAGTAACCTTCCGTAGTAGATCCTTCTAGATGAGCTCTATTGCTACAAAAGACTTTAGTACCAACAAATACCTATTTAATTGGAAGAAATAAATTATATATTAGTAAACATCTTACTAAATATTTTTATATTTCGACTCCTAACAATATGTTCTTAAATTGTACCTTTCAACCGGATACATCCACTGATAAGTGACTAGGCCGACAATTTTAGTTTCATTTGCTAAATGAATTAGTAAGTGCATCATGATTGTGAAAAAGGATGGAGGAAAAATCTTTTCAAGATCACATAAAATTGATGCAGTCCTTAACTCAAGTCTATCAAGTTCACTTACTTCAAAGACCTTAGAGCAAATATTTTTTTTAAAAAAAACTTGCACACTTCAATAAGAACTATGCAAACCTTTTCAGGCAAAGTTCCTCGAATGGCTCTAAGAAGAAAATCTTGCATTAGGAAATGACAGTCATAACTTTTGAGCTCAAGTAGTTTCTATTGTTTAAGTTGCACATAACGTGAGACATTGAAAGAATATTTAGCAGGAGTTTTCATTTCCTTGAGAACTTTTAGGAAATAATTTTTCTCACTCAACGTCATTTGATAAGAAGCTTGAGGCAAGTACAAAGTGCTACAGCCAATCCGAGTTTGTGGATGAATTAACACTCTTTATACCCATTTTGACAAGATCTAGTTGTGATTTATAGGTGTCCTTAATTTTCCCCTATTGTTCAATTAATGTTTCAAGAATATTATCACAGATTTTTTCTCTATATGCATCACATCAAGATTGTGACGCAATAGTTGATGCTCCCAATATGGTAAAGAAAAGAAAATGGATTTTTTCTTTCAAGGCCCATCTCCGGTTCCATTTAAAGCTTTCAATTGTCTCAATACACCGCTACCTCCTAATATGGTAAAGAAAAGTAATAAGATCTTTTCGTTAATGTTTCCAGTATTTTGGAACCATTTTAAACGTAATTATTTTACACGGTTACGAAGGTTAATTCATATGTGCCAATACCAAATTATTTTCAATTCTCCACAACCTTTTTTACACAGAAATTTACTTTTAAAATTATATTAAATTAAATGGACCTCACTATTTGCATAATGTGAAGTCTAGTGTCACGTCAAATCTTGCACATTTTCTAGTCCTAACACGCTGAATCTCTATGGAAGTCGCGTTTTGCAAAACGCGAGGCACTTCTATATAAATAGAAGTTAGGCCAGACAGAAAAACTCAACCACCAGCTTTTGCTTGCTATCAACCAAAATTTTTCTAAACTGTTGTTGATTACCATCATATTCGAAGAAAAAAATCACCACCCAATGGCAACAAACTACGCTTCTAGAATATTTATCTGCTATTCGTGGGTTGACAATTTTCGTGAGAGGGGTGTTTTGCGTTTTTGTTCAAGATGAACGACATATTACAATATCAGGAAAAACGTAGTCTTCTTAAAGTGTTGGCAATCCTCTTAATGTAGTTGGTAGGGTTGTGGGTGACTTATTTTTACGCCTTAATCGTAAAGGTTAGGTGAAGACCACTGCTTGTAACCGGAGTCAAAGCTTCTACTAGTGCAGCTGATGGCGGGAGTGGGTTGCAATTGAAATCTTTGGGGGACCTCAAAATCTTCGATTGTCCACATCGTCAAAGCATGTTTAGGGGTATAATTGGATCGGTGAAAAGTCACTGACCTCGACCTGGTTATGTACAAGATGCCATCTTTGACCAGGATCATTGGCCTAACTGCCATAATCTATTTTTTTTCATTTTATGTGGCCTAACTACCATAATCCAGTTTCTTCATTTTATGTATTTATTTGAAAAGTAATAAACTTACATTATTATTATGAGCCTAAAAAGCTTCGATATTGTTTTTCACGCACTTGTTACACCTGCTAATTAGAATCATAGATCAGTTATAATTGCAATTGCTTAACATCTAAATATTACATCTATAATTACAATTTTCAGTTTTAAATAACAATTACGTCTACAATTCACTCAAACCATTTGATGCTTCTCTCATAAAATTTATTTATTTATAGACGGTGAAATTGAAGATTTCAATCATAATTAAAAAAAAGACCTCGCGCTCTGTATATAGCGAGGTCCAGTGGTACTTTTCCTGCCACGTCAGAAATCTCTATAAAAATCGCGTTCTGCAAAACATGAGGTCCATTTAAAACGTGACCAAATCCTTCGCGTCTTCAAGGCCACAAATGTTTGCCTATATAAGGCAGAAATGAGGGCAACCAAACCCACCAGTATTTGCTCTCACTTGAGAAAAATTGTATCAGATCTTAAGAGAATATACAATTGTTTCTACTAATGGCAATATATTACATATTAGAGAAATTGTTTTACAAATTTATTTCTATGATATTGCGATCTGTTAGTATAAGTAGTTGCATTTATACGGTGACTACATTATTTTGGTCGGTTAATAATATTAGTGATATGTATCTTCCGTGTTTTGGTTCAAGCACTACGACATATCGCAATATTAGGGAATGAGTGGTTCAAGACCACCTCATGTAACGTAGTTGGTGACATATGTGTCATGGATGATAATAATTATTGGGTACTCACGAAATCCACGAATCTAGTCATCAACTGTATACATCATGGACGAAGGTTTAGGGCTCCAACAACTTGGACGATCTATAGAACCGTTTGTCTACATCGATGACACATCTCTCGATGGCCATACAACTCAGACAAACTATTGCACCTCTCGTTTAAATCAATTCTTATGTAATTTAGTTTGTCTGCATGTTTAGGGGTACAATTGACCGCATGTTTAGAGTAGATTTTGGTCGTCTACGTGGCCTAACCTAATAATTTATTTTCTTTATTTTATGTATTTGTTTCAAATTAATAATTTTACCGTGTAATTCATCAACAAAAATAAGCTTTAGAACTATTTCGACGCCAAAAAATTAACTTCGGCACCATGATTTATAATTACAATTACTGAACGACTAAAATTTTTAGCTTCTTATTTTTTAATTAGAATTATATGCCTCCGATACTACGTCTTTAAGCTCAAGGATTACGTGAATGCGACGATTAACTTCTCGGATAAACCCATCAAACATGATTCTCAAGGCATTTTACTTTTTTATTGATGCCCCAAAACAAGCTTTGGAACCATTTTCAAGGTCATTTTTATACCGTTTAAAATGTTTGTTCTGTGTCAATATCAGTCTCAAATGAAAGACAAGTCCTAATATTAGGTCTCTAACCTAAAATCTTACAAAGATTATTCTAATAATAACCCGAAAAAACACCTCCAACATGCTTACCAAGCCATTTCAACTTTTTATTCTTGGACAAAAACTAGCGTTCGAACCATTTTCAACGCGCTTTTTATACAATGTACAATATCTCGTACGTGCCAATATCAACCTCAAATGGAATATAAGTTCCAATACTACGTCTCTAAGCTTAAAAAATACCAAAATTATCGGGCTAATGGCACGATAAAATACTTCGAACATGCCTATACACCCTTGTTTTTCAGGCTGGATTACGAGGACATCCCTTTCTACATAACGCGAGTTCCCTTTAATATCTGTCACGATAAATTCAAATTTTCGGGGACCTTTCATTTCGGAAAACATGAGGTCTTATCGAGTAGTTTTAAATTACGAAATATGAAAAGGGGTCCAGGTCGAAGGGACCTCGCTACGTGTAGCACGCGAGGTCATGGTTTGCGTTTCCCAGAACGCGAGGTCGCTTTACGTGGACGATTTATGAGTTATTTTTTTCTAAATAACATTGGTTGAGGGTCATTTTCGTAAATAATTATTTATAAGATTTTTTTATATAATAACGCCGTTCTATATACACCTAATATAAAATTATACGTCAACGTACAAACTTTGCATCTCCGAAAGGGATGTGCAAACTTAATAAAAAAGAATACGAAATCCAAATAAAAGAGAGCACAGTTCAAAAATAAAGAATTTTCCCCTTTTACCCTGTAAGGTAATAAACACAGTTATAAATAAATAAACACAGTTCTCTCTCCTTGGTCGTCTCTCATTTTAGACTGTGTTCTATACATATAAAAAAAAACAGCGTTTATCATTTTGCCTTGTTTTCGACGTCATGGCAGCAAACGGAGTCGCTTCGGACAAGAACTTAATCGTGGCCTTGGGTGAGGTGGTGGTGGACTTCATCCCCACCGTCTCCGGCGTTTCGTTAGCCGAAGCTCCAGGTTTCGTGAAGTCCCCCGGCGGAGGCCCAGCGAACATGGCGGTGGCCGCCGCAAGGCTAGGCGCTAAAGTATCTTTCATCGGGAAACTGGGCGACGATATGTTCGGTCACATGCTTCTGGATATGCTGGAGCAAAACAAAGTCTCCGGTGAGGGGATCTTGTTCGACCCAGAAGCTAGGACGGCTCTTTCATTCGTGACACTACGCGCCGATGGAGAGCGGGAGTTCATGATTTACTGCAATCCCAAAACTGACTTGCGCTTGAAACCCGAGGAATTGAATCTTGACCTCCTCAGATCCGTAAGTCACCTTATCATTTTCTTTTTTTACCTTTTAACTGTTTAATTCCGCAGCAACCCATTTCTTTTCTTTCTTCAATCTCAATTCTCAAACCGTAGGGAAAGTAAAACTGATTCACACGCGCTATAATCTGAGAGTAGAGTTTTAATTACATTCAGATGTCAACCATCTATATTATATCCCATCATGTGCGGGCTGAGTTTCTAGACACATTTTTTTACTATATCTTTTAGTACGCTGTCTTTTTTGAAAAAAGTTACTATTCTTTTATATCGTATAAAAGTTTTTAAATTTCACACATGTTTTAAATTATTAAATGAGTTAAATGAATGAATAAAATTAATAATATAAAAGTTACTGATTTTTTTTTTTGCGTACGCAATACCTAAACTTGATATTTACTAAAACAAAATCAAAATACTTATCACTTGAATTAAGTATAAGTAAATTTTAATTTTTTTTAAGAGTAAGTGGATCTTAATTCTCTCTATATAATTTTTTCTTAATTATATAGGAAAAACGTTAAAAATCGTAATTTCATATCACCATTAACAGAATTCGAGAGATTAGAGAAGTTATGCTTCATAATATTTTGAAAAATTAGTATATAGTTTTTAAAAAATTTAAACGTTTTATTATTTTTTTAAATTTTTAGAAATTCATGTGAAATTTAATTTTTATGAACAATTTAAATTGAGTTTCTTTTCATAATGTTTAAAACTTTTATTAAATTTTTTTAAAATTTTAAAAAATTATTTAGACTCCAATATTTTTAAAAATTGTAAATGAAACCGTCCATTTTCAAAAGAATTTTAGTGTAAACCTCGAGTTGAATAAAGTGAGATAATAATAATAATAATAATAATAATAATAATAATAATAATTATTATTATTATTATTATTATTATTATTATTATTATTCATGTTTTTTTATTTTTTTTAAATCACCATGTCCCAGCTATACCTATTTTAAACATTCGTTTTTTTGAAATAGACCATCTAATTAAGATTAGGTTTGTAAATGAGACGAGATAAAACAATTATTTAAGTTTAATTTGATCAACACTCGACTCAAATTCGGTTTGAGTTATTAATATGCTCACGCTTAGGTATTTGATATCTGACTCAAAAAATCGTGAGCTACTCAAAAATATTATATACTAAAATTTTTTAGTTTTTTAAAATTAAAGTGAACGAAAATGTATGTTGTTGAATAATAATAATAATAATAATAATATGGCTGTAAATGAGACGATAAAGATTGAGAGCTACTCGAGTCCGACTCGATTAAAGTTTGATTGATGCTCAACCCGGTTGGACTCGATTCAAGTTTTTAACGTATTAAATTAAACTCATAATTACTCGAACTCGGCTCATTTACAATACAAAACAAAAATTTAACATCAAGAAAATAAAAATATCAGCCTTTATTTTTTAGATAAGTTACATTAATTCTATTACAAATGAATTATTAAACATTAAAAAATGTAAACAAATAATTTAAATTAATTATAACAAACAAATCATTTTATTATAAAAAATAAAATGATTATTAACTTTTTTAGTCATAATCAAATTATTTTTGCTTATCAATGGTTGTAACAAAACGTATGTTTTTTTGTAATTTTTTAAAGTAATAATTCATTTTCTAATCTTGTTATTTTTATTTGCTTTGGGGGAAGAAGTCTTATCGGACGTTATAACTTATAACTTGTATTTAATAAACTCTGACCGACAATTAAACTTGTACGTGGTGGCCCGGGCGTACCGCATATGTTTAAATTTTGGCGTGTTGATGTGCCTCCTACAACAAGAGTGGTTGAAAATTACTTATAACTCTACCTCTATCACCGATTTCATTCCAATATTTCCTTTTTATATCTATATAAAATTATTTTTATATTCACTACTCTTACAAAATTCGTATTTTTACATCCTAAATCCTCGTCTCATATATTAGTTGATAACAAAATATTTTATAAATGATATTATTTTGTTTCTATAGATTTAGAATAATTATTTTTTTTATGTTATAATCAATTATTCTCTAATATTTATTATTATTTGAACATGTTTTTATTGTTCTTTTTTAAATATTATTTAATTAGGGAAGAGTTTCACAACTGCTGCTGACGGTGGGTACTCTCTTCTCGGAAAAAAAAAGTATTATTAGTTGTTGAAAATAATATTTTATCTATATAATAAAATTTCACGATTATGTAGGTAAAATATTATAAAAACTATTTAACATTGTAAAAGCATCAAGTATACTGGTAATTTTTATTAAAAAATTTAAATATACGAGTAATTCTGTTTTTCTTTTTTAGCTCATCAGGTTATTTATGGTCTCGTTTATTAAAAATTAGTCAATTATTTTTTTTTCATGTCATATTTTCTCAAAAGTAATCTTCACTTTTTATGTCATTAAAATAAGTTACATATAAATCGATTAGGAATAAATTAATTAACATAATTTCTCCATGATTAGAGACATATTTTATATGGTTCTCCAATTTCAATATATTCCTCCCCTCCTGGTCATTTTCACGGTCAGAAATTGAACAATCTAGGAAATGTCACCGACGCCTCGAAACAATCTACTCTGCTCTAATCTTTTTAATTTCACCGTTGGATTAACTTAAAATCTTTGACCTGAACAATTAATATTTTATATTATTTATTAGGAATTTAAATTATAGTTACGATTATATTTTCAATTTACAATATTTTATTTCGATTATAGACAAAAATAGATTTATTATAATTATTGTAAATTATTATTTTTCATTATAACGATTTTAGATAGTACCGCCATCGTTATATAATGACAGCTATTATGGTAGCCACCCCTTTTTAAATCTCCGCTACTTGCATCTCACATGATCTGACTTTATGTGGTTGGGAGCATCCATGCTTTTGTTGCGTTTCTAGGTGATGGTGCTAAGTCGAGGTGGCGGCTGCCCCTCTTGTATGTTATGGGATAGTGTGGGGTAAATAATAGGTTGGTCCCAATTCCCAAAGCAATAGGTTGGCCCTTGGTCTCCAAAATGTAATTGAATTTAACAATCATTATTGTGATTCAATTCGGTATTTAAAAAAAATGAATGATGCATCGTTTTCATTAGAAATTTGGTTTATTTAGTAGTGATTATATTTTTGGTGCATGTAGGCCAAAGTATTGCACTACGGATCAGTAAGTTTGATGAAGGAGCCATGCCGATGGGCACACTTAAAGGCAATGGAAGTGGCCAAAGAATCGGGTGCTTTGCTCTCATACGATCCAAACCTTCGCCTGTCGATTTGGCCTTCACCCGAGGAGGCAAGGACACGGATACTGTCTATCTGGGATAAGACTGATATTATCAAGATCAGCGACGATGAACTAGAGTTCCTCACCGGCAGCGACAAAATCGACGATGAAACCGCCATGAAACTTTGGCACCCCAACTTGACACTGCTGTTGGTCACCCTTGGTTCAAAGGGTAGCAGATATTACACCAAGGTATGCTGAATTCACCCTCTTCTACAGCTCTTACTTGAATGCTGATATGTAAGAATAAGGTAACATTAGTGGGGTTGAAAGTTGTTAAAAAAAATTAGTGGAGTTGAAAATGTGGTTTAATGTACAGAACTTCCGTGGGACCGTGGATTCTTACCATGTGAAAAGTGTGGATGCAACTGGCGCTGGAGACTCCTTCATTGGTGCTTTGCTAAGCAAGATTGTTCATGACCCAACCATCCTTGAGGTAACCCACCATTTTCATCTATTCCTTTTACGTCTCCTTTTTAAATGTTATACAAATGATTTTATGTCGCGTGTATTAATATTCTTTTAAATTTTTTATTGATTGTTTCTGTTTTTTTTGAAAATACACCTAACATAAAATTATTGGTGTGACCAATAAAAAGTCACATAAGAGGTAGACAAATTTTGTTCTTATTTATATTAGGCTTAGGCTTAATGGCACCATTGGCCCATAAAGTATACACTTTTTACCGAATTACCTCTTAAAGATTTTTCAAGATGTTTTGTCCCTAAACTTTAAATCGTGACCCTTGTTGCCCCCATACCATTAACTCCCGTTAAAACAAAAATTCATTGACTAATCTGAATACGCCACAAGTCATTTTGTTAATAAAAAAATCAGTTGATTTTAGTAAAAGAGGTAAACTGCACGTTAAGTCTATCAAATTTTTATTTTTGTTCAATTTAATCATAAAAACCTTTATTTAACTCGAAATTGACTCTTATTTATTTAGAAATTTTATAATTTAGTCTTATATTTAAATTTAATTATATTTATGTTCATTTTAGTCCTAAAAATCTATATTTAACCTGAAATTGATCCCTATTTTCTATAATTTTTTAAATTTAATCTAATATTTTAAATACAATTATATATTTGTTCAAATTAGACCCAAAAATTTATTTAACCTGAAATTAACCCTTATTTCTTTTTAATTTTTATGATTTAGCCCAATATTTTAAATATAATTATACTTTTGTTCATTTTAGTCCTAAAAATCTTTATTTAAAATAGAATTAACCCTAATTTCTTTCTAATCTTTATAATTTAATATAATATTTAAAAAAAATTCATTTTAGTCCTCAAAATATATATTAATCTGAAATTAATCCCAATTTTTTTTTCTAATCTTTATAATTTAGTCCAATATATTAAATATAATTATGTTTTTGTTCAATTTAATCCTAAAAATCTTTATTTAACCCAGATTTAATCTTAATTTCCCCCCTAATTTTTATATTTTAGTCTAATATTTTTAATATGATGATAATTTTGTTCATTTAAATCTTAAAATTATTTATTTAACTCGTATTGACCCTTGTTTATTTCTAATTTTTATAGTTCAGTTCAATTATTTAATATAATTATATTTTTGGTCATTTTAGTCCTAAAATCTTTATTTAACTCGAATTTGACCCCAATTTCTTTCTAATTTTTTTAATAAGTCCAATATTTTTAATATGATGACATTTTTGTTCATTTTAGTCCTAAAAATCTTTATTTAACCCGAATTAACCCCTATTTCTTTCTAATTCTTATAATTTAATTAGATAATTTTAATATAATTACATTTTTATTCATTTTAGTCTTAAAAATCTTTATTCAACTCGAAATTTACCCATATTTCTTTCTAATTTTTATAATTTAGTTCAATATTTTAAATATAATTATATTTTTGTTCATTTTAGTCCTAAAAATTAGAAAGAAGCATGGGTCAAATTTGGGTTAAATATAGATTTTTAGGTCTAAAGTTAACAAAAATATCATCATATTAAAAATATTGGACTAAATTATAAAATTCAGAAAGAAATATGGGCAAATTTTGGGTTAAATAAAATTTTTAGGACTAAAATGAATAAAAATATAATTATATTTAATTGTTGGACTAAATTATAAAATTTAGTAAGAAATTTGGGTTAATTTTTGGTTAAATAAATATTTTTAAGACTAAATTAAAATATAATTATATTTAAAATATTGGACTAAGTTATAAAGATTAGAAAGAAATTGGTGTTAATTTTGGGTTAAATAAAGATTTTAGGAATATAATGAACAAAAGTGAAATTATATTTAAAATATTTGACTAAATTAAAAAAAGAAATTGGATTAAATTAAGAATTTTTAGACTAATTTGAACAAAATTTTTATTATATTTAAAATATTGGACTAAATTATAAAATTAGGGGTCAATTTCGAGTTAAATATAGATTTTTAGAACTAAATTAAACAAAAATGTTATATATTTAAAATATTTGACTAAATTATAAAAATTATAAAGAAATATGAGTCAATTTCGGGTTAAATAAATATTTTAAGGATTAAATTGAACGAAAATGAAAATTTGACAAACCTAACGTGTAATTTACCCCATTTATTAAAGTTGGTTGATTTTTTCGTTAATGAAGTGACACGTAGTGCGTTTTGAGCGGTGTATGAATTTTCTTTTAATGAGAGTTAATGATGGGGACAATTGATCTGGATTTAAAGTTTATAGGCTAAAACGTCTCGAAAAATTCTTTAGGAATAACTCAGTAAAAAGTGTATATTTTAAGGGCCATTGATGCCATTAAGCTTTTATATTACATAATGATTGCAATTGTGATACATATTATTTTTTCTATATTCTTATTCTAAATGGGTTTTTCTTTGTAACAAAAAAATAAAATCAGAACGAATCAAAATTAAGGGAGGTAGTGAAATTTGGAAATGCATGTGGAGCCATTACGACAACCAAAAGGGGAGCAATCCTTGCCCTTCCAACCGAGGCTGAAATCCTTGCCTTGATCAATGGAGCTTAAGAGTTAGCCAACTGTGCACGGATTTTGATTTTATTTAATTCGTACACACCATGATATCGAATATTGTAATTTGAAGAAGCTTAGTAGCCACTTATAACCTTTATATAAAGGGTTGTATATGATGAAGCATTGCAAGACTGAAGAGACATTCAAACGTTGTGATTTTGAGTGTTTAATAAATTATCTATTTGTAATGTTTCTCTTTCAAGCCTCCAACAAAGTGATACTATGAGTTTGCCCTTCAAGATAAAAATTACTTTTCTTAAACTAATTAATTTGTAGTAGTAGTAGTGTGATCGGATCGAGTCCCAAGAGAATTGAATTAACTACAATTTTAAAGTTAAACAATAAAAGTAAAATCAGGGTTGATTTATAAAATTAAAATTAAATATAGATAAGAAAAGAATTAAAAGTTAAATATTAAATTAAAAAAAAACTTATCGAAGTTTTAATTCAAAGGTGTAATTTTCATCTAACTGTAATTTTGATCACAAGCTTAAAAATTAATTTCTCACGTCTAAGTAATTAGTTTATTTATTCAGAAAAGTCGTAAAAAATAATAATTATCCTTTCATAATTTATTTAAGCAAAGCTGTTAAATTAAAACTTAACTGGGCACGATAGCATTCCATATTAAATTCAATGATTGTATTAGGAATCATGAGAATGATTAAAACAAAATCAATCAATTGAGATAGTTGCAATTAAATTAATCTTGTATATTTATTTCCCTAGAATCTACCATGCAAGCTATGTAGTTCGAAAAAGTCATAACAAACACACACAAGAGCCAACACCTTGCTACTTTCGTCAATCATTCCTAACAATTACATATTACAAACTCATCGATAGAAATATTATATTTAATATCAATTCAAGACGTCAATTTAATCAATATAAAAAAATTTAAAAATAAGAAAAAAAAATCACTTAGATTAAAGAAGAAATTATACTTTAGATAAGTATCAGAAAATCACACAAGGATTGGTTCACCCTCGAACTAACTCCTTGCTACTTGTGTCAATCATTCATGACAATTGCAAATTACTAACTCATAGATAATAATAGAATATTAATATCGAATTACGACGACAATTTAGTCAATATAAAAAATTATAGAAATAAGAAAAAAAATAAAGATTACAAAACCTAATACTCATTATATAGAGAGTCAACCCTAAACCTAATAAAAAAATCTCCTTTAATTGAGTTTTAATCTGACAAGGAAAGTTAAAATAAATGGAAACCGAAATAAATAAAATCTAAATTAATATAAGATGTTATTTTCGAGTCCAATACTCTCAAAATAATGGAAATAATCATAAGAGTGAGCTCACCACGGATTTTGATACACGCACAGACAATCCTAGGCCCATGATGGACTTACATTCTCACTTAACCTAATCACACGAGCCAAGTCCAAAGTGCTCAGACTCAATTCAACCATCTAAGATGTAGTGACCAAAGGCTTACAAGCCTTCCTAAAGAACACAAAATTCAAGGCAAGACCATTCTTTATCTTTTAACAATTAGGTCACACAAGCCCACATGAAAGATCCATACGTCTAGCCATTCAAGGAAAATCTTCAAATATATTTGAAGTCTATTAGATGAGTTTTACTTGTAATAATTAGACTTAATACTAATTATAAAGTTCCATTCAATCTTAATTTTAAGCCCAATTAGGATAATTTTTATTTTAGGCCTTATTTGCATAATTAAGATGGTTTTTATTAAACAAGCTCCCTCAATTGTTTTTCTTTGTGAGACTCGCCTTACTCAGTCTAGTAGTAGTAGAATTAAGTTAGCTTTGTGCATGAATGGATGTATAACTGTTGATTATGCTAGAGGTTGTTCAGACCTCATGATGCTTTGGAATAATGATAGCAAAATTGATTTGCTCTCTTACTCGCACTTGCATATTGATGTTATCGTCCGCACCTCTTCCGATCATTTCCACTTTACTGGCCTTCATGGACACTATGATCGAGCTCTTAAATATAAAAAAATGGGAACTCTTTGACCGTTTGAACTTAGCCTCCACTCTTTCTTGGCTTGTTGGGGTGAATGGATGAAATTCTTACTAATCGTGAAAAGCAGGGTGGGAATCAGAAAGCTAGATGTCTTTTAGAAGACTTTCGAGACTGTCTGCAAATGAACAATTGATCTGATTGCAAACCAGCTCAAGGTTGGTTCACTTGGACTTCCACCAATGGTCCTAGAGGCATAGTAATTCATGAGCTTATTGATCGTTTTGTGACAAATCAAAATTGGCTCTTGCTTCATTAACATTTTCTTGTAACCTCCATATATACTAGCAAATCCGATCATTGTTACATCTTCATGGACACATGTTGGGCCAAGAAAGACCGAGATTTCCACCCCGAGGTAAGCACAATGGGATGTTGAGAAAAGCAAGGCAGTGTTTCAACCTGAAGATACATCTTCCATCTCGTGCGTTCCCATCTCTCAAGGGAGTGATACCCTTATTTGGGGTCATCACGAATCAGGTACGTATAATGTGAAATATGGATATGTTTACTTACAACGACCCTCTAATGTTGTCCACAGTCCATCTAAGACATGGAAGATCATCTCAAAACTCCATGTCATACCAAAAGTGTGTAATTTTGGTTGGCGCATCACCCATGAAGCTCTAGCTACGGGAAATAAGCTTAGTGCAGCCGGTCTTAGCTAGAGGTGGCAAACGGGTCAATCGGTTCGGGTTCGGTTCGGGTCATTTCGGTTTCGGTTATTTCGGGTCTGATATTTTCGGTTCAGATTCGGTTTCGGTTCGGTTTTAGTTCGGGTCTATTGTGTTTCGGGTCATTTCGGGTCGGTTGATTTCGGTTCGGTTATTTTCGGTTCGGTTAATTTCGGTTCGGTTGATTTCGGTTCAGTTATTTTCAGTTCAATGAGAAATCAGTCGTTTTTAATCAAATTTTTAGGTTTTTCAGATTTTTACACCCTATATATGACTTTATAAAGTTAATATATTTGACATTTTAGTGATTTGTGCGGTTGTTCCTGTTTTATCTTTCTTTATTTCTATTAATCGGGTCCATTCGGTTCGGGTCTATTCGGTTCGGGTCCATTCGGTTCGGGTCCATTCGGTTCGGGTCCATTCAGTTCAACTAAATTCGGTTCAGTTTCGGTTCGGTTTATTTCGGGTTTCGGATCAAATTTCGGATCAAATTTCGGGTCAATTTCGGGTTGATTTTCGGTTTCGGTTCGGGTCTGGGTTCGGGTAATTCGGTTCGGTTTTCGGTTCTCGGGTCAAGTTTGCCAGGTCTAGTCTTAGCCCCGGGATTTGCCCGTTATGTCACCTTGATACTGAAACTATTTTGCATGCCTTTCGAGATTGCACGGATGCTTAGGAAGGCATTATACATGGTCAACATCCAGCTCATATAATTCACAACAACTCTTGGTACCATTCTTCTTTGGTTGGAGGAAGCTATTGCCTCTCTTGATCAAGAATCCTTTGTGTGGTTCATGTCTATTCTCTGTAGTGTATGGTATTGTCGAAATCTTTTGTCCATGAAGGCAAACTTCAACTAGTGGCGGTGATAGTCCAGAACACCCAAGTGCTCCACTCGGATTATCTAGCTGTCACGGCAACCAAAACCACTCTCTTTGGCAAACTTGTAGACGTTATGGCTCCTTGGACAAGGCCCCCTCCTGGATATGTTAAAATTAACACAAATAGGGCCTCCGATGCCGCTCACGATGCTGCCATTGGTGTGGTTGCCCGTGACAATAGTGGTCGTGTGCTCGAAGGGCTTACGCAGCATACACCGAGCTATTTGGATGTTGGTGCTGCTGAAGTCGTTGTTATTGCCAGTCTCCATCTTTCTCGGAACAGAGCTTGGCAACGGGTAACCCTCGAAATCGACTTTGCCATGGTTGTAAACAAACTTAATAGGCTTGGCCAATCAGATCTTTCGGTTCTTAACCCCCTTCTGGACCCAGCCCGTGCAATTCTTGCAACACATTAGGGTTTTACCATTGCATTTGCTCATTGGCCCGCGAATCAAGTTTCCCGTAGCCTTACTTCTTGGGTTTTGCACTTTTATTGTTCCATTTATTTTGACTCGGGTTTGTCTCGAGATTGCTATTTCTTTTGTATACACAGACCTTCAATTTATCTAATATATATGGGTATTTTTTCCCATTAGGTTCATCATTGGGCCACCAATAATAATGTAGAGGAATTTTTTTAACGAGGCCCATCTTTTTTAAAAAAACACATGTAATCAGCCCCAAATACCCTAAACTTGCCGCCCAAGTACTCCTAACTCCCTATTTCATGCCACCATCCCTATATACATCATTGGATTAAATCCAATCTAATAGATTAGATTAAATCCTACTCTTACATGTCGCCCAATCTTCTTTGGAATCCTTTCAAGCCGTTAGATGATACAATATCAAGGGATCGTATTTTCCACATCATTTAATCCTTTATATTCATTTCATCCATCAGATTGAACCTCATCCAAGGGTCCCCATTGTTGCAGCCAACTTTAGAGTTCTAAAGCTAATTTATTTGTTATGTTTTATTCATATTGTTCATTCTTTTATTTTCATCAGCACCTATAAAAGGATGACATATCCTTTATTATTTTGCGTATTTTATTTTGTTGAAACTAGGCTTTTTATTCAAGTACCTTTCACAAGAAATTATATTGATGTATATATATATATACACACACACAATGAGCCTAACTTAGGAAACTCTAAACTAGGTAACATACTAATTCTAGGAATGTTGACCCTAAAAACCAACCTTAAAGTTAAGGATAACAATCATTGAAATATTAATAGAGCCCTTGCTAATACACACAATATTCCTTATTTAGGAAACTGTAATCTGACACTCCCCCTCAAACTGGGTAGTGGATATCATCCATATTGGAGCATGCTCAAAGACCAATCATATGATGATTGAATAGACATACTATTTTACTATATTTATCAAGTAATGGCATTGTCGTTATTATCATTTGGTATGTTTCTGTGCATCAAACTAACCATTGGATAATAATGTCCATACAACAATATGATTATTGTTAAATATGATCCTTAGTCGAATATTATTACGGGTATGAACATTGATAATATATAAAGACTAATATGTGGTTGATGACAAGCGTTGTCATTGACATAGAGATGTCAAAATCAACACATAAGTATTTGTTAGAGAACAACATACTGGATTGACCCGCTATGAGCATGTTTCTTGGGTAATTATGTGACAGTCACAATATTGCTCATGATAAACATATGTATAATCCTCGGACTTGAGATCAACATGATTTCAACATAAAGATTTACGTATTTTGACATAGTCAAACGTGTGTCGTAACTGACTACATTATAAAGACTGATGATTGGATACGTGATGACCTATGTAGTGAAATATGGTTGATCAAGAAAAGATTTGTCCCTTTTACATAATGGGAGAAATATCTTCGGCCACTTGATTGAGTGAGATTAGAAAATGCATGGCCATGGTCGAATATTATGATATGAGATATCATAGAGATTCGTTTATCATAATCTACTCAAGACATCAAGAAACACTAGATGGAAAACGCAAGTGTGACTAACCCATGACTTGTGTTCATCTAAGATATAAAGGACAAAAGGATGAAATACATAAAGGAAGTTTATTCAGGAATTAGGAAAGTCAAACCATGACTTCATGCAACTTAGGTAGCAATGATGTATTGCTAGATGCCATTAATTGTTTGTAAAATTAGAACAGTTCTAATTTTGCTGCTAACGTTGTATGAACCTACAAGGGTCACACCCTTCGAATGAAATGAACAAAAATTGGAAACCATACTTCCTATTCTAGGGAGGTTGCCGAAAATCCCCTATGGGATAGGGGAAATCGGCAACTCCCTTAAATGTGAATAATATTGGATAAATATTGTATTTATCAGATATTATTTAAAGTATGGAAAATATTTAGAGACTTAAATATTATAGAATAAGATTCTAGAAATTTAAATATTATAGAATAAGCTAGTGATATTCGTCGGTTGAGATATTGATATTGACTTAGCTGGGTTGTTCTAATAGGATTAGAAAACCTAGTGGTTAAAAGTTTTGGTTAATCATAAGATGATTTAAATAACAAGAGTTGTTCGCCAAAAGATGAGGAATTACATGAGATGTAATTAGTAAGGTGTTACTTACCTAAATAACCAATTCCTAAAAGACTGGCCAAAGCTGATTTAGGAATGGTGAACTATGGATCCTCACTCAATAGAAAATGTAACACCTTATACCTGCCTATGCGTTATACCTAAGTTACCAAAGATTATCATAACATATATATGTGACATGTATTCAGTTTTCATAAAAATCAGACATCACTATAGAGCAATCACGATAATGATAGATAAAAACATATCCATTCTAAAGTCCCGTAACGATGATACTCACATACCATCGAATCATCTGTCAAGTACATAATCTAAAACCATTTCAAAGTTTAAGTTACAAAATAACGCCATCATGGCTAACTAGTAAAGTATATCATAACAAAATATAGGCTCATGTCACCCAAAATAGACAGTATGGCGGATAAGAACATTACAACAAAAGTATAGTAAGAATGTGTCGATCCTCCAAGTGCCAAGTCCACGGGTAGCCTATCCAAAAGTATCTGAAAGGGGAAAGTTTGGGGGTGTGAGCTAGGAAGCTCAGTGTGTTCCGATAAGTGCAAAGAAACACACACATATATATATATATATATAGTTCAGATATGCATCAGACAATACAACATGCCATAAGAGCAACCAAGGTTCCATTTTAACCTATCTACCCTCCAACCGAACACCAAAATGCAATTCCCCATGAACTGCATACCGAAGGACTTATCCTAGGCCCGAAGGCGTAGGAGCCCACCAGAAAGTCTTACCCTAGGCCCATTGGGCGTAGGAGCTTAACCGAAGGTTTTACCAGCTGGATCAGGGCTGTACCTGCAGACACTTCAATCATATCCCAAAAGTATACCCCAAGCAGAGCAATTCAGTTCAATATACTATCAACAGAGCTCAGACATCAGACATATAACATTTCTATCATTTAGAGATCAGATATTTCTATTTCAGATCAGACATGAGGCATACCTTCTAACATATCACAATAAACATACTTTCATTACATTATAGTCATGCTTTTCAAACAGAAGGTAATCATGCTTTTCAAATAGAAATCATGCCTTCCAGTAGTCATGCATTTCAAGTACAAGTATAATTTATAACATTCCGTGAATCGTAACGGGACCCATGTATACATATATGTATATATATATATAACAGAAATGTAGCACACATGAAACAAACCTCAAAAGCTGGTCAGCAAATCTATCGGGCTCCTGTCTCGCTACGGTCTGCCGCTGAGCTAGATCCTAAATCAATAAAGGACCATAGTTACTACAAGGAATAAGTGTTAACTCTATTAGCTTACAAGGTTCACAAATTCATACTAGTAACAATCGGAACGCGCGGAGGAGCAGATCGGGAGGAACTAGGCTGAGCAGACGAACGGTCAGTGGAGTCTTGATTACCTTCAACAGATAAAAGCGTGTATTAGACATTTATTCGATTTACTGATATCTGAATGGAATAATCAAGTACATATACATGATTTGGGTTTAAGGTCAGATTCGGAGGTCTTAGAGTCGGAATTTCGCAAAACGGGCTTCAAAAACGGACTCAGGACGTCGAGAAACATAAAATAGGGCTTTTTCGGAAATTTTGACTTTTTGGTCAAAGTCAACGCTGACGTCAGCAGTCAAAGTCAACGCTGACGTCAGCATGACGTCATCAGACAAGGTCAACTGAGTTGACTCGGCGTGTTAACTCACTGAGTCAACTCGGGCGAGTTGACTCACTGAGTTGACTCGGCGAGTTGACTCAGCCGGGTCGGTTCGGGTTATAGGCGGGTCGGGTCTGACTTGGGTTTGGGTCAACCGGTCTGGTCGGTTAAGGCCGGTTCACTTACCCCAAACAGAGGTGTCACCAGAAGCTGCCGGAAAAGTCGCCGGCGACGCGTTTAGCTGCGATTCTGCCGAGAAAAGCTAGATCGTTAGCCCAAGGTCTTAACCCACTCAAAATTATCCGAAAATAAGTCGGAATGTCGCCGGAATTTACCTAAAAAGACCCACGACGGCCGGAAATCACGTAGCTCCGATGATGGGCTTACCGGTGTCGGACAGGCAAGAGATCGACTGGGTTTTGATCAGCTCGACGAGTGGAGCGTCGTCGTACCGACGACCAGTCAAGACGGCGGCAACACGGACGGGAAATCGGAGGCGGTCCGATTCGAACTAAAGCTCAACTTCTGAAACAAACGGAGGCACGGAAGGGCGCGTCACCGACGGCAAAGGCCTAGAGCGGCAAGGTGAGTTTGCCGGCACAGGCGGTGACGCACACCGGACGGCGGTGTGGACGGCCAAAGGTTGCCGAAATCTGGGGAGAGGGATTTGTGAGGGAGATGAGGGGACGGTTCTGATTTCGAAGGTGGGTGAAAATTAATTACAGGTAGGTGAAGAGGTAGATAAAGTTTAATATGTTCGGAGTTATATTTTAACTAAGTTAAAATATAATATTTGGTAAGCTTTGACAGAAATGAGCCTTTAGCTCAACGGTAGGAACATTGAATGGTGAGGGGTGAGGTTGCGGGTTCGAGCCTCCACACCCTCACCTAGATTTCTTTTTTTTTTTAGCATACAAATATATATATATATATATTTATCAGGGTGTTACAACTCTCCCCACCTTAAGAAAATTTCGTCCTCGAAATTTACCTGAATCAAACAGATGAGGAAACTGCTCCCTCATGGATCCTTCGATCTCCCAAGTAGCCTCTGCAGGGCTACGATTGCTCCACAGGACTTTAACCATAGGGATACGTCTGTTCCTCAGAACCCTCTCGTCTGAGTCTAGAATCTGTATTGGTTCCTCCTCGTAGGACAAGTCTGGCCTCAACTCCACATCCTGGACCTGAATGACATGGCTCGGATCAGGATGGTACTGCCTCAACATGGACACATGAAAGACATCGTGGATACGGTTAAGCTGGGGAGGCAACTCAAGCTGATAGGCAACTGGCCCAACTCTTTTCACAATACGATAAGGCCCAATAAATCTCGGACTCAGCTTACCCTTTTTCCCAAACCTCAGAACTTTCTTCCATGGTGATACTTTTAGAAAAACCTGGTCACCGACCTCAAACTCGATATCCTTCCTTCTCCGATCAGCATAAGACTTCTGTCTATCAAACGCCTCCTTCAGACGGTCACGAATCAATCTGACAGTCTCTTCGGTCTCTTGGATCAACTCCGGACCCAAAGTCTTCTTATCATACAACTCAGTCCAACATATAGGAGTTCGGCACTTGCGACCATACAAAGCTTCGTAAGGTGCCATGCGAATACTAACCTGATAGCTGTTATTATAAGCAAACTCGGCTAAGGGCAAGAAGTCTTCCCAACTACCGCGGAAGTCTATCACGCACCCCCTTAACATATCTTCAAGAACCTGAATTACCCTCTCAGACTGACCATCGGTCTGTGGATGGAAGGATGTGCTGAAATTCAAACGTGTACCCAAAGCATTTTGCAAAGCCGACCAGAAATGAGAAGTGAACCTTGGGTCTCGATCAGATATAATAGATAAGGGTACACCATGCAACCTGACAATCTCTGAGATATACAGTTTAGCCAGCTTCTCCAGAGAATAAGTAACTCGTACAGGAATAAAGTGAGCTGACTTAGTGAGTCGATCAACAACAACCCAAACAGAATCCTTTTTAGAAGGAGTTAGAGGCAACCCGGTAACGAAATCCATCGTGATACGCTCCCACTTCCACTCAGGAATCTTAATGGGCTGTAGCAAACCAGAAGGATGCTGATGTTCTGCTTTGACTTGCTGACAAGTCATGCACTTCGATACGTAATCTGATATATCCTTCTTCATGCCCTCCCAACGGTAGCTTTGCTTCAGATTCTGGTACATCTTGTCTCCACCAGGATGCATGGCATATGGGCTACTATGAGCCTCGCTGAGTATGGCTTGCTTTAGGTCAGCATCATCAGGAACGCAATAACGACCCTTGAAGCACAGAACGCCATCCTGATCGAAGGCATATACGGATGTGGATCCTTGCTCAACTTGCTGTATAACTGAAAGTAGGGAACTGTCTAAGAGTTGCTTGGCCTTAATCTCATCGGCCAAAGTCGGTTTAACTTGCAATTCCGCTAGCAAACTGCCATCGCTAAAAATGCTCATCCTGGCAAACAGGGATCTCAGGTCGGATATGGCCTTACGACTCAAGGCATCAGCAACGACATTGGCTTTTCCCGGATGGTACTCAAACACACAGTCATAGTCCTTCAGAAGTTCCACCCAACGACGTTGCCTCATATTTAAATCCTTCTGGGTGAGGATATACTTTAAGCTTTTGTGATCAGTAAAGATATAACACTTCTCTCCGTAAAGATAGTGTCTCCAAATCTTCAGAGCAAAGATCACTGCAGCTAACTCGAGGTCATGGGTCGGATAGTTACACTCATGAGGTCGTAACTGACGTGATGCATAAGCGATAACCTTCCCATCTTGCATCAGTACACAACCGAGCCCGGAGTGTGAAGCATCACTGTACACTAAGAAGTCCTTTCCAGACTCAGGTTGTGTAAGAACCGGGGCTTGAGTCAAGGCTGCCTTCAGTTTCTCAAAACTAGCTTGCTGGGCATCAGACCAAACAAAAGGAACATTCTTCCTCAAAAGCTTTGTCAAAGGGGTGGCTATGATGGAGAAGCCCTCGACAAAGCGTCGGTAGTATCCAGCCAAACCCAAAAAGCTACGGATCTCAGAGACATTCTTGGGCTGCTTCCAATTGGTAATGGCCTCGATCTTACTTGGATCAACCTGAATGCCTCGAGTAGATACAACATGTCCCAGAAATGTCACTTCTTTGAGCCAAAATTCACACTTGCTCAACTTAGCATACAAACGATTCTCTCTCAATGTTTGTAGAACAATTCTCAAGTGCTCAACATGCTCCGTCTCTGTCCGAGAATAGACCAAAATATCGTCAATGAAAACCACAACAAACTGGTCTATAAAGGGTCGGAACACACGATTCATCATGTCCATAAAAGCAGCTGGTGCATTAGTAAGACCAAAAGGCATCACTAGAAACTCGTAATGCCCGTATCTGGTACGGATGGCCGTCTTAGCAACATCAGAATCTTTTATTTTCAATTGATAATACCCAGATCGAAGATCAATCTTCGAGAAAATAGTGGCTCCCCGAAATTGGTCAAATAGGTCATCAATCCTGGGTAACGGATATTTGTTCTTCACAGTCAACTTATTCAACTTCCGGTAATCAATACACAACCGGAGTGAACCATCTTTCTTCTTCACGAAGAGAACAGGAGCTCCCCAAGGTGAAGAGCTAGGTCGGATAAAGCCTCGGTCCAAAAGCTCTTGCAACTGGACTTTTAACTCCTTAAGCTCTTTAGGGGCCATACGATACGGATTCATGGATACAGGCGCAGACCCTGGATAAGTCTCAATTTCGAACTCAACATCCCTGTCTGGTGGTAGCCCGGGTAACTCTTCTGGGAAAACATCAGGAAACTCGCTAACGGTGCGAATGTCCTCAATTTTAGACAAAGAGCCCTTCGTGTTCAAGAGACAAGCAATGAAGGTTTCATATCCTTTCCGGATCATCCTATCAGCAATCAGAGAGGATACCACATTGGACAAGTAACCTCGACGCTCTCCGACTAAGATCACTGATCGGTCATCTGAAGTCTTCAAGGTAGCCCTTTTTGACTCACAATCCAGACTAACCCGATGCTCCGTCAGCCAATCCATACCCAGAATCAAATCGAACTCCTCCAACGGAAGTTCCATGAGATCGGCCAGAAAGATCTCCCCTTGAACCTCAAGAGGACATCGCCTAAGTACTTTGTCCACAATCACTGACTGACCCACTGGGCTTATGACTGTAACAACACTCCTTGTGGCTTCTAAGGGAATCTGAAGGTCTCAGGATACGGATCTTGAAATGTAGGAGTGGGTGGACCCATTTTCGAGTAATGCAAAGTATGGAACAGAATAAATGGTAAAGGTACCTGCAATAACATCTGGCTCGTCCCTGTCATCCCGGCGTCTGGTGGCATACACAAGTGCCGGCTGTCTAGCCTCAGATAAAACTGGTCCTCCACTCTGATATGATCGAGCTCTGGTGTCAGTCCTAGCAGTAGATGCAGAAGGTCTACCCTGACTACGACCCCTAGCTGGAGTCTGAACAGAAGCCTGTGATCGGGCAGGAGTCTGAGGTGATGCTCGATAAGAAGATGGTGGAACAGGGCAACCCTTCAAGAAATGATCTCCAGAACCGCAACGGAAACATGTGCCCGCCTTCCTCCTACACTCCCCTTGATGCCATTTGCCACAATGCTCACAAAGAGGTGCCTTAGAAAAACTTGATGAACCACCTCGACTAGCTGTCGAGGGCTGAGGGGCTGGAGGCCTAGAACCGGTGTCACTCCTCGGAGGTGCAGAAGTGCGAGCCTTCTTACTTGCCCGTGCTGAAAACTCAGTGCTAGAAGGCCTCCTAGATCGGTCTCGATCTACTTTGTCGCTCTCAGTGGTCATTAACTCAACTTCCTCTAAATCTTTTGCCAACTCGGTCACCTTATCAAAATCCTTATCTAGGTGGCCGATAACCTGTACGCACAACTCATGACGGAGTCCGAGTGCAAACTTGCGGCATTTTTCTTTTTCTGTGGGCACCAAACTGGATCCAAACCTCAAGAGGTCTAAAAACCTCGTCTCATACTCAGATACAGTCATATCCCCCTGTGTCAGAGTCCTAAATTGCTCTTGCATCTGTCTCATATAACGCTCTCCAATAAAACGGCTCTTGAAGCGTTCTTTGAAGAAGTCCCATGTCAGACGAGTAGCAGAGACGCTACTCACAACAGACTCCCACCAAGTTCGTGCACTCCCATAAAGCAGTGAAACAGCTCCCAAATATTTCTTGGGCGGCTCAAGGCCCAACAAATCCATGCGTCTCTCAAGATCATGAAGCCACTCTTCTGCCTCAGTCGGGGCTCCACCAGTAGGACCATCAAAGGTCTTAGCCCCGTTAGTGATTAGGGTCTGAGAGATAGGAACTTCAAGCACAACCCCCGCAGCTCTAACTGCACCATGAATCAGTTGTAAAAACTGCCTGCTAAGAGCCTCATCAGACACTATCGTGGATGGCTCGGTTCGGGGTGCGGGTGCTCCTCTAATCGGAGTCGTCATATCGATACCAGAGGTAGGTGGTGGATCAACCGGGGCTGTAGGACTTCTAGGGGCAGGAGGATCTTCTGAGGCCGGAGGATTGTTAGCTACATTGTCAAGTGGGTCGAAAAACCTAGCAGGTCGACCTCGCCTCCGAGCAGGTCGAGAACCACGTCTAGTACTCATCTGTTGGTCTCGGCTCTACAAAAAGAAGAACCTAAGGTCAAAACTGGCATTGGAGTACCGAACACAATTTAAACATATAAAACTTGGTGACATGACCCTTTTTTTTCTGAAAATATATAAGTATTTAAATCGTTTTATAAAACATAGCATTTAGGACCCACTCACAGTCCGAGGTTTATAAAACCAAAAGCTCTGATACCAATTAAATGTAACACCTTATACCTGCCTATGCGTTATACCTAAGTTACCAAAGATTATCATAACATATATATGTGACATGTATTCAGTTTTCATAAAAATCAGACATCACTATAGAGCAATCACGATAATGATAGATAAAAACATATCCATTCTAAAGTCCCGTAACGATGATACTCACATACCATCGAATCATCTGTCAAGTACATAATCTAAAACCATTTCAAAGTTTAAGTTACAAAATAACGCCATCATGGCTAACTAGTAAAGTATATCATAACAAAATATAGGCTCATGTCACCCAAAATAGACAGTATGGCGGATAAGAACATTACAACAAAAGTATAGTAAGAATGTGCCGATCCTCCAAGTGCCAAGTCCACGGGTAGCCTATCCAAAAGTATCTGAAAGGGGAAAGTTTGGGGGTGTGAGCTAGGAAGCTCAGTGTGTTCCGATAAGTGCAAAGAAACACACACACACATATATATATATATATATATAGTTCAGATATGCATCAGACAATAAAACATGCCATAAGAGCAACCAAGGTTCCATTTTAACCTATCTACCCTCCAACCGAACACCAAAATGCAATTCCCCATGAACTGCATACCGAAGGACTTATCCTAGGCCCGAAGGCGTAGGAGCCTACCAGAAAGTCTTACCCTAGGCCCATTGGGCGTAGGAGCTTAACCGAAGGTTTTACCAGCTGGATCAGGGCTGTACCTGCAGACACTTCAATCATATCCCAAAAGTATACCCCAAGCAGAGCAATTCAGTTCAATATACTATCAACAGAGCTCAGACATCAGACATATAACATTTCTATCATTTAGAGATCAGATATTTCTATTTCAGATCAGACATGAGGCATACCTTCTAACATATCACAATAAACATACTTTCATTACATTATAGTCATGCTTTTCAAACAGAAGGTAATCATGCTTTTCAAATAGAAATCATGCCTTCCAGTAGTCATGCATTTCAAGTACAAGTATAATTTATAACATTCAGTGAATCGTAACGGGACCCATGTATACATATATGTATATATATATATAACAGAAATGTAGCACACATGAAACACACCTCAAAAGCTGGTCAGCAAATCTATCGGGCTCCTGTCTCGCTACGGTCTGCCGCTGAGCTAGATCCTAAATCAATAAAGGACCATAGTTACTACAAGGAATAAGTGTTAACTCTATTAGCTTACAAGGTTCACAGATTCATACTATTAACTATCGGAACGCGCGAAGGAGCAGATCGGGAGGAACTAGGCTGAGCAGACGAACGGTCAGGGGAGTCTTGATTACCTTCAACAGATAAAAGCGTGTATTAGACATTTATTCGATTTACTGATATCTGAATGGAATAATCAAGTACATATGCATGATTTGGGTTTAAGGTCAGATTCGGAGGTCTTAGAGTCGGAATTTCGCAAAACGAGCTTCAAAAACGGACTCAGGACGTCGAGAAACATAAAATAGGGCTTTTTCGGAAATTTTGACTTTTTGGTCAAAGTCAACGCTGACGTCAGCAGTCAAAGTCAACGCTGACGTCAGCATGACGTCATCAGACAAGGTCAACTGAGTTGACTCGGCGTGTTAACTCACTGAGTCAACTCGGGCGAGTTGACTCACTGAGTTGACTCGGCGAGTTGACTCAGCCGGGTCGGTTCGGGTTATAGGCGGGTCGGGTCTGACTTGGGTTTGGGTTAACCGGTCTGGTCGGTTAAGGCCGGTTCACTTACCCCAAACAGAGGTGTCACCGGAAGCTGCCGGAAAAGTCGCCGGCGACGCGTTTAGCTGCGATTCTGCCGAGAAAAGCTAGATCGTTAGCCCAAGGTCTTAACCCACTCAAAATTATCCGAAAATAAGTCGGAATGTCGCCGGAATTTACCTAAAAAGACCCACGACGGCCGGAAATCACGTAGCTCCGATGATGGGCTTACCGGTGTCGGACGGGCGAGAGATCGACTGGGTTTTGATCAGCTCGACGAGTGGAGCGTCATCGTACCGACGACCAGTCAAGACGGCGGCAACACGGACGGGAAATCGGAGGCGGTTCGATTCGAACTAAAGCTCAACTTCTGAAACAAACGGAGGCACGGAAGGGCGCGTCACCGACGGCAAAGGCCTAGAGCGGCAAGGTGAGTTCGCCGGCACAGGCGGTGACGCACACCGGACGGCGGTGTGGACGGCCAAAGGTTGCCGAAATCTGGGGAGAGGGATTTGTGAGGGAGATGAGGGGACGGTTCTGATTTCGAAGGTGGGTGAAAATTAATTACGGGTAGGTGAAGAGGCAGATAAAGTTTAATATGTTCGGAGTTATATTTTAACTAAGTTAAAATATAATATTTGGTAAGCTTTGACAGAAATGAGCCTTTAGCTCAACGGTAGGAACATTGAATGGTGAGGGGTGAGGTCGCGGGTTCGAGCCTCCACACCCTCACCTAGATTTCTTTTTTTTTTAGCATACAAATATATATATATATATTTATCAGGGTGTTACAGAAAAACTATCAAAACGTTTTTCGAAATTAAAACTAGAGGGTTTTTAATTTTTGAAGAAAATAGTGGGAGTAAATTTATAGTAAAGATCTATCTATAAATTTTAAAATTTAGTAAAACTTATGTAGTATATTTTCTTTTTTGTAGAATTAATGGCCAATAATACTCTATCTCTGCTATCTATCCTTGAGAAGGATAAGCTCAATGTCATAAACTTCCTTGACTGGTTCCGCAATTTGAGAATTGTTCTCAAAGAGGAAAAGAAGGAATATGTCATTGAAGAACCTGTTCCTGATGAACCGGTTGCTATTGCTTCCAGAGCTGACAAAGACAAGTTTAAGAAACACATGGAAGACATGCTGGATGTCGGTTGTCTTATGCTTGACTCCATGACCCTTGAGCTTCAGAGGCAACATGAGGACATGGTAGCTTATGATATGATTCAAAATCTCAAGGAGATTTATGAAGGCAAGCTCGTCAAGAGAGGTACGAGACCTCTAAAGCTCTGTTTCAAAGCAAGATAGGTGAGGGATCTCTCGTAGGAGCTCACGTCATCAAAATGATGGGCTACATCCAAACGTTGGAGAAGCTCAGCTTTCCGCTGAAAGACGAATTAGCTACTGATGTCATCCTACAATCGTTGTCGGATAGTTTCAATCAGTTCGTCCTTAATTTCAATATGAATGAAATTAACAAGACGCTGCCACAGTTTCTCGGCATGTTGAGAACTGCTGAAATCAACCTGAAGAAGGTAGGACCTAAACCTGTTCTGATGGTCCGCAAGGGAAAGAAGAAAGGTAAATCGACATCAAAGTCTAAAGGTGATGGTAAGACCAAAACCGATGGAAAGGAGGCATTGAAACCTAAGAAGGGAATGAAGAAGGATGGAAAATGTTTCCATTGCGGCAAGACCAGACATTGGAAGAGAAACTGCCCCACACACCTACAAGAAGTCAAAAAAGCAAAAACGAGTGAGGCATCAACCTCAGAGGCTTCAAAAGAGAAGGCATCAGAATAGACATGGACTTGCAAATGGAAATAAAGCAAGAGTTGCTACATCATCCATTAGGACATGTGTTTTTGCTTAAATAGATTTGTTTTAGTTTTTAAGATTATTATTTTGTGCCTAAGTTTTAGTTATCTCGTAAGGACTAGATATTTTAATTTTGAGATTATTTAAATAAATGTTATTCTTTGAATCTCTTATGGCACAAAGAATCAATGATCTTTAAACTAATCAAATCAATAATATTTATAAGATAAATAAAACAAATGACTAATCTCAAACTCATAAAAAGTATTAAGGTAATTTGATGAGATCAAATTCAAGAATATTTAAAGTTTGATGAACTTTCAAAGAATATGGGATTGTCCCATAATTAAATCCCACAAGTGGAACGAAAGGTCTTTGAAAGAGAATCAAATATGTTAGACATGTTTTGATTCAGAACAAGTCATTTTCGACTTCTTTACACACTAGAAAAACAACTCTCATACTTAATCGTGTTTTTTTCGAAACGTCATATAAGATATGGATTAAGAATTGTTCTAGAATACCTTTGAAGTTTTAAGGTTACTTACATGTTAAAATGTTTACAAAGTTCGAACCTTAAAAACTCCATTTGTTGTTTATCCTAACGAGAACAAAGCGTTTGTTTCTCAAACGAGAGTTTATCTTGAAAGAGATTAATTCTCACAAAGGGATATTATTTCTTCAACCTTAACGAGAACAAAATATTTGTTGCTCAAACGATAGTTTATCTCGAAAGAGAATACTTATCACTAAGGGATTTCATTTTTCAACAAGAACAAAATGTTTGTTGCTCAAACGAGAGTTTCTCTCGAAAGAGATTACCTCTCACAAAAGGAAAAAATGGAATTTGGAATGTGAAGAAATTTTAGACAACAAATTTATGAACCAAAGATTGAGAATGTTCCACAAATGATCAAGGAACATTGGAACAAAACACAACCATCGTGTTGATCCTTAAGAGAATACCATATACTTGAGAAATATGGATTTCTCACTATCTGTACATGGAAACACTCTTCTTTTCGGATCAAGATAAAGACTAGGTCTTATCAGAAAGCAATGGTGAGCCCAAAATTCGAGAAATGGCTAAGAGCCATGAGATATGAGATGGAATCCATGTCTAAAACCAAGTATAGACTTTGGTTACCTAAAAGGGTAAAACCTAAGAGGTATGGATGAGTTTTTCAAAAAGGAAAAACTGACATGGATGATAAAACATACAAAGGATGATTCGTCGCTAAAAGTTTTCGACAAACTTCATAGTATAGACTATGATAAAGCATCTTCTTTGTAGCTATGTTTAATCCATCTTAATCTTACTTGCAAGTAGTTACATACGATGATTATGGAATCAAATAAAGGAATGTCAAAACCACTTTCCTAAAGGAATACTTGAAACAGATGTGTACATGACACATCCAGAAGGTTTTGTCACTCCAGTAAACACTTGGAAGGTATGTAAGCTACAAAGGTCTATCCGTAGACTAAGGCAAGCTTCTCGAAGTTGGGATATTCATTTCAGAAGATACAATCAAAAGGTTTGGTTTATCTAGAAACAAAGGGGAGTCTTGTTTTCAAAAGAGCTAGTGGGAGCATTGTTACTTTCCTAAGTATTGTATGTAGATGACATACTCATTAAAAGGAACTAAAGATCGCAATCCGTTTTGCATTAATAAAAGATACTGCGAGTTAGCAACATAAGACGATATCTAACTTTACAACATAGGCTGAATGTATTACAGTCGACATAACAATAAAGAAGGATGTTTGGATCTAAAGGGTTCACTTCTGAACTAAGGGTTGTTCCCAACATATTAGATGCTACATAACTCTGTTATGATGGAACCTTTGCGTAAGCAAATAAAACCCAGATCTCATCAATAAATCCAAACATATTCTAAAGTACTTACATCTTGGAGATGTGAAAGTATGCAACATACGCACAAAGTTGATAAACTTTGTCAACTCCCTGACAAAGCTTTTGACACAGCATAAGCATGTCAGTTACACTAAGCCATATCGTATTAGATACGAGAATGATTGGTCTTAGTGCTAGTGGGAGATTGTTGGAGTATGCCCAAAGACCAATCATATGATGATTGAATAGACATACTATTTTACTATATTTATCAAGTAATGGCATTGCCGTTATTATCATTTTGTATGTTTCTGTGCATCAAACTAACCATTGGATAATAATGTCCATACAATAATATGATTATTGTTAAATAGGATCCTTAGTCGAATATTATTACGGGTATGAACAGTGATAATATATAAAGACTAATATGTGGTTGATGACAAGCGTTGTCATTGACATAGAGATGTCAAAATCAACACATAAGTATTTGTTAGAGAACAACATACTGGATTGACCCACTATGAGCATGTTTCTTGGGTAATTATGTGACAGTCACAACATTGCTCATGATAAACATATGTATAATCCTCAGACTTGAGATCAACATGATTTCAACATAATGATTTACGTATTTTGACATAGTCAAACGTGTGTCATAACTGACTACATTATAAAGACTGATGATTGGATACGTGATGACCTATGTAGTGAAATATGGTTGATCAAGAAAGGGTTTGTCCCTTCTACATAATGGGAGAAATATCTTCGGCCACTTGATTGAGTGAGATTAGAAAATGCATGGTCATGCTCGAATATTATGATATGAGATATCATAAAGATTCATTTATCATAATCTACTCAAGACATCAAGAAACACTAGATGGACAATGCAAGTGTGACTAACCCATGACTTGTGTTCATCTAAGATATAAAGGATAAAAGGATGAAATACATAAAGGAAGTTTATTCATGAATTAGGAAAGTCAAACCATGACTTCATGCAACTTAGGTAGCAATGATGTATTGCTAGATGCCACTCATTGTTTGTAAAATTAGAACAGTTCTAATTTTGCTGCTAACGTTGTATGAACCTACAAAGGTCACACCCTTCGAATGAAACGAATAGAAAATGGAAACCATACTCCCTATTCTAGGGAGGTTGCCAAAAATCCCCTATGGGATAGGGGAAATCGGCAACTCCCTTAAATGAGAATAATATTGGATAAATATTGTATTTATAAGATATTATTTAGAGTATGGAAAATATTTAGAGACTTAAATATTATAGAATAAGATTCTAGAAATTTAAATATATATTTGGAATTTATATAATGTATATTTAATTCCAAGTTTATGTAGAATTAGATTCTACATAATTAAAAATATATATTTAAATATATTTTAATCCAAGTAAAGATATAATGAGATTCTATATAATAAATATATATATATATATATTTGGATTAAATATAATGTATATTTAAATCCATGTTTTATGTAGAATAAGATTCTACGTAATTAAATATATATATTTCATTTATTATTATTAAATATAATGTATATTTAATATAAACCAATTTCAAGTAGAATTAGATTCTATGAATTTTGGTTGAACTTGGATTTAAGGAATTCAACTAGAATTAAGTCTCTAAATACTATTTAAAGGGACAAGGGCTAGCAACCAAATCATCCCTCTTCCTTCTCTTGAAGATTTCGACAACACCCCTAGGGATTCCCCACTGGAATTCAACATATCCCAGAAAGCTCTCTGAGAAGCTGTTCGATATTTTTCTGGTGTTCTACTTGCCCCTTGGAAAATCCCTGAAGGTTCCCTTACTCGATTGCAAGTCCTGGTTGAACTCCTGGTTGATTTCAGACTCCCTTAGGAATCCCTGGAGGGATTTCGACATCTCCTTAGAAGGTGTTCAAACCTGTCGAAATTTATCCCTAAGTGTTAGGGAGGCGGAAACTTTGTTCGTTTTGTTCGGGTGGAGTCCGTAGAGGTCGTTGCGAACCTGTGACAATTCCGGTTTTACTTGACGTGGTTATTCTGATATACCGTCGGTTTTCCAGTTTCTAGAGTTTTAAAAGGTAACTCTTCATCTTTTCACCCCGGATTCGTTCCTGTACATGGATCCTGGCTGGATTACGTCGGATTATTTTTTTCTGCTGCACCACGGGGCGTGCCGACGTGACCCAACAATCAATTCTCAGCTTGCTTACTAATTTCTAAAAGAACTTCCCAGACAATCCTTTGGTACGTATATCTGTTAGTTGACCATCAATGGACACAAATGGAGTGCAAATTAAGTTACTATCAAGCTTTTCTTTTATAAAATATCTGTCAACCTCAACGTGCTTCGTACGATTATGTTGAACTGGATTATGTGCAATATTGATAGCAGACTTATTATCGCAATACAACTTCATTGGACCTTTCAACTTGATCTTCAAATCTTCTAAAATAATTTTTCAGCTATAATAACTCACAAATCCCTAGTGACATCGCCCTAAATTCAGTTTCTGCACTAGAACTAGCCACAACATTTTGTTTTTTACTCCTCCAAGTCACAAGGTTGCCTCCTAGGAAAGTGCAATAGCCCGAGGTTTATCTTCTATCAACAATAGACTCTGCATAATCTGCATCAGTATAGGCTTCAAGGGTTAAGTTCTCCCATTTCTTAAATAAAATCCCTTTGCCTAGCGTGCCCTTTAAGTACTGTAGAATCTGATACACGTCTCTAAGATGTAATTCTTTAGGGTTGTGCATGAATTGACTTACAACACCGACTGCATAGGCAATATCCAGTCTAGTGTGTGATAAGTAGATGAGCTTCCCTGCAAGTCTTTGATATGAACCTTTATCAATTGCTGCATCTTCTAGTGCATCTCCAAGTATGTGGTTAACCTCTATGGGCATCTCTGTTGGTTTGCATCCCAACTTGCATGTCTTTGTCAACAAATCAACTATGTATTTTTGCTGAGATATGAAGATTCCTTCATAAGAATATGCCACTTCAATACCGAGAAAATATTTTAACTTACCGAGCTCTTTGACTTCAAATTCTTTTACTAGACATTTCTTTAAATTATCCCTTCCTTCTAGATCATCACCAGTCACTATAATGCATCTACATAGACTAATAAAGCAATCACTCCCCTTGAAGATGAGTGCTTTACAAATAGAGTGTGGTCTCCTTGGCTCTGTTTATACCCCAACTTGAGCATTACCTTGGTAAACCTTCCAAACCAAGCTCTCAGAGGACTGTTTTAGTCTGTACAAAGCCTTTGTTTAATCTGCAAACTATCTATCCTATATTTGGATTGAATCATAATGGAAAGTCCATATAAACTTCCTCCTCAAGATCACTATGTTAAAAGGCGTTTTTGATATCAAATCATTGTAATTTCCAGCCTTGATTGGCAGCTAGTGACAACAACACTCTCACAGTGTTCATCTTTGCAACAAGGGAAAATGTCTTAAGGTAATCTATTCCATACATTTGAGTGTACCCTTTAGCAACCAATCTTGCTTTGTACCTCTCCAAAGAACCATCTGACTTACATTTCATTGTGAACACCCAACGACATCCCACTAGTTTCTTTCCCCTCGATAATTTCACCAAGTCTCATGTCTTATTTTTTCAAGGGCTTCCATTTCAATCTTCATGGCATTTTTCCAATTCTCATCATCCAATGCCTCAAATACATTTTTGGGAATGGAGATGGAATTTAGGCTAGTAAGAAAGGCTTTGTGGTTATATGACAAATTTTGTAAGACATGAATAAGTATAGTGGATGTTTTATGCAGGCTCTACTCCCTTTTCTAATAGCAATGGGAAAATCATAGTCTCTATGATCTGATTTTTTAGTAGTTTCAGTATTAGTATTCAAAGTAGGTTCAACAATTACCTCGGGTTGTGTAAGAGAAGAAGATGATTGAACTTGCACCGGTGCCTTCTTCCTTGTGTAAACCAGTGAAGGACGAGTAGTGTCCTAAATCCCTCATTGTGATTTGGGTGTACTGGGCTATGTTTCAGGTTGCATAGTTTCGAGTTGGGCCATAGTTTCAAGTTGTATAGTTTTGAGTTGGGCCATAGTTTCAAGTTGTATAGTTTTGAGTTGGGCCATAGTTTCAAGTTGTATAGTTTTGAGTTGGGCAAGCTGGTTGACAGGCAAGGACTGAGTGTTTGGCTGGGCAGAGGGCTGGCATGAGCAGAAAAATCAAGGAGAAAGAAATCTTTGTCCTTTTGTGAATGAGATCTCCCTTGAAGATAAGAATGAGTAAAGTAATTTTTTTGTTATGCAAAAGTAACATCAGCTGATACACAATATTTTTGTGGTTGGATGATAGAAATTGTACCCCTTTTGAGTTGAAGATTAGCCAAGAAAAACACATTTGACAGCTCGTGGATCAAGTTTTCCTTGTTTTAAGAATGTACATGTACAAAGGCAACACAACCAAATATTTTGGGATTAAGTTTATTTGAAATATTAAAATTAGGAAAGAATTTTGCTAGAACTTGCATAGGACTTTGAGATTCAAGGACTTTTGTAGGAAATCTATTTATCATATCAGTAGCAGTTAAAACAGCCTCCCCCAATATTGTTTAGAGACATTTTTTTGGAATAAGTGGGCTCTTGTAATAGCTAAAATATGACCATTCTTTCTTTCGGCAACACCATTTTGTTGGGGTGTGCTAACACAAGATGATTCATGTATAATGCCTCTTTCTTGGAAATATGGTGAGGAAATTTGATTGAAATAGTCCTTGGCATTGTTTGGCCTAAACCTTTTTATTTCAGCACCAAATTGTGTTTTGATCATGTTATAAAAGGTTGGAAAGACAGACCTTACATTAGATTTCTGTTTTAAAAGGAATATCGAAGATACACGGGTATACTCATCAATAAAGGATATAAACCACCGAGCCCCAGAAATGTTTGAAATAGTGAACGGTCCCCAAACATAACTATAAATAAGAATAAAAGGAGCGGATGTTCTTTTATTGCTTATTGGAAAAGAGGTATGTTTATGTTTGCCACTTCACAGACATCACAATGGAATTTTTCAACAGTTAACCCTTTGAACATCGAAGGAAACATAACTTTAAGGACTCTAAATGATGGATGACCACGGTGGAGGTGATGGAGCCAAATTTGGTCTTTATTGGTTCTAACAAATTCTAAGATGAATGATAATGGTGAAGAATTCAGAGCACTAACTTGTAGGGGTGTTCATGGTAGGTTAACCATACCGTTTAACCTAAACAGTCAGTTAACCGTTATAACGGTTATTAAATTTTGCTAATCGTAACCTAACCGTTAAGAAACGGTTAACCGCTAACGATTAACCATTAAGATACGGTTAACCGACAGTTCGGTAATAGGTTAACAAATAACCTATTAGATTTTTTTCACATGTTCTTTTTTGATAATAATGAAACTATCTCTCCGATAAATATTGTATAAAAATGTTCAGAAAAAACTTAAATAGTGAGATTCTAAACACTAACTTCATACTTAATTTAAAAAAGTACTTGCTTACTACAAAGTTCCAACACAACACAAAATCAAAAAAAAAAACTTTGTACTTAGTTTAAAGTTTAAAGTTTCAACAGTATTCAACACATAGCAATCGACCATCAAAGTTCAGGACATAGAAATACACCATCAAAGTTCTAAAGACAAATATTTAACCAACATAAAAAAGGTAAATGAAACTTCAATGAGTTAGTACCACAAGCCACAAAAATTAACTCTATGATCAAATCACTCAAGGCCTCCACCGATTTATATATGTATAAATAATTTAAAAATGGTCAACCTATAAGTTAACCATTTGTAAAAGTTTGTAACCGTAACTGTAACCATTAACCATCATTTTTAGCGATTCAGTTAATTGAAACCGTTTAACCTTAACGGCTTGGTTAATTAACCTATAAAATGAAACGGTTTTACCGGTTAACGGTTACGGTTAACAATTATGGTTAATTATGCACACCTTTACAAACTTGTCCACTTGATTCTTCAAGATAGTATAGGCCATTTACTTCCTTAGCATGTCCAATCATCCTCCTCGTATTCCGTTCCTGAAAAACACATCAATTGTGATAGAAAATCACGCTACAATTAGAGTCTTTGGTAACCTTTTGGATGGATAAAAGATCGGTAAACAATTTTGGAAGATGAAGGACATTTTTAAGAGTAAGAATTTTGTTTATGAAAATATCACCCTGACCAGCCACTGTGATTACAGAACATCGGCTACTGTTATCTTTCTATTACTAGGGCAAGGTGTATATGATACAAATTTTTGTGAGGAATGGGTTTTATGGTCTGTAGGTTCTGTGTCAATGGCCCAAGAATTTTTGGTGGGTATATATGAGACTTTAGAATCTTGAGAAGAGGATATACCTGAAAAATCCAAAGTACAATTACTTGTTGAAGAAGATTTTTCCAATGATCCCAGCAGATTCTGTTGAGAGTGTAAAAGTTCTATATTTTACCCCCTATTTAACCCATATTTCTGCTGCATTCAAGCATAATTCATTGCATTTAGGATAGATTTCATTTATACATCACAATTATATTAAATGGCATAGTTGCAACTGATTTTGGTTACTTTTGCAGGTAGCTGTTGCAGCAGACGCATGGCAGTGGAGAAGCAAAGCTGGAACACAAGACTGCAGTCGAGAAGAATGACGCTGCCGTGGCCGCTGCCGTGGCAGCCAATGACGACAACCATGTTGAAGGGAAAAAGTGAAGTGGAGCTCGACAGAAAGAGGAAATTAAGCCGCTCTGTCGTGGAGCACTCCTATATTTTTCTGAGCCCTAGATTAGAATGAAGGCCAAGCCCAAAGTTCAAGGAAGAAACCTAAAGCAAGAAAAGAGGACGAATTAAAGACATCTACTCTGTAGATTTAGTCTTTAATAGAGTTGTACTTTAATTTAAACTTGTATTCTTGTGATATTAGAAAACTTGAACCCAAGGCCTATATAAAGGCATGTAATTCGACCTAGGGAAGAACATCTTATTCTGTAGTCGTCTTCCCCTAAACCCTAGTCGTTTTCCCCTTTCTCATCATGTTCTAAACTTCATCTAGGGCTAAGGGTTGACTCTTTAAAGTAGTTGCAAGGATTGCATTGTTTTAGGATTTTTTCTATTCAATAAAATAGATTTCAAGTTTGCTTATTCTGGTTTTCAACATCTTTCAAGAGTATCGGGAGAGCATTGTGAGATTATACATTTACTTAATATCGGGAGAGTTAAGTACACGAAAGGAATAAGTGCGGGTTCTCCAGTTTATGGTTGAACTATCTCGGACCTAGGGATAGGACGAGGTTAAGTGGCTAAGGAAGAATTCAACAACATCGGTGTTCATCCTTTGATTCACGCCGGGAGGTATCATCTAAGACGTGTTCATCGACAGACTTGGACCTAGGGATAGGACAAGGCACAACAAGGATTCTTGCCAAGCTTGAAGTACAGAGTTGTATGTTCGCTGCCCCGACAACAACAGACCGCTGCCGCCATAGGTGCTGCCGCGACATAAGCTACGACATAACAGGAAGTTCTAGACAGTGCAACACCTGCACTACTGAGCAAATCAATACCGGCCTATTTGTGTACTCTAAATATTTCAATTCTTTTATCTTCATTATTCTTTACTATTCCCTTACAAACAATTAAATTATCTTCTTTCTCTCTTGTGCAGCAATACAAGGATAAAGCTATTTCCAGTCCCTATGGATTTGACATCCGATACTTCATGTATCACTTTACTACTTGCGTCGTGTACACTTGCACTCTATTGTAATAGACTCTTTTACACGCAACAAGTTTTTGGCGCCGTTGCCGGGGACTGGCAACATATCTTTACCCTACTTTTACTGCACATTCTTTTTAATTTCTCTGTTTTTATTTGGATTGTTCACCCTGTGCTTTTCACAAGGTTTTTTGGTTGCTTATGCGTAGATCGAGACGAGGCAAAGAACCTTAGTATCAATTGGATCCTGAAATTGAACGCTCGTGCAATCTTAGGAACCGAGTCTGTCTTTTGATAGCCAGAAACGATTATCTTGAGGAACAATTAGAAGCTATGCATAACGGGGGGGGGGGATAACCAAAGGAATCTCGAAGATCCTGTTGTGGATGGAGGAAAAAGACAACCTGCCGCTCCTCCTGTTGCTGGGGCCGCACGTCGGTCATGCCGTGATTATAAGATCAACGATCATGTGGAACTAGAAACCACCCTGCCAGATGTGGAAGCTAAAAACTTTTAGCTGAAACCTGTAATGTTCAGCATGATTAATTCCGCTGGCCAATTCAGTGTTGCTGCTACAGAGGATGCCAGAGAACATCTAAAAACGTTCCAAGAAATATGTGGTTCGTTTGACTACCAGGAGTAAATCCGGAGATACTGAGGCTTCGGTTATTTCCTAATTCACTGAGGGACAGAGCGAAAACTTGGTGGAATAAACTGACGCCAGGTTCAATATGAACTTGGGCAGATCTAACTCGTGAATTTTTATCTCGTTTTAATCCCTCCCGTTTATCTGAGCGATTACGTAACGAAATTGCTACTTTTCATCAGGAAGACGACGAGCCAATGCACGAGGCATGGGACATGTTTACTACTCTTTTGAGGAATTGCCCGATGCACGGATTCCTTGTTTGGAATCAAGTCATCAAATTCTACAATGCTACCAACCTACAGACTCGCATGAGAATCGATTCAGCAGCCAATGGGTTGCTGTTGGATAAAGATCCAGATGAAGCCATGGTAGTGTTAAAAAATTTGGCGAAGAATGAAGAGCAATTCCCCACATCGAGGAGAGGTAAACGAGTACTAGCTGTGAAGGACTATGAAGCCGACAATTCCCTAAAGACACAGGTTGCGTACCTCACAAAGGCAGTAGAAAACTTGCTAAAGAAAGACTCAAACCTTGTCTACTCTGCAGAAGAGGTATGTGAAACTTGCAGCGGGAATCACAGTTCGGAAGACTGCCCATTACAGCTAGAGGAAGGGATGTATGTTGGAAACTATAACAAGCCGAGAAATTACGACTCCAACAATTACAATCCCAACTGGAGGAAAGACCCCAAGTTCTCCTGGAGCAACCCAAACAACGCACTGAATCCTCAAGTGCAAAACACACAGAACCAGGGGGCACCTAGAATCCTTACACGACAACAACCACAACAGCAGCCACAACAACAGCCGACAGCCGCACCTAGTATACTGGAGTAGACATTGGCCACATTTATGTCACAGACAGGAACTTACATGACAAACATGGATCACTTCGTCAAGAAGATTGAGTCGTTCATGGATAAAACAGAGATGAGAATGACCAACCATGAAGCTACACTAAAATCACTGGAGACACAGATGGGTCAGGTTTCCCAGCATATTAAGTCGAGGCAGAATGGAGGATTCCCTAGCGATACTGAGGTTGCTAGACAACCAACACATGAGCAGTGCAAAGCTATCACAACTAGGAGTGGGAAGCAATTACCAGGGCCGGAGAAGAGAGCCGTACCAAATGAGGAACCAGCCCTAGAAAAATTTGCCGCAAACACTACCCCGGAAGACGAAAAATAGCCTGCTACCGCCACACCTGTCACGGCGACAAAAGGGGCAGAGGAGAAGGATGAAGAACCTAAGCCTCCTCAGATCCGAATACCATAGGAAGGACACATTGAAGATTATCGTCCTCCACCTCCTTTTCCACATCGGCTACAGAAGCAGAAACAAGAGTTCCAGCTTAAAAAGATATATGATATTTTTAAGCAGGTTCACATCAATATTCCGCTGTTAGATGCCATCAAGGAAATGCCCCGTTATGCCAAATTTCTCAAGGATGCTATGTCGAAGAAATCCAGACTTGGGGAATTTGAAACGGTTAAATTGACAGAAGGATGCATGACTATTCTGCACAAGCATCCACCCCAGAAAAAGAAGGATCCTAAGAGCTTCATAATACCGTGCATAATTGGTGCTAAATTCGTGGGTAAGGCACTTTGTGATCTAGGTGACAATATTAATTTAATGCCAAAATCCATATTTCAGAAATTAGGTATTGGACGAGCATGACCCACAACAGTTATGCTGCAGCTGGCAGACCGCTCTTACGTGCAACCAGAAGGGAAGATTGAAGATATTCTGGTAAGAGTGGATACGTTTATTTTCCCTGTTGACTTTCTTGTTTTAGATTGTGAAGCAGATGAGAATGCACCAATCATCATGGGGCGACCCTTCTTAGCCACATGTAGATCACTAATTGATGTAGAAAAGGGAGAACTCACAATGAGAGTGAATGGTCAAGAGATCAAGTTAAATGTTCTCCAAGCAATAAAACACGCTGATGCAAAAGAAGAATGCAAGGCTATCACTGAAGTAGTCTTTGATCAACCCTGCATCAGGTCGTGCTGCCATGACATCAAGTTTGGTCACTGCCACAGTAGCCACCTGGAAGACTGTCATGACAACGACGACAACAGCAGCTCCTCAGATTCTGACATATCCGAAACTGAAGGTCATGAGGAGGTAAATTGGATAGGCAATCGTCCAGGTAAGTTATTCGAGCCCTTAAACTATACCTCAAATGAACACATCATCCAAAAGCCATCAACTATAGAACCACCTGTTCTAGACCTTAAGCCCCTGCCAGGGCAGCTCAAATATGTTTTTCTTGGATTAAATGATACGCTACCCGTAATAATCTCTTCCAAGTTGATGCAGGAACAGGAACAACAGCTGATAGGGATGCTGCAGCAGCACAAAAAGGCTATTGGATGGACGATAGCTGATATCCAAGGCATTAGTTCGGCATTATGCATGCATAAAATTCTCTTAGAGGATGATCATAAGCCGGCCATTGATGCCCAGAGATGTTTGAATGATGCTATGCGAGAAGTGGTTTGAAAAGAAATTATCAAACTGCTAGACGCTTGGATAATTTATGCCATCTCGGATAGTAAGTGGGTGAGCCTGGTGCAATGCATTCCTAAGAAGGGAGGAATAACCGTGGTGACCAATGAGGAAAACGAATTAATCCCAACCAGGACTGTGACCGGTTGGAGGGTTTGTATGGACTATCGGAAGCTTAACAAAGCTACCCGGAAGGACCACTTTCCCTTGCCTTTTATTGATCAAATGCTTGATAGATTAGCGGGAAAGCCTTATTATTGTTTTCTTGATGGTTACTCAAGTTATAACCAAATAGCCATCGTACCAGAGGATCAAGAGAAAACGACTTTCACTTGCCCATACGGTACTTACGCTTTTCGGAGAATGCCGTTTGGACTATGCAATGCACCAGCAACCTTCCAGAGGTGTATGATGGCGATATTCTCCGACATGGTGGAGGATTTCCTGGAGATATTCATGGACGATTTTTCCGTCATTGGAGACAGTTTTGAAAGCTGCTTAGGCAACCTACAGAAGGTGCTCGAAAGATGCGAAAAAACGAACTTGGTATTAAACTGGGAGAAATGTCACTTCATGGTAGATGAGGGGATAGTCCTAGGCCACAAGGTAAGCTGTTGCGACATAGAAGTCGAAAGAGCCAGGATAGAGGTGATTGAAAAGCTGCCACCACCCACCACAGTCTAGGGAATTTGAAGTTTTTTAGGGCAAGCTGGGTTTTATCGAAGGTTTATAGCAATTTTTTCGAAAATCACCAAACCTTTATGCCACCTACTAGAGCAGAATCGTCCCTTTGACTTCAATACTGAATGTACTGAGGCATTCAGAATCCTAAAAGAGAAGCTGGTAACAGCCCCAATTGTACAACCACCAGACTGGAGTTTTCCATTTGAAATTATGTGTGATGCTAGTGATTACGCTGTAGAGGCAGCACTTGGGCAAATGAAGGACAAGATGTTCCATGTAATTTATTACGCCAACAAAACACTAAACGATGCCCAAGTGAATTACACCACAACCGAAAAGGATCTGTTAGCTGTGGTGTTCTGGATTGACAAGTTTCGTTCATACCTACTTGGAACGAAGGTGGTAGTTCACACAGACCACTCTGCACTAAAATATATGTTCGCTAAAAAGGATGCTAAGCCTAGACTGATACGTTGAATTCTACTGTTGCAAGAGTTCGACATTGAAATCAAGGATAAAAGGGGACAGAGAACCAAGTAGCAGATCACTTGTCAAGATTAGAAAGGGGAAACAGTCTGCCAACAGACAAGACACACATACTGGAGACCTTCCCTGACGTGCAGCTGTTTGCTGCCACAAGCACTGCCACAACAGCCATGGCGGTAGGTAAGTTTTCTGAACTCCCCTAGTATGCTGATTTCGTTAATTATATAGTTAACGGAATATTTCTTCATGACCTTAATTATCAAGCCAAGAAGAGGTTCTAAAATGATGTTAAGCATTATTATTGGGACGAACCTCTTCTTTTCAAACATTGTGCAGGTCAGGTCATCAGGAGGTGCGTACCACAAGATGAACAAGAAGCTGTGCTGCATCATTGCCATGCTTCACCATATGGAGGACACTTGGGTGGTAACAAAACTGCTGCCAAGGTTTTGCAGTCTGGTTTTTATTGGCCCTCACTGTTCAAGGATGCCCAGGCATTCTACAAAAGCTGTGACAAGTGTCAACGGACTGGGAACATCTATAGGAGACATGAGATGCCGCTGCAAAACATCCTCAAAGTTGAGATCTTCGATGTTTGGGGGATTGATTTCATGGGACCATTCCCAGCATCATGTGGGAATTTATATATCCTTCTGGCAGTGGATTATGTGTCCAAATGGGTTGAAGCGATCACCACACAGAAAAACGATGTCAGGACTGTTCAGAGATTTCGGCACAAAAATATTTTTTTCTAGATTTGACATACCTAAGGCGATCATCAGTGATGAAGGGAGACATTTCGACAATAGGGTAATAGCTGTTGCCTTAAGATAATATGGCGTTAAGCATAGGATCGCAACAACTTATCACCCTCAGACCAATGGACAGGCCGAAATATCAAACAAGGAGGTAAAGAACATTCTTGAGAAGATGGTTAAACCAACTCGAAAAGGACTGGTCCTTACACCTCAATGATACACTCTGAGCCTATAGAACAACATTTAAGACTCCATTGGGAATGTCACACTATCGGCTGATGTATGGAAAAACATGTCATCTACCTGTTGAGATAAAGCACAGAGCATACTGGGCCATCAAAGCAGTGAACATGGACTTGGAAAAAGCAGGACAGAAAAGGTTACTTGACTTGAATGAGATTGAAGAAATTCGAGCAATGGCCTACGACAACGCAAGAATTTACAAGGACAAGACAAAGAGGAGGCATGGCAAGAAGTTGCTGCCACGACAGTTCTGCCCAGGGCAGCTTGTGTTGTTATTCAACTTTAGGTTGAAACTCTTCCCAGGGAAGCTGAAATCTAGATGGTCCGGCCCATTCCAAGTAGTGCAAGTTTTTCCTCATGGTGCCATCAGGATCAAATCTTTAAAAGACGGGCACCAATTTAAAGTCAACGGACAGAGACTAAAGCATTATTAGGGGACTGAAGCCCCTTGGATTCAGGAAGTGGTTACTTTAGGAGATGCCCCTCAAGGCATCTCTAATTTAACTTAATTTTAATTTTTTTATTATATATAAATATTTATTATTTAAGAAATTAGAATTATTTTATTTTTAAGGACTCAGGTTTTTATTTTAATTATTTTTAAGAAATAAGGGAAACAAGGAGAGGAGAAGAAGTGAACCAGCCCACCATCCTACCAGCAGCCCAAAAAGCCCAAAGGAGGAGTCTGTCGTCACAGCCTGTCAACAGTTGTCGCGACAAACACGAAAAATACAGCCTGTCAACACGTTGTCGCGGCAGACACGCAAACGCGTAACAAACGCGCAGCAGACACGAAAATGCGTAACAGACGCGTCTGAAACCTCGTAACAGCTGGCCCCGTTATTCGCGCCCGCCGTTACAGCTCCAACGGGAAGCAAACCCTTCATCTATATGAACCCCGTTTTACTATTCATTTTCACCTCACTTTTAATCTCTCAAGTTGTTTTCTCTCTAGATCTCAGATTTCTCTTTCATTTTTCTACAGTCTTGCAACTATGAGTACCAGAAACACAAGATGAAGTGCTGCCTCCGACTCCAATGACCGCTACTACACCTCCTTCCAAAAAAGGGAGATGTGGGAGGAGAGAGGGTTCCTCTACACCAAACGCACGGAGAACCTCAGGCTCGAACCATTCATCGCTCGCAAGATCAGAGCCCTCAAATGGCAGATGTTTGCTGCCCAACCAAAGGAAATGAATGTCACTTTGGTCAGAGAATTCTACGCTGTCATCGACAGCAAAGACACGACGATCGTGACAGTGCGTGGTAAGGAAGTCCCTCTTGAGCCAGAATATATTAATACCCTATACGGACTCTACATCGGCAGGAAGGAAGATGGGCATAAGAGGTTCGTGGAGAGCCTGCCGGTAGAAGATTACGATGTTGTCATGGCAGAATTGACAGAAGAAGGGACCCAACGAAATACAGATCCAAAACACCCACGGACGGTGAAACGCGCTCAACTCACTCCCGAGGCAAAACTGTGGAACCACTTTGTGAAGAAGATGATAATGCTTTCCTCCCACAACAGCACAGTGGATCAACCCAGGTTAGCTCCCGTTCATTCCATTTTAAACGAGAGACCCATTAATGTTGGCCGCTATATTTGGGAAGGGATTTTGGATTGTGCACTTCGGCCATCGGGACCCCTTGTCTTCCCCTACCTCATCACCAAAATCTGTCGTAGCCACAACGTCCCTGAAATTGCTGAAGATCACAAGGTTTGAGGTAAGGTATGGACGGAGCGAAACATATTCAGTCTAATGGAACTGAAAGCTACCACACCCCTTTCTTTCTTCAACCCATCTGCCGCAGCAGAAGAGCCGGCAGAGCCCACTCAGCAAAACCCTGCCACCGCAGAGCAGCAGCAGCCTACAGCAGCAGCTCCTCCAGCAAAATCCTCTACTCAAATCCTAGCCACCCTGCAGAAGATGGAGGAACGACAGCTGGGTCTGATGAGCTTTGTCCGCGACTTCACAACAGCAACGGTACAATTCATTCAAAGTAATTTAAATTTTACAAATGTACAGTTCCCTATTTTCCCCGAACACTACTTTGCTGTCCCTACACCTGCCCACACCCTACCCCTGCTGCCACACCGAAAACACCTTCTGCGGCGTTCACTCCAACCCCGGCCGCGACAGTTGAAGGTGGCAGCCACACCGCTACTGCCTCTGCCAAAGGAGAAAAGAGAAAGGAGCCACCGTCCGACCTTGATGAGTTTATTGTTGGTTTCTCTTCCTGCTCAATCTGGGAGGAATCTGATGGCGAGCCTTCTGTCAAGAGGAACCTTTCCAAGGAGTTCACTCAGATGAAGCGACAGAAACCCAACACCGGTGAAGAACCGTCTGGCCAAGGGAAGTCCAACAGTAGCAGCAACTCTTTCGAGGAGGTACAAGTGCTGGCAAGACCACCCCAGATCTCACCTACTTGAATCCAGCCCCCGAGGGAAGCTAAAAAGAAGAATGCCTCCGCCTCTCCGAGCCATCTGCCGGCGCCAACAATGAAGGTCACTGCCCGCCGGCAGGTACAGATCAGCAGCAGTGACGACAACACTTAAATTTAAGTTTTTATCTTATTTTTGTTGTGTGCTATTTTATTATAATTGTGATGTTTTTATTTTTTGTCATCATGCATTGAGGGCAATGCAACCCTTGAGTTTGGGGGTAGCATCCCTCCAGTAATATGAAGTATTTTTAGGTTCAAAATTGTGTCTAAGTGTTAACTATTATTTAAGTTTATTTTTGCTAAAAAATGATGAAAATTTGGCTAAGTCTTTGAACTGAACTTACCTGCCGTGATATCCTCTGTCGTGGCAGTGCCTTTAGGATAATTTTAGGAGTAGTTTAGAGCCTTACTATAGTTTTGATCCTTAAACACCCTTTGTGACTTTTATATTGTCTAGAACTCTATTGGTAAACTAGAATAGGGAAAAGCTTAACACTTGAGTTGCCCCTAGAGGTGCCTAACACTAGCTTTAGGAAAAGAAGTTAAGAAAAGAGTAGACTTCATACACCTAGAGGTGCCCGAAACCGGCTCTAGGAAGTTAGCTAGAGGTTCCCGAAACTGGCTCTAGTCAAACTTAAATTAAGAAAAGAGAATCGAGTCTAAGTAAAAACTACAGGAGCCTAAGAATTGCCTCAAAAAAAAATGAAAGTTGGCATAAAAATTCAAGTTAGAAGCTTAGCTATTCTAGTAAACTAAGGGAGTCTAGGCATATAATTTTTTTTGATCGATAAGCGTATGATTTTATTTAGAGTAAAGAAATCATACAACCTCCCATATGCCTCCTTAAAAAACCTCCCTAACCTAAATTGGAGGAAAAAGAGTGCATCATGGAAGGTATAGGCCAAAAAAGCAGACCCCAAGTCGGACCAAATCCCCTTACAAAATCATCCCATCCTCCGCGATAGCAAGGAGCCAAGACACCCTATCCACACCCCCTTTCGCGAGCGCATCGGCGAATGAATTCGCCTCACGAAAAGCATGATGAAAGAAAACACACCGAAGCTGTAAACAAGAATAATCAATCTCGCAAAACAGCCCTCTATACCTCCATGGTCGTTTGTCCTTGTGCAACACCCAGGATAACGCAATCCGAGAGTCGGATTCGATAATAAACGACCCGTCCTCCTTCCACCTTGAGTCGGCCAGCAATCGAACCGCCTTCCAAATGGCCCAAACCTCCGCTTCATTCGATTCCATACACCCCAATGGTCCCGAAAAAACAGCCAACACTACCCCCTCGCATCCCTTAGCACACCCCCACATCCCGCCAAACCTGGTTTCCCCCTTGCCGCACCATCCACGTTAAACTTTAGTACACCTTCTATCGGTGGGCACCAATGGATTCCAGCTCTAAGTTTCACTGTACCCGACGGCACACACAGTATTGGCCACTCCCACCAAGCAGCCTCTGATATAACCTCGCCATGTACGGAGAATTTAATCCAATAAAATGCACGAAGCTTGATAAGGAAGAGCAGCTCCTCGACATCCATTTGTTTCTGATTGAAAATGATTTCATTCCGTGCAAGCCATAAAGACCATAGTACCGCTGTGCAACCAACCATCCACCAAGCTCTCCCTTCACCCGACAACACCCCACTACAACATTGCATAAAAAAATCCGCAAACGATTTCGGATTCGCCCATGACATCCCCCACCATTGGAAAAACGCCATCCACACGCTATTTGCAAATAAGCATAGAAAAAAGATATGCTCTTCCTCGTCAATCCCCTCTCTACACCACACACATTGAATTCCGGCTAACGGCACGCCTCGCGCGCTGAGCATAGACAGCGTCGGCAACCGGCGTAATTGCACAAACCAGAGGAAGCATTGTACCTTCGGAGGTACTTCAATTTTCCACACGTTGAAGCCCTCAAAACCATGGTCGGATAATCCCAACGACGACATCAATTTCATTAAGCTCCCCACTGAAAACTGACCAACCGCATTTGGCTTCCAGACCAGCACATCATTTTCCCTCTCACACAAGGCGAACCCCCTCACAATCGCACGCATTTGTCTCAACTGGTGATGTTCAAAAGATCACAAGTCACGACAAAAAAACAGCAACCATTCCGCATGATTCAGTTTACCTTGCCGCGCATATTCACATACCACTGCTACCTTGTTGCTAGCACATCTAAAAATGTGCGGGAATACCTCGCAAAGAGGCTCCTCCAAACACCATCGATCGTACCAAAACAGCACCCTCTTCCCGTTCCCTATGTGCCACAAGAAACAATCGTCACTCATAAACTTACCCGCGGCATCCCCTTCTTGTATCTCAACAATTCTCCTCCAAACAAACGACATGTGCTGCTTACCCACTGTATTCGGCAGCCTCCCTCTCACTGCAACACCATACTTAGCTTCCACAATCGACTTCCACAACGCCTTGGGGGAATCGGCGTATCGCCAAAGACATTTAGCAAGCAATGCTGAATTTCGAAGCTCAATATTTGCCACTCCAAGACCCCCTACCTCCTTCGGCTGACACACTTTCGCCCAAGCTACTCGGTTCATTTTCCTTTTTAAATCCGTATCGCCCCACAAGAATGCCCGCCGTATCTTCTCCATTTTATTCAATAATGTTTTCGGCACCCTAAATATGCTCATATAATATAGAGGCAGCGTAGAGAGCACCGAGTTAACCAAAGTCACCCTTGCGGCAAAAGATAATGAATTCTTTTTCCATCCCGCTAAGCACAATCGCATCCGATTAATAACCGGCTCCCAAACCTTACCATTTCGTGGGTTAATTCCTATCAGAATTCCCAGATATTTAAAGGGTAGTTCAGCTCGCACACATCCCAACTCCTTAGCCATCTCCAATGCCACTGCCTCCTCTAATCCCACATCATACATTGCCGATTTGGCATAGTTTATTTGCAGCCCCGAACCATACTCAAAACACGTCAGCACGCGCTTCAAGTTTCTAGCAAATTCAACCTTCCCTTGAATAAAAATAACCGTGTCATCGGTAAATTGCTAATGCGATAGCCGACAATCCGCAGCAACACTCACTCCTCTAATCAGCCCCAAGCCTTCCGCATTGACCAAAAATTGGTGTAAAGCTTCCGCGACAATCACAAAAAGTAACGGCGACAAGGGGTCCCCTTGTCGCAAACCCCGTTCCATAGCAAACTCCGATGTTGCACTACCATTTACAAGGACCGAAAGCTGTGCTGTACCCACACATTTCAGAATCCAAGTCCTCCATCTCACCCCAAAATTCATCCGGTACATGACATCCACAAGAAACTCCCATTTTATGCAATCATATGCCTTCGCGAAGTCAATTTTCAACACCACCCCTCCTTCACTAAATCGTCGCGTCCGAAGTGAATGAACCACCTCATTGGTTAACAAGATGCCGTCAACAATCTGCCGGCCTTTAATAAAAGCAGACTGCTCTTCACTAATCATCGAATGAAGTACCTTTTGTAGCCTTCACGCCAAAACTTTCGCCACTATTTTGTACACCGAATTCAGTAGGCATATCGGCCGAAAATCACTAATCACCTGTGGATTCTCTTTTTTTGGGATCAATACAACAAAAGTCGAGTTGGCCCCTTTCGGCAAAGAGCCATGCGCATGGAAATCATTAAACACTCGCCCCAAATCACCCTGCAAGAACTCCCATCCCTTCTTGAAAAACGCAAAACTAAAGCCATCAGGCCCCGGAGCTTTCGCGCCTTCACAGCTCATAACAACCTCTTTAATTTCGGACATCAAAAATTCAGATTCAAGCATATCCGCAGCTGCCTTCTCCAGCCTACAGAACCGCACATCTGCTTCCATCATTCCAAGGCAAGGTCGACGAGCAAAATGTTTTTGAAATTCCACCTGAATATGGCGTTTAAACCTCTCCTTATCCTCCACCCATACACCATTGATCCGCAAGCCCATAATCTGATTTTTCCCAGCTCTAATTTTAGTACTACGGTGAAAAAATGAGGTATTACGGTCCCCTGCTTTTAACCAAAGAGCTCACGACTTCTGTCGCCAAATCGATTCCTTGTACTTGTGAAGACGCCACAGCTCAATTTTCAGCCGGCAAATCTCATCCGTCCGATGGTCACTATCCCCCGACTCATCTACCACCTCATCTAGCCGGTCAATTTGTTCCGTCACCTCCCCAATTCTATAGTCGACATGTCCAAAACATTCTTTATTCCATGTGCACAAAATTTTTTTCAGTTCCCGTAATTTATACTGTATCGAATACCCCCATAATTCCACTGAAATACGCTCCCATTCCTTCGCCATTAAATCAGCATGTTCCTTCTTCTCAAGCCAAACATTTAGAAACCAAAACGGACGAGGTCCCCAATCACTCTCCTCACTTGTCAGGCGGATCGGGGTATGATCTGAAATTCCCCTCGGCAAGACCAATTGATACAACGAAGAGAAGCGATCAATCCACTCTCTCGACACCAAGAATCTATCAAGGCGACAAGCTTTGTTCCCCGAACCAAACCACATGAACTTCTTTCCCACAACTTTAATATCCATAAGGCTGACATCCTCCACAAATTCGTTGAATTTCTCCATTCCCCTCGATGCATCAACACATCCACACCTCTCCCTCACCTCCCGCACCCTGTTAAAATCACCTCCCATACAACACGGCCCTTCTAATTCCCCAACCAGCCCCCGCAATTCCCCCCATACCCGATTTTGAAATTCCACCTCGCAAGGAGCATACACATTAAACATCCAGCATATCCACTTCTCACTCACCCATTCCCCTTTGATCAAAATAAAATGGCGAGCTACACGCACTTCTATTTTCCGAAATCTATCGCTGTCCCATATTAACATTAACCCCCTGATCGCCCAACAAAAGGTGCTAAAACAAAACCGAAATTATCCGAATTCCATATTTTACTTACCCCATTTGCTGATAGCTGCTCCAATTTCGTCTCTTGAAGCATCACCATCGCACATTGGTGTTGTCGTACTCGGTCACGCACTGCACGTCGTTTCGCGGCCGCACCCAAACCGCGAACGTTCCACGACAACACCCGCATCTCCGCTTGCTATTTGTTTTCAATGTGCGACTCAATGATGCGCGCAATGTCTTGAACAACCGCCTCCTCGTTACCTACTGTCGAAGCCCCTATCAATATGCCCAAATCAAGAGTCTGTTTCGCCTCTCTCAAAATCACCCTCTTCCTGTTTACAAAATCCGAGTCCGATAAGGATCCATTAGCAATCCCCGTATCTTCCTGTAATTTCTTCTTCGGCCTGCCGCGAGACTTCTTTGTCAATTTAATCACAGCCTCAGACCTTTCCTCCGGATTCAAAACACTTATCAAAACATTAGATAAGCTTCTCACCTTTCGAAGGACTCCATTATGTTCAATATACTTCGCATCCGAGGCCCTCATTTGTTCAGGCCCAGCCTCGACTAAAACCCCTGAGTTCGCCCCCAGCATTTCATCGGCACTCTGCATTGCCAACTCCCGCTCCCCGATGACATTATTTCCCCGGACACCATCCCCTACACAGTAGGCAAAACGGTCCATCTCGCGGCTTGTGCACTCACCAACTCGCTCTCTAACCAGCATATCCACCTCCTCAGCCGCTGCCATCGAAGTCCCCTGGGCACTATCCGCTCTAACCGTTTCAAGTTGAGCCACATCTAAGCTCTTGTGCTCGCTTGTCCCCTCTCTATCTATCAATGAAACTACCTCATCCGAAACCCACGAATTTCCTCTACTTGTTGCTTCCACCCGCAAATCAATTTGTTTTTCATACGTGCAACCTTTCTTTGTGATATTGGCATCCCAATTCGACTCAATTTCCTGGGCATCACTTGGAATTAAATTTGTATCGTCACCTAAGAGACTGTCTTTAACAAACGAGTGCAACATCGGATCACTGCCATTCGATTTAGTAGTCTCCTTAGGTACATTCACTCTATGTGAACTAGTTTCCGAGGATGTTTCCATGTCCTCTTCCTCATCCCTGTCCGTTGGCACCACGTCTCTCTCCCATTCTTGCACTCGAATGTTATAAAAATTCCCATCGACCTCCAATTCCAGCAGCTCATCAATTTTGTCAATCCAATTGGTTTCGATTAGGATTCTACTTCGCTCGAACGAAGAAGGTGAGATCGTTGACGAGTCGACCTTCACCAACGATCCCCATACATTGGCGATATTTTCAAAAGTCTCTGTTGCCCACGCGTGAATGGGAATCCCGCTCATAGCGAGCCATACTCTTCTCGTTGACATTTGCACCGCTGTCGACCACGGGCGCAAATCCACAAACCACTTCTCCAAGTCTGTCCGTGCCACAATATCCATGCTTTCACCCGATTCGTTGGGCATTAATAGCACCATTCGCCCTGCCATGTGCATAATTGAGAATCCCCTCACATTGTTCTCATGTAGCTCCTTTGCCAATTGAGCGATCGAGATCGAATTACATCACCATCCCACCACGCAGGTTTTCAAGATTTCCCATTTGTCTCCATCGATTTTTCCCACAATTCTTCTCAACGGAACAACTTTTGTTGCTGCAATTGGATCTTGATCATCCTTTTGATTCTCTTTTTCCACGGAATTCTTATGTAATTGCGAGGGTTTCGTCGTATTATTCATCAATTCCTTCTCACGCCACGACGAATCCCTTCCCCCATCTCTAGCAAATAGAACCGTGATTACCGATCCATAGAGGCGGAATCCATTCAACCGCTCGATTACCCGCTTAGCATCTTTAATAGTTGTCATTCGAACGAACCCAAATCTCGCCCCATCTTTCCCCTTCTTCTTTGGTACGAATACATCCCTCACAACCCCATGCCTATCGAAGACTTGCCAAATCCCCTGCCAATGCAGTTGTGGCGGCAGATTCGACACAAACAGGGTCCACACTCGGCCTCTGCTCTGCCTCGTTCGGTCGCGACCACCCTGAATCCGCCTATCGCCCATTCGCTAGAGTCCCGTCGAGTCTAGGCATATAATTGTTCACAAAACATGCACACACTACACGAGAATTATAGCAAGGTTCCGAATGAATCCTGAATTATCCAACAGGGTGTTGTTCACAACAGGGAATTAATTGTAGGTAATGAAAAGTTCACTGTTTTAAGCCAAACAAAAAATTATTTCTTTTTAGGTCTTAATTGCTTGAGGGCAAGAAAAAACTTGAGTTTGGGGGTGTGTTGAGAGTGTAAAAGTTCTATATTTTACCCCATATTTAATCCATATTTCTGCTGTATTCAAGCATAATTCATTGCATTTAGGATAGATTTCATTTATACATCATAATTATATTAAATGGCACAGTTGCTACTGATTTTGGTTACTTTTGCAAGTAGTTGTTGCAGCAGATGCATGGCAGTGGAAAAGTAGAGCTGGAACACATGACTGCAGTCGAGAAGAATGACGCTGCCGTGGCAGCCAATGACGACAGCCATGTTGAAGGGAAAAGTGAAGTGGAGCTCGACAAAAAGAGGAAATTAAACCGGTCTGTCGTGGAGCACTCCTATATTTTTCTGAGCCCTAGATCAGAATGAAGGCCAAGCCCAAAGTTCAAGGAAGAAACACAAAGCAAGAAAATAGGACGAATTAAAGACATCTACTCTGAAGATTTAGTCTTTAATAGAGTTTTACTTTAATTTAAACTTGTATTCTTGCCATATTAGAAAACTTGAACCCAATGCCTATATAAAGGCATGTAATTCGACCTAGGGAAGAACATCTTATTCTCTAGCCGTCTTCCCCTAAACCCTAGTCGTTTTCCCCTTTCTCATCATGTTCTAAACTTCCCCTAGGGCTAAGGGTTGATTCTGTAAAGTAGTTGCAATGATTGCATTGTTTTAGGATTTTTTCTATTCAATAAAATAGACTTCAAGTTTGTTTATTCTAGTTTTCAACATCTTGCAAGAGTATCGGGAGAGCATTGTGAGATTATACATTTACTTAATATCAGGAGAGTTAAGTATACGAAAGGAATAAGTGCGGGTTCTCCAGTTTATGGTTGAACTATCTCGGACCTAGGGATAGGACGAGGTTAAGTGGCTAAGGAAGAATTCAACAACATCGTTGTTCATTCTTTGATTCACGCCGGGAGGTATCATCTAAGATGTATTCATCGACAAACTTGGACCTAGGGATAGGACAAGGCACAACAAGGATTCTTGCCAAGCTTGAAGTACAGAGTTGTATGTTCGCTGCCGCGACAACAACAGACCGCTACCGCCGCAGATGCTGTCGCGACATAAGCTACTACAGAACAGGAAGTTCTAGACAATGCAACACATGTACTACTGAGCAAATCAATACCGACCTATTTCTTTACTCTGGATATTTTAATTCTTTTATCTTCAGTATTCTTTACTATTCCCTTACAAACAATTAAATTGTCTTCTTTCTCTCTTGTGCAGCAATACAAGGATAAAGCTATTTCCAGTCCATGTTGATTCGACATCCCATACTTCGTGTGTCACTTTACTACTTGCGTCGTGTACACTTGCACTCTATTGCGATAGACTCTTTTACACGCAATAGATTCTCCGACTTCTCAATTTCTTCTTTATTTAACTCAACAGGTGGTTCTTGAGAATTTCCTTCTCCAGCCAGCTGTCATGTTGTATGTGCTCGCCCTTATCCCTTTGGTTGACCAATTTTTTTTTTTGAAATTTTTTTGTTTATTGCTTGTGGCTTCTCATGGAGTTTTCAAAATCTTTCTTTAGTGTGACAGGTTTTTTTTGTAGGTGCACCATAAAGAATCCCTATTAATAGGATTTGTAAGTTTTGTCTGCCTACTATCTTCGCCAGTTGGCTACTCCAAGCCAAATTTCCTCTCATTTATAGCTTTTGTAACCAAGGCTAAACTATCCACTTGACTATTCTCAATCATAACTCCTTTTCTTCCTTCCTCAACACAAACAATCGCAATTGTCTCATTTAGTGATGGTAGATCCTCTTTTCCAAGTATTTGAACTCTTACTGCAACAAACTCAACATTTAGTCCAGCAAGAAAATTATAAATTCGATCCTTTTAAAAAAAACATTTTCAAGAGTGCTGCATCTTCACTACACTTCATCTAAATGCACTAGTAGTGATCCATCTCTTGCCATAAGCTTTGCAACAGATTGGAATACTCCGTGATTAATCGACTTCCTTGCTTGGTAGATGAAATCTTAGTCTTAATTTCATAGATTTGGGCAGCATCTCGAACTTTCGAATAAGTCTACTTCACAGCTTCCCATATTTCTTTGGTTGTGTTAAGGAACATGCATGTATCACTGATTTCTGGCATCATAGAGTTTATAACCAAGACATTACCATAGTCTTGTTCATCCCAAGCATAAAACTTAGGATCTCCTTCTTTAGGTTCAGTTTCGAGTAGATGACTCAGCTTTCCTCTGCCATTCAGGAACGTGCAAACCAGTTGAGACCACTTAAGGTAAATCTTTCCATTTACCCTGTAGGTTGCTTGGATGTTCTGCAACTCACTTGTTGTGTCTGAGTTGTTCACAGAGACTTCTGAGATATTTCTAATGTTGTTGGTTTCTACAGTTTCGGCCATGATTCTTTTGAACAAATTCTACATGCTTGAGGGTTGATTGAGAGTGAGAAGAAGCCGCCAGACTAAGAATAAAAATCCTAGAAATTGAGCTAAAATGGCCTTGATACCATGTTAAAATCAAGCTTTTTATTCAAGTATTTTTCACAAGAAATTACACTGATATATATACACACAGTGAGCCTAACTTAGAAAACTCTAAAATAGGAAACATACAAATTCTAGGAATGTTGACCCTAAAACCAGCCTTAAAGTTAGGGGTAACAATCATTGAAATATTTACAGAATCTTAGTTAATACACACAATATTTCTTATTTAGGAAACTTTAATCTAACATATTTCATAATAAAAGTATTCTTTGAGTACATATTTGCAAGTGTCGATAAAACTTGTTCCTTAGAAGTCTTCTTCATCGCGTTTCAGCTAGTTTATGTGAGGGAGAATCTCCACGCTCTGAGTTGCATGTCCAATAGCGGTTAGGTGGGTCGATTAGAGTCTTATCGTGGATGTTTCATATTTAATTGTTTGTAGGAGGGTTCCATAGGACACCAACTATTCATCACGTCATCTTCTTCAAACAACCTCCATTGACACCATAAGCAGATATTTTCAGATTTTATCTTTAACTCTCCTTTTAATTCATTTTTATTTTGTTTTGTTTTGTTTTTCATATATTTTTTTTCATATTCTTCATCTTATATTCGTTCTTAACCTTGTTTCTTTAAATTTTGAATCTTATTTTCAGAATTTTCAAGAAACACCTAACCAAATGTTCTTGAAATTCCAAGATTCACGTATGCACCTTTCTCATTGAGTTTAAATCAATAGGATTGCTTCCAAGCAATTGTTTGAATGATCCAACATCCCTTAGCGACTCTTTATCATTTGTTACCAGATTAAGACGATTTTTGGGAAAGATTTTGGTGATTTGGGGGTGAAAAAATCAAAGGCTATTTTTTGTGTTTTAAGGGGTTATTTCTTCATCGTTCTTTAACCATAATTTATCTTTCTTTTGTTTTTTAGTTGATAAAAAAGAAATGAACATAAAAGAAAAGAAAAAGAAAGAACCAATAAAAGAGTTCTTTGTTGCGGACCACCATCAAGAAAGCCACAATCGCCACCGGCTACCATCACCGTGGTCCTAGTTGCAAAGTGGAACAACAATTAGAGATTCTTCTCTCTAATTACTTTTTGTATTTGGGAATTTTCTTTCTTTAATTTTTTTCATTATTAGTTTTTAAGTTGTTTTTGTTCAGCTTTCCTTCTAATACATCACTTGACATTTTCTTGTTCCTTGTGTTAGTAGGACTAAAATTTGCATACTCTTCTTTTCTCCTTGAAACTATAATTATGTTGGTGTCTTACCTTTTTCTTTGGATTCTTTAACCTTTAGGATTTTTTGATAAGATTCAAATTCTAATATAAATTGAGTTGATCACAACAAGAGAATTTTAAAGAGTGCAAGATCAACTAACTTGCCTCTAGAATACTTGTTTTTCTTGGAGTGATAAATAAGGTTTATTGTTTTTATTTTCCTTCTTCACTTTAAATTTTGTGTAGTGTTGTGTTCTTCAGGATGACCACAACAGGTTCCTCAAAGGAAGAAAAGAAGAAGAAGAAGATGTAACTCTTGATTCATTGATGGAAGCTATACAAGGCATGAACCGAAGGATGGAAATTCCTGAAAGGACTGCAAAAAATAGAGCAAAATCAACCAGAACAAAATGAGGGAATCTGACTTGCTCCACAAAGGATTCCACCTCCAATTCCTAACTCACCCCTACCCAAAAACGTTCTCCCTAATGATGAACAATGGCAGGAGGAATCCGAGCAATCTTCGCGGGATAAACCAAAGATCACCATCCCTTCATTACATGGGAAATTTGATCCAGACACTTATAGTGATTGGGAGAGTAAGGTAGAGGTTTTGTTTACATATTTCTAGTGCCTAGAGGTCGACCAAGTTCCATTAGTGACCACGTAGTTTTCTGAATGTTCTTTGAGTTGGTGGACTCAATTAGTTAGAATGCGGCAAATCAATTGTGAGCACGTAATTTCTACATGGGATGGACTCAAAAAGTCACGAGGAATCGATTTGTTCCTCAATTTTGCTACAAATAGGTCAAACAAAGACTCCAACACCCAGGGATGGACCGAGGGGGGTGCTGGGGGGGCAACCGCACCCCCTAAAATTTTGAAAATCATATATGATTTAGAAAAATTTTAGAATTTTTTCTATGTATTTTCTATTAAAAATGTATTTTCGCCCCCCCTAAACTTCTATAAGTTCGCCCCCCCTAGAAATTTATAGGTTCGCCCCCCCTAACCTAAAGTCCTGGGTCCGTCCCTGCCAACACCTACGATAAAGCACTCGATATGTTGATGAATACTTCAAAAAGATGAAGAGCCTATTGAACAGAGCAAACATCCTAGAAAAGGAAGAAGATGTATTGGCCAGGTTTATTGTTGAACTCAACAATAATATTGCATAACTTGTTAAACTTTAAGATTGTTTGAATCTTGAAAGTGTTCTACAAAAGGACATTGCTATTGAGAATCAACTCCTCCGAAAAACCAGATATCGTTCATACTCATCCTATGACAAATATACCTTTTACAACTCTCCTTTTCAGAGTTCTTCTAAACCTTTGCTCGATCCTAACAAAAAATACATACCAGATGATGTAGTGGAAACATTGGATATCAAACCAAAGACCAAGTCGGCCAAGATCATTGAAACACCACTACAAGCAAACCGGGCTAGAGATGTTAAGTGTTTCAAATGTAAAGGATGAGTGCATTATGCTCGTGATTTTCCAAATTCTAGAATCATGCTTCTTTAAGATGATGGAACAAAATCTTCAAACTTCGGAAAAGAACAAGATGATGTTCATGATGATCAACTCATTATTCCAGATGCATACTATAGTGATTGGGATCATAAATGCTTGGTGATACGACATACCCTTAGTATTCAATCCATGAAAGACGCTGATGTGCAAAGAAAAAATATCTTTCATTCTCGATGCACCAATTCAAGGTAAACAACGGTACCTCATCATTGATAGTGGAAGTTGTACCGATGTCATAAACAGTTTTCTTGTGGATGCATTTAATCTTCGTAAACAAGTCTATCTCAGATTCATAAACTTTGCTCCTCTCGGACCACTACTACAACTTATCGATCTAGGCATCCTTTCGACCTTCTTGTTGCTCCTTTCTACACCAAGAACTATACGGTTCTTAAGCTTCCATGGTCGTGGGAATTTCCTTTATATATGTAGAGTAGAGAGGAATGACAGTCAATAAGAATTTAACAAGTGATGATCCTCCTTGTAGTCATGTCCCGACAAGAGCGTTTGTATTGAGGAATTGTCTGGTGGCCTGGCTTGGCGATTTTTCTTGATGCAGGGGACAGTATGTGGCCTCTGGTGCACAATGGCCTCGGCACAGTATGTGGCCTCTAGTAGGGATGTAAAAAGCTGACCCGACCTGAAAACCCGACTGAAACCTGCTCGAGTTAGAACCTGATTTGACCTGAAAATTTAGTGACCCGAACTTGATCTGTAACCGACTGTTGTTGACACGAACAGTGGCGGAACCTTTCAAAGGCCTATAGTGGCCGTGGCCCCCACAAAAATAATATTTTTTTTATTTATACTATAGATAGCATATATGTATATATATTAATTATTTGATTTGGCCCCCCCACCCACAAAACCAAACGTGTACCAATTACCATTCTCCCAACACTCTAACACACAAAAAGTGAAAAAAAACGTGTTAATTATTTGATTTGAATCATGTTAAATGTTGGTTATTAAAACAAGAGTGAATAGCAGAATAAATAAATGGGGCAAAGGGTGTAATGGGTATTTTGTTTAAATTATTTATTCTTAAAAAACAAAATTTATACTTCATTTGTTCTTTCAGTAAAAAAAAATTTCTGCTTTGCCTTTTACAGTGCTGCTCCTAAGCCCCTTCATCTTCAAGTTCAAAGCTTTCTAACTTCTAAAAATTGACTCCATTGCAATCGAACTCAAAGGTAATTTTTTTAGATTTGTTTAATTTCAGTTCATGACTTTATGTTTATAGTTTTGTTTTGGTTGATATTTTTAATTCAATTGAAGGTAAAAATCATTTATGTTTTCAATTTAGTTCATATTTTTGTCACTTCATCTTCTTGTTTGAGTTCTAATTTTTGAATTATGATATGATATATAATTTATTTTGTGTTTCGACTTCCTCCCGGTTTATAGTTTCATCTTCACCATGAATCCATGATCCTTTGCTTTTATCCCTTTATGTTTTTAATTCAATTCTAATTTGTGTCACTTCGTCTTCTTGTTTATACAATGATAGAAAAACTAGAAACTAGAAAGATTATTGTGCAAGTAGATTAGATAATCAAGTTATGTCCAAAACATGAGAAAAACTAGAAAGAGTATTGTATGATGATTAATTTGCTGTAGAAAATTTTATTGTTAAGCATGAACATAACAAATGTGTTGATTTGGAACTAAAATCTAATTTAAAATGCTTTGGATTTATTGTAATTTTATTGCTTTCGGTCACTTTTTATCTTTTTATATTTAAACAAGTGATGAATTAATCAATAAATGTGTTTATAATTTATTGCAGCATAATGTCATTGATTTCAATAAATTAAACTATTTTTTTTATGGTTATAGGTTGTGTGAACTCATGGGCAAACAAAAAAGATTGGATTCTTTTTTTCAGAAAAAAAGTGATGATAAAGAAATTAGTAGGTCATCGAAAACTCCAAGGCTTGAGCATCAAAGTTGTAGCCAATCTCCCCCTAAATCTCCGATTGTTGAGGTTGAAGAAGTTAATATTCCGTTAATAGAACGTGATCCTGGGTTACGTAAACCAATGTGGGAACATCCAATCAATCAACGAGATGAAATTCGACGAGCATACTTGAGAGCAGGTCCGTATCAAATTCGTCTCTCTAGTTATCCATTTTCTGAAGAAAAACATCATAGGCGTTTTCAGTACTCTTGGTTTGCTCAATTTTCTTCATGGCTTGAGTATTCTCCAACTAAGGATGCTGCATATTGTTTACCATGTTATCTTTTTAATATGAAATCTAATGGACAACCTGGTTGGGATGCATTTATTGTTAAAGGGTTTCGAAGTTGGAAAAAAGTTAATTCTGGAAAAAATTGTGCTTTTCTTTATCATATGGGAGTTGATCCTTGTTCACCGCATAATAATGCCGTGAGATCTTGTGCGGATTTGATGAAGCAATCTGTGCATATTGATAAAGTAATTCATCGACAAAATTCAGAAGAAATTTTGAATAACAAGGTACGAGTCAAGACTTCAATAGATGCTGTTAGATGGCTTGCATTTCAAGCATGTTCTTTTAGAGGTCATGATGAGACACCTAGTTCAAGAAATCGTGGAAATTTTCTTGAGTTGGTTGAACTTTTGGCGTCCTATAATGATGATGTTAAGAAAGTTGTTTTGGAAAATGCTCCTAAGCATGCTAAATATGTTTCTCCTTTGATTCAAAAAGAGATTTTACATGTCATTGCTAATAAAGTTCGGAACAAGATTCGTGAAGATATTGGAGATTCAAAATTTTGCATCATAGTTGATGAAGCTCGTGATGAATCCAAAAAAGAACAAATGGCCCTTGTTTTAAGATTTGTTGATAAAGGAGGCTTTATTAGAGAGCATTTTTTTGATCTTGCACATGTTAAAGATACAGCTGCGTTGACTCTTAAGAATGAAATATGTGTCATCCTAGCTCGTCATGGTCTTGATGTTCAAAATATCCGTGGTCAAGGTTACGATGGTGCTAGTAATATGCGTGGAGAGTGGAAAGGACTGCAAGCATTATTCCTTAATGATTGTCCTTCTGCTTATTATGTGCATTGCTTCGCTCATCGACTACAATTGGCTCTTGTTGCTGCATCTCGAGAGGTACATTCTGTTCATGAATTTTTTAATAATTTGAGCTTTATTATCAATTCTGCTGATGCCTCGTGCAAACGTCATGAAGAATTGCATGCTAGTCAAGAAGCTACAATTACACACATGTTAACTACAAATGAGCTTAAAACTGGAAAAGGTGCTAATCAAATTGGCACTTTAAAACGAGCTGGAGATACTCGTTGGGGTTCACACTTTCAATCCATATGCAGCCTTATTACAATGTTTGATGCAACTTGTTTGGTGCTTGAGAATATTAAAAGAGAAGGATCCAGTTATTCTCAACGAGGAGATGCTACTAGTGCATCCAAAATGATTCATTCATTTGAATTCATTTTCATTTTGCATTTGATGAAAGAGGTCATGGGCATTACTAATATATTATGTCAAGCTTTGCAGCACAAATCTCAAGACATTGTAAATGCTATGCATTTGGTTTCAAGTACAAAGATGTTGATCCAAAATTTGAGAGATAATGGTTGGGAAAATTTGTTGAAACATGTGCTATCGTTTTGTGAAAAGAATGATTTGGATGTTCCTGATTTAAGTGCACAATATTTTGAAGGTAGGCGTCGACAACAACAAATTCAAAAAACTGTGGAACACCATTATCATTTTGACATATTCAATGAAGTGATTGATTTTCAATTGCAAGAGCTAAATACTAGGTTTAGCATTGAGGCAGTTGATCTTTTGAAACTTAGTTCTGCTTTGGATCCAAATGAAGGTTATAAGTCTTTTAATATTGGTGATATTTGCACTCTTGCTGAAAAATACTATCCTCTTGATTTTACTAGCCAAGAGAAATTGAATTTGCCGTTCCAGTTGAAGCATTTTGAGTGTGATATGCGTAATGATGTGAAATTGCAAAATTTGACGTGTTTGTCTCAACTATGTGTTGTTCTGACGGAGACAGGAAAATCAAAAGCATTTTATCTTCTTGACAGATTGATCAGGCTTATTTTAACTCTTCCAGTGTCTACATCAACTGGTGAGCGGTCATTTTCAGCTATGAAGATCATCAAAACAAGACTGCGAAACAAGATGGAAGATGAATTTCTTGCAGATAATTTGGTTATTAATATCGAAAGAGAGATTGCTGAGACATTTACTTTAGATTCAATTCTTGAGGATTTTGTTTCTTTAAAAGAACGACGTTCACAATTTATGTAATATTATTGTCGATGTATTTTGTTTTTTTTAAACTTTAAGTAACATTATTATCGATGTATTTTGTTTCTTTGAATATTTTATGAATCGATGAACTTTAATGAATTGTAGTTTATATTTTATAATAAATAATTTACGTTGATATATATTAAAATATTTTAATTAATATATATAAGTTCATATTTTATAGATGGCCCCCCCAATAAAATATGATGAGTTCCGCCACTGCACAACTACAACTTGAGCCGCAGGAGTTTTCTAGCATGCGGCCGCCTAATATAAGGCTAATATACGACGTTACCGGAAACATCATAAAGATATACCGGAAACATCATAAGATATACCAGAAACATGGATTTCGAAAGTATCCATACTTTTGGATACTTTCGAAATCAATATATCTAAAAGTATGGATACTTTCGAAAGTATGGATACTTTCGAAATCAACATATCCAAAAGTATGGATACTTTCGAAATTCATGTTTCCGGTATATCTTATGATGTTTCCGGTATATCTTATGATGTTTCCGGTATACCTTTATGATGTTTCCGGTAACGCCGTATATTAGCCTTATATTAGGCGGCCGCATGCTAGAGGCTAGGGATGTAAAAACAGGTAATCGGATGGGTTTCAGGTCGGGTACTGTCAGGTCGGGTAAAATCGAGTACAGGTCATTTCAGGTCATTTTTCTGTTTTGACTCGACTCGGGTCGGGTGCGGGTCCATTTCAGGTCGGGTCCATTTCAGGTCGAGTCCATTTCAGATCGGGTCCATTTCAGGTCGGGTCCATTTCAGGTCGGGTTCATTTCAGGTCGGGTCAAAACAGGTCGGGTCTGAAGAAGATAATTGACAGGTTAATTCGGGTTCGGATACACTTCAGGTCGGGTCCATTTCAGGTCGGGTCCATTTCAGGTCGGGTCCGTTTCAGGTCAGGTCCATTTCAGGTCGGGTCCATTTCAGGTCGGGTTCATTTCAGGTCAGTTGCATTTCAGGTCGGGTGCATTTCAGGTCGGGTAATTTTAGGTCGGGTAGTTTTAGGTCGGGTAATTCAGGTCGGGGCATTTTCAGGATTGAAATTTGTATTGAGTATGAGTTCGGTACAACCATATAAGTAGTCGATAGACTTTAGGTTGGCCTTCGTCAATCGTCATTGATTTAGAGTTAATTATTTAAAGTCATATCAAATTAAAATTATAAAACATTGAATTAATTAAAAAATAATGAAAAGGGGTCAATTTGAACTGAAAAGAGGTCAATTTGGATTAAAAATAAAGTTTCACGGATTATAAT